>OX463820.1:18732500-19982500 GCA_949825045.1 Argyresthia goedartella
ATACAAGTATTTTATTTTAGGAGTACACCTCATCTTAAAACAGAAAAATGTTTAGTTGAGAGTACAAAACGTAGGCAGATCATGAATGCGCCTTTACCTCTAACCAGTTTGGTTGACGCCCACTAGCAATTTCTTGACCTTGTCTTTTGTATGAAATTGTGTAACAGAGACAACACTCTATTAAGGTGATACGAAAAAATATTTAAAAGGAATGTAAACCAAAGTGACAGCGTTAATTACTTCCACATAAGAAAGAAAAGAGAGCGCAAACAATGCGCTCGACTAAAACTGAAATAACGTAGCGCCAAACCACATAAAAATTGTTTAAAAATAAACTGCGCCATTTTGTCAAAAATATTTTCAAGGAGAGTTTGCAAATACATAACATCCACATTTTGAATGCAACTCCGCATTGAAATTAGTTAGAATTTCAGAATAACAGGAGAAAATAAAACAATTTAAAGGTCTTTTCATAATTAACTTCTATCGAGAAATTTTCATCCAATCGCATTTTCCTTCAGCGAGAATCTTAATCAAATTATTAATAAACGTCAAACCAAAAATGAAATCTTTACATCACATAATAGTGGAGTAAATGATTTCGAAAGAAATCCCTTTTTTTTCGTATCACCTTGACTTGTTTCGGCAATAGCGTATAGCAAGTGCCCCGCGGCTTAATGTACGAGTACTTAAAGCTACATTCCGACACCAACAACCTGAAAAATCTAGTTTTAAAAAATACGAACAAAACAAACATCCAAAAATTATTGTGTTCAAGATAATATTCACTCTACCTAAAGCATGTCTCTAAAGTACCCAATTCCGGTAGACAATGACGCGACGGCGGCGAACGGTTAAATTTAGTTATCTTTTATCGGACGTTTTTGTAATTACTTTCTCTTTGGCTAATAAATAATTTATATGATTAGCAATAACCTTAATTTCTACCGTAAATTACCTAAAACATGATTCTCCAAACACCAAATAATGGATATCTAAAGTTGAACGCCGCCGTCGCGTCATTATAACTGAGCGAGCGGTCATTGTGCTAGCAGAATTGGGCCACTTTACTACTCAATACATATACCTACCTGTGCCTTTGTATATGAACCAAGTGCTCGTCTTCCTTGCAAACCGTTCCTAGCAGAATTGGGCCCCTGTACTACTCATACATATACCTGTGCCTATATATATGAACCAAGTGCACGTCCTGATTGCAAACCGTTCCTAGCAGAATTGGGCCCCTGTATTACTCATACATATACCTGTGCCTATATATATGAACCAAGTGCTCGTCTTCCTTGCAAACCGTTCCTAGCAGAATTGGGCCCCTATACTACTCATACATATACCTGTGCCTATATATATGAACCAAGTGCTCGTCTTCCTTGTAAACCGTTGCTAGCAGAATTGGGCCCCTGTACTACTCATATATATACCTACTGTGCCTATGTATATAAACCAAGAGCACGTCTTCCTTGCAAACCGTTCTTAGCAGATTTGGACCCCTGTACTACTCATACATATACCTGTGCCGATGTATATGAACCAAGTGCACGTCTTCCATGCAAACCGTTCCTAGCAGAATTGGGCCCCTGTACTACTCATACATATACCTGTGCCGATGTATATGAACCAAGTGCACGTCCTGATTGCAAACCGTTCCTAGCAGAATTGGGCCCCTGTACTACTCATACATATACCTGTGCCTATGTATATGAACCAAGTGCTCGTCTTCCTTGCAAACCGTTCCTAGCAGAATTGGGCCCCTGTACTACTCATATATATACCTACTGTGCCTATGTATATAAACCAAGAGCACGTCTTCCTTGCAAACCGTTCTTAGCAGAATTGGACCCCTGTACTACTCATACATATACCTGTGCCGATGTATATGAACCAAGTGCACGTCTTCCATGCAAACCGTTCCTAGCAGAATTGGGCCCCTGTACTACTCATACATATACCTGTGCCGATGTATATGAACCAAGTGCAGATCCTGCTTGCAAACCGTTCCTAGCAGAATTGGACCCCTGCACTACTCATACATATACCTGTGCCTATATATTTCAACCAAGTGCACTTCCTATGACTTAATGCCCATTATTATGGTCTTACAATTGTCTCATTATGAAAATGTATTGATGTGATCTCAGTTGCAGAGTATTTTTGCCTTGTCCACATCTCTCGCAATTTTTGATGAAATTAATTGTGTTTCTGTTTGTTGCAGCGTCCAGAAGCCCTCCAGTCTCCGCTGTCGGCAGCACGTGACACCAAGGGCAGTGTGTACGCGATGAACGATCAGGTTCGTACTTCGCCTGGCCCTCCCCAAGCCTACCTGTTTTAGCTTCGCCGTACCTAAATTGTTTTCGACTTAGTGGGTCTAGCCCACTCAAGGCCAGGTGGCAGAATAGGTAGTCTTTATAGGAATAGGTAGTTCCTCGCTTTACGGAAATTACAATATCTACATATTTAGGTGAACGCACACTTATCGGAGCTGAACGAAACGAATTTTAGAATTATTTATATGAATCCTATGAAAACTCGCTCATTCTTTTGAAATGAAATTGAAAAGACTTTATTAACACACTTCATACAGAACAGAAAATAGATTATTACAGAGTCATAGTGCTAATAGGACCCGGCTCAGCAATGCTAAATGCAAAATAGACAGAACAAATTATTCCTGCCAAATAGGTACGAACTTTTAATCAGTAAGAATTTAAATAAAATGATGAAAATAAAAAATATACACCATGAAAATTAAGTTTAGCTACACACACACACGAACACTATTGTTATACTAGAATAATTTAACGTAAGGGCAGGGTTTTTTGTGATTAAGGACACACAGAATAATACAGGTGACTAGTGGCCTTACAGTTTTCTCTTCTGCTCATCCAGGAGATATTTTTTAAATGTTTTTTTGGTGGCAGATCATTCCAAATTTTCTCTGATGCAAAACAAAAGCCTTCTCTGAATCCGCTGGTCCTGTGCCTGGGAATAGACAGTTTGTTCTCCTCCTTCGAACGTGTCCCGCTGTTATGGATTTGAGTGGATTACCTTCTGTAATAGGCATGCATTATGAGATTTTCGTCGGCTGACATCTTTAGTACTCCATTTATGTTTAAATAAGGGGTGACGTGATCCCTCCTCTTAATATTGTAGCAGAATCTAGCACCTGCGTTTTGCACTCTTTGTATTACTTTTTCAGAGCGATTTATTTAAAGAGGCGAGGCCCAAAGGCAGCATCGCAAAATTTCATAGTGACAAAACCAGGGCCTCTATCAGAGTTTCCCTAGTCTTAAAACCAAGATTCTTACGTAACCCACACAAAATCTTTAGTCTATAAAAAAGCCGTTCTAACTTTAGAGCCTATTTGATCCTCAAATCTAAGGTCCTCGTCCATGACCAGGCCCAGATTTCTGGCCTTTGCCACACGTACAACCTTTTCATTATTTATTTAGATTTGGGGATCACTCAATAAAACACGATTGCGATGACATTTTGTTCCGAGAATCAAATATTTTGATTTGGTTGGGTTCAGAACCAGATAGATAGTAGCTCTCAGACCACCTATTGACATCAACTAGGTCGCGGTTAATTGCGCTGACTACATCTAGGGTCGACTCAGGGAAAAAAATGTAATACAATTGAGTATCATCTGCATTACCTGATCTCATGAAACACAGCACGCTAGTACATTTATTTTAAAGCGGCGATAGGGGTGACCCCACAAATTTCAGACCAGTCTTGGTTCTACCCGTATTAAGTAAAATATTTGAGAAGATCACATTGGGTCAGTTGCTGGCGCACTTCAATGCGCATCAAATTCTCCATAGCCAGCAGTTTGGGTTTACAAAAGGGCGGTAGACAACAGATGCTGGAGTCATGTTAGTTAAACAAATTTGCACTGCGTGGGAAGATCGTAGGGACGCTATAGGTGTTTTTGTGATCTGTCCAAGGCATTTGACTTCGTAGACCACGAAACATTGCTCTTAAAGCTAAAACACTACGGCATAAAAGGCAATAGCTCTAAGCTTATGAGATCGTATTAAGAAGGGAGCGTTCAAAAAGCTGACATTAATAGGACAAAATCGTCGGGTTCTCAGGTGAAGATGGGAGTCCCACAAGGATCTATTCTGAGTCCGATCCTTTTCCTCTGTATGTAAATGATTTGCCATTCATGTCACAGATAGTATTTTTTGCAGATGACACGTCACTAATTTTTAAATTAGGAGACAGTGAAATGACTTACAGGAAACTAATAATGCTCTCTCGCGAGTACTAGACTGGTTTACTGCCAATAACTTGCTTCTGAATTAAAAAAGACAAAGTGCATAAAATTTACTTTACCTAATGTAACGCAAGTTGAGAGTAACATTGTATTGGAGAAAGACAAACTAAAACTAGTAGATGAAACTGTATTTCTCGGCATCACTATTGATGCCAAACTACAAAATTGTAATATTAGCACTTAGACTTAGCTCCGCAGCATATGCAGTCAAAATAATCAGGGAATTAACTGACGTTGCAACTGCTAGGCTTGTATATTTTAGTTATTTCTTATTTCTTCTTGGAAGAAACCAACGTCCTAACAGTTGCAAGTCAATATATCTATGAAAACATAATGTATTTGAGGAAAAATATCAGTAGCTTTAAAACCATTGATAGCCGCCACAATGTGCAAACTTGAAATAAACATAAACTTTATTTTCCAATGTTCAGACTCGCAAAAGTTAGTAGTTCTTTTATAGGACACTGTATAAGCTTCTACAATAAAATTCCGCACGAAATACAAAACTTAACTAAAGCTCGATTAAAAAAATGTATAAAGCACACTTTGTGCACTAAGGCCTACTATAAAATTAATGACTTTTTACAAGACACCGACATCTGGCATTAAACCAGTTCATTGCACCCTATATATTATGTACTAATAATTAGGCACCTCCTTAATATTGTATTATGCTTGCTTGATTCTGTTATGACGTTCATTAATTCTCAATTTTTGTGTATTATGAATAAAAAAAAATGAACTTGAACTTGAACTCTTGAGTCTCCCCTGGATATCTTCTTTACTTCGGACACTTCCTCAACCCCACACTGATCTGTTGACACTACACATTGTTGCCTGTCATTGAGAAACGAACGGATCCAGTAGCAGGTGTCGTTTAAGGTACTATAGTATGATAGTTTGGCGATCAGTTAATCTACTTATATATTATTATTTTTTAGACAATGAAAATTCCTCGAGAAATCTAGTAACACCAGAGCAGTGGCCATTTTCTCATCCGAGGCTGTGATTATGTCATCAGTGATGGTACAGAAACAGCTCTGTTCTGTACCGTGGCTGCTCGTAAATCCGAATTGTCTTATAGGTAGTATGCCGTTCAACTCTACATAACTGGAAGGCTGGCTGCTGACGACCTTTTCTGGGATCTTTGACATGACTGGCAGAATACTAATAGGTCTCAGATCTTTGTGCCATTTTACGTCGTTGTTTTTAGGCAATGGGATCACTTTAGCCAGTTTCCAGCTACTTGGAAAAGTGTTTGTCGAGATCAAAGTGTTGATGATAAAGGTGATAATTGGTAGAGTTATTGGTAGTGTCAGCCGAATCATATCCACTCTTTCCGACTCTTTATCGTGTCCATATGCATGGGTCTTTACACCTTTAATAGTTTTAAGAAGTTGTGCTTCGCTGCACTCAGAAAGTCATTTATTTTATTCGTATCATTGAGACCTTTTGGAATTTCTTGAATAGCGTTATTTGAAAACGGAAAGATCTTCTTTATATGCCTCCACATTTTAATTTGATCCTTTGCGTGGTTGTTAACATAGTAGTTAAAGTATACAGTTATCTCCCGCTCTAGTGTGGATCTGACAAGGTTTCTGAGGCTCTTGTAATAATTCCAGTGCGAATCTGATTTAGATTTGTGAGCCTTATTTAGAGCTTTGTCCCTAAGCCTCATCATCAGCTGAACATTACTGGTCATCCAAAGAACACATTTTTCTTTGACACCCAAAGTGACTTCAGGCGCATGTTTGTCAAACAGCTCGCTGATAAATTTTTCAAAGGCTTCCACCATCGAGTCTACGTCTCTTAATTCGTAAATGCTATGCCATTTTGTAGTATAAAGGTCTTCAGTAAACCGATTTTCATCTATATTTTGTAGGCTACGAGTTATTACATATTTTGGTTTGATGGCCGACTTTTGTACATTAAACTCTGCTATAACTGCTCCGTGGTCACTAAAATATTGGTTATGGCAAACTCGAACGTTATCACAGAGCGGTCCGATATGTTCGTAATAATCAGATCCAGTAGTATAGAGCTAGTTTCAGTGACACGTGTTGGTTCAGCAACCACCTGGCCAAGATTACGACATAACAGGAACTTTAGTTGTTCCCGCGCGGCACCACGAGCAGTGTCTGCAGTAGCGTCCAAGAGATCCACATAAAAATATTATAAAACGAAACACATAATTACAATAGTCGAAACAATCGAGGGACTCATTCAGTGACGCTATAGCGTCATTAACACTTGGCCCACCCTTAGTACCCGGTCTGTAGACTGCACCCGACGACTGAAACCGACAACTCCAACCACATCTGCTCCAGCGAAGATTCTGGATGCTGTTTTGTTTTTGTTCGAATTCCTTTTCGTATTAGAAATCCTATGCCACCACCGGATCTCCGGTGCACGAGGGATATGTTTCAGCTGGTACTGAGGGTGTACACGCTTGTCGCCGTCTCTCATATTTGTTTCATTAAGGGCATCAATGTCGGGATCGGTTTTCATTAGCAGCGCACAGAGATCATCTGGACCCGTGACGAAAGAGCGAATGTTCAACAACCCTAGCCTTAAACAAGGTTTTTGTTTTTTACCCATTGGGTAATACAAGGCATAACAATCTGGTTTTGTGAGCTAAGCTTTTTAAAATGTTATACCAATTCGCAACGACAGATTTTTCAAACATACAAACTATATTGTAAGTAAACATACAAAAAAAAACTAATATTATTATAATACACAAAAAACAGGTTCAACCTGAAGGTTCAACTTATTACTACACTAACATTTGGAGGTTTCACCATCTGTTTCACCAAAAATTTGGGCGATATCTGATTCGACATGCAGCTGATGACAGGCTTTACTTACGGTCTGGCAAGCAAATACTTTTCCATCACGGGACCATAAAAACTTCCACTGTTGTTGTTTCATTCCGACCTCGCGGGCTCAAGCCGAAGGGATACCTGTTGGTCTTGGTGAGTCGATCGTTCACGCTGAACTTCTGCGGCGGCCCCGACAGCGGCAGGTTCATGCCCTCGGTGGTGGCGCCGCGGCGCGCACGCGCTGCACTCAGCAGCTGGTCGCAGGTGTGGTGGCGTGCGAGCCACATGATGAGGGGCCGCGGCCGCACCGGCTTTCCCACGGTGGAGACTTGCACGGGGCGCCTCGCGCCGCCCATACGTGAGTATCACTACATGGACGCCATTCTCTCCGCTCAGCTCATGAATACCTGCTACTTCGACAAGCAACTCTTGCTTGAGATCTTCCATTTTAAGCTCCAGGTTGTTGACATGCCGGCTAGGTTCCGTCGCGCCTTGGTTTTCCAGGGTGGCCACACGTGTCTCTAGTTTCTCTATCTTTTGTTTACAGTCTAATGACGACTTATTGAGCGTGGCCATTTGTAAACGGAAATTCACCATCTCACTGCGTACGTTCACTATTTCTTCAAGACCCGTTCTCAGTTCCTTAGCGAGGTCTAGCTCCATCGTAGCAGTATCATTTGAGTTAACAGACGCGTCGAAGGTCGGCTTAATAACTCCAGTAGAAGTTCGCACAGGTGTCATATTCTTATTGTCCCGACTTATCTTCGATTTGCATGTCTGACACGACCTGTCGTCTGTTACTTCAGCGCCTGAGGCCAAACCAACGCAACCTTGGGACATACACTTCCCGCATCCTTCACACTTACTGGCATTGCAACTGGTGGCGCGCTCTGTTATCTAGTAGGCCTATTAATTGTCAGGTGATTGGAGCTGGTAGCGCTGGTTCGCTCGCTGGTAGTACTGCTACTGTTGCGCCCCCTGCCGTTGATTGGCAGTGCATCGGCAGTCTAGTTAGAGCAAACAGGTAATCCCAGTATCGGCCAGTATGGCCACTTGTCACTTGCACGCGCCGAACGTCCTAATCTGGAGTACCTCGGAAATCCCTTAGTTTGAAATCCCAGTCGAATTCGGATGACGTCATGAGGCATTCGGCGCGGGTGATGCGGTCGAATCAACCGATGCGTTCACTTCGACTGGACGTTCTGCGTTCTCTTGTGATCTCCTGTTAGAGATATAAGCTAGCCTTTGTACATGCATGTTTCAATTTTATTTGTTATCTACTGTTTTGTATTGAAATCATTCAAACGCGCTAGTACGAGAAGCGCTTTTTAGGCGCTGTGGATTCTTTCAGCGTGGTGGATTCTTTCGATTCGGCCGGCGGCGTGGCGGCGACTCGATTCGTTTGGCGGGTTTGGCTCGGATAAGTGTGCGTTTACCTTTAGAGGTATATTGTGATTTGACCCTACCAACCATTCAACAGAAAGATCAGCAACTTTTGCTGGAAGGACGGATGACTTTGACTATCATGGTGTGACGAAAATGATAGTACTGGATGTAAGACTAAGGGCCTGGTTTACAAGTTACGGATTTTACGATGATCTTTGTAAGTTTACGTTTACAATTTTACGATGATCTTTGTAATTTCACTACATTCATTCTGTGGCCGAGTGGTTGAGAATTTATATACCTATAAAAATAAAAGTCACAGATTAGAATCCATAAGAGAAGGCGCGAGAAGTTATGTAGATTTGTAGGCACTAGGAGCTGCAGTACCATATACTTTTTAGCTATAACAGTGTTCGCTAAACTGCTGATTATTGATCGAAAACGCTGTATGTCTACTCAACTTGATGTCAAGATTCGATAAAAGAAACCTTCAGTAGATATACATTTTCTGTTTCAACTTGGATTATGATAAGACAAAGAATTACCTACATGAGATGTACCCCTAACCTAAATAATCTCCGTAGGTACTGGCGTACTGCACAGGTCCACGACAAAGAGCTCATATTAGTCCACAATCCCTAGTATATATATACATATATATCTATCTATAGAAGTCGAGCGACTACAACCTAACAATAGCAACAATGAATGCGAAAGCTTTTTTTGCCATTTAACTACATTGTTTAACAAGGGTTTTTATATTTTATTCCCACACTCATATGCATACTTTCTTGATGTTTTAGATTCGATCATGAATAGCGAGCGAATCAAAAGTGTTTCTTTTGCAGACGTTTCATACACCTTCATTTGGCGACGAAGAATTCGACATCCCCTCGATCCACGCGCAGCACATTGCCAACGGAACCATCCCCAACTCGCACATACATTACTCCCAGATGCATCACTCAGCCCCTCAGGTTTGTTGATCTAAAAGTTATCTAACAGTAAACTTATTTTCCAATAGTTCAACTCACTTGTTTTTGTTCGGAAGAGAAGGGGAACTTATCCTACTCATACCTAGCCTAAAACGTATGGACAAAATTCGGTGCGCAATGTTACAAAAAAGTTAAGATATTGTCCGAAAAAGATATAAAAGAAGTACTTTCTGAAGGAGAGAGTCTACCAATCGTAGCAAACTAATATTGAGTCAGCATTGCCACCAAACTGGGAAAATTTTACTGCAGATACAATGAATCCAGAATATAAACAAAATTATCAGCGATTAATAAAAAGTCGAGAGCAAAAACTACGAGTTTACGCAATTTACAGTTGCTTCAAATTGTCACTATCAAAAATGTTATAACAAACCTTTACGAAGATGATGGCTGGAAAGCAACAGTATATCAAGAAATAAGGAATTATGAAACAAAGAATACACTTACTGGACAAAATAAAAAAATTGCAGAAGAAACTTCTTAAAGAGCATCCTGATTTGCGTATAAGCTATTTTTGCGTATAAGCTTTCAGCATGTTGCGACCGTTTTGGGTGAAACTACCGTCAGATGACCGAGACACATGTGGTTGTATATATATGGAAAACTATTAGGACACTAATCGAACTGCATCCGGTCATGAACGAGAATTTTTTACGCAAATCAGACACCTAAACCAAATAAATATTTTTTTCTTTTTTTTTTAAAACGATAAGAAATTTATTAAGCAAAAGATTCATGAAAATAAGTACAGAGAATATAAATAAGATATTCATTCTAGTTCAAGACGTGTGGGACTGCCGCTCCATCTTCATATAGGCCTGTGCGATTCCACCTATGGCGGGTGCCGCGGATGCACATGCTGCTAGCCCTGATGATGGCGGTTTGAATTCTTGCTCGTAGCCAGCCCATTATTGTGGCAGGGGTCCGGTTCCAGCGGTCCGCCAGTGTTTCGGCGAGGTGTTTAGTGGATGATATCATTTGTGGAGCAAAAACTCCGTCGACAGAGGTTACTAAAGGGGTGAAGGTGGTGTGGCGCGTCTCGCATGGGTCGCAGTACTTCCTTTTCTTTTCTTCTTCAGCTGAACGAAGGACAGCCGCTACGGGGCGTGATGCGTGGGAGGGAGCGTCGGTGTCTATGACACGGATATCAAATAACGCCTCCCTCTGGGCAATCCATACCCCCCGACAAGCCAAGTCTCCGCGCAGCCCAGTATCGCCTTCGGAGATGACTGGCTCTTTCGTGACGTTTCCCCAGGCTTGCTGGCACAGTTCACAGAAAAGATCCCTTAATTCATTATGTCTGCGTGTGATAAGGCCAACTGTTTTGCAGCACAAGGCGTGGTCCACGTTGAAGTTGTCATTGCCGCAGCCGTCGCAAGTCGCAGGCATGGAGATTGGTGTGCGGTGGTATCTTATGGCCAGGGCATCTCTAAATTCGTGGGGTGATAAGTCGAAGTTGTCTTTTCTTGTCGGTATTACTGAAAGCCATGTTGATGTTTTTGTTTTCATTTTTGTCGCTATTGATCTTTCTATTGCTCTTTTCTTTTTGGATGGTAATTTTGTTAGAATGCTTTCTAGAGTTTCGTTCTCGTATGTGGTACACATAATAAAAGTAAATAATAAGTAATCAAAGACTTAGGTATTCATTAAAGGAGTTCTAGGGTTGATAGAGAGAAATAAAGAAAAAATATATTCTTAGGTATAAATAGAAGAATATGTCTTAATATTTTTCTTGTGTAAAGGGTAAAATGTTCCTAAATAAAAAATATAAATATAATAATAATAATATAATATTAATGTACTTGGTACGGATCTAATTAGTGTCAGAAGAATCTCATTCGTGTTAGAAAAATATGATTTTTAGCGTTTCTAATAGGAATTCCAGCCTATTTTTTTTTCAAACATATGGTTTTTCTGACTTCCTCGTTCATCTCAATACATATATACGGGTTTTAAAAAATGGATTGAAAAGTGTCATATTCACATCGTGAAATCGACCCTCGAGTTTGTTCAGTAGTCTTCGTAAGCCAGCAGACATCAGCGTAATCGATGAGGGGAAGAAGGAAAGACTGAGCGAGAGTGATTTTGGTCTGTCGAGGCAAAAAGTATTGAAGTCGAATATACGATTGTGGTACACATTAAAAGTGAGAGGTGGAATGGGCTGTTGCTGCAACAAGTTAAGATAACATCTGGTACCTATAATCATGGCCTGGGACTTGGTCGGGTTGACCAGGAGTTCGAAGGATGAAGCCCAACTTCTTATATCCTCAAGATCACCGTTGAGTGCCTCCACAGCAGAGTTTGCATAATTAGGAGAGAAGTGGCTATAAATCTGGTGATCATCAGCGTAAAGAAGATATGAGGAAGACAGGGCGTCCGAGATGGAGTTAATGAAAAACGAGAATAGAAAAGGAGAAAGAATGCCACCATGAGGGATGCCTGTAAATAGGTCACACCATTCAGTGGATAGCTACTCCGACCTAATACGCTGTTGCGATCCCTCAAATAAGAGTCAAACCAGCTGGCATAGAAGGAGGAGACGTTAAAGGATCTGAGAAGGTCAACGAGAATGTCAAAATCTATGCAGTTGTAGGTATTACTGAAGTCAAGTAAAGTCAGCACGGAAAGCTGTTTGCGGTCCATGGCTACCTGGCTGTCATCTGTGACTTTCAGCAGAGCCGTGACGGTGCTACTACTCGGTCTGGATCCTGACTGGTACATTTCACATGCCATTCAAACTGTCGTGGTAGTTTGTCCTGTTCAGTTAAATAACATTTATATATTTATTATAAGTTGGTACCTACTAAATATTTATCACCCAAAAGTCCTAGTGTCAAGTAGGAAGGTAAATCAATTGATTGGTAGTAACGGTTTCCCGATCCGAAGTTCCGGAACCACCCGAGTCCGACTCAGCGGAACAACAACAACGGGATCGTTAGCTCCCGCGTCTCCCGGTGTCGGAGTATACTCCACGGAGTATATTACTAACGGAACCCTGTCCTCACCAAAGATGACACGTCCCAGGTTCGATCAGCAAAGGGTTTTGTTTTTCTGAGGTTCGATCACTTCAAGTAGAGGATTCGCGCATATTTACCGCAGAGGCCAAAAGACGCTGTGCAACGTTGTAGCGACATGTTAGAAGAAAAATGTCCCCTAGTGTATCTGAGCCTTAATCTTGGAGGCCACAAACATTTCGATGAAATGTCTCGTCTCTATTTTTTGTAGTACCTACCACCTACACTCAAATAACTCTTTCGCCAGACCAACCCTCTTCAAACAGTATTTTGCGTGTATTTTGAAACGCAGTACCCAAACATGCTCATTGATCATGCTCTTATTATTGACCGAGCAAGCGAAGGGCTCCATTTCGACAACATAGGAGGCCGATTTTGCTTTCGTCTGTCTCTATGTCTGTGTGTCTGTCAGTTCCGGTCTAGGGGCCACAGCTTTCAAGCGATCCTCACAAACCTCGGCACACGTATTCCTTGAATTAAGTTTTTTTTTGTCGAGCCCTTGGTAAAGGGGAAAATCGAGAAAGCTCTCGTTATGACGTCATTATTTTTTTTAATTTTTTTTTCTGAAACCTATCGTGTGGGGTATCAAATTAAAGGGCTTCATGGGCCGGCTCTAAAAATATACTGCATCTTTCGGCCGCCTGTTTTCTAAAAATCCAAGAAATATTTTCAAAACATACCAAGTTTGGGCTCTTCGAAGTAGGAGACGTAATAGTAGAGGATCTATACAGACCATGATAGTGAATGAATTAGACTATAACTATTTTCGTGAAAAGTCAATAGATTGTATTTTAAATCGCAAAATGTAGGTAGTTTACAAAGTTATTGGTGCGGCTTTTTTACTACCAGATTTTGATTGAATCTAAAATACTTACCTATAAATTGGTTCACAGTCCTCCCTGTTAGCGAGGTCTACTGCCCACAGGGCCACTAGTTATATATCCGTAGATCTTGCTACTTACACATCCAGTCTGAATATCTTCAATAAAATATCAACTACACACACAGCTTTTAAATTATTTCAAATCCTGAGTAGGTATTTGCTGAATTACACCCACCCACAGATTTTCTTCCTCTTTGCACCCACCGAACCGAACCGAACACCGAATGACACCGATCGACGGCGATGTCAAACAAGAAACGATAGCTAAATAGACCGCTATCTCTCGCCGGACAACCCGAGACTGATGTACACTTCATACCATATCTGATATTGGTAGTCCGGAAAACGCAATGTACACCTTGGCAGGAAGGAAATGTTCGAAAATTAATGATGGCAATATAATTGACATATGTATGGCTATGACACTGCCTGATCTAAAAGACAAATTATTTCATTTAGAAAAAACACTCAGTATTCCGCAGATGTCGCCATAATTTATTTTCTAGGTCATAGGTTCCCAACCTTTTTCACGATGCGATCCCCAAAACCCTCTGATTAAAATACCGCGCCCCCTTGATTATATATATATATATATATATATATATATAGATATATATTTATGTTTATTGGTTAAAAACTATTATTAGTTTGTTAATGTGATGGGCCAAGCTGGAGAGTTATGGGAGAGAGGAAAGGCTAATCTACTAATTCGAGTATTGAGCCAAGACCAATATTAGTTAAGAGGGTGGCGCTAGCCGCCCTTGAAATTTCACATGGTTATTAAGTCGAGTATGGTAGGGGGGCCAATAATTGGTCGTTTAGCGGATATTTCCAAAAAAAAAACTCGTTACTTTTTACTGGAAATTTGTAGAAAACTAAATTCGGTACGCATAAAAAACCTTTGGAGCGTAATACAAATGAAAAATGTACTCGGCCTACAATCCCCTGTTACTCAATTTATTCATTAAATTGATTTAAAGTAAAAAAAAAAATTATTATTGAAAAATTGTGAGTCAGATTCTCACTCGAAGGTTTTTCGCTTGTTTACTCATGACATGAACAAGGTAACAAAGTTAAATAATTAATTGTCAACTCGTATGGTTAAAATACAGTGAACGTGCGATATAGATAATCAAAATGCATGGAAGCCTATTTTACGGTTGCGTGCGAATATAATAGTCCAATGTTTCCCAATAAGTGGTACGCGTACCCCCAGGGGTACTCGTTGTTCAGTCAAGGGGTACGTGTGAGCCAATGAATTGACCAAGATAACTTTATCCGAGAAAAACAATGGTCGGACAACCATTTTGCCGAAATGTAATACTAAATACTAATTAATGTGAAAGGAATCAAGATACCTATAGCAAGATATACTGAATCGAACATGAAAATATCAATTTCCACGACTTAAATTATAAATTTTAATAAATCCAGCTCTGGGTCAACTCGCCGGTCCTCGGCGCCCCCATTGGTTCACTCCGCGGGCTACATTTGGGGACCCGTGCCATTTCCTGCCAAGGATCAGTCTCGGGTTGTCCCGAGCGAGAGTGTACAGCGGCTAAGGGCCTTACAACTTTGTCGTGCGTGTTTGACGATTAACAGATGGATATAACCCAACTTGTGTAGTATTTTCTGAGAGATTCTATACTGCCCTTGAAATTTATGTCTGCCTTTAGATCACAATATAATTTTCTGAGAGTAGGGACTGAATTATTTAAATAATAAGATTGGATTTTGCGTCTAATAAATAACACAAAGATCAAAGTCATCCAAATCAGAAACAGTTAATTTTCTTTTTCTAATTTTACCTGGAGTGACTAGTTTTACCGCCTTAGCCTCAATAGCAGTGTCTTCTGGTATGAAATGAAATTGTTATCACAAGCTGTGGACGCGGAAGGTCCTTGAGCAGCTTGATTAGGGACTTCAGTTCTCGCTGTAAAATTACTTTTCACGGTTTTTCCCTCGAAACTATACGGTTCACAGTTTTTTCAGAAACACCTTAAATAAAACAAAAAATATTTAAGTTATCCATTCACATTTACTTTCAAAAGCAATTATTATTTTCCCCTAAGTTTAGGGATATAAATATCACTTTTAACTGGCAACACTTTACCTGTCAAAGCCGCTGTTCGAGCATTCACTTGTTAAAATGGAATTAGTACGTTTCTCTTCTTCACAAAAACGTTTTACAGCAAGAATAACTTCTCTAGCTGCACTCCGCACACACTTTTGACATGTTTCGTAATGATTTTTAAACAATTTATCAAAGCTTTGAGAACTGTCAAAATTAGTATGTTTTTTTGCCACACGCCAACTTATATTTGACAGTCTGTAGAATGACAGCTTTTTTGGGTACACACATTATTAGTCTGTGAGCCTTTTGTTTCCTTTTTTCACTGTTTTGATCACGTTTTGATGCGTGGTGAAGTGCAATGCATGTTTTTTGTTTTATTTTCGATCTTTCCCCTACAGAGTACCTCTTTATCAGAACAAGTTTTTAGTCTAGCTGATTGAACTTTGACATAAGTTTCAGCGCCCGATAGTCCTCAAACACTTCAAGTTTCAAGGTATCTGTCCATTTTATCTTATCTGTCTTACTCAGGTCGGCATGATGAACCCGGCACAGGACGGCTTGGCTCCGCCCGGTGGTGCGCCGTCCTACCAGCAGCCACTCTATCTGCAAGAGCCACATACACCAGTCACCTCTCACAGGTATGTGTATGTACACCAACCTGTGTTCTATACATACCTACAGCATGAAAACCTTATAGGGTGTGTGTTGGGAATTAATCCTACCAAAGTGGGCCCTGTATTTGCATATCAGATGAGGAGTCTAAAGAAAATTACTTGCTTCATAGAATACAGAGGGTGTCCTTCATATTGTTTAGTGAAAAACAATGCTTGTATTTATTGCATACAGTATCATCAGAAGTCCACCGCATATGAGCTTACAACTTAATCATGAGACATGAAAAAAATATAGGCATTTTCATAAAAACTTATATACTTTCAGTGGAGCGGGTGCCCCAGCCGGTAATTACATCATCCAGCAACAGCCCGGTGGGCATCAGAGGTTGCTAATGATGCAGCCGTCCCAAGTGATGAGTGGGCCCCCTACTCCTGGGACACCCACACAGGCGCAGGCTACAGTCCCTGTGTATGGGTCTCCGCAGAGAGCTTCACCTCCTGGGACCACCAGTGATGACTCTGATGATAGTGTACCCTCACAGCACTCACAGGTAAAGACTTAAATATTACAATCATCATGCTTTTCCAGTTCCTGAAATTAGCAGCTTACATACTCAAGTAACAAACATAATAACTAACATTTGCCATGTCCAATTGTAATCTAATATCTATTCATATATATGATAACCCTTGCAACCCTTGAACAATAAGTTAGATGATGAGCTAGAAATCTTAACACTGCACATCCTTGCCTAACTGAATATACTTGCTTGTATATGTTGTTAAATGTTTTTAGTTTATTGTTATTGACTGTATTGTAATTATAATGATAATGATGACACTCCCATGTTGGCACCTACATGACTAAGCAATTCTAACAAACAAATATCTGTTTGATCTTGAATTGAGAGCAGAATGTATATGTAGTTCATTGGCATTTGAGATTTTTGTAATAATAGCTCGCTAAGCTAGCTAAAGTAAATAAAACTCAAAAATATAGAATTCTAATATATTGGTTGTTTGTTGGTAGTTGCCTGGTGATGCGGAAAGCCTTCTGCCTATCCATTATTGCTCAGCGAGCCGGCAGCAACAAACTACACTGCATCAGGTATAGGATTATTTATTCATTTCATCCTGATATAACTAAATATTTAATTCCAGTCTTCTAGATCTAATTTGCATTTCCATTCTCTGCCAATGATCTATATATATATATATCTTCTTGGTTTCACAAGCTGAGCAATAATGATCAATAATAGTTTTAAATTATATGTTTCTGTTTGCACAGATTGGAGTAGGCAATATGCCATTGAAGAGATCATCTCCAGAACCCATAGATAATGGGATTAATAGGGGTCAAATGCAGAAGAAACCTAAAGTACAGAAAAAGAAGAAGAAGAGAGATCCAAATGAGCCCCAGAAGTAAGTTTTATGAGTAGTAGTGACAGTTTACAACATTTTTATCCTATAATTCACTTGATAATTATCCACTTTTGGCATTGAACTCAACTTTACACATCTATTACAGGCCAGTATCAGCATATGCATTGTTCTTCAGAGACACCCAAGCAGCAATCAAGGGGCAGAACCCAAATGCAAGTTTTGGTGAAGTTTCAAAAATAGTTGCTTCTATGTGGGACGGTCTTGACTCTGAGCATAAAAGTGTAAGTAATAATTACATATCATTCATTATGTATTTTGGGGACCTAATAGATCTCTATGATTCAAAGGCGTGGTAAAACAATCTGTTTTCTTGTGCAGGTGTACAAACAGAAAACTGAAGTGGCCAAAAAGGAATATCTCAAAGCCTTAGCTGCCTACCGAGCCAGTTTAGTGTCAAAGGTAATATAATTTATAACATATTATAACTACTTATTGTGTGGGAGACACGCATAATTAACTCGCTGCGATATTATGAACATGTTGTGGTTGTGGCCAGATTTCACAACACCATACAGTATGATTATTTTAACTTTACCGCTTGACACTTCTAGACGTTTTATTACTTTTTTAGTCATAAATCAATGAAGACTTCAGATTTGCTCCTTAATATACTCCCTAATTATACACCTCTGTGCCAAATTTCAATTTTCCAGGACATCTTGATCACTTTCAGCGACTAAAACCGAGATGTGGCGAGAGGTAAAATTAAAGTAATCATACTGTCCCCACTTACCAGCACAAAGCTTCAAATAATTGAAGCTAGAAATCTGAAACTTGTAGTTTGATTCCAATAAGTTTTCAGACATAACAATAACAACGAACTGAGGCCAATCAATCTAGGAAATTAACTATGTTACTGTTGAATTTCTTTGAATTACAAATAAAACACTATGTAAATGGTAGTATTTAATCGTACATTCAAGATGACCTATTTTTTCAACAATACCTTTATCTTCATTGCACTGGTTTTAGTCAGCAATTTATGTTTTTTTACTCTTACGTGTACATCGCTTTGATCGCCCCATTTAGCCTTCACCCAGCCTTTAGCCCTGGCCCCTGACCCACTTCTTCGCCCATAATATTTCGTTTGCAATTCAGATATTTCCGTTACATTTAAAACACCAAATTTCATTCATCAAAGTGCCTAGGTAAACTGAAATAACTAACCGCAACATCACGGCCAAGAATAGCCGACCTCCGATAGGAGATGGCACCCAAAAAATAAGATGAAAATAAAGTAATATCTTTACGATAAGACGGTTACACAAAAATTCGGCCTAATAAACAAGAAAAAATATGTTCTTTATATAATTTATATGGCTATGGTCACATAGTTAAAGACACCCCCTTATTGACCACCAAAAACTTAATTATGGTAGTACCATTAGCTAAAATAGGTATTTAATCAAGTGTAATTGTTATAATAACAATACACGACGTTGTATTCTTAAAATGTGGGACAAAAATAGTTGTGTTCGTTTGTAGTTTAGACACTGCTCACTGTGGGAACGTAACACAAACTTTTTCGACGTACTTGTATCTGGCCAGCTAATTTTAGACAACGAAAGCTATGTTCTAAATTTAAGAAAACTACATTCTGTTTTTCTTTCGTTTTGTCGCGTATTTTCATTCAACGTCGATATTGCCTATAAAACCTAACTTTTTTCTTTCACTTAATATGGAAATAAACAAAAGTTATGATTCGTCAACTAGGAAGATTATTTTAAAACTTCAACATAATAAAAGATGGTCATACATAAAAATAGCAATCCACTTGAACTGTTCTAAGGACAAGGTTAAATAACATTTCAAGAAGTTCAACACGACCGATAACTTACCTACAAAACCGAGACCAAGGAAAACCACTCTGCGGGAAGACTCTAAGATGGTATTGTTGGCAAAAAAAGATCCGTTGAAGGGATCAGAACTAATACGTTCGGAGTTGTTTGATGAAGGAAGGTCGAAGGATGTGTCTGCAAGAACAATTAGAAGGAGACTATGTGACACAAACTTCTTTTTTTTTTTTCTTTTTCGATAGTGGCACTGTCACGTCTCGTAAGGTGCCAGTGCCACTATCGAAAAAGAAAAAAGTTAAGTCAAGATTAACGTTTGCTTTCTGATGAAACAAAAATTATTAACATTAATTTTGACGGAAAACAATATGTTAGACCCCCCCCCCCCCCCAAACATGGAAATGGAATAGTCAAACATGGAGCGGAAATATCAAAGGAGCTGTTTTTCAGGACTTGGTGTTGGACCTGACAGGAAAATAAAAGGCAACGTGGATAAATTTCAGTACAAGATTATACTAGAACAAGCCATGCTGCCATAAGCCGAGCAAAATTTACCGGTCATTTGTGTTAAAGGAGATGCAATTAGAATAGTACTCCTTTCAAGTTTGACTTTGTCAGTTTCAAAATGTTTGATTGTTGTTTGCTGTTCCATGTTATGTCTTAGATACGTTTTTCTCAAGCCAATATAATTTTCATTTTACCGATCCTCGCGTTTATTTAAAGTGGTAGAAGAGGCGTGAAAAAGGTGGCTTAGGCCTGCGAAGGCAAGTCAGCGCGATGGATTCGACGCAAAGGTTCGTCGATTCAGCTAAGATGCAGATTGCAAAGCTTGATGGGAAAAACTGGATTACGTGGAAATGTCTCATGAAAATAGCTCTCAAAAGCTCAGGACTTCTTACGGTAGTAGAGGAAGACTACATAGAGGAAGGCAAGTCATTCGAGGATATTAAGAAGCATGAGAGAGATGCGTATACAGCACACTTGCTGATCATGACAAGTTTGTCTGAGGAGAACATAGAGAAGGTAATGAGATTCTCCAGTGCTCGCGAAGTATCGGTCGAGCTGTATCGGCTGCACGAAGGAACAAACGAGGACCGATCGTACGATTTATACATGACATTTTTTCAATATAAGAAGGATTCGAAAGACGACATAGCTGCACATCTATCTAAACTGAAGAACCTGTGGCAAGAGCTAGGTCGTGAAATGAAAAAGGATAAGAACTTCAAAGGTGAGCTTCCAGAACTGTTCCTTCAGTGCAAAATCTTGGAGACCTTACCCGAGGAATATTTTTCTTCGTTTCCAATTGGAAAATGATGTCTGCTACCGAGCGAACTGTAGATAAACTGATTAGCCTGTTGTGTTCGCACGAAAGATCACTGTCCTTGAAGTGTTCTATAAGTACGAACTGTGAGGAAGAGGTGTTGCTAGATAAAGCAAAGAAATATGTTGCAAGAAATTATAGAAAGCCTTTCAAATGCAAATATTGCGGGATTTCTGGTCATATGGTGAATAATGCACTAAATGGATTAATTATAGACGTCCTCCAAAGCCAAAGCCGTCTTCTAGTGAAACAAAGAACATTATAAGTACAAATATGAATGTTATGAATATAATGAACAAGAACAATGTCGACACCGAAAGTTGGTACGTGGAGAACGGCGCGACGAGTCACATGACCAATAGACGTGATCTATTTGTGAGTTTTCAATACTTCAACGGTGTACATTCAGTTACAACAGCTAAAGATCAAGCTTTAGAAGCAATTGGCAAGGGCAAGATTAAGATATTGGCTGAAGTAGAAAGTGACACGCAAGAAATTACTCTTAATGACGTCTGGTATGTACCAGCAATATCCAGAAACTTTTTTTCGGTTCTAGCAGCTCAAGATGTGCTGGGTATCAGTCTGTTTGAGTCGGAATGCTGCGTGTGCAAGGTTTCAGTAGATGGAGCAGTTCTACTGATAGGAGACCGAAAAAAGCAAGGAAGTCTCTACAAGCTGAGAGTTAGAAATGTGATTCCTACGAAGTCAGTTGAGATAAACGCTTTGAACGCTATAGATACACTGCACCTATACCATGAAACATTAGCCCATCAGAATAAAGCTCATGTAAGAAGAGTTGTTGAAAGAGAACTTGGAATGAAGCTTTCAAGTCCAAATGATAAGACTGTCTGTGAAGGATGCATCTATGGAAAAGCGCATAGACTTAAATTTGGCAACAGAGAAGAATCTAAGAAACCTGGTGAACGTTTTTACGTTGATGTATGCGGACCATTCAAGTATTCCGTTGGAATGAAAAGATATTTTGTATTGTTTAAAGATGACTACTCAAAGTATAGATATGTGTACATGATGAAAGAGAAATCAGAGGAATTCAATTCAATCCAAAGATGGTGAGAAATGTAAAATTGACATGGAGGATGAAATAAATTCTTTAAATGAGAACCAAACTTGGAAGTTAGTGAAATAACCTGAAAACCGCAAAGCCATTCCTAATAATTGGGTATTCAAGTAATGAAAACCCTGATGGTACTATTGACAGACACAAAGCACGTTTAGTCGCAAAAGGCTACTCACAGAAGAAAAGGCTTAGATTACTCAGAAACATTTAGTCCCGTCGCAAAGATGAGTACCATAAGAGTCGTGTTGAGCATTGTTGCTAGAGATAATTTAAAACTAGCTCAGTTTGATGTATCAACAGCATGTCTATACAGAAGTATTAGAGAAGAAATCTATATGAAACAGCCTATTGGATATGATGATGGCTCAGGCAGAGACTGCAAGGTTAGAACGTAGCCTATACGGTTTAAAACAGGCTCCACGCTGTTGGAACAACTGCATGACAAATTTTCTGATAAAGAATGGTTTTAAGACAGCCGAAGATCCATGTTTATTTGTGAAGAAAAGCAACGGGAAGAAGCTTATTATAGCCTTATACGTAGACGACGGCCTAGTCGCAGGAGAAGATAAAGACATTGAAAATTTTCTTAAAGAGTTGGAAAAGCAATTCAAAATAAAGACTAAGCCCGCCGCAGATTATTTTTTGGGATTCGAGATTGAAAGGAATAATGATTCAATTAAGATAAGACAAAAAGCATATACAAAGAAAGTTTTAGAACGTTTTGGTATGCAAAATGCACGTGCTACGGGAACCCCTATAGTAAAAGACTCGCAATTAGGAGAAAATGATAACGTGATGGGATTCCCATACAGGCAAGCTGTTGGAGCACTTGCATATTTAATGGTTGAAAGAGACCAGATATTTGTTATGCTGTCGGCGTAGCTTCTAGACATTTGGAAAATAAAAAGAAGGATGATGTTATGAAATTGAAGCGTATATTTCGCTATTTGAGTGGAACCTATATGGCATCACCTATTGCCGTGGAGGAGAAGCAAGTGAGGTAGCCAGGGAAATTATTTGGATGAAGAGGCTAATTAAAAGCATTGATTGCCTATCAGAAGTTCCAGTCCACTGCATATGCTCTATATAATAGTACCATGTATCATACTGGTCGTGGTACCTGGTGATTAGGATGCCACAACGACTATTTTTGGCTAGTGAGAGCTTCGTTGGTGTTGAGAGCACACGTAAGTCGGTAAAAATTCGGCATACTAAATAAGAGAATAATTTGCTTTATTAGTACATTATTGCCGAGACCAGTAAGTAAGCCATCCTGGACGAGTATAGGCCAGGAGGGCACTTATGGTCGAAGTTATGGCTAAAAAAAACCATTTATGTTTATTGTGAATATTTTATTTTATTCTACTTTTTCTTCTGTGAGTATCGAATTCGTAATTAGTATAAAAATAGTAAAAAATACGAATGAACTGAGTTTCCCGCCATTTACATCGTGCAATATAAGTGCAATACGGACACGTCGACCTCTATGGTACCTCCTTTTTATTAAGGCCCTTAGCTGCCAAAAACCTCCTTAGCTTAACTTTGAAAAAAAAAATGTTCTATATTTAAATAGTATGATATGTAGTGGGATTTCATGCTTTCTTACTGGACACTTTTATAGTTCTATATTTAAATATTATGATATGTAATGGGATTTCATACTTACTTATTGGACACTTGCGTTTTCCTGGAAAATTCTAAAAATTGTCCAGGACTTTCGGATACTATCTTCTATCTTCATGTTATGGGAACATTTCATACAATTTTTGAGAAAATAATATATATATTGCTTTATATAATAGTACTTTGTATTGTAATGGTCGTGGTACCTGTTGATTATGATGCCACAACTACTATTTTGGCCATTGAGAGCTTCGTTAGTGCTCTCATATATTGCTCATTTGTTAATGATGATGGTCCTGCCCGGTTTAGACCATTGCAACTAAATCTGGTTGGAGGGCTGCATTCATAGAGGGGATCATCTATAGCTGTCTTGATCTAGTCTGTCCATGTCATGTGGCTGTGACGTCACACTACTATAAACAAATCCTCAGATGAAAGAAACTCCTTGAAGTTACCTACTTACTCTCATATTGATGTAACTACGACCATAGCCAATAAGTTTGGTGTGACCGCAGATGAATGAAACCCTTTACTTAAACGAGCACACGACGTTTTATTATTACTATTATTGCTAGTGGACGTCACACCACGCACGATGTTCAATCATCACGCGGTCGTGTTTCAGTGGCTCAAGCAGGAATAAATACCAGAGTGAGTTAGTACATTACTGTCGCGGTTAGTAATGACTGCGTTGCTGGTCGCACTGTTGGTGGCCGAAAGCGCAGCACAGCGCAGCTGAAGGCCTACACACCACGATCAGCTTTGCAGCCTTTGATGGACAAGCTGGAATAAATTCCGAGACCGAAGGTCGAGGCTTTTATAGCGCGGACATCAAAGGCTGCAATGGTGACAAAGGCAGAGAGCGTAGCTAAGCTAAGCTCGAGGCCTTCATAGTGTGGCCAGCAGTGCAGTCATTGCGGAACAAGACTTGTATAGTAATTTACTCAAATAATGCGGTAATTAAATAAAACCAGCTTATTATAAAATTGAGAGTGAGTTTTTTTTTGTCACACATAACCAAATACTCTATAAAGCCTTTTTGCAATACATTTTTTAGGGGCAAGAAGATCTCCCGCTCTTTTTTTGTCACACATAACCAAATTCTGAATAAAGCCTTTTTGCGCTACCTTTTTTTTACCATTTTCGAAACAAAGCTCGACAATCATGGAATTTGACAGGAAATTGCCGGTCGCTAAAACACGACAGTAATGGATTTTCACAGGAAATTGTCGGCACCTTTTCTGGCTCCTCCAAGTAGCGCGACAAAGTCGACCTTGCTCAAAGAACGTTGTCAAAATAATGAGCACATTACTAGCTTTGTTTGAGTAAATAATCTTTGAGTTCAGATAAAATTAACCTTATGTCATTGTACATAAGAGTCACTTACAGTTCGATTCGCACACTTTTTCGACGCGTAATTATTCCTGCTACCTACACCAGATCTTGTAATACAATCACAAAAAACGTGAAGGTTTTATTTTTTGTAAAATACTGTTTTTATGCAAAACACATTGCAAAATTATTTTTATCGTATATCGTACCACATCTAAAATATTTCATAATTCATCGTTACTACTAGACAGCCAATTGATTTTTCCACCCTCATTCTCATATACTTCGATTTTAGGATCACGGCTAAAGAAACGTCGTCGATGTTAATTTTTAGGGTTCCGTACCCAAAGGGTAAAAGCGGGACCCTGTTACTAAGACTCCGCTGTCTGTCCGTCTGTCACCAGGCTGTATCTCATGAACCGTGATAGTTAGATAGTTGAAATTTTCACAGATGATGTATTTCTGTTGCCTGCCGCTATAAGAACAAATACTAAAAAACATAATAAATTAAATATTTAAGGCGGCTCCCATACAAAATTTCTTTCTATACCACATACAATCTTATGAATGCACCTGGTTACGTACATGGAGTGTGAAAGTACTAATAACTTTGTAAACAACATTTTGCTATCTAAAATCCAAACTATTCACTCCACACCATCCCTTCCATTGTACGGTGGTACGGAACTGTTCGTGCGCTAGTTAGACTCGCAATTGACCGGTTTTATTTATTTTTACTTATTGCAGTTTTCTGTTGAGTTTGCTGTCGTTACAAAATAGAGCATGGATTTCATAATTCCGTTGTCACCTATGTCTCGTATAGTCTCGTTCGTTTCACATACGTGAAAACACCTTTACCTATAGGCGAAAAGAAATTCCTTCACAAACATTCACAGTCACTAGTGAAAAGAAAAGTTGGCTCACTAAATCCGATTCGGGTCGGACCGTGTAAGCCGGCTTCAATTTTATTCTGCTGGCAACCCGCTACCGCTACCGTTGCTTGGTTTGAAATTAGAAACGTCAACTCATTTTGTTCTGTTATGTGAACGCGCTAACGACAAAAGAAGGCGGGCAGCAGCATGTCTGTCTATCTTTTGTTTGCAAGGAATCCCGGAACGAAAGCACTGGTTTTTGTTGTTGTCCCTAACCATTTTTTAATTTTACTGATAATAATTGAGATCTAGGGTTTTAACTCAAAGGGACCACTTGATTTCCATATTCCCTAGGTACTTACGTTTCCTGAATAAGGCGCTTGTTACTGTTTGGGTGTTTATTGTTGATTTCCTTCTCATCTCAATAATACAGGTGAGACTTGGGTTGGAGTGTAGATATTCCGCCCCCTTATCGACAGTCTGACCGAGACTTGAGAGGAATTATACCTAGATCCACCGTAATTTAGAACATCTGGTCCAAAAAATGCGAATTTTAGAGCCATTGTACCCCACCTATCGAACGAAAGTATTAGTATGCAGATTTTACAGCCTCATTTTTTAAAATGATGTTTTGATTTCCTTACATTTTCATGCTTCACTGTACTGCAATAGTAATCCTTTTAACTCAACATGGTTTATAACCTCAAATAATAATGATTGAGTGTGTGAAATATGAAACTTACTAGAAAATGATAAGTTGATCACCAATTAACTAAGTATTCATTTCTATTACAGGGTGGTGAGCAAGAAAATCCTGCAATGTTTAATCATAACAACAGTGCCAATCCAAACTATGGCAACTACTACCAAGGACAAAACTATGGCAATGGGCATTCGCCACAGAATTATGTGCCCAATCCAACTTCTCAAGGATATTCCCCTCAGAATTACACAGGCGGGCAGCCTGTGGCTCCTTACCCTGTTCAGCCACCTCAGGGGTATCCTGCTAATCCTCAGCAGTCCCCACAAAATTACCAAGGTGGCCCGATGACACATTCCCCTCAAACATACCAGGTAAGAGATCCAACATAGTTTTAGTTTATCTCGGGCCACTTTTCCGCAACTCAACTTCATAAATTTGCGCCTATTTTGCATGATCGGGTTGGAGGCACTACTTCTACCAACCCAGCTCCTGTAGGGAGCCTAGCAAACCTGTTGCTGACGACTTCCTGGAGATATCTCGGCGTCCCAAAGTGTGTTGCCCAGTAGATGGCCACGCCGGAACATTCCAACCGGATGTGGGTGGCTGTCTCCTCCACCTCCATGCAGGCTCTGCACAGGGGGCGGTCTGTAACCTAGAGTGTGTAAGTGTTTGTTTAGCAAAGCATGTCCAGTCCTGTCTGGCTCTGGTTACCAAGAGAAGCTGTGACTCCTGGATAATCTGGGTCTGATCATTGGAGGGCATTTCTGGCTTGCTTGCAGGTATCTAAGGTTGTCCAATAATGTAGGTGAGTTACCTTTGTGTGTTGTCATAGGGTTTTCCTCAACTAGCCGAATGGCAGTGGTATTATGGGTTCTGGGGGGTACCACAACGTCTTATGCCGATTCAGATTAGGAACCTAATTTGACTATTGACTAACCGCAAAATTACCCATCTTAAAACAAGTCTTAGTATTAGGTAAATAAAGCCCATTAGGTGAATTGTAATAGAAATGGTTGCCATGGTGATGTTCTGTTTTGAACCTAATTTGAATCGGAAAAAGATTGTGATAACCCCCCTGGTCCCTCCAACGTCTGTTCCGAACCCAACCTTGCCTGTGTTGCCGCGCTAGCCACTGTGTCCCTTTATCCACTGCAGGGTAATAACATTGTGGTAACATACCTCTGACATGGCTTGGTGACACTCGTATTTATGCCCAGAGCTGATGGTGTTGCTTTGTAGGGCTTGCAGAACTGCTTTGCTGTCCGATGGTATACGATGGTATGCGGATAGGGAAATTCTTTCTCTTTCTGCGATAGCTGTAGTAGCCATTACGATGTCCATACACTCGCTTGAAAAACGTTGTTGTGGGCATCTAATGATGTTGATTTCCTCATGTTTAGAGATCTTCCGAGATTGCCCCGGGGCGCCTGTAAGTTTATGTGAATATCCTTAGTTCTCTTTGGTTGAGGCCCTCCCAAGGGTCTTCTTTTTTTTTTTCTTTTTCTTTATACTTTATTGCACAAAAACAGAAGATACAGATACAAAAAAATGGAAACTAGGTGTACAAAGGCGAGCTTATCTCTAAAAAGAGATTTCTTCCAGCAAACCTAATATGGACAGAATACATGAAATAACAGGTAGACCTATGTGCACAACGTTAAAAATATTAAAATAATAAACTAATTACTAATATGTACATAAATACATAATATCAATACAAATAGACAAAATTATACTACATATATATCAAAGCAATAAACCTACATAAATCTAGTATGGAAGAGAAAGATAGTGTTCTTTTAAGCGAGTTTTAAAAATAGAAAGTGACGGGCTGTCTCTGATGGCGCTAGGAAGTTTGTTCCAGAGCCTGATAGCTCGTAGTCTGAACCCATGTTCATATGCGGCTGTATTGTGTTGCGGAGTTATAAGCAGTGATCGAGCGTGAGATCTCCGAGGCCTATCCGAGGACAAAAATTCAAAACGATCTCGTAAGAAGACAGGATAGCGAGGATTAAATAAGATGTTATAGAGGCAGATGAGGATATGAGAATCCCGACGAAGACGGATAGGGAGCCACTTTAACTCCCTGCGATACTCCGAGACGTGGTCATACTTGCGCAGGCCGAAGACAAACCGAATCCCGAGGTTTTGAAGTCGCTCGAGTTTGTTCAGTTGCTCTTCATTCGCGCTCACCCAGCATACGTCAGCGTAATCGATCAGGGGGAGGAGAAGAGACTGGGCAAGCGTTATTTTTGTCTGACGAGGCAGGAAGTATTGTAGTCGTTTGAGGGAGTGAAAAGTGGCAAAGACTCGCCTACTGACCTCGCTGACATGCGCTGACCAGGAAAATTGGTTATCGAAGAAAACTCCTAGATTTTTGGCCTTAGTACTATATGAGATTATAGTTCCATCATAGGTTATAGGGGCAATGGACAGATTCTGTAACAAGTTAAGGGAAAACCTGGAACCAATAATCAAAGCCTGGGACTTACTAGGGTTGACAAGTAGTCCAAAAGAAGTGGCCCAGTCCCTAATTCGCTCGAGATCGGCATTTAACATTCCCACAGCAGACACCATATCACAGGGAGAAAAATGACGATAAATCTGGAGATCGTCTGCGTAAAGATGGTATGATGACGAGAGAGTATCCGAGACGGAATTTATGAAGACGGAGAAAAGAAGAGGAGAGAGAATACCACCCTGAGGGACCCCCGCAACGAGGTCACACCACTCCGTTGAAGTCACCTCCGACCTAATACGTTGCTGGCGACCTCTCAGATAAGAGTCGAACCAGCAAGCAGAGACGGAGGACACATTCAAGGACTTCAGGGTCTCAACGAGGATATCGAAATCAACGCAGTTAAAGGCGCTGCTGAAGTCCAGCAGTGCAAGCACAGTGAGCTGTTTCTCGTCCATCGCATGCTGAATGTCATCGGTGACTTTAAGCAAGGCCGTGACAGTGCTATGACCGGGCCTAAACCGGATTGCAGTTGATTCAGCAAGTTGTTTGAGCATAAGTAGGAGGATAACTGAGAATGGACAATCGATTCAAGGACTTTGGATAGGATAGGCAGAATGGAAATTGGACGAAACTCTTTAAAAGAGGAGGGATTTGATGTTTTGGGTAATGGGATAACTAAGGCTTTTTTCCACACATTTGGGAAGGAACTATTGGAGAGAGAGAAGTTTATTATATGTGTGATAGCTGGAAGAAGCTCGTCAAGTACGTTGCTGATCATTTTGGAGCAGATATTATCGTCACCCACGGCTTTGGAGGAAATGGAGAGCACTGCTTTCTTAACCGCATCAATTCCGACAAGTCTGAAGTCAAATGGAGTGGAGGTGGGAGCAGACCTCGAGCGCAGGTGACACAGAGTGGCATTTTTTAAGGTGGGATCCATGACGACAGGGGGAGCTGAGAAAAAAATGTTGAGACCGTTGAGATCAACAATGCCAGCCGCTTGATCCTGAGACTTACCGACACCAAGCGTTCTAAGGAATTTCCATACTTGAGCAGTTGTATTTTATACCTTTTGTCGAAAACATATTGGTTGGCTATCCTGTCAGTCACCTCTTCTAATTGATGAGTACATATGTAAGGCTGTGTACTCTTCGAGTATTACAGTATGGGGTACCCTAGCATGTTTCTATAGGTTGAGTTTTTTAAGTTGCTACTGTTGCAGCCGCCTCCTGCTTGATGAAGAGGTGAAGCGGAGGCAGGTCCAGTATGACTTCCAAGGCGCACTTCCCCCCAGACTATCGCGCCGTAGCTTATTATTGGACTGATGACAGCTGAGTATAGCCAAAGGGGGGTTTTCGGGGTTAGCCCCCAGGTTTTTGCTACCATTCTTCGGCTTTGTCAATCTTGTTATTCAAATGATTGCTCCAATTTAGCTTGCTATCTAGTATTACACCTAGGTACTTTAGCTCAGCAGCATATTGTAGCTCTGTACCAAACAACCTGGGTGGCGATAGTTTCCCAGATTACGCTTGTGGGTGAACATTACCATTTCCGTCGTATTTGGTTGTTGTGCATCAGCATTCCACAATCCGCTGTGCTGTTTGGGAGATATCACATACAGATCTTGTGTTGTGCGTTCAGTTTGATGATGAGGTCGTTCGCCACCAGGTTCTAAAGCAGCAGCGAGAGGACACCTCCCTGGGGGCATCTCTTCGCCACCAATGCATGTTAGGAATTTGCTGAAGTGAGTTTAATGGCTCTCTTACTCAACATATTACCTATCCACTCCACCATAACTGCATTTGCCCTGTGTTTTACCAGTGCCACTGTTATGCTTGTGAATTTAGTCTTGTCGAAGGTTCCTTCAATGTCAATGAAGATTCCTAGGCACATAAGACTTGCTGTGGATCGCTTCTTAAATTTTGCAAATAACAAAATGAAGAGCTGATTCTGTAGATTTTCCTTGACTGTAGGCTGTGCTGATTTTGATTCAATTCAATTCATGTTACTTAGAGCCATCCCTCGCAGATCTCTATCACATAGCCTTTCTATCTTTTTCAGCAGAAAAGAGGTAAGGCTTTTTGGTCTATGGGATTTAGGATCTGAGTAGTCACTCTTACCTGGCTTGGGTATGAAAATTACTCTCTCCAGTGTCTCCGTATATATCTGTGTTGCAGACATACCACCATGACATTGGTTAATGTCAGAACTAGTTGGTCTCCCCCCCACTTTAGCAAAGCCGGGAATATGCTATCGTGTCTTTGCGATTTGAATGAGTTAAAGCTGTTGATTGCCCACCGAGATTTTTGTGGGTTGATTACCTCGAGTGCAAGTTCCCAGTGCTCCTCTGTCTGTTTAATCTCTTCCTCTGTCTAGTTGACCATCCTTAACAGATGACAGTCAGTCATTTAGTCAGTTAGTGACACTCGGCTTGAACACTACAGGAATAATATTTTAGATAAACTATGGGAAATACCATACAGTGACGATCCAAATTTGTTGTACAACTCAGTATTTAACCTTGTCAAAAATTAATATGATACGGTATTTAAATCAAAAACTATAAAAGTTAATAACAAAGCTTTGTTTAGTGATTGGGCGACAGTTGGAATTCATAGGAGCAGACGAAGATTATATGAACTCTATGAAGAGAAATCATATAACAAAAAAACGGCCTTTCTAGATTATGTTCGTAGTTATTCAAAAATGTTTAAACGCGTTTGTGCCGTAGCTAAATCTAATTTCATTAAAAACAAAATTGAATCTAGTAGCAATGTAATGAAAACGACTTGGCAAATTATAAACAGAGAGACTGGAAAGGCCAAAGCTACACATAATAACTTCAAGCTTAAGATAGATAATCAATTGCTAAGTACAGACCTAGAAGTAGCAAAAGCTTTCGAAAATTTCTTTACGGACATTCCAGTTTCAACAACCAAGTCTTTAAATTCATCTCCCGCTGCTGCTGAATCTATACTTAAACAAAACTTTGAGGAATGTAAAACAGATTTTAAATTTAGGCACGTAAATAATGAAGACATTGTAAAAGCGTTTAAATCCCTGGAAATGAAAAAGACAGCTGACGCCCATGGTCTATCAGTAAAAATTATTAGTTCCATTGTAGATTGTATTGCACGTCACCTTTGTTGTATATTTAATCAATGTATAGATAATGGTGTGTTTCCTGACTTGATGAAACTAAGTAAAGTTATACCTTTATTCAAAGCTGGTAGTACATCAGACCCCACCAATTTTAGACCCATATCGATACTACCAACGCTTAGCAAAATATTTGAAAAACTCATACTTAATCAATTGCAGTCATTTTAATCTCAATAATTTAATTCATATTGCTCAGTTTGGTTTCACAAAGGGTCGTTCAACAGCCGATGCTGGTGTTGAACTAATCGAAAATATTTTTGATGCCTGGGAAGACGCAATGGATGCAATAGGTGTCTTCTGCGATCTATCCAAGGCTTTTGATTGCGTCCATCATGACACTCTTGTCAGGAAGTTACGCCATTATGGTGTAAAAGATCAGGCACTTGGCCTTCTGGAGTCATATCTAACAGATAGGGTTCAGATGGTCGATGTTAATGGGAAAAGATCACCTGGGTCTTTAATAAGTATGGGCGTACCGCAAGGTTCAATTCTTGGTCCTTTCTTGTTTTTAGTATATATTAATGATTTACCTTACCTTGTTAAAGCAAAACATGGGTTAGTATTGTTTGCCGATGATACTTCTTTGATATTTAAAGTTAAAAGACAGCAATCAAATTATGACGAGGTAAACAATGCTATCTCTAGTATAGTGAATTGGTTTACTGTTAACAATTTATTACTTAATGAAAAGAAAACTAAATGTATTGAATTTGTGTTACCCAATGTGAACCCGGTAACTACAGACATATTTATAAAAGGACAGAGATTGGACCTTGTGCAGTCGACTGTCTTTTTGGGCATTACTTTAGACGCCAAACTACAATGGGATCCTCATATAAATAAATTGTCGAACAGACTGAGTTCGGCAGCGTTCGCAGTTAAAAAAATTAGAGCTGCTACCGACATAGACACCGCTAGACTAGTCTACTTTAGTTACTTTCATAGTCTAATGACCTATGGTATTTTATTGTGGGGTCACGCTGCGAATGCTAATAGTATATTTATTCTGCAGAAAGGGGCTGTTCGTGCAATTTATAGATTAGGGCCTAGAGTGTCACTGAGGGAAAAGTTTAAAGAAATCAATATTCTGACATTTGTGTCTCAATATATCTATGACAATCTTGTGTATGTAAAAAGAAATATAACTAATTTTCAGAAGTACAGTGATATACACAATTTTAATACTAGAAATAAAGACAAGTTGGTTGCTTATGTAAGCCGACTACATAAAATTAGTAATTCTTTTAAAGGCAATTGTATACGCTATTACAATAAGGTCCCTACTGATATTAAAAACTTACCTTTAGACAAGTTTAAAATAATAATAAAACAGAAATTGTATAAAAAAGGTTACTATAGGATATCTGATTACTTAGAGGACAGATGTCCATGGGAATAGATTGTTTGAGTAACAGGCTGTTTCGATATATAATTAGCATTCATTTTGTAATTTGACAATATTTTATTTAAAAAAGGAAACGCAAAAGATGCGACGCCACAGATTCCGCCATTGTGTTAGTGAACTCACCCAAAAAAATGTAATGACGGATCTAAGTGATGTAACAACATCCTATGGAAATAAATGATTTTTGATTTGATTTGATTTGATTTGATTTGTCAGGGCGGTGTGTCGGTACTAAATACATTCTGCCTCTTCTGGAGTCTTGGTGAGTGTGTTGTCCGTTTTGCGCAGGGACCCAAGTGTTTGATTGGATTGTTGGCAGAGAACCTTCCTTACCCTGTTCGCCGGCGCGCAGCTCTCGATGTTATTGCAGAACTTGCGCCACGAGTTTGTGCTTCTGTATCATAGTTGCTTTTTATACTGGGACTCAGCTGCCCTTTAGTTGTCCCAAACATCATCTGCCCTTTAGTTGTCCCAAACATCATCTGCAGCTGTGTTCATTGCCCTGTTTAGTAAGCGCCTTACTTTACTTCTGAGCTTCTCCAGCTCAGGTCCCTACCAGTCAGCACCGGCGTTGACCCTTGCTACTTGCATGATTCTACTGCAGATACGTGCCAGTTTGAAATGGCTCTCGACGCTTTTTCGGTTGCAAGTGTTATATCAATTAATGTTCTGCTTCGCCTGGTGACGAATGTTCGTTCTGAAACTATATTAAAAATGTTAAGGGTGGTTGTCACTAGATATTCAATGAGAAGTTACACCTCGAGAAGTAGTTTACACCTCCGTCGTTGTTGTTTCTCATCCCCCAGAAAGTGTGGTGTGCGTTCGAGTCCGTGGCTATTCTCAACTGCAGCGCGGATTCTTCGCAGTGTGTCACCAACCTCGTCATTTATATTTCTAGAAGTGTCCGCAAACAACTTATAACTTACCTCCAAGATTTCGGAGTCCGCATATATTGCCTCTACTGATCCACGGCTCCTGGATCAGGGCCAAGGCTGTGTGGTTAACCTCCAACCACTTCCTCAGCTGAGCCGTTCCGGTTTTGTTGTGGTGGACGTTTGCTTGTAGGATGTTACACGGTGGGGAAGGGGATGCCATCATTATCTGACAGCAACACCTCCTCATCCGTCCCGTGCGCCAGGTTATCCATTCCTTCCGCATATTCCATCGCGTCCTCCGACAAATCCAGAACATAACTAGTACCGTCCTCACCGGGTTGGTCGGCGATCGGGTCGGCCTGCCGCGTTGGGCTTGGGGGCTCGGGGTTCTGCTCAGCTGCAATAACCACAGCAGTATCCGGCTGCTTATTAGGTGGCGACCGGAGTGCGGGTGGCCCTTCGAGGAATCGTCCTCTGGTCCCCTGAAACAGTATGTACACCGACCCAAGCAAAAAGCAGAGTTGGCGCCCGCGTACATTCAGGGGTTGAACTACTACAGGGGATACTGACGAAGACGAATGTCTCCGTCTGTTGGTGATAGAGGTGGTGGTGGTGGTGGCCACGAAATAAACTATCCACTGTCGAAAAGCAATATGTCTTCGACAAAAGGTACAAAATACAACTGCATGAAGACCCTTGGGAGGGCCTCAATCAAAGAGAACTAAGGAACTTCACAGACTGTTATAAAACAAACTCAGGTACAGGCGCCGGGGCATTCTCGGAAGATCTAAACATGAGGAGATCAACATCATTAGGTACCCACAACACCGTCTTCCAAGCCGAGTGTATGGGCATCATAATGGCTACTACAGCTTTTGCAGAAAGAGATGTACAGGATTTCCCAATCCGCATACTATCCGACAGCAAGGCAGTTCTACAAGCCCATCAAAGCAACACCATATACGAGTGTCACCAAGCCCTGTCAGAGGTCTGTAACCACAGTACTGTTACCCTGCATTGGATAAAGGGACACAGAGGCTCGCGCGGCAACGACGCAGCGGACGCACTGGCAAGGTTGGGTTCGGAACAGACGTTGGAGGGTCCAGAACCCATAATACCACTGCCATTCAGCTAGTTGATGAAAACCCTATGACAGCACACAAAGATAACTCACCAACTTTATTGATCCACCTTGGATACCTGCAAGCAAGCCAGACAGGCCCTCCCGATGATCAGACCCGGATTATCACATAAGCTTCTGAAGCTAAAGAGGTCAAAGCTATGGTAACCGTAGTGATGACTGGACACACTTTGCTAAATGAACACTTACACACTGAAGGTGTTACAGACAGCCCACTGTGCAGAGCCTGCATGGAGGTCGAGGAGATAGCCACCCATGTCCTAATGGCGTGGCCATCTACCGGGCTACACACCTCGGGTCGCCGAGATCGCTCCAGGAAGTCGTCGGCAACGTCAAGGGCTGCTAGGCTTCTTACAGGAGCTGGGTTGGCAGGAGTAATGCCCCCAACCCACATCACGCAAAATTTAAGACGTCGAAGTGCGGAAAAGTGGCCCGCGATAAACTATAACTCCGTCTGCTGTCGGTCCGCCTTAAGCAGAAGCCATCTGCTCACCTCCGCCCACGGGTTCTGGTACTGGAGCGTGCGTGAACAAAGGCAAGCTTAAGCTTATTTCCAACAAGATGATAAAATTATGAATATGCTAATGGTTTCTTTATTTGATTAATTTATCGATGTCCTTGCAGGTGGTACCAGGGTCTCCACAAAATTACCCAGCAACATCCCCGCCTGGCTGTCAACCCAATTTAGCTCAATCACCGAGGAGCTACCAGAATGCGCAATCTCCACCAACCTATGGAACTGGTCCAGGGCTTCCATCGCCTAGCTACAGACAAATGCCTTCACAATCCCCACCAATGGGATCTGTTCATGCTATGCAATATCACCACTCTGCACAGGTACCTATTTAATTTGAATAGATTTGAAGATTCTCTAATTTTGATTATTCCTAAAGCTCTTCAACATATTTTTGTCCACTGCCATGAATGTTTTCTCAAACGATCTCTAATTTGTATTTGTAAATAGACCACAAAAATATACCTATAAAATATTACTCACCTAAACAAATTCAATTCACAGCAAATGCAGCAATCACATCAGCAGCAAGTGCACCAGTTCCAACAACAGCAGCAACAACAGCAACACCACCACCAGCAACAAATGCACCAACAGCAATCTCAGCAGCAGATGCAGCAGTCTCAGCAATTGCAGCAGCAGTCTCAACAAATGCAGCAACAGAATCAGCAAATGCAGCAGCAGTCTCAACAAATCCAGCAACAGAATCAGCAGTTGCAGCAGCAGTCTCAACAGTCGCAGCCTACACAGCAACAGTCGCAACCCCAGCCGTCGCCCAAGCAGGAGCAGGCTGAGCAACATTCACCAACTACTAATGGTAATCCTGGAATGCCTCAACAATCCCCAGATGTAAGTGTAACAGTCTTCTTGGGATGTTCCCTACCTGTACACAACTTACATATCCCTGATTCAATGTTACACTTAGAGACTTTCCATTCTTATCAACTCTCCTGCAACATTCTTATCAACTCATGTCAGAATACAACAAAAGTCCATAAAGTAAATGTGATTTATAATGGCACATACCTATGTCATAAATGTATGTGTATTTCAGCAGAACGAGAACCGAAGTCCCACTTCCTGTATCCGGCAGGGCTGCACCAACCCGGCGGTGGCCAACAGCGAGTGGGAGGATGAGTACTGCTCTAACGAGTGCGTGGTCAGTCATTGCAGGTAATTTCTTTACTAAAGTATGTTTCTTGTGCTTTTTAGATAGAGTGGCAGGAAAGCATCATTATGTATATATGATTCCGGGATGAACCTGGATTTGATACACAGGACCCAATAATTTGGCACAAAAAGGGGGAGGGAAAATCACCTAGCAGTGGGCCGAAACAAGCTACAGAACCTTATGATGATGATATGACCATATGTCATGCCTAGAATAAAGAAGAAATGTGCGGATATAAATAAATATCTTGCGATTTTTTTATATTTCAGGGATGTCTTCAGCTCATGGGTGGCTTCTAATAGCAACCAAATCCAGAACTTTTCCGCAGTGAAGTAAAGTTTAAGTATACATATCACTTCAGAGTGTATGATATAGTTAAATAAAACTTTGGGGCCCTTCGAACTTTGGGAAGTGTTTTGTGAATTGAGAATGAAGTTAATCGTATAGATAAAGCCTCAGCGTGAGCTAATATCGCTTGCTTGCTGCCAGCCGTTCACGCGGACAGCCAATCAGGGTTACTTTTTAACTGCAATTGTGTGGACTTGTTTGGTTATTTGTTGTCTTTAACTTATGCCACTGAGCCAGCCAGCTTGGTGGAATATGGTTCAATCGTACTCGTATCTGGGTAAAGACCTATGCCCCTCGGTGTGGACATTACTGGGTTACATTTATTATTATTAACTTATAGTAAGTTAAATATTGGTCATTCATCATTCTTGTATGATAATTGCCGACTAAGTGCTACCTTGATTGTTTTCAAAATTCTGTTATCTGCTTTTTCCACTTCTTGTTTAGTTTATATTAATTTAGTTTATGGTAGCCCTGTTTTCTAATCTAGCAATGAAATATCTTTGTTGAAACAGTATTATATTTACGTTGTCGAAGTTAAATGTTGCTGATATTTTAATCATAATTTTATACTCTATAAAAGTAGTACATACTTTGATATTAAGAAGTGAGCGATGACGAAATAATATTACAATATGTGTAATCTACAAGTTAATCCCAACAAAATGTGATGATGATGAGTTAACAATAGAGGGATGTACAGTCAAGACAGTCAAGAGCATAATAGTAGATTGTTGTACAACAAGGGCATAAAACAAGCCATTTTATCCAAGACTTATGGTATCCAACCGGGCCGTATCACTTTGATTATGAGGAAATAAAACTGATAATGTAACGTATTAGGCTTAAGCATTATTTCCTCTTTACTTAACGACATATTAATTAACTTTCGTAAAACAAGTTTTGCAAAGAAACCAACTTACTAAATAAAAGTAAAAAACAAAACAGTCTATTTCCCACCACTGCATTTTTTTCCTGCGTGTCATTTTTAGCTTAGGTCGTATGCGATATGTACTGCCGAGTCACACCTTGTTTTTAGGGTTCCGTACCCAACGGGTAAGAACGGAACCCTATTACTAAGACTTCGCTGTCCGTCCGTTCGTCCGTCCGTCCGTCTGTCACCAGGCTGTATCTCAAGGACCTAGCTAGCTAGAGAGTTGAAATTTTCACAGATGATGTATTTCTGTTGTAGCTATAACAACAAATACTAAAAAACAGGATAAAATAAATATTTAAGGGGGCTCCCATACAACAATACCAACTTACATACAAACTTATGGGTGCACCTGGTTACGTACATGGAGTGTGAAAGTAACCGCACCAATAACTTTGTAAACAATATTTTGCTGTGTAAAATCCAAACTATTCACTCCACACCATCGCTTCCATTGAACGGTGGTACGGAACCCTTCGTGCGCGATTTAGACTCGCACTTGACCGGTTTTTTATGTTTTTGTTAATAATGCTTCTTTTTATTCGTTTTTAGTTTTTTTTACCATGCAACAGAATGCAAATAAATTAAAGTAAATGTATTAAAATAACAAGTTTATTTAATGCTGTCACATCGTCTGTCAGGGTGAATGGCTCTATTGTCTTATTCTGGGCAAGATGACGACAATTATGCACAATTATTTATGCAGCCTACATCCAGCTTATAGAAGGACTTTTCGAGCATGAGAAGTGAAATAGTAGATTTCCTACGAGTTCGCAAAGGCTTATATTTACGAACCGATCAGTTTACGGCACGAGCCGAAGGCGTGGGTCGTAGCGAAGTTCGTAAAGAAGCCTTTTCGAACGAGTTAGGAATAGAATTTTTCCGCCTGAGATCATAAAATCGAACGGCGAAGTTGGTATTTTGAGGTTAGAATTCGAAAAAATATTTATCGTCAAAATGGTTCTATATAAATGAATGCCCTTGACTGAGCATGTATCAGTACTTACACCAAAAGTCTTTCTGAGCCGAATGAATAAAGAAAAGTATCACCTGTCATTGTAAGGAAATTTATGCTTTAATATTTGACATTATCATATCAATAATTGCTTCGGCTTAGTGACAATCATTATAAGTAAAAGTTTTCTTCGTTCGGCCCCCTGTCTAACTTATAAGTTGTACCGCCGCCAGCTGAATTTCTACAACCTGAATATTATTTTACTTCTTTATAATGATTGATTGATTACTCATGTTAATGTTTTTACTCTCTGTTCCAAACTCGTAATAATTAAATTGATTTAATTAGTTGTTTGTTAAATCTTATTTAGAATAATTTAGATAGACTTATAAAAATCTAGAAATTCCTATTGTGTAAATATTAACAGAATGTTGGTTCATCTTAGACATGTAAAATATTGCCTTAAATATAAATTACTTAGCTATATGTGTAGTTACTAGAGTAACCGGTTGGAAACTAACTAAATTGTTGTTCTAACTACTGTTTGTGCCCTACAAACCTATAAAGTAAAATATGGGTTCGCAATAAATAGGATATTTCAATGATTGAATATTTAATTTGTATGCCTTAAGTTGCGCTGTAATAAACAACCTAGACATATGTAAAGGGAAGAGGCAACGTGGCTTAGCTACTTGTATAACATAGCTAAGTCTGGTGAAGCATAGTGGTTGTGCGTTTATAAGTAGGTACCTACCTAAAGTAGAGTCATTCTTAGAAGTAGCATTTGGCATCTGTCTGTCAACCGTCGTACGTAGCGTCAGCTGAGCTTCTTCTGGTTCGCTTTAGAAAAGGAAAGGCACGCATAGTTGTGTCCCACTGTTGACAGATGCCAAATGCAAGACTCAGAATGGCCCCTACTTTAATGTATTACATATTTCATTATGTTCTATGTACGTAATATACCATTTACAACTCGAAATAATTTTATAGGTTAATAGATCCTGAATTAATCTCCTTAATTAGTGTAGAATCTTGAAAAGTTATTTCCAATCTAAAATATGCATGACATAAAAGTTTAGACTACTTTAGATTCTGCTTTCTAGCTAAACTGTAATTGCTAATGATCTAGTAAACAAGTAGGTAACCTAAGCAATATTTAATGTTTTTCATAGGATTGTGTTCTGTATAGGACTTAGCTGGACCAAAATTATTTCTGTATTTGTAAAGCAAGGTAAATTTAGGCAAAATATATTCAATGTATATTCTATAATTGTAAATAAAGACTTGCAATAATAGACTGTAGTGGTAGTAGCCATTATTTTATAAAACATACCTATTCAAGATGTTATAATTTAGAATAGACTTCATAGAATGATTAGTGACTTCCAGAAGAAGTTTAAATTGTGGTTAGTACTGTAAATTTAACAGTGTATAATATGTAATTAGAACAATAATTTTATTAAATTTCTTAAATATTAGTCTCACAATTGTTTTAAATTTTTATTTTCCTTTGTTTACGACCAAACCCATTTGACTAGGTTAATAAATACCTATCTCGATCAAATCGTTATGGTGAATTAATTTAGTGATATCTTGCATAACGAGACTTCATTCCAGGAATACCATATTTCTGTAATGCTGTACGATCCACCTTTACCAAACGTGACCTTATTTCTCGTATATTTTCAAGATGGTGGCCTCAATTGTGATTGTGACTGATATGATAAGCCATCCAGTAGTCTCACCGAGTAGTTTCTGTCCAGACGTCAACTCCTACTTAGCAAAAAAACTAGCTCGTAATACATCCATCTCTCACATTATCTACATAGCATTAGAACGACCTCGCTAAAAGACGTCGTCGTAGCAAAGACTACTTTTTCAAAAGAGGTACAATTGAATACAAAACTGGCCACTTATAATGTAGGTGATTATTAGGTAGCTGTCATGTTGAAGCATACTTGAAAGATAACATTGAAGTTTTGTTTTGCGGTTGGAGTTCGTGAGTAGTTTGTGTTAAAGTAGTTTTATATATGCCTATTCAATCTCTTTGACTAATGAATTTGTAAAAGAAATAGTGTTCTACTTGCCACGGTCTTCTGTCTGTCACGATTGATAATAAAACAACGTATATTTTTCATGGGCTTATTTATTAATATAAAGTTAATAAGAATCTCGGTCAGAGTGTCGATAAGGGGGCGGACGCCCCCACTTGTAAAATATTCAAAAATTATAACCTTTTGAGGCCGCCATAAGGATAACTACCTTGGACACCACTGCGTACGCAAATCTTATTAGGTTATGGGCCCCACCTACAAAATGGAGAATTTTACGAAAAGTAGTAATCTGCAAGCGACACCGTCTACTTCTAAATCTGCGAACATGATCCTTATGTTTGTAGAGAGCACTGAAATATTTTCGATCAATTGTGACAACGAGAACTGGTATGTGGATAACGGCGCCACAAGCCACGTAACAAACCGGGCTGATATTTTCCAAAATTACGAACACTTCGACGACATTCGTACTGTAACAACGGCAAATGGCAATGCGATCACTGCTAAAGGCAAAGGTTCAGTAATAATCGAAGCAAACATCAAAGGGAAGCTACAACGTGTGACTGACCCTGACAGACGTTTGGTACTTTCCAGCCATAACGAAGAACTTATTCTCGGTTTTAGCTGTCCATGATAAGATTCCAAACAGCCAATTCTCATCGACGACAAAAGAATGTACCGTCTATGTCAACGGAGAAGCGTGCCTAAAAGGGAAACGACAGAAAGAGGGAGGCTTGTACAAACTGGAAATAAGAGTCGAACTTCCAAAAAACCCCGTTGAAGTATATACTACGTCCAATACAATGCAACTATACCACGAGAGATTGGCGCATCAAAACAAGAGACACGTGAAAGCTACGGTTAAACGCGAACTGAACTTAGATCTTCCTCTTGATAAAGAATTATGCGAAGATTGCATATACGGGAAAGCACATAGATTGAAATTCGGTACGAGGATCCGAGCTACCGCGCCAGGAGAGCTCGTACGTACTGACGTTTGCGGACCATTCCAACCGAGTTATTCAAAGTACCGATACTATGTGTTGTTCAAAGACGATTACACCGGCTACCGTATAGTATACTTCCTGAGACGGAAGTCAGAGGTTAAGGATAAGCTCGCCTTAATGTTAACTCAGACCAAAACTTCAGGACATAACTACTATAAAATGCTTGTTAAGTGACAATGGTGGTGAATTTGACAATAAGTCCATTCAAGACCTACTGGACTCCCATGGAATCATACAGAGATTGGTAATGCCTTACACCCCAGAACAGAATGGTGTCAGCGAGCGTGAAAATCATACTTTGGTGGAAACTGCGAGATCTATGATGTATGCGCATGAAACGTTGCCTCAAGAACTTTGGGCAGAACTAATAAACACCGCCGCATACATCCTCAATAGAACGGGTCCAACGAATACGAACGACAAGTCACCATATGAAATTTGGAGTGGAAAGAAACCGGTTATAAAGCACCTACGAATCATAGGTTGCAATTCCTACGTCCACATTTCAAAACAAAAACGAAAGAAGATGAATATGAAGGCCATCAAAGGAAGACTTGTCGGTTATGACGAAGATGGCTACCGAATTTGGATAACTGATGGAAAGAGAAACACGCTCATCCGTTCGCGTGATGTAACGTTTGATGAGAAACCATTGCCTAATAGTGATGATAATCCGCCTTGTGTAAATAATGACGCTAATAAGAGGGAGTACACACTGAGACTGCCGATGGATAACGCTGTCTGCAAAGAAGGACCAGCTTCACATCTTAACGTACATCATCATCCATTATCTATCCCACCCGAGAGAGACTCCGATGTAAGTCAATCAACAAGCTCTTACGATCCTGAACGTATCCTTGAGGGAGAAGACTTGGAATCTCGAATTGTTCACGAAGACCACGTTCATGAATCCGAAATTCATCGAGAGAACTTGGAACCTCAAATAGTCCAAGAAGACTAGAACAATGAGTTCGAAAAATATCGAGCGTATATGGCACCTGAACCAGTCGGCAAAGGTCAAGGTCATGAATCGGATTCACATCATGATGATACTCATGACTCTGCTGATGAATATTATGACGCGGAATCGCCACGATACAATTTGCGCAACCGCAGCGAAATACGAAAACCTGCACGGCTGGACGACTATGTGTGCGTTACAGAAGCATATCCGTCGAATTTTGCTGATGCAATGAATCGCAATGATTATATAGAATGGAAAAAGGCAATGGAAAGTGAAATGAAGTCACTAGAGGAACACAAAGTATGGACGGCCTGTGATCTGCCGAAAGGAAGAAAAGCGCTTCCTTGCAAATGGGTTCTTCGAACAAAAAGGAATCCAGTCGGCTCCATCGAAAGATACAAAGCACGGCTAGTTGTGAAGGGCTTCAAACAAAGAAAAGGAGTCGATTATGATCAGACCTTCAGCCCTGTCGCACGCCTAGCAACCGTCAGAGCGCTATTGAGTGTCAGCGCACAAGAAAATATGTACCTCATTCAATTTGATGTTGTTACAGCGTTTCTCAACGGAAAGCTTGAAGAGAAAATTTTAAGTTTTTGAAGTGTGCGCGGTGTGGAAGCTTTGAGTTGGTAGATCGTGGATTGATAGGATTACCGTGAACCCTAAACACAACATTTACTACAAGAATAAACGTTTATAAACTGAGCTGGTATATTATTTGTAGCTAGATAATAAAGAAACAATAATTGGAAAATATATACAATAGATAGATAGATAGATAGATAAACGTTTATTGCATCAAAGCAGCACACATACAAATTAAAAAAGATACGGAGGTGCAACTATAAAATAACTTAAATGAAAGCAAAGTTATGAAAAAAAAACTCATAACATTATTACTAAAACAATAAAACAAAAAGAAGAATATAGGTCGGTATGTAGGCGCGCTGCATTGACGCGAAAAGGTCAAAGCTCAGTGTTTATTGCTCGTTAAGAGCAGCACTGGTTTTCAGCCCTCACCTAGGAGACGCAGAGACTCAGCAGTTACATCCGAATGTGAATGTGAATGAAAAGAATAATAATAAAAAAGTGTCAGAAATAGATATATACTTACAAGTGTTTAAAGATGTGGAAATAAATAAATACATTGCACATAAATATGTTTCAATACTTTCATGAGTAGGATAGTACAAAATATACATGAAGATTAAATAAATAGGTATATAAGTATATTATGCCACGTGAGTAGTGAGTAGCAGAATGGGTATAGTTTGAATATGTTTACTAAAATCATAAGATATCTAACTAAAAAATATATGAAAATGGCAGAGGTAGCCCGACTATCCAATGTTGGAAAGAGAAATTCCTAGTTTTTGCTTTTGAATCAGGTGCGACTTCATATGTGTTTTGAAGGTGTATTTGGAGGTTAGATTTCTTATGGGCGGCGGAATATCATTCCAACATTTGGTAGCTTGGAAGCGGAAGCTACCTCTAAATGCCACCGTGCGATGAATATGACCTTCAAGAGGTGCTCGAATATCCCTCATGCCATATCTGGGGTGAGATGTTGCCACCTTTAATTTTAGGTACAGGTACTCAGGTTTTTTAAACTTGATGACATCAAACACTACACTTGAAAGGTGTAAGTGCCTACGCAGTTCCATTTTGAGCATTCCAGCAGAGTTTAAGTATGGGGTGATATGACTACGAGGTGGTACATCAAAGCAAAACCTACAAAAGGCATTTTGTATGCGCTGCACTAAACGCTGAGTCTTCAATAGAAGACGCGGACCATAAACTATATCTCCGTAGTTGAGTCGAGATAAAATCAGAGACTCGCACAGAATAATACGTGCCCTTTCGCAGATAAGGTTACGGATTTTGTACAAAACCCTTAAACGATACATACAACTCTTCACCAAATTCAAGACGTGAGGTTCAAATCGTAGGTAAGTGTCAAATATGATTCCCAGATTCCTGGCCTCGTCAACACGCTCTAGAGTCTGGCCATCAAGGATTAGCTGAGGATTAGAAATGAGAATTTTTTTAACTTGAACTTTACTCCCAAGCACCATAAACTTTGATTTCAAGGGATTGAGAATCAAGGAATTTTTATTTGACCAGGCATCTAACCTGCTTAGGTCTTCATTGATGAAGTCTGTCATGCAGTCAATATTAGAAGGCACATCAGAAATGTAAAGTTGAAGATCATCAGCGTAACAATGGAATTTGCAGTGCTTGATTTCATTCACCAAATCTGCTGCATATATAATAAATAATAGAGGCCCTAAGATGGAACCCTATGGAACACCCCGCAAAACTGGCTTTGGATCCGAGTACAAGGCACCACCACTGTCATTGGTCAGCTTAACATATTGGAAGCGTTGGTCGAGATAACTTTCAAACCATCCCACAGATAATGCATCCAGCCCATAGCAACGCAATTTCGACAGCAACAAGGTCGGGCTAATGCTGTCAAATGCACGGTTATAATCTAGTAGTGTAAGAATAGTAGCCTTACCTACATCGATATTACTCAAAATGTTATCAACAACATCAACCAACGCAGTAGTTGTGCCCCGCCCCCTTCGGAAACCTGACTGGAGGTCAGGCAAAATATTAGAGTCTTCTATATATTTGTAAAATAGGGCATGCACCAGTTTTTCCAGCACTTTTGAAAGGAAGGGAAGCAAACTAATAGGTCTAAGTTCCTTGAGATTGGACGGGTTATCGACTTTAGGACAAGGCATTACTATTGCTTTTTTCCATTGCTTGGGAACTATGCCGCTAGTAATTGACCTATTTATAATCGAGGTTATAACGCGCAGGGTTCTGAGGAGAGTCAGTATTATCATGTCTCTACTTATCCCATCATCTCCAATTGCATTGGATTTGATAGAGATTATGTAATTGTATACTTTTTGTTCAGAAACTGGCACGAGATTAAATCTGGAATCACTATACCGATTGGAATTAAAGTAAGATAACAGAGGTTTAGGATCTTCACTAGCAAAAGGGAGAGATAAAAAATGATCATTTATTTGATTTGGGTCACTGAAGCAATCAGGAAGTTTTTCACCATGTCCATTATCTGCTAGAATATTTTGTTTCATATTTCGCCAGAATGTTTTGCTATCCGAGACTTCATAGTTTACTAAATGATTAAAGTAAGCACGTTTCTCATTGTATATACTAGATTCCACTAACTTTCTTAGATCTTTCCAGCTCTCCTTGTCAACGTCAGACTTAGTTTCGCGATACTTAACGTGAGCTTCATTACGTAAATCGGTCATAAGTCTGATGTTATCAGTGATCCAAGGTAGAGACCTACATCGATATTACTCAAAATGTTATCAACAACATCAACCAACGCAGTAGTTGTGCCCCGCCCCCTTCGGAAACCTGACTGGAGGTCAGGCAAAATATTAGAGTCTTCTATATATTTGTAAAATAGGGCATGCACCAGTTTTTCCAGCACTTTTGAAAGGAAGGGAAGCAAACTAATAGGTCTAAGTTCCTTGAGATTGGACGGGTTATCGACTTTAGGACAAGGCATTACTATTGCTTTTTTCCATTGCTTGGGAACTATGCCGCTAGTAATTGACCTATTTATAATCGAGGTTATAACGCGCAGGGTTCTGAGGAGAGTCAGTATTATCATGTCTCTACTTATCCCATCATCTCCAATTGCATTGGATTTGATAGAGATTATGTAATTGTATACTTTTTGTTCAGAAACTGGCACGAGATTAAATCTGGAATCACTATACCGATTGGAATTAAAGTAAGATAACAGAGGTTTAGGATCTTCACTAGCAAAAGGGAGAGATAAAAAATGATCATTTATTTGATTTGGGTCACTGAAGCAATCAGGAAGTTTTTCACCATGTCCATTATCTGCTAGAATATTTTGTTTCATATTTCGCCAGAATGTTTTGCTATCCGAGACTTCATAGTTTACTAAATGATTAAAGTAAGCACGTTTCTCATTGTATATACTAGATTCCACTAACTTTCTTAGATCTTTCCAGCTCTCCTTGTCAACGTCAGACTTAGTTTCGCGATACTTAACGTGAGCTTCATTACGTAAATCGGTCATAAGTCTGATGTTATCAGTGATCCAAGGTAGAGTGTGATGATATTTAATTTTTACCACCTTGACTGGTGCAAAAATATTATAATGAGTCAAGAGCAAGCAGTTAAATCTATCGACCATATCATCAACAGTAGGCAAGTCAATGATAGATTCCCAATCCAGCAAGTCCAATTCGCGATTGAATCGATCAAAGTCTATGTCTTTAATGGGACGATAAGTTATACAGCGGGGCGGTATTTTTTCTTTCTTGAATGCCAATGTTACATTTACCATAGCGTGACCAAAGGAACCGGTGATATTTGAGACAGTGACTTCGCGCACCTTAGCATTTGTGCAAACAACGTCTATTAAAGTTGCAGACTCAGAAGTAAAATGCGTTGGCTCATTAACTACTTGTTTAAGATCCATATATGTCAGGAATTGTTGTAATTTTTTGGTATGGCAGTTAAGAGAATCGGTGAAGTTAATATTAAAATCTCCAAGCAAAACTACATGATCATACCGAGCGAAACCCGTGATTGAGTCAGTTAGTGCATCAAAAAAGTCATCCATACCAACCCACTGAGGTCTATAAGCAGTTCCTATTACAACATGTTGACCATTAATTTTAGTTGATAGCCACATTTGTTCAATATCCGCAGTAGGATACTTTTCATACCGAACGCGCACATCTTGCTTAATGTAAAACGCCACTCCGCCCCCCCTCCCCCCTCGCACATGCTCGGGTCTAGGGGTACAGCGCAGACGATAGCCTGGGACGACAGGCGCTCGCGCTTGCTGATCGATAGGAAGCCAAGTTTCGTTGATTGCAATAATGTCGGGGTTATTTTGAGTCATAGCGATTGAGAAATCGTTGTGACCGGTATTCAAGGAACCTGCATTAAAAAGCCCTAACTTGAGGTATTTGTTCTTATCCATTTTTTATGTTTATGGACATAGAAGAGTGCAAAAGTGAGACAAAAATACATTGGCCAATCAAAGAAGCAGCTATGTAATAACAGGTGCAAGTAAACATCGTAAAAAATATTGAATTTGAAAATTTAATTTGATTATGAAAATTTATTTGCATAACAAATGGTGAGGAAATAATTTTTATTATGATTCCGGCGAAGTTAATTAAATGAGTGTGAAACTGGCATAGGAATAGTAAGCAAATAAATAAACTAAGTAGATAAAGGGATCTACATTTTTTATTAGTGTTTGTATTTGAAATGTCTTTAATATTTAAAAAGAAAAATATGGTGAATATGATGAGATTTTGTGAGATGAGAGCGATATGAAAAGTAGATATGTTTGTAGTTAATTGATTACTGATAGTATAATGTGAGTGTGTTTTTTGTGTGATGTAATTATGTGTGTTTAATATTACATTTAATGTTTTGCTTTGAGGAGCGCATGGACTTTGACCTCTCCACATCAACACAACACAGCACAAAACCAACATACAACAGAGATATTTAACAAGGGGGACAACCGAGCTTATGTCTATAGGTACATGACAGTTCACATAGGCATGTATGAAATTCCACATAATGCAACGTGACTTAGAGCTTAAGTTATAATACAAGTGGATAGTTAGTTCCTGTATAAGATGAGATAAGAAACTTTTACTATTCATTTTCAGTCGGCGATTGATCAAAAGCATCGAATGAATAATAAAGCACACATAGTACCTCAGTAAAAGCATTAGTATTACATGAAAATTATTTACTACAACAATATAAACAAATTCAAGCAATGTATAACGGAAACTATAGCTTAAACAAGACAAAGATGATATATGAACATATGATAAACGGACACACAGAACAATAAAGCAGCCGCTTACACAGGATGAAAAATTTAAAAGTAAATAATAAAAATACCGTAGGTCTTTAAAATCCACTGTAAGTGTTCCACTAACAAAGAAATTGTACTGTTTTACGGTAATTCTACTAGGCGGAGCCAACAAAGTCACGGCCAAAAACTCGCGCAAGGTCGGCCTCCGTGCTCAAGCGGTATCGAGGAGCATCTACGCCTTGGTGATGCCGCGCGAATACGTAGCCGTTACGCGTCCATACGAAGCGCCAGTTGAGACGACCAGCAGCCTCCCGAGCCTGACGAAAGATCTGCCTGTTGGTTCGGGTCAGCCTCTCGTTGATGTAAAACCTGCGTGGTGCACCCGGCAGACGCGTACCCTCGGTGGTGGCACCGCGCCGCACACGAGCCCCCGCGAGCAGGCTATCCCGCAGAGCTCGCCGCGCCAGCCGCACGACGAATATCCGCGGCCGCGCGACCCCTGTACCGCCCTCCGCCGCCTCCGCCGACTCTGGCCCGCGCCCCACGCGTACCGCGCTCACTATCTCCTGCTCAGCGAGCTGAACGCCGACCTTACTGGCCAAGGTCATGACGTTAAGGGGCAAGCTTTCACCTTTTTCTTCAGCCACACAGGAAATCTCCACCTCGTTTAATAAAGCCTCTTGCTCCTTTTCATTTATATGCGCTTTTAATTGCTCTACGGCTGCCATTATCGAATTGCTGGAAGTGGAACCAGATTCATTTCTGCTATCACTAGCACGTTCAAGTGCAGCTATGCGCTCCTCAAGCCTATCAGCGCGCTAATAGCAGTCAATAGAGAAATCAATAGAGTTAGTGACAGTTGTCAAACTATTCTCATCTAATCATTTGACCAAAGAGATTGTCTTAGGAAGACATACAGCCTTCACACCCTCCCAACTTTTTTCAGGATCGAGAGATTCTGTTAAGACCGACTCTCTTGCTCAAATCTTGCAATCTGGGCCCATAGAGTGGTTTGGTCAGCATATCAGCTAGCTGTAGCTCTGAAGACACTTGCTTCACTTCAAGTTCTCCGTTGATCACACATTCTCTGACGAAGAAATGCTTCAGTTTAATGTGTTTGGTACGCTTGTGGTACTCATACTTAGGGTTCTGCGAAAGTTTGATTGCTGACTCATTATCGAGGTAGAGTGTAGGCTTGTTCAACTTCGTTAAGTCCTAAAGGAACTTATATGGCTGTTCAGCCATATAAGTTCTTGAGAAGCCTCACTGGCCGCGATTGTTTCTGCTTCAGTCGACGAGATTGACACAACACTTTAGCGTCGAGATCTCCAGCTAATTGCAGCTCCGGCGAGTAAGCACACAGTACCAGATGTAGACCTGCCAGTAGATTGATCTCCAGCAAAATCAGAGTCACTATAACAAAGTATGTTCTCTGGTCTGTCTTTCGTGTATGTAAGACGTATAGCGTAGAATCCTTTTCACGAGTGCAATGTCTTTTATAGTGGGCGCTTCAAGATATCTTGATGCCATTCCAACAGCGTAAGATGTCAGGCCTTGTGGCTACTGATAGGTATGTCAGAGCGCCGACAGCCTGTCTGTAAGGAAAGCTAGGTTCAGCTTGCGTTCCTTTTCTTCTCCTCCTCCCATATTTTCTTTAACAATAGGTGTCGGTGCAGACTTACAGTTACTCATGTTGAACTTCTGTAAGAGTTTCTTTGTATAGGACGTTTGAAGAAGCGTGATCTTGTCATCCACTTTGCTGATTTCCATTCCAAGGAAGTATGTAGCTGGTGACGTTCTGATCTTTAGTCTCTTTTCTAGCTCATTAACAAATTCGGTTTCAGCTTCAATATTGTTGCTTGCTACGAGCCCGTCATCCACGTACAAAGCGATATGGACTTTCTTTGTCCCTCTTACTCTTGTGTATAAGCATGGATCAGCCTCAGACTGTTTGAATTCTGATTGCAACAAAAAATCGTTAATGCAGTTGTTCCAACAACGTGGAGCTTGTTTTAATCCATACAGGCATACACGGTCAGTGCCATCGTTGAAACCGTCAGGTTGTTTCATAAAGATCTGTTCTTCGACTTTCCCGTTCAAGAATGTGGTTGTGACGTCGAATTGCATAAGTCTTAGGTTTTGTTTTGCTGCTGTAGCGAGTAGAGCTCTGATGGTATTCAGTCGAGCCACCGGGCTAAATGTTTTGTCATAATCAACTCCGGGTATTTGTGAAAAACCTTTGATAACCAATCTTGCTTTGTAGCGTTCGATGGTGCCGTCTGGATTCGTTTTAATTTTGTAAACCCATTTGCTTGGCAAGGCTTTTCTACCTTTTGGTAATTTAACAAGTTCCCACGTTTCGTTTTCGTCGAGGGATGAGATCTCGCTCAGCATTGCTTCGAGCCATTTGTCCCTTTCAGGAGAATTTAGTGCATCCTTTAATGAAGTAGGTTCTCCAAGTTTGTTAACTTAATCAGCAGCTGCCAGCACGAAGTCATCGTACCGTTGTGGCGGACGTATCAATGATCTGTCTCGTAGAGACCGTTGGTATATTATAGGTTCTACATTTTCAGGTTCATCAATATTTTGCTCTGGTGTATCAACGTTTTCAGGAGATGTGCTGTCGATTTGGTCTACTTGTTCTAGGGATTCTTCATAAACACTGTCATTCAGATGGCTTTCAGTTGTGTTTTCTTCGTTATTCTCAAATTCAATTTCCATCATCTCTGTTTGTCGCGTTTGGTTTTGCTCTAGAGAAGTTGTATCATTGTTAAGAATGTTTTGAAGTTGTTGATTCGTAAAAGTTAGACTTCAGTATTTTGACATCTTTTGAGATGACACTCTTGCGTTCAGTTGGAAGGTAGATCTTGTATGCTTTGCTGATTTCTGAGTAACCGACAAACAAACCAGGTGTCGCTTTTGGTGCGAATTTGTGTCCTTTCAGACCTTTCTTCAGAACAAAGGCTTTAGAACCAAACGGGTGTAAGTGGTTGACGCAAGGCTTTCTTAGTACCCATCGTTCGAATGGAGTTTGATTTCCAACAGCGCTGTTGATACCTCTGTTCGCCAAATAGTTAGCTGTATTAACTGCTTCAGCCCATAGATACATCGGGGCTTTGGAATCAATAAGCATCGCTCTTGCTTTTTCTACTAGTGTCCGATTCTTCCGTTCTGCAAGACCATTTTGGTGTGGCGTGTAGGGTGCCGATAAACATTGTGCAATCCCGTTTGCCTTCAGGTAGTTTAGAAATTCTTTGTTGATGTATTCCGTTCCGTTGTCAGTTTGCAAAAATTTAATCTTGTTGCCAGTAAAGTTTTCCATTAGTTCTTTGCATTCTTTGAACTTCTCAAGTACTTGCGATTTATGTTTTATGAAGTATACGCTCCCATATCTATTGTAGTCGTCTATAAACGTTACAAAATATTTGTTTCTCCCAGTGCTTGGGGATTTTATAGGACCACACACATCACTATGTACAATTTCTAATCGTTCAGTGGTTCGTGGCGTAGATCTAGATTTGGGACTTGGCACTTGAGTAATTTTGGCCTGAATGCAGGCCTCACATTCTGACAGTACCTCGTCTTTGTTGAAGTTTAAGCCGATTAACGTCTCGTTTTTCAACGCTAGGTGAAGGTATTTGCCGTTCATGTGTCCCAGTTTTCTATGCCAGTCTCCGATAGAGTTTTCTACTGTTGTCACCATGTTTGTTTCAGGTGTAGCTGTAGAGCCATGTTTAATTTGCGTTTTGACATAGTAAAGATTATTTTTCTTTTCAGCGGTCATCATAATTTTATTGTACTTGGTAACTGTAGCTTTGTTTCCAGTAAAAGTTACAGTGCCACCATTTTGAGTGATTTTTGCAACAGATAGAAGATTAGTTGTAAGGCTAGGTTCGTACAGTGTTTCTAGAAGGTTTACTTTGCCATATTCGTTGGTAACAACTTTGACTGTACCTCGTCCTTTAATCTCAGTCGATTGGTCTTTAGAAGCGAAGTTAAGTTTGCAAGAGTCTGCCTTTAACGTTGTAAAGTGTTGTCTTGCTGAAGTCAAGTGAGAAGTGCATCCACTGTCCAGTACCCAGTTACTGTTGGTAGTAAGTGTAGATTGAACGTTGCGTAGACAGTCTTCTACGACATGGTTTGACGTTTCATTTTGTGATGTCACCTTCTTCGTCTTCTTGTTTTTGTTTTGTTTAGACCAGCAGCCTGTGCAAATTTTGTGAGAGCTGTTCTTGAAGTACACGTTTTTGTTCTTGCATACTTTGCACGTTTTGGCGTAGTGAGCAGCTTGAAGAGCTTGAGAACTCGTTGGTTCCATTTGTGTTTGGTGTCGAGCCTCGCTTTCTTCTATTATTTTGGTTTTCAACTCTTCTGGTTTAGTTAGTGTGTCCCTGCTTTCAATGGCTACTCTGAAGTTTTCATATTGTGGAGAAAGACTGTAGATTTTTATTTCCATGTCAACGAGTTTGTCCACAATGTCCATAAACCTGTTCAGGTGTTCTCGTATGTTGTTCCCTTCTAGTTTAATGAGTATAAGCTGCTTTAAAATGGACGCCTTACGGGCTGGACCCTTGCTTGCGAATATTTCTCTTAGTTTGTCCCAAATGTCTTTAGCTGTTTTGCATTGTTTAATTTGCTTCAGTTCCTATGGAGCGATTATAAGGATAAGTGTAGACTTAGTTAGCTTGATTGTCTCCTTCGACGTCTGCAGCACTTGCAGTAGCGATTGGGGCGGTTTGCACGTGTTTCCAAAGTTTATCTTTCACTAGCACAGCCTCAGCTTGTATTGCCCAAGTGTCGTAATTGTCCTTACTTAAAGGTTCAATACGTATCTTCGACATTTTGAATATCTTGTAAGTTTTTGTTTTTGTAGGTTTTCACGGTAAGTTTTGCGCGAATGCTACCATTTTAAGTTTTTGAAGTGTGCGCGGTGTGGAAGCTTTGAGTTGGTAGATCGTGGATTGATAGGATTACCGTGAACCCTAAACACAACATGTACTACAAGAATAAACGTTTATAAACTGAGCTGGTATATTATTTGTAGCTAGATAATAAAGAAACAATAATTGGAAAATATATACAATAGCACTCAATAGAGAAATCAATAGAGTTAGTGACAGTTGTCAAACTATTCTCATCTAATCATTTGACCAAAGAGATTGTCTTAGAAAGACATACAGCCTTCACAGAAAATTTATATGCAGCAACCCGATGGATTTGACGATGGAACATCTAAAGTTTGGAAACTTAATAGAAGCCTATATGGCTTAAAACAAGCCCCCAGATGTTGGAACTCCTGCTTTGAAGCAATCCTATTAGAAATGGGTTTTAAGCAGTGCGAGGCTGACAGTTACACAGATGATACACCAAAGAAAAAGATGATGACAAACTATTAATCACCTTGTACGTGGATGATGGATTAGTAGCAGCAACTAAAGAAAAGTTGGCTAATTCCTTTTTAAAAGATTTGAGGAAACGATTGCAGATTACGACGAAACTTGCGTCGTACTATTTAGGACTACGAATCTTTAGAAAAGAGGATGGGTCCATCTTTATAAGTCAAGAAGCGTATGCAAAGAAAGTCCTGGAACGTTTCGGAATAGCAGAATGTAACCCAGTTACAACGCCAATGGAAAAGGAAAGTTCTTTTTCAGGGGTAGTCCAAGCTGAAAAGGTGGAAAAGTTTCCATATAGAGAGGCCGTCGGTGCCTTGGCATATTTAATGGTTGGGACACGCCCAGATATTGCCTATGCTGTGGGTGTCGCTTCCCGGAAATTGGAATCACCCTCCAAGGAAGACTGGCTTAGGGTAAAGAGGATATTGCGTTATGTGAAAGGTACGTGCTCCTATGGAATTAAATATAAAACGCAGGAATCTGCAGTACTTGAAGCTTTTAGTGATGCAGACCATGGGGGAGATCATGACACAAGCCGATCTACTACTGGCGTCGCATGCCGCTATGCAGGAGGCGTGATATCTTGGCTCAGTCAGCGACAAGGTTCGGTAGCCATTTCCACAACCGAAGCTGAATTAGTGGCAGCAAGTGACCCGAATAATGCAGGAGCTGACAAAACTGGAGTACACTCCGACGCTGTTTGTGGACAATGAAGCAGCTGTACGTCTAGCTCACAACCCGGAATTTCACATGCGCACCAAACACATTCGCATCCGTCATTTTTATGTGAGGGAACAAGTTGCTGAAGGAGCAATCAAAGTGAAGAGGATCGGCACAACGGATCAAGTAGCTGACATTTTTACAAAAGGACTGGTACGGCCTAGATTCTTATCTCTTTGTCATGCCCTCGGTATTATAAAGAGTGTTGAATAAGGGAAGGTGTTAAAGTAGTTTTATATATGCCTATTCAAACTCTTTGACTAATGAATTTGTAAAAGAAATAGTGTTCTACTTGTCACGGTCTTCTGTCTGTCACGATTGATAATAAAACAACGTATATTTTTCATGTGCCTATTTATTAATATAAAGTTAATAAGAATCTCCATTAGTCCTTAAGGATAACTACCTTGGACACCACTGCCTACGCAAATCTTATTAGTTTGTAGTGAAAGAAATTGTTACAAAAATTTATGAAAATCTAAAATTTATTACAAATCAAAAAGGGAAACCGGCACTTCTCCATAACGGCCACCGTTATAATTTTGCAAAATGTTTTAAAAATGGTAGCTTGTGGCGATGTGTTAACAAAGAAGAATGTTCGTCTTCAGTAACTTTGGACACAAATAAAGAGAAGATTGTACGTCAAAGTTTGCACTGTTGTGCACCACATTACGAGGACAATTAAAGAGCGTTGATGATGGATTCTTGCCGCCGAGAAGTATGTAGTAAGATGGACCCTGTCAAGAAAATATTCGAAAAGCATATCCTAAAGCAAACGTCAAAGAATGGATCCGAAGATTTAATAATGCCATCTTACTCGGAAGTAAAAGATAGCCTCTATAGAGCTCGAAAGAAGGCCTTAAATATGAAAAAGACGGAATTCAATAAGATGTCAGAAGTGGTTATACCCAAAATGTGGCGTCCGATTTTTTAGTAGCAGATGATGGTGAAGATGAAAAAATTTTGTTATTTTGCTCCAACATAGCCAGAAAAAGTGTGAAGGTACCTACTACAGAAAAATTTCTTCTTCGGAGATGCAACATTTAAAACTTGCCCGAAGCCATTTAAACAGTTTTTCTCCATTCATGTGGACCTGAGTAGCTGTGGTGAGTACACAAACATAGTTCCTGTAGTATACGCCTTACTCCCAAACAAGAAAGAAGGCACTTATCGAAGGTTTTTTTCGCTGGTAAGAGATGTACTGAATATTGACATCTGCAAGTTCAAATGCGACTACGAAAAAGCTCTCATGAACGCTTTTAAAACAGTGTTTCCACGGGCAGGAGTCACCGGCTGTTATTACCATTATAATCGTGCTATATGGAAAAAGGGCCGTAAACTCGAGGTCAAAGATGAAATCGTCAGACATACTGCAAATTTGCCTTTATTGCCAATTAATCATATAGATCTTGAATGGAGAGCAATAATGGAACAAGCTCCGAACAACGCCCGAACTAAAAAGTCCATTACATATTTCGAACGACAATGGGCAAAATCATTATCATTGATATGTTGTGCTACAGCAAGGCACAGAACTAACAATGGCATGGAAAGCTGGCACAGACGCATCAACGGCCGCATCCCACATAAAGCTACACTGATTTCATTCCTTTATATCTTGCGAAAGGAAGCACGCTTGAAGCTGTGCTTGAAGGATGTTGCTCTTAAGCAATATTTGTTCGGCAGATCTCGAAGACTGCGTCGACATATTAAATTTGATAAAATGCTCAAACATGAAATCACTTCCCTCCAACATGGAAATATTACAGAGATGCAGTTTTTACAAAATATCTCCGTAATAAAGAAGCAAATCCTTCGCCAGAATGATTAGACTATTGTTAGCATTAGTCCTTGCGATTACGTGAGACGTTAGTATACCTATTGTAAGGTTCCAAAGTCGTATGTGTAGTCGTCGTATTTATCTATGAATAAATGTTTTTAAGTATACATGCCTTAAATGTTTTTATTACTGACAGTACTTTTGAAAATGTAGTCTTTTTGCTACGACGTCTTTTAGCGAGGTCGTTATAATGCTATGTAGATAATGTGAGAGATGGATGTATTACGAGCTAGTTTTTTTGCTAAGTAGGAGTTGACGTCTGGACAGAGTAGTTTTACCAGTTGAACTACTGGGAATTTCCTTCCCAAGCAATAGACTTACTCACTGATGTTATTTTTATTTTGATAAACCTTCGTTACCCGTGTTACTATCCAACTTCTATTTTATTATATTTTTGTGAATGGCAGTTGGTTGCCTAACGAAAAATTCAGCCAGTGTCAGGCGTAAGGCTTGACATGGATGATTAGACAAGCCAAGGAATCAACAGACTACTCTGATGGAAATAATACTTTGTGAGTATTATTTGTAGATTGTTAGGTACTTAGATTGTTACATCTGAAACAAACACAAATAACTTGTTAGTACCTAACTACCTATGCCTGCTACTACTATATATATACTACTATGGTGTTACCAAAGTCTTTATAATTGCCTACCTATCACGGCCTATACTTGAACTTGCTAGCCCTACAGATTAGGTAGGCAATTATAAAGACTTTGGTAACACCATAGTAGTGTTTATTGATCGAATATGGTTACAATTTGTATAAAAGGGATCAAACTGGCTTGATAGCCATTAAGCTAATCCTAACTATATAATTTAGATCGGTCGCTAGCCGAAGCCTAAGGTGAAGTGTGTCACATTGACTTTTCACACCCAAGCCTCTTTCTTTTAAAAACTACAAATTACGTAACAGTGTCAAAGTGAACACTCACTCTAAAGAGGCCCGTATACAATATTATCGCATAGACAAATATCGAACCTAACTATATACCTTACAATCATTCCCCCCTCCTTTTAAAAAAAAAACCAACGGTTTTTTTTTTCCAAAGTGGCAACCCTAACTCAAAGTCTAAAATCAAAAATGACAACCCTATCTCAAAGTCTAAAATCTAAAAAACATTAAATGTTAACATTAAGAGAGCTTGCTATGCTTGAAATCTAAAAAACAGTAAATATGCCGCAAGCATAATCTTAAATAACATCGAGTACCCTAATCCTTATCCGTCCAACCATCCCATTTAACCTACTTAATTAAACATTAAATACCCTAACATTAAATTCTGATTACGCATAAGACCAGTACCAAAACAAAACATTGACATGAGTAAGAATAAATTGACAAGAAATAGAATAAACTGACCGAAGGTCATATTTTAAGTTACACACTTAACTACACTTAGGGTGTAGATCCTACTTAATATAAACCTAACTACACTTAAGGTGTAGGCTTTGCACCTTAAAAAACTTAAATTATAACACCCTATGATCCCATCATACACTTATTCGCGGCTTAACACTAACCTACCTAACGCTAGAAAACTATCTATTACAATACGAAGGCAAACAGCTGAATCTAGCTAAGATTTAGCTTCTCGAATGGTTTCTCGAAAAGTTTCTCATTTGACAAACTTTCTGACAAAAAAAACTAGCGAAAAACTTATCAGACAACTATAATACCTCCGTTCTTAAAATTAACACAACTCCATCTTTGCTTAAAAAAATCATTTAAATCTCTTTCCAACGAATGGAAATATATCAAAAATTAACGCAGGCAAAGATCAAAGAAAAAATTATCATTTTCAAATATAGGAAACGTCAACCATATTAACAGGATTAAACTAAAGAACCGTATTACTAAGCCACAGCTTAAGAATGAGTTCATTAAAATTCGTTCCAATAATACGATGAAATCAACTAGCTTTAAAACCGATACTACAACTTACAAACATCTCAACTAATCCATTGGAATTCAGTAAACTATCTTTTACTATTAACAGTTTAAGATAATCGCCGTGAGTTGCAACCAATTACCCAAGTTAAAACACTACAAAGAATCTCGAATGTGTATCGAAAACCCGAGTTATCCCACATCAGAAATTACTTTCATTGAGAAACCTTCGTTACCAACTTTATGAACAACCCTTACTCTCCCCTTACCAAATCATCCCAACTCTATACTTTAAGAACGCAGGAACCAAAACAGAACCCTATGACGAATAGCTATTGCCTCATCATACTGCTCTCAAAGATAAAACCAGGCGATCGGTTCAAACAATTATACGAACTGTCGTTTATAGAAGTTTCTCATATAAAGGTAATTTTTATTGAAAAATTTTTATTAGAAAATTTTCATTGAAAAATTTTTATTGAAAAATTTTTATTAGAAAATTTTCAATCTACCACGGAAATCTAGTATGTTACAGATATTTCTTGGGTCTTTGGTGAACGGTCCTCATCAAACATCATAGTTCAGCAACAACATGAAAAGAAACACCGGTTAATAAACAATTCATAACACTACCGCATACATAAACCACAAACCATCAACCGGGATAAAATTATATTATACTCCTAATGTATAATTATTTAATATCAGACGAACTCCTCAACGCAGCACAAAGCGTTTTAAACGATTTGTGTTAACAATTACGCCCCGTGACCGTGAGTTCAGACGACGAATCAGCACATTAGACCTCCCAACGATTTCAATGACCTTGTATGGTCCTTGATACAGATGTGCCAACTTCATACATCTTCCCGTTATCCGCCTTGGTACATATTATAACAAAACTAAGTCATTCACCCGGAACGATTTGGGTTTTGATCTCATATCGTAATACCGTTTTTGTACACGCTGTGCGTTCGCAATATTCCCTAATGCCTTAGTCAGCAGCCTACCCATACGATTTACCCTTTCATCTATCGTTTCGTCTAAACCAACTGCGTTTAATCCTAATGATCGATCCACCACTGAGCACGGTTCCCTACCAAATAAAATATTATACGGCGACACTTTCGTTGACGCCTGCACGCTAGTGATATACGCATGTACTACCAAAGGTAACACTGAGCACCATTGCCTTTGATTACTACCTAAATATTTTGATAACATCGAAGTTAACGTTCTATTCATTCGTTCTACCAAACCGTTACTCTGTGGGTGAAACGAACTTGTTTGTATCATTTTAGCCCCAAACTGCTCTACCGTTTCTTTTACGATTCCCGCCGTAAAAACTGTACCTCTATCTGAAATAATTTCCCTAATCGGCCCGAACCTACAGAAAACTTCCTCAATTAAAAACCGCACTACATCTTCCGATGTAACCCTAGGTAACGCCTTACATATCGCAAACCGCGACGCATACTCTACCGCGACTATAATAAATCGGTTATCTCTCGACGAACGTGGAAACGCTCCTAACACGTCGATTCCTACCTTCTCAAAAATATCCGAGACCCTAATCGGCATCAAATCTGCTCCGCTTTTAACTAATTTGCTTTCTTGACACGGCACGCACGAAGCTATATAACGCTCTATCTCCTTATCGGCTTTCGGCATGAAATATTTCGACCGAAACCTCTTCAACGTCTTTGCGAGACCCAAATGACCTCCTGTCCACGCCTCATCATGTAATTCGATCATTACATTTTTAAACAAAGACCTAGGCAATACTAATACCTCCCTAATTTCTTCATCTCTACGTACGCTTTTATATAATAAATTATTTCTCAAACAAAAACCGCTACGCCACGCTTCCGGACGTTCGCTCAACCGCGTTAACCATCTACTACAAAATGAATCGTTCTCTTGATCCGCCTGTAACGACTTTACATTAATACTAAAAACTTCCAAACCATAATCATCAGGTTCAGAACGAGAAGAAGACTGAGGTCCTTCTGTTTCCCGTTTCCCTTCTTCCATTAGCGGATTCCTACTCAAAAAATCTGCCACTACATTGCTTTTCCCCGAGCAATGAACTATCTCGAAATCCCATTCTTGTATCGCTAACGCCCATCGCGCTAACCTACCAGACATATCTTTTTTCGACTGTAACCAACATAACGCGCTATGGTCTGTAACAACCTGAAAATACGATCCCTAAAGATATGCCTATAGTGCCTTAACGCCCATACTAACCCCAGACACTATTTCTCCGTCGTACTATATTTTTTCTCCGCATCCGTTAACTTCCTAGACGCATAAGCAACCGGACTCATTTTTTCAACGCCCTGCATCAACACTGCACCTAATGCCTCGTTAGACGCATCTACATAAACCCTCGTAGTAACCGACTTATCCCCCGAATAATACGAAAGTATTGGCGCACTACACATAACCTTCTTAATATAATCGAACGAATTCTGCAATTCTTCATTCCATTGAAACTTTACCCCCTTTTTCAATAATTTAGTGAGAGGTAACGATATTCTCGCAAAATTCGATACAAATTTTCTTTAATAAGAAAATAAACCTAATAATTGTTTCACATCCTTCGTAGAAGTGGGAGTTGGAACCTGTTGCATAGCTTTCAGCTTTTTCTCACTAGGTTTTACTCCTACATTCGAGATTAGATAACCTAGCATCTCAATCTCGAAAAAACCGAATTTACATTTGGATGGCTTGAAGGTCAAGTTCGCTTCTCTAAACCGCCCAAAAACTTTCTGCAACGTATCGGTAAACTCCTCGAACGTTCTACCATACACAATTACGTTGTCTACGTAAACCATAACCCCTTTAAATCTTAAATCAGCTAAAACTTTATCCATCATCCGTTGGAAAACTGCTTGACTCGTTGCCAAACCGAACGGAACAACATTAAATTCATAAAGACCCGTGGTCGTGACGAAAGCCGTTTTATGCCTACCTTTCGTAATAACCGTCTGCCAATAACCTGAATTGAGATCTAACTCCGGAAAATACTTGGCCCCTGCCAAACTATCGACAATGTCTTCTATCCGCGGAATAGGATAACTATCCCTACATTTTTTTTTATTTAATTTCCGATAATCTACTCAAAACCTCCATGAATTATCGGGCTTTTTAATTAACACAACGGGCGCAGCATAAGAACTAGTGGATTCCCTAATAACACCTAGTTTCAACATCTCCGCGACCTGCTCCTCAATAATTTAATATATATTTGAAAAACGGTATTTTTCCCTGGAAAAAACACATACACGAATGAACAAAATCAATATTCATACCATTCTTTATTAAAAAATCCACCCCTAAAATAATTCTACAATTTAAATCAGTTATTACTAAAAATTCCTGTGAAAAGTTAAAATTGTCCAAACTAAAATCTATAACACATTTCCCTACAATTTGCAATAAACTTCCATTTACCGCCCTAACCCGTCTCTTCTCTTCTTGCATACATCTCGCACCCACTTGATCTGCAACGGCTGGGCTAATGCTTGAAGCCGTAGCGCCTGTATCTAAAAGAGCTACCACGTTTACATTAGAATAATTCAATAAAACTAATGGTCTGACCTGCTGATCCGCCTCGACTGCGACGATCTTCCCCATTGGTCGTTTCACCTCCGTGCTACGCTGCTGAGCTCGTCTGAGGCCCTCATTCCACAGGTCAGCCTGGTCACCGCTATCGGCCTCTAGCGACGACGCGTTGTAAAATCCGCTGACCTAGGACGCAAATTATAATTATTAGTACTAGGTCTAATATGTGGTTCCTGTCCACTTGACGACGGCGAAACATTCGTCGTTCGTCGTGGGTCTTGAGTAGGGCTTTGATTAAATTGTGTGTGAAACGGCCTGTCTCCCCCCCCTCTCTTGCTATGGGCCAAATTCGGTCCAAAAGTTGCCGGGTTCCTAAACACAATTTACATTATCATCATTCCCGGACTTAATTTCTCCATCTGTACCAGTACTGCCCTTAGCGCCTTCTTATCTACAAAATGGCTCAACATTAATTTATTTCTAAGATTGTTTTGCAATCCTCTTAAAAATTGCGTTACAAAAATGTCATCTTTGGTATAACTCTAGCCTTCCTCGCTAGGTCCCCTAAGTAATGGAAGTAGTCCAACAAACTTCTTTTCTCTTGCTTGGCATTATAGAACTTCTCTGCAAAGTCTGTGCTTCCAAATTCCTCATTAAATTTATCCACCACCTCTTCAAATGTCTGGGCACTGCCCCTAATTTCCCTAAAAAAATATAAGGCTCCACCTTTTAAATACGAAGGAAATAATCATTTTAATTCCTCCGACGATATAAATTTCTTCCTCGATGCAGCATCCCTGAAGTCTTCTAAAGTCTTCAAAGGACTCCTGAGGACTCCCCGAAAAACAAGTTGACAAATCCTCCATCATGAAATAATTTCATAAAATTTTTCACAAAATGTCCGCTGCGATAAAAATCTTCCCACAATATTTTTCAATTCAATTCTTCAATCGCTTGGCAGGTCGAGGTAATTCCCAAATTAAAAACTCAAGTACAGAAATATACTTCCTTTCAATGTAGTTTCGATCCTTCCTCGATTCTTCAAGGTCTGGATCGACGATCACTATCCTCTTCTATTACGTCACTTCTTATGTCGTCACCTCTTATTCCTTATGAAGCGGTCTTCTTATATCTCCGGTTCGTTCGGCGCCTCCGCCAATGTAGTGTGTTGAGCACTACCTATCACGGCCTATACTTGAACTTGCTAGCCCTACAGATTAGGTAGGCAATTATAAAGACTTTGGTAACACCATAGTAGTGTTTATTGATCGAATATGGTTACAATTTGTATAAAAGGGATCAAACTGGCTTGATAGCCATTAAGCTAATCCTAACTATATAATTTAGATCGGTCGCTAGCCGAAGCCTAAGGTGAAGTGTGTCACATTGACTTTTCACACCCAAGCCTCTTTCTTTTAAAAATTACAAATTACGTAACAGTGTCAAAGTGAACACTCACTCTAAAGAGGCCCGTATACAATATTATCGCATAGACAAATATCGAACCTAACTATATACCTTACAGTACCTAACTACCTATGCCTGCAAAAGACAAAACAAAAAAATATATAACTTAATAATAAGAAACAAACTACAATTTTATACTATTTATACGGATGAACTTCATCATAATTTCGATGAGTTCCGGTTCACGGAAAAGGTAAGCCAAGAAGCAACGAAAATTAGAGGGATTTTAAATTTGGAAGCATATTCATACAGATTGGGGGAAGGGGGCGAATGGTTATTGGGGCAAGAAAAAAAGATGTGCTCCAGAGAGCCGTCCTCCAGGCCGCAGTCGCATAGCAAGCAGTCGAGATGTATTTTTGAAGCATTAGAATTCCAATTCGCATACGAAATCGCGAGATTCGTGCACGAATTTACAAAAACTCAATTTTTGAAATTTCTACAACAGACAGTCTAACTTTTTATCAGCTGCAGTAAACTGACGTATCTAAATGTCATTCCGTAAAATAATGTTGACAGCCTAATCTCAATAGGGAACTGACTCATAATGCTTTTTTTTGTGAGGGTAGCCTAGAAATAAACTACAAAATTTTGTGCCTGAGTAAATAATTTAATTTAAAAATACAATTATTCTATTAATGCTATTTAATCTTATTCTAAACTAGGCCTGAAACCCTACTTAAACTGGGTCAATAATTTACAAAAGCTTTCCTCACCTCCTTTCATCACAACAAAACATCATGGAACTTTACACCAAAATCAACGAGAAAATCGACTCAGTCATTGCCAATTTCAACACCCAGATGGCACACTATGAGAGGCAGTTGAAGGAGTCCGCCACCATGTCGATGTCGTGTAGCCCGCAGGACATCAGCACCTTGGCTAGTGACTTCAGTGAGTTCAAGGTATTTACATGGAACTGCCTGGATGCGCTGCGCTCACAGGCAGAGCTACTGCTGGTGGGCCAAGACCGGCTCGAGCAGGCGTCTCGCTGCAAGGTGCTTCTTTTGCACAGTGTGCCAGAGGTTGCAGGCGAAGTAACAGAAAGTGTTGTCAAGGGTGTTCTAACCGACAAGATGAAATTGTCGCCCGAGTGTGTATCGGATATTCATGCTGCCCACAGGCTCGGGTCGAATATCAAGAAATCAGCTCCCCGCCCCCTGCTTGTGAGGTTCACTATGTACAGATCCCGGTCCGAAGCATGGAACAGCAAGACATCCTTGAAGGGCACGGGCATCACTATGTCTGAGTTTTTGACAAAGGCCAGACATCAGGTTTTCATGGCGGCCAGGAAGCATTTTGGCATGCGGAACTGCTGGTCCACAGAAGGCAGGATCATCCTGCTGCTACCCGACAAGTCCCGGCAGAAGATTGAAATGATGATGGAGCTTCTGGTGTTCACCGACAAGTTCCCATCTTCTACCGCTCAATCCGGGGCAGCGAGCAACCCTGCGTCCACATCGACTGCACCTGCTGCTACTGCGCGGGCCCCTGCCACCACTGCCAAGCGTACACGCGGAGGCCGAGGTGGATCAACGACGGGGGCGGCTAAGAAGTAGTTCGCCGAAGTGCCTCCGTCATTTGGTCGGATTATGCCTGCGCGCTATGGGTTACATATGTGTTTTCAATTTCTTGTGAAGAATGCACGTTTTTCCTTTTTTTTTCTCTTGTTTTCTCCTCCGACCTTCATGTATTTATTATTATTTTTTTTCTCCTAATTAATGGCTTTCATCGTTTTGATGATTCTGCCAGTGTCAAAGTATCGGCGATGGCACGGAATGATATTTATTAATTTCTTGATAATTGAATCCACCAACTGTCATCTGTCATTTTTGATCTTGTTACTGTCATGTCTCTGTACAAACATTCCGTATTACGCGTAACGAAACGCAATAGAGAGATTTCGATATTGCTATATTCTTTTGCTGTTTGTGTTTTTTTTATTTTTTTTTTCTATATAATTATTGCAAGTTGATTTCTGTTAATCTTGATTTATTTCCCAGCATGCCCAGTGAAAGACTGAGTTCAGGCTTAGAACGAAAAGTATTTTAAAGTAGATCCTATTATTTTTTTTGTAATTTATATGTATACCTATATAGTTTATGAATACCTTAAACTATTTTAATGATAGCTTCTTTTCTAGCTCTGATAGCGACGTTTCTCTTAGTGCGGGAGGTGGGTTGTCGGCGGATGGCTCTTTGTCTGATAATCTGAAACGCGTGTTCTCGACCCTTGGCTTTAATCTCAACATCGTCCATATTAACACGCCAGCTACGCTGATCTTCTCGATGCCTTCGTTGATCAGAATATTCACGGAATTCTTGTCTCCGAATCTTTCCTTAAGCCATCCCTCTCTTCTTCCATGTATGCTCTGCCAGGGTTCAGGCTCTATCGTAATGATAGAACGGGTAAGGCTGATGGCGGCGTTGCCATCTACCTTCGTTCTGACATCTCCTGCAAAGTTATCAGCCACTCGCCCAGCCTATACTCTGGTTCTGCAGAACACTTATTTTTAGAGATATGTCTTCGTCACAATAAAGTTCTTCTGGGTGTTTACTACAGCCCCTCTCGTCGTATAGATTACTTTGAATCTTTTGAAACCCTTCTTAATGACCTGTCCCCTCTTTATCCTCTAACTCTTATTCTTGGTGACTTTAACACCTGCCTCCTTAAAAACAATGCTCGATCAGACAAACTGCGATCCATTGTTAACTCCTTGAATTTATACATTCTTCCCCTCAATGCCACTCACTTTCAGCCTCACTGTACCCCCTCTCTTCTTGACTTGATGATAATATCTAACCCCACTAAGGTTGCCGTACATGGTCAACTCAGTGCCCCCTTCTCCTACCATGATTTAATTTACCTATCCTACAACATTAGGCCCCCCAAGCGTAAAGCTAAGTTTCTTGAACTTCGTAGTTTCAAGGGTATTGATCTCACTTCCCTTAAATCCGACACCTCTTCCATAGATTGGTCCCTTGTTCTGGGTAGTGAGTCCGTTGATGGTAAGGTTCAGAACTTTAACACAATTGTCCTGAGCTTGTTTGACAAACATGCTCTTGTTAAGAAGGTTAAAGTAAAACACCTTCCCGCTCCATGGCTTACTGATACCATCAAGGGTCTGATGGCTAAAAGAAACCGTGCCAAGACTAATTATAAAAAGGATCCGACCGACGAAAATCTCTTAGCATACAAAAGACTTCGTAATCGCTGCTCCCGTCTGTGTCGAGATGCCAAACGCCGTCATATATTTGAATGTATCGAGAGCTACGCCCCTGCACAAGTTTGGAAATTTCTGAAGACCCTTGGCATTGGTAAGTCCCAGGACCTGGCTGTTGGTAACATCGACCTTAACGGTCTCAATAATTTTTTTGCTGTCCCCCCCGTCCAGATGGATCCATCTGTCAAGGATGCCACACTCCGTAACTTGCTTTCCAGGACTGTCTCCTGCCACTCTCCTTTCCATCTACGTCATTTTGGAATCGCTGCAGTCAGGAAAGCAGTGCTAGCAATCTCATCAAAAGCCGTGGGCAATGACAAAATCTGCTCTCAAATGCTAACAATTGTTCTTGGGGAATTGCTGCCGGTTATCACTCACATAATTAATGCTTCACTCTCTGACTGTCACTTCCCTAGTCAGTGGAAACGTGCTCTCGTGATCCCTCTGCCTAAAACATCCAACCCTACTTCCTACAAAGAATTTCGTCCTATTTCTATCCTGCCTATCCTTTCCAAAGTCCTTGAATCCATTGTTCACACTCAATTATCCACCTATCTTTCCTCCATGAATCTCCTTAATCCTTTCCAATCGGGCTTTAGGCCGGGTCACAGCACTACCACGGCTCTACTCAAAGTGACAGATGATATCCAACTTGCGATGGACCAGAAGAGGATGTCTATGCTGGCATTGCTTGACTTCAGCAGCGCTTTCAACTGCGTGGATTTTGATATCCTGGTTGCGATCCTTCATTCACTTAATGTCTCCTCTCATGCCGCCCTCTGGTTTGACTCCTATCTCAGAGATCGACAACAACGCATCAAGTCTGAGGAGACATCCACCGATTGGTGCGATCTATTCACTGGGGTTCCTCAGGGTGGCATCCTTTCACCCCTTCTTTTCTCGGTTTTTATCAACTCAATCTCTGATGTACTTACTTCTTCATATCATATTTACGCAGATGACCTCCAAATATACCGGCATTTTTCTCCGCGTGATGTGACTCCGGCTGTGGAGGCTCTGAATGCTGACCTCGAGAATATCCGGAAATGGGCCCTCTCGTATGGGCTTCTAGTCAACCCGTGCTCTCTTAACCTGTTACAACAACTTCAAATCGCTCCTCTAATATTTGACGGAACCGTAATCAAATAAAGCGATAAAGCTAAAAATCTCGGAGTTGTATTCGATAACATGCTGTCTTGGTCGCCCCATGTCTCCGAGGTCAGCAGACGAGTCTTTGCATCGTTTCACTCTCTTCGGAGATTACAATACTTCCTTCCACGGCACACTAAAGTCACTCTAGCCCAGTCCCTTCTACTTCCTTTAATTGACTATGCCGATGCTTGCTGGGTGAGTGCAAACGAAGAACAACTGAATAAACTCGAACGACTTCAAAACCTCGGGATTCGGTTCGTCTTCGGGCTGCGCAAGTATGACCACGTCTCGCAGTATCGCAAGGAACTGGGTTGGCTCCCGATTCGTCTTCGCCGTGATTTCCACATACATATTGGCTTTACCCTTTAACATCTTGAGAAATCCCAGATATCCTTCTTACCTTCGTGAACGTTTTGAGTTCCTTTTCTCCAGAGGCGAGGAACGGAGATCTCACACGGTGTCTCTTCTATGTATTCCGCAGCATAACACCGTCGCCTACGAGCACTCGTTCAGGCTGAGGGCCATTCAGCTGTGGAACGCACTTCCCTGCACTATTAGGGATAGTCCCACTCTCTTCTCCTTTAAGAATCGCTTGAAAGAGCACTTACTTTCTCTTTCATCATAGGTATTGTATATATAAGTATGTAATTGTATTTATCTGTTTATTATTATTATTTGTTTATTTTTATTTTATCTACTATTTCTTTTATTATATGTATTTTTATAGTAAGTATTATATTTTATTGGTATTTAGTAATTTTATAATTGCACTAGACTACCCTTTTCAGTTTATATGTATCCTATCCTGATAGGTTTGCTGTAAGAAATCTCTGTTGAGAGATAAGCTCGCCTTTGCCTTTTAATTTCTTGTAAAATGTTTTGTTTTAATGTTCTGTGCAATAAAGAATTGTGAATTGTGAATTGTGAATGATCATACTGAATTCTATTTATTATTCATGTAAACAAATGCTTGCATAAACGTTGATCCTTTTACACATATACAAGTTTTCGCTCAAGAAATCGCTCTCTCAAGTTGGTAGTACTGGAGGCCTACCATGACCTTATAAGAAACTGCTCTTAATCCAGGCAGTTCAATTAAAGTACTTAAACTGAACGACTTAATTTCGTACCATGACCTCATAAAAGGTGAACGAGTTCTGAGCTGCTTATTTGATAAGGTGAATAGTTTATTGTCTCTGGCTAGTTAACTTACATCCATGTAAGAACGAGAAGGGAATATACAGGATTCCATAAGAAAAAACTACTCATCGCATTGTCTGGAGGACCGTTCCTAACCAACGTTTATTGTTTATACGGTATTTACCGGTTTTTTTATTATAAGGATATCTTGTACTATAATTTGTTTTATTATTTACGAATGGTACTTTGAAAAAATGAAAGCTAAAAGTAATACGCGCATATTACTATTTAATGCAATTTGTGATAAAACTTAGTAACTTATGCGTTGTTTTTTATTGATCGTTCAAATTATATTGAGCATTTTGAACGCAACTCATAACTGTCAAGTGGTTCATGTGTTTGTTTACAATATTTAACGATTTATTTTGGGAGGTACTTTTGTGTGTTGATTTAATTACATATTATTAAGTAATACCTATGCATTATTTCTCGTTTGCTACGCTACAAACAACAAGGCATACTCATTTAACAAACATAGCATTGGCCTCGCTGGATGGCGGGTCGAAACTGTAAAATAATATTTTACATATAATTTCTAATTAAAATCTGACTCCGTGTAATTTTAAAATATTTCGTATGCTTATTAACATATAATTATTGATACTCCTTTTTATGTAAGCTTTTCATACATTACATAGGTGTATTAAATTTATATTTGCTTGCAGTAATTTGGTTGAATTGCCTATACGACGACGCCCCCATCGTGTATCATACGACTCTGTGCATACGACCAATTGGGGCTCTATGTGTTTTTTTAAATTCACACAGAGACATAGTCTTGGGCTATAATAAGTCCACTCAGCCATCTGTACCCTAAGAATGTGGCAGAGAGTTGCCCAGCAATGTAACTAGATGGGTGAAGGTGCATTCAAAGATAGGAAAGGATGGTCATCGGTTATTAATCTAACTAATAATATAGACTCGAATGTTTGTGGTTGAGAGGATGGATGTTTGTTACTATTTTGCGTGTACTGCCTGATAAAATCAATTGAAATAGGCTATCTTCTCTGATGGGCGTATATCCGAAGCACTGGCACAGTTTATGGAGTCTCCTATGTCTGTGCGAGATTCAGTATGTACTCATTAGTTTTGCTGATCATATTTGATTTATTTTATCTAATGTTTCACTTGTACAAAAGTGCATTATTTTTAACTACTTACTTTATTTGAGTTTGGAGTTTAAAATCAAAATAATTACATACACAAGTATACTCAATAGTTAAGTCAGTTAGATTTTTTATTCAAAATTACATGAATGATGATGTCTTTAAAAAGTGACAAAAAAAATCAGTGCTACAGTATAATATTATAGTATCTGTGGTGCTTCTAAATTATGACTGTCTAAATATGTATGTATAGATATTTACATACATGCATATTTATCTTAATACATTAAATCTTTATAAAACAAAAACATTGTAACTTAAAAAACAACAAAAACTAAAACAACACAAAAAAAACACAATTTTTACATAAAACTTAAATGAAGACTTTTTGATGCTTGTAATAACTGTGTAATTACATTTCTAGTTTTGACTTGGCAATTAGTGTAGTAGGCTTCAGATGAGCCTTCTGTTGCATCCAATAAAGCAGTCATCATAGTTTTCCTCAAAGGATAACCAGAGTCACCTGCAAGTAAAAATATTATATTAGACACAATTGTAATTAAAACTATTATACTTTATTAATCATCATAGCAGCCTATAACAGCTCACTGCTGGCTTTCTGACTGAGTACGCCACAGACCTCCTCTTTAAAACTTACTTTATTAAATAGATAAAATATTTATGTGAATAGTGAATGTTTTATTATTAATTTTGTTGCTATGTTAAGTTAGCTAAACATCATCATCAATCGGCACACATTCTTTACCACTCCATCTACTCCGGTCCTGAGCCTCCCGCATCCACGGCCTTACAGTTATACATACTCGAGTTCTTAGTGTTACTTGACAACACAAATAAGAATGCTACTTGTCTGCATCTCGTAACCTACTGCTAGTACTAGTGCGGGAGGTAGGGGCATTCTTATTAGGTTTGTATGATTGTAAGAAATGGCATTTTTTTACTTTATAAACTATTATTATAATAATTCAGAAATAAGTAGCATACTTATTTGTAAATTTCTGTTTTGTTTACTAAATAAAATAATTCTGATTAATATGGATTCCAGTTTTATTTTGATAGTCGGTGTACTGTAGGCAGGTATCCCAACAAAATAATCCATTCTTAGAAATACATTTAGAACAGCTTACCTAAAAGCCTTTATTATTACCACAGTTATTACTGAGGCCTTTGAAATAGTCTTGAAGTTGGGAAGAAGGATGGACTGATCATCTAAACGAGTCATGTGTGGATCCACCATAACTGGCATCAACATACAACTAAATAAACATTAACATTTATGTACAGGCACTTACATTGCTTGGCCCCACACTGTTATGTTGTGGGAACCAGTAACAGCGACATTACACACACATAAACATCCAAGACCTTTTTCCATTTTTTTATTAATTTATCCCCAGCCGGGGATCGAACCCGGGACCTCTCGCATGGTAGGCAGAGTCATAACACACTTCAATTAATCTTACCAATTGAACATTTAGAGAATTATAGCCCTTCCGACAGATGTACCTCCTCTCCTTTTGGGTTTACAATAGCTACCTGTGTCCCATCAATGCAGCCAATAACATCACTCCAAATTTTTCATTACACCTGAAATTAAAAAAGTGTTAATTATAAATAACCTTTTCAAATTAGCGACTGTTTAGAACCGGTGTCTGACAGCTACATAATTAAAGCTATGGTATCAATAAAAAATTCACCTTATTCTATTCATAGGTATAACATTCTTCTACAGTTTGTGTGCATTCTTTATAGGTATTTCCCATTTCTAATGAGTTCATTGCTGCAGTGACCTATGCCCAGTACTGCTGATATGGTTTGTTACGCAATAAAGCCACGGATCTTACCTGTTGGCCTTTGATATGTTCCATAGTCATAAAATGATAAAGCTGCAAGACCCTGCAACAGAAAAGAGTAGGTATTTAGATGAACACTGTCTAGATCTCTTGACTAGAAATTACCTCATTAAGTCTCTTGACAATAAAACTAATGTATTTCCATAAACTCTTACTTTTGTTTCTATGGTGGAATCCGACGATTTACTTGGCTGTGGTTTACCACTCGTCGCCAGTTCCTTGCACAAACTTTGAGCCAAGTCGGGAGTAAGCCGAAAGTTCGACGAATTTGTCGTCAGTTAAATGAAAGGGATCATACATTTCCCTTGTAAGGCGGTGGCGATTTCTTTTTAAATTGTCATTCAAGTTATTGTCCGTTTCAAAAAATTCAAACAATACCTGTTCACTCACTTGCCATTATTATAAAGAAAATAACTCAAAAGCACTCAAAAAAATAACAACAATTCACATAAAGTTAATCTCAGAGCAACTTTTTAAACATTGCTTACTTTGACAGTTGAGCGTTTCAGTAATCGCCGAGCGCTTGTCAAATGGTACGTCATGGTACGATTTTAGGAGGAAAAAAAAGGTGAACTGCATGAAAACGCTGGACGTAGTAAGGGCTTAAACTGCCTGGGTATTTTTTCCAACACGAACTCATTCGTATGAAGTTGAGGGGGGAGGGGAGGGAGGGGGGGAGGAAGTAACCCCCCTCTAAAATATCCAGTCTAGGAAATGTATGGTTTTTTTGTTATGAATTTTCAAAAATCCATTTTGAGGTTATTTTTTACTATAGGATTTTTACAAAAAGTCATTGTTTGTAGTATTGATGTTCGAAATCGCCTTAGCTCTGGCTACTAGGGCTCATAAAAAGGCAAGTATTTAATTGCACATCAAAAATACTGATTATACTTCCACCAAAAAAGATCAATCCTCTGCTATAGTAATAATAATAGAATAAAAATAGTTATTTGTGTCACAAGGGAGCAAAATGATGTATTTATGGCGAGGGCGACATTGAATCCAGAGTGAAGGGAAGGATTCTACGATAGAATCCTGAGCGTAACGAAGGATTCAAGCGTTAACGCCCATGACGAAAATAATTTTGCTCCTATGTGTCACATACAACTTTTCACACCGACTATGAGGAAAATTTAAATTAAATGCTCTAAAAAAATTAAATAACTTTACCTTGAATTATACTTTCACCACTTTTACAGTAATCGAACAACGTAAACAAAAAAATATTTTTTTTTGTAATGTTTTTTCCTTTATGGAAAAGGCTAAGAGCTTAAGCCCATACCGCCTGGTCTTATTTTTATTTCTTTTCTTCTCTTCATATTGATTGAGGCTAAAAGCCTTGTCTTTCCGTAGGTATTTCTTCAGTCTTTATTATATATTCGAGGCACATAGCCTTGTCTAACGTATTTATTCTTTAACTTCATAATCCAGTATGTTTAGGTCAATCCGTGTTGTCAAATCAGGTATCAATTTTCCTCCAGTATTTATAGGTCACATCCGAGTTGTCAAATCAGGTACCTAGTATAGGTCTATTCCGGTGTATTATTATTTTTCAAATAACTCCAATGGTACTCTTGATAAAATTCTAAATAGGGTAAAATGCTTCTATATTCTTAAGGAGATCCTGAATAGAGCGCGGGACATCCAGGGCTTCTTTGTAAATGTTCAATAAGCTGTCAATTAATACTAGTCTTTATATATTGAATTGAGGGCAATCAAAAAATATATGATTTAGAGATTGGTTTTCAGAATTGAACAATTTGGGGAAGGAATCATTTTCAATCTATGTAAATGTTCATTAAATCTGCCATGTCCAATTCTCAAACGACAAATTGTTGTGTAAAAGTTTCTATGTAGATATTTTCCGACGATAAACCATGGTCTCTTAATGTCCGAGTTAATATAGCTGTACCATTTTCCTTTTATTTGTGTCGTTTCCTTCCAATGAAGCATCCATTGATGTTTAATATTCGTTCTAATGTCGGTTTTGCAATCTGAAGCTGGCAACTTAATGTTCTTGACAGGTATTTGGTGAATATTGGGGTTTTTTATTATAGAGCTGGCAAGTTTATCAGCGAGTTCGTTGCCAGAGACGCCAATGTGAGATGGTGTCCAAAACAAACTTATTTCTCTATCTTGATTGAGCCAAAGCCTACTAATTTTCTGCCTTATGTTATAAATAATATAGTTTGTGCTACCATTGTACGTGGGATTTGACAGTGCCATTAAAACGCTCATGCTGTCCAAAATTATCAACCATTTCTTGAAACTGAGGTTAGTTGATTCTATATATTCTAAAGATGCATAAATGGCTTGAGCTTCTGCTGTGTATATACTTGCATTTGATGGTAATCTGAACCCATGTCCCAATTTAGTGACAGGATCATAGTAAGCCATGGAGACGTTTTCGTTACATTTCGAGCCATCTGTATAAATTTGTCTAAACTCTCTGTGTTCATCCAATTTATTGTAAACTGCATATTTATCACTCAGTGTCCTATCTATGTGAATATTTAACCCACAGAATTTGCTCTCATATGATCCTTCATAACAAGGCAAATTAAAGTTTCTTGAATGTTACAAATTAAAAAGTTATTAGCATTAGTAGTTTAGAAAGAAGGAGATTGCCATCTTCAGACAACAACTTGATAATGAAATTAAGTTTTAAATTATTGAATCTGATCATTAATGGACACAAGTTTCACTCAACCTGCATTGAATTAATTGGAGATGACTTAAAGGCTCCTAAGATTAATCTTAAATTTATATTTTGGATCTTTTCAAGTTTATCTACTAATTTTGGATCTATACAATAACAGAAAAAACCATAGTCAAAGTGACTTCTTACAAGGTCTTTGTATAGAGTTAAAAGAATCTTAGGATCGGCACCCCAATGGCTGCCAACCAAAGATCTTAAAGTGTTGGTAGCTCTTAAAGCTCGTTCCGTTATGCAATCAACATATCTACACCATGAAAGATTCTGTGTAAAAACTACACCCAAAATTTTTATTTGAGATTGAATTGGTAATAAGTAAGTAAGTAAGTTTATTCATGTAGGCACAATACATTTATACACTTTGTGGGTAGCATCCCATACTAGAATAATCCGTATCATGGGACACAGCGTAAGGTTACATCGTGCCTATTTAGGTAATATCTAATCTAACATGCATTAGATAATGTTAAACATCAGAATAAAACATAAAAAGAAAAAATAACGATACAATTTTGTCGCACTTTGATCTCTAAGTAATTGCCAAAAGAAGATTCTCAACAGATTCTCAAAAGTTATTGTCATATTGTAGCTTAACTGGGATGACTTTTTTCTTTGAGAATATGACTACTTTACTTTTAGCTGAACTAATTTCTAGATTTAAATATTGAAAGTAACTATGTAATTTTTCCAGTGCTAAATTTAATTTTTGAGTTGTGTGTGTGATGTTATTACCACTGCAATAAATAGCCAAATCATCGGCAAACTGTAAGCTGCTGACTTCTGTTCCTAACATTTCATTGAGCCTGTGGATGTAGAGAATATACAATAAAGGGCTCAAAATGCCACCTTGACAGACGCCTTTAGTTGACAATCTAGGCCCAAAAATATTATTGCAACTCATCTTAACATAAACTTCTCTTCCACTGATAAACTCATAAATCCACCTAACACATTTTTCAGGTATTCCCAAAGAAGAAAGAATGGTACATAAAACAGAATGATTAATGTTATTGAATGCTCCTACAATATCGAAAAAAATACAGACAAGATGTTTATTACTGTTAACCGCAGCGTCAGTATCATGGAAGAGGTGCCCTATACTTTCTCTTGCTGACCGACCGCGACGAAACCCGAACTGATTTCTTGGAAGAATATGATTGGATTCAATATAAAACTCAAGACGTTGTTTCATAAGTTGCTCAAAAAGTTTACCTGCACAAGATGTTAATGCAATGGGACGGTAAGAGTCTGCATCATTTGTATCTTTTCCTGCTTTTAGAATTGGAACCAAGCAATCTTGTTTCCACTCTTTTGGAATTATTGATTGTTCCCAGAGTAAATTTAAAATATTTAAAAATTTCACAAGGCAATCTGTTTCCAGTTTTTGAAACATTTTGTAAGAAATGCAATCTAAACCAAAGGTTATGTCTTTACGTGACTTGATAGCTGCTTTTAACTCATCTATGAAGAATGGATTGATAATGTAACTATTGGTGGGGTTTACGGAAGAAGTATTATTTATTTGCATTGGTTGTGAAAAAAAGTCAGGTGTATATTTCCTTAAAAAGTTATTTATCCAAAATATTTCATTATTATTATTTAGTTTCGTACTTTTACTGTAGGATTTATTAAATTTACGCATAGTTTGCCAAATTTTAGAAATTGCAGTGGATCTATTTATTTCAGTACAGTATTCCTTCCAACTATTTAATCTTTCTAATTTAATAATAAGATTTTTCTCAACCTGCATTTTTTTTATTAATATAGTTTAAATCACTAGGATCTTGTTTAAATATAATAAAAGCTTCCTTACTTTTTTGAACTGCATTAGCACACTTTTCATTCCACCATGGCAGAGGAGGATGCCGGTATTTAAAATTGCTTCCTGTCTGTTTCGAGCTATTATTATTCATATTTGAATTTTGGGCCTGACTTCTAAACATCGATTGATTAATAGCTTTATGAATGATATCACAATAGTCATAGTAAAACTGTAGAGGATCGTTATGGTTAATAATAAATTCTTTAAGCATAGTGTTGGCGAGCTTTGAAAACTTATTCCAATTTACTAGCCGTAGATTAGGTCTTTTGAGTGCAGCTGTGTTATTTTGAGAAATAAAGTTGTTTGTAGAAGAATCAGTGATAGTATTGAACAAAATCTCAGTTATTGTGGGTAGATGATAACTTCCCAGGGGATCATCATATACTGTCCAATTGCAATTAAGGGCTATAGAGGGACTGACTATTGTTAAATCCAAACCATTTGGTCTCCAGTTATTTGTACCTACAGTTGTTGGTTGTGTGTCATTTAATAACACTAAATTGCATTCATTTACAGCGTCGAGGACATCTCTTCCACGAGGACTGACAGATTGGCAACCCCACATGGTGTGATGTGCATTGAAATCACCTGCTACTAAGCATGGTTGTGGAAGTGAATCATCAAAAAATGTTTTTAATCTACTGTATTGTATGTTGTTACGAATGACTATGGCAACACCATTGTGTTTATTGCCACAATCATTGCGTTCTACTGAGTATCCTTTAATATTTAAACGTTGTGTAGGCTTGAGCCAAGTTTCGCAAACTAAAGCTATGTCAATATTATTTTCATACAAAAATTGGGTAAAAATATGACGATTACATAACAGACTTTGAGCATTCCACTGTACTTTCTTTAATTTGTCTGTGAATTTATACTAATGTTCTTGGTATCACTGGAGTTGGAAAAATCGCTTAAAACATCTAACACATTTTTAGAGGATATTGGGGTATCTTGTGTCTTATTTAATGTTATAATTTTTATAATGCTTTGCACTAAGAGATTCAGTGCCTTGTCATTTGATTTTAATAATGTCAAGAGATCAAGAGGCTTCTTAGGGCCGAGAGGCGGGAAATTTCCATTTTTGAATATGTCAGCGAACGATGGTGTCTGAACTTTTTGTCTGTTTTCTTGTATTTCTTTTGCTTAATTCGACACTGAGCTGAAATGTGATTGCCATCGCAATGGAAGCATTTGGCCTGTTCGATCGGAGTTTTACAAACTTTATATGAGTGGTCTCCTTTACAGATGGAGCAGCGCTCGGAGTTCTTGCAAAACTTTGCTAAATTGCCATACCTGAGACACCGGAAACATTGTTTGGCTGGTGGAACATACGCTGAGATGTCATGCCGCCAACCGTCCAAATCTACGTAGTCTGGAAGAACTGACGTCGCGAAGGTGATGGCTACTGTCTGCAGCGGCTGTTGAATGAAGTTATCATCAACTTTGGTCCTTTTTGTGAATCTTCGAACAGATATTATTTTCTTGTAACTTGATAGCATTGTGAATATCTTTTTGTTTGTCAAGTTGGTGGGTACATTTTTAATTATACCAGTTATTTCAGTGCTTGAAGCTGGTATATTGGCCTTAAATTGGTAGTCTTTTAAAAATGTGGCATTGTTCAAGAAGGCATTAGCAAGGCTGGCTTTTTCGAAGTATATGGCAATTTTGTACTTGTTCATTGACCTAAGTTTATTCCTTTATATTTGATTCCTTTATTAAACCTTTTGATACAGCTAGATATGGACATTAGGTCTCGGGTTCCTATAGGTATATCCGCATTGGAAGACTCTACGAATACTACAAATTCTGTAGCACCGGAATCCTCAGGGAATCGTCTCTTATAATCTGTTACCAGATAAGGTTTGTACTTATCTGCGCTTTCGACCTCTGACTCGGACGACGACGTGGAGTCTCCTTCACTTTTCTCTTCAGCCTCATCTTTTTTTCTCTTTCTTGTTCGCGCCTTCCCCATGATTGGTTTCTTTTTATTTGTCTCCAGACGCCTTTTATTTCTAAAAACCCCGATTGATACACGAGTAATCGATGAAATTAATAAAAACTTCGAAAATCCCGCCTGGTTATTTCAATGGTTTCCCGCGCTTTTTCTTTTTTTTTTATGGCGGATTGTGAAGGATTAGGATCACCACAGACAAAATATTCTTGTGTATTTTTACTAATGTGTAAAAATAATCGAATCGAATATTACAATGGTTTCGGATTTCAATATTCATTATATCATAATAACAGACATCAATAGTTTAGATTTCAGTAAAACAAATAATTTATTGTGACATTTTTTTTTAAATATTACGAAAAATTCATAAATTTGCATATATCGTTAAAGTTAAAACTTCAAACTTGTTCGTTTTTAATCGACTACGCCATTGTAGTCGATTGTAATGTAATTTCATTAAACTTCGATTATTTTAATCTGTGCTCATTGCGTAAATGCTACATGGCAATGAATAAATTTAAAAAGTAGCTTGAACAGAAAAGTAGCATTTTGCTCCCTCTCGTCGTGGAGCAAAACTTACTTTTCCGAATGAAAGGTGTGAAAATAATATTGACTGCTAAACTTATGTTGATACTACTGACCTAACCTAGAAATGTTAAGTTTTTGCGATGGTGAGCCTCGAGGAATTTATATTGATGAATGACATGAGTTAAGACGCGGTAGAAACGTTCCATTGCCTTCTTGCGTGCGTCGCGAGCTACAGCGCCGTGAGGACGTGCGTACATTTCTCAGTGACACATTTTTAAAAAATTGGTGTTAGTAAATTTGTGATTGTTCCAGTTCTGAATTTTTAATTCCTTGTCACACTTGTGTGCCTCTTATGGACTAGCTCTTCGCACTGGGCGGTCCTAGAGCGAGATAGTTGGACTCCGTGTGCTGAGCCGAGGTCGAAGATCGGCTATTCGTCTTTGGCCTCGCTGAGGATCGAACCTGTGCACCGCGTGTGCGAGGAGGGTGTGCTACCGCTCGGCCAATCAGGGTGATCATCGGTGCGCCGAATCTGCGTCTCACTATCGGCGCATGCGCCTGCCTACGAGTGCTACGCAAGCGTGCTACGCAGGCGTGCTACGCGCGCTACGCCGCGGCAACGTCATCGCCTACGTGATACGCGTGTCTGCCTCCTTGGGTGTGTTGCTCGTCCAGAGTACAGCGCTCTCCACCACTAACGCCGACAGCGGCTTCCCCTTTACAGCTGCCAAAGTCTCCAATGTCGGCGTCAGAGCCATACCTGGCGCAAATTAAGAAGCAGCAGCTGGATGGCGGCAGCATCACCATACGCCATAAGCGGCCGCGACACGGTGACGACGATAACGCCGACCCACTGCAAGCGCTACTGCTGGAGGTACGGTTGCTAAGGGCGGAAACGCAGGACACGCGCGACGAAATGCGGGAATTCAGGCGCGAAACACAAGAATTCCGCTCCGCCCTCGGAGCCTGCGACCAGCGCATTGTTGCGGTGGAGCGGCGGATCGACGACATCGAGAAGAGGGTAGCCGATGCCGTGGTGTCTTCGGGCACGAAGATGTTAGAGGAGGCCATCACCAACCTCCAGCTGGAGCTCAATGATAGGGACCAGGACATGTTGGCGAACGACGTCGAGTTCACCAAAGTAGAGGAAGTGAGCGGCGAGAACCCGGTGCACCTGGTGTCGCTCCTCGCGGTTAAGCTGGGAGTAACGGTGGAGGAATGCGACGTGGTGAGCGCGGTACGGGTTGGCGCGCCCGCCGTCGCTGGCGAGGGGCACAGGCACCGGCCGCTGGTGGTGCGCCTGGCGCGGCGCGCGACGCGAGATGCGCTGCTGCGCGCGGCGCGCGTTCGCCGAACCGCTACTACCACCGACCTGGGACTACCCGGTAAGCCGCAGAAGTTTTACGTGAATGAGCGACTTACTAAGCTGAACCGGGTACTTTTTGCCAAGGCGCGGGAGCAGGCCCAAGTTCACGGATGGAGATGGGTGTGGACGAGAGATGGGCGCGTCCTGGCCCGACGTGCCGAGGGTCAGCCATATCACCGCATCCGCAGAGAATTGGACATAAAAAATATTTTTGCGGGTGTTAGTTTTAGTTCGCCAAAAGCCTGATATTGAAGAGTTTTATGTTATGTTATGTCAAGTTAAGTCGACCTATCGTGATCAACTTGTTTTATTCGTATATACGCTGTTTACGTTGCCTATTTCATGTCCAGTATATAATTGCCCCTTTGAGTGTTTTTCATACTTTTCAGTTATTTGTGCTATCGTTAGTAGCTTTATTTTTATAGAAAGGTCGTGTTGTGTCGCTTTTGTTGGTATCAGAGCGAGTGTTGTTTACGCGGCCGGACCGGTTTGCGTTGTGTGCCTGCAATCGAATATTTATGTTGTACGAAAACTACTCATTACTATGTCAGCCCCCAAAGTTATCATTAATTGCATTATTATTCTTATAATATGTATCTCTGACCTTCTATTTTATGCACCTTTAACATATGTATTATACCACCGCTATGCCTAGCACAAAGCCGTTTCGTGTTAGTCTATTTAATGCTGGCTCACTGAATACTGGTCACGACGAATTCATAGTAACTATGTCCAACCTGTCTCCTGACTTAGCGGCAATAAATGAGACCTGGCTTCATGAGGGCCAAGAGGGCTGCGCACCCGTCGTGCCTGGTTATCGTCTGCGTCACACCCCGCGGCCGCGCGGGACGCGTGCGCGCGGTGGTGGCGTCGGCTTCTATGTGAAGCGCGGCGTCGCGGCCCGGCCCGGCTCTGCCCGCTCCCCCCCGCGCCCGCGGATACCCCCGCCGCTGCGGTTGAGCAGATGTTTATGCGAGTCAACATCGGGGGAAAAAAACTTTTAATCGGCACGGCTTACCGGCCACGCTGGGTTGGCGCTGTCACTTTCCTTGATGCGATTACAGACTCGTTGACTTCTATGACTGATTAAGATAGTGTCTTACTGTTAGGTGACTTTAACATTAACGTGGCTAACAATCGCGACCCAAATTTTTCCCGGTTGACGGAGTTTTTGACATCACTGAAATTGACACAAATTGTGGACCGACCGACCCATTTCACAGACCACAGTGAGACGACTATTGACTTGATATGTACTGACGCGCGGATTCGTGGGACCGACGTTCATCACATACCGTCGACCTCGACGTTAAAAAGAAAAAGCCTCAACCTAGGTATGTGACATATCGACCCATAACTGACATAGATCGCGATCAATTTGATAAAGACCGAGACTCATTAGACTGGGATAGTATTTTACTACTGGACAACGTGGACGATATGGTACAACTTTTTACTCGACTTTTAACAGACCTATTTGACAGACACGCGCCCATACGGACTATAGTTGTGAGGGATGCTCCTAAACCATGGCTCACGAACAACGTGCGTTTGATGATGCGCCTACGAGACGAAGCACATAGGAAGTACAAGGCTACAAGGCTAGAAGGGCACAGAAAGTACTACCTAGAGTTAAAACACCTGGTGCTGTCTGCCTTGTATCATGAAAAATGTGCTTTTTTCGAGGCGCACGTAAATCGTTGCTGTTCCGACCCGAGACGTTTGTGGAAGACCCTCAAGCGAACAGTTCTGCCGGGCAAGCGGAATGCGGAGCTACCCTCACACTATAACGACCCTGACATGATTAATGACCACTTTCTAAATGTTCCAGGAAAACCCGACGTGACTATGTCACAGCTTACTTACTTTGAGTTTAACCGACACCATAGGGCTACTAACTTCACTCTAAATACATTGACTCCTTTGGCTGTATCGAAGATCCTGATGAAAATCAAGACAAATGCTACCGGACTCGACTATATTAACATCGACATGCTGCTATTGACCATGCCGCGGACACTACCTATCTTGACTGACATGGTTAATCGCAGCATACTGACCAACACTTTCCCGACTGACTGGAAAACAGCAAAGGTTACCCCACTCCCTAAAATTTCTAATCCCGTTCATATCTCCGATCTCCGTCCCATCAGTATTCTTCCCTGTCTCTCCAAGATAATAGAGAGGGCAGTATGTGCTCAGCTGTCGGGGTATCTGGAGGGAAATGGCATACTACCGGAATTGCAGTCAGGCTTCAGGAAGGGTAGAGGGACTTCAACAGCCCTTATTGACGTAGTGGACAACATCCTGTCGGAGCTTGACCAAGGTAGAAGCACAATTCTGGTGTTGCTAGATTTCTCCCGAGCTTTCGACTGTCTGAGCGCGCCCCTCTTATTATCGAAAATGTCTTATTATGGTTTTGACAGTACCACGGTGAAGTGGTTTGACAGCTACCTCTCGGGCCGTGCGCAGGTTATTGGATTGGAAAAAAGCGATAGTACTATGTTGTTTTCCTCGATAAAGCGCTTAACAAGGGGTGTGCCTCAAGGGTCGATATTAGGCCCCCTTTTGTTTATTCTTTACACAGCAGAGATAGTTTCTGTCGTGGAGAGCAGCATGTGCCATTTCTACGCAGATGATACCCAGCTATATATATCATCCGTCCCTTCCGACATCAACACTGCAGTCCAGTCCATAAATAACGATCTAGAGCGGGTGGCGTCATGGTCAGAGAGGAGCTGTCTAGTGCTAAACCCTAGAAAATCTAAGTACATGATCCTTGGTACAAAATGTCAGATCCATAATACTGTCCAAGCCCTAGCCCTCAATGATATAGCTATCAGGGGCGACACAGTGGAAAGGGTCGTAGAAGCAAAAAATCTTGGGTTGTTGATGGACGGTGAGCTTCGATTCGAAAATCATATCAGAAACGTAGTCAGCAATTGTTTCTACCGCCTTATGATTCTTTATAATATACGTGATTACCTTAGCACTGATTTGCGTGTCAGGCTAAGTGAATCATTGATATTATCTAGATTAAACTACTTTGATGTCGTATATGGTAGCTGTATACTTGGTCGGTCGAAAAGGTTAATTCAACGTGTGCAAAACGCATGTATACGTTTTTGTTTTAAAATCCCTCCTAGATCCCATATCACCCCATACTTGGATGCAGCTAAACTTCTGAACATGGAAGCTCGTCGGCATTTACACCTAGCCAAACTACTCTTTGGTACACCAAAGAGTAGTTTGGCTAGGTGTAAATAATACACACGCAAACCCCACCCTACTTGTACACCAAGATAAAATGGGCGACCAGGCTACGTGGCGTGCACAAGCACAGAATACTTACACCGGCGCATCGAACGGCGACTTTCCGCGGGAGTTTCAGATTTGCGGCATCTAAATGTTGGAATGATATTCCCCCTCCAGTCCGTGAAGCGGCTAGTAGGTGTGCCTTTGGGCGGAAACTCAGGGCACATTTGCTAGATCAGCAGAGACTACTCCTCCCCTCCGTACCAACCTCACGCCGCAATAAGACTTGAGTCTGTGGTCGCTCATTGTCAGTGGGACCGAAAACCCAACACTTAAATTTAATGAAAAGAGGGATTGCAAAGCGCGGGCCATGTTTATTTATTTAACTTTTTGTATGTGTCATATATAACAGCCATATCTATATTTACCATTATTGTTACCTATTTTTTATATATTCTTTATATTTATGTATTTATGGATTGTACCACGCCGCGGTCTGGGGCGCTCGCGAGGTAACACTTGGCGCTGACTGAGAATCAGCGTTGAAGGCCTGGCCTTCAACATAATGCTGAGTCAGACACCATTTATAATGACAGGACCACGACTGTCATTTCATTTTATATCATGTGTCAATGCAACTATTTATCTCTGTGTTTTGATTCTTTGTTGTAATTGTAGTAGTGTTCACTGTCTTTATAATAAATGTTTCTTTATTTCTTTCTTTCTTTCTTTTAAAAGATCGTGTTTTACACTATCTGCCAGAAAAGGCGATAAAAATTATAAATGTGTTGACGCTAATGTCATCACGGAGGGAGACGGATGAGGATGGCATTGTTCCCATTAACCATGCCGATTTTGGGTCTTTCAATCATCTTTAGACCCAGTTCTAAATACCACAATAAGTGGTGGTCAAAGGCGTAATATAGTTTTGAATGCTGGATAACAAATACGAAATAGAATAGTTCAAAACTGTTTAATTACAGAATATTACTGAGAAATAGTTTCAACATATGATGAGGCATATCTCCTGTCTGCATTTTACACACGGCTGTCGCAAAGCGATAGCATGAGCTAGTCTTTGATGAGTAATATTTGGGTTACATGCAAGTCTGAAAGTATAATGTATTGATAAATATAATAAAATATCAATAAAACCATTGAATTACAAATTGTGGTGTTCTTTAATTTTGATCAATTTAACAAGGGTAAACTAGCTAACCGAAGAATTAGGGATGATAGTTCCAATCAATATGAACAACTTTCCATCGAAAATGAAGATTACCTTTTTACCATTCCTTGTGAACAGTTTTCTCGAAGAAAGATATGGCAGCAAATTTTATTTGCTTGACCATGTTTCTAGGAAAAAGTTGTCCACTCATACTCAAATCATTTATTGTAAGTACAAATTATGAACTAAAATTTACTACCACCTAAGTCAAATTAAAAACTAAAGTATCGAATACGCCCGCCCCGCGCCACTCCAGGTGCAAATGTGCCCATAACACTAGCCGCATTGCCGCGCTGAATGGCTATGGCTAACCTTTGCACCAGAAATGACCCGGAGCGAGGATCAAGAAGACCTCTCTCTTGTAAGCGGCGCCCCATTTCCCTACAAAAGCTTTTGGCCTCCGAGCACCAACACCCAGTGACCTCCACCACAAGAGCAACGAATAAATAATTTGAGAGGCCCGAATACTTGTCCCTCTTCCGCACTGCCGCCAGCCACTTATTGTAAGTAAACTAAATAATCACAAAAAAGTCAGGCTTATACAGTTTTATCATACATATATTAAGGTCAGAGTGTCGATAAGGGGGCGGAAGAACCTGAGAACCGTTGACCGTTGGCGTAGAAGGGTTCCTAAGTTGATGTCATGAAGTGGCAGTCGGCAAATTAATTACAATAATTACTTCAGCCCCCTTACCGACACTGACAAAGGTTTTTTTCTTGGCGCCCCCTTATCTACACTCCAATCAAATGAAGCCATCTTTAAAAAACCAGAAAGAAGAAAGCTGAAGTGGAAGTGGGCTGGTTAATTTACCTCAGAACCTATGACCGTTGGGGTAGAGGGGTTCCTAAGTGGATGTCATGAAGTGGCAGTCGGCATATTAATTACATTGGTGCAAATAATAATAATAATAATAATAATAATACCTTGGACACTATTTACACACATTGATCTAGCCCCAAACTAGGATTCCCTGTATCTTGGGTACTAGACAACGATACACATACTTATATTGATAAATATTATACTTATATAGATAAACAACCATGACTAGGGTACAAATATCCGTTCTCATCAAACAAATATTTGCCCCCACCGGGACTCGAACCCGGGACCCTTGGGTTCGTAGGCAGGGTCACTGCCGACTCGGCCATTCGGGGCGTCATCGCATCAAAATCTCTTAAGTGGTTCCAGAGTTCACAAATATAGTTAAACCACTTTAATTTTACATACATACAGATGTTCCCTTTTATATGAAGTAGAGATATTAAATATATGTATATTTTATATTGCAGAAAAGAAAACTGGTGCAAACAAAGATTAAAATAATATGAAGTCTTTGCTAAAACATAAACATTTAAATACAGGCACATACATTGATTTTGGCCCTACACTAGGATACCCTGTGTTGTGGGAATCAGAAACAGTGACGTCACAAACATCCAAGACCTGGGGATGTTTTCTTTATCCCCAGCCGGGGATCGAGCCGGGGACTTTTCGCATTGTAGGTAAGACAAAGTTGATTTAAAAAGAAAATTTGTGGAAAGTACCATACAATTCCAAACCCACGAAGGCAATTGACTAGAAAAATCGTGAATGTTGTGCTCATCTCTAATCGATGCAAACCTATGAACTACTTTTGTTAAACTTGTTCGTCTAAATGAGACTGCAAGAGGATCGGAACATGATCTTAAGACTTATTAAGTAATTTTAATGAAGGAAAGTTTCTCAGTTTTTACATTTAACTTATAAATAATACTTAGAACAAAGAAGATTTAAGAAATTACGTAGACTGATTTATTGATTACTTTAATGCCCTGTTGATTATTTATTAATGTATGTATGATAAATAACCAGACCATAGGGATATATTCTAAAATATGTTAAAAACTTTGTAAGCGTGACTTTTTTGTGGTTATTTAGTTTACTTACAATAAATTATTTGAGTTTAGCTAAGGACATTTTTTTCCAAGAAACATGGTCAAGTAAACAAAATTTGCAACCATCTTTCTTCGGGAAAATTGTTCACAATGAATAGTAAAAAGGTACTCTTCGATGGAAAGTTGTTCATATTGATTAGAGTTATCATCCCCAATTGTTCTGTTAGCTAGTTTAATTGTTAAATTGATCAAAATTAAACATAACCACAATTTGTAATTCAATGGTTTTATTGACATTTTAACAAATTTATTACATTATACTTTCAGACTTGCATGTGACCAAAATATTACTCATCAAAGACTATCTCATGCTATCGCAGTGCGACAGCCGCGTGACATGCAGACAGGAGATAGGCATCATATGTTGAAACTATTTCACCCATTTCCCAGTAATATTCAGTAATTAGAAACAGTTTCGAACTATTCTATATTGTATTTGTTGCGCAGCATTCAAGTCTCTATTACGCCTTTGACCACCAATTGATGTGGTATCTAGAACTGGGTCTGAAGATGCCTTAGACATAGACCCAAAATCGGCATGGTTAATGGGAACAATGCCATCCTCATCCATCTCCCTCCGAGATGACATTAGCGCCAATACACATATCTATCATTTTTATCGCCTTTTCTGGCAGATAGTGTGATGTACACTAGGAGTCGGGTTAATATTAGGTGAGAACGGGTAACAGAAAATCACACTGATATCGGCTCGCAGCAAGCGTACACGTCTTCTCTCCGCGGCGGTCGGTAGCCAGTGGCCTCCCCGCCCCGCAACCCTGCGCGTGCGCTTCTCGAGACGACAGAGTTACACACAACTATAAATGTCTATACACTAAATCCCTCCCTTGTTATTATTTTTTAGTAAATATAAATATACCTAATATATAGATTAAGTTAAGGGACCTTGATCATCTTATCGTACAAATTAAATATATTCATAATCACCAAACATTTTTTATTCTTACATAAGTACATCAAGGAAAATCAGCAAGACCTTATTCAAATAATGAATAATCACTTATCATCAATTGTCTATCATTTTATTCACATGTTCTTGCCATATACTTTATCTCCAACTTTCAATTCAGAAGGAGTAGCTATTCTCTTCCTATCCGCATATTCCTTCACTTTTTCCTTTTGTTCCTTATCTCTATCCCTCATTTCAAGATCCTCTGAGAGATGCGTCATGTCCAGTTACCGTATGAGGCGTACTATTGTACATCACCATATACTCACGAAGAGCCTCCTGCCAGTTCTTTTTCTCTACTTGAGGAATCTTGAAACGTTTTAGGATGTCCCTATTCTGGCGCTCCACCTCTCCGTTTTGTTGTGGCCAGTAGGGAATGTTATTATAGATTCGTATGTTCCTCTCTGGATTGCCAAGCCTGCTAAAAATGTCCTTAAACATTCCGATAATTTCGGAGCTTGGTATGGTTCTGCATGTCTTCAGCTCTTTATATCTAGCTTTATATCCACAACTACCAGGATATAATCTCCACCTGGAAAGGGGCCCATAATGTCAATTGATATGTCAACTAGAAGGTCAGAAGTCTCTTCTTTTTAATGGGTTTGGGGCGCTGGGAGCAGAGACCATGATGCATCCTTTACAGGATTTGCTTATGTTTTCAGCATCTTTATCGCACGTAGGCCACCATAATTTTTTTCGCCCTTCATCGCGACTATCCCCGGGTGGCCTTCGTGCGCAGCTTCCAGAGCTCTTCTGTGTAATTTGGTCGGAATTACAATTTTCGTCCCCCTGAGGAGAATATCGCCATGAAAGCATAATTCATCCACGAAAAGTTTAACCGTCTTTGAATAAAGCCAATCTGGTTTGTTGCTACTTCACAGAGACTCGATAGTGGATCGGTTATGGTGGTCTTGCCCGGGCTATATTTCACCTTGAAATTGTAGGATTGCAGCCTCAACACCCACTTTTCAATGCGAGCGCATGGTTTTGGTTTTGGGCCAAATATAACCTACTGCCCAAACCTGGACTAAGAGTGCTGCCTTGGGATCATTAAATGCGTTCTTTTGGGCGTCTCCCCAGTCATCTTGAATGTCTGTGTTTCTTCCCATTCTTTTCCGTAGCAGTTGCTTGAAGGGTTCTGTTAACGTTGCTAAGTGGGGGATCTATTTTCCCACGTGATTCACTAAGCCCATAAAACTCTGCAGTTCAGCGATATTCTTCGGGGCCCTGAATCCCTTTATTGCCAAGATGTACTTGTCTAGAAGTTTGACACCCTGTTCTGACAATTCATGCCCTAGGAAGTAGACTTTCTTCATTCCGAAAATGCATTTGAATTCCCTCAACATCACGTTATTTTCCTCTAATCCCGCTTTAACTTTTTAAAGCCTAAAGTTGTGTTCTTCTAGGTACTTCCCAAACGTCAACATGTCCTCTATAAAGTTGATGACTCCTTCGCAACATAAAATAATCCATTCCAGTGTTTTTTTGGAAAATCTCCGGCGCACACGAGACACCAAACATCATCCTCTTGTATGCAATCCTTTGCTGGTAATGAAGGTCGTGATATGTCTTGAGTCCGGGTGAAGTTCGATATGATGGAACACATCTCTCTTACTGATGATTTTAGCTTCTTGAACTTTTAGCAACAGTTCTTCCATCGTTGGCAGTGGATGGTTTTCACGTTGTATAGCCGCATTTAGTCGGCGCATATCTCCCCATAATCGGATGTCCCCTCCATCTTTTAGCACGGGGACTATAGGCGAGTACCAGTTAGAAGGACCTTTCACTTCTTCTATAGTGTCCCTTTTCAGTAATTCGTTCAGTTTCTTCTCTACTTTTTCTCCGAGCGGGATGGGAATCCTCCGATACGGCTGAGCAACAAGCTTTACTGAATCGTCGATTGGAATGGTAACTTAAACGTCTTTGAATTTGCAAACGCCACGGTTGCAACCTGGTTGATATCCATATTGATCCGAAATACTCCCAATGAGGTAGCCGTCATACGTCCTAGTAGGTCACGGGTACCCTTTTTGATCACGTAGAATGTCGTGATGTAATGTGATGTTCTGGCAAGTTTTATCGTAGCTTTGAATGATCCTAACAGCTTCAGCGGGGTTGCACTCCCGTAAGCTATGAACGTTTTGTTAGAATTCGGATCTTGATTAGAAACTTGAGCGTTATCTTTCTTCATTCTTTCCCAGCCCGAATCTATCCACGTTGTTTCCACCTATGTTATATATGACCTTTGTGTCGTTCTCGATACTGAAAATGTAGTCAACTTTTTTCCATTCGTGCTTATGTTTGCAGTTTCTTCGATATTATTGGTTGTCCTGTTTTTCTTCTTTATTACCTGTCTGTTTGATGATTCTTCTCCTTTCTGTTTCCTCTTCTGAGTTCGTCTTGTCCGGCATTGATTTCTTCCGCAACTTCCGCATCTACTACATAATTTTATTTTATTTTGGTGATTATCCTTCCGTGTCTCTATATCTACTCTGTTGATTGACTGCCTTTCGACGGGTTTTGTACCGAAGTTTCCTAATTGACAATCTATGGCTTCCAGCGTTGTTTCTGCAAATATTTCATCCAAAGTGATCTTGTCCCCTGTTTTCAATATCTTATTTCGGAGTTCTTATGTCTTACCCTTTTCTGTTATTTGGTCTATGATATGCTTGTCTTCTTTTTCACCAAACTGACATTTCCTAGCCTGTAGTCGGAATATGACAAGAAATTTCCTGTTCCTGTTTTAGAAGACGAAACAGATGTCGCTCATACACTTTGCATTGTTTTGGTGCAAAGTAGTTGTCTAATTTTCCGATCGAGATGTTAAAAAGTTTGCCTTCAGTTGCATTAGCTCCCGGGATGTTGTAGAAGACTTTTTGTAACTCGGGACCACCGAAATGTAAAAAACTAGCTCTAATCTTTGCCTCGTTGTCTATGCCTGGCCGCCTCGAGGTAAATGTTTAGACTTCTTTTCCATCTTTCCCAACAAAAAGAGACTGAGCCAACCTCCTCTTTACATTCGAACTTCTCTAAGGTGTGCAGTGCCATTGGGGTTACTGGTTGACAAGGTAAGTACCTATGTTCCATATTTATAGATTTTTGACACGCTATCGCAATCTAATGCTAGTAATAATGCGTCTTCTGTACGTGACTGTACTTATACTGTAATATTGTTTAGCTACGTAGGTATCTACACCCGCAATGTAATGCTCAAAGACTAAACATTAAGTTTAGAACCGTGAAAACTTCGCAATTTAATGCTATGTAGGTATGTCCGCAATTTAATGCTATACCGGTAAATCTCCGCAATTCAATGCAAGTTGTACACTAAGTACTCATCGATATCCACATTTAATGCTTTTATTATCCATTTTTAAACTCTCATACCGCAACTGAATGCCCAGTCGCAATTTAATGCTCAGTCGCAATTTAATGCCCAGTCGCAATTGAATGCTCAGTCGCAATTGAATGCCCAGTCGCAATTTAATGTCCAGCAGCTAAAACCGCTCACCGTACGATCCTTTCAGTGAATATCGACGAACATTTATAATAGATACTTATATGATTGACAAATTATGTATGTCACTCCCCTGATGTACACCCAGAGAAACTTAGATACGTAAGACGTGAACAAAAGAATACCTTCACAACACAACTCACTGCTAAGTGAGTCGTAAGTATACTTCGCGCCAGACGTTATGAGCGGTGGCCTTGAATACGCAGTAGTCACTTTTCAATACCTGTACATATGCGCAGTAACTCCCGCCAACGTCAACCAGCGCTCTTAATTCGTGGCCCGAGGTATACCTTGCTATTTCCTTCTATTCTTCTTCCAAAATCACAAATTTTTATGTACCTCTTCAATATCAGTTAGTAACAATGGTAACTGTAAATACACATTTATTTTATAGATAAGGACCTATATATTATATATTTATACCGTGGCAAATTCATTAAATTTAAAATAGTAACTATTACCTACCTAGATAGACTTGCGAAACTCGTGGAGTTCTGTGATTCATTTTTATATATAGGTAATACTGAGGCTCGAACTCAAGTAGGTAACTTGTAGTTACTCACCCACCACGGGCATAACCGAATCTTACATCTGTGAAGAAACCCAATGGGTAATACCTTGGTAAATAATAATAGATAACTTGGACACTATTTACACACATTGATCTAGCCCCAAACTAGGATTCCCTGTATCTTGGGTACTAGACAACGATACACATACTTATATTGCTTGTAAGCTTGGAATCCAGAATAACACCGATCTCGGTGTTATTCTGGATTCCAAGCTTACTTTCGTTCCGCATTACGATAGCTTAGTTAGCAGAGCTGCTAAAATGCTGGGGTTTCTGAAGCCTCTACGGGAATCCCCTGCGGTACTTTCCCGCAGTAATTCCCCTCAGGACTTCCCACTGTACAAGACGTTTGTAGGGCCTCTACGGGAATCCCCTGCGGTTCTTTCCCGCAGTACTTCCCCTCAGGACTTCCCACTGTACAAGACGTTTGTAGGGCCTCTACGGGAATCCCCGGCGGTACTTTCCCGCAGTAAATCCCCTCAGGATTTTTGGCAATATAAATTAGCCGTGACCCAATTTATTTCTTATTATTTCATAACAATTCATTGAGATCAGATAACGTCATCACGTCACATGTGTTAAAAAAATAAATAATGGACCGGCATAAGTCAATAGTTTGGAAGTTATTCTCTAAAGTAGGACCCGGAGACACCAAATGGGTGAAGTGCAGTGTTTGTAAAAAGAATTTAAGTATTCGGGTAATACAACAAATTTAAAAGATCATTTAAAGAGAAAGCATGAAAAAGAATTAATCAAATTAACAACAGCTGCCCCGGAAGATGATGATGAAGCTGAGGTTGAAGTTGAAGGTGAAGTCCAGATACCAAAGGCGCAAGCAAGACAGTCCATCAAAACATATTTTAATAGAGGTGACCTCTACGACCAAGGTTCAAAGATCAAGAAGGAGCTTGACAAATTATATGTCGAGATGATTGCTATTGATATGATGCCATATCGCACGTCGGAACGCGAAGGATTGATAAGGTTTGTTAAAGGATTAAACGGGAAATACGAATTACCTCCACAAACCACTCTGAAATCATCATTGGTGCCCGAATATTATTTGAAACTCAAACAAAAACTGACAATGGCACTTCTACAATCAGCGCACATTAGTATAACAACAGATATGTGGACGAGTGCTTCTAATGAGGGAATACTGGCCCTAACATGTCATTTTGTTCTGGAAGGAAAACTGAGATCAGCTCTGTTAAAAGTTGTAAAACTTGAAGGCCATCACACCGCTGCAGCAATGGCACAGGTAATGTTTATCTTTAGTTATTATTTTTTATTTTCATTATTCATAGAAACATTCAAAATGTTATAATATTGCTATAATTCTGTTTTTTCTTGTTGCAGGCAATCAACAACATTCTTGCGGAGTTTAATATTCGTGAAAAGATAGTGACTGTGGTAACAGACAATGCCGCAAGCATGAAGAAGACTGCAGATGATTTAAGAATTAGACATCTTCCCTGCTTTGCTCATAGCCTTAATCTGACAGTGCATGATTCGTTCAAGATACCTTCCTTTGCGAAAATATTATGTGCATGTAAGGCTATCGTGACATTCTTCCGTAGCAGTACGTTAGCAAGTGATACATTGCGCAGAATCCAGAAGAGGTCACAGAAGCCGGAGCTCAAGCTTATACAAGAGGTCGAAACTAGGTGGAATAGCTCCTTTTATTTGCTGAAAAGGATATTTGAAGTCCGTACAGAATTAGCGGTAGCTATAAGTGAATGCCCAAGAGCTCCTCCTCAGCAGAGTGCAGAAACCTTTCAAGCAATTGAAGAGATACTTCAAGTCCTGGAACCATTTGAAGTAGCAACAGCTACCATATCCGCTGAAAAATACGTCACTTCTTCGTTGATAATACCAATAACAACAGGAATTTTGACCAAACTTTTAGACTTCGAAAAAAATTGGTAACAATTGAAGCAGTAGAGGTTCTGAAATCCCTGACAAGTTCGGTGAAAACCAGACTGAAACCTTATACAACCAGGACGGCTACCATCCTCGCTACAATATTGGATCCCAGATTCAAAAAATTTGGCTTTCTGTTACAGACAGATGCAGATAATGCAATACAAAAACTACAAACGGAGTATGCTTCTTGGATTGCAGGACAAGCAACCGCCCCTTCACAGGCAGACCTGCCACCGCGGCCGCCGATTGCTCAAGCATCTGCATCCCGGTCCAAGATTGACGATTTGCTATATTTGCCGGAACAATCACCGGTGGTGACCACTCCTGTCAGTGACGCAATTATTGACATTCGTCAATATATTGAGAAACCTAGACTTGAGAGGCATTCATGTCCACTTGCTTACTGGGAAAAATCATGCAATCAGCTCAAAGACTTGGCATTTAAATATTTAAGCATTCCTGCCACTTCAGTACCGTCAGAAAGAATCTTCTCAAAGGCTGGCGACATAATGACAAAAAAGAGAAGCAGAATAAAGGACAAGAACTTGAATATGCTGATGTTCATAAAACAAAATCATGATCTATAAGACTAATGGATGTTTCTATAACTTTTCTTTTATTATTGTTGATTAAATATGTTTCTACAATTTAGGTTTTGTTATTGTTGATTTAATATGTTTTTATAACTTCGGGTTTCTTATTTTTTATCGTTTATAAATAAATATGTTATTTTAATCTAAAACAGTCTTTAATTTGTCTTTTAAATGTGACATAATAGTAAAGGTCCATTTTGACATACTTAACTAACCCTTATTTATTTGTCTTGCTGCAAGACTCTTCTTCCTTTCTGTTAAAACTGGCCTCTACCATTACGACACAATATTTTAAACCTTAGCAAATAGCCTTAGCTAGGATAATAGAAAAATAATCCGAATATATGAACAAAACTATCGATAGTTATCGATACTATCGATAGTTTTTCACTTAAACTATCGATACTATCGAAATCCCAAACTATCGATGTTTAGCTAACACTAGGCCTCCCCGCCCCGCAACCCTGCGCGTTCGCTTCTCGAGACGACAGAGTTACACACAACTATAAATGTCTATACACTACAGATAGTGTAAAACACGATGTTTGAAAAGGCAACGAAACCTGGTTTCTAGCGCGTCTTCACTCATGTCATTCATCAATACAAAATCCTCGATGCTCACCACCGCAAAAACTTAATATTTCTAGGTTAGGTAAATAGTATCAACATAAGTTTAGCAGTCAATGTCATTTTTAGGTTAGGTAGTTTCGACTAGTAGAAATTTCAAAAAATTAGTTTTTGTAAACTCGTGCACGAATCTCGCGATTTCGTATGCGAATTGGAATTCTAATGCTTCAAAAATACATCTCCAGGGTTTGAACGCTGCAGTCCAGCGACTTTGGGAGTTGGAAGATTTCCCTGGAGAGTTTAAGTCATCCCCTGAGGACGACTTTTGTGAAGAGTTGTTTTCTAACAGCCATTCACGTACTGAGCAGGGCAGATACGTTGTCGAACTGCCCCTAAAACTTGAATCGCCTGACTTTATAGACATGCGATCTATAAGCTTTACGAAGATTTTATGCGTGTGAAAATCGCTTGAAACAAAACGTGGACCTCTATAGGTATTACTCAGAGTTCATGAAAGACTATGAGAAAAGTTATCACATGACAAAAGTCCCTGCGGGCGAAACACATCGGTCAGACTCGTACTACTTATATCCCACACCATTGTGTGATAAATGAAAACAGTGCGTCCACGCGTCTCCGGGTAGTGTTTGACGCCTCTACTAAGGACAAAACCGGCAAGTCACTAAACCAGTGTCAGTTTACTGGTACCAAACTTCAGACGGATATTTTCGCCATTTACGCCATTTCGCCATCTCGCCAGAAGCTATGGCTTCAGGGGGTGGACTGGGACGAGGTACCCTTATCTGAGATTGTGGACTACTGGGCGCTTTATATCGACCAATTACCGCTGCTGTCTCGATTTTCTGTCCCTCGTTATGTGACCAACAATGCAGCGGTGATATATCAATTACACGGCTTTGGAGAAGCGTCGGAGGCAGGATATGGAGCGATTGTTTATCTCCGTTTCGAACTCCCGGATGGATCAGTGAGAGTACACCTGTTGTCAGCTAAATCCAGGGTAGCTCCTGTGAAACGTGTGACCCTCCCGCGACTCGAGTTATGTGCCGCTGTACTTTTAACGGACCTTCTATTTTATGCCATAGAGTCTTTAGCACCGCTACTGAGTCCCCACCAAATTTTTACGTGGACTGGACTCAATGATCACATTGGCCTGGATCAAATCCTCTCCTACGCGTTGGAAAACGTTCATCGCCAATCGCGTCAGTCGCATTCAGCGCAAACTTCCCCAATCCAAATTAAATTACGTCGACACGAAAACGAACCCCGCCTATTGTGTCTCGCGGGGCCTTTTGCCCAAACAGGTCTTAGAGCACCCATTGTGGTTGAGCGGACCTGAATGGCTCGTACAGCCACAAGAAGTTTGGCCCTCTGTACCGCAGGTTCCTTCCCAGGCACTCCTCTTGTCTGAACAAGAAGAAAAGAAAACTGCCCTTGTCACGACCACCAATGAAGAGGGAATCTTGTACCTTTTATTCCGATTTTCTTGCTTGAAGAAAATTCAGCGAGTACTAGTGTACGGACAGCGTCTCATTAGATCAGCACGGAAACTCTCTATTAATACTGGTATTATTGCCTCATCAGAAATGGAGGATGCACTATACCTAATGGTGTCACAGATACAACATCAAACTTTCAAAGAGGAAATTGAATGCCTCGCGAACAAAAGGAACTTACCAAAACCAATGCGCAAATTAAGCCCATTCATCTGTGAAGATTCCGTTCTTCGAGTAGGCGGTATGCCATACATCCAGCACTGTTGCCAAACAATCATCGACTCACTGATCTAATTATATAGGATATGCATGAGTCGAACATTCATCCTGGTCCTCAAGCCGTCCAATTTTTGGTCGCCCAAAAATTTTGGGTGCTATCGGCCTGAAGAGCAATAAAACGTTGTTTGCATAAATGTGTTCGGTGTTTCCGCATGAACCCGATACCAGTTCAGGCACACTTACCCTCCAGTCGCGTATCTGAAATTAAGGCCTTCGCTGTAGTCGGCTGTGACTATGCAGGCCCTTTTAACGTTATTATGGAAAAGCGCAGGCGCGGAGCGCGCTCACAAAAGGCATATCTTTGCGTATTTGTGTGTTTTGCCACAAAGGCACTTCAAAAGTCAAAGTCAAAGTACTTTATTACTGTAGATATTGACATATACTTAGCAAACGTTATTTTTTGCCTCTTCTCTACATTGGACCATGGTGGGAGAAGTAGGGCGTAGAAACTACCACAGATTGATTTTAGATCTCTTTTAAAAATAGGTTGTGTTTAACTAATACAAATATGAAAAAAAAAATATAATAAGCAGGAATAAATAATTACAAAATTGTTAAGCAAGGTCTGTGTTGAGCTAGATTAACCCCATACAGTCCTGTCATTTAAGTAATCTCGAACATTGTAATATCCCTTTTTCGACAAAGTCGCTTTAACTTGCTTTTTAAATTGCTCAAATGGCAATTTCAAAATCTCCAGAGGTATCTTATTATAGTAGAGAATGCACTGACCCTTGAAAGAACTGCTATAACCTTCGCGAGTCTAAATCGGGGCGCACATAGTCTGTGATTATTTCTTAGGTTAACATTACAGCTATCGCTAAGTTTGGTAAATGTTGTAAGGTTCTTGCGTAGGTACATAGCGTCGGCTTAGTGCAAGAAGTCATTAACGGACAAATCCTGAAATGGAGAAAAACGGCTTTGAAGTTTTTGATGCACTGAATTGCTCGCAACTTCGCGACTATGATAGTTACGATAAAATAAAAAATATCGTTAAATGGGTTGCAACATCTTTATTAATCATATAAATTCTGAGTTGACAAATTTATTAGGCAAGTATTTAAAAAAAATAATAAATGAAGTTAGTGACTTTTGGCCTTTCCAAATTCGAACATAACATCAATTAAGTATTTCTTATACTAAAATATTTCTATTCAGTCTTGTTTCAAAAAGGACAATGCGTTATATAATTTGAGTACTAGGTACTCCTTCCGAATGTTTAAATGATGGCTTCTTAATTACTAACAAACAGTCTAATTTGTCCAATATCACAAGTAAACATTCTACAAAGACGATGAAAGAGTAACACATTTTTACAATCAGATTTACGTGTTTTGGTACTGACTACTGAGTGATGATTCTATCGATATAAGAAAATAGTCTACCTACTCACATAATTGCAGGTTCGACCACCTAGGTTAGGTAAGTACATTGGTACCTAAAAATCAGACTAGTAAAAACCATTAAGTATCAGACTTTAGACAATTTCTCTTATATTTACGACGTAATAAATCAACCACGTACAGACAACAATAATAAAACTTTTATTCTCCACCTTCATCATCAACTTCGTCTTCATCTGATACCATATCTCGCCCCTCTTTCTCTGGTAAGCTTTTGTACCAAGCGTGCAGTTCGGGGGGGATTATATTTTCCGAGCAATTCTTCATCAAGTCCTTTTTCTTTGCCTTTGTGATAGTTAGCTGTTTCTTATAGGCTTTTTTTAGACTGTAAGCGCTAAAATCAAATTCTTGTGCAGTTTGTACAGTTTCATCGCAGGCTTGTTTACGATATCGTAGATTTTTCGCCCTTGGCTTTATTGCGGTTACTCCAGGTTTTCTCAAAACATTGATTTATTTATAGTCCGAGTGGTAGTCATATCTGTATTTAACAATGCCAGATTTGTTTTTATCAAACCTGAAACATTTCACTTTCAACCACTGCAGTTTTTCCCCATAGGACCGATTCTGCATCAAGTTGATGCCCAAATCTTTTAGGTCTAAAATGTATGTATGATTCAGCACCATTGGCTGGTATGGTCTCTTCGGTACATCATCCTTCTTCCTCTTTCTCTGAGATCTAGCTAGTTTAATTTCATTGCAAAAGTCAATTTTAGAATAAATGGACATCAGGTTCATTTGATGCTCAATAGCACTGTGAATGCTATCTACCTACATGTGACTGTCCAGACTCGAGGTATTTGTGCTCAATGTCATTGAGATGAGTTGTCTGAACTAAATATAGCAGCAAACAAAGGACTTATTGGTTTCGATTTTGGCCTCCGCAGGTGTCAGAAAATATAGAAATTTCTGTTACCGTAGATGGCAGATTCATGATCCAGGTATACATTGCCGTTCCCACCTCGTCACTTCCTTTCTTTCCATCTATTTCAGACCACAAGTAACATAAAACATCGTTTGGAGAACGAGCTTCGTAAATAGTGGCGTTGTACATCTTAAGTTTGCGTAGGTAGTACAGGAGTGAAACCCTGCTAGTCGGCAGATTCAGAACTTTTTGTAAATCTAATGTTATAGACATGAAGTGTCTGTCTTTATTAGCCCGAACTTTATCCTGTGCTTTGGCCTCTTGGCTTTCTTTATGCAATGAAATATGTTCTTCATACTTTTTTTGCCATGTAGCTAGATCGGGCGATTTTTATTCTTTAGCACATTTATACTTATGACACAATAAACATTGGTCCTTCTTTGGATGGTGGAAGTCAAGATTGTACTGTGTACAAAATATATTTCGGTAAACGTACTCTGAGACCTTAGTTCTGGATGCTGCGTCGCATTTTTCCGTATAGAGTTCGTACAATTTGGAAATAGATAGGGTGCTGTCCAAATATTTTTTTGACGAAGTCTTTCTACAATAATGCGATTCCATAGTAGGGAAGGACCCGATGTGTTCTTTTACAAAAAACGCATCATCCACCTTGGTTTTGTTACGAGGCTCATGTTTGCCCCGGGAATCTTGCCCATCGAAGCTTACTGAAGTTCCTGCTTCGGAAAAAGCTTTGTTCACTGGACGGTTAGATATACAAAGAGTCTGTGTGAAAAATATTTGACACACTTTGATCGGTATTTCCGAATGAATCTTGAATGACTAAGAGCGAGTGACGCTTCTTTTTCTCATGTTAGCTTTCGCTTAGTCTCTTTCTGGATCTTTTGCTGTGACGTTCTTCAGTATAAAATCCTTCTGTCTACTGTAGTCCAAACCCCAGTAATATTTACAAAGTGCTGCTCTGTCTTCCTCCGAAATATTCTGTGAACAGTTTAGTCTGCATTTACAGTCTGATTTAGGCAATTTGGGTGGCTGTATTTGTTTTTTAGGGTTCCGTACCCAACGGGTAAGAACGGAACCCTATTACTAAGACTTCCGTCCGTCCGTCCGTCCGTCCGTCCGTCCGTCCGTCCGTCCGTCCGTCTGTCACCAGGCTGTATCTCAAGAACCTAGCTAGCTAGAGAGTTGAAATTTTCACAGATTATGTATTTCTGTTACCGCTATAACAACAAATACTAAAAAACAGGATAAAAGAAATATTTAAGGGGGCTCCCATACAACAATTCTTTCAATACCACATACAAACTTATGGATGCACCTGGTTACGTACATGGAGTGTGAAAGTAACCGCACGAATAACTTTGTAAACAATATTTTGCTGTGTAAAATCCAAACTATTCACTCCACACCATCGCTTCCATTGAACGGTGGTACGGAACCCTTCGTGCGCGATTTAGACTCGCACTTGACCGGTTTTTTATAGTTTTTGTATGGTAAGCACATAGAACGATTAGCTTTTTGCAAATTTCTGTCATGTCTCCTTTTTTTGTTTATGCCATCTAGCTGTTTTTTTTTTTTTTTTAAATCGACTTTTCCACCACCTGGATGTCGCTGTCAATGCTCCGTTCAATATCTTTGTTTGCGGCAGGTCTGTCTACATGATTTACCCATGATTTGGCTTCATCGAATATCTCTAGGATCATAAATGAATCTGTTTCATGACTTGGTTATAAGCTGCTATAGCTGTATCGTTTAGTGGCTGCAGGGATGTTTGTGAAGGGATGATGACTTGCACATTAGCTTCTATAGCTGCATCGTTGAGCGGCTGCAGGGATGTCAGTGATGGGCTGTAGACTTGGACATTAGCTGCTTTAGATGTATCGTTTAGTGGCTGCAGGGATGTTAGTGAAGGGACTGTGACTTGCACATAAGCTTCTGTAGCTGCATCATTGAGTGGCTGCAGGGATGTTAGTGAGGGGCTGTTGAATTGAACATTAGCTGCTATAGCTGCATCGTTGAGTGGCTGCAGGGATGTCAGTGATGGGCTGTTGACTTGGTTATAAGCTGCTATAGCTGTATCGTTGAGTGGCTGCAGGGATGTTTGTGAAGGGATGATGACTTGCACATTAACTTCTGTAGCTGCATCATTCAGTGGCTGCAGGGATGTTAGTGATGGGCTGTTGAGTTGAATATTAGTTTAATATTTCCTGTGTATGTCACAGTGTAAGTCACAGGAGATGGTGTGCCCTCAATAAACTCAGTTGAAGACTAAAATAGAAAAGGTTAATTATTTATGATTAATGGCAAATATAATAGAAGGTTAATAAAATCAATAAATGTTGACATAAACAAAAAGCACATTACATTGGACTTATCACCGTAAGTTATCGAACTACTTTGAGTTGTTGTGCTTGGGTATTTCTCAAAACAATCTCCAGATTTAGGCTGCAATAAACAAAACAATAAAATTGTAAAAAAATTAGAAGGTTATGTTTGCCCACTGTCCTTTGGATCATTAAAAAAATCAAATATAAAATCAAACCACTACTGATCGCAATAGGAACAATAGCAGAAAATAATTTGTGATGGCAGAGGCAGAAGTAGAGTGATTGCGACCAATTCTGATTTCTTATACTTACACTTACAAACTAATTGACAACCCTAACTCCAATAGCTCCTATACGGTAGCCATAGATTTCATTTTCAAACTCACTTTTGAAATAGTTCTTAACAGAAGAAGTGAACACCAACTGTACGATTATGTACTCTGAACTACTTAACTACTATTAGTTAAGTAGTTCACAGTACATACTCGTACACAACGACAGTTTTAGTTCGTGTTCGTTTCAAACTTGCTCTCAATCTCCCAACTCGCAAAATAATATATTGCTAAAACACTTACCTTATCCACTATAGGTACTTGAGACCTATTTTCTTTATTTTCAAGATGTTCCAACATCTTGAAACCGCGTCCCGGCTTAAAACCACAATTTTTACGGGAGATTTTGCAAGAAAACATTAACTTCCGTCCGAACTCATCATTTACGTGCTTTCGCGGACGCAACCACCACGAACACGAAGTGACAGCGTTGCGGAGAGATAAACCGATATGCGCCCCCCTTCCAGCCTTCACCCCGCAGCTCCCGTGTTCTTTACAACAAAATAGCCAAAACCTGACAAAATCTTATACGTTCATTACCTAACAGTACCTAATTAGTTTTAGCCCACTAAAATTCTGACAATCAACTCACCTTTAGTTTAGCAGAAATAACTAAAGCTGTTCAATGATAATTTTGACATAATCATGGTTTGATAGAAGTCATGATTGATGCCTGATGACTGTTCCTAAAAACATAAAGTTTGAAAGAAATCATTATGTGCACCTAATGAATTTAAGCTAAAGGCGGTAAATACATGCTTAGTTAACTTGTGTATTTTCAAAACTCTTTAATTTCATATAATGACTTTTGCCAAATATCAAAATTACTTATTGTGAGTAATGCGCATTATCAAAAGTCACTGTGTTATATAGATGACTTAACGCAAAATAAAAAAAACCTTCATACGCAAAAATACTTTGACAAAAAGCTACTAATTCAAGTAAATGACTTTCGAGGAAGAAAAGGTGCAATTAATGACTTCATGCAAAACTTTGATTGCGAATAGGTGGTAACTGATGAGAGCTACATTAAAAGTGTCTTCTACCAAAATGTAGGCCTCGTCAAGACGAACACGCCGGTACCCATAACGCAGTTAGTGATTTTTGGCACTTAGTGACTTCTTGCACTAAGCCGACATTACATTATATTTTCGAAAAATAAATTTACTAGCTACAGTTAGTATGTCAATTTCTTTAAAAAGCTCTCTTAATGAGACTGTTCGTTTTAAATTATAAATCGAATAGCTCTTTTCTGTAAAATAAAAATAGTTTGAATATCCGCTGCTTTCCCCCACAACAAGATACCATAGGACATGACACTATGAAAGTAACCAAAACATACTAGCCTAGATGTAGCCACATCCGTGCTTTGTCTGATGTTCCTAACAGCGTAAGCCGCAGAGCTTAATTTGCCAGCTAATTTATCTATGTGGGGTCCCCACTGTAATTTGCTATCAATGGTTATTCCTAGAAACTTCGTATCATTTACTAATTCTAACGTGCTGTTGTCTAACACTAAACTGGTCTCAACTTGCCTGACACTACACCTCGAAGTCGCCACTGAATTATCGTCTGATGCTTTTATAGCAGCCCTCAAGCGACTGATAGCTCGCCGGGGTCGCTGCTCCTAAATATTTTCCGATTGTGGAACGAACTTCGTTGGCGCGTATCGTCAATTGACTCCTCTCAAGAATGAGGCAGCCAAACATGAGTACATATCTTTTAGTACTCAACCTCCTTCTGGACCCATTTTTCAGGTCTTGCCAAGGCGGGCGTTAAGTCCGCTAAAGCCCATGTACAACAAGTGGTGGGATCCCAACTTCTCAATTATGAGGAACTCTATACCCTCGTTACCCAGGTTGAGTCAGTGCTAAATTCTCGCCCCTTATGTGCGTTAAGCAATGACCCAAATGATTTATCTGTTTTCACGCCTGGTCATTTCTTGACTCTTGAGCCGTTAACAGCTGTACCTGGAATTCCGGACACTCAACTAACCATGCGTAATCGTTGGCATCTATTGCAACGCTTACATAATGACTTTTGGCGTCGTTGGTATCACGACTAGCTCAACTCTTTATCTCAGCGGTCAAAGTGGACCCAAAGTAAAGGATCGTTGGGGCTTGACGACCTTGTAGTTATAAATAAATAATAGTTTAAAAAAACTAAAAAAACACGCTTTTATAGCTAACCGAACTAAAAATTAGAAAATAATTATTAATTTCAGAGAGTTTATAATACAGTAGTAGAAGATCGAACAATCAATCAGAATTTATCACCTCAAAATAAAATTATAATAAAGTTTAAGTAATTAACAAAAGAATTCAATTCAGAGTAAACAGCGTGGGGTGCTTGATAAAGTAAATTTAACAACCATTCTATTGGCAACTATCTATGAGAGGAGAGTTATGAAAAGTAGTAAAATGCACCCCACGCTTTTTACTCTGAATTGAATTCTTTTGTTAATTACTTAAACTTTATTATAATTTTATTTTGAGGTGATAAATTCTGATTGATCGTTAGATCTTCTACTACTGTATTATAAACACTGAAATTAAAAATTATTTTCTAATTTTTAGTTCGGTTAGCTATAAAAGCGTGTTTTTTTAGTTTTTTTAAACTATTATTTATTTTTCATTTTTTAGTTCGATTTATCAATTAGTTATTTGTTGACATGTGGTATTGAAATTTCTCACAAATTATTTCGCAATCTCATCATTTCATTCAAAGCTTCACTGTTGCATGGGGTTTTTCCTGTTAACTTAGAACAATCGAGTTCTTCAATCCGAATACCGTCTAAAGATCTTACACTACTAAGTGCTACATAAGCTTGTCCAGCAGCAAACAGTCGCGAGCCTAGATAAATGACTGCATGATCGACTGTACAACCTTGCATCTTGTGGACGGTCGAAGCCCAACTCAGGATTAATGGCAACATTCGTCTCTCAGCAGTTCCATAAATGTATTTCGCTGGGAACTTTATCGATATTGGTTTAATCATGTGCACACCATCTGATCCGAAATCGATACGGACTGACGGGATGTCTTCCGCATATAGTTGGCCTCTGCGAAAATTTGGCCAGATAATTTCTGTGATAAAACCCATATTGCCATTCACTAAACCTTTCGACACGTCAATGTTTGTCCTCAACATCACTTTAGCTCCTACGAATATTTTCAATACATTCGGAAGACCTCCGGTTTTATTAATATCGCTAGGTATCACAGAATCTAAGTCCTTGTTACCTAGATTTCGAGTAGCATCAATGAGTTGGTCTTGTGCTTTTATTGTATAAATAACTGTCCCTTTATTCTCAAAACTCTGGAGAACTTTTTCGTTGTGTCTAGCAACCTGATCATTCGTTGGGTAAATTCTTAATGCACTCTCGATTGAGAATTCATTAGTCGCATCTCTTGAAACTTTTTCAAGTAGAATTTCAAGATGCCTAGACGTCATTTCTCCAACTCTAAGGGCGTTAAGCACATCTATAAATGTCGTGTCTCCTTGACGCATGAATGACGCATATTTTGTTTAAGTTCAATCAGTCCGAACTGTCGCCACAAATGTGTAGCTGGCTTCATGTGTTCTGGTTGTTGAAAAACTTGATGTCCTCGAACAGGTGGTAACTGCATTAGATCACCAAAGAGAATCACGTTTATGCCTCCAAAACAAGCGTCCGAGGTTTTCAGCTGTCGCAAACGAGAGTCGATCATACAAAACATCTCATAGGGTACCATAGAAATTTCATCTATGAACAAAAACTCAACATTTTGCCATAATTGACGCATTCCTCTCAAATAATTACCAGTAAGAAGTGGCATACTCACAATTACTCCATCTTTTTGTACTGGTAGCTTTATCAGACGGTGTAGCGTTGACCCACCGATCAACCGTGCTGCAACTCCAGTTAGAGCACCAACTTTTACCACCGATTTCCCATAACATCGGTTCACTTGGTTTTTCAATAGATTAAAGAGGAATGTTTTCCCGGTGCCTGCTCCACCAGTTACGAAAATTTTCTCTCGTTTAGTATCACCATTGAGTTGGTTCTTGATACTCTCTGTGATAAGAATGAACAACTGTCTTTGATCAACATTCATAGCATGTTGCGCTCTTTGGAATTGATCATTGCTCATTTCTCTCTCTGGTAACTCTTCCTCTTTAACTTCGGGATTTATAATCTCTGGCTGCTCTAAAATTTCGAAAGCATGTATCTGGTTGAATGCGTTTTCAAGCTGTTGGTCCCGCTCACGATGTTGGCACATGTGTCTACTTGTTTCCCCTAAACGACTCTCTCGAGCCAAGAAAGCTTCTTTTGCATTATCAAAGCCTTCAAGTAATTCAATTTCTGAACGATAAGGCATATATTGAAGGAGTAAGCTGTAGGAAAAGTTTTCTGGATCCAATGCTGCTATAAAATATGGCACTCTGAAAACTGCAGGAACATTTCTCACAACCATTTTGCTCTCATTCAACAGAGTGATGAGTGGACGACGCATGTTTGGTTGTTCTTCATAGGCATCATGATCAACGCTTTCCTCGGTATCACTTACTGCCTTCAATATGGTGTCCAGAGAGGCAGGCTCGCCGGGGGTGGGTGCAGCAGGTGACGGAGCACGGCACGTTGGACACTTCCACTGTGCCCTTTTGTCGGGTCCGTATCTCCTCCAGGTGGTTTCGGCAATGTTCGCACAGCTGAAGTCCAGCTGGTTTTTGCAGATCGAACATTGTACCCCATCATTAAAATTATTTTTACAGACAGCACACTGCATTGTTGCTAGTAGGGAGCCGATAGGACGAAAAACAGTAAAAAATAATACGTGTTGTAACGCGAAAGGTTGACGGTAAATTTCAATGTTGGAGCGTGAGGGACACGCGCATGCGGAGTGAGTGTTCGCACGAGACTGATGCTGTGATAGTACCACTGGATGGGCTTGCTATGGAATATGGGGATCTTTGTCCTGAAGAAAGTGTCCTATCGGTATCTGAATCTATTGTCATAGGGTGTTCGGGGGTTATGGGATTTTCCGGAGTTTGTGCTAGCGTTTTCTCTTGAAGCTTTCCCATTTCCCCTATTTCCTTGGTTAGTTTTCTTATCTCCTTTACTCTGTTTTCTTCTTCGTCCACGTTGCCTTTAGTATAAATGTTGTCGTCTAATGCGTTGATCCTGATGCGTGACAAAGCGTCTGCGTTAGAATTTTAATTTTCCCTTTTTGTATACTGTTTCAAAATCGTATTCGGCAAGTCATAAGCACCAACGGGTGAGCCTGCTATTGGTGTCAGTGAGTGATTTTAGCCATTGTAGAGGCTTGTGGTCGGTAACCACAATGAACTTCTTTCCTATAGATAAGGTCTGAAGTGTTTGATGGCCCAGACTATGGCGAGTAATTCTTTTTCAGTAGTGCTGTACCGAGTTTCAGCGTCATTTAGGGTTCTGCTCGAATAGGCAACTGGAAGATCTGATCCAACTGGTCTCTGGCTTAATAATGCGCCAACTGCAATGTCAGAGGAATCTGTGGTCAAGATGTGGTTTATTGGGGTCCGGATATTGTAGTATAGGTGCATTAACCAATAGCTCCTATTTTTCATCGCTGATGGGCATAGCGTGTTTTTTCTTTAGTCTAGCTGTCATGGGCTGTATTATTTTGGCAAAATCTTTGATGAAACGTCGATAATAGCCAATAATTCCGAGGAAACTCTTTATCTCGGTTGTCGTTCGAGGTAACGGATATTCAAGGATGGTTTTGATCTTGTCTTCGTTGAGTTTTGTTTGGGATGGACCGATAAGAATATGAAAAATTAAGGTAAATTTCGAAGGACCAATATTATAATAAAAATAAATATACCACGGTTATGTATATCACAATAATGCAACACAAAGTATGCACTCACCTCAGTGGCTTTTGATTGCAATACAACCTCCAACGCACTCCAGCATCCGACCACGCCGCGATCCACTTAAATTTCATAAATTCACCATAAATATTATTGTTTTTGATTATATTATCGTTTACACAGGGATATAACACCATACAATTATATAGATTTCGACTATATATTAGTCTAGAGTTTATAGGTTTTTTTGGGTTTATTCGTATTGATACGCGATACGAACACCATGAAGCTCGATAGGCGACCATCATCTCATTCGCTCATTTCTTCCGCGTTGGAGGATCCGTGGCGCCACCTCTTGGGCTAGATACATAGCTAAGCGAAGCAACATAGGAAACACTATAACCGTGGTTTTAATAGATAGATATATAATAATTTAGGAATACTAAACATGCTTCCACCAGCTGCGAAATTTCATAATTTCCAGACAAACTATATCAAGGAGTGATAGAACTAAACTAAGAAATATTAGCAATAATATAAGGATCTTAATATGGTTACCTATTAGAAATAAGTGTTATAATTAATCATCTTTTAAGGATAATGGACATAACTTGACTGCTGGTCTTTTAAGAAGGCCACTATCTGTTCGGACAGTGGCCACCCTGGAAGGAAAACGAATGCAGTTGTGTATCAAAATACAGTCCTCAAGAACCTTGTGGAACCTGTTTCTCATACCATGTTTAATAACAGGCACTGGGTATTCCAACAAGATTCTGCGCCAGCTCATAGAGCGAAAAGCACACAAGACTGGCTGGCGGCGCGTGAAATCGACTTCATCCGGCACGAAGACTGGCCCTCCTCCAGTCCAGATTTGAGTCCGTTAGATTACAAGATATGGCAACACTTGGAGGAAAAGGCCTGCTCAAAGCCTCATCCTGATTTGGAGTCACTCAAGGCATCCTTGATTAAGGCAGCCGCCGATATTGACATGGACCTCGTTCGTGCTGCGATAGACGACTGGCCGCGCAGAATAAAGGCCTGTATTCAAAATCGCGGGAGTCATTTTGAATAAACTTTATTACCATAAGAATCTATGTTTTATTAAGTTGATTTTGCTATATAAATGTTTACATAAATAATAAACATTTCTAAATTATTTCATATTGCACATGTGACAGAACTTATGACCTGACTATGTATATCTAGGGTTCCTATGCACAATACTAAAGAGAAACTGATAATAGTCTTTTTTTAAACAGATATATTAAGGAAGATTTCATCGCGGCAGCAGGTGATGAAAAGTTGGTGGCCGCGGATATCGGGTTCCAAAGAGCTACTGGCAGAGTGTACATTAATGACCACTTGAGTATGGACCAGAAAAAACTACTCACTTTAACGAAGACCACTGCTCAGGAGAAGAGTTTCAAATTTGTGTGGATAAAGCACGGTAAAATACACGTGCGCCGTGACGACTCTTCAAAAGTGATCGTAATCAGACGTGAAAATGGTTTAAACAAAATTGCTTAATATGTTGGTCACCTCACTGCCCCATTTTAGACAACGTTATTATCTAAAAGTCATTCTTATATAATAAATAATAATAATAAATAAATAATACCTTGGACACCATTTACACACATTGATCTAGCCCCAAACTAGGATTCTCTGTATCTTGGGTACTAGACAACGATACACATACTTATATAGCTAAATATTATACTTAGATAGATAAACAACCATGACTAGGGTACAAACATCTGTTCTCATCAAACAAATATTTGCCCCCACCGGGACTCGAACCCGGGACCCTGGGCTTCATAGGCAGTGTCACTGCCGACTCGGCCATTCGGGTCGTCATATGTAAATATAATTACTGTAGTTTCGTCACTTTGTAAATTGTTGTGCACCCCTGCCTTGCCAACAGCTTGTTACTATCGTATCATGTTATCCTCGCTGAATGAGGCGTCCATCTCATTTGCTCACATTAATTCCGCATACTATCTATTTACTTCGCACGCTTGCCGATTTCACTGTGGATCTGTAAACCTACCCGCGCTCACTATATCTATTTTCTATTGAGTTTTTACCAAAATTGTTTATTATTCTGGCTTTTCATACCGCTGCTTATTGTGTTGCTATGTTTGTTTTAGTTTGCAATGATTTCGTTATTTATTATCAGAACGTACGTGGACTACGAACGAAAACTGAGGAGGTTTATCGTAATGCGTGTTTGAGTGAGAGATAGTTATTGGATAGTATATCTAACTCGGAGTTCTTGGATGATCGGTACTTAGTTTGGCGTAGAGACCGCGACTACTGCTCAACTGATCAAGTAATGGGCGGTGGTGTCCTGATAGCTACGCGTAAGCACTTGCAAGTTAAATTATTGCCCCATTTCAACTCCACGGCAGAAGACCTCTGGTTATGCCTACGTATAAAACAAGCTCTTACACGTAAGTGGATTGACTTGTACCTATGCGTGATATATCTGTGTGCACAGAACAATGGCTTGTCATTTAGTTCTTAATTATCTAATTTTCTTACTAATCTGAACAACGCTGCTTCAAATAACCCGTCCAATGCGTTCCTTAAATTGGGGACTTTAATCTGAGCGGCATTGTTTGGGCTACCACACCTACCGATCATTCGAGATTTTACCCGTCAAATATTAGTAGTACGGACGAATTTTTGCTAACTGATGAAATGAGTGCCTTGGGTTTCGATCAGTATAACGGAATAATCAACGCGTCTGATAGAATTCTCGATCTAGTTTATTCTAATCAATTGTTAACGGTATCTAAGTGTGTTGACCCTCTAACGCCAAAAATTGATTTGCATCATCCTGTTCTATTGTTAAATGCTAAATCATTCGAATCCCCATCATTAGACTACGCGCCGCGTACCCGCTATGTATTTGACAAGGGCGATTTTGAATCAATAAATAATGCAATTAGTAGTGTCGATTGGAATGCCAAGTTTCTATCCTGTTCAATTGATGAGTGGGTTACTTTATTTAATAAATTTATATATGATCTACATAGTAAGTATATACCAATTAAAGGCACCCGTAACTATTCGTATCCTATATGGTATAATGAAGCTTTATAAAAAGCTATTAAGGAAAAGTATAAGTTTTTAGTAAAATTCAAAAAATATGGTAATAGATCAGATGAACTAACCTATATGTTTTGCGTGACAGAGTTAATCGCTTGGAATCGAGTTGTTAAAATTATATTCAGTCGACTGAGGATGCAATAATAAAAAATCCTAAGCATTTCTGGAGTTTCGTAAAAAATAGATCTCAATCTCTATCTATCCCAAGCTCCATGACATATAATAATACCTCTTTTTCTAGTGGGGAGACAATTTGTAATGCATTCTCCACATTTTTTCAGTCTACTTTCCTTAACCCTACGAAAGGTTTTAATTCATCTCCTTCACTTAATACTACTGCCATTGGTCATTCAACTCCTAATAATATAACCACTGATTTAGGCAATATTGAGGTTAACCCTATAGAAGTTAAGATTTTGCTGAATAAACTAGATACATCAAAAGCACCCGGTCCTGATAATATCTCGTCGAAATTCCTTCTAAAGAGTTCTTCAACTATCGCCTATCCAATGGCTGCCTTATTTAGTAAATCACTTTCATGTAATATTGTTCCTAGCCTATGGCAATCTGCTTTTATAACCCCAGTCCATAAGAAGCATTCTAAAACGGAAATAAGCAATTATAGACCTATATCCAAACTATGCATTATTGCCAAAGTTTTCGAAAGAATAGTTTATAACCAAGTGTACGGTGTCTTAAAAAATACATTTAGCCCATTTCAACATGGATTCTTCTGAGGAAAATCCACAGCGTCAAACCTCATACTCCTGAATAATTATATCACTGAAGCAATGGATAATGGTCAGCAAGTCGATGTTATATATACAGATTATAGTAAGGCGTTTGATAGAATAGATCATAATACATTGATAAATAAGCTTATTGTAACGGGAGTACATGGTGATCTGCTGAGGTGGTTTTCATCTTATATCGATAATAGATCCCAGGCTGTCATCCTCAACAATTACGTTTCTAGTTGGGTCCCTGTTCCAAGCGGAGTCCCTCAGGGATCCCTGCTTGGTCCTTTATTGTTTATCATTTATGTGGGAGATATCGAATCGTGTTTTAATTCATCAAATCTATTGAGTTTCGCAGATGATATGAAAATTTATTCTATTATATCATCTCATGTTGATGTGATTGCCCTTCCGGCAGATCTCACTCGCTTAGAAGATTATTGCCGTATCAATAAGTTAGAGCTGAATCCTTCTAAATGTTTCGTCTGTACTTTTACCCGTAAATTCAATGTTCTTCACACAAAGTATACTTTACAAGGCCAGGATCTTTCTAGATGTAATATAATGCGTGATCTCGGTGTACACCATGACTCAAGGTTGCTCTTTGATCGTCATGTTGATAAAATTGTCAATAAAGCTTCGAAATCACTGGGTTTTGTTATGCGAATATCTAAGAGTTTTACTAATATCAAAACTAGAAAACTATTGTATTGTACATTTGTAAGAAGTAACCTTGAGTATGCGTCCCAGATATGGAACCCGAACTATGCCACTTATATAGATCGTATTGAAAATATCCAAAAGCGGTTCCTGAGGTACCTATGTTTAAGAGTTAAAATTCCCTATAAATCCAATAACTATCTAAATCTCTGTAAAAATAATTAATAATGACATCGATTGTCCGGTCGGACTGGGAGAGAGCATTCAGGATGCAAAAGCGAGCCGTGAGAGCGATAGTCCAGGTCCGCCGGGACGTGTCGGTAAAACCTCACTTTAAAGGGCTGCACATCTTGACGCTCCCGTCCATCGTCATACTCCAGGTGGCCGTGTACATGCACGACAACATCCACTCTTTCCGCAGGCATCACGACATCCACGGACACGCGACCCGCAACGGTCACAGGCTCAGGACGGTTTCACACACCCTGGCCAAGTCATCGAAGTTGACTCACGTCATGGGTCCGACAGTATACAACCGCCTACCAGAACATATTAAATCTGCTCCTAATTCCGCATGCTTCAAAAAGCGACTGAAACACTGGCTTGTCGAGCAAACCTTCTACTCATTCGCTGAGTTCGAAGCGACCAATATAAAATGTGATTCCAATTTAATGAAATGAAAAACTAATTTAATTTAATACAATTCAAATTTAATGTAATACTTTATGGCAATTTTAATTTTAAATAATGGTATGTTAATTTATAGAATGCATTTTTATGTGTCTGACATTTTTTATACAGATGTATATTAATCAATTTTTTATTTATAATCTGACATGTAATTGACACTTACCAATAAATATGTTTCAAAGTTTTAATGTATATGCTGAAACCGTGACGTCATGGATTCAAGTTCCAGTTTCTATCGAAAATATGAAAATACAGTTGATCCAGCCCAAGAGATGGATACTTTACAGCAAAGAGGAAAGGTTGCTCTCGCGGACCTGCATCAACGAAGGGTTCCATCAGAAGATTCATGGAACCTACATACTTACACTCGACGACACTTGCGAGGTTCAAGTTGGAAATATCAGTCTAAAAATACACCGTACAGATACTGACGACCTCAATCACGCGAAGCTGCCCATAGTAAACCTGCCCACTGTAAACCAACCTGCAGACACTAACACTGGTACGCCGATGAACCTGGAGGGAGTGGACCTCGACGACCTGAAGTTCCTCTCCTAATGCCCTGACGAAAAGTGTTAAGTGAAAATGGTGAAAGTGAAAAGTCAATAATCGGTTTAGCACCGCACATTAATGTACTTTGCACCGACATAGTTAAGGTAAGTCGCCTGCACTGCATTATATGTTAACGTGTATGTGACATACCTATTAATAAACCAGTTCAATTGTGGTAATCACTTAACGCGGGCGGTTTTACTGATCTCTCCTGACTAGGACCCCTCGCTATAATTATCATATAATATCACACCACAACTATCATACTAACTTGTAGGCCGATCCCTACATGTTTTGGTCCTTCGCAGCCATTTGACCTCGCGCGCGGTTTGGTCAGGAAGATATTACACTGAAGTGCGTCGCGATAGTCAAATTGCCAGAAACAGTGACATTATCATATCATCTAGTGACCGTACAGCTCACTAGAACTACAAGTGTCGATCCTGTGGGCCAGGCAGCCTATAGCATCACACCATCAGCTCGGGCATCCCAGGCCCTGAGTGTTACTCACTCGGGCACCGGCATCCATGAGACACAGAGCACGGTCCAGAGCAACAGCATCTGCACGTCGCAACGCGAGACGTCCTCACCGACTTCACGTCATTTATCACCTATCCGCATCTGATTGAAGCCTATCAAGTAAGATCTTTCCTTTTACTATGGAGGCCTTATTCGAGAAACAAGTAGAGATTGCCAATAGCATAACAAAACTCAAAAATACCTTTGGTAAAGGTCCCGATGAAAGATTTATATCAAAAACACCACAGTACATAGCTCTAAAGCTTGAATCTTTGGACAACCTTTGGATCGAGTATGGGACGAACAATGAAAGGATTTTAGAGTATGCGGATAGGACTCACACATATTTTAAAGAAAATATGTATGCCAAGATGAGGGATTATTACACTACCTTCCGATCGCAAATATCAACCATCGTCCTGGAAAAAGAGACGGTAGATAAGAGTACAGAGATGGGAGTAGCAGTACCTCACCCGCTCAACTCTCTCTCCGTATCGCAACAAAGAACTAATTTTAGGGCATTTAAACGAATGTTTAAGAGCATTAACGTGGACGAAATATCAGCAAAATGGGAACTCAAGGACGAGCTGAAGAACATCCAGGCAAGATGGAAAACAATTGATAATCCACCTCCGAATCGACAACATCCTGCAAGGAGAAAATATCGACTACGATCAGGAATTTTCAACAAGGATATCAAAAGGTCACTCAATACAAAGCTGTCTACTACTGTACACACACAGCAATCAACACCCAAGATTGATATACCCGTCTTCTCCGGTAATATCACACAATGGCCTAATTTCTTCAATTTATACACCGAGGCAATCCACAACAACATGAATCTATCAAACGCTCAGAAGATGCAGCATCTGAAAACCAAGATGAGGGGCGAAGCGGTGAGATCATTTCGCATTATCACGTCACGGAAGAGAATTACGCAAAGCATGGAAAATTCTGACTCACCGCTACGCAAATAAACAAGCTATCTTCACAAATCAGATTGAGATATTCTTGCATCAACCCGTCATCCGAAAACAATCATCGCAAGATATCAAACAGCTCCATGATGCGACCCAGGAGTGCATACACGCAATCCACAACCTGGGGGTAGATACAAGCACGTGGGATCCCTTGCTGGTACATTTAGTTACGAAGAAACTAAACCCTGTGACCTACACAGACTACAAGGAAGCTCGAAAATCTCCTAGAGAATTGCCGGACTTCAAGGAGCTTATGGAATTCCTGGAGAGCAAGTTTTCAGCTCTGGAGCCGATTTTACCTTCAAAAAACTGAAACAACATCATCTACATCTACAACTTTACCGACCAAGAAAGATTATTATCCTAGCAATAAGTCTGGAAGGTATGTACTTCAAGAAGAATTATCAAACATCCGCCACTTACACGAGCCATAGCTGTGCATTGTGTAACAATCCAGAGCATCAGTTATACAAATGCAAAAGGTTCACTAACATGTCGCCGGATGCTAAATTAAGGTCGCTAACAAAAAATAACATTTGCGTCAATTGTCTGTACAAACATAACGACAAGCCTTGTGTTTCTACAAATCGCTTCAAGACAAGCACACAATTCCATAGTCGACGACGCGTTTGCAATTTCAGCAGCGTCAACGACCGCGCCACTTACGAGTTTACCTGCTTCGATGAAACCTAGCAACAAGCAACACAGCGTAAATCACGTTGCCGCCGACAATGAAGAAATATTATTAACGACGGTAATGATTCAGGTCAAGCGATACGATGGAGCATACGTCACGTTGCGCGCTCTATTGGATCAAGGATCACAGATATCCTTATTATCAGAAAACACCGCTCAAATGTTAGGTTTGCAGCGCCGTAGTTACCATGCGTCAGTGTCAGGCATTGGGACAGGCTCAAAACAGAGCAAAGGGATGGTGACCATGAACTGCTCATCAATCTATGAAGATTATCACTTCACTACACAAGCGTTAGTAATCACACGCGTTATCAGTAACTTACCTAACAAAACATTTGGAACAAAGCCGTGGGAGCACCTACAACATATCAAGCTGGCCGACCCGGAGTACAACGTATCCCGTACAATCGACATGCTGTTGGATGCGAGCGTTTACTCAGACATCATCATGAGTGGTCTTATCAAGGGTCCGTCAAGAGCGCCTATAGCCCAGCAGACCAAACTTGGTTGGGTTTTATCAGGAAATGTGAAAACATTTAACTGTCATGTCGTTCTCAATGATGTAAGAGAAATATCTAAATATTGGGAAGTAGAAGATATCAGCAGCTCTTCTTCAACACTATCATCAGAGGAACAGCTGTGCGAAGACTTTTATCAAGCTACCACAAAACGCCTGGAAAGTGGTAGATACGAAGTTGGCCTTCCAATGAAACCTGACTTCGAAGAACAGCTTGGATTATCAAAGCCCAAAGCAGTTGCCCAATTCAAACAGATTGAGCAAAAGATGGGCAAGAATGAAGCTTTATCAGAAAGTTACAAAGCTTTCATGGCAGAGTATCAATCATTGAACCATATGCGCCCTGTCCCTTCAAACTCGGGACCCGTATGTTTCCTGCCACATCATGGAGTACTGAAATTGGAGTCCACCACAACGAAGCTTCGCGTAGTTTTCAACGGATCATCCAAAACTACATCAGGAAAAAGTCTAAATGACCTCATGGGATGCGGACCCAACCTAGGCGGATTTGCTAACACTCATCATTCGCTGGAGGCAGCACAAATATGTTATCACCGCAGACATTGAAAAAATGTTCCGACAGATTCTTATCAGGGAACAGGATCAACCATTGCAGAGCATTATCTGGCGAGATACGCCACAGGACCCGCTCCAGCACTATCAATTAACAACCGTGACATACGGAACCAAGGCCGCGCCCTATCTCGCAATCAGGACATTAAAACAATTAGCAAGAGATGACGCCGGCAAATTCCCGCTGGCGGCCGCCGCTTTGGAAAACTCATTTTTTATGGACGACTTGCTGAGCGGAAACCACTCGAAAGAGCAAACTATCGAGTTACAACGGCAACTTATTCAAATGTTGCAGGAAACTGGGATGAATTTACGCAAATGGTCTAGCAATGACCCAGATATCACAAAACATTTATCAGCTGAGCAATGTAGCGGGACACTCGAGTTCAAATGTGCAGAGACAAGGAAAACACTTGGCCTGCAATGGACACCTTCCGCCGACGCGTTCACATTCCAGAATACGTTGACCTATCAATAAAACAGCACAGGCATTACAAAGCGTCAACTGTTGTCAAGCATATCAAAAGTGTTTGACCCACTTGGCTGGCTATCACCACTCACCATTCGCGCCAAACTACTCTTCCAGAAAGCATGGACATCAGGACTATCATGGGACGAAACCGTGCCTGAAAATATTTTGCAAGAGTGGATACAGTAAAGACTTTCGAGGTATCGACAATTTCACCATATCCAGACATTTTGGAGACACGGAACAGCCATATCAACTGCACCGATTTTGCGACGCGTCAGAGAAGGCGTACGCATGCGTCATATACATAGTAACTCGGAATCCTAAGGGCGGCTTCACATCGCGGCTAGTCGCAGCGAAAACAAAACTGGCTCCGTTAAATAAACAAGTATCATTACCGCGCCTAGAACTGTGTAGCGCAGTTTTGTTATCACAGCTTATGGCTAAGGTGGCGGAAACGTTATCAGCGAATAACATAACAACATATGCCTGGACCGACTCCATGATAGCATTGGGGTGGCTCAAAGGAGACCTCGGTAGATGGAAACAATTTGTTGCCAACAGAGTGCAACAGATCACAGCTATCATTCCGTCTAGCAGCTGGCGTCACGTACGATCAGAAGAGAACGCGGCGGACTGCGCTACACGGGGACTAACAACAGCCCAATTATCAGAGCATTCGTTGTGGTGCCAGGGGCCACATTGGCTGCTTTCATTTAATCCCACAGACTGCACCAACGCGGTATCCTATCAAACATCTACAGAAGAGGAAAAAAAATTCAAAGCGACTGCTACGATTACAACACAACAAGAAATATCGCTCGCTTATCAGCTTTTACAGGAATACTGCTCTATCACTAAGGTTGTAAGAATACTCGCTTGGGTATCACGTTTCATCGCGAACACATCGAGCAAACAAAATGCATTACAAACAAATGCATTGACTTCGTCGGAAATAAGCAAGGCTTACGATTTGATTTGCAAACACATTCAAAGCCTTGACTTCCCTGACGACCTAGCCCACCTAAAAAGCAAGGGTTTAGTGCACAAAACGAGCAAACTATCATGTTTGAATCTATACCTAGATGAGTACGGATTAATAAGAGTAGGCGGATGACTAAATAATTCCAGCATCAGTATATCAGCCAAGCACCCTATCATATTATCGAATCACGGTCGTCTAACAGAACTAATCATAAACCAAGCTCACATTGCAACTCTTCATGGAGGCGCACGGCTGACACTATCATATATCAGAGAGAGATTTTGGATTATTACCGGAATCCGCACGGTCAAGCGACAGCTGCGTCAATGTGTCAAGTGTCGGCGCTACAGCGGCGAGAATCAACAGCAGATTATGGGTGACCTCCCTCAACCCAGGGTCACGCCATCACGGCCCTTCACACACACTGGCATCGACTTCACAGGATTCGTAGAGCTAAAATCTAACCGAGGAAGAGGCATAAGGACATCCAAAGGATACATTGCGGTCTTTGTGTGCCTATAAACCAAGGCGGTGCACCTCGAACTCGTTTCGGATATGATCACACCGACCTTCTTAGCAGCAATCCAACGATTCCGAACTAGGAGATCCACTCCTCGTCACTTTTACAGCGATAATGGAACAAACCTGGTGGGAGCAAACCGAGTCCTTAAAAGGGAGTATCGAGAAATACTCCAACGTATCAATCAAGATTTATTAGACGACATCGCCAATATGGAAATTACTTGGCATTTCAATGCGCCAGCATAGCCAAGCGCAGGCGTACTCTGGGAATCAGCAGTAAAGAGTCTAAAATATCATTTAAAACGAGTACTGGGTGAACAAAAACTGACCTATGAGGAGTTCACTACACTGCTCCATCAAATAGAAGCATGCCTAAACTCCAGGCCACTATGCGCATTAACAGAGGACTCAGATGACAGCTATCTAACACCAGGACACTTCCTAGTAGGCGGTCCACTGATAAGCAGACCACAGTGGGACGCACCGAATACCACGCTAACAACCAGATGGCAACTGGTACAAGCACTTAACAAACAATTCTGGAAGCAATGGTTCGCAGAATACCTCCAACAACTACAAGCAAGGTCGAAATGGAGAACACCATCGAAGAACCTTGAAACAGAAGGCATTGTCCTCATAAAGGAGGATAATATGCCCCCGGGGAAATGGGCCCTAGGTCGCGTAATGGAAGTGCACCCAGGAATGGATGGACATGTTAGAGTCGTCTCAATAAGATCAAGAAATAAGCTTGTAAAACGGCCTATAAACAAGTTTGTTTTATTGCCCGTTAACGACTCCACATCATCAGACGCAGTCCACAGCATCATCAAACAACAACCATCAGCAACAGCAGACGCGGAGACACGCACGCCACAGAAACGCCGAAGACGAAAATTTATCAATTTGTTCACAACACTATTGTTATTGTTTATGACTATGATTACGCCAAGTACACAGCAAGAATCATTCTCATACAATATCACGCCGTTTCAAAACAATCAGAGCCTGTACTTCGATAAAATAACAAATCTGCAATATATCAGAGACGATTGGAGATTAGTCGTTTTCTATAACATGACGACATATTGGAAAGGATTATTGGATGTCAAGGACTACGTTACGCATATCAAGGAACAATTAAATGAATCATCTTTAACACAGTATCATAGCGTCATAGTCCAATTAGAGCACGACATCAGCGAAATTGAACATTACAATACGTTACTACGCGATCACATTACAAGACGAAGAAAACGCAGGTTAATCAACGGTTCCGACACCGTTGATTAACCCGCGTTTTCATAGCAAACTCACTGTTCGGAGTTTTAGACGAAAGGTTCGCGGAGAAGTATGAGAAGGAAGGACATAATAAAAATATCAACAAACGAAAATCGTCTCCAAAATCTCATCAAGAATCAAACAATAGTTATGGAAGCTGAGGGTAGCATCATAAGAAGAAACGAGGACATCATGAATCAACAGTTCAACTTCATCAAACGACGACTTCTCAATCTAACGAGAGAAGTCGACGAAGTACGACTCGATAACAGGAACGCAATGTCACTTCGTCAGGATTAGCAGCAAATATAATTATATCACATCTGCGGCGCATACAACAATCTATTATCAACACAATCACCGATACCAGCAAAGGTACATGGACACGCGTTTGTTGTCACCGAAATAGCCAGCCAGCTACGGGTGATCTCAGTCTTCCGATCGACAGTAACTCAATCAGAGAGTTCTACAAAATCATGAAGATGTTTACAAGAATACATAATAATTATTTAATCATTGAATTACATATCCAGATCGTAAACAGCGAGATTATCAGCATCCCGCGGAGAAGAGGACAGGATATCTACATCATCAGCCCCACACTGCCGAACATAGCGTTCAATCTGAGGAAGGACCTAGGTATTCCAATGTCAGACATGGATATCGACCATTGCGTCCACGTTAACAAGTACAAGACGTTATGCTCGTTAGATAAGCCTATTTACGATTTGAAAATAAAACATTTGTGCGATATAAAACAAATTAGCAGCGAAATAAATAAATCATCACCCTGTAAATCCGAATTAACAATATGCAGAGAGAGTTGGATTAGGTTACACTCGGACAATATGATAAAAACACAATATTAACTCCTGAATCTACTATATTGGCCAAATTGTTCAGACGCAACCGAATATCCAAATTTAACCGAGACGCTACACTGCTGTTTTCTTGCGCGCCAAAACCGAAGAGCCCGAGACCATAGACAACAACTGCAGAGATGTTCTGGGTCAATAGTGATGTCAGAGACCATTCAATTCGGATCGAGTGACTTGCTGATCGATCGAAACGAATTGACTATTTCTTTAAATTATGAGTAGTTAACAGTCGGCCATCCTGAAATTGTGTCTGTCCCAGGCACATAACAATAATGGTATGAATATCTGCTATTAATACAATATAAATTATTATCAAAAACTTCAATCATTATCAAGAATCTTACAAAACCTTATTTACTACCTCTATACATTTAATAACCTAAGTCTTAAATAATCGCGTCTGAATATTATCATTGAATTTGCGTCTATTCCAGGCACATAGCAATAATGAATGAATATCGTAAGGGTAGCGGCGAGCTTTGATGTAATCAACACGGCTTGGCTTGGAAAATTCTTCGCAGCTTGGCTCGAACCGGACGCCACTGCTTGGCTCTCTACTGACTTTGTGCAAGCGGTGCATGACTTTCTCGGCCATCCGAATTAGAAGAATGACCGCATTCTTCATTGAATCAGTTTCTCTCTCAACTCTGTCAATTGGATTGATCAAGTATCCATCGGTCAATCTGTTCTTCTGGAGTATTTTTTTTTTGCTTACCCGCTCCTAGGTTGAATTCCTATAGCGACTCGTTGGGCTGAAAGATCATAATCTTATTACCGTACGTGGGTTGAATTCCCATCGCAGCGTTTCATCAGTGGACTAGCTGGTTTGTATCTATTTAATATCATTACCGCTCTGGGTTTGAGTTCCCGTAGCGGCTCTAAATCAATGAAATATTGGATTTATATCTTGTTGTATAATTTCATTACCACTCTAGGGTTAAATTCCCATAGCGGCGTTGAATTTGGGAGGTATCTGGGTTAAATCTTCTTAAGTAGTGTCATTACCACTATAGGGTTGAATTCCCGTAGCGGCGTTCAATCAGTGAAATATTTGGGTTAGTGTAGTTTCATTACCACTCTAGGGTTAAGTTCCCATAGCGGCATTAATTCATGAAATATCTGAGTTGGATCTTATTGTGAAATGTCGTTACCATTCTAGGGTTGAGTTCCCGTACCGGCATTCAATCAGTGAAATCTCTGGGTTAGTGTAGTGTCATTACCACTCTAGGGTTAAGTTCCCATAGCGGCATTAATTCATAAAATATCTGGGTTGGATCTTATTGTGAAATGTCGTTACCACTCTAGGGTTGAGTTCCCGTAGCGGCATTCAATCAGTGAAATCTCTGGGTTAGTGTAGTGTCATTACCACTCTAGGGTTGAGTTCCCATAGCGGCATTAATTCGTGAAATATCTTGGTTAGATCTTATTGTGAAATATCGTTACCACTCTAGGGTTGAGTTCCCGTAGCGGCATTCAGTCAGTGAATTCTCTGAGTTATCTTGTTGTTTTCTGTTGTCCGCGCTCACTGGTTAAGTTCCAGTATCAGCGCCCTTGACTCGTCTTCAATAAAGTTAGTTTGATGGGAAGGGGAGGAGAGTGAAATTGTTGGGGAATTAAGTTTACATATTTAATACAATATAATAGGATGTTAGGGTGTGTGTGTGTGTGTGTGTGTGTGTGTGTGTGTGTGTGTGTGTGTGTGTGTGTGTGTGTGTTTGTGTGTGTGTGTGTGTGCGAGGGTGTATGTGTGTGTGTGTATGTATGTTTCTCTTGAAATAGGCGGAAAATGATCTAATCATAATCTCAATCGCTTTGGTAGTATTCGTCACTATCTGATTCAGATTCAGTAAATCTCACCCATGGTTTTAGTTTGTCTGCTGAAAATACATTCTGATATTTCTTTTTAGAATACCTTTCGACACTACTAACCTCATATCTATCTTGTGATAATACGAGTTTATTACTTTCCCCCGTGAGTTTGCTCTGTTTCTGTACCATTACTATATCTCCCAGTTTATTCTCCTTGGCCTTACATCTGCTTTTATCGTATCGTGTTTTCATTCTGTCTTGTTGTTTTTTAATATTCGCGCTAGCTTCGTCTCCGATATTTTCAATTTCTACGTTAGACATCGGTTCCCACATCACAGCACATTAGTGCTGATGGGATAAATTCTCATGGCAGCCCTCATTCAATGCAAAATCTGGTTCGAAATTAAATGTTTATTTGCCTTAAATGTTTGTTCATATATCGTTATGTAATTTGATCAGGAATAAAATTCAACTCAATCGTTCAATTTCTTATTCTAATCGTTTTTCTCACTCTTGGCTTAAATTTTCATAATAATGCTATATCAATTCAATATCCAGTTCAAATGGCATTTCTCACTTCTTGGTTAAATTCCAAAAAGTGCCAAATCAGTTTAATACCTAATTCAACTTGTGTTACTCACTCCTAGGTTAAATTCTAATATCAGTCCCTAGTCAGTTCAATATACGATTCATATCGAGTTAGTCGCTCATAGGTTTAAATACTATGGTAATACAGTTACAAGCAGTTTAATGCAGTTCACAATCGAGTTCAAATGTTAATGGCTGATAGGATAGATTGCTATATTAGTGTTTAAACAGTTACATCATCAATTTCGGATCGTGTATTAACACGATCTGAATTTTTCAGTGATTACCCTCCTGAGTTACATCCCAAATCACTTCCGAATCAATTTAATATCTGATTCGTATCGTCTTAATCGCTCATAGCTTAAATTCATATCTACACGCAATGCAGTTCAATTTCTGATTCATAAAGTGTTGATTGTTTTCAATTTGTTTGACTTGTTCTTTGCACTTCCATTGTTCCATGTTGCTATGATCTCATTTCATGCTTATATTTGTGTTAATTCAATTCATTTTATGCTTCGGGCCTATTTTATAAAGGTTTCTGATAGTTTGGCATTTAATTTAAATTAATTCTCATTGCATTCCTCATGATCAGGTATTTATTTTATAAACATTACCATTTTTCTTCTTTAATCCATTGATACTCTGTCCGGTCATCTATTTTTCAGTACAATAATAAGACGGTGTCGTACTTTAAACCAAAATCAAATCAATCATGGACTTCTGAAAATGTTTCGCAACTTCAGCAATTTTTCTCAACAACTCTTGATCGGTGTAATATGCATATGGTTAATATCTTGCCTTGTAAACTCACTGCTGCCATATAACCCAGTCAGCATTATTTCTGGTTCAATACCTAGTTGTTCAAAATAGACGCTGTTATGGGTTGAATTCCCAAAGCGGCACTTAGTCAGTGTAATATCTGGTTAATTACCTGGTTGTTCAAAACAGATGCTGTTACTGGGTTAAATTCCCAAAGCAGCGCTTATTCAGTGAAATCTCTGGTTAAATACCTTGTTTTCCACAACAGACGCTGTGTCTGGGTTGAATTCCCAAAACAGCGCGTGTTATCTCTGGTGAAATACCTTGTTTTCCAAAACAGACATTGTTTCTGGGTTACATTCCCAAAGCAGCGCTTAGCCAGTGGATTATCTGGTTGTTCAAAAGGACGCTGTTCCTGGGTTACATTCCCAAAGTAGCGCTTAGTCAGTGAAATCTCTGGTTAAATACCTTGTTTTCCAAAACAGACGCTGTTTCTGGGTTACATTCCCAAAGCAGCGCGTGTAAAATATCCATTTATCAAGGGTTAAATGCCCTTAATACTTCACAAACAGTTACACTGGTATCGTTGTTGTCTAGTTTTCATTGCACAAGGGTTCAATGCCCTTAACAACTCTCAATCAGTGTCATTGTGGTCTGAACTTTAATTGCACCAGGGTTAAATGCCCTTAGCAACTCTCAATTAGTATAAAATTATTGTTGTCTCAATTCTCACTACCCAGGATTAAATGCCCTTAGCAATTCTCAATCGGCGTAATATCATGTTGTATCAATCTTCATTACTCAAGGGTTGAATGCCCCCAACAACTCTTAATCAGTGTGATAACATCATTGTTGAGTAAAATATTAATTTATCAAGTGCTGAATGTGGCGTTTTATTATAATACTCAAAAGACCTATGACTGTACTACATCAACGCAAATAAATGATTTCTATTTCTATTTTATAAAATAGTCAATCCAAATCTCTTGATTTGTATCAAGTTTTTTAATTTATTTTTAAAAGTATGTAACTTCTCTATATTAGTAAAACTCTGAGGAAGCCTGTTAAATATTCGGGTTGACATGCTGAATATACTCTTGCCGTAGTTGGCAGTCCTATGTTGCTATGCATAGAGTAGATTACTCTTTACTTTTATAATTTAAACTCGATTATTTTCTGTGGTTATAATAATAATAATACATAAATAAATAATAAATAAATATAAGAGGACAATCTTACACAAATCGAACTAGGCCTATAGTAAGCTCAATAAGGCTGGTGTTTTGGGTACTAGATGACGATATATTTAATAGAGACAAATAGAAAACATCCAAGACTAAGAAACAAATATTCATGCTCATTACACAAATATTTCATTTTACCGGGATTCGAACCCGGGACAGTCAGCTTCGTAGGCAGGGTCACTACCCGTTAGGCTAAACCAGTCGTGAAACGGTTAGTTGAGGTATATTGTCAATGGGATCATTAATATATATCCTTCCCATATTATCAAGCCTAAAACACAGCTATTCTCCCCCCCCCCCCCCCTTAAATCCTAAAAATTACATAAGTAGGTAAATGATATGTAAATAATGTGATAAAACCAGACCTGGTTCTGTCTCATTACCACTGATTTTAATAAATATTCTGAATGGAACTGAAATTGATGGGGTTTCTTGTGGTTTGTGGTTCAATGGACTCTCTCTTTACTCTACGTGAATATACAGGTTGACATTTAATCAGCTGACCATATTTTAGGGAGTGATAGTTACCATCATTATGAACAACTTTTGAGAGAATAAATAAATATTTTAACCTTTGAAACTCGAACAATGTCTGACTCCTTAGAAGATTAGTCATCAGATTAAATTGAAACTTACGAATCTGTAACTAGGTGCAGCAGAGAGGCAGGCAACATCTAATTAACCTGTTATTATTAATTACTTCAAACTTCATATTCATTATCACAGTTTAAGTGTGTAGACAATAATTCTTATATCGACGAGCCCTTTTGTTTGTAAGGCTTCACCAACTGAAATAATCTTTTTAAATAGGTTAGACTACCGCGCCTAGTAGCCACACTGCCACTGGAATCACCCCCGTGTGGCACCCGCCAATTTAGGATCTCACTGCGAAAACTCACGACTCACAAGATATGGATGACCTATACCTGAGATCTTTACATGGCTGTCTCAATAAATAATATAAACAATAATTGCAACTCGTTTTCGTACCAAAACTTTTACATCTATGCTACAAACTTCTTGAATAGGTATGTTGGCCTGAAGATATCGTGCGTGATTTCCTGATGTCAATAGGCACTTGAAATCGATCTGTTTCCATGGTCATTTCATTATTTCTAAAGCTTTCTTTATTTTGTGCTTTTACCGTCGAATTGGTGTTAAATTACTTGATTCAATTCCTACGGAATCAGGTGGCGTTTGAAGAAAGGCTAAAATTACTTACCTACCATTTTTTGGGAACCGATGCCGCTATGCAATATAGAGAATACTAGAGTTCAGTATTTTCATGTGTCATCCAATAATTATGTTATTCATACATAATCAAATGAAGTACGGTGGTAAACAAACACGTAACAACATAACGTGAATCATGTCATCTTCAAACCCTTTCATTTAAACGTTAGTATTCATCAAGTACATTCATGTTTCGTGGGAATAAGATTGTTTACAAATCACAAATGTCAGACTCTTACGTTACGTCAACATTGAAACAACTTGTGGCTTCAACACTACTCACGCCATCTAGGAACGAAATATGTCAACAATACCACTCGTAGTGGCGCTAGCGAGCGCGTATCGATTATAATGCTATTCTGCTACCAGATGGCGGGCGCTTGGTGACAGATTAGGTACATTGCTGCTGCGCAAAGAGCTTGCGACCTGTTGGTAGGTACCTATGGCGTAAAAATCACACTGCTACATGAAATCAAAAACATAAGCCAGAAACAGAAAAAATATGTCTCACGCAGTGGCGTAGCGTGCCTTGTCGGGGCCCCGTATAAAAATTTTTTTGGAGGCCCTTATATGGAGGTAAAGATTTTTCACAAAAGAAAAAAAATATTGTGAGAAGTAATATTTATTTATCACATAATTTACCCATTTTACAAATAAAAATCAAATTTTAAATATTCACTCTCCATTCATTGCCTTTTTATCGGCAAACTGATTTATTAAATCATTTATGGCTGATGATGATTTTAGTTTTTCTAAAGTTTCTGCCTCTATGGACAATAGTGAGATGTCTGACAGCCGTTCTTGTCCCATCGAAGTTCTTAAGTAATTTTTTATTAGTTTTAATTTTGAAAAACTTCTTTCTGCCGTTGCGGTTGTAACTGGAAGGGTCAAGAATAAAAAGCATGCTGTGATTACCTCGGGAAAACTGGATGCAAGACTATTGAATTTTACTAGCAATAATTCAATGAGTTCTTTAATGGAATAAATTTTTTTAATTTCAGAATTTAAGCATGTTTTTAGAGCCTTTAATTGGTCACAAAGATTAAGTGAGATGTCTTTACTGTATTTAGCAGACAGTTTTCCGGAAGCGTTTAATATCTCTTCGCTTGAAGAAGATAGGAGTTTCTCCGGTTGTAATATTTCGAATATACTACTCAGGTTGCAAAGGCTCTGAAATCTTTCTTTAGTTTGAGAAATTAATATATCTAAACAGCAATAGTATACATTGACTTTGAAATAGGATTCCGGGTCGGAAATTCTCTCATCTTGTGATAACTCATCAAAAAAACGCTTCGTTATCTTTCGCCTACTGTTTTTAAAAACAGTTGTTACCCCCCACTTTTTTGCTAAATCTTTGGATTCATTTAGCAAACTATTAAATGAATTCTGATTTCTTAATTGGCACAGTCTATTTAAAAGATTACTTAATAAAATACTAGATTTCTGTAAGTCATTATTTTCATGCTGTAGAGCTTTAGAAACAGGATTAATAATTTCAAATAGTGAAGAAAAAAATGTAACGAGCACTAAGAAATCAAAACTCTCTAAAATATTAATTATACTTTTACATTCTTCACGTTCATCTTTTTTATTTGAAATTAAATTTAGTTGGTACAAAGTTTTCATGATTACTAAAAAAAAAACTTTACTGCTAATAAAGCGTCGTTCCTAGAAGACCATCTGGTAGGACATACCTTTTTAAGGGTAATCAAATATTTTTCAGATGAATCGTCACTTAGCATAGCCCAGCGTTTTATACTATTGCCAAAAAAAGTATATATTTTTTCTAAATTATCGAAAAAAGTCGATACTTCACGAACATGTCTCGCAGCATCGTTCAAAACCAAGTTTAAAGCGTGCGCAGCACAATGAACATAATCGGCATTTGGAGCATGCTCTTTTATTAGGGTTTGTAATCCTCCATACACACCCGACATAACATTTGCTCCATCGTATCCCTGTCCTCTACATTTAGTCAAATCAATTCCATATTCTTTAGTCAAATTTAAAATGACAGTTTTCAGACCTGCAGCACTGCAATCGGTTACTGCTATGAATCCTAAAAAGGACTCACAGATTTTTATTTCTTTAGGCACATTATCATCTAATGTATGGGTGTTGGGTTGTGTACTACGCCCGTAGGTCGTCAAATAATAATGCACAAGACTTACAGTTCAGCGGTGTATTATCCGAGTACACAGAAAATCCATACATGTAAGCAATCAAAAGGCACAGAAGGGTAGAAGGCACAAGCACTATTAATAGGTCAAAGTTATAAAGCAGGAGAACAGTTCGGAAGATAGAAATAGGAAAGCAAACAAGCATAAAAAGCAAGCACAGGTTTCGCGTCTTTGTCAGTTGCGATAAAGAGGGACATGCGTTCCGCGTCGTAGCTAGGCAATGACTGTGGAATGTTCTCTGGTGCGCAGACGCCTCGCCTAGCGGTGACGAGTTGTCCGCTAGTGAGAGGTCGAGGTCGATAAGACGTGTCGATATACTGCCGTATCGACATCGACGAGTTGGTTGGCATATGTATGTGTTTATATTAGTATTACATTATATATATATATATATAACTAATATCATTATCTTAGTGTGTATTTAAGTGTAAGTATATATGTATAGTATAGTTTGTAAATATATGAATGTTTTAGCATACGATTCGTAAATGTATAAGTGTAATATGTAAATTGTGTATGAGTAGGCTACACCACCCCCCACCAGAGTCCCTCAGGGACGATAATAATTAGGGAACTTAATAACACGCCCTGAACGAGTCGTTTTAAGTTGACTATTCTGAGGAGGGTTGTCTGGCACGAGAGTGTCATTGACGTTTTCCAGTATAAAAGCTGGTTTGAGCCGGTCAATGGACACTGTCACCTCTTTATTATTGAGGAGAATTTTAAAAACTTTATCTCCTCTGACTTGCACTTTGTGCGGCCCAGAGTAAGCTGGAGTAAGGGAACCTCTGGTAGTGTCGTCGCGAAGGAATACATGGCTACAGTTTTCCAGTTCCTTGTGCACAAACACTTTTGGCTTACAATGGCGCGAAGCAGGGACGGGCCGTAACTTCTCTATGAAGCCTTTGAGTCTGGCGGAAAAATCGGAGATATCCGAAGTAATGCCAGTACTTGGCTCCCAGAACTCACCGGGGAGTCTTAACGGCTCTCCGTAGACTAGCTCGGCCGAAGACCCTTTCAAATCTTCTTTAAAGGCGGTGCGTATTCCCAGCAGGACCCACGGCAACGACTCAGTCCATCTGTCATTTGCATGACAGACAATAGCCGCTTTTAGTTGGCGGTGAAACCTTTCAACTAAACCGTTGCAAGCCGGGTGGTATGCTGTTGTCCTCTTATGCTCGAACCCGGCTATCCTAGACAAGCATTGAAATAGACTCGACTCAAACTGACGACCACGGTCGGTTGTAATGCTTGTAGGACAGCCGAACCGAGCAATCCAAGTACACAGCAGTGCTTTAGCAACGGTTTCTGCCGTGATATTTTCTATCGGTACTGCCTCAGGCCAGCGAGTAAATCGATCTACTGCGGTGAGACAATACCGATAGCCCTGGGAAAGTGGAAGGGGGCCTACCAGATCTATATGGATCTGTTTAAAACGGGCGCGTGGTAAGTTGAATGTGCCCAACGAGGAGGTCACGTGACGGTTGACTTTGGCTCGTTGGCACGGCAAACAAGAACGCGCCCAATCTCTGCAATCCTTTTTTATCCCTGGCCATACAAATCGCTCGGAAACTAGATTAGCCGAAGCGTTACAGCCGGGGTGACTTAAAGAATGCAGGCTATCGAAAACATGTTTACGCAGAAACTTGGGTACGTAAGGCCTGGTAGTCGGTGTACTGACGTCGCCGTACAAAGGAACTTGACTTCCAGGAACATGTAGTTTCTGCAGCTGCAGGGAAGAACCGTTGTCCAAGAGCTGTTGAAGTTCAGGGTCAGAGGCTTGGTGTTGGGCTATCGTTTCGAGGCTGACAGGTACTTCCAACTCTTCAATTCGCGACAAAGCATCCGCCACCACGTTATCCTTGCCACTGATGTGGCGGATATCTGTCGTGAATTGAGATATGAAGTCAAGATGTCTATACTGACGGGGCGAACAGTTGTTTTTCCTTTCATGGAATGCGAAACTGATCGGTTTGTGGTCAGTATAGACAATGAAATGGCGAGCCTCGAGCATATGCCGGAAATATTTCACCGCTTCATAAATAGCCAATAATTCCCTATCGTAAGGTGAGTATTTGGTCTGAGGGGGGGTAAGCTTCCTTGAGAAGAAGGCCAGTGGTTCCCAAGCATCATTTTTAAATTGCTGGAGCACTGCGCCGATAGCCTTGTCTGACGCATCCGTGACCACTGCTAATTTTGCAGAGCAATCTGGATGAGCCAGCATGGCAGCATTCGACAAGCTCTCCTTAGAGGCCTGGAAAGCTTCCAAGGTGTCCCCAGTGAGGTGAATTGGCTGAGATCCCTTTACAGAGTCTGTCAACAGGGCATGCAGTGGGGCTTGAATTTGGGCTGCTCCTGGAAGAAACCTCCTATAAAAATTTATCATGCCTAAGAAGCCACGTAGTTGCTTGACGTTGCTTGGAGGTGGGAAGTCGATGATTGCCTGAACCTTTGACTCCAGGGGTCTGCAACCATCGGATGAAATCCGGTACCCTAGAAATGTTACCTCTGGAGCCCCTAAGACACACTTTGCTGTGTTTACCAGCATGCCATACTGCTTTAGTCTCGTAAAGACTATTCGCAGGTGCTCCTCGTGCTCTGCTTCGCTCCTAGAATAAATCAAAAAATCGTCCAGGTACGTATACACAAAGTCGAGTCCTCTGGTAAGGTCGTCGACGAACCTTTGAAAAGTTTGACCCGCATTTCGCAGACCAAACGCCATAAAAGGGAACTCGAATAATCCGAAGGGGGTCGTGATGGCGGTCTTGGGGATATCGTCGGGACCGACAGGTATCTGATTATAGGCCTTTTCCAAGTCGAGAGTACTAAATACCTTACAACCGGCAATATTGTATGAGAAATCTTGAATGTGCTTAATTGGGTACCTGTCAGGCACGGTGCGAGCATTCAGGCTGCGGTAATCCCCACAAGGGCGCCATCCGTTGCCCTTCTTCGGGGCCAGGTGCAGAGGCGAGGACCAGGGACTCTCCGACGGCCTGGCAGTGCCACTAGCCAGCATGATCCGGAACTCCTCTTGGGCGATTTTTAGTTTATCTGGAGCTAAACGACGGGGTGGCAAAGAGACTGGCGGGCCAGGTGTTGTGTGTATGTGGTGGACGGTGTTGTGTGGTATAGACGTATTATGCCTACCAGCTGGTCGAGTAATTTCGGGGAAATCCTCAAGAATTTTGTGATACCGAGACTCGCCAGTTACGACTTTAACGGAAGACACGTCTTTACAATTGGCTGCAGTGGCAGTGGAAGCAATAGAAGTTAAATTGTCAATTAAGCGTCTATTACGACAATCTACAATGAGGCTGTAATAATTTAAAAAATCAACTCCAATGATTGGTTTGGTAACATCGGCCACTACGAAACGCCATACAAGCGTCCTACGTAAACCAAAATCTAAATTTAAATTTACAAAGCCATATGTAGCAATATTAGAACCATTTGCCGCACACAAACTATACCCAGTCCTAGAACGACGATCACATAGCGCCGACCGTGGATACACGCAGAGGTCGCTTCCCGTGTCGACTAAAAACTGCGTCTTTGTAACGCGGTCGGTGACGAACAGGCGACCCGTAGATGTCGATGGGCAATCATTCGTCGCCATTATAGACTGCCCTTCGCGTTTTCCGCCGACTTGAAATCACAAGGCCGCATGCACTTGCTGGCCCTGTCTCCGAACTTCCCGTGGTACCAGCAAAGAGGATATTTGCGGTAATTCGACTGGGACCGTTGTCTCGAAGTCTCGGTTCGCTTGCCTTGAGGTAAACGCGTTCTAGATCTGCCACTCCTTCCAGATGTAGTCGCCTGGAACTGCTGGAACTGTTTCCGTAGTTCTGCGATTTCTCTGGTAAGATCGCTAAGGATTGAACCCGGAGCTCTACTAGTCACTGCGGCGACGTTAGGCGAAGAACAGGCCAAATCGTTGACACGATCGGCTAGGTCGCAGAGATCTTCACGCGAAGTTGAAGCTGGTTGTCCCGCGAGCACCATCTGTATGCCATGAGGAAGGCGTGTGGTCCAAATAGACTTGATGAACTCGTCCGGTACTGCGGGGCCCGCTAGGTCCTTGAGATGTCGGAAGAAGTGCGACGGCTTGCGGTCGCCCAGTTCTTCGTGCATCAGCAGCTGTTTGGTCTTCTTCTCGTTGGAGATGCCCAGTCTTTTGATTAATTCGGACTTCAGTTTCGCATATTTCATGGTTGCCGGGGGATTAATAATAATATCTTTCACCTCGCGAGAATATTGGTTGTCGAGTTGTGCAATCACATAATTAAATTTTGTCGAGTCATTGGTAATGCCGGAAATGGTAAATTGTCCCTCGACTTGGGCGAACCAGATCTCCGGTTCATCTGCCCAGAAAGGTGGCACTCTCACGCCAACCTTAAAAACGTTGCTCGATTTTATCGACATCGTCCCAGCACTATTTTCCGATGACGTGCCGGCTTGGGGCTCAAGTGCATCACTAAATTCCTTGTCTTGGCTCATATTGTGGGTCACCAGTATGGTAATGTATGGGTGTTGGGTTGTGTACTACGCCCGTAGGTCGTCAAATAATAATGCACAAGACTTACAGTTCAGCGGTGTATTATCCGAGTACACAGAAAATCCATACATGTAAGCAATCAAAAGGCACAGAAGGGTAGAAGGCACAAGCACTATTAATAGGTCAAAGTTATAAAGCAGGAGAACAGTTCGGAAGATAGAAATAGGAAAGCAAACAAGCATAAAAAGCAAGCACAGGTTTCGCGTCTTTGTCAGTTGCGATAAAGAGGGACATGCGTTCCGCGTCGTAGCTAGGCAATGACTGTGGAATGTTCTCTGGTGCGCAGACGCCTCGCCTAGCGGTGACGAGTTGTCCGCTAGTGAGAGGTCGAGGTCGATAAGACGTGTCGATATACTGCCGTATCGACATCGACGAGTTGGTTGGCATATGTATGTGTTTATATTAGTATTACATTATATATATATATATATAACTAATATCATTATCTTAGTGTGTATTTAAGTGTAAGTATATATGTATAGTATAGTTTGTAAATATATGAATGTTTTAGCATACGATTCGTAAATGTATAAGTGTAATATGTAAATTGTGTATGAGTAGGCTACAGGCACATTATCATCATTTTCTGTAACCGAGATATATCGAAAAACTACAGATAGTTGGTAAATTTTTGACAAGTCTTGTGTTGTATCCAGAATTATTGTCAGAAATGGAGCTTTTTTAATTTCTGAGATAATACTGTTCCTAACGTTAGTACCAAGCAAACTAATAATTTCTTTTTGAATCGTAGGGCTTAAATATTTTATTTCACCTTTCGGTTTTAGAAAAAGTTCTTTTAAAGTTGCATCATAGTTAGATAGCAGACGTGAAATTGCCATAAAATTGCCAGAATCAGAATCATGCCCCCTCAAAGGTAGATTACAAGATACTAAAGTAATTATAACATTAATTATACGATGCAGTACATCTCTCCAGAATGTAATTTTACTATCGATTTCGCTTTTCAATAGAGTATCGATGGTATTTCCTTGCAACCAATTATTATAAGAGAGTGAGGCACTAATATGCTGCTGTGACTTTTCATGGTCAAGAATAGTTTGTGTGAAATTGCTTCTAACCAAAACACCGTTAACCCAAGCAGAGGAGTACGATTTGTTTTGACGATCTACTAATAACCAACAGAAGTGACAGTACGGTTTGTTTAAAACGTTAGAATAACATAACCATGGTCTTATAATTTTTATGCCTGCCTGATTGAAATATGAATAATAACATCCAATGCAAATTACAACAACGTACACGTACATCGCGATATCGATGAAGGATTCCCGGGGATTCCCCGCTGAGTTGAAGATGAAGTAAGTAAAACGGGTAAGTCCCGCAGCCCGCCATAACGATGTAGTGTTGCCAACTTTTGAACGCACGCTTAAGGCGGGAAAAAAAGGAATTGCTTTATAGAATTTTGTCATTTGTAAAATAAAATAAATTAGAAAGTTTTTATTCTTTTTCCTTACACACTTTGGGGGCCCCCGTGGCCCGGGGGCCCCGTATAATTGATACGGCAAATACGGCGGTAGCTACGCCCCTGGTCTCACGGTAGTCTGTACACGAGAAATAAACAACAGTTTCTATTCAGTTGCCTGTAGATACAATTTTCCACAGAAAGAAAGGTTTTAGAGGTCACAAATTGCGAACCTGACCTGGATGCACGAATCATCTGATAGTCTGAGAGGCTTGGTAGTAGGTAATCCAACTGTTGTAAAAGCCGGTCAGCTCCTTCTGATGGTAATTTACAACTTTTCGTTTGATGATATCACGGTATCCCCACTCGGGACAGGACGCCGCCACCAGAGGTTAGCCAGAAAAACACTTACCAATGACTATAACCGTGGGCCTTGGGTATACTCTATTTCATATACCATGGCCCGATGCACTTGAAGCTTAACAATAGGGCTCATAATGTTTGCCTTTTGTTATCTAATTAGGAGCACTTCAAAATGGCACGCGTCGGTCCAACCTGCATGCAACTAAAGCGTGACTAAAACATTTTGGTATATACTTGAAAATAAAAATACGAAATATAAGTTGTTTACGGTATTTCATAATAATAGCTAACATGAGTTAAATCAAAAAAAAATTGTGTCAATAAAATAATAACAATCAGCTTTAAGACTAACTTAATTTAATTACTTTAGAAACATGTACATTAATTATATAAAATATTTAACAATTTTAAATATTTAAAGGCAAAAATTAATTATATACATTTATTCGCATGACAACTAACATGAAATATTGTTTATGTTGATTACTAGGTTAAACGATCAAGATCATTAGGTTACATGTAAAATACCACGCCGCAAAAGGGTCTGGCCAGGTATCTTTTGTTATCACTAATCCTATTGTTAACGCCTAATGACCGTCTCAAGTGCATCGGGCCATGGTACATGAAATGGAGTATAACTATAGGTCGCTTCTGACTGATAAAAACACGATATTAACTTCTGAATCTACTATATTGGCCAAATTGTTCAGACGCAACCGAATATCCAAATTTAACCGAGACGCTACACTGCTGTTTTCTTGCGCGCCAAAACCGAAGAGCCCGAGACCATAGACAACAACTGCAGAGATGTTCTGTGTCAATAGTGATGTCAGAGACCATTCAATTCGGATCGAGTGACTTGCTGATCGATCGAAACGAATTGACTATTTCTTTAAATTATGAGTATTTAACAAATACCTGGCTATTCACCTGTTGCGAAAAATGCAGAGTGCGCATATTTTGCGCATATTTTGCGCAGCCGGCATGGCGCTAGAGGTAATCCGAGACAGCGGTATCATTGCGTTAGGTCAAGGCTGCACATTGAAGGGTTGTACTTTTACAATCTACTCCCACAATATTTTTTTAAACAAAATCAATTACAAAGAGAATATTGAGGTCCCAAAAATATCAATTTTGAACAGACTTATAAACACAACAATATCAGAAAATATCATCAATCGATCAGACGATCACGAGCGTGATTGGGAGCATATACAACAGAGCATCTCCACAATCAAGGAACAGACGATGGAACCACTGACTGCACCACTACACGCTACTCTACATCATTGTTTCGATCATGGTGGTAGTAGGTGGCATCCTCTTGTCCGCGAAGGTCAAGCGGGCTCGAGCTAGAGTATCAACAACGCCGCGGCAACAGGAACAGAAGGTGACACACGTCGAGGCTAGTGCTAGTGCGAGTGCAAGTGAAGTGGTAAGGCTCACAGCTTTGCAAAGTGTGCTCAATGAGCTAAATAAATCAGTGGCTAGTGTTAATCAAGGGACTTCCCCTATTGTTAGTCGCTCTATCAAGGACTATAAATGTGACAAAATGGACCCGGACAATATTAGTTAAGACATTTAATTAAGTACTTTTATTGTTTTTAATGTTGAGATGTACAGCACTAGCTGCGTGTCTCCACACTAGTAATGTTGACTGGTTGCTATGGTTACATTCTCTTGTTATGTAGATTGTGTCGTGGTAATGTTTCTATGAATATAATATGGCTTGTGATAAATAACAGTTTGCTTATTCTTCTACACAAAACCTCAACATGGTAGCAGATCGCGTGCAGTAAGTAAATAAAAATATACATATTGGGTTGCGATCCACGAAAAATAATATCGGCGAAATTTATAAGAAAGAAAGATGACAGCTGCGGGGTCTCTCTTGCCGATTTTGACTGAAAATTCAAACTGAAATTACTGCTGGAAGAAAAGCAATTAAGCAATGTATTGTTAAAAGAGATACCGACAGATAAAGATGCTCTAGTATTATTTTTGAAAGATGACTCACGAGCTAAATCAATTTTGGTACAATGTCTGAGCGACAAATATATTGACATTGTAAAAAATGCGAATACGACCAAAGGAATGTTAACGTCATTAGAGGCAATATTTGAACGGAAAACAGTCTGTAACAAATTTTATTTAAAACGGAAGCTCATAACAATGCGGTATGACAATGAAAGCAACTTACAACAATATTTCCTAAGATTTGAAGGAATTCTTAGTGAATTAGCGGCAATCAACGTAAACGTCGATGTAGAAGACCAAATTTGCTATCTGCTGTCTTCTCTTCCAAAGATATACGATCAAGTAATTACATCAATAGAGACTATGACTTCCGAGAAACAGCTGAACATAGAATTTGTTAAAGCAAGACTACTGGATATGGAGACAAAGTTAAAAATGGACGGAAATAGTGAAAGTTATGAGAATAACGCCTTCCTCACGTGCCACTCCTGCGGGAAACGTGGACACAAGTCGTTCGAATGCAGAGGATCAGGACGACCGAGCAGAGGACGGTCATTGACACGAGGACGGAGCTACCAAAGGGCGCGTGGACGCTCATTTAGAGGAAATTCAGGTGCACGACATACAACGTATCAACATGCTTCAGCAGCAGGCACAGAAGACGAAGAAATAGGTTTCATTGCTAGTGATATTATTGCTAATGTGGGTGAGTGTGGTAGCATAGAACTAATTGTAGATTTGGGATGTACGGAGCATTTAATAAATGAAAAATATGAAAATTATATGATGGATATTACGTACTTAGTTAAAAATGTTAAAATATTCGTAGCTAACGGCCAATGTATTACAACCAATAAAAGAGGTAAACTTAAAATAAAATACCAAAATACTAAGATCAATATTGATGCTCTAATTGTGAAAGATGTTTCATACAATTTGTTATCAGTGAAAAAGATTGTCGAGGCAGGTTTTAACGTAAACTTTAATAAAAACAATGTTAAAATATTTAATAAAAAGACATATTTATGCGGCAACGTGCATGGAAAGTTGTATAAGTTACAAGCAGAATTATGTAAGTACGAAGTCTGTAATGTTACTGATGCGGCAGATCTATGGCATAAACGTTTAGGTCATTTGAATAGGAAAAGCCTACATATATTAAACTTACCTGTATCTGATAGAATTTGCAGTCCTTGTATGGAGGGTAAAGCCACCAGAAGCCCATTCACGCCTGTCCCAAAGCCTAGAACAAGTATGATAGCCGAGATGCTTCACACAGACATAGCTGGACCTATCAGACAACCAGGACCTAATGGTGAGAAATATTTTATGACAATTATTGACGATTTCTCTCATTTTTGCGTAGTATATCCCCTGAAGAGCAAATCTGAAGCAACAGAACGACTGATGAACTATGTATTAAGAATTGAAAACGAAACGGGGAATAAAGTAAAAAAAATTAGATGCGATAATGGTGGAGAGTACACTGCCAATAGTTTGAAACTTCTATGCAGAAATAGAGGGATTACTTTAGAATATACATTACCGTACACGCCACAACTTAATGGCATATCAGAACGGATGAACCGCACATTATGCGACAAAACGAGGACTCTATTAGCGGAAACCGATTTGCCAAAACATCTATGGTGCGAAGCGATACAATGTGCAGTTTACCAATTGAACAGATCGCCATCATGGGCCATATGCTTCAAGACACCCAGCGAAATATTTTTTGGTAAAAACGACCTATCGAGATTGAGAGTATTTGGTTCCAAAGCTTGGGCTATTATAGTACCCAAACCGGACAAGTTAGCCAAGAGAGCAAAACAAACAAGAATGGTAGGTTATGGAACTGTTGGTTACAGATTATGGGATTCAGAAGAAGATAAGATAATTATTTCCAGAGATGTAAGATTTGATGAAAGCGACATTAAGTTCAAAAATAATGAAGAAATGAAACAAGTAAGGTATATTCAAGACAAAGAAGAAGAAATCAATACAGAAAAGAAAGATATAGTAGAAGATGAAGATGAATTTAAAGATGCAGAAATGAACAATGACCAAACTGAAGAAGAACCAACCAGACCCAAAAGAACAATAAAACCTCCTGCTTATCTTAAAGATTACGCGATAAATGTAGAAAACATAAATGAAACTAACATTGTTATATGCCTTAGTGCAAATGCACCAGAAACTTTCGAAGAAGCTGTTAAAGTACCAGAATGGAAAAACGCAATTAATAAAGAAAGATTACAAACTTGGGAAGAACAAGAAATACCCGATGGAAGAAAGCTCATAGACAAAATGGATATTTAAGCATAAAGAAGATGGAACAAAAAAGGCAAGACTGGTAGCTAGAGGCTTCCAACAAAAGAAAGAAGATATTTTCGACAGCATTATGCACCCGTTGCTAGACATTCTACAATAAGAATGATCTTATCAAAAGCTGTACAAGATGATTTAAAGATTATTCAACTGGACATTCCTACTGCATTCCTAAATGGAAAATTGAAGTCTGATGTATTTATCAAAATACCTCAAGGACTAGAAATAAAAAATAATAATACAGCATTAAAACTAAAGAGAGCATTGTATGGATTGGTTGAATCACCAAAGTGTTGGAATGAAACACTTGACGAATTTGCGAAAGCTAATGGATTCCAAAGATCAGAATATGATTACTGTTTGTATTACAAAGAAGATTTCTGGATGCTGATTTATGTAGACGATATCCTGATCACTGGAAACGGGGAAGATACTATTAAAGCACTTAAGGAGGAGTTTAACGCAAAATGTATGGGCGAAATGAAGTACTTTCTTGGAATGGAAGTTAAAAGAAATAAAGATACCTTAGAACTTAAACAAACTAAAATGATTGAAAAGATATTGACTAAATTCAAAATGGATGTATGTAACGGAATTAAAACTCCCATGGAAAGAAATTACAATATAGAAATAAAGGACGATACAAAAGTTTTAGATGTACCATATCGAGAACTAATAGGAAGTCTAATTTATCTTACTGTTACAACAAGACCGGATTTGACATTTGCAGTATCATATCTGAGCAGATTTTTAGATAAACCGAACGAAGAATTATGGAAAGCCGGAAAAAGAGTAGTACGTTATTTGAAAGAAACGAAGGAAAAAGGATTGTTATTTAAAAAGACAAATGACAATAATTTATACGGATTTTCTGATGCCGATTGGGCTGGAGATAGAAGCGACAGAAAAAGTGTTAGCGGTGGTATTATCCTACAAGGGCAAAACCCCATTGCTTGGTTTTCAAAGAAGCAACAATGTGTAGCTTTATCGTCTACCGAAAGCGAGTACATAGCTGCCGCATCATTAGCACAGGAAATCGTTAATTTAAAAGGCATATGTAAACACTTAAATTGTGATGTAAATGCCGTGTTACTTGTTGACAACAAAAGTGCGATATCAATGGCCAAGAATTACGAGAATTCAAAGCGTACAAAACACATTGATATACGGGTTCATTTTTTAAAAGACTTGGTTGTCAATAAGGTGATCAGTATAGAACATATTTGTACCAATGAAAATTTAGCGGATGTTATGACTAAAAGTTTGAGCACAGAGAAGTTTTATAAATGCATTGATAAGTTCTTGTGCTAATTCTTAGTTGGTTAGTTTACTGTTTGTTTAGTTAAGTTAGATATAGTTGTGTATTAAATAATAACTGTAAACCATGTTATCATTTAGGAGGAGTGTTGAGATGTACAGCACTAGCTGCGTGTCTCCACACTAGTAATGTTGACTGGTTGCTATGGTTACATTCTCTTGTTATGTAGATTGTGTCGTGGTAATGTTTCTATGAATATAATATGGCTTGTGATAAATAACAGTTTGCTTATTCTTCTACACAAAACCTCAACATTTAATCTATCAATTTATCATTTTACATTATGTTATATCAAATAAATATTAATAATTTTAATCACTCAGCATAGCTCATCAATTTGTTATGACAGGAAATAATTGAATCTCAATATTTGATCAGCTATACTAACTTGTTAATGTTATGAGATGTTCTCCTCATCCTTTTCGAGAGGGCAGGATGTACGGTTTAGCACCGCACATTAATGTACTTTGTACCGACATAGTTAAGGTAAGTCGCCTGCACTGCATTATATGTTAACGTGTATGTGACATACCTATTAATAAACCAGTGCAATTGTGGTAATCACTCAACGCGGGCGGTTTTACTCATCTCTCCTGACTAGGACCCCTCGCTGTAATTATCATATTTTATCACACCACAACTATCATACTAACTTGTAGGCCGATCCCTACAATCTCAGTGAGAGGTGTTAGCATTTGGACAATTGGACTCTATGTAGCGCTTTTGATTTTATTGTGTACTCTAGCATATAAGTACCGTTAAGAATTTTACAGATGTTCAATCGAAGCTCTGCTCCAGAAGAGAATTCTCCTCCAGAAGAGACCTAGCATAATAGTCTAACTAAACAATGCTTTTCCTTATGACCACAAAGTATACTCGGCGCCACGACTAAAGAGCTTTGTCCTTGAATGCGCAGTAGTCACTTTTCACAAGTGTTTGGCGCGGGGAAGTGAGGAGCGACGGGGGCGGTAGTCAGCGCCGGCACCTGATTCGTTGATCAGTCGCTTCCCGATGCCCGCACCGAAAGCACGTCTCGAAGCTTCTTGAGTACAGTCGCATACAATATTACCCATCGTTATTACGTCTTCCAATGACGATGAACAAGTGCCTTCTACGAGTGCCTCCAGCATCCAACAGCAGCCTTGTTCCTTATCGCAGGATGATTTAATGGAAGGAATATCATTACTGTCAGATGAATAATATTTTTTGTGTTAAAAACTTAATTGTGGTTTAATTGTTACAAATTATTAGTCAGCGGGAAGAAAAGAGTGTGCAGGACTATTACTACAAGTATCTATATTCACTAGGCCCTAGTGACTAGGGGCATTCTATGCTAGGGGGTTATTTATATATAGGTTTCAACCTTGACGTTAACAAATGTTGTCAATAGAGAGTACCTATAGTTTATTTGACACAAAGTCCATTATTTACATCGGCTAATATCCCAATCAACAAAATATCAAACAGAGAAAAAATAGAAGTGAAGAAAGTCCTGAACACTCATTCCTTCACACTAACCCTAAAAACGCACTTCGGAATTATGCCGCGACTGTACACATGCGCAGTAATCCCCGCCAGTTTCTCCGAGAGCTCTTTATTCGTGGCGCCGAGTGTACGCTGAGTCGACAGGCGGATGTTGTCGCTCCAGGCACCTACAGTGCTCACGGCCTAGTTGATAAGTAGTTTGTAAGTTAGTCTTAGACTTGGTGTGTGAATAGACGCTCTACATTTAATTAAATTGTATTTTTTAAAACGTGAGATAACTTGACTACCTATAATTTTACTATAATTTGTATGTTTCACTTGTTTTCGTTTATATAGCTCTACATAATTCCTGTACCTATTTCTTATGTTTTAAAAGTAACGTTAGTGACTGTAAAAATTTATCTTACGAACAATCACACAAGGTTCATTTTCGTAATTATTTATACCTAAATAGAGATTTGTAATTTTCACAAAATGTCCTATTTCGGTTGCCACTATAGGTAGCACCAAATAATGAACCAATGAATGAAATATAAATTTAAGGGCGGTAGACCAATACAAAACGACGTGTTTTAATAGCCTCTACCAAATCACCATTATTCAAATTCCTACCTGCCTACCAACATAACATAACGTCACGTCAACGTCAGTTATTCAATACTCCATTTTGCCGAATTGGGCTTGCCGAATGTGCGGCAGCGGCGGCGCGGGGCGGGGCGTTTGTTTGACTGCCAAATACGGCATTTTAAGCTCTTCGGAGCCATCGATATGCGTTTCCCATAAAATAATTGAGCCCTAGGTAATGCCAAGTTTCTGTCTGAGTTCCTCGTGGACAGAAGGAGTTTACGCCCTCCACGCAGCACAACTTGGCGTCACCTGTACCTACCTACCTAGGAATGAGGTACCTCCCTGCTATGTCCCGTTCTCCACACATTGAGAGGGCATTAGCTCATGTAGTATACGGACTAAAAATAACCCCGGTATATTGTATTTAACAGTTATCTTTCGATTTTACTGTAAGCCATGGCCTCGGTATATGCTGAAGGGTTTCTACCTGCAATTTGCATATTTGGGCGACATATATGCTGGGGCATAATTGCTAGGGAATGATCCCAATGTTATGTATTACGTGAGACATAAACTCCGGGCTTCTTCTAGTAGACTAGCCTGTGGAGATAAATATTGTTCGCATGCGTGAGGACACTGAATCAGAACGGGCTCACCAGGCAACACTCGTTGAGTTGGCTGTGCTATGTGCTGTGCGCCTATTATCGTACACGATGGCTGTGACAGCTCAGAGCCAATAGTCTGTGCCAGTTAAATTGAAATAAAAGGACATTGATCCCTTTTGTATCTATTGTACCAATGCACTCCATTATTAGGTAAAGACATGAACAAAATTTATGGGTACTATCTCTAAACAACACTCACCCGGCGTATCGTGGTACAAGGCGTCCTTGAAGTCGGAAGTTATCATATATTACAAACCTTTATAGGGTTCCGTACCCGAAGGGTTCCAAACGGGACCCTATTACTAAGACTCCGCTGTGCGTCCGTCCGTCCGTCTGTCACCAGGCTGTATCTCAAGAACCTAGCTAGCTAGAGAGTTGAAATTTTCACAGATTATGTATTTCTGTTGCCGCTATAACAACAAATACTAAAAAACAGGATAAAATAAATATTTAAGGGGGCTCCCATACAACAATACCACATACAAACTTATGGATGCACCTGGTTACGTACATGGAGTGTGAAAGTAACCGCACCAATAACTTTGTAAACAATATTTTGCTGTGTAAAATCCAAACTATTCACTCCACACCATCGCTTCCATTGAACGGTGGTACGGAACCCTTCGTGCGCGATTTAGACTCGCACTTGACCGGTTTTTTTTCAGTACACTAGTACATATAATGCGTATATACCAATGACTGACCTTAGGCCTAGGCGATCCGAGAGGAGATTTATAATTATTTTTCTGATGTAAAAATGCAACAACTCTAGTAAAAATATATCTACTTTATTCATGTAGGTTGTAAGAATAGACCTGGATATAAATAAATTTAATTATATTATTTATTAAAAAAATACAAAATCAATGGATATGAGAAGCTGGTTAAAATTCAGACCTTATTGCATATCCTGCTGCTGCATAATTCCGTATATATTTAATGCAGTTCTGCCGCAACTTCAGAATGATGTTTCTATCAAAAAGAAAGTTGATTTTACCTTCAATGAAAAAATCATGAACTTTTTGTCTTAAAGCCGTTTTTTCAAAGCAGTCGTAGCAGCAGTTTTGTACTGCCTTTAGGTTCCAATTTGTGAGTATCTTTGTACTCCCGTAAAGTTATTCCGATCATCTCCGCAGTCTTTTCAACCAAAACTTGATTTGAACGTATTGATTTTCGGGCCAAGTATTTTTAACATATTTATATGCATTTATAATTGTCGTTTTCTCGCCAACGACGGACAAAGTTGTTGCTTTCTTTTTTTTTATTGGAGAATTCAGCGGTTCCACTGATGATGGACCTGAAACCATGTTTTCAAACTATTTGCTTACTTACACGTTTCCATATAGGACAGATAATTTAGCACAATCACCAAAACGCGCCGTATTGCGCCTGTAAGGCAGGCCCATTTTAGGGCGTCCAGAGTTGTAAACTATCGTTTGTTTAAATGCGTTTGCGAGGTCTCGGGGGTGGACGGGCACTATACACTATACTCACGCCCGTTCGGTCCGGAAACACAAACGCGACCGGTTTGCTAATGAAGAGTATAATTAAAAAAAACTTTATTTTTAGCTTTTGTTGAAGCTTACTTAATCAAGACTTAATAACCTAAAATTTATAAAATTGCATACAATCACTTACCTCAAGTAATCTGTTATCAAAAGTCGGAATAGTTATGATAATTATATTTAGGTAAGTATTCGTGTAAGCAAAGCTGTGAATTTGACTAAAAGAGTAATTATTTACCTACAATTACTTAGTAAAAACCGTGTTCCGTACTACCGTACAATGGTAAGAATTACTAAGAATGGTGTGGAGGGAATAGTTTGGATTTTACGTAGCAAAATGTTGTTTACAAAGTTATTGGTACTTTAACACTCCATGTACGTAACCAGGTGCATTCATAAGTTTGTATGTTGTATTGAATGAATTTTTGTGTGGGAGCCCCCTTCAATATTTATTTATTCTGTATTTTAGTATATGTTGTTATAGCGGCAACAGAAATACATCATCTGTGAAAATTTCAACTATCACGGTTCATGAGATACAGACTGGTGACAGACGGACAGACAGATAGACAGCGGAGCCTTAGTAATAGGGTCACGTTTTTACCCTTTGGGTACCCTAAAATAAATTCTAAATAAAACAATGAACTTTTAGTAAGAAGGTAGGTTAAAGCTTTAAATGTAAGTTTTTGATAAATAATAATAGTAGTTTATGTGACTGATACATAACGCCTAATTATGTACAGTTACATACACTAGTTTATCTACACACATATCATAAGATCTCTTTGATGTATTCAGGAACCGCATGTTCGACCGGTATTGTGGCATCGATCATTGCTCTGCACTTGTTTAGCTTGTTCAGTAGTTCCAACTTCACAGACAAACGAGGGGCAGAACGCAGGCGGGCGGCGGCTTTCGAAATTCGAATGTCATAATATGTCGAAATATTGATACATTATGGTCATAATGTATCAATATTTAGATATAAAATGAGTTTATACCAAGGAAGCAGTAAAGAGGGTTTATGATACTTGTGTAGATAAAAGTGTTTATCTACACACGTATCATAAACCCTCTTTACTGCGTACAAAAACCGCACGTTACGGTCAGCATAATGTTTAACTACTTGGTAAAAACTCATTTCTTATCTGAAAAATTACACATTATGACCATAATGTGTAATTTATCTACATATTATGACATTCAAATTTCGAACGCCGACGCCCGCCTGCATGCCACCCCTAGTTTGTTTGTGAAGTTGGTACTGACATTCAAATTTCGAACGCCGACGCCCGCCTGCGTGAAGTTGGTAGGTACTACAGAACAAGCTAAACAACTGCAGAGCCACAATGCCGGTCAAACATGCGGTTCCTGAAAACATCAAAGAGAGCTTATGATATGTGTGTAGATAAACTAGTGTATGTAACTGTACATAATTAGGCATTAAAACTCTCGAGTGATATTATTATGAAATTCGCCTTCGGCTCGTTTCATAAACCCACTCTCGAGTGTTAAGAGAATCGTGTGGGCGCGAGCTTCCATACAATAAGCGGTAACCTTTTTCACCCCTTAAACCTTGTCCGATTTTCATATGTTTGAGATACTATGAAAAACTATGCTCGTGCGTTTTGTTTTTTTTTAAATATTTTGTATTTTAGTAAATATAAGTACCTAAACATTCACATTTTTGACCAAAAAAAACCCTCCAGCATTTTATTTATTTTTAACCAATCAAGCCAGATTTTCAAAAAAATGAAAAACTACAAGCATCGTTTATGATGTGTGAAAACGAATGAGACCAAATTTGTCTTATTCCATAAAGGTTTAGGGGTAGAAAAACGTTACCGCCCAAAAGCATAATTCAGCCGAAAATTTAGGCAATTGCGCTCTTATAGCTCTGAGATAGCTTGTATTTAGGTAAATACCTACTCGCGCCGAGTTCTGTCGCCATTCGCTCGTCTTAATGCCCTCCATTATGTAGCAGTTACATAAACTACTATTTTGTAAGACAATATTTTGTTTCAGTTACCTCTCTTCAACACGTTATAATATGACCTTGTTAACACCGCTTATATTTCTATTCAGTCACGATATCCTTTCCTATTTAGTCAAGGTCAATTGGGACTGTTAATTTTATATATTTTTTTTTTTTTGTAATGTTTTTTCCTTTATGGAAAAGGCTAAGAGCTTAAGCCCATACCGCCTGGTCTTATTTTAATTTCTTTTCTTCTCTTCATATTGATTGAGACTAAAAGCCTTGTCTTTCCGTAGGTATTTTCTTCAGTCTTTATTATATATATTCGAGGCACATAGCCTTGTCTAACGTATTTATTTTTTAACTTCATAATCCAGTATGTTTAGGTCAATCCGTGTTGTCAAATCAGGTATCAATTTTCCTCCAGTATTTATAGGTCACATCCGAGTTGTCAAATCAGGTACCTAGTATAGGTCTATTCCGGTGTGTATTATTATTTTTCAACTAACTCCAATGGTACTCTTGATAAAATTATAAATAGGGTAAAATGCTTCTATATTCTTAAGGAGATCCTGAATAGAGCGCGGGACATCCAGGGCTTCTTTGTAAATGTTCAATAAGCTGTCAATGAATACTAGTCTTTGAAGGTATATTGAATTGAGGGCAATCAAAAAATATATGATTTAGAGATTGGTTTTCAGAATTACAAAATGTACAATTTGGGGAAGGAATCATTTTCAATCTATGTAAATGTTCATTAAATCTGCCATGTCCATTTCTCAAACGACAAATTGTTGTGTAAAAGTTTCTATGTAGATATTTTCCGACGATAAACCATGGTCTCTTAATGTCCGAGTTAATATAGCTGTACCATTTTCCTTTTATTTGTGTCGTTTCTCTCCAATGAAGCATCCATTGATGTTTAATATTCGTTCTAATGTCGGTTTTGCAATCCTTGGTGGCAACTTAATGTTCTTGACAGGTATTTGGTGAATATTGGGGTTTTTTACTACAGAGCTGGCAAGTTTATCAGCGAGTTCGTTGCCAGAGACGCCAATGTGAGATGGTGTCCAAAACAAACTTATTTCTCTATCTTGATTGAGCCAAAGCCTACTAATTTTCTGCCTTATGTTATAAATATGTTTATGTTTGTGCTACCATTGTACGTGGGATTTGACAGTGCCATTAAAACGCTCATGCTGTCCGAAATTATCAACCATTTCTTGAAACTGAGGTTAGTTGATTCTATATATTCTAAAGATGCATAAATGGCTTGAGCTTCTGCTGTGTATATACTTGCATTTGATGGCAATTTGAACCCATGTCCCAATTTAGTGACAGGATCATAGTAAGCCATGGAGACGTTTTCGTTACATTTCGAACCATCTGTATAAATTTGTCTAAACTCTCTGTGTTCATCCAATTTATTGTAAACTGCATATTTATCACTCAGTGTCCTATCTATGTGAATCTTTAACCCACAGAATTTGCTCTCATATGATCCTTCATAACAAGGCAAAGTACTACTATTGTAGATATTATATTTACTCTTATAAGTTAAAGTTTCTTGAATGTTACAAGTTAAAAAGTTATTAGAGTTAAGCATTAGTAGTTTAGAAAGAAGGAGATTGCCATCTTCAGACAACAACTTGATAATGAAATTAAGTTTTAAATTATTGAATCTGATCATTAATGGACACAAGTTACACTCAATCTGCATTTAATTAATTGGAGATGACTTAAAGGCTCCTAAGATTAATCTCAAATTTATATTTTGGATCTTTTCAAGTTTATCTACTAATTTTGGATCTATACAATAACAGAAAAAACCATAGTCAAAGTGACTTCTTACAAGGTCTTTGTATAGAGTTAAAAGAATCTTAGGATCGGCACCCCAATGGCTGCCAACCAAAGATCTTAAAGTGTTGATAGCTCTTAAAGCTCGTTCCGTTATGCAATCAACATATCTACACCATGAAAGATTCTGTGTAAAAACTACACCCAAAATTTTTATTTGAGATTGAATTGGTAATAAGTTATTGTCATATTGTAGCTTAACTGGGATGACTTTTTTCTTTGAGAATATGACTACTTTACTTTTAGCTGAACTAATTTCTAGATTTAAATATTGAAAGTAACTATGTAATTTTTCCAGTGCTAAATTTAATTTTTGAGTTGTGTGTGTTATGTTATTACCACTGCAATAAATAGCCAAATCATCGGCAAACTGTAAGTTGCTGACTTCTGTTCCTAACATTTCATTGAGCCTGTGGATGTAGAGAATATACAATAAAGGGCTCAAAATGCCACCTTGACAGACGCCTTTAGTTGACAATCTAGGCCCAAAAATATTATTGCAACTCATCTTAACATAAACTTCTCTTCCACTGATAAACTCATAAATCCACCTAACACATTTTTCAGGTATTCCCAAAGAAGAAAGAATGGTACATAAAACAGAATGATTAATGTTATTGAATGCTCCTACAATATCGAAAAAAATACAGACAAGATGTTTATTAATGTTAACCGCAGCGTCAGTATCATGGAATAGATACCCTATACTTTCTCTTGCTGCCGCGACGAAACCCGAACTGATTTCTTGGAAGAATGTGATTGGATTCAATATAAAACTCAAGACGTTGTTTCATAAGTTGCTCAAAAAGTTTACCTGCACAAGATGTTAATGCAATGGGACGGTAAGAGTCTGCATCATTTGGAACCAAGCAATCTTGTTTCCACTCTTTTGGAATTATTGACTGTTCCCAGAGTAAATTTAAAATATTTAAAAATTTCACAAGGCAATCTGTTTCCAGTTTTTGAAACATTTTGTAAGAAATGCAATCTAAACCAAAGGTTGTGTCTTTACGTGACTTGACGCTTTTAACTCATCTATGGTGAATGGATTGATAATGTTGATATCGGTGGGGTTAACGGAAGAAGTATTATTTATTTGCATTGGTTGTGAAACAAAGTCAGTTGTATATTTCCTTAAAAAGTTATTTATCCAAAATATTTCATTATTATTATTTAGTTTCGTACTTTTACTGTAGGATTTATTGAATTTACGCATAGTTTGCCAAATTTTAGAAATTGGAGTGGATCTATTTATTTCAGTACAGTATTCCTTCCAACTATTTAATCTTTCTAATTTAATGATAAGTTTTTTCTCAGCCTGCATTTTTTTTTAATTAATATAGTTTAAATCACTAGGATCTTGTTTAAATATAATAAAAGCTTCCTTACTTTTTTGAACTGCATTAGCACACTTTTCATTCCACCATGGCAGAGGAGGATGCCGGTATTTAAAATTGCTTCCTGTCTGTTTCGAGCTATTATTATTCATATTTGAATTTTGGGCCTGACTTCTAAACATCGATTGATTAATAGCTTTATGAATGATATCACAATAGTCATTGTAAGACTGTAGAGGATCGTTATGGTTAATAATAAATTCTTTATGCATAGTGTTGGCGAGCTTTGAAAACTTATTCCAATTTACTAGCCGTAGATTAGGTCTTTTGAGTGCAGCTGTGTTATTTTGAGAAATAAAGTTGTTTGTAGAAGAATCAGTGATAGTGTTGAACAAAATCTCAGTTATTGTGGATAGATGATAACTTCCCAGGGGATCATCATATACTGTCCAATTGCAAGTAAGGGCTATAGAGGGACTGACTATTGTTAAATCCAAACCATTTGGTCTCCAGTTATTTGTACCTACAGTTGTTGGTTGTGTGTCATTTAATAACACTAAATTGCATTCATTTACAGCGTCGAGGACATCTCTTCCACGAGGACTGACAGATTGGCAACCCCACATGGTGTGATGTGCATTGAAATCACCTGCTACTAAGCATGGTTGTGGTAATTTTGTTTTCTAAAAGTAGGACTACAATTTGTCGGGATATAAAGACTGGCCTTTGATAATGAACTGTTATTAAAGTTTATTTTGATAGCAATATTCTGAAGTGAATCATCAAAAAATGTTTTAATCTACTGTATTGTATGTTGTTACGAATGACTATGGCAACACCATTGTGTTTATTGCCACAATCATTGCGTTCTATTGAGTATCCTTTAATATTTAAAAGTTGTGTAGGCTTGAGCAAAGTTTCGCAAACCAAAGCTATGTCAATATTATTTTCATACAAAAATTGAGTAAAAATATGACGATTACATAACAGACTTTGAGCATTCCACTGTACTATCTTTAATTTGTCTGTGAATTTGTACTAATGTTCTTGGTATCACTGGAGTTGAAAAAATCGCTTAAAATATCTAACACATTTTAGAGGATATAATTTTTATAATGCTTTGCACTAAGAGATTCAGTGCCTTGTCATTTGATTTTAATAATGTCAAGAGATCAAGAGGCTTCTTAAAAAGGGCCGAGAGGTGGGAAATTTCCATTTTTGAATATGTCAGCGAATGATGGTGTCTGAACTTTTTGTCTGTTTTCTTGTATTTTCTTTTGCTTAATTGGACACTGAGCTGAAATGCTAACGTGATTGCCATCGCAATGGAAGCATTTGGCCTGTTCGATCGGAGTTTTACAAACTTTATATGAGTGGTCTTCTTTACAGATGGAGCAGCGCTCGGAGTTCTTGCAAAACTTTGCTAAATGGCCATACCTGAGACACCGGAAACATTGTTTGACTGGTGGAACATACGCGGAGATGTCATGCCGCCAACCGTCCAAATCTACGTAGTCTGGAAGAACTGACGTCGCGAAGGTGATGGCTACTGTCTGCAGCGGCTGTTGAATGAAGTTATCATCAACTTTGGTCCTTTTTGTGAATCTTCGAACAGATATTATTTTCTTGTAACTTGATAGCATTGTGAATATCTTTTTGTTTGTCAAGTTGGTAGGTCAAGTTGCTTACTCTAGTCTCAGGGTCCCATCTTCTGAAGATAGAAGCCGGTCCCTTACATCAAAGGTCAAGGATAACATTTCCGCCGGTAGTTTAGACAGCATTCCGTTTTCGGATGCTCGTCCGGGAGGTGGGGGTGGCGGTGGTCACCGTCGACGTGCTTTTTACAAGTACGTCGATTCAAAGGTTCATGATGGTGACTTAGGCGGTGCCGTGCGGATTCTCCTGTCAGATTGCTCCGTGGCTGAGGACAACGAGGAGACTTTAAAGTCCTTGCGGCTTAAGCACCCGGCACCGTCCCGTGCCCTTCACTTCCCCCCGGAGCCGGACCTCTCAAGCGAGTTCTTGGCGGTTGAAGCGGCTGACGTGTTGGAAGCCATTATGTCTTTCAATAACGGGTCCGCAGCTGGCCTTGATGGGATCCGCCCAGCAATTCTTAAGGAGTTGACTTCTGCGGGAGCTGGGGATGGTGGTGCGACTCTCTTACGCTCGCTAGTCAATCTTACCAACTTCATGCTGAGGGGAATGGTTAACAGAGATGTATGCCCCTATGGCGCTTCTCTCTGTGCTTTGAGTAAGGAGGATGGAGGGATTCGCCCTATTGCTGTGGGGAGCGTGCTTCGACGTCTGGTGGCCAAACTCTGTAGCAGAGTTGTAAGGGGAGTTGCATCATCGTTACTTCAGCCTCAGCAGCTGGGTTTCGGAGTACCCTTGGGTTGCGAGGCCGCAATTCACGCCACCCGGTCGTTTGCGTTCGATCCGGGTAACATTGACAACGTCATTGTTAAGATGGACCTACGGAACGCATTCAATTCAGTTGAGCATGACGTTATTTTAAATAAGGTCAGTCAATGCGTTCCTTCTGTCTATCCCTTTCTACATCAATGCTACTCGGGTCCGAGTAATTTGTTTTTTCGGGAGAACCTGGTGGAGTCACAGGGGGGTGCGCAACAAGGTGATCCCTTGGGACCGTTGATCATTCAGTTTGGCGATCCAGGATGTGGTTAAGTCCGTGAGATCCCCTTTGAATGTTTGGTACCTGGATGACGTCACAATCGGGGGACCTCCAGATGTGGTCCTGGCTGACGTGGATGTCATTATTCGCGGTCTTGAGGACTTGGGCCTTCATCTGAACCCGCAGAAATGCGAGTTATATCCGTGCTCGGGTATCTTGGCTCAGGACTTAACAGCGGAGTTTGACGCTTTAGTCCCTTGGGTGAAGGTCCTCGATAAAACTGATTTCACCTTGTTGGGGGCGCCGATCTTTGTGGAAGGGGTGCCGGCCGTCCTGCGAGGTAAGATGGAAGCCTTGGTTGGGGCTTTGCCACATTTTAAGGAGCTTTCCGCACATGTGGCCCTTACAATTCTGCGGAATTGTTTGTACCAGCCAATGTTGACTTATTCATTGCGTACGGCTCCGGTTTGGCTAGCCAGAGGGGAGGCAGATTCATACGACGATACATTGAGACATATTCTGGAAAACATTTTGAATGTTAAACTGTCTCCCTCTCAGTGGTCACAGGCTGCACTACCCATCAGGTTCAGTGGTCTCGGCGTTCGTCGCCTACAGGACACGGAACTCCCTGCTTTCTTGGCCTCTTCGCATGGGGTGTTTAAACTTGTCACTCGCATTTTGAACAGTAATGGTGATAATTTGAACATTCCGTTTGCGGCTGAGGCTTTGCGGCTGTGGCAGGTCCGTTGCCCGGGGAGAGATGAGCCAGAAAAGCTAGGCATTCAGCGAGCCTGGGATGAGGAGCTGTGCAAGTCATCCCTTGACGGGCTGGTGGAGCAGAACACGGGAGCCAAACATGCTCGCCTGCTTGCAGCATCCCAACCAGGGTCTGGCGCCTGGCTACATGCGTTGCCATCTCAGCAGTTGGGCACCTTTTTAGATGACAACTCCCTGTGGCTGTGGCGCTTCGTTTAGGTTGCGAAATCTGCGAACCACATCGCTGTGTTTGCGGTGCTGCAGTTGATTCGCTGGGGCGTCACGGGCTGCATTGTGTTCGGAGTGCAGGGAGACTCTCTCGCCATTACTCAATCAACGACATCGTCCGGAGGGCACTCGTCTCTGCTAACATCCCGGCGGTTCTTGAACCTCCTGGATTGTGTCGCAGCGACGGAAAACGACCGGACGGTCTGACGTTAATCCCGTGGGAGAGGGGTCGTTGTCTTTTATGGGATGCGACCTGTGTGTGCACGTTTGCTCCATCCCACATCGGCTCAACTGTAGTAACCCCGGGTGCTGCTGCCGAGTCAGCGGCACGGCAGAAGGGCATTAAATACGCGCAGTTAATGGGAAGTTATCTGTTCGTTCCTATGGCCATCGAGACTACAGGGGTATGGGGTTCGCAGGGTAGGGCCTTTGTCAGGGACATTGGGCGCCGCTTGAGGGACCGAGGGTTTGACAACCGCTGCGGGGCTTTCCTGTTCCAGAGAATCTCACTCGCTGTGCAGCACGGGAACGCTGCCAGTGTAATGGGCACCTTTGGGCCGGGAGATTCTTGGGGCGGTTTGTTTGTGTAATTGTTTATGTCAGTTGTTTTTTCACGTGTTATATTTTTATACGACGAAACTGTTTTTGTGAATTATATAATTTCTAATATAGTTGGTAGGTACATTTTTAATTATACCAGTAATTTCAGTGCTTGAAGCTGGTATATTGGCCTTAAATTGGTAGTCTTTTAAAAATGTAGCATTGTTCAAGAAGTCATTAGCAAGGCTGGCTTTTTCGAAGTATATGGCAATTTTGAACTTGTTCATTGACCTAAGATATTTGATTCCTTTATTAAACCTTTTGATACAGCTAGATGTGGGAGACATTAGGTCTCGGGTTCCTATAGGTATATCCGCATTGGAAGACTCTACGAATACTACAAATTCTGTAGCACCGGAATCCTCAGGGTATCGTCTCTTATAATCTGTGTTACCAGATAAGGTTTGTACTTATCTGCGCTTTCGACCTCTGACTCGGACGACGACGTGGAGTCTCCTTCACTTTTCTCTTCAGCCTCATCTTTTTTTCTCTTTCTTGTTCGCGCCTTCCCAATGATTGGTTCCTTTTTATTTGTCTCCAGACGCCTTTTATTTCTAAAAACCCCATTGATACACGAGTAATCGATGAAATTAATAAAAACTTCGAAAATCCCGCCTGATTATTTCAATGGTTTCCCGCGCTTTTCCTAAATTTATTTTTTAAATTGTCCGTTTTGTCCACCTAGTCACGGGCTCGGGGCACATTTTCACGGAATGACCCATTGACAATGATATTGGTGGGCAATGGGCATTATTGGTGTTCAGGTAATTCTCATTCTCAATGTCTTTTGATTCGAGCCTGATTCGAACCGACATAGGATGTCTCTTTTACACGTTAGCAAAGTCGTATATTGTATACTGCTGTCAGATAGATAATTATGATGACGTAGCCTTCTGTACATTTGTAAATTACTCTAAACACAGCCGCTGTGATGTGTTCAGTCATATTCTTGAGTGACGGACGGGACCATTGATTGCCCGATATCTTAATTTTTCAGACAATTTTGCGAGAAATACATAAGTAGTTAAAGTTCTGGGGTATTATTTACATTCTGCTCACAACCCAGCATAGTTTAGTTCAGTATTAATAGTTTAGAAGGAGATCTGTGACGCCAAATCCAAAAAACAGTAATGTGATTAGGACATCAAATTGATTGAGAAGGGTGCAGAATGATGGACGAAAACGATTTGTCGACTGCTGCCAGTCGAAAAGGAGTGGTTTCCCAAGCATGGACTCGGTTATCTCAGGTTAGCAGCAATCAGCTCATAAGGTTCAGACAAGATGTCGCCAGGTCATATCACATGGTTGTTCAAATTGATGGGATTAGGAAAGTATGGAATATCGAAGCTGCATACTATTATCCATACTCACCCAGGATTTTGGCTCCAATATTTTAAATCCGCAGGACAGATATGATGTGGAGTAATTATGGTAATTTATTTGAAATAATTTATAACATTCTTGTTACATTGCAGATATACCAGAGTACATTGGATCAGTGGACACCGCATAATAAGGGGCGATGGCTTGGTTCTGCACTGATGTTAATGGCATTTCTGCTCCGTGTATTTCTTAAGCAGGTTGGTTTCCACATCCACTTATCCCGACTAAAACTGTATAGGTACAGCCTGTAAGCTTTGGGACCTAGTAGTCCTCTAGAGACCTTGTAGTCTTTTTGCAACCCACCCTTTTTTGCCCTTGTAGTCCAAAAAGACAGTATCTTGGTTCCCCATACTCACCATATGGTATGTATGTCGCAGTTAGTTTGTGAAATCAGACACTTATGATCAATTTGAAATCAGACCTATGTTTAACCAAGTAGCTAATGTTCCGTCAGACAAGAAGGTGAACGAAATGTTTAAAAAGTTGTCTAAACATTCCTAGGGAATAAGACATATTATACAATATAAATACACTTAAGCACACATAAAAATTATTTTATGTGTAATTAAGTTTATGTTTTAAGTATTTTTTGTTGTTCTTCCATGTTCAAGCTAACACAAAGGATAAAGGGGTCTTCGCCTTTACCCTTCACCTAAGCTACCGCAATGTTTTGCCCTGATATAAGCTGTGCAATTCAGTAGTGAAATGATTCTCTGAAAGTAATCAGCTGTTTCGTGACTCCATCTTGTTTTACATTATTTAACCAACACGGCGGCTTTCGGTAGGATAGGATAAGAAACATTTTCGACAATGCTTAATTTAAATAAAAATGCTAGTCACCTGGTTAAATGTCGGTCTTGAATGAATGGTCTAGGGTGTTAGTTAAGTGTCTGATTTAACCAACCAACTGCGACATGTATACCATTAAACTGATTAGGATGTACTTAAATAAATATGAATACTTAGCTTTCATCCTATGCGAGCCATTTTCATGAACAGTCAATAATTTATAGAAGAGTGTTAGCTTGAGCTATCCTGCTCTGTTCTGTTCAAACAAACAAATTTTGTGTAACAAACAACGCATTGGTTCTCCATGCATGGTGTAAGAGAAAAATGTCTCCTTTGAAAAATTACTACAGAGTTCACAAAATAAAAGGCCCGGTGGCCCAAACTAAATTCAATCTTATTATGTCAGTGACATGGACACTGTCACCTGTCACCAGGCCTTTTATTTTGTAGAGATTGCACATCCTGTTACAATCATAGCTTTGTAATTAGAGTGGTCAATCTACATTTTATGACTAATTTTGCAGAGTTATCATAGTTACCAAAAAAATAATTTGTATTTTATTTCATCAAGGTCAAATTTTTAGACAATATTAAATCCTTGAATAAATTTTCAGTAATATCTTTAATTTTTTCAGGGCTGGTACATCGTTACATATGCACTGGGCATTTACCATCTGAATTTATTTATTGCTTTCCTTACACCAAAAATTGATCCTGCAATGGATTTTGACAGTAAGTAAAAGTTTAGTTTGATCATATCTTCAGCTTGATAATATCTGCTTGGTGAATGTGCCAAGTGTGCCTGAGAAAACAAGGGCTTAGAGTCATTAGCTGCTCAAACCACATGTCACATAGGAATCTTTCTTTGAAGTCTGACTTACATCAGTCAGCATGCATTGCTGATAGCAGATTTTTCTAAAATTCTGCAGCTCTGGCTACCCCATTATTAGTATAATGCATCGATATAAATACTAAGGATAGGCCTTCCCGTACTAAATTTTTTACCATTTTGAGGCTAAGAAAAATAGCGCCCCTGTCGGAATTCGTCGGAACCAAGACAGTACGAAAAATTGTAACGGAGTCACGGTCGGTCACGTTCCGATTTGTGGTGTATTGACACAATATTAGGAAAGTTGATCTACGGATAACTCTCAAATACCCGGTGACTTTTAATTGGTGATTAGGAGTAAAAATAAAATATATCTAGCTAAAATTTTACTTAAGGGGCGAGGTCTCACGCAATTACCTCATGTTTAATTAATAAAAAGTTGAAACATAATTAAATAGGCATATTAATTTTTGTCTTTGCCGTTAAATTATGAAAGAGGATGTAAGCTCACAGATACACATTAGTAGCGTGACTTGGAATTTAAGATCTTGATTTTAATTTATAAGTAATAAACTACCTAATGTTATGAATTAGTTAGGGGGGGGGTAACCAAATGACATTACGAATAGTAATCTAATGACATTACGAATATTAATCTTGACATTACGAATAGAAAAATAACCAAATCGGATCGTTTTTCAAATATAGGAAGCGGGCAGTTTCACTGTGCGTCGCGCGTCGCTACAAAGTTACGTCAGTCGAATGGTTGATTTTCGTTTGAGGATTTTTTCGAGAACAATATTTTATAGATAATCAATTTAAATCCAATAGTAATTGATAATATAATATTTACTTGTGATACGACACTCCCTGTTTTTGTGTTTTGCGATTTGGGTATGATTTACACCTTTTTACGTCGCAGGCACAGACTTGAATAGTAGGGACAGGGCACGGAGCGCTTGAAAGTGTCGCTACAAAAACAGTACAAAATCGGGAAAATTGGACTGTTTGCAATCAGTCGCGCTTGGACGGTGACAGCCGATTGACATATCGGCAGCAAAAACAAAAATGGTGACCTGCGACGTAAAAAGGTGTAAATCATACCCAAATCGCAAAACACAAAAACAGGGAGTGTCGTATCACAAGTAAGTATTATATTTTCAATTACTATTGGCTTTAAATTGATTATCTATAAAATATTGTTCTCGAAAAAATCCTCAAACGAAAATCAACCATTCGACTGACGTAACTTTGTAGCGACGCGCGACGCAATAGAATAATATAAGGATAAATAATCTAACCGGATGTCCTAACGGTGATGGAAAACATCGTGAGGAAATCTTCATTACTCCGTCTTCATTACATTAGCTGCTGCGATGGGCTTGCCCCCTGACACGCAAGATGGAGTATTAAATCACTAGCTAAGTGGGCACAGACCGGCACAGTTGTGCCTCTGCCAGCCCGTATGGGAAAAGGCGTGACGCTATGTTACGCGTTCATACTCTATTTTATACACGATGACTTAATCAGTGATATCAGGTACCAATTTTCATAACTTTTTCTATGATTAGGTATTTTATTACTTATAAATCAAAATCAAGATCTTAAATTCCAAGTCACGCTACTATTGTGTATCTGTGAGCATACATCCTCTTCCATAATTTAACGGCAAAGACAAAAATTTATATGCCTATTTAATTATGTTTCAACTTTTTATATATTGAACATGAGGTAATTGCGTGAGACCTCGCCCCTTAAGTAAAATTTTAGCTAGATATATTTTATTTCTACTCCTAATCACTGATTAAAAGTCACCGGGTATTTGAGAGTTATCCGTAGATCAACTTTCCTAATATTGTGTCTATACACCACAATTCGGAACGTGACCGAACGTGACGCCGTTACAATTTTTCGTACTGTCTTGGTTCCGACGAATTCCGACAGGGGCGCTATTTTTCTTAGCCTCAAAATGGTAAGAAATTGAGTACGGGAAGGCCTATCCTTAGTATTTATATCGATGGTCGCAGGTCACCATTTTTGTTTTTGCTGCCGATATGTCAATCGGCTGTCACCGTCCAAGCGCGACTGATTGCAAACAGTCCAATTTTTCCGATTTTGTACTGTTTTTGTAGCGACACTTTCAAGCGCTCCGTGCCCTGTCCCTACTATTCAAGTCTGTGGTATAATGCAATATTGTTGGAACTTAGTTTTCTTATTTATTGCTTGTCTCTATTATACAGTTCTTGCAAAACCGTCTGCAAAGGTGTGTAAGAGATTTTAATTGACTTTTTTTTTCAAATAAACATAAAAATTAAAATATTGTTTTATGATTTTTATTTATAGCTGAAGATGACAATGGCCCAGCTCTACCCACTAGGGCATCAGAAGAGTTTCGGCCATTTATAAGACGACTACCTGAGTTCAAGTTTTGGCTCTCTGTTACTAAGAGTACTCTTATAGCCTTTGTATGCACCTTCATTGACGCCTTCAATATACCAGTATTTTGGCCTATACTAGTTATGTATTTTATCACTCTGTTCTGCATCACCATGAAGAGGCAAATCAAGGTGGGTACCCTTTTATTTCTACTTATCTTACCGCATCTACGTTATAAAAATATATATATTATAATCGCCCATGACCAGCCCTGGATTTACCAATAGGCTGAGTAGGCTGGAGCCTAGAGTGGCAAATTTGGGGCCAAATATATTTTGTTCAATCAATCAATTTCTTATACGGTGGCTTCCAACGGTTTGATGATTCTGCCAATGTCAAGTTTCAGAAATGACATGTTATTAATTTATTACATGAACTACGTTGCGGTCCAAATCACAGGTTTTCCGGTATCTAGAACAAACAGGACAACACAATAGATACATAAATATTAAATTATGTTAGTTTAGTTAGACTACAACAAATACAACTATGTAGAGTTAAAGTTTGATGTTATTTACATCAATGAAACTGCACAAGATTTGGATCACAACCACCACACTCACAAAGGGAGTTGTCCCTGACCCTTATTTTAGCAAGATGCACCGTAGTGCAGGCATGACCCAAACGGAGTCGACAAATCGTAGAGATGGTGCGTTTATCCGCGACACGGTATTTGAAAACCAGGGTTTCGGTGGGACTGAATTCTGGATATCTCCATAATATCTACCTTTGACCTGACGGCTATTTTGCCAGGAATCGTTCCAGGATTTATAAAGATGGGTTTTTGATAAAGAACATATATCTGAGCTGAAATTATGAAAATGTTCAGGACCGCCCAATACATTTTGGGGCCAAATATATGTTGTTCTTGGTAACAAGTCTTTAACCTATCTAAGTGAAATTTCATGACAAAGCTTATTGGCTTCTCATTGCTTAACTTGGTAGGCACATGAAATTTCAGTGATAACAGGAATTCCTGATTTATCTTCATTAATATATAGGTATTTAGTAGCAATTTGAAAACTATGGGACGGTTTGGACTGCCCCTCATAATATTGCATGTTGACTGCTTGTTACTAGGCAGGCTAGCCATGGCCATGTGACATTTAATGGGCCGCTTGCTTGCGTCGCTCCTCTAATACTTTACTCGCTAACTTTCACAAAAATAAACTATTTTAGCAAAATAACTTTCCTTAAACTCATTAGGTATTTGTAGTTTTATTTTGCGGACGCTCGATAGAATACCGTCTCGGGTGCTACTTGCTGACGACTCGGACAAACATTTCTCGGACGCTGTGTCTGAATTGTCATATTTTAATTTTATTACTTTTTTATGACGATTCGGACCACACCATCTTGATGCTGTTTTTTACAGTCAGATAAAAAAAGCTTCCAAGCATAATTTGTAGAAAAAGAGAGATACCAAAATTACAAATTGATATATGGTCGTGAACTCTTAAGTCAAATCCGCAACAACATGCCATGCCGCTATCATGCCCTGAGCCGATGCCCGTTCGTAAAATTGGGTAAGCAGGCAAACTCCTCCTATATATATCATACACACATATATATAACCCAAATGGGCAACAGATAGATTGCAGATAGAAAACCTTTAGCATATACCGGGGCCATGGCTAGTAGTAACATCTAATGATAACTACTTAAACACACACAGGGGTTGTTTTTATCCTTATTCTACACAAGCTGATGCCTGCTCAATGTTTAGGGACCATAGCAGTGCGATCTGACTACTGGACATGGGTGTATACATTTTTCTCCCCTCCAACATATACCAAAAAAATACTCTAAGCCGCCATTCAAAACAAATATTTAGCATAAAAATCAACATCTTAAAAAACTAAAATCGCTCATTCCAAACATCAACATCTACATATCTATTGATTCGTAAATACTGAAATAATTCTTTACTTTGGCTACTTGATACTTTTTCCACCTACCTACATAAAAATATGTCAACAACAGTATTTGTACAAATCCATAACCCTCTTTCGCTCTTTACTGCAACTGAGCATATTTGTAAGGTATTTTTATTACCTGACAACTAAGCCGCGTTTTAATGTATTTATGTATGTTTGTAGTATTCTTTATTAGGTAATATAGTACCATCCAAACGGCTAGTCTGATTCCTACAGTAAGTTATTGTTGGATTGGTCTTGGGAACTTAAGTTTTTATCTGACTTTACAAATCCATTATTTTATCATGGTATCCGAATCGTCAGTAAAAATGTATTAAAATTGAAATGTGTCAGTACAGAGACCGTGTCCGAGAAATTAGTGTCCGAGTCGTCAGCAAGCCTCGGGTGCCAACCCACGCTACGCCGCCACTGGACGATAGTGAACAAATCTTTGGTGTGGCTTTAGTAAAAATATATTTAGAAATGTTTAGGATTGTGAAATAGGAAATCGAATTTTAGGGGAGGGGCGGTAAATGTGTACATCCGCCACTGCCCATGACTACACAATTTGGTACTAAATACTTTCTCTATCCCACTTGTATGAATATAATATTATATTGTTTTATTTTTTCAGCATATGATCAAATACAGATATTTGCCGTTTACTCACAACAAGCCAAAGTATAAAACTGTGGACTCGGCGGTCACTGTCAACTGACCATTTTGAAAGGGGTGTGTGATAGAATAATTACCTACTTGAAACTGTTGTATTGTACATTGTAATGTTTCTTCAAATACAGTTTTTATTACGATGTTCTTAATTTATTTTATTCAATGTAGCAAATGATTATTTCACTGAAGAAATCTACATGTCCTGCCAGGTTTAACACGTTGACGGGCAGTACACCTAGAGGCGCTAAGGATAAAGTTCAAAAAATTACAGTACGCCTGTACACGTTCATATTTAACCTATTCAATACCGCCGGCGTTAGCTAACGCCACTTTTCAGTTATAGATTTTAAATTGTATTACATACTATGGCATAAGGTTCAAAATCGCGACCCGTTCCAACTGCACTCGGTTTTTGAGAGATTAATCCATTTTATTGTCAGTTCGCACGTGCGGCGTACGTTTTCCCATACAGTTACAAGGCGAGGTAGAAAGTACTGTCACAGCTCAAGCAAATTTGATCACAGTAGTGTCATAATAAAGGGTCAAAATTTTCGATCATACCTAATGCGCCTACGCTCAGATCAGCGTCTCCAACCACGCCGTAATTACGGTAAACCTACCGTAATTTGAACACATCTACCACCTACCGTAGACATGTTCAATTCTACCGTAATTTCGTCTTTGGGTGAATATTTAATTTGACTTTTTTGGCTGTCCACGTCTTATAACAACAAAACGAATGAAGCAATGTCCTAATTTACACTGTATTATTTTTCTAGACACCGTACTATGATATAAAAACTAAAAACATAGTGTATTGGCATACCTATAACCTGAGAAATTCACGTAAGAAAGTTGAAAATCACCAACTACGAGCGCTGGGAGGCTTGTCTCCCGCGCGTTTCGGGTCAAATAAGCTTCGATAAATTTGTGACCAAACTCAGTATGAAAACGATTTATACCTAATCGGAAAGGATATCACTCCACGCACAACTTGAAACAATAAAAGCAATTACGTATATAGTATTTTGTTAAACAAGAGGTCGCGTTATGAATGAATGAATGAATACTTTATTGCACAAAACAAACATACAGAGATATACAAAGAAAGATATATGTACAAGAGGCGCGCTTATCTCTATAAAAGAGATTTCTACCAGCAAACCCAGATAGGAAAGGAAAGTGGATTGTGAGAGTAGAACCTATTTGCACAACAAAATAATTCATACACAATAATAATATAAGTAGGTACATATACCTAAAACTACTACTACACCTAATTTATATAATATTATATACATACATACATATCATACACATACAAGTTATATACATACATAAAATACATATACAAATTATATATACATACTATGGAAGAGAGAGGTAATGATCTTTCAAGCGAATCTTAAAAACGTTAAGTGACGGACTGTCCCTGATGGCACTGGGGAGCTTGTTCCAGAGCCTGATAGCACTGATCCTGAATCCTTGCCCATATGCGACTGAGTTGTGTTGAGGAGTTGCAAGCAGCGACCGAGTGTTTGATCTCCGAGACCTATCCGAAGAAAGAAACTCAAACCGATCACGCAGGAAGCTGGGGTAGCGAGGGTTGTGCAGAATATTGAAGAGTAGAATGAGAACATGGGTATCCCGGCGAAGACGAATTGGAAGCCACTGCAGTTCCCTACGACACTGGGAGACATGGTCATACTTACGCAGCCCGAAGACAAACCGAATCCCGAGATTTTGAAGTCGCTCGAGTTTGTTCAGTTGCTCTTCGTTCGCGCTGATCCAGCTGACATCTGCGTAATCAATGAGAGGAAGGAGAAGAGACTGGGCCAGAGTAATTTTAGTATGACGAGGCAGAAAGTTTTGAAGGCGCCTGAGGGAGTGAAATGTGGCAAAGACTCGTCTACTAACTTCGCAGACGTGAGCAGACCATGAAAGCTGATTGTCAAAGATAACTCCTAGATTTTTTGCCTTAGTACTGTACGGAATTATGGTTCCATCATAAGTTACAGGAACAAGAGGCAGATGCTGTAATACACTATGGGAGTGTCTGGAGCCGACAATCATGGCTTGCGACTTACTGGGATTGACAAGTAGTCCATGAGACAGAGCCCAGCCCCTGATGTTCTCGAGATCGTCATTTAATGCACCCACAGAAGAAATCATATCACTTGGAGAGAAATGGCGGTAGATTTGCAGATCATCGGCATAAAGATGGTAAGAAGAAGAAATGGCATCCGAAATGGAATTGATGAAGACGGAGAAAAGAAGAGGGGAAAGAATACCACCCTGAGGAACTCCAGAAGAAAGGTCGCACCACTCCGTGGAAGTCTCCTCGGACCTAATACGCTGCTGACGACCTCTCAGGTAGGAGCCGAACCAGCTGGCAGCGGCCGAGCAGACATTCAGGGACTTCAGTATCTCAACGAGGATGTCAAAATCAACACAGTTAAAGGCACTGCTAAAGTCTAGTAACGCTAACACAGTGATCTGCTTGATATCCATTGCTGATTCAATGTCATCGGTCACTTTAAGTAAGGCCGAGACGGTACTATGTCCCGGCCTGAATCCGGACTGGAATTGATTCAACAGCCTGTTAGAGGAAAGATAGGAGGAGAGTTGAGTGTGGACAATCGATTCAAGGACTTTGGAAAGGAAAGGCAGGATAGATATTGGACGATAATCTTTAAATGAAGATGGATTTGAGGTTTTGGGAAGAGGGATAACTAACGCCTTTTTCCACACATTAGGAAAAGAACACTGAGATAGAGAGAAGTTAACAATGTGTGTAATGGCAGGTAGGAGGAAATCAAGGATGCTGTTTATCATTCTCGAGCAGATACTGTCGTCACCTACAGCTTTTGAGGAGATGGCAAGCACCGCCTTCTTAACCGTGTCAATTTCGACAAGACTGAAGTCGAATGGAGTGCTGGTGGGAGATGGCTTGGAGCGCAGAGAATGCAGGGTGGCATTTTTAACAGAGGGATTCATTACAACAGGAGGGTCGGAGAAGAAACTATTAAGACCATTGAGATCGACATCACCAACCAATTGATTCTGGGACTTGCCAACACCAAGGGTTCTAAGGAACTTCCACACTTGAGCCGGGGTATAATTTTCGATGCACTCATAGATATGGCGGCGCTTGGCAGCGCGACACATATGGTTGCACCGATTGCGGAGACATTTGAAGGCAGCAAAGTTTTCATCAGTGGGGTCCTTTTTGTAGAAGCTTTTGGCTCTGTTCTTCTTTGCCATCAATCGCTTAATGGGATCAGAGAGCCAGGGCGCAGGGAGATGTTTTACTCGAACCTTTTTTACTGGTGCGTGCTTGTCGTAGAGTCCCAGAATAATTGTGTTGAAGTGGTGAATCTTGTCGTCAACGGTCTCACTAGTGATGACAGGCGACCAATCAATCGAGGCGGCATCAGACTTATGCGTTATGTTAGCGTTATGTTTGTCCCACTCTGAGCCGTGCTTCTCATGCCTCCCAATAAGTATTGCTATCTCATTAGGCACACAAACCAGCATCCTGTCACTTACGCATGTTAAAACATGTTAGTTGTGCGTGCGAATGCACAGGAAGTGGACGTAGAGAATATTCTTTTTGGCAGTCAAACGAGGTATGTTTTTCACGCGATATACTTTGGTACGCCGATCGGGTTATTTCCGTGGCTCGTTTTTTAAGTACTTATAATACGACGTGCATTGTGTCATTCCGTTCTCTAGGAGGTAAAAATGACGGAGCTTTAATTTTAAAATGATTTTTTGTAATTCAGATAGTAGTTTAGTAATTGAGATCAAAACACTCTTTTGCCATCAGTTCTGTGGCATCATTTCCGTGGTCATTTTTACCACAGAACTGACGGTCCTGCCACGGAAATGACTGGAAGGTTTTATTAAACGAAATCCTTAAAAAACTTTTCCTAAACGGAGTGGCAGAAGCTCAGATGGGTCTGAACACTTAATTTTTACACCACTTTATCATATTATTTATCAGAGGTAATTTTATGAAAATCAATGGCTAAATTTATGTTATGTTTTTGCCTATTTAAGTTTTGCAGGCGCTCATACAAACACTGAATATAATAATTATGAAATATGATACAGATATGTAAAAAAGAACTAAGCAAAATTAATCGCAATTACAAAAAGCAGGTTTACAGACCGAAACAGTACCACAAGTGGGAGAGACATGACAGTACCCCTGCAGCAAGTTCAAGTCATAGAGGCGAAGAAAAAAATGAGCAACAGTCTGAAGAGTTGCTGAACAACAAAGCAAAGTTACGTAGACTGACAATGGAGGAGACTATACACAACTTCTATTTAGACGATGACAACAGCCGGATGTGTCCAGGAAAGAAAGAGTACGTGACGAAAAATAAAGTGAGAAAGCAAAAGAGATACATGACGGAGTCCATCAAAATCTTACACTCAAAATTCAGGGAAATGTACCAACATTCAAAGTCAGTTATTCGCACTTTTGGAAAATGAAACCATTTTGGGTTCTAACACCAAATCTTAAAATAAGAGACACATGCTTGTGCAAAATCCATGAAAACATGGATTTGATAGTAACAGCACTGAAGAGAAACAATATCATAAGGGAAAAAACATCAAGAGATGTTCTGGTTTCTTTGTGCTGCAGTCCAATGGATCCTCAATGCCTGAGTGGAAAATGCAGTGTCTGCCAGAATAAGTCGCTAACATACCAGGAATTCAAGAACGCTGAGGATATACACTATTGGAAATGGAAGAATGTAAAAAAACAATATGAGAGAAATGGAGAGACAAAATATTCAATGCAGTCCGTTAAAGATAAACAAATTACAAAACCTAAAGATGTCATAGAAGAGTTTGAAAATATGCTGAAACCGTACCTGCTCCATTGCTCAAACATTGTCTCGCAAAGTGCTGATGTAAAAAAACTAAAGAAGGAATTAAAAGAGAACGAAGCTATAGTACATTGTAATTTTAGTGAGAACTATGGCTTAAAATACTGCAATGAGATTCAGGCATTACATTTCGGTGGAAGCCGACGGCAAATCACCTTGCACACAGTCGTGATTTACTTCTTTTTCAACGGGGCTATGAAGACTCAATCATTCTGCACCATGAGCAAATGCCTTCGTCATGATGCTGTTTCCATATGGGAACATTTGATGCCTGTGTTGAGCTTCATCGAAAACAATGCTCCAGAAGTAGAAGTCATCTACTTCATGTCAGATTCTCCTTCAGGCCAATACAGAAATCGTAAAATGTTTACGTTATTTCCAAACTCCACTGGCATTACCCAGGATTAAGATTCATAACATGGAACTACTCAGGGGCCGGTCACGGAAAAGGAGCTCCGGATGGTGTCAGCGGGGTCCTCAAACGAACAGCAGATTCAATTGTGGCAAGGGGACATGACGTGCCAGATTTGGAAACTCTGTTGTACCGCATGAAGACAAGCGTTCCAGGAGTCATTGTGGAAGTAGTTGAGGAGTGCAATATTCATCAAAAGGAGTTGCTGATTCCTACCCTACCAAAGTTTGTGGGCACTATGCAGGTGCATCAAGTTGCATGGGAAGCAATAAATAAGCACATTTTGGCCCTAAGAAAGCTAAGTTGTAGTTTAGGAAAATGCGCTATTTCTTCAGATCAATGTGAACACGGACGCCATGTAGGATTTTTTGATATTGGGTTGCAAAAACAATCTGACCCGAACTTGTCTCATAAGTCTAAAACCCTCAATAAGTCATTATTAAAAAAGTCATCAGGCTCAGCCGCAGGCAAGAGTAATAAAGTAAAAATTCTATTGAATATAAGATTTGATCACAACGCACAATTTACTGTAAAACAAAACAAAGATTCCATGTGGGATACCGGTAATTTTTCCAAAAATGCAGATGAATACACCACCGATCCGATTCAGTCAGATGACAGTTTTTGGGTAAAAGTGCCCTCAACGGATATAATAGATGTGACTCCAGAAACGGCAAACGTTTTCTTTTCAACTATCGCTGATAAAGAAAATTATGAAGTCACTGACTCGGATGAATATAATATTTTCTAGATAGTCTGAGGTAAAATGCATGTAAAAACTATAATTGAATCACTGATCTCACTTTATAATTAGCTAAGCACGTTTTGTTTGAATTATCATGATAAATTAAGCATCTCTGTGATAGTGCATTTTGACTGATTATTGATACTTAATAGTGTGTATTTAAGTGGTATTATTTGGGTAGGTTTAGATAGGTCTATAAGCTGTGAGTTAAGGTCATAGCCCACTTACACGACCCTGCTACCACCTGACTAATAAAATATCATTCATATATGGGCTTTAAGTCCTGGCCTTACGATATAGTTTAAATTGACATCATAAATTAGCAGACAGCTGGGTGTCAGCAAGCTTCCCGCCATCAGACTGCTCGGTAGTTGACGCCTCACTGGCCGCAAGTTATAGACGAGGAGTCGCCGCGCGCTGACTGCTATGCTACCGCGCGCCGGCGCCTCTCAACTCAACTGTGCCTATCGTGAAAAGCGAGAGCGGTCGGCGAGTGGACAGCTGGGCGTCTGCTAGCTGTCGATGCGTGGACAGCTGGGCGCCTGCTAGCTGTCGACGAGTGGACCGCCAGCAGTCGCCTTAGTTTAGGGCGGTGTTGAGTGGGAGCGGTGTTGGAGCAGGGTCGTGCAAGTGTGCTATGACCTTTATGGTTGACGTAGGAAAGGCTGTGATGATTCTGAGGCTGGTTAAACTTGATGTTTATTTATTAAATAGTCATTATTCTAAAGTAGTAGTCTGAATAGGAGGGCAGTTCTCCTCATGAGTCAAGACTTCTCACTTTCGTGTCACCTTCCCTTCCCCACCCCTTCAGCCAATTCAGCTCATACTAAGGAAGAATCCAGGAAGTAGGTATTCCGAGATTCTTCCTTAGTATGAGCTGAATTGGCTGGAGGGGTGGGGAAGGGAAGTCGACACGACAGCGAGAAGTCTCTGACTCATGAGGAGAACTGCCCAGGAACACACAGCACACAGCTGTATTTATGTGTACTAGTTATCTCTTCTAAGGGTATTTTGTTTAGTTCTTTTTTTGTTTAGGCAATTCCCAGGAATCCTCTTCAGGTAATGTCGATCTCAACGGTCTCAACCAATTTTTTTCTTCTCCTCCCGTCGTGATGGACCCTACCACTAAGGAGGCAACCCTTCATTGTCTACGGTCGAGGGCTGCAGTCCGCAACTCACCGTTTAACTTTAAGCTTGTCGGAATCGGTGCAGTTAGAAAGGCAGTGCTAGCTATCACATCGAAAGCTGCTGGTGGCGACAACGTCAGCTATCAGATGATCCACAGCGTCCTTGAGGAGTTGCTTCCTCCAATTACCCACATCATCAACTTCTCTCTATCGGTGAGCTCCTTTCCTAGTCTGTGGAAGAAAGCACTCGTTATCCCACTGCCAAAAAAATCCAATCCCTCCTCCTTCAAAGATTATAGGCCCATATCTATCCTACCCATTCTCTCCAAAGTCCTTGAATCCATAGTCCACTCCCAACTCTCCTCCTACCTTTCATCAAACAAACTTCTCAATCCTTTCCAATCTGGGTTCAGACCAGGCCATAGTACTACCACAGCACTCTTAAAAGTCAGCGATGACATACAGCTAGCCATGGATCAGAAGTTGGTCACGGTCCTAGCCCTGCTTGACTTCAGCAATGCCTTTAACTGTGTCGATTTTGACATCCTGGTCGCTATATTGAGCTCTCTGAATGTCTCCGTCCATGCTGCTAACTGGTTCCACTCATACCTGAGAGGTCGTCAGCAACGCATTAAATCTGAAGAGACCGAAACTCAATGGTGTGATCTTTCCTCAGGAGTGCCTCAAGGTGGTATTCTCTCTCCTCTTCTATTTTCAGTCTTCATCAACTCTATCTCCGACGTTATCTCTTCTTCGTATCATCTTTACGCAGATGATCTCCAAATTTATCGCCTCTTTTGCCCCTGCGATGTAGCTTCAACCGTGGAGGCACTGAATGCTGACCTCGAGAATGTGAAAGACTGGGCCTTATCATACGGGCTGTTGGTAAACCCGACCAAATCACAAGCCATGCTTTTAGGAACCAGGCACACGCTTTCCTTGATACAAAAACTTATTGTTCCCGTGTCATACAATGGCATCACAATAGAGTATACAGATCAGGCGAAAAACCTTGGGGTTATTTTTGACAACCTGCTGTCTTGGTCTCCACATGTCAGCGAGGTCAGCAGACGGGTCATTGCGTATTTTCACTCCCTCAGGCGTTTGCAGTACTTCTTGCCACGGCAGACCAAAATCACCCTTGCTCAGTCCATTCTCCTGCCACTAATCGACTACGCCGATGTCTGTTGGGCGAGCGCGAACGAAGATTTACTGAACAAACTCGAACGACTTCAGAATCTTGGGATTCGGTTTATCTTCGGGTTGCGCAAATTCGACCATGTTTCTCAATATCGCAAAGAGTTGGGTTGGCTTCCAATTCGTCGTCGCCGAGACACTCATATTCTCTCTTATCTTTTCAATATATTGAAAAATCCGCGCTATCCCAGCTACCTTCGAGACCGCTTTGAGTATCTCTTTTCAGGAGATCGGCACCGGAGATCCCACACGGTCTCACTCTTAGCCACTCCAAGGCATAGCACCTCGGCATATGAGCATTCATTCAGGCTGCAGGCGGTTCGACTGTGGAACGCACTACCTAGCACTATAAGAGACTGTCCCTCTCTTGTCTCTTTCAAAAACCGGGTAAAAGAGCACTTCCTTTCTCTTTCGTGAGAGTTATATATAGTATGTATATCATTATAATATATAAACTATGTATTGTATTTGTATGTATTGTATTTAGTAGTCTGGTATGTAAGTATTTTGTTTTCCGTATTTTATATTATATATGTATTTTAGTATAGATTAGATATTGTACACTGCCTACCCTTTCATGATACATTTCGCTTTCATGCCTTGGTTTGCTGGAAGAAATCTCTTTTTAGAAATAAGCTCGCCTTTGTACATATGATTTCTCCTAATGTAACCTTTTAAATTTTATATGTGTGTGTGCAATAAAGAATTATGAATTATGAATGAGTTCTGTGTCAAAATATATTAATAATATTCTTCCTTACTAATTAAAATCAGTCGAATGTGTATACAGGCGAGGGGACAGAGCTACACAATACACAGCTAAATGGTCTGATCCGCTTTACCGCCCGTACTCACCCTGCAAAGCTGTTAATTAGTAATGAGGTTAATGTTTATTATTTTTGAACAACATACCTGTATGTCACATTTTTTTATAATTATTTATTCATATCAGACTTATAATGAACGCTGTAATAGATAATGTTACAATATTTTTGTTTTGAGTTGATTTTTGTTAATTATTACAATTATGAAGAAAAATAATTTAATTACATCGTTTTGTTTTAAAATATTCATGTTCGTAACAGATGTATAATGGATAATGTTATAATGGTTTTTGTTTTGAGTTGATTTTTTTTTACAACAACAATTACTTATAAAGAAATTTTATTTTATTTCATTGTTTCATTTTATCAATATATATATCAGCATTAGTATAAATAATTGTCATGGTGATCTTTTGATCGATCAACCACTGCCAGAAATACGTAATAATATATCCATGTATGGGAAAGTAGACCTTTCGTCAGTTCTGTGGCATAGATTTGGCATGGCCGTCAGTTCCATGCCAAAAATATTTTTGATGTTAAATTTTAGCCAAAGTATTCGCTTCTAATTCACGCCTCATCGATAGTTCTGTTTTTAAGGCTTTAGTCTTTCATAATCTTTGTTAATTTTCCATATTTTACAAGAAACAAAAAATGCCACAGAACTGACGTGAAAATCGGAATTTCAAAAATTCACCCCTTTATGAGTAGCGCCTTAAAATTTAGTACCCAACCATACACAACACAGTCTATTTTAATTTCAAAACAATGTTTTAAAATGCCAACACTATCGTTCCCTGGGGTATTCCCCGCACAATCAACTTGTGTGCATAGACAAGTAGACGAAACTTATGCGACCAAATTACGAAGTTATTGAACATAGTACTTCAGTAGAAATTAGCCATGCCTCTGCTGTGATGTACACTAGGAGTCGGGTTAATATTAGGTAAGAACAGGTAACAGAAAATCACACTGATATCGGCTCGCAGCAAGCGTCCACGTCTTCTCTCCGCGGCGGTCGGTAGCCAGTGGCCTCCCCGCCCCGCAACCTTGCGTTTGCGCTTCTCGAGACGACAGAGTTACACACAACTATAAATGTCTATACACTACATCCCTCCCTTGTTATTTTTTTTTTAATAAATATAAATATACCTAATGTATAGATTCAGTTAAGGAACATAGATCAGCTTATCGTACAAATTAAATATATTCATAATCACCAAACATTTTTTATTTTTACATACGTACATCAAGGACAATCATCAAGTCTTTATTCAAATAATGTATAATCGCTAATCATCAATTATTTTGTCATTATTGGCCATCATTTTATTCACTTGAGTTGCGATTGATCTACTTCACTATTATCGTTTGTTTGAGCTTCCCTAGCATTATTCTCATCATCTAGCACCTTCCATTGTCCTTCTACTCGTTTTAGGTGTACGACGTTCCGCCTGATTCGCTGACCAGTTTCATCGTTCCGAAGACTTACGTCACCTCCTTTGTTCGCTTCGACGGTATGTGTTTCGGGTTCATAGTTTAAACTCAGCTTGTTTTGTTTAGTCATGTTCTTGACATATACTTTATCTCCAACTTCCAATTCACAAGGAGTAGCTCTTCTCTTCCTATCCGCATATTCCTTCCCTTTTTCCTTTTGTTCCTTATCTCTATCCCTCATTTCAAGATCCTCTGAGAGATGCGTCATGTCCTGTATCATAGGCAGCTTGTCTCGAAATTGTCGTCTAAAGAACAATTCTGCTGGTGTTTTTCCAGTTACTGTGTGAGGTGTACTATTGTACATCACCATATACTCACGAAGAGCCTCTTGCCAGTTCTTTTTCTCTACTTGAGAAATCTTTAGGCGCTTTAGGATGTCCCTATTCTGGCGCTCCACCTCTCCATTTTGTTGTGGCCAGTAGGGAATGGTATTATAGATTCGTATGTTCCTCTCTGCACAGAAACTCTTAAAGTCTTCGCTGGAAAACTGTCTGCCGTTGTCTGATGTAAGTGAGACTGGATTGCCAAGCCTGCTAAAAATGTCCTTAAGCATTCCGATTATTTCGGAGCTTGTTATGGTTCTACATGTCTTCACCTCTTTATATCTGGTGTAATAATCCACAACTACTAGGATATAATCTCCACTTGGTAAGGGGCCCATAAGGTCAATTGCTATGTCAACCCATGGTTCAGAAGGTAAGTCTCTTCTTTTTAATGGGTTTGGGGCACTGGGAGCAGAGACCAGGATGCATCCTTTACAGGCTTTGCTTATGTTTTCAGCATCTTTGTCGCACTTAGGCCACCATACTTTCGTTCTTAATCTACTCTTCATCGCGACTATCCCCGGGTGGCCTTCGTGTGCAGCTTCCAGAACTCTTCTGCGTAATTTGGTCGGAATTACAATTTTCGTCCCCCTGAGGAGAATATCGCCATGAAAGCATAATTCATTCTGGAAAAGTTTATAGCCTTTAACCGTTTCATCCCAGTTACCATCGTAAAGGCCCTCTCTAACCTTCTGTATCTCTGCATCTACTAGAGAACTCTCGGTGATCTCTTGCAATGGAATGGCTACCGGTCGTGCTAATTCGGTAACAGCTTGAACATGGTCTTTGAATAAAGCCGTCTGGTTTGTTGTCACTTCACAGAGTCTCGATAGTGGATCGGCTATGTTGGTCTTCCCCGGGCTATATTTCACCTTAAAATTGTAGGATTGCAGCCTCAACACCCACCTTTCAATGCGAGCGCATGGTTTTGCTTTCGGGCCAAATATAACCTCCAAGGGCTTATGATCCGTTATTAGATCAAACACCTTGCCATACAGGAACATGTTGAAATGTTCAACTGCCCAAACCAGGGCTAAGGCCTCTTTTTCTGTTTGGCAATAACGGCGCTCACAGCTACTGAGGGTTTTGTTACCAAATGCAATGATTCTCGGTCCATACTTGTTGATTTGCACCAGCACTGCACCCAAACCCACCGGGCTGGCATCTGCAATCACCACAGTCTTATCATGAGGATTGTAGTAACCTAAATTTGGTACCTTCATGAGTGCTGCCTTGAGATCATTAAATGCGTTCTTTTGGGCGTCTCCCCAGTCATCTTGAATGTCCGTGTTTCTTCCCGTTCTTTTCCGCAGCAGTTGCTTGAAGGGTTCTGTTAACGTTGCTAAGTGGGGGATCCATTTTCCCACGTAATTCACTAAACCCATAAAACTCTGCAGTTCAGCGATATTCTTCGGGGCCCTGAATCCCTTTATTGCCGAGATGTACTTGTCTAGTGGTTTCACACCCTGTTCTGACAATTCATGCCCTAGGAAGTGGACTTTCTTCATTCCGAAAATGCATTTGTCTTCCCTCAACATCACGTTATTTTCCTCTAACACCGCCATAACTTTTTTTAGCCTTAAGTCGTGTTCTTCTAGGTCTTTCCCAAAAGTCAAGATGTCGTCTATAAAGTTAATGACTCCTTCGCAACATAAAAGAATTCGTTCCAGTGTTTTTTGGAAAATCTCCGGCGCACACGAGATACCAAACATCATCCTCTTGTATTGATACAATCCTTTGCTGGTAATGAAGGTCGTGATATGTCTTGAGTCCGGGTGAAGTTCAATGTGATGGAACGCATCTCGTATGTCTAGCTTACTAAAGATTTTAGCTTCACGAACTTTTGGCAACAGTTCTTCCATCGTTGGCAGTGGATGGTTTTCACGCTGTATAGCTGCATTTGCTCGGCGCATATCGACGCATAATCGGATGTCTCCTCCATCTTTAAGAACGGGGACTATAGGCGAGATCCAGTTAGAAGGACCTTTCACTTCTTCTATAATGTCCCTTTTAAGTAATTCGTTAAGTTTCTTCTCTACTTTTTCTTCGAGTGGGATGGGAATCCTCCGATACGGCTGAGCAACAGGCTTTATTGAATTGTCGATCGGAATCGTAACTAAAACGTCTTTGAATTTTGGAAACGCCATAGTTTCAACCTGGTTGATATCCAAATTGATCCGAAGTACTCCCAATGAGGTTGCCGTCATACGTCCTAGTAGGTCACGCGTACCGTTTTTGATCACGTAGAATGTTGTGATGTCCTGTGATGTTCTGGCAAGTTTTATCGTAGCTTTGAATGATCCTATCAGTTTCAGCGGTGTTGCACTCCCGTAAGCTACGAACGTTTTGTTAGGATTCGGATCTTGATGAGAAACTTTAGCGTTATCTTTCTTCATTCTTTCCCAGGTTTGGTCCGTTATAAGATTGTGTTTGCAGCCCGAATCTATCAACATCTCCACGTTGGTTCCACCTATGTTACATGTGACCTTTGCGTCGTTCTCGATATTGAAAATGTAGTCAACTTTTCTTTCATCCGTGCTTATGTTTGCAGTTTCCTCGATATTATTTGTTGTCCTGCTTTTCTTCTTTATTACCTGACTGTTTGATGATTCTTCTCCTTCCAGTTTCCTCTTCTGAGTTTGTCTTGTCCGACATTGATTTCTGAAGTGTCCTAAGATGCCACATTTAAGGCAAGTCTTTCCTTTTGCTGGACAGTTGTTGTCACGGGCCAAATGTTTGGAACTGCCGCATCTACTACATTCCAAATTTTTATTTTTTTGGTGCTTCTCCTTCCATTTCTCTATACCTACTCTGTTGATTGACTGATTTTCCACGGGTTTTGTAGCGAAGTTTCCTAATTGACGATCTATGGCTTCCAGCGTATTCGCTTCTGCAACTATTTCATCCAAAGTGATCTTGTCCCCTGTTTTCAATATCTTCTTGCGGAGTTCTTCCGTCTTACCCTTTTCTGTTATTTGGTCTATGATATGCTCGTCTTCTTTTTCACCAAACTGACATTTCTTGGCCTGTAGTCGGAGTCTGACAAGAAATTTTTCGAACTTCTCATCCTGTTCCTGTTTTAGAAGACGAAACAGGTGTCGCTCATACACTTTGCTCTGTTTAGGTGCAAAGTAGCTGTCTAATTTTCCGATGGCGATATTAAAAAGTTCGCCTTCAGTTGCATTAGCTCCCGGGAAGTTGTAGAAGACTTCTTGTAACTCGGGACCACCGAAATGTAAAAGACTAGCTCTTTTCTTTGCCTCGTTGTCTATGCCTGCCGCCTCGAGGTAAATGTTTAGACTTCTTTTCCATCTTTCCCAACGAACAGAGACTGAGCCAACTTCCCCTTCACATTCGAACTTCTCTAAGGTGTACAGTGCCATTGGGGCTACCTGTTGGCAAGGTAAGTACGTATGTTGTAGATTTATAGTCATTTTTTTTTGTTTACGCTATCGCAATCTAATGCTAGTAATAATGCATCTTCTGTACGTGACTGTACTTATATTGTTATATTATTAAGCTACGTAGGTAAGTATCTACACCCGCATTTTAATGCTCAAAGTCTAAACATTAAGTTTTGATCCGTGAAAACTCCGCAATTTAATGTTATACCGGTAAATCTCCGCAATTCAATGCAAGTTGTACACTAAGTACTCATCGATTTCCACAATTTAATGCTTTTATTAACCATTTTTAAACTCATACCGCAATTGAATGCTTAGTTGCAATTTAATGCCCAATCGCAATTGAATGCTTAGTCGCAATTTAATGCCAAGACGCAATTAAATGCTCAGTCGCAATTTAATGCCCAGTCGCAATTGAATGCTCAGTCGCAATTGAATGCCCAGTCGCAATTGAATGCTCAGTCGCAATTTAATGCCCAGTCGCAATTTAATGCCCAGCAGCAAAACAGCTCACTGTACGATACTTTCAGTGATTATCGACGAACATTTATTATAGATATTGACAAATTAATAATAATATAATAATAATAATACCTTGGACACCAATTTACACACATTGATCAAGCCCCAAACCAGGACCCCCTGCATCCCGGGTACCAGACAACGATACACATATATAGATAAGTAGATAAATATCATTCACAGAACTCGACGAGTTTCGTAAATCTATTTAGGCAGGTAATAGTTACCATTTAAATTTTATGGATTTGTCTACGGTATAAAATAATACCTATATAGTTCCTTACCTATAAAATAAATATGTATTTACAGTTACCATTGTTACTAACTGTTATTGAAGAGGTAGGTGAGTTGCGTAGGTATTATTTTGTTCGCGTCTTAGGTATCTTAGTTTCTCTGGGTGTACAAAAGGGGACTGACTGACATACCTAAATAATTATACGACGACCCGAATGGCTGAGTCGGCAGTGCCCTGCCTGCGAATTCGGGGGTCCCGGGTTCGAGTCCCGGTGGGGGCAAGTAGTTGTTTGGTGAGAGCGGATGTTTGTGCCCTGGTCATGGTTGTTTGGCATAACCGAATCAAACTTACATCTGTGAAGAAACTCAATGGGTAGGTACCTACATAAAAATCACTTTGACAAAAACTTGGTAGTTTGTCATGCATGAATTGACAGCTCAAAGCAAGTGCCTCGTGATCCGAAAGTTCCATTTATTCGACAATTATACATAGAAGGATAGTATAGGTATTTTGTCTACGTATGTTTTGTCTCTCTTTTTCTTTTATTATTGAATGTAAAAACATTAAAATACTTACAGTTTGCCTCGTCGCCACATGTGATGTACACTAGGAGTCGGGTTAATATTAGGTAAGAACAGGTAACAGAAAATCACACTGATATCGGCTCGCAGCAAGCGTCCACGTCTTCTCTCCGCGGCGGTCGGTAGCCAGTGGCCTCCCCGCCCCGCAACCTTGCGTTTGCGCTTCTCGAGACGACAGAGTTACACACAACTATAAATGTCTATACACTACATCTGCGTTTTGTCAACTTTAATTTCTGTTCTGTTCGCAATTTTTCACATTAGTTTGCTGCGTCAGATCATAGATCGCAATTATAATTATAAAAAATGACGTCTGAAACAAGTGACGAGAGCGACGCTGGACCTTCCAGTTGTAAGCGCGCTAAAAATAGGTCGTACAAACAAAAATTTCGATCAGAGTGGCTGAAAAATAAAGACTTTTCTTCGTGGCTTCGCGAATACCCAAAAAACCCATATATAGCAAAGTGTTCGCTCTGTGATACCACCATGCAAGCTGATATAAGTGTGCTGAAACGTCATAACGCAGGTTCAAAGCATCAAAGTAAGGTAAAGAGTACATCTATTCAACCACCAATTGTCAAATTGTTGCAAGCTTCAAAATCGAATACAGTAGAAGAAAAAGCAAAATATGCAGAGCTCAAACTAGGAGCATTTATGGCTGAACATAAGATACCACATTCAAGTATGGACCATTTATCAGATTTGTTAGTTGATGCTTTCCCTGATTCAGACATTGCTAAAAATGTGAAAATGAAACATACTAAGCTGCAAGTTGTAATAAACAATATCTTGGGCGATACGGAAAAAGCAGCTTTAAGCGCCGATTTAAAATCACAAAAATTTTCCGTACTAATAGATGAAAGCACCGGCATTACATCTACAAAAACTATGTGTGTGGTTGTACGTTATTATGACCCGAAGATAGGGCGTGTGGTCAGTCGGCTTTGGGACCTCATTGACCTTTTTGGCGAAGATAATAAAGATCACACTACAACTGCAAAACGCCTATTCGAAGTCCTGATTAAATCATTCGAAGAAAATTGTTTGCCTCAAAAAAATATAGTTGGATTCGGATCAGATGGTTGCAATACCATGATGGGCTGTAACAATTCGGTTTCATCAAGATTCAGGCAGTTATGTCCAGGAATAACCATTATAAAGTGCGTTTGTCATTCGTTACACATATGCGCGAGCGACGGTTGCAAAGAACTGCCACCCGAAACCGAAAAATTAGCACGCAACATCTATAACCACTTTAAAACCAGCAGTAAGCGGCAAAGTCAACTAAAAGCTTTCCAAGAGTTTTGCGATGCAAAAATACATAAAATGTTGCGACCAGCCCAAACTAGATGGCTATCTTTATTAGCCGTTGTTGATAGGATCCTAGAACAATGGGAGGCTCTTAAACTTTACTTTGATGATAAATGGCTTGAAGATCATGAATGCCGTGAAATACACTCTGCTTTGAGAGACCCCATTCAGAAGGCTTACTATCTTTTTCTTTCATGGATGTTGCCGAAGTTCACTAGGACTAACGCATATTTTCAAAGTGAAACTACAGTCTTACCAGAAATGCACTTGAAAATGGAAGAACTGTACAGAAAGCTGCTTCTGTTAATTATGCCCCCAAGTTATGTAAATAATACACCGCTCGACAGTATTGACCCCACAGACGAACTCAGACATATACGACTAGAAGATATTTATTTAGGTCTTGGTGTTCAGAAACAGTTGTCACTTCCTGAAGTTAATGCTGATGTCAATTCTGTGAAACAGTTGCGAGAAAATTGTAAGAGATTCGTTGTCCAGGCAGCGGTTGGCATACGAAAAAGATATAGCCTCCAAGACAAACTGTTAAAAGCAATTTCCAATTTAAATAACGAAAACTGCATGTTAGCAACCGAGAAAAGACAAACATCGTTGGCCAGCATATTCGACTTACTGCCCCGAATCTCTCCAAAGACACTTGATGTCCAGCAAATTTTAGATGATGAATGGCGGCATTTATCGAATTACATTGAACAAAATAAATGTGATTTAGACGTCAACGATTCTCCAGATGTATTTTGGCATAAGGTGTCTGAAATCAAAACTAAAGAAGACTCGCGGCCATTCTATAACTTAGCACATTTTATGCTCGGAATGATGTCATTGCCCCACTCAAATGCCGATTGCGAGCGCATTTTCAGCCACATTGCAGACCTAAAGACAAAAAAAAGGAACCAATTGTCCACAAAATCTATTGCAGGGAATCTGTTTACGCAGCAACTTATTAAGAGAACGGCCAAAAACTGCGTAGATTTCCATCCTACTGATAAAATGATTAAAAGCATTAATGTTTCGATGTACAAAAAGGCTGAAACACCCGAAATTTAATGTTTAATTGATTAATAAAGTTACCGTATTTTTAATTTATTATCTCCCGTAATTTTCCGCCCTATACCGTATTTTTAGACTAGCAACACCGTAATTTTGACAAATAGAGTTGGAGACACTGGCTCAGATGGATATTTTGGTGTGCTCCCCGCACACACTACGCCTGCGGGCGTCGTCTGTACAAACAATCAGTCCAGTAGTGTCAACCGGTGGGACGCCACCCGCTTTTTATTCTCTCGTGCATTGTTTTCGCGAAGGTAAGAAAACCTGTTACGTAATTTATTACCTAAATGTATTTTGTATGATGTCTAAAGTATTTTCTGTTATGCACAATAAATCTTTATTGTTTATTATTTGGTTTTAAATGAGTTTATGTTGTTTTATTCATTGTTAGGTTTACTCATAACTCATAACCTTTCATTTTACCTACTTGCAGATAGATTCGTTTGTAATTTGGTTTTTACTGAGTTTATGTTGTTTTATTCGTTGTTAGGTTTACTTATAACACATAACCTTTTATTTTACCTACTTTCAGATGGATCCTTACGAACGGAATAAGAAACTTGTAGAAGATTTGTTCAAGGACTGAAACTTCTAGTCCTGAGTCAAGTCAAGATCCGTATGCAGTCGATCGAGAATTCGGCTCTGACCAAGATTATCAACCTCCGAGTGGCGGTTCTTCGAGATCTGACGATGAAACCGGAAAACGAGCTACCGATGCAAAGGCTTTCCAGACCAACCCCCACTTTGCCCTTCGTGCTTCGAAATATATCACGAAAGCTTAAATACGACTGCATAAAAGTATAGTTATCGCGAAGGTACGGCGCGGCATCACCACAGATGGGCTGGGCCTCTCGCCTCATGTGCCTCGGAAGATGCATGTCAACGAGCGCCTGACAAAAGAGAACCGAGTCCTCTTTGCCAAAGCCCGTAATCTTGGCAAGCTATGGCAATTTATCTGGACCAAAGATGGTCTCGTACAAGCCAGACAATCAAAAACTTCTAAGATCTTTTACATTAGATGCGAAGATGCTCTGGGCCGTGTTTTTGGCAACTGTGCTAGTCCCAAAAACGTCTAATGAATTGGCGATATTGCAGTTGCCTTGTTTACAGCTTATTATTTTGATTTGCACTTTTTATTTAACCTTACTGACCTGATATTTTCTTTATATCACCATGTTAGCACTCATTATGTCTTTGCACTTTTAGTTGGTGTTATATATACACGAGTAAGTCAATTTGTTACAAATATATTTTTTGTAACTCACTGGATAGTAATGTCCTGTGGTGTGTATGCGCAGCGGCGAGCGAATCACACTCACAATATCACTATGTATTTATATGTTCTATGTTATACCTATCTATGACTTATACCTATTTGCATTGCGTGCGTCTACTCTCCTGTTATCGGAGCTTAGCAATACATTGCTAAACATTTCTTTCTGGAACGCGGGGTCGTTGAATACTGGTCTTGATGAGCTCATAGCTGCAATATTACAAAAATCACCCGATATTGTAGCAATTAACGAAACCTGGCTAAGGGACGGTGAGGTAGGACGTGCGCCGGTAGTGCCCGGATACAGACTGCGTCATGCATGTAGCTCGCTCAATGGAGGTAAGACGCACGCGCAGCGGCGGTGTTGCTTTTTACATCAAGATAGGTTTGAAAGCAAGAATCTACCCTCATCCGCCAAAGTCAGAGTCCAAAGTCGAACAACTTTGGCTATCCCTAAACATGCAATCTACAAAAATCATAGTAGGCACTGCCTATAGTCCACAATGGATGCAAGTCGACGACTTTTTGGATGCACTGACGGACTCCATAGCTACCTTCTCGAAATTTTGACCGCATCGTCTTGACTGGTGATTTTAATATCGACCTTCAAAACACTGGGGCGGCTACTATGACACATAAGCTGAATCAATTTCTGGATTATACCAAACTTGTAAATTGTATAGCCGAGCCAACGCATTTCACCGATTCTAACACCGCGCTTATAGATTTGTTCTGCACTAATGCTTGTGTGGCTCGCGGGGTTATTACGTATCTTGCAAACACTAAGCAATCGACAAAAATTGCACAATTTCTGCTGTGACAATGGCGGAGTATAGCCAGTGGCATGGACTTAGTAACTATTGAACAGTGGTCAACGGTGCTGCCTCTAGCGAGCAATCGCAAAACTAAAAAGAGCATTTATATAATGTATTCTGTGGTTGCAAGTAGCAGAAAGCAGTGTTGCCGTTTTAGCCACTTTGTGGCTAGATCTAGAGGATTTTCAACGGTTTTAGCCAAAAAATAATAAATGTTAGCCACCAAAACGAAACTAGCTACATCTAGCTACTTTTGGTATGTTTTTAGATTATTACTTTTGGAAGTCGAACGAGCAAGAAATTTTAAATAAATCTGTGGTTATCGCCTTTTACTGAGTAGGCAAAAGGCAACACCACCGCGGTCCGCCCTCCGCGCCGCAGTTGTAATCTCTGATCAGGGTTTTCCCAATGAATGTTTATATTTTTCCGTAATTCAGATTCGATTGAATGAAAATCTACGTTATTACTATTTACAATTTGTTTTGTACAAAGTAGTCATGTCATAATTTATCGAAACGATGTCATTGTTTATGATAATAATAATATATTATCAATAGTCATAGAATATGAAAGTTAGCAAAGATTAGCCACTTCTAGCCATATTTCGAAAATGTTTGTTTTTTACAAAACTGCTTACTTTTTTTATGTAGCCACAAACTAGGTAGATTGCCCTGGCGGCAACACTGGCAGAAAGCAAGCAATTGGCGAGCGATCACTTTAGATAATACGAATTTGGTATGACAGACACATTGCAAACGACCGCGCGATGAATGCGCGATCACTGCGCAATAGCTGCTGATTGCTGAATTTTAGGTAATAAACCCACGGTCTGTGTGGAACATATACCTGACCTTGATGCACACGCCTTTTTAACAGTTGCAATAAAGGTTAAACGGGAAAAAATACCAGCTCGTAAAATAACGTATAGACCCATTAAAAACATAGACATGCTTTCTTTTGATAGCCATTCATGGGTTCAATTGGGACTCAGTTTTAGACCATGACAATGTGAATCATATGCTAAGAGCCCTCGAAACATCTGTCCTTGAGCTTTTTGACAGACATGCCCCGGTAAAAACGTCTACTGTAAGGGACAAGCCTATGCCTTGGCGGACAAGCAATATTCGGTACATGATGCACCTTCGGAATAGTGCTTACGAGTGCTATAAGAAATCAAAATTACCAGCCCATCGCCAGGAATATAAGTCCTTAAAAAAAAGTCGAGAAAAAGGCGTTTTTCGAAGATCATATCAATAAAAATATTAAAAAACCTAAACTTTTATGGAAAAATCTAAGAGAAACTGCCTTACCTAATTTAAAGAAAACATTTGATCTCTCTGATAATATTGGTAAATCGGACGACATAAATGTACATTTTTTTAATGTTCCAGGGGCCAACTCTATTAGGTTGTCAGACCTTACCTATTTTGAATTTCACAGGCATGGTCCGGCTGTTTTCCAGCTTGGACCTGTTAGCGAGCATGATGTCGGAAAGATTATTTGCGGAACGGGATCTAACTCCTGTGGTTCTGATCACATTACCATGAGTATGATACTTCTTACGCTACCATGTACTCTCAAAAATATCACCAAAATTGTAAACCAATCTCTCACTACTCACACTTTCCCGACCCCTTGGAAGAACGCGGATGTGCGTCCCATTCCAAAGAATAGCGATCCTCAGAATGCTTCTGACTTACGCCCTATAAGCATACTTCCGTTTATGTCCAAGATTTTCGAAAAGGTTGTTTACAATCAGGTCGTTTCGTTTGCAGAAAAAAATTCAATTTTGCCAAAATTTTAATCAGGCTTTAGAAAGCAACGGAGTACAACAACTGCTCATCTCGATGTTGTGGACAATATTCTTGCGTCGCAGGACTCCGGTAATGGCACTATCCTTACCCCCTTGGACTATTCTAGGGCCTTCGACTCCATAAATGTACCAATGATGCTTTCTAAATTGAGTTATTATGGATTTGATTTGTCTGCGGTGAGATGGTTTAAAAGATGTCTTGGGAACCGTAGTCAGCAGGTTATATTGAGGAAGACAGATGGCACCAGCGATCAATCACTAGCCGTTTTAACTCACAAAGGTGTCCCTCAAGGTTCGATCCTGGGGCCATTGATTTTCATTATTTATAGTGCCAATGTTGTAAAGTGCATTTCTAATTGTAGATACCATATTTACGCAGATGATACAGATTTATATAGATTTAAATATGCACAACTTTGCCGATGCTGTTCGACGAATAAACGATTATTTAGATAGGTTATTGCGCCTGGTCTACGAGAAACGCCTTTGTCTGAACCCTGTCAAGTCTAAATTCATGATTCTAGGGTCCAAGAATCAAATCCAGACCCTTACTAATTTAGATCCACAAGTCTCCATCTCGGGCGTGCTGATTGAACGCGTGTGCGAGGCAAGAAATCTCGGCCTGATTATGGATCAAGAATTACGCTTCGAGAAGCATGTTCTTAATATGGTTAAAAGCTGCTTATAGCGGCTTAACATTTTATATAGAATAAGACGATTTTTAGCGAAGAGGTGCGCATATCGCTTTTCGAATCTTTAGTGCTATCTAAATTGAACATGGCATTACGGTATACGGGCCCTGTCTGCTTAACGCACTTGCCGACTGATTCAGAGAGTCCAGACCGCGTGTGCCAGGTTTTGTTTTAACATTGCTCCTCGTGGCCATGTCACACCCTACATGATTCGAGCCAAGCCAATATCCTCAAGTTAGACGGAATTACATCTGGCTTCGCTCTTGTTTGGTGTGATAAAACGTTAAACACCTAAGTATTTACACGAAAAACTAACATGGCGAGTTTCATATCACCACACAAACAGGAACACAACGAGGGTCCTGTCAATTCCTCGTCATGGATCAGCCGCTTTTCGGCGCAGTTTTAGGTATCTGGCAACAAGATGTTGGAAAAAACTAGCCAAAACGGGAAACTTTCGACCCAGAGCCCAGAACACATTGAAGAAAATGGCTGTTTCCTTTGAGTAATAATGTAATTATGCATTATTACTCAAAGGCTGTTTCTTGCTATTTCTCACAATATGCAGTTATGTAGTAGACGGGCTTGCATTATTGGTTTATTTTTGTGGGCTTGTCGGACCGTTTAAAGTTAGAAATAGTTAAGTTTTATTTTACTGTGATTGGGTAGGTTCCGGCCTAGTTTTGTATTTAGGTATACCTATCTCCTACCTACTGGTACGGCACTGTACCTGTGGAATAGTTTGGAGTTGGCGTAGTAATTTGGAGCGAGCGTGGTATCTTTTTATGAAATGGTATTTAGCATTACGAAGGGTTACCTGCCAGATATAGAGTTCGTTTTGCCCTTTGATCTGAGTTAGGGCTATCATAATCGGAGCGATCTCACCAGAGCAACAGCTCAGCTAGTGAGACTCATGGCACTGATATCACCCACTTAAATTCACTTCATTAGTGGGTATTAGTTAGGTTCGTGACTCAGGTCGAGGTTCAGTCCCTGAACAAGGCCCAATTGTTTATTGCTCGTTTCCTTAGCTCGTTGTCCTGAGAAGGGGCTTGTTGGACAAAAAATTATGTATTTGCGTTAACGTTTTGCAGCTGTGTTAGTTTGAGGAATGTTTTTTATCATATATTTTTTGTTTCCTTTTGGCTCTTTTATTTAACTATCTCTGTCCAGTTTTGTATGGATTTTAGTGTCTTTATTCACGTGCCTGCAGGAAGTGTAGGAGGGGGCCTGCCTCTTGGCGTGGGACCACGCTACGACTTGCTGCGTAACTTTAGTCTCTATTGACATAATGATGATGTACTAAACTACTAAGCACCACGTGTGTGCGTGATTAAATGAGATAAGTCTGCTTCCCAGGCCGTCGCCCTTAAGAGAGCCCAATTTCATGGGTTGGAGTTACTTAAGAAATACCTTAACCTCCTAGCGCCTAAAGACCTTTTAAAAATCCTCCTACGCGTTAGCGGTAGAAGCCCACTGCCCGGGCCTTTTGATAAGCCCTCATTTTTAATTGCTCATACACTTTACAATTTCACGTGGAATGATAAATACTAGTTTTCGAAAGTGTCAAGTCTGTAGTCATCAATGGACAGTCAAGGGTGCCAGAAGAATCAAATTCCATCTGTGTTTTTTGATGCTCCTTGTGTAACTTTTTAAAATTAGAAGACCTTAAACTTAAAAAGGTATTTATAGATATAGCTTAGATTTTAAAAGACTTACGGGCTCCTAATTTCAGTAAGATGTTAAAAAGCTTGTGCGTCGCAATAGGATGTTATATATGTGGTCAAGTGCGAGTCAGACTCGCGCATATGGGCTCTGCACCAAACACAGATTTGGAATGTTTTCATGTAAAATTAGACTCGATATTAAGACTGATTTGTAGAAGCATTTGTAATAGGATATGCTTTTAAAAGGCTTATGAGCTTCTTTCACTATAAACTCAAACTCAAACTCAAAAGTACTTTAATACTGTAGATATTTACATATTCTTAGCAAACGTCATTTTTTGCCTCTTCTCTACATTGGACCACTGTGGGAGAAGAAGGGCGTAGAAACTCCCACAGATTGATTTTTAGATCTCTTTTAAAAATAGGTTGTGCTTAACTAATACAATTATGATTTATTTTTATTTAATAAGCTGGAATAAATAATTACAAAAATTATTAACAGCAAGGTCTGTGTTGAGCCAGATTAACCCCACACAGTCCTGTCATTTAAGTAATCTTGAACATTGTAATATCCCTTTTTCGACAAAGTCGCTTTAACATGCTTTTTAAATTGCTCAAATGGCAATTTCAAAATCTCCAGAGGTATCCTATTGTAGTAGAGAATGCACCGACCCTTGAAAGAATTGCTAACCTTCGCGAGTCTAAAACGGGGCGCACATAGTCTGTGATTATTTCTTAGGTAAACATTACAGCTATCGCTAAGTTTGGAAAATGTTGTAAGGTTCTTGCGTACATACATTATATTTTCGAAAATAAATTGACTAGCTACTGTTAGTATGTCAATTTCTTTAAAAAGCTCTCTTAAGGAGTCTGTTCGTTTTAAATTATAAATTGCTCGAATAGCTCTTTTCTGTAAAATAAAAATAGTTTGAATATCCGCTGCTTTCCCCCACAACAAGATACCATAGGACATCACACTATGAAAGTAACTAAAATATACTAGCCTAGATGTAGCCACATCCGTGCTTTGTCTGATGTTCCTAACAGCGTAAGCCGCAGAACTTAATTTACCAGCCAATTTATCTATGTGGGGTCCCCACTGCAATTTGCTATCAATGGTTATTCCAAGAAACTTCGTATCATTTACTAATTCTAACGTGCTGTTGTCTAACACTAAACTGGTCTCAACTTGCCTGACATTTGGAAGTGAGAATTTGATACACTTGGTTTTACCAGCGTTTAACAATAAATTATTAACTGTGAACCAATTCAAGGTTAAAGACAATACACCATTAACATCATCAAATTCTCCTCTTTGTCTTTCAATTTTGAAGACCAGTGAAGTATCATCAGCAAACAACACTATGTCAGTTAATTTCTCCACCATGAAAGGCAGATCATTAATATATACCAGGAATAAGAAAGGGCCCAATATGGAACCTTGTGGAACGCCCATTTTAACACCCGATCCATCAGATTTTACGCCGTTAACTTCTGTCTTTTGAATTCTATTGCTTAGGTATGATCTTAGTAGATCCAACGCTTTATTTCTAACTCCGTAATGATTTAATTTAATTAATAGCGTATTATGATCAACACAATCAAACGCCTTCGACAGGTCGCAAAAAACCCCGATAGTATCCTGTGCGGCCTCCCATGCAGAATAAATATGAGATATAAGGGTAATACCTGCATCCGTAGTCGATTTACCCCTAGTGAAACCGTATTGTTTGGCATGGAGTTGTTTTGTACGGTTGAAGTGTGAGAGCATTTGATTGAGTATAATCTTTTCAAATATTTTACTTAGTGTTGGAAGAACAGATATTGGTCTGAAATTTGAAGGATCACCCTTATCTCCCGACTTGAACAGAGGTATCAGTTTACTGTGTTTCATGAGGTCTGGGAAAGCCCCATCGTCAACACATTTATTGAATATATAAGCTAAGTGTGGGGCTATATTGAGCTTGGTGAGGTTTTTCTCCCTTCGGCCGCGTATGTAACCGGAGTTTTGTAACCAGTTACCTAAGAAGAAAAAATTATCGTCATTGGATACTGGTATCCAAGTAACTTGACGAGCCGAATGGCCAAGTCGGCAGTGACCCTGGCTTCGAAGCCAAGGGTCCCGGGTTCGAGTCCCGGTGGGGGCAAATATTTGTTTGATGGGAACGGATGTTTGTAAGTACCCTAGTCATGGGTGTTTATCTATCTAAGTATAATATTTATCTAAGTATATAAGTATGTGTATCGTTGTCTAGTACCAAGGATACAGGGAATCCTAGTTTGGGGCTAGATCAATGTGTGTTATAGTGTCCAAGGTATGTGTATTCTATCAATAAATTGAAAAATATTAACATTCATGGATTTTTCGAATTTAATTTACTACTTAACACCTTAAATGTTAACGTTTCAGCTACCTATTCATTGATAAATATATGATGCCACTCTGACTTGAACATGAGACTAAGAATAACTTTTTAGCAGTTGATGAACTGATATTTTAAAAAGGTTGATATAAAAAATACAAAGTTGTTTATTTTTCATACAATTAATCCCTTGAGTTTCGTAATAAACTATCTATTCCGCAGAACATACACTCAATTAACTAAAAAAATATAAATTTTACCTAAACCGTTTTCATTAGTGATTGCGACTAATACGCTCAGTTTTAGGTACATTTTCGAATGTTGTAATCTCGTGGTGTTTGCGAACCATGCGAACCTTTTAAAAGTACTTTGTACGTGTAGCACTACTATGGTAAGAAAAGCCTGGGCTTTAGGGGATTATTTAATGACGATTCTATGTCCTATCATGTAATCGTTTGTGTGTCCGGAGAAAGCAATTTATTGATTAGGTTATTGCTGGGGTGTGATCCCAATGTTATGACACAATTACTCAATTACTGTGCTGGACAGGGTCGATTAATACTCAGTCAGTACTGTTATGTATTGCGTGAGACGTAAACTCCGACTCCGGGCTTCTTCTAGTAGACTAGCCTGTAGAGATAAATATTGGTTGCATGCGTTAGGACACTGAATCGGAACGGGCTCACCAGGCAACACTTGTTGAGTTGGCCCTGCTATTTGCGCCTATTGTCGTACTATGGCTGTGACAGCAGCGTGGCGTAGCCTATTATCTGGTAGGGCGCAGCTCAGAGCCTATCTAATTCACACTTTACGCATTCACACTTGTAGCTATATTAGACACTCTCATATCATATCGCTGATATCACCACAATAAGGCAGGTCCGTTTTCGGGCGTCCAGAGTCAGAACAAAAGGCGCGCGGCGGGGTTGTAAACTATTGTATGTTTAAATGCGTTTGAGAGGTCTCGGGGGGCACTATACAAACGTCCGTTCGGTCCGGAAACACAAACGCGACTCCTTTGTCCCAAATGCAGAGTTACTGTATAAATGTAAGAGCAAACGTGGAAACTACCATGATAAAATGGATAATACAAATTTCACCAAGTAGTTAAATGAGAGAATATTGCCAAACCTGCCGCCTAGTTCAACTGTACTCGACAACGCTCCCTACCATAGCAAGCACATTGACAAACTGCAACTGGAACTATGCAAAATTGGTTGCACGAACGTAATATTGAATTTGAAGAGCGTTGTACTAAACCTGAACTATACCACCTGATAAAGCAGAACGCGCCCCCCAAAAATATCTAATAGACTAAATCATTCGAAGCCACGGGCACGAAGTATTGCGGCTTCCGCCGTATCAATGTGATTTAAACCCGATATAATACATCTGGAACCTAATAAAACAGCGAGTGGCCGGAAACAACGTAACACAATCAGAGAAAGAAATTGAAAAATTAACACGCGAAGCCTTGGGAAGTATTTCTGCAGATGATTGGAAAAGGGGAATTAACCACGTGGATAGGCTGAGACAGCAATATTGGGAAAAGGATAGATTGCAGGATTTATACACAAATGAACTCATAATTTCAGTGGGCGCAGATACGGACGACAGTTCTAGTGACGCTGAAAGTGACATATCAGGTGTCGAAGTTATGGATTTCAGTGACTAAAATGTATGTAACCCCTCGTCGTATGGGTAGGTGTGATATTTTTATTGATTTATGTGTATTAATGTGTATTTATTGAAATAAAAAACAAAGATTTTGAAATAATGGTTTATTTACAACAAAATTTGTACAATAAATTGGAAGTTCTACGCCCTTCTTCTCCCACAGTGGTCCAATGTAGAGAAGTGGCAAAAAATGACACTTGCTCAGTATATGTAAATATCTACAGTAATAAACTCATTTGGAATTTGTAATCAAAACGAAATGACGAAATAAACTAATAATATCAACGGTAAATGGCGCTCAATTAGCAAAACAAGCAGTTGGAAATCAAAAAGACTGCACATAATTTCACGTCTCACATGACATGTGCGACAAAATGAAAAGTAAAGCACATAAACATGAGAGCGTCGAAGAAATCGTAACGTCAATACGAAATATTTATGATGAAGATATTGCAGAACATTGATGTTACAATGTATTAATATAATAAACATTTCTTAAATAAATATAATAATACGACAATTTTGTGTTTTTTTTTCTCATAAATACGGCAATTTTCAACTTTAGATACGGCAACTCAAAATTTTACAATAACAACACTGCGAACTAATAGGCTAGCTGATTGCATTTCAAGTCAACGCGCACAGGAAGACTTCCATCCACCTTTGGTTTTGACACTTCCTTTTGTAAAAGTACCGTAATCATGACAGTGTGTGCATGAAACTTGAAATAAATAAAATATATTTAAATATCCGGAGGTTGCAGGCAGGTGATAAAAATCCCACAAGTAATAAAAGTGGAATAGCAAAGCCGCGTGGAGATTAAATGAATGATACTATAAATATTAGATGACGAAACAAACGAAAGAACAATAAAATTAAAAAAGTCAACTGGCAACGTTATTGATATCACCAGTCAGTGTTACTATTTTAGTAATATTTTCAAAAGTACCAAAACGCGCTTGATATCCCTGTTTATTTTATTGATCACTCGCCAGATGTTTGCGCATTGTTTTTCAGTGCGCAGTAGTTCCTCGTCGTCGTGAAATCGGGATTCTGTTTTAGTATTATATCTACTCTGCCATTTTGAAAATAGTGGCGTGTATGGATTAGAAATAGTGTTTTTTAGGTGACAAATATGTCCGGGAGCAATGATAAAGTGTCGACCACGCAGCGTATGATCCCAAGTGTTGCGTTCCCTCCCAGCCACAAGCTCACTGTATCAGAGGTATTCGATGAGAAAACGGGAAAACCTTTGCCTGAAGTACTGAAGCAACATTTTATCCTAGAAGGTCGAATCGAGGAAAATGCCGCTCTGCGAATCATCCAAGATGGTGCCACCTTGTTGCGTTCGGAGAAAACGATGATCGAGATTGATTCACCGGTGACCGTATGTGGAGACGTCCATGGGCAGTTTTATGATTTGATGAAACTTTTCGAGGTCGGAGGATCACCCGCCTGCACTAAGTATTTATTCTTAGGTGATTATGTGGATCGAGGTTATTTCAGTATAGAATGTGTGCTATACCTCTGGGCTTTGAAGCTGTGCCACCCGAAGACGTTATTCTTGTTACGCGGAAACCATGAATGCAGACATCTGACTGAATACTTCACCTTCAAACAAGAATGCAAAATCAAATATTCTGAAAAAGTGTATGATTCCTGCATGGATGCATTTGATTGCTTACCTTTAGCTGCTCTCATGAACCAGCAGTTCCTGTGTGTGCATGGAGGACTCTCCCCCGAGATCAACAACTTAGACGATATCCGCAAACTAGATAGATTCAAAGAGCCACCAGCATTTGGTGCCATGTGTGACCTTCTTTGGTCCGATCCTCTTGAAGACTTTGGCAATGAGAAAAATGCAGAGCATTTCTCACACAACTCTGTCAGAGGTTGTTCATATTTCTACAGCTATGCTGCCTGTTGTGACTTTCTCCAAAGAAACAATTTGCTGTCAATCATTAGGGCACATGAAGCCCAAGATGCTGGCTATCGAATGTATCGCAAAAGCCAGACTACAGGCTTCCCCAGCTTGATTACTATCTTTTCAGCTCCAAATTATCTGGATGTGTACAATAACAAGGCAGCCGTGTTAAAATATGAGAACAATGTGATGAACATCCGACAGTTCAACTGCTCCCCACATCCATACTGGCTGCCCAACTTCATGGATGTGTTCACCTGGTCACTGCCATTTGTTGGTGAGAAAGTTACCGAAATGTTGGTGAATGTCTTAAACATTTGCTCTGATGACGAATTGATGACAGAAGGAGAGGATGCCTTGGAGGAAGCCAATCTCAGAAAAGAAGTTATTCGTAACAAGATACGTGCCATCGGAAAGATGGCCCATGTGTTCTCAGTGCTGCGTGAAGAGAGTGAGTCTGTTCTACAGCTCAAGGGCTTGACTCCAACTGGTGCACTGCCATTAGGGGCACTTTCTGGTGGAAAATCTTCACTTAAGAATGCCCTTCAAGGTTTCTCACCAAACCACAAGATAACATCTTTCGCAGAAGCTAAAGGGCTGGATGCCATGAATGAGCGCATGCCACCTAGGCGTGATGGTCAGCGTACACCAGATCCACAGGATAAAAAGCCTCATGTCAACAGCAATGCAAATTCGTGAAGTGTTGGTCACTACATCTCTTCGATCCTTACTTTTTGATCCACGTTTATAGTGGTAGTGAAATATGTGTGAAGGAGACTCAGCTTTTGGAATGATATTTCACATTCATATTAACTAGGTGGATTTGAAGGGAATTGTCGTATAATAATCTAAAATATTTTTAAATTTCAATTTAACTTTCTTTCAATAGTTGAAATAAAAATTTCTCTTAAGATATTACCTCTCGATATTTAAAATATATCAGATCTGCAGGCAACAAATTTATTTAGTCAATTAAATTATAAGGTATGCACACTTATTTATAATGCGCTGCACTGTTTAATTTTTGGTAAAGTAATTTTAAAGTTTTCATATGAAAAGACATAAGGATGATATTGTAATGTAAATTTATTCAGATTGTCTACTTATACTCTACATTGTTATCTACATTAGTGAAATTTGACATGTCTATAATTTTCAAAGCATAATTAGCTGTGATATTAAGCAAAGATCAATGTATTATTTAATAGCGGTTCGCTAGTGAGGTACAGGCATGTTCATTGGCTAATCATGCATTGAAATCTGTAAAGTACGCGAGATATTCGCAGCTGCTTGGGCGTGTCTTCATTCTATTAAGTAATAATAATAATTATGTACTATATTGTGTCTGTGTGCAGAGTGCACATTGCCATTATGTGTGTCGTTGCCGTGCGTGTGTGCTGTGTAAATATGCCTCGTGCGTACACACACGTTAATGCAGCTTTAACACTTGAGATAAATATTATTCTCTTTAATATCTTTGCTACAAGTTGTACTTAATTGTATTTTATTGTACAAAATATATTAAAATTATTACTATCTATGAAATATTACTTAAAATAATTATTTATATTTGGGTGTATGCTGGCCCACAGTTGCCTGCATGCAGCTAACCTTGTATGCTGGAACATCACATATTAAAATTCTTAGCCATGTTTCGGTATATAAGATGTAGTGGCTAGTCTAATTGCAGATTTTCTTACAGCTTCTATTCCAAATTTCACGTATAATAATTAGGTTTAATGACCTATGCACTGTTGGAAAATCTCTTTTGGTCTGCCAAATAATCATTAATGATGCAATAAGTACATATTGTTAATACTAAAAGTGGCTTACATGATTTTCAGAGTCAGTAACTAAGTATTTTATCTCAATTCAGTGTGTAGTCCTTCATATGTTCTGTAATTTTAAAAAACATTTTACCTATGTAAAACACTAACAAATATTTAATTTTATTTTGTACTAATCATGGGAAGTGTTGTTTTATCCTTATAAAATATATTAACATTGAGCTCCATAAAATATAGTTTCAGTTGGTCTCATTTCATAGGTCTTGACCACCTTGACTCTTATTTATTACGTAGGTCCCGATGAGAAAGTGGGGCAAATATTGTTGGTGCGGTGACCAGACCACGTGCAGCGGGCCCCGCCCTCACTTGTGCAGCAACCGCCCGCCCGTCCGTAACTTCGTACTGACTGGCGCATGTTGCAAATACTGGCGAGCGAGAAGCGATGGCGACTCGGCGGCGCGGCGAGGTGACCGACGACACGGGACTTCGCGAGGACGACGACCGACGCGTCGCGACGTGGCGGGTTAACTCACGTGCTATTAAATCGTTGTAAAAGTTTTCAGACCCAGTCTTTTATAAGTAGATACACGTCAAGTATAGATAGTTGAAAATGATATAGGTAGTAGGTACACTATGTAACTGGAAACAGTTGAAATTTTGGTGTAATTAAGTTAGAATCATACACAGAATAGAAGTCATTAGCATCATTTGTATTGTGGTTGGTCTGTACAGCAACGACTGCGCCAACCCAGGCACCTTTGTGCAAGCATGATGTACAAGAACTCACGTATGCAGCAAATAGCCATACAATGGAATAGACGCAATACCTACCTATACTTAATTTTATGCTATGGAAACAATAATTACTATGCAAATGAACTTCTTCAGAGTCTACATAAATAATGAAATGTTACAATGGACGTTGGACGAACAAACAGACATAGAAATGAATAAATAATTTCAGACATGGCGTGGCGCCTACGTCCGAAGTCAATTGAATTTTCTCTAACAAACGTGCTAAAACTATTGGTCTTCCCTCTCACATCAGCTCGTCGAGCCTTATCCCATTCGAGTTGGCAGAAGCACATTTGAGCCCACTTTGAGCCAGTTAGTCGATTTTGTCCGACATGGGGCTAGCCCATCACCGCAGTTATGGAGATATGAATGACGGTTTCTTCACGATGTTATCCATCACCGTTACAACCACATTAAGGCTTCGTAGAAATAAGCCATCATCCAACTTTGCCATCGATCATGTTGTTCGGTGAAATGAAAATCGATCAAATGGCTTTCGAAGTCACTTACGGAACCCCATTGTACAATATCCTGCCCGCCCGTGTCAGACATTCGAGCGTGCGAGGTTGACCGCTGCGCTGACGATAGTCAGTTATGTAATAAATGGCCTAAGAGTTCGAGCCGAGGATTTACCCTGAGACCTAATTTTATTGCTAAAGCTTCTCAATGACTAAAAACAAACGCGACGCATGAAAAGCAAATGTAGGCCGAAATCGTTCTGATACCATCTGCACAAACACCAAGGCGACGCTGTAGTACCATCACCAAAACAATATTCATATTCACTTTATAACTTACCCAGCCACATAATATATCCCAAAGACAGTAATTGTAGGTAGCGTAATAAAACCTGTCAAGTGCGAGTCAGACTCGCACACGATGCTTTCAGTAGTCATATAAGAAAACAAATCGCGTCTCTTGTATGGTGGGCATGTAATGGAATATTTTTTGCTGTGCCGCAGCAACAGAAATATGTACCTACAGACTTCGTTAACTCTCTGACGGGCAGAGGAGGCTTAGTTTGTGTCTCGTTTGGCGCACTTTGGATACGTACTCATCGCTAAATACGGTGGACGTAAATTCTTCGGTAAGGTGAGTTAGGGATAGTTAACATACGATACTCGAAATTTAATTCCACAAGGTCTAAATAACTTAACAATACAACTTAACTGGTTGTTTTCGGGTTTATAGCTACTCAAGTTGAGTAACTCAACTTAACGCGCCGACATGAGGTAACTATTATTTATTTTATGTACCTATCTATACTTAGTCCAAAATGCGTGTTGCTGACCGTACATCGATGTAGGTACCAACTAGGATTATGTGATACGCCTATTTGTGTGTTCTGCGCTAAGACCTTCCCCATTTTGTTACAGCAAGCACTATCAGAAATAGTCCAAACCAACAAATTCCAAAAGGAGCTCATCCTAAACAAAAATATTGTTTTGATAGGGTTAACTTAACTATCTACCATAGGAAAACGATAATACACTCGCGAGCAATAAACTGGAATCACTTCATCGCGCGTTGCTATCGGAACATTTTTTGCAGTTTCTATGAAATGAACTAGACTGTGTTGTGGTATATCATTGGAAAGGAAATTTTGTTAGCTTTCAACCACTTTCAATATCATAATTAAATATTAGTCACCTTACGTAAATAAAGAACGTAAAAATTAAAGACATCATTTTTTTAAACAAATCACCATATTGTTTGGGAGCCCTGAAACCCTATACAAAGTGGGCGTTTATGTAAATTGGTCATCAGTCCAATGTTTCACGTCACTGGGAACACTGAAGCTAAAAGAAAAAGGAAACCACACCTATAGAAGCCGCTCAAGTCGTCATCCTAATCCAGCCAGGGTTGTCTCTGCGTAGGTACTATCGCTCGAGAGCTTCATCTGAGCCAGTCTCGAACTCTCGAAGTTATACAAGAGGTGCACAGCTGATTAGCTCTTGCTTATTAAGTATAACTTTCATTAGTTCAGGCATAGACAACAGGACACGATTAAAGTAGGTTATACTTAATTTAAGAATTGAATAGTTAACTTATTCTTAAGCAAGTTAATTGTAACTTGACTTAGAATAACGATAGTGCGTCTACTTTGCGAAAAACACACAAGGAGTCGCAAAATGACATTCAACGATTAGAAAAACTAGTGGAATATTTTGACACCCTGCGCACTGCCCTTGCATTTTCATTTCAATATACTTTATTGCACAAAATAACAGATTTTACAGTGGAAAATGGAGAAGACATGACAAAGGCGAGCTTATCTCTATAAAGAGATTTCTTCCAGCAAACCTAGGATGGAAAGGAAATAATTGACAACAGGTAGACCTAAGTGCACAACATAAAACAAAATAATTAAACACAATAAACTACTTAGCAATATGTACATAAATACCAGAATTATGTATATAAATATGTAAAAAAAAATTACTTAGATTTAATAAGGTAGAAAAAGATAGTGTTCTTTCAACCGACTTTTAAATATGTTGAGAGACGGACTGTCTCTAATAGCGTTGGGGAGTTTGTTCCAGAGTTGGATGGCGCGAAGTCGGAACCCATGTTCATAGGCGGCAGTATTCTGTTGCGGAGTTTTAAGTAGCGACCGAGTGTGCGATCCCCGTGGCCTATCCGGGGACAGAAATTCGAAACGATCTCGTAAGAAGCCAGGATAGCGAGGATTATATAATGTTGAAGAGGCAAATGAGGATGTGGGAATCCCGGCGAAGACGAATCGGGAGCCATTTCAGCTCCCTGCGATACTCTGAGACGTGGTGAAACTTGCGCAGACCAAAAACAAACCGAATCCCGAGGTTTTGAAGTCGCTCAAGTTTGTTCAGTTGCTCTTCAGTCACGCTAGCCCAGCAGACATCTGCGTAATCGATCAGGGGGAGGAGGAGAGACTGAGCGAGCGTGATCTTTGTCCGACGAGGCAGGAAGTTTTGAAGACGCCTGAGAGGGTGGAAACTGGCAAAGACTCGCCGACTTACCTCGCCGACATGGACTGACCAGGTCAGTTGGTTATCGAAGAAAACTCCTAGATTTTTGGCCTTCGTGCTATATGAGATTATTGTTCCGTCATATGTTACAGGAGCAATGGACAAATGCTGTAATGAGTTATGGGAGTACCTGGAACCAATAATCATAGCCTGAGACTTACTAGGGTTCACTAGTAGCCCATAAGAATTGGCCCAGTCCCTGATTTTATCAAGATCTACATTTAACAGTTCTACGGCTGAGGCCATATCATTAAGAGAAAAATGTCGGTAAACCTGGAGATCGTCGGCATAAAGATGATAAGACGAGGAGAGTCCATCCGAGATAGAGAAAAGAAGGGGAGACAGTATACCACCTTGTGGCACTCCCGCAAAGAGGTCACACCACTCTGTTGAAGTCTCCTCCGACTTGATACGCTGCTGTCACCCTCTCAGGTACGAATCAAACCAGCTAGCAGAGTCAGAGGACACGTTCAGGGACTTCAGTATCTCAACGAGAATGTCAAAATCGACGCAGTTAAAGGCGCTGCTAAAGTCCAAAAGTGCTATCACAGAGAGCTGTTTCTCATCCATCGCGTGCTGAATGTCATCAGTGACTTTGAGTAAGGCCGTTACGGTACTGTGACCCGACCTAAATCCGGACTGAAATTTGTTCAGCAACTTGTTAGAGGAAAGGTAGGAGGAGAGCTGAGCATGGACTATGGATTCAAGGACTTTGGAGTGGATTGGCAGGATGGAAATTGGACGAAACTCTTTAAAGGAGGAGGGATTAGATGTTTTGGGTAAAGGGATAACTAAAGCTTTTTTCCACACATTAGGGAAGGAGAAACTGGAGAGTGAGTGGTTTATAATGTGAGTTATAGCAGGAAGGAGCTCGTCAAGTACAATGCTGATCATTTTGGAACAAATATTATCAAATCCTATAGCTTTAGAGGAAATAGCGAGCACAGCCTTTTTAACCGCATCGATTCCGACAAGTCTAAAGTCAAAAGGAGTGGAGGTAGGAGCTGACTTCGTGCGCAAGTGACAAAGCGTGGAATCCTTTACAAAAGGATTCATGACGACAGGGGGGACCGCGAAGAATTTGTTGAGACCACTGAGATCAACATTACCAATCAATTCATCCTGAGACTTGCCGATACCAAGCGTTTTGAGGAATTTCCATACTTGACCCGGAGTGTAACTCTCAATGCTCTGAAAGATGTGGCGACGCTTGGCGTCACGACACATGCGATTGCACCGGTTTCGAAGGCATTTGAAGATGGAATAATTTTCGGCTGTAGGCTCCTTTTTGTAGAGGCATTTGGCTTTGTTGCGTTTAGTCATCAGACGCCTAATAGCATCAGTGAGTCATGGAGCTGGAAGGTGTTTTACCTTGACCTTCTTGACCGGTGCATGCTTGTCGAACAGTCCCAGAATGATTGTATTGAAATGGTGGATCTTGTCATCAACGGACTCACTGGAGATGACGGGGGACCAGTCGATCGACGCGGCATCAGATTTAAGGGATTCAGAATTAATGCCCATGAAGCTACGAGTGTGGATAAATTTTGCTCTGCTCTTGGGGGTTTTGCTCTTATAAGAGAGGTAAATCAGGTCATGATAGGAGAAAGGAGAGTTAAACTGTCCTTGTGTAGCAACCTTTTCCAAATTAGAAACTATCATGAGATCAAGGAGAGAGGGAGTACAATGTGGTTGGAAATGAGCAGCGTTGAGAGGAAGAATATGTAAATTGAAAGAGTTTATAATGGACTGAAGTTTGGCAGAGCGGGAATCGTTTTTGAGAAGGCATGTATTGAAATCGCCGAGAATGAGGGTATCATTATAAAGAGGAGTTAGCTCACTGAGCAGACTCAAATGAGTCGAAATAATCGATGTGAAGTGAGGGACTGTAGAGAACACCGAGTAGAACTTTATTATGGCGAATGCAAATTTCAAGGAAGAGATGTTCTGCGGATTCGGAGTACTCAATCGGTGAAGCACTAACAACTCTGCAAGGGATATCCGAGCGAAGGTAAATAGCCACCCCGCCATCAGCTTTGCCAACTCTGTCGTTCCGGTAGAGCTGGAACCCAGGCAGCGAGTACATAGTGGAAGGTAATGTCGGTTTAAGAAATGATTCTGATACAAGTATACCATCCACATGTTTACTACTGAAAGCCTCGAGTAGGTCCGGGTAACTCGTGTGGATACTCTGAGCGTTGATGTGAACTATGTTAAAATTATTATCGAGTCCAGCAAAGACAGAAGTCAGTTTGGCGGATAGTGTTTCCTCCACAAGGGAGTTATCACTCTCCGCACTAATGTAGTCGTCGGTTGAAGAACAAGAGAAGAAACTATTATCAATATTACATAAACTATCCATGTAAAATAAGAATATACCTACTTAAATATATAAATACAATATAAATAATTATGCTGGGGTACAGTAGTACAAAAAAAAAAATATGGATAAAAGTTGCCTACTCAATAACTGAGTAGTTAACTACACTACTTAATAAATAAATAAATAAATACTGATCCAGACCCTAACTACACAGGAATGCTGAAAGGAATCTAGATAAACACACAATAATAACAGTAACCAAAAAAAAATAACACAAAAACAACACACTTTATCGTTAGACTATAAACAAGACAAAACAAAACACGTGCGAGAGTTACCGCTACTGCGCAGCGATGCAGAAATCGGAACGTATAAAAAAAACAAATAGACAACACCGGTCGCGTGAAATGACAGCAGGCAGATTGACATTGACAAGTAAAGATGTTCTGAGGATTTAGCGAAACAGAAAAGTAAAAATAATAAGTTAAAAAGGCATTCTACCTCACAAAACATGAGAAACAGCATAATTACTTTAATAAATAAATAAACCATTGTTGTAGAAAGTACACATTGAATTTTATTGACAGGTAAATCTCAAAGTGACAAGCATAGAAACTCTTTCACAAAGTAGGTCAGTAACTAACAGACCAATAAGATTGAATACATGCTTCACTTAACATCCCGTCTCGTTTTTCTTATTGGTGATGTTGAGTCCAGCTCTTGTGCCAAGCTCTTTAAGTCGTGGCCAGAATAAGGGCTTCGTCAGGAAGTCCGCCACCTGGTCGACCCCTTTCACTTTGAGAGTTGACAAAATTCCTGTCGTGACACATTCTCTCACAAAGAAGTGCCTCAATCTTATATGCTTTGTCCTTTGATGGCATTCCACTGGAGGATCATGTGCAAGTCGAATAGCTGACTCACTGTCTAGGTATAACAGTGTTCTGATATCTTTGAGTGGCAACATGAACTGCAGAATTCTTTTTAGCCATATTAATTCTCGGGCTGCTTCGCTAGCGGCCACTATTTCCGCTTCGGTAGAGGATATGGCTACTGAAGTTTGCTTCTTACTCTGCCACGCAATAGCTCCTCCTGAGTAGAGACAAATCATTCCAGAAGTTGAATGTCCACTTGTGTTATCCCCCCCATGATCTGCATCGCTGAAGCCTTTCAGGCATTTCGATTTGTCAGATGAATGGTAGGTAATACCAAAATGTTGTGTGCCTTTGATATAGCGCAGTATTCTTTTGACTTTGGCTATATCTCCTGGCAAAGGGTTATCTAAAGTTCTGGAGACTACGCTCACTGCGAATGTGATATCAGGGCGTGTCCCAACTGCTAGATAAGAGAGTGCGCCAACTACTTGTCTATATGGAAATGGATCACTTTCCATCTCGTTTTCTGTAGTAACAGAGTCTTTCACAATAGGTGTTACGGCAGCTTTGCAGTCGTGCATGCCGAATCGCTCCAAAAGTTTCTTTGCATATCCTTTCTGGTCTATGGTAATCGATCCATCATCGTTTCTGGCAATCTCGATGCCTAAGAAATATGAACCAGGTTTTGTCGTGATCTTGAAGTGCTGACGCAGCTCATCAAGAAAAACTTGCTTTTCAGACTCCGATGCTGACGCCAACAATCCGTCATCAACATATAATGCTAGGATTAACTTTTTGTTACTATCCTTGTTTCTTATAAAGAGACATGGATCACTATGGCTTTGCTTGAATCCGATTTTTAGTATGTACTCAGTTATACAGTAGTTCCAGCATCTTGGTGCTTGCTTTAGACCGTATAAACTCTTTATGAGTTTACATACTTTTCCTGAATCATCACTTAACCCTTCAGGTGGCTTCATATATGTCTCTTCATTTAATGTACCATACAGAAAAGCCGTTGAAACGTCAAATTGGGACAACGTCAGATTTTCTTGAGCAGAAACACTCAGAAGTGCTCTTATAGTGCTGGTCTTTGCTACAGGACTAAATGTTTCGTAGTAATCCACTCCTTCTTTCTGCGAGTAACCCTTCACTACGAGTCGAGCCTTATATTTATCAACCGTACCATCAGGATTGGTTTTAACTTTGTAAATCCATTTGCAAGGGATTGCTTTCCTTCCCTTAGGCAAATCTACCATTTCCCACGTATGGTTCTCGTTGAGAGAGTTGATTTCGTTTTCCATAGCTTTTATCCATTTTTCAGATTCAGCACTTTGTATAGCTTGCTTAAATGTAGTCGGTTCTATTAGATCAGTAGTAGTCTGGGCATGACAAATATTGCAAACATAGTCCCTGTATCGACTTGGCTGTCTAAGGTTCGCACGGCTACGAAGTGTTAGCCCTCTCTCATTTTCTACCTCAATAGCGTTCAGTTGATCAGGTTCAGATTCCATTACAATGTCATCTTCCCTTTCAAGCTCAATGTTCTGTTCCATCTGCTCATCTGTTTGTTCTACACTACTGTCAACTATGTTCTCTCCAACTTCATTATTGTGAGCAACTTCTTCTGATCGCTCATTCTCTGTTTCAGGCTTCTCATCATTTTCAACTGCAGGTGATTCTTCCACACTTGGATCCGATTGGGTTTGAGGATTCAACGTAAAATCCCGAAATTTAAGTTCTATCTGGCGATATGGCTCTAACTTCTGACTTGAACTATCTTCCTCAGTTCTGGTCTTGCTTTCAAGCTCTTGATCAGTTCTGGTCAGATTTTTGACATCTTCCAATAAGAGAGTTTCATAAAAAACTACGTCTCGAGACCTTATCAGATTGAAATTTTCGCAGTCCCAAATTCGATATCCCTCTTCAGAATCGTACCCAATGAGAATACCTTTCTGAGCCTTTTTGTCCAATTTCTTACGTTTTTCTTTTGGAACGTGCGGGTAACAAATGGTTCCAATAATCCGCATGTGACAAATCCTTGGCTTCTTGCCATGCCATGCTTCATATGGTGTTTTTCCTTCAGGACCTGGGCCTGTCCTGTTAAGAATGTATACGCTCGTCATAATCAGCTCAGCCCACAAGCCATTTGGAATTTTCACATGGGCGTGCATCATGGCTCTCGCCATCTCCACAACAGTTCTATTCTCCCTCTCAGTGGGATTTTGTTGTGGGGTATAAGGCATCGTGAACCTCTGTTTGATACCTTCTTTCGCTAGTGTAGCACGAACCCTTTCATTATCGAACTCGCCACCATTGTCACTTAAAACTTCTTTTATTTTTATACACGCTGTCTTAGCTTCAGCTATAAAATGTAGTAGTTTTTCGTGGACATCAGATTTTTGACGCATTACGTATACCCAGCGGTACTTCGTGTATAGGTCCTTGAATAAAACAAAGTATTTATTCTTGCCGATCGAGCAGGGGAATGGTCCACACACATCACTGCAAGTCAATTCTCCAGGTTGAGTGGCTTTTTCCCTAGTCCCGAACTTCAATCTATGAGATTTCCCATAAACACAGCCTTCACAGAGTTCTGTCTTTGCTTCAGTCTTTATGTTTAAGTCTCTCTCCAATACCTTTTTCACGTGTGTTTTATTTTGATGACCGAACCGCTCATGGTATAATTGTAATAGATTTACTTCAACAGTTTTATCTGGGGTAGCTGGCTTCACGCATTTCAGTTTCAGACGGTAAAGCCCACGCTCTTTCTCTCTGTTGCCAATTGGCTTGGTCTCGCCATTAATCTTCATTATGCACGTAGTGGGATCCGATTCTAAGGTGCTATTATTAGCGATGTCGTGTGCGGCAAGGACAGAAAAAAGGTTCCTGCTAATGCTAGGCACGTACCAAACATCCTTCAAAAGGATTTGCTCTCTTCGACCATCTACTTCAGCTTCTGCACGAATAGAACCCATCCCTACTGCTGGGATTGTCTGTCCGTTAGCTCCAGTAACCGTGTGTGAACCCTTGAAATAATTAAAGTCCTCAAAGAGATCGTCTCTGTTTGCTATGTGGCTGGTTGCCCCATTGTCCACATACCAGTTCGTCGTGTCTCTGACTTTAACGTCAAGGTTTTCGACTGAGAAAATAGCTAGGTTCATATCTACGGTAGTCGACTTCTTTGGTGGTCTGCCATCTGCGATCCATTTCTGACATTTTCTTACAAAATGTCCAGATTCTCCGCAATAGTTGCATTTGTGACTTTGAACGTCTTTCTTCTTTGTCTTATCCTTATTGCCTTTATTTCTTGCTTTCGCATATAATGCCTCTGCACTACTATTGCCTTCTGCGCTGCTTTCCGCCTTAATATCTGCTTGTTGCTTTGTTAGGATCTTCTCATGTGCGCATAACTGTGTTGTAAGGTTCTCTATCGTGCGCTCAGTCTTCGACATTAGATTCCAGCTTGACTTGAATCCCAAATACTCATTCGGTAAAGTGTCCAATATCTTATAGATCAATATTGCTGCTGGCAACTCATTTGTCTCTTCTAATGCTACATTGAGTTCGTGCCAGTGACTCTTTAACGTTGAAATATGTGTAGCCATGTCATGCTTGGTATCCCTCTCGTATCCGAAGAATGTTTGACACATTTCGTAGGATTTGTCTACGATACAACCTCCGTACAGCCGATGTAGTTCATCCCACATATCCTTAGCGTTATCGAAGCGCATAATCTTTGTTACTATGTCGTTTGGCAAATTCGTAGTGATCAAGACAGAAACTATGCTATCTAGTTTATCAAATTCTTGTACTTCCTTTCCATGTTTCGCAATTTGCTCCGATGTTGGCGTACCTTGCAAACTTGCTGGTCTGGATTTTCTACCTTCCAACAAATCTTTAGCACCTGGTACACCCTTCAGCACCATGAAAACTTTGAATTTCCACATCTTGAAGTCATCGGTCCCTGATAAGTTCCCGATTCGAACCTTGGCAGCTTCTACGATAGAATTGTCCATTTTGACGTTTCCCTTGTAGACTAAGTTTTACACGAATCTTGTGTCCTGCTGACACAGTCTTGGTTTCTTCACCAAAATAACTTATTGGGATGACTTTGCGATTGGTTTAAATACTTTTTAAATCTCTGCTACCACTTTAATAAATAAATAAACCATTGTTGTAGAAAGTACACATTGAATTTTATTGACAGGTAAATCTCAAAGTGACAAGCATAGAAACTCTTTCACAAAGTAGGTCAGTAACTAACAGACCAATAAGATTGAATACATGCTTCACTTAACAAATTATACGGGGGCGTCGAATGGAGACCGCGATTTAACTGAGCATGTGACATCTACCGCTTGCATAACCTCACTGCACTATTTGGCTGCCCGAGCCTGAGACGCTCCTCTTCTGGTGACAACGCCCCTGGTGGAGGCCGCCGACATGTCCACAGCAGGCTTCTTCCCCTTAACGGCTGACTGAGGGGGCTCTTTGCTGGGAAATTTGTCCATAAGCGGCCGCAACTCCGCCCAGCACTCGACCTTCCGACGAGTCTTGTTTGGCAGCTGCACGAGTGGGGGCTTCCGCCCCCTTATCGACACTCTGACCAAATACGGCCATCGGTTGTCCAGGAGTTGCTGACGCCAAAGTGTTGGCGAGCCGCCATAAAGTCATCGTGACGTGACTTCGTCAGGAACTCAGTCAACGTGATGCCCGTACCTTTTAGGGCCTTCTTAGAATCCCACACCTCGCTGCGTGCCTCGTGGGATGTAAAACGCGCAAGGAGGGGCCTAGTCTTCGCTCCTTTGGCACCCAAGCGATGAACCACTTTGATTGCACCGAGACAATCATCTGAAGACTTCAGGCGGTTAGCCAACACTGCAGTCAGAACGGCAACAGGCTGCTCCTCCGGTTCTTCAGCCACGCCGTGAATGAGCAGGACCTTACGCCGCATCATCTGCTCGTGCCTGTCAAGCCCCAAACCCAGATGCTCAATCTGCGACTTCAGAACTCCGAGAGCTTTCCAGATCAGGGACTTGAAGTCCGAAAACTGTTGCGCGAGTCCACTTATGTCCTGGGGGCTGGTAGAGGTTGCAGCTAGCTGTAGATCCCTGTCATATTTGTCCATCCGGTCCGAGAATGTGGAAATTAAATCTTCCATACCTTTGGAAATCTCCGAATACTGGTCCATGCTTGTGATTTTGAGGTTATGTAGTTGTTGACTGGTCAAATTGTAGTGTTCTTCAATTGGGAATGTGCAGTGAAGGGTCCAGGCCAGTAATATTATTGCTGAATACTCATTAAATTATTGTAAGTTATTAAATAAATTAAATTAATTATGGAGTGTAAAATTTATTGTTGCCTTGTAGGACTACCCACACCAAAAAAAGGCATCTGCTTGTGACCGCAGTAAATTCCTCCAATACCAACTAAATGAGGCAAACACGAAATTTACTGATATGTGCATAGAAAAAGAAAATAACGAAACTTGCCGCATTACCTCTCTCCAACAAGAATTAGAAGTATCCAACAGTATCGGTCAAACAAACCATGCAGATAAGCAGCAGAAAAATTAAAAAATATTTGAAATTAAATAAATTCATGAAGAAAACTAGACGGAATGTAAAACTACTTAAACTATCATGGAAACGGCAACCAAACAGAACAAATAGAATCACCTTACTCCAAGAGCTTCGGGGAAAAAATGTATGTTTATAGTTGGACCTCCAAGATGCGCGAGTAGGAATCCAGCATCTACGTGACCTCCTGGCAAATGCCCTTCAATGTTATACCAAAGAACAGAAGGAAGGACTTTAGAATTCCGGCTGTTTCAGATGCTTTTGCTGATTTTTTCTTTATTAGTGGACATATAGATGATTTCAAAATAGGCGAACCGTCGGAAATAATTATCTTTCGGGTAAAATTTTATATTAAATCGCCATTTCAAGCATTCGGGACCGTGTGTATGTGGGAGTATTAGGGTGGGGCAACGACAAATTTGCTGTTTTTTTAACTTCAGATGTCGTTCAAAGTTCATTGACCCCGTGGCCATTGACCTTGACCTTGAACTAGGTATTTCGTGTATATTTCGCAGAAAGTTCTGTTTTGCAATTTTTATGCTCGATGTCGTTGAATGTTTTGCTGGACCTTTCGTGCACATTTCACAGAAAATACTCAGTTTTGCCGTTTTTTGACGCTTGACGTCGTTCACAGTTCATTGACCTCGAGGTACAACCTTGACAAAATTGACCTTTTTACATTTTCCAGTAAAATTTTCGGGGGGTACCCCTTCCCTCCTGACACCACTCCCATTAAAATATACTGTTCTTGAGAAAATTAACTTTGCATAACCTTATTTTGAGTTTATGTTTACATAATTTTCGCTTCGAAATTGACCTATATCGCATTATTATTTCGAAATCGCCTTAGCTTCGGCTAGTCCGGCTTATAAAAAACACTCGAGCCTAGCCACAAGACTGCCTAGGTAGTGGGGTGCCCTGATTCGGATTTTATATTCCAAAACGGCAAAACTGAGAATTTTCTACGAATTATGCACGAAAGGTCTAGTTCAAGGTCAAGGCCACGAGGACAATGAACTTTGAACGACATCTAACATTGAAAATACAGCAAATTTTTCGTTTTCCCACCCTGATACTCCCACATACCCACGGTCCCGAATGCTTGAAATGGTGATTTAAAAAATTATCACTCGAAAGCTAATTATTTCCGACGGTTCGCGTGTTTTGATATCATCTATAAATCCAATAAACCGTACAAAAAGTTAGCAAATGCATCTATCTGAATCGGTCGGCTTTCTAAAGGCTAGCCGAACAGAGTGAGTTAGTCGAAATCAGAGCCGCGACGACTGAATTAGTTCAGTTACAATGCCAGAACGCAGAATTGGTGGGTTTTCGAATGGAGGACGAAAAAACGGCAGCGGCTTCGGAAACCCGACCAAGGTGTGTTATGCCGCGAATGCCGTGCCACACGCTGCCACGTGCGTCGCGCCGCACTCCAACACGTGTGTCCCGCTCGCCACTCACCTCCACTCGTGTACCGCCAACTACCGAAATAAGTGCTCAGAGAAAAACTCTATCGTTCTCCGACAAATTAGGTGCAGGACTTGAACCTCTACTACATTACCGGCTACTACATCAACTAAAAAGTAAAGAGCATATGCTGTCCAAATAGTTCATTGTAGATCTTGTAAATGTAATTAGTCGTGGTAACTATGATGAGTATAGCACTACTGTAATTATGGTGGGAAATCATTAAAAATATTAGTCGGAACGATTTGAATAAAAGTGTTGAAACACTTCTAGACTTACATAGTATGATGAAATGCAAATTTATTCTACGCTATTTTCCATGTCTGTAATTACTTTTATTCAAATAGTTTCGACTCATGTTTTTAATGATTTCCCTCCATAGTTATAATAGTGCTGTACTCATCATAGTTACCGCAACTAATTATGCAGGGTGTCCCGTTATGAGTGGACCAAACGGTAATCGGTGAAGGGTTGGACTATCCTTTATCAGAAAAACAAAATATAGGTTTAGTAAAAGTGCCATGGTTTTCGAAATATTTTTTCGAAAGAGTTTTCTTTAAATTTTTGGCTTTTCATATTTAACTAATTTTCGTGTGAAATCTTACAAACGAAAGATTTCGTTGACATAAATAATTGTGAATATTTCTGACTTTACGTGCTACAACCGTAAATCATAGTTATTTTATTCTCACAGGATTAGAATAAATAAAATAATCTTATGAGGAATTTACAACCCTACGAAAAATCATGTGAGTTTTGGAGCATCATGGTTGAAAAAAATGATATGACAACCTGACTGCCCATGATTTAAAAAAAAAAAATTTGCCGATCACCCGATTTGAATCCCCTGGATTTCTTCTTTTGGGGATCTTTAAAGGAGTTGGTCTACAAGAGTACAATCGGAAACTTACAAGAGCTAAAAAGAAAACTCCAACAATCCACCACGACAGTACGTGAGCGTCGCTACATACGTCACCTTAAGCGATCTTTCATAAAAATGTGTAGGGCGTGCATTAGGCTGCCTGGCGGTAGTCACTTTGAGCATTTTATGTAAAAAAATGTACTGTTTATTTAGATTAAGAAAATATGTGTCATGAATAAAAAACAGTTTACTTAAAATAAATCTTTTGTTGTTTTTTCATTTTTAATATCTAACACTGCCTTGAATGTTTTATCCCCGGTTTCTCGAACATTTAATCTGTTGTTAATAACTTGTTAACAATCCAGCTGTCAAAACTCCATAAAAGACACCTTGAAATGTTTAATAAGCGATTAACAACAGATTAAAAGTGGAAAATCAGGGTAGACAAAAATGTAACGACGTATTATTTTTTTCAATATTCGTTGTTAAAATATCAATAACTTTTTTGTTTATGGACTTTTAAAAAAAATAATTCAACAGCACATAAACTTTTTAAAATCATAAATCAGGGGCAATCAGGTTGTCCTATCATTTTTTTCAACCATGATGCTCCAAAACTCAAATGATTTATCCTAGGGTTGAAAATTCCTAATAAGATTATTTTATTTATTCTAACCCTATGAGAAATTTTAAAAACTATGATTTACGTCTTGTAGCACGTAAAGTCAGAAATATTCACAATTTTTTTTCCACAAGAAATCTTTCATTTGTAGATTTCACACGAAAAAGTAATATGAAAAGCCTAAAATTGAAAGAAAACTCTTTGATCTCAAAAATCTCTTTTTAGTTTTTCTGATAGAGTACAGTCCAACCCTTCACCGATTACCGTTTGGTCCACTCATAACGGGACACCTGTATTTACAACAACAAAACAAATGTGTGCAGAGAATGATTGTTCTTATTTATTTCTTTTGTTAGATAGTTATTTTGAGACATCTTATTGGCACTTATAGATACGATGTTATATTATAATATTGTCATTGGATTAGATTATTTTATATTGTACATTGTGTAAAACAAAAATAAAAAAAAATACATCTCCTTGGATGACTTTCTTGGTGCTATCTTCTCTGACGGGCGTATTTCCGAAGAACTGGTAGAGTTAATGAAGTTTCCTTTACTTGTGCGAGATTCACCCACATGAAAGGGAAATTTCCTTTTGACAAATCTCATGTGAGATTTATTAACTAGCAAAAAATGCCTCAGGTTTTTAATAGTTACATACATAATTCATATTCTCACGCTTTATCCCAGAAGAGGCAGCCTAGAGATAAAGAAACACCGGCTCGCACCGCACGGTGGCGCGCCTGCAGTCTCCGCTGGTCCGGGCACGGAATAGCCTCAATGCACTGTTGGCCGCAGCACCATTGAATGATCTGTTTGGTGATGCATGGAGGGATATTGTGCGAGAATGTGGAAGGTTCTGTGAGAAGATTGCATGATAGTGTAGTCTTGTAATTATTTTCTCGAATGTTTATGGATATAATGATAATATGGTAACTGCATTTATACGATTGAATTTAACTTATTATATTTGACATAATTATGGTAAATTAATTTGTAATAATTGAATTGTATTGTATTTTCTAATTTTTGTATATTTGTGTCGACTTGGCTTTGCTGTAATGGCACAAATAGATTATGTAAATAAATAAATAAATAAATAAATAAATTGACTTGGCTTGGCATTATGTACTTTATGCTATCTGATGATCATAGTTCCCTTATAGCAATTAACAATAACAAAATAAAAATTGTTTTGTCTCCACACGTACCTATCATGAACCCTCTTTATAGTGTCCAAAAGCTGCATGTTACGACCAGCATAATGATATAATACTTGGTAAAAACTCATATCTTATCTGAATTTCAACATATTCTGACATTCAAATTTCAAACGACGATGCCCGCCTAAGTGCCACTCCTAGTTTGTCTGTGAAGTTGATACTACTGAAAAAGCTAAACAAGAGCAGAGCCATGATCAATGCCAGTCGAACATGCAGTTCCTGAACACATCAAAGAGAGCTCATGATATGTGTAACTGTAACTAGTTTATCTACACACATCTCGAGTGATATTATTATGAAACTCGCCTTCAGCTCGTTTCATAAACCCACTCCTGAGTTTTAATGCCCGCCATTATGTATCAGTCACATAAACTACTATAAGGGACGCTAGCTATGTAACAAACAGTATAATAACTTAAATAGGTTTATTTGTTATTTAGTAAGGTACAATTGTCTGCAAACATCTCTTATATTCAGGTCCTGTAAGGGAGGCACTCTATTTTCGTGAATTTCTTTGGGGAGTGATTTGTGCTTTTGTATAAAACATTTGTTACTATGTCTACAGATACATTCACTTGGGGTGTCTGAATTGACCACACCCAGTTGTTGTATTTCACTATGGGTATGTAAATCTTCTATTGTTTTTAAACTATTCATGCCCGGTGTGAGCATTAGATTTGTGCTTGGATATATTACAAATGCAAATAGTGTGAGGGCAACCAAACATTGTATAGGGAATGCTGTTGCCCAATGCTTCTCCGGGTAGTAATCAATGTTCAAGTTGTGCAAGTATCGATCCGGAAAGAATGCCCAAGCACAATATATAGCTAAAATTGTCTTACTGAACAAGTAGAGAAAGAATCCATAAAGGGATCTTGATGGTGTTGGCGCTGGTGTATGTTCAGGCATGTTAAGACCTCAGTCTCATAAGGTTTGGAATTGCTTGATTGTTTTTACAATTAGAATTATGTTTTTAAGAAATGCATTAACTGCAACTCTTATCAACTTGAGGTCTGAACTGTAGAAATCCCTGAAAGAATAAAAAAAAACATTAATTAATAAAATTAGACATTAAACATAGGTTGGAGTGTAGATAAGGGCGCGCCAAGGGAAAAAATACTTTTCCGCCCCCTTATCAAAACTCTGACCGTGAGTATTGCTAGATCTTGCAGATACAGAGCCTTATGGATGAGGGTTTAGCAAGCAGATATAATGAAAACGAAAGAGCCTAGTATACAAGGGGGACTAAGCAGTACTGGAATACTGAATATGATGAAATACCAGTACTTACACAGAAAGGTTTGATCCGTTAGCATGAATAATTCTTTTCAACTGATTTCCTTTTAATTCCTTATCGACACTGATAACATCATAAGCCAGTAATGCTGTTTCTGTTGAATTGAATGGTATAGTCAGAGATCTGAAAGTAAAAGTATGTTGGAGTTTTCTTTCAACTGCAATGTGAATTTTTAGGCACTCGTTTGTTCTAAACACAATAAAACAACACTAACAACTGTTTTGTCGAATCGTCTTCATTTCCCATCATGTAAAGTTAGCGAATTTCAGTCTACTTGAAATGTTTTAATCAAACAACGAAAATCGCTTGGAAACTCTACAAAGTACAAACCAAGTACAAAACAAACAAATTTTTTTTAGTCGATTCATGCACTGCGCTCTGTCACACTGACGTATAAAAGTACTCTGTGGTCTGTGCCGTCTGTCTGTCAGTCATTGTCTCAGAGTAAATCGGCGTTACACTACAACCTACTAACGCCCAGACTTTTTGCTCTAGTAGTGCTATACGACCAAGACTTTTAAAGTTCGCATGGTAGACGCCCAGAGATTACGACATTAAGAAATGTACTTAAAACTGATCGTACTAATGTAGGATTTTTTTTATTGACAAAGGATGGATAAAAACTGTTTTTAGTTAGGAAGGAACTCAAAACTAAAGAACCTTTTAAAAATCATTTGGGTTGCAATCACTTATTAAAACGGTTTCTGTAAAATTGTTATTTTAAGTTAATTGGGTGCATGTTCTGCGGAATAGATAGTTTTTTACAAAACTAATGGGATAACATGTGTGAAAAGTCATATATATTTTTTTGTATTTCTTTCATTACAACCTTTTTGACATAACAGCTCATCAACTACTAATACGTTATTATTAGTCCAATGTTCAGGTAACAGTGGCATTATATATTTATCAATGCATAGCTGACATATTAACATTTGAGATAAATAAAACTCGAAAAAAACCATTAATGGTAATATTTTTCAATTTATTAATAGAGAAAGTTCACAAAGTTCTATATAATGATAGAGGCTCATAAGCCTTTTAAAAGCATACTCATATGACCTATTACAGATGCTTCTATAAATCAGTCTTCTTTCACGAGTCTGACTCGCACTTGACCTTTAATTTTACATCCTAATGCAACCCGTAAGCTTTTTAAAATCTAAGTGAAAGTAGGAGCCCATAAGCCTTGTCGTGTGAGGATACGAACCTAACAGAAACTAACAGAACCTAACAAGAAACAACAACCAGGATAAAATTTTAGAGTGACAGTTTATTGGTTATTTACAATGAATTAATTTAAAAAAATGAAAAGAAGATGAAGATGAATGAGGTGAAACAGGTTTTATAAAATACAGATGCCTGGATAGAAAGAAGGAAGCGGAGAACACGAAGAGAAGTAGACCAGTGGGGTGATGACCAGGTTGCGGGCGTATTTGTAGTTGTAGATGTTGTTGAAATCGTCTTTGTAGGAACGGTAGCGGCGTACTTGTAGCTACGGCTCGCTGGATCCCGTTGTAGAAATCGTCGTTGTAGGAACGGTAGCGGCGTACTGGTAGCTACGGCTCACTGGATCCCGTTGTAGAACTCGTCGTTGTAGGAACGGTAGCGGCGTAGGCACGGCTCGCAGAATCCCGTTGTAGAAATCTTCGTTGTAGGAACGGTAGCGGCGTAGGCACGGCTCGCAGAATCCCGTTGTTTGAAGATTTATTTTGAAGGTTTTGAGGGAGTTTGAAGGCTCGCAGGATCCCGGGGTTGAACGACCCCGGGATAAGGCCTTTAACTGGTACTTCCAGTTCAGAAGCTGACGTGAGACTCCAGAATTTCAGAAATGTTCCGCTTTTATACCCTTTTTGGAGAGTTCTGAAAATTATTTAAATTAAACGTAGTTTTTGTAAGTGGCCAAGAGAGAAAGAGTATTTTTGTAAAAGTATTAAAGTAAACATATCAGACCGCTAACGAGTTTGAATGAACATTGCCATGACAACCAGATAAACAAAGGCATCAACAGATGTCAAAGTTTCATTTGAGGCTCGTAATACGGTAACCAATACGAAAACCTACAATAAATTACATAACAACGAAAGGAAAAAAGTAGCGCACCAGCGCGCACGAAGCCCGAGATTGTAGAGTTTCGGAGAAAGCCAAAAACAAGGTCACCAAAGGTAAACCCCATCGCCATCGATTTAAAAGTGCTGATAGCATGAAAATGCAGAGCGAAAACGATTTGTTAATGTATTCTTATGGTTTAAAACATTACAGGGTCCTATGGAAATAAAAGTGATGACCAATAATAAGCCGCACAGCTCACCAAGTACCCAGCGTAATAGAGCAAGGTACCCTGAAGGACAAACAAAAAGGACTGATTGTGGAGCTGGAGCTAAGGGAAAGGAAGCAAGAATAGCATGTAAGTAGCATAACACTACATTTTCCCCCTGACCCTGGAAAAATTTTTGACTCAGCAAAAATTTTGATATGTACAAAAATAAACCAGAAAAACACAGCTTTGCAGAAACAGACATCACCAGGCAAAATCAGATATACCATCTCTTACATTCATCATCTTCATTCAGGTAAGGGTGGAGTTCACATTCAATGACTATCACTCTAAAAGTGTGTTTTCAAAACGAAATTCAGGCTTACTTAAGGAGTTGTCATCCGCTCCTGCGTGGAAAAAAAAATTAAGTAGAGGTAAAGAGAAACAAATTAATCCTAAGGTAGCTTTAGTCGCTTTGCCTTAAGATTAAAGACGGCCAGAGCGGTAGAGCTCGAAGCCAGAGATCAGCCACATCGCCAACGAGATGTGTCTGAAATGAAGAATATACATATATACAACAGAGCGGTAGAGCTCGAAGCCAGAGATCAGCCACATCACCAACGAGATGTGTCTGAAATGAAGAATATACATATATACAAATTAGAAGTTAAGAAAATTTATGCTACTTACATGCAAAAATTTTATATAAAGATTCGTATCACCTTCAGGACAGAAGTTTGAGATACAGGAGGAGGTTCCATGACAGTCGGATCAGCAGGAAGGTCAAGTGATGGAGAGTCATTTGCAGTTGAAGGTGGAGTCATTGTTATAGTTAAGTGTAGAGTCAAGTGTTATAGAAGTAAAGTGAAGTGAAGTGAAGTGAAGTGAAGTGAAGTGAAGTGAAGTAATGTAAGTTAAATGTAGGCCTAAATATAATCCAGATGAGTTGAAAAACTAGATGAAGTTTTGTTTTAGAATTTGGAAAATATTTAGGCAAGTGTTATAGTTAAGTATAGTGTTATAGAAGAGAAGTGAAGTGAAGTGAAGTGAAGTGAAGTGAAGTGAAGTGAAGTGAAGTAATGTTAGTTAAATGTAGGCCTAAATATAATCCAGATGAAATCCAAAAACTAGATGAAGTTTTGTTTTAGAATTTGGAAAATATTTAGGCTCAAATATTTATCGCAAAGTGTAGAGTCAAGTGTTATAGAAGTGAAGTGAAGTGAAGTAAATGTAATGTAAATTAAATGTAGGCCTAAATATAATCCAGATGAGTTGAAAAACTAGATGAAGTTTTGTTTTAGAATTTGAAAAATATTTAGGCAAGTGTTATAGTTAAGTGTAGAGTCAAGTGTTATAGAAGTGAAGTGAAGTGAAGTGAAGTGAAGTAATGATAGTTAAATGTAGGCCTAAATATAATCCAGATGAGTTGAAAAACTAGATGAAGTTTTGTTTTAGAATTTGGAAAATATTTAGGCAAGTGTTATAGTTAAGTATAGTGTTATAGAAATGAAGTGAAGTGAAGTGAAGTGAAGTGAAGTAATGTTAGTTAAATGTAGGCATAAATATAATCCAGATGAAATCCAAAAACTAGATGAAGTTTTGTTTTAGAATTTGGAAAATATTTAGGCTCAAATATTTATCGCAAAGTGTAGAGTCAAGTGTTATAGAAGTGAAGTGAAGTGAAGTAAATGTAATGTAAATTAAATGTAGCCCTAAATATAATCCAGATGAGTTGAAAAACTAGATGAAGTTTTGTTTTAGAATTTGGAAAATATTTAGGCAAGGGTTATAGTTAAGTGTAGAGTCAAGTGTTATAGAAGTGAAGTGAAGTTAAGTGAAGTGAAGTAATGATAGTTAAATGTAGGCCTAAATATAATCCAGATGAGTTGAAAAACTAGATGAAGTTTTGTTTTAGAATTTGGAAAATGTGAAAAGGATGAATAGATAAAGATTTAAGAGTGAAAGAGAAAGCAAATCAAAGAGAAAGAGACAAGGCGCAGAAAAGGTGAAGAGTGGAGAAGAACTTTTACGTTGGGCGCCAAAATGTCGTGTGAAAACACACTTTTAGAGTGGTAGTCATTGAATGTGAACTCCACCCTTACCTGAATGAAGATGATGAATGTAAGAGATGGTATATCTGATTTTGCCTGGTGATGTCTGTTTCTGCAAAGCTGTGTTTTTCTGGTTTATTTTTGTACATATCAAAATTTTTGCTGAGTCAAAAAAATTTCCAGGGTCGGGGGGAAAATGTAGTGTTATGCTACTTACATGCTATTCTTGCTTCCTTTCCCTTAGCTCCAGCTCCACAATCAGTCCTTTTTGTTTGTCCTTCAGGGTACCTTGCTCTATTACGCTGGATACTTGGTGAGCTGTGCGGCTTATTATTGGTCATCAATTTTATTTCCATAGGACCCTGTAATGTTTTAAACCATAAGAATACATTAACAAATCGTTTTCGCTCTGCATTTTCATGCTATCACCACTTTTAAATCGATGGCGATGGGGTTTACCTTTGGTGACCTTGTTTTTGGCTTTCTCCGAAACTCTACAATCTCGGGCTTCATGCGCGCTGGTGCGCCACTTTTTTCCTTTTGTTGTTATGTAATTTATTGTGGGTTTTCGTATTGGCCTTTTAAAATCTAAGCTATCGTAGAGACCCACATACCTTTTAAAAGGTCTTCTAAGTTTAAGAGGTTATTAAAAAAACTATTGTAATTATTAATATTAAAATAATAAGTTTAGAAATTGATATGTCAAACGAAAATTTACTATTGCGGCACAATTAACAATAAATATTCTTTGAAATCTTTGCTTTATTCAATGAAGTGCATTGAATACATTCAGATTTAAAAACATGCGTAAATGGTTTTTAGTACCACATTTCTTAGAAAGTCAAATTTCTGGCCGTGGTGGCCCTTAGCTTTCAGTTCGAGCCGCATTTCAAGAACCTTTTTATTTATTTTTATAAAAGGCACACTGTACTGTTCAATTTTTATAACCAATGTCACGCACAAACAATTTTTTAATACTTTTTAGAAGAAAAACGTTTGTATGTTAACATATGTTGGGCAACTAGGTACTCATTATATCTAGTGGTGGCAATAACGGCTGTTTTGCAATAACGAACAACACTGTTGGGTTATTTCAAAATAACTGTTGTCGTAAACTGTTATCCCGTTATATTGCTGTTTGGTAAAACGATAAATGAATGAATCGCAGATTGACAATATCATTATTTATGGTCATGCTCCTTACCAGTTATTTCACAATTAGATTAATGATTAATGAACTTCCGTTCATACTTTAAACAGGTTTTACTCAAATGGAATTTTAAATTTGTGATTGTACTTTTATACGAAAACACGTGTTTACAATATTTACAAATTGCTTTTTTATTTACGGTATCACTTACTTATAAAGAAGTTCCATATTGGAGCGGTTGCCGCTCTTATTATCGGCATTTTCAATGACTGTTATTGTACGCAAAATCACTTAGAATATTTACACTTTTTTACACCATATATATATAAATAGTTTTTGCAGATGAAACTACACTAATATATGTATTTACAGTTAATTAATGTTCACTCAGATCACAATAATGCGTAATTGGAATTTAAAACAAAACAACAGAGCATAATTAATTAGACAGCATATCATTGCGAGTTTCCGACAAACTATGATTACTAAATGAAACAAATAATAAAACAAGACGCGAGCGAGTTGGCAACAGAGCGCAGCGCTTGAGCGCACCCCACCCCCCATTGGTCGAATGGTCGGACGGCCGGACGGCGTCGCGTTATTGGCTAATCATTATTGATAACAGCGGCAACGCCGGCAATAGCGCGCGACTTCAAAAATACAGGATAAGTTCAAGTTAATTTCTCATACGAAATCTTTTCTTTCACGCGCCGGTTGGTGCAATGTTTCTCTTTCGCACTCATTGAATACAGTACTAGGCATTGTACTAAAATTTGTTTCATAGGAGCGCAGTCGCTGGCGCTCCACTCCACTAGTTACAACTTGACACCAAATATGATTCAGCTTTGTACGCGTTGGCGTGCTTAGGTAAGTTTCTAGTAAACTGCTACTGCTGAATACATAAGCATAGTATAATGTATGGGTAGGGTTATAAATCCAATATAAATCTAAATATATATATATATATATATATATATATATATATATATATATATATATATATATACATCTTGGTATCTATTTGGCGTCCACTATGGCCTTTTTTGCATATGATGTGGCGTCCACCTGCTTTCGGCGTCCGGTATATGGACGTCACATCGGCAATACGTCTAAATCGCTTCTACTGTTGAAGCACATCACATAAATGTTAAGATTTTTTTTTTACTCGGACGTCATTTAGTCCTTAGTATGCCTTGACTGTACATTTCTATAGTTCTGCTATTTTCCCCATCAAATTACAGTGGCGCTAGAGTCGCAACAAACACTTTCATGATAGGCCGCATTTGACGTCCGCTCGAAGAATGAGACGTTGCCAAACTTCGTCCATACTGTTTTTTTTTGGATGACCGGCACTGTCGCAGTGCACACAGCCGTCACCCGACGGCGCGGCACTCAAAACGCCAAATTGTTTTGACCGACCACCCCCCCGTGGGGGTGGGGGGCGCGGCCCCTCCCGCATCCGCGCGGGTTGGCGCTGCACACTGGCCTCCGAATCCATGGTGTCGCATCGCCTGCATTCACCCTCCAAAAACTCCGTTAATTGGACGAGCGTGGGCAGTTCCGAGCTACTGCCCCCATGCAGCTGTTCAAACCGACTTTGAACAGCTGCAGGCAACCGTGACAAAACCATATATAACACAATATATGACCATTGGTCTACCGGCAGACCAAGGTTCTGAAGGGCCTTAGTGGCCACCAGCACAGGGTTGAGCACCTGTACCCGGATGTCAACATCCCGGGTTACTCTTGGGATGCTGAACAGCTTCCCCAGCTGCGCATCAACCAACCGCCTTTTGTGTTGGTAGCGGTCAAACAATATGACCCGGGCAATCTCATAATTGCCCGCCGTAACCGTTAGGTGACCGACCAACTCCTTCGGTTCACCCCGCAGTGCCATCAATAGCTGGGCCAACTTGTAGGCGCTGTCCAGGTCGTCCCGACCGTGGACCAGGCTATCGAACAAATTGATGAATGCCGGCCACTCATCAATTGCCCCACCGAAGGCCGGAATCTCCAGGTGTGGAAGCCGTCCAACCACACCCTTAGGGGGGGGTCTCCGCTACCCTCCCCGCGGTCATCCCGACGCGACCGCTTAATTTTTTCGGCGCGACGCTCGATGTCGCCCAAGCACTCCATCGCTTGGTCAGCATCCGCGCAGAGTTGCCTCACTGCAGCCACCGAGGCCTCATCCGTAAGCCCGAGGGCTTCAGCCTCGGCAGCCAGCCGACACACCTTCCCGACGCGTGTCATTGCGTCCTCCACACGCTTGAGCAGGTCATCGTCCATGTCGGGTCGCTCCACATACTTGTGAGTATGGGCGAGCCATCTCATCTCCTCACGGACACCATATCGCAGTACCGTCAAGGGCGAAGGTGCCATGGTTACCGATTTAATTGTTCCTGGTCCTATGCTTCACTGCCGAACTAAGCACAGCCAGATACCAGCACTTTCCCGTCAGCGCTGGGCACAGAAATTAAAACTAAGTTGTAAAACCCAAGGCAACCACTAAACAATTAAATCCTAAACAATATTTAATATGGTCGCCCTGTGGACATACACCTTATAATATACACTCTAAATCAATTAGAGAATGCCACCATCTCTCCATTATTCCATTAAAAGTTATACAAACAAGACGGTTTATTATATAGGTACATAGAAGGCAGGGAAAAAAGTAGGTAATATAATTATTGCAGCTCAAACATGCGTAATAAAATAATATAAAATGATTTCAAATTGAGTTCAGCGACAACACAAACTCTTTCAAACTCTTATTTTGTTTCCTGAAAGGGTTTGTAGGCGAAATTATGGGTATTTTGGATCCTGTTAAGTAGATGTAAAGGAAAAATCAGGGAAACGGCGTGCAAATATGGTCCTGGTAAGTACCCGTACGTGAAGTTCTATCATTATTGTATAATAATGAAAGTAATTCACGTACGGGTTCTTCGTATGAAGGCTACATCTGAAGAATTGAGTAACCTAAAGTAAGAGATAATACTATGTAGTAGCGCATCCAGCGGTCATCACTCAACACTGTATTTGAGGGTGTTGGTGTTTTCTTTTCGTTTCCTCCCGCGCCTCCGACATCGGTCGTTCGTCATTGACGTTTTCAGTTTCGATCACTCAAAAAGGACTATTTCATCGTTGTCGAAAGAAGGTTTGAGATCTCTAGAGAAAAAAGATAATTTTACTTGTACCTTTGTGCCTATAAATTACGCAACCCGTATGTACTTAATTCGCAACCAAGTTGGCTTTCTAAGCCCTCCATAGCAGAGTTATAATAAAGCTACTTATACAATGCCTCGGCAGTGACGCGAAAGATAGTGTCGCGCTAGATGGTGAAGCGTTATCCCTGGTGAAGATCCAACATACACCACTACATATGCATCTTATTTAGGCATGTTTGACACAGTGGCGGCTTTGGCCCTTTGACACAAAGCTGTATAAATTGAAATAAGTGGTATTTTGTTCGCCGAGTGTCTCAAAAGTTTAATGTTTTTATTTTTTATCACCACCTGTCTTAACCCTGTCTTGGCTGTTCTGTCAACACTATTCCAGGATTTTCCATGGAACAGAATAGCTTTGTCATTGGCATACCAAAAGATCTCGGCATCCAGGATGCGAAGATGTAGAAGGTTATTTATATAAATAACGAAAAACGTGGGACCCAGGATGCTGCCTTGAGGGATTCCGAAACTCACTGGAGCAGAGTCCTTCGTCTCTGAGCAGGGAACTTCTCAAGCATCTTCGACATTGTGTTCAGGAGCGAGATTGGTGCCTCACATCGGTTTTAGATCCACCTTTATGAAAAAGTGACACGTTGTCTATTTTCCATGCTTCTAGAAATATGCCAGTGGATTTTTTAATTTAAGATATATTTTAGGTTGTGATATCCTATCACATGGATTCATTTTATTAAGAATTTGAATTTGCATATTAATAATCACAAAACTCAAGTTGAAAATTTGTGAGAGCGCTTTTACTATTTTATGGGCTATGACTTTGATGAGCAAGTTATTGAAGTTGTCAGGAGTTGGATCACCGCTGTGTCGTCTGTAGAGTAAAGAAAAAGTGTTGTTTAGGGTCATGTGGTCGAGATTTTGACCCACTTTGGCAATGTATTTGTTGAGAAAGGCCTTGACACTATTTTTAATGTCGAGCAGTTCCAGTGAATACTTTTGTATAAGCGTTTGGAAGCATATTATCTGATAGGTTTCCATAACTGTTTGGGATTGCCCTGGCTGTCTTCTAGCTCTTTAGCTTCGTGAGTTGTTTTGAGTCGGTGTAACAGATCGTTTTTAGTACCTCTAGTAAGTGACCCTGAGTAAATTGTTATTGCTATCCTTTATTTGTTCCAAGTGCAGCTTATCTTAGGAGACCAGGCGTTATTCAAGGCTTCAAGTTGAGTTTCGATCTGCTAATTTATCTATGAAGTATTTTTCGCAACATCTATGTTTGGAGAATTGATGTGAAAATCTCTACGGCTTTCAGTGTTAATGACTGCTTTCCAGTCTTCCAGTCCCAGGTAATTTCTGACTGCATCATAGTTTAGTTTTTTTTCTTGACGATTTCATATTCAAGATGCTTTGGTGTGCTTAAGACCATGGCAATATCATGATTGGTAATGCTGGTCAATAAATATCGCGGATTCCGCCCCATACCTAGTCCTTTTAAATATGTGATCGAGGCAGTTTTCCATCCTAGTTGGTTTTGTATTGGCTGGATTATTCCAGCCCCTGTCCATGCTCGGCTAGGCGACACAGGTTTTATATTTTGCGGCTATCGTCTTCATCTGGCGTTATCTTGATATTTATGTCCCCTGCAAATATGATGAAAGAGTTTATCTTTAGCGCCTCAAGTAGAATGTCTACGGATGAGATGAAGCCAACGTTCATCGTCAACGTTGCATATTGAGAGTGTGCGATAGGTCCCGATAACCTTGGGCCCATGTTTGATATCTACAACCACGCCATTAGCATCTTTTACGTCAGGTTCATACGTCAGCAATTCCTACCGTCCCCCACCAGCTTTATTTATGTATTTGGTGGATTTAAATTGACATAACTCTCTTTTTGCCTTATAAAAGAATTACTGTTCAAATGACATTTGGTTAAATACCATGAAGTCCATATTAATATCCATGCGTTTCAGTGCAATGATAAATAACATCATCAAAGTTTCTGTTAATGCTACGAATATTAAATGTCATTAGTTTTAAATTATACTGAGAGCTGATATCACTTTTGCAGCTCTCTTAAACGTTTGGTTTTGTGCAGCTTACATTTTGATTACTATCTATTTCATCAGTTATATTTTTAGACATTACTTATATGTCAAAACAAATATAAGCTCGTACATAACTACTGCTACAGCTCATTGAAATGTGAAGGTCGTTCACACATTTCAATGCTCTAGGGAATTACGAGGAACAATCAATTCGCATTATTCATTCGCCTTCCATTACTTCTCACTTTTACTAAATTGTCTGCCTTAGCGCATTGTCACACTAAAATCAACACACTTCCATAATAACAGCCTGGAAAATAAAATTTATAAAAAAGGCCTAAGCTATCAAATCTTGATTTTCCGCAGAAATCCGTATTTTTAAGGTTTACAATTTTTTGCGGATAAAAGAAAAGATAAGCCAAAGTTGAGAATCAAGTCAAAATAAGCGTTACCTACCTCAGTATATAATGATCATTTGGTGATTGTTATGTTCCAATGATAGTAGGTTTCATTGGAACATCATAATAACAATTTCAATCCGATTCATTTTTGTTAATGGTGGCAAGAGGCAAATTCGGCCAGGATCAGTGGAAGACATAGAAAAGGCACAAAAGGAATGGAATGGAAAACTAATATATCATAGTAATGAGATTTGTCGTTATGACAATATTCTTCTATTCTTCGACTAGACAGGGCTGTATTCTCCTTTAGACCACAATACTTTTTATTTTATTTTTCAAATAGTTCAAAATTTTAAATACCTGTGCAACTTACTATCTATCTATGGGAGATCGTCAGCTGAATCAAATTATTAATTATTAGTTCACCCGTACTCTTCTCAGCTTTCTTAAGCCATTTTTTCATTAAAAAATGGTATGTGGATTATCATTGTTTTCTTTGTGAGGTAAAATTAATTCCCGTCATCGTTTTATCTTTAGAAGGTGTCTAATATGTTTTTCTTTAATTTGGTGAGAACGAATCAGAAACACCATTGTATTACTTCTGCTGATGAAGTCAACAGCACTTTTAATTTAAAAAATATTATAATTTACCACAATTTTTCTGTAACACGAATTGTTCTGATTTTATCCGACAGTAGCCGAATCACATCCTAAATTCTCTACTAAAGTACGAAGGAATTTCGTACATCTACCCCTAGCTACTGGTCTCTCTCGCTCACGCGTAAATTATATTGGAGTGGCGCTCGCACAGTTCAATTGTGAGCATGAAGACGATATCATTTACGCGTGAGTGAAAGATACAAGTAGCTAGGAGTCAATGTGCAAAATTCTTAATTTATGCGACCGTACTTTACTGTACATATTTTTAAAGCAGATATAGTTTTGACAAGTCAAGTCAAGTCAAGTCAAGTCAAAGTACTTTATTACTGTAGATATTTACATATACTTAGCAAACGTCATTTTTTGCCTCTTCTCTACATTGGACCACTGTGGGAGAAGGAGGGCGTAGAAACTCCCACAGATTGATTTTTAGATCTCTTTTAAAAATAGGTTGTGCTTAACTAATACAAATATGAAAAATTTAATTGTTATGATTAATAAGCAGGAATAAATAATTACAAAACTATTAACAGCAAGGTCTGTGTTGAGCCAGATTAACCCCATACAGTCCTGTCATTTAAGTAATCCCTTTTTCGACAAAGTCGCTTTAACATGATTTTTAAATTGCTCAAATGGCAATTTCAAAATCTCCAGAGGTATCCTATTGTGGTAGAGAATGCACTGACCCTTGAAAGAATTGCTAACCTTCGCGAGTCTAAAACGGGGCGCACATAGTCTGTGATTATTTCTTAGGTTAACATTACAGCTATCGCTAAGTTTGGAAAATGTTGTAAGGTTCTTGCGTACATACATTATATTTTCGAAAATAAATTGACTAGCTACTGTTAGTATGTCAATTTCTTTAAAAGCTCTCTTAAGGAGTCTGTTCGTTTTAAATTATAAATTGCTCGAATAGCTCTTTTCTGTAAAATAAAAATAGATTGAATATCCGCTGCTTTCCCCCACAACAAGATACCACAGGACATCACACTATGAAAGTAACTAAAATATACTAGCCTAGATGTAGCCACATCCGTGCTTTGTCTGATGTTCCTAACAGCGTAAGCCGCAGAACTTAATTTACCAGCCAATTTAACTATGTGGGGTCCCCACTGCAATTTGCTATCAATGGTTATTCCAAGAAACTTCGTATCATTTACTAAATCTAACGTGCTGTTGTCTAACACTAAACTGGTTTCAACTTGCCTGACATTTGGAAGTGAGAATTTGATACAATTGGTTTTACCAGCGTTTAACAATAAATTATTAACTGTGAACCAATTCAAGGTTAAAGACAATACACCATTAACATCATCAAAATCTCCTTTTTGTCTTTCAATTTTGAAGACCATTGAAGTATCATCAGCAAACAACACTATGTCAGTTAATTTCTCCACCATGAAAGGCAGATCATTAATATATACCAGGAATAAGAAAGGGCCTAATATGGAACCTTGTGGAACGCCAATTTTAACAACCGATCCATCAGATTTTAAGCCGTTAGCTTCTTCTGCTTTAGCTTCTTCTTCTGCCTTTTGAATTCTATTGCTTAGGTATGATCTTAGTAGATCCAACGCTTTATTTCTAACTCATCAACACAACTCATCAACACAATCAAACGCCTTCGACAGGTCGCAAATTCATTCTTTGTTAATTTTCTTAATTCGTTTACTGTGGTAATGTGACGGAAAAGTATGATAATGTGGCAAGGAAGGTAATTTGGTAAAAGTGAGAAGTAATAGAAGGTTCTACTGAACGATCCGGATTTATTGATCCTCGTAATCTCTCTTGTGTATTAAAATGTGTTAACTACCCTCACATTTCAATGAGTAGTGGTAATCATTTGTCATGGCTATGCAAGAATTTAAAGAAGACTTATGAAGTCAAGAGTAAACAAAAACGATGATAAGCTTTATGCCTACCCAGAATGAATGAAACAACAACAGATATATATTGGGACGCCAGATATTTGAAAATTATTAATACTGTGTTTAGTTTGGCATCCATATATGTTTTTGGTTTGTTATTTCAGTAAAAAATAACCTTTGTGTAATGTTTTGTAGCGCCCTAATTATGCTTTTGTTGTGCTTACTGTCACTTTGTGACAAATGTGAATTTATTAATTCTAGAAGGACTATTTTTTAAAAAGATTTATACATATTTGCGGACGCCAGATATATCAAAATCGTAGATATCGTGTTTAGTTTGGCGCCCATATATGTGTTTGTTTTAATATTTCAGTAAATAATAATCTTTGTGTTTAGTTTTGTAGCGCATTAGTTGTGGTTCCGTTATAAATATAATGTTACTAACTTAGTAATAAATATGTGTTGGTTAATTCTAGGCTGCATATCTTTGAGACACATATACGGATGCCAGATGGGATACAAATTTCACACCGTATTTGGTTTTGTGTCCGAATATGGTAGATTTTTTAAATGTTTTAAATTTTTAGGGACAAAGGAGCCAAAAATCTTCCAAAACATGTATGGGACTTGTTTAAATAATACCTACGTTTATTTTTCTATTTCACTGTTTAACTGGTTTAACAGTTCAGTGATCTTATAACATCAACAAATAATGTTATTTTGATATTGTTTTGTTGTTTTGGCTCCTTCATCCGCCTACGCCGTCTACCCGGCTCGTAATATCTATCCAGCTTGCTGTCTTCTAGAGCACCCCACACAGCCCGCATAGTCTTTCATTCGATATGGTGTTTTTAATGGGATTCTGTTTCTGTCCGTCGAACACATGTTTCTGGGATTGTTTTTGCATTCTAAGCTTTGCAAGCAAATCAGACCGTTGTCTCTTGAAGTAAAGCTTAAATTTGTATGCTTGCAGTTATTGGAAGTTTGGCAACGTCGCATAAACACGTGGACGTTATATAGCCGATAGTGTAAAAATTATTTTAAAATATACGGCGGATGTCCTTTTGATGTTATTATGAAAGGGAGTTGATATTGGTTGCATAGTGATTGGCAATATACATATATTTGTATATCAACATTTTAGAGTTTATAATAAAAAAAAGATGGTTACTGTCGTCAGATAGGTTCAATGTATCAGTATACATTCAAAAAGTTTCAATAAGTCAACGTCATCTGCTGGACGCCATAATAATGCAAAGTGAAAGGACGCCAAATAGGTTGCGGGATTTATATATATAATATATATATATAATGCTAATGTGCGTACGTAAAGACAGGGTTTTCTCTATCACCACCAACTCCTATCAACTTCCCGTTGTGGTGGTAAATACCCCTCGGTCTCCTGCTGAAAGTAAGGGAGTTTGGTCGCGGTGGGTGGAAGTGGGTGGTTGTGGGTGGCGAAAATGTGAAAAAATATATATCTGTCCTTTTCTAACTTATGAGACCTTTTGGAATGTTCTGAAAATTTCTGAAATGATCCAGAAAACTCCAGAATGTGTGTAACTGTTACCTAGAATGTTCTAGAAGGTTCTAAAAAAATCTGGAATGATTTAGAAAGTTTCAAATTGTCTGCAACTGTTAAAATCGATCAGGAATGTTCCAGAAAGTTCTAGAAATATCTGAAATGATCTGGAAAGTTCCAAATGTCCGCAATTAATTATCAAATATTTCTAGAATTTTCTAGATTTTGTCCAAATATTCCAGAATATTCTAGAACCATCCACTATTATTAAGAAATTTCATAAAGGTGGTCTATCATTATCGGGAATAATTCTGTTCTGTCCAGAATTCTAAATGGAAAACTTCACAGAAAGATATTCATTCTTCATACGAGCTCCGTGGTCTAGTCTAGTGGGTTTCGATGCGCGTTCGAATCCCGGTACCTACCTTATACTATGAGTTAAGTAATTTTTCGTTCATTATGCGGACGTTCCAACGGTGATGGAAAACGTCGTGAGGAAAACTCCAATCTCCATAGCTGCGGCGATGGGCTAGCTCCCAGGCACGCAAAATGGAGTATTGAATAACTGGTGAAACGTGGGCAAAACTGTGCCTCGGCCACCCCATGTGGGGAACGCTTATATGTATGTTCACTAAACGCTCAATCTCTGCCTCCAAGCCAGCAACTTTCACGCGCAATCGAAAGTAAGCACTGCGGTATTGACACGATCTAGAATCTTATTACCAACAGATTTTTTGTCAGCCATTTTCTAGAACTTTTTTTACCTATGCTACTGGGCGATTCAGCTAGGGAAATAACTGCTCAGTGACAATGACGCGACGATGACTGACGTGGACAACTTTGGTCCCTTTCTTTTTGCTCTTTGGGTCTTTTGGTCCCTTGCTCTTTGAGTTTTGTGGAGGGTGTCGGTCGGGTGTGGCCAACCCGAACTGTCAAAAGTTATCAAGCTGCCTCAGTAATGTACTAATAAACGACTAAACCTCTGACACAGCTTAACGACTAATACTACCGAGTAGCGATAGTATTAGTCGTTAAGACAACGTGATATCCGAAACACGGAAGCGCTCGAAACAAATTCCACATAGACACGGACACCCATTCGGTACCCGTCTCAGCCCGATGTTGCTACCCGCACGATCGTTTCCGATGTGCGGATGTCGCTAGGCTACGTAGGTACCCATAGCGTTATTTATTTCCCAACAATGAAATAAATTTCACAATCGTCTGATAATGCACCTCTCTCCCATGTACCTCCCATCTCTCTTGTATCCTTGCGCCGCTACCCCCTTCGGGCATTCAGACGTGAACATAATTTGCGTCAGCTGTACTTCAGCAATTAAATGTAGCAAATATATTATGTTAACATTTGCGTACTGCGTGTTTACGTGTCTAATAAAACACGCATTATTCCGCCATGCCATTTTTTTTCTTCATTAAATTGCCGAGGTATGTGTGGAGCCGTTGCCGGACGTCTTAATTCATCTCCCTATGAAGCAGAGACTTTATTAAAAAACAACACTATCGTCAGTAATGTATATTTAAAATTTCATCAAGTATATCCCCAGGACATTGTCAAAACGTTCAGATTACTTAACTTAAAAAATACTGACGACCTGTGGGGTATATCAGTCAAAGTCATTGGTTCAGTAATTCTAGTTATACACACTTAGCTCATATGTTCAATAAAAGTGTTGACGATGGAGCTTTCCCAGACCTCATGAAACACAGCAGTCTGTTCAAGTCGGGAAACAAGGGTGATCCTTCAAAGTTCAGACCAATATATGTTCTTCCAACACTAGGTAAACTATTTGTAAAGATTATACTCAATCAAATGCTCTCACACTTTGACCGTACAAAACTCCACGCCAAACAATACGGTTTCACTAGGGGTAAATCGACTATGGATGCAGGTATCACCCTTATATCTCATATTTATTCTGCATGGGAGGCCGCACAGGATGCTATCGGAGTTTTTTGCGATCTTTCGAAGGCATTTGATTGTGTTGATCATAAATCGCTATTAATTAAATTAAATCATTACGGAGTTAAAAACAAAGTGTTGGATCTACTAAGATCATACCTAAGCAATATAATTCAAAAGGCAGAAGTCAACGGCGTTAAATGTGATGGATGGATATTTGTATTAGTTAAGTACAAGCAATTTTTAAAAGAGTCTAAAAATAAATCTGTGGGAGTTTCTACGCCCTCTTTCTCTTACAGTGGTCCAATGTAGAGAAGAGGCAAACATGATGTTTGCTAAGTTTATGTAAATATGTCCAGTGTTCTGCAACATAACATTCTAGAACGATCGAAAACATTAAAAAATAAAGGACAAGCTGTCATTGTTAAGAATAATCTTGAATATTCTGGTACTAGAAATTTTGATGTGTTATGGTCTATAAACCAAAATTCAGCGACTTTTCGTCAGTTTGATCGTGTTTGCAGTCGAGGACAGTGAACAGTAATTAAAATAAATCAAAGTGATTTTGACAAATGAAAAAGAACAAACTATTTGAATATTCTAGAGTGATCGTACCAGAAATTTCGATCTGATAAGATATAGGTATAAACCGAAATTCAGTGACTTTTCGTCAGTTTGATTGATCGTGTTTGCAGTCGAGTAAATATATCAATTGAAGTTGACAGTGAACAGTTGGTAAACAAATTCAAGTGATTTTGACAAATAAAAAAGAACAAACTACCTATCTGAATATTTTAGAGTGTTCTGGTATTATTTTTTTTTATGTTGGAATATTCGATGTATATTATGGTATATAAACCGAAATTCTATATGTATATGTATTTGTCATATGTTATATGTTTAATGTAAAATGTAAATAATTGTGCAAATAAAAAATAACTACGATGTACTAAGGTGTTTCTTATCTTACTTTCTATACACCGCATGTTTAATGGTCAGCTAGATCCTTATAGTAGTTTATCTACACACGTATCATAAACCCTCTTTACTGCGTACAAAAACCGCACGTTACGATCAGCATAATGCTAAACTACTTGGTCAAAACTCATTTCTTATCTGAAAAATTACACATTATGACCATAATGTGTAATTTTTCTACATATTATGACATTCAAATTTCGAACGCCAACGCCCGCCTGCGAGCCGCTCCTAATTTGTCTGTGAAGTTGGTACACTCGGCGCCACGAATAAAGAGCTCTCGGAGAAACTGGCGGGGATTACTGCGCATGTGTACAGTCGCGGCATAATTCCGAAGTGCGTTTTTAGGGTTAGTGTGAAGGAATGAGTGTTCAGGACTTTCTTCACTTCTATTTTTTCTCTGTTTGATATTTTGTTGATTGGGATATTAGCCGATGTAAATAATGGACTTTGTGTCAAATAAACTATAGGTACTCTCTATTGACAAAATTTGTTAACGTCAAGGTTGAAACCTATATATAAATAACCCCCTAGCATAGAATGCCCCTAGTCACTAGGGCCTAGTGAATATAGATACTTGTAGTAATAGTCCTGCACACTCTTTTCTTCCCGCTGACTAATAATTTGTAATTCGACCGGGGCGAAAGATAACGTTGGGTAATATTGTATGCGACTGTACTCAAGAAGCTTCGAGACGTGCTTTCGGTGCGGGCATCGGGAAGCGACTGATCAACGAATCAGGTGCCGGCGCTGACTACCGCCCCCGTCGCTCCTCACTTCCCCGCGCCAAACACTTGTGAAAAGTGACTACTGCGCATTCAAGGACAAAGCTCTTTAGTCGTGGCGCCGAGTATACTGACATTCAAATTTCGAACGCCGACGCCCGCCTGCGTGACGTTGCGTACTACAGAACAAGCTAAACAACTGCAGAGCCACAATGCCGGTCAAACATGCGGAACAAACATGTGTTCAGGAACCGCAGTTCCTGAACTCATCAAAGAGAGCTTATGATATGTGTGTAGATAAACTAGTGTATGTAACTGTACATAATTAGGCATTAAAACTCTCGAGTGATTTTATTATGAAACTCGCCAATATCACTCAAGAGTTTTAATGCCTAATTATGTATAGTTACATACACTAGTTTATCTTCACACATATCATACGTAAGCTTTCTTTGATGTGTTCTGGAACCGCATGTTTGACGGGCATTGTGGCATTGAGTTGTTTAGCTTGTTCTGTAGTACCAACTTCACAGACAAAGTAGGGGCGGCACGCAGGCGGGCATCGGCGTTCGAAATTTGAATCTCATAATATGTAGAAAATTTACACATTATGGTCATAATGTTCAATATTAAGATAAGAAATGAGTTTTTACAAAGTAGTTAAACATTATGCTGATCGTAACCTGCAGTTTTTGGACGCAGTAAAGAACCAGTTCTTCGGCTCTGCCTCACACAAAATAGTCCATTGGGGTCAGGTCTGGTGAACGAGCATGCCAAGGAATAGCCCGTCTCTGCCGATCCAGCAATTGAGAAAACAGTCGTCAAGATAGCTTCTGACTTCAATAGTCCAATGTGCTGGACAGCCGTCTTGTTGGAATATGTGTTGCCAATCCATCGGAGCTCCAGACTCTGCCATTAAAACCGGGAGGTCGTTCTGGACAAAATCCAAGTAGGTGTGGACGTTAACGTATATGGTAAGAAGTGTGGCCCAATCAACGTCCTGACTATCACTCCGGCCCACACATTGACTGAGAATTTCCTTTGGAATGACACCTCCTTTTTCCAATGTGGATTGTTATGCTTGTCCTTTTATATGTTTGAGGTAGACGAACAATATGATGGATTAATAGGTATAGACTTGTTAAAGGAGCTAGGAGCCACAATAGACATCAGATCCCAAATCCTTTACATGAGTACGACTTCTATCCCGATCTATTGTAGCCTGACTCCATACAAGATAAACATCTCACCACGCACCGAACAACAGGCAGAGCCAAAGAACTGGTCAACTCCAACGTAGCCATCAACACGAAAGAAGAGTTGATTTCGAAAATAAGAATTGCTGTCAACACAATGAAAGATGAAATGATGCTCAAAATCACGACCACAGAAGTCCGACGTCGGGCTCGTGTCTGTGTGAGGAGCCAAGGATCTCATTTCGAGCATGACTAGCATAAATTTTAATTAATTAAATAGACTGTCTAAAACGTCTATGTCTCTCCTTCAAACTGGTTAGTAGGTCATAACTTCAAGAATGTGTGAGGTATCTACGTTAATAATAGCTTAAATGTAAGATCATTAAATAAGAATGTGTATTAAAGATTTGCACACAAAAAGCATTCACTTGTTTTTGTTAAATAAGGTCCGAAAAACTTATTTTATTGATGATTGAAATTTGGCGTGCTCTTCAATGATCTGTAAGAACTAAGTCTGTCGTAACGTCGTTGTAACGTAATCCAATTATTGTTTAGTTTTGCAATGATCGCTTAATACTGAAAATCTGGAAATTTTCTTCAAAACCACTAAATCATCAATAAAATTTTAACGGTAAGACTTCGCCGCGTCAAATGGTTCTAAATGGTCTGTACTAGCTTCGGTTTAAGTCTTTGCATCGATCTACCGGACACCCGTATAACTAAGTTTAGCTGGAAAATTAATACTTAATCAATTCAGTTTTTATTCACTTAAATTTAAATTTCACGTCGCTTCCTATTTACTTTTCTTTATATAAAATTAACTATAGTTGACTTGCGAGAGGTTCGATCCCATGTCAACAAAATGAGAAACAGGAGTGAAAGGATGACAAGAAAGTTTATTACTCACCGAAGAATCTCTCCCATGCTCGCACTTCGACCAGTCCAGCTGCTGCTGCACTCGACGGGTCTGGGCGGCTGCTGCTGCTTGTCTTATTTATTTGTTCGTATGGATTGCGGAAAGCTCTGTCGCGTAGAGCACCTCGCGGAATCTATAAGATTTTATTGCCGATTCGCGGGGTCTACACAGCCTTATTACCACGATCCATACTAAACATCCGTTCTAGGAAACTATCTATACCTACGACCTAAGTGGTGATGAAGCATTGACATTCAGCACTTTAGGTCGAGAGGAGAATATAACTAGATTGATAATTTAGTACTACGACTGCCGCCATATCATTGTGACCTGAATCCGATAGAAATGATATGGGGCATAGTAAAAGAAAAGGTTGCCACAAAGAATGTTGATTTAGATCATTTCACGTTCCTGCAGCTTGAACTAAACTGTTTTGAGGATATAACTGCTGTTACATGGAATAATTGCTTTGAGCATACAAATAAACTAGAAGAGGAATATAGATGCAGGGGACTGGTAATTGATGTAGAAATTGAACAACTTATTATAAATGTTGGCGGCAGTGACAGTGACACATCCAGTCTTACAACTGACAATGAGTCTGATATGTCTAGAATTGAACCAGTACAATCTGATCATGAAGATCATGAAATGTCATATGAATCTGTTGAATATTCAGATTCTGAATTTGATGACTAATTAAAAAAAAAATACATAATCATAATGGTTTCATTTTCTATATTTTAACATGAGAGGCTTGAATGTACGAGTGTTTCATAATAACAACACACGAGTTAGTCTTGTGCCTGCTCGGTCATCAGAGAGAGCGCTCCGTACTAGTACATTTCAGTCAGTGTACTAGTACACTCTAACAGCTCTATTAGTACTATTAGGACGTTGAATCTTATGAATAAAAAAATATGACTGCTCGGCCATCACGTCTTCAGAGAGCGCTCCGTACTAGGACATTTCAGTCAGTGTACCAGTAAGATCTAACAGCTTTATTACTATTATGTATGACGTAGGATCGAATAAAAAATGGAGCTATAGGTTAACCTTTCTTTTCGTGCAGAGCGGAAACTTGAGGAATATTATTCTCTGATAATATTAACATATTTATACAATTATATGTGTCTGTTTGCATAGCAGAAATAAAAAGTTGAATAATATTTGATTTCCCTTCAAACTGAAACAGGCTTAGGACTGTCATTCTAGTCAAGATGTCGATGCCGTGTCTGTGTGTGCGAGAGCGAGTCGGCATAGCTCAATGCCTCCCGCCCGCCGCCCCGCTCTCTCGCAGCGATGTCCTAATAGTCCTAATAGACCTAATGTCCGATTAGCGTAGGGAAACATTTCTCTTCGTTCATTGCACAGTAACGTTTCCTATTCGTTCTTCGTACATGACCGACACAAGAAACACGAGTATTTTAATGCCTCAATCATAAGCTCTCTATGATTGTTTATTTATAGTTGAATGAATGAATGAATGAATTGTACCACTGCAGCCAGGATTATACCTATCCGGTTAAATGGCCAGCATACCAGTGTTTTTTTAGGGGGGGGGGAGTGACCTGCTCAATGTGATAAGAGAGGATTGTCAATAGAATCGACCGATTAATGCAACCTTTAGCCAATATAGGAAGTTTGGACAGGGGAGGATATGTGATGCCTAATCCGGTTAAATGGCCAGCATACCAGAGGGCACGTTTTTTTAGGGGGGGGGGGGGGAGTGACCTGCTCATTGTGATAAGAGAGGATTGTCAATAGAATCGACCGATTAATGCAACCTTAGCCAATATACCTAGGAAGTTTGGACAGGGGAGGATATGTGATGGGAGAGCAGAAAAAATCTTCATGTTTCCTCGTCTTCTGTGTCATGTGGTGTTGGTTGATTGTCTGGGTTCTGTTCTGCTGGGTTGTCCGAAGTGCTTTCAGTTTCGATGTCTTTTTCCTAAACCTGGTATATTTATTTTGAGGCGACCCTAGCTACATCCCTATTGTGTGCTTTTGCCATCCAGTAGCTAAGATTCAGTCCGTAGTATTAAATATAATCTTTCCAGGTGTATATGGGTCAACCAACTTTCTTCTTACTAGTTTCGTAGTTCAGGGAGGCGTGGAATACGTGTTTTTGGGGGCGTCCCCTGTAGGATGTCGTGTATTTTCCTATGTTTTGGGTGATTTCCGGCTTTCTCGAACATGTCACTCAAGATCATGTGTTCATATTTTCTTAGTCTTTGGTGAGGGCTGCCACTTTTAGTCCATGTGAAATGCACGGTGAAATGCACGGTGAAATGAACATTTTGTATATTAAGCGAGCTATTTTCCAGTCTATGTTAGTCTTATTTACAAAGTGTATTAAGGCATAGTGCATAGTGCTTGTTGATATATTTTCCTTCTGGTGTCTCTCCTGCGATGTACTTACTGCAGTAATATGAGAGCCGAGATATTTTATTTTCCGTCACCGGTCGAATTGGAACTCTATCCAACATGATGAACTCTGGTCGAGTAGCAGGACTAGGACCCAGCCGCAGCCAACGCGTCGGCCGCCGGATCTGCCACCGCAATTGTGCAGATTCTTAATGTAGTTGATGAGTGTTTCTTCAGACTCGGCGATTGCAAGATTTATATTCTGTTAATAGTTTTCTTCTACATATTTATTTAGGACCTTACGAATGTGAGTGTCGTCAAGTATTAATTGACATGGGTGATTCGTTTGGTTAGCAATTGCATGGAATATGCAGTTGTCGTCTCTCGGCATTGGTGAGGCTTCCATTTTGGTATCTTCTTGAGTTGTTGCTGTGGGAAAGCACACAGTAACAAGAGAGAGTTATATGAAATACCTCTGTGTTGTTAAGCGAATGGATTGCGAGCATCAAAGGTTCGTCTCCGATTCTTTGTAATTGTTCGTCAGTGGTCGTCCTTTTTTAATTGCCTGTTTTCTGCTAGATGGTGAAATGATCCCTTTGTGATGTGCAAGTATTATTTTTTTCGATGTTTCTCAGAATATGCATTTTTGGAATAGGCGGGCTTGCAAGACGGGCCGTTCGGACCGGATGGTGTTAAATAGTTTAGTTTTTATGGTGATTGGTAGGTGGGTGAGGCTCACAAAAAGTGTACCATAACACACGGGAACTTGTAACACACGATAACACACTGGAAATAGGTAACACACTGGAAATATCGTAAAGGCTTATTCACATGACAGTAATAAATAAAACAATTGTAGATAATACACTAAATAAGTAGTTAGTCATATATATTTATTTAACTCAAAAACTTGACTAAGCATTAATTATTACTTTATATACTTACTTATTAATCAAATAATGAGATCGTAATTTGTACTTTTTTATTAATCACAAATCGTTTATTATAGTTTTTTTACTTATTTAGCTTTTTTGTTTTTTTTTTGTTTACTATGTATGATGTATACTTGTACATCCTAATCAAAATAAACCTCGTCGCTAGTAACAGCTAAAAAGTATTCTTTTGGCCGTTCCGTGTTTTGTGTAATTTCAATCCGTTTTATAGTCATATCTTCAGTGACTGTGTCTACATCTCTTATTTTTTGAACAACAAATCTGAGAGCCGGTTTTTTTATTGTCTTTAAGAACCGTATGGTATAATAACTTTTCCCTTCTTCAGTACGAATGTCTTCTATAAAACCAATGTAGTACTTCCATGTGGCTCTTTGATAGTATCTAACAAGTACAGTGTCATTGAAACATAGCAACATATCTGAATGAATTTCATCCGTAATGTTATACTCGTCATCCTCCGATGACGACGATCATGCAAAGAAAACAAGTCTTCATCTGTACTGCTTTCATCTGTTTTCAGTTTCTTATTTATTCTAGGGTTTATGTCTGTAAGTTTTCTTTTCTTGGGATTCTTATTATTTGTATTAATTTTGTCAGCAAATGACATTATATTTTCCTTAGAGCATGAGGCAACAATGTTTGTTTTTGGGTCCACTTCTTTAGGATTAAATGGCCCATATTGGGTCAAATCAAAGTAAGACTTATTTTCCTCAGTATTCTTTATCTCTGATAATATTGTTATCTTTTTTTTAGGTGCAATTGACTTTTCTTTCTTCACTATTTTTGGTTTTAGTAAGTCCGCAGATTGTACATTAAAACAGTCGCAAAACCCTGGCCTACTCTTTTGGCAAAAGCAGCTTAGATAACGGTATAAAATCGAATTTTTTGTGTGAGGGTAGCCTAGAAATAAACTGCAAAATTTTGTGGCTGTGTAAATAATTTAATTTAAAAATACAATTATTTTATTAATGCTAATAAATCTTATTGAAAACTAGGCCTGAACCCCTACTTAAACTGGGTCAATAATTTGCAAAAGCTTTCCTCACCTCCTTTCATCACAACAAAACACCATGGATCTTTACACCAAAGTCAACGAGAAAATTGACACAGTCATTGCCAATTTCAACACCCAGATGGCACAGTATGAGAGGCAGCTGAAGGAGTCCGCCACCATGTCGATGTCGTGCAGCCCGCAGGACATCAGCACCTTAGCTAGTGACTTCAGCGAGTTCAAGGTATTCACATGGAACTGCCTGGATGCACTCCGTTCACAGGCAGAGTTACTGCTGGCGGGCCAAGACCGGCTTGAGCAGGCGTCGCGGCGCAAGGTGCTTCTCTTGCACGGTGTGCCAGAGGTCGCAGGCGAAGAAACAGAAAGTGTTGTTAAGGGTGTGCTAACCAACAAGATGAAATTGTCGCAAGAGTGTGTATTGGATATTCATGTTGCCCACAGGCTCGGGTCCAATATCAAGATATCAGCTCCCCGCCCCCTGCTTGTGAGGTTCAATATGTACAGATCCCGGTCCGAAGCATGGAACGGCAAGACATCCTTGAAGGGCACGGGCATCACAATGTCTGAGTTTTTGACAAAGGCCAGACATCAGGTTTTCATGGCGGCCAGGAAGCATTTTGGTATGCGGAACTGCTGGTCCACTGAAGGCAGGATCATCCTGCTGCTTCCCGACAAGTCCCGGCAGAAGATTGAAATGATGAAGGAGCTTCTGGTGTTCACCGACAAGTTCCCATCTTCTGCCGCTCAATCCGGGACAGCGGGCAACCCTGCGTCCACATCTACTGCACCTGCTGCTTCTGCGCGGGCGCCTGCGACCACTGCCAAGCGTACACGCGGAGGCCGAGGTGGATCGACGACGGGGGCAGCTAAGAAGTAGTTCGCCGACAACGAGTGTTCTTCACTTCAGTGCCTCCGTCATTCGGTCGGATTATGCCTGCGCGCAGTGGACTATGTGTGTATTTTCAATTTCTGTGAAAATTGCACGTTTTTCCTTTTTTTTTATCTATCGTTTTCTCTTCCGACCCTCGTTTAATTCATAATTTCTTGGTATGGTAGGTAATTGAATCCACCAACTCACTGTCAACTGTCATTTTTGACAGCGACGTTTTTTTTTTTTTCTTGTTACTGTCATGTCTCTGTACAAACATTCTGTATGACGCGTAACGAAACGCAATAGCGAGATTTCGATATTGCTTGAATATTTGCTGTTTGTTTGTGTTTTATTTGTTTTTACTTTTTTGCTGTATAATTATTGCAAGTTGATTTCTGTTAACCTTGATTTCTTTCCCAGCATGCCCAGTGAAAGATTGAGTTCAGGCTTGGCACCAAAAGTATTTTAAAGTAGATCCTATTAATATAAATTTATTTTATAATTTATATGTATATCTATTTAGTTTATGAATACCTTAAACAATTTTAACGATAGCTTCTTTTCTAGCTCTGATAGCGATGTTTCACTTAGTGCGGGAGGTGGGTTGTCGGCGGATGGCTCTTTGTCTGATAATCTGAAAAGCGTGTTCTCGACCCTTGGCTTTAATCTCAACATCGTGCATATTAATGCCCAGAGCATTCACGCCAGCTACGCTGATCTTCTTGATGCCTTCATTGACCAGAATATTCACGGAATTCTTGTCTCCGAATCTTTCCTCAAGCCATCCCTCTCTTCTTCCATGTATGCTCTGCCAGGGTTCACGCTCTTTCGTAATGATCGAACGGGTAAGGCTGATGGCGGCGTTGCCATCTACCTTCGTTCTGACATCTCGTGCAAAGTTATCAGCCACTCGCCCAGCCTATACTCTGGTTCTGCGGAACACTTATTTTTAGAGATATGTCTTCGTCACAATAAAGTTCTTCTGGGTGTTTACTACAGCCCCTCTCTTCGCATAGATTACTTTGAATCTTTTGAAACTCTTCTTAATGACCTGTCTCCTCTTTATCCTGTTACTCTTATTCTTGGTGATTTTAACACCTGCCTCCTTAAAAACAATGCTCGATCAGACAAACTGCAATCCATTGTTAACTCCTTGAATTTACACATTCTTCCCCTTGATGCCACTCACTTTCAGCCTCACTGTACCCCCTCTCTTCTTGACTTGATGATAATATCTAACCCCACTAAGGTTGCCGTACATGGTCAACTCAGTGCCCCCTTCTCCTACCATGATTTAATTTACCTATCCTACAAAATTAGGCCCCCCAAGCGTAGAGCTAAGTTTCTTGAACTTCGTAGTTTCAAGGGTATTGATGTCACTTCCCTTAAATCCGACGCCTCTTCCATAGATTGGTCCCTTGTTCTGGGAAGTGAGTCCGTTGATGATAAGGTCCAAAACTTTAACACGATTGTCCTGAGCTTGTTTGACAAACATGCTCCTGTCAAGAAGGTTAAAGTTAAACATCTCCCCGCTCCATGGCTTACTGATACCATTAAGGGTCTGATGGCTAAGAGAAACCGTGCCAAGACTAAATACAAAAAGGATCCGACCGAAGAAAATCTCTTAGCATACAAAAGTCTTCGTAATCGCTGCTCCCGTCTGTGTCGAGATGCCAAACGCCGTCATATATTTGAATGTATCGAAAACTACGCCCCTGCACAAGTTTGGAAATTTCTGAAGACCCTTGGTATTGGTAAGTCCCAGGACCTGACGCTTGGTAACATCGACCTTAACGGTCTCAATCATTTTTTTGCTGTCCCCCCCGTCCAGATGGATCCATCTGTCAAGGATGCCACACTCCGTAACTTGCTTTCCAGGACTGTCTCCTGCCACTCTTCTTTCAATCTGCGTCATGTTGGAATCACTGCAGTCAGGAAAGCAGTGCTAGCAATCTCATCAAAAGCCGTCGGCGATGACAAAATCTGCTCTCAAATGTTGACAAGTGTTCTTGGAGAATTGCTGCCGGTTATCACTCACATAATTAATGCTTCACTCTCTGACTGTCACTTCCCTAGTCAGTGGAAACGTGCTCTCGTGATCCCTTTGCCTAAAACATCCAACCCAACTTCCTACAAAGAATATCGTCCTATTTCTATCCTGCCCATCCTTTTCAAAGTCCTTGAATCCATTGTACACACTCAACTATCCACCTATCTTTCCTCCATGAATCTCCTTAATTCTTTCCAATCGGGTTTTAGGCCGGGTCACAGCACTACCACCGCTCTACTCAAAGTGACAGATGACATCCAACTTGCGATGGATCAGAAGAGGATGTCTGTGCTGGCACTGCTCGACTTCAGCAGCGCTTTCAACTGCGTGGATTTTGATATCCTGGTTGCGATCCTCCATTCACTTAATGTCTCCTCTCATGCCGCCCGCTGGTTTGACTCCTATCTCAGAGATCGACAACAACGCATCAATTCTGAGGAAACATCCACCGATTGGTGCGATCTATTCACTGGGGTTCCTCAGGGTGGCATCCTTTCACCCCTTCTGTTCTCGGTTTTTATCAACTCAATCTCTCATGTACTTACTTCTTCATATCATCTTTATGCAGATGACCTCCAAATATACCGGCATTTCTCTCCGCGTGATGTGACTCCGGCTGTGGAGGCTCTGAATGCTGACCTCGAGAATATCAGGAAGTGGGCCCTCTCATATGGGCTTCTGGTCAACCCGAGAAAGTCGCAGGCCTTGATCTTGGGAACCCGATACTCTCTTGACCTGTTACAACTTCCAATCGCTCCTCTAATATTTGATGGAACCGTAATCAAATACAGCGATAAAGCTAAAAATCTCGGAATTGTATTCGATAACATGCTGTCTTGGTCGCCCCATGTCTCCGAGGTCAGCAGACGAGTCTTTGCATCGTTTCACTCTCTTCGGAAATTACAATACTTCCTTCCACGGCATACTAAAGTCACTCTAGCCCAGTCCCTTCTACTTCCTTTAATTGATTATGCCGATGCTTGCTGGGTGAGTGCGAACGAAGAACAACTGAATAAACTCGAACGACTTCAGAACCTCGGGATTCGGTTCATCTTCGGGCTGCGCAAGTATGACCACATCTCGCAGTATCGCAAGGAACTGGGTTGGCTCCCGATTCGTCTTCGCCGTGATTTCCACATATTGACTTTACTTTTTAACATCTTGAGAAACCCCAGATATCCTTCCTACCTTCGTGAACGTTTTGAGTTCCTTTTCTCCAGAGGCAAGGAGCGGAGATCTCACACGGTGTCTCTTCTATGTATTCCGCAGCATAACACCGTCGCCTACGAGCACTCGTTCAGGCTGAGGGCCATTCGGCTGTGGAACGCACTTCCCTGCACTATAAGGGACAGTCCCACTCTTTTCTCCTTTAAGAATCGCTTGAAAGAGCACTTACTTTCTCTTTCATCATAGGTATTGTATATATAAGTATGTAATTATATTTATCTATTTATTATTATTATTTGTTTATTCTTATTTTATCTACTATTTCTTTGATTATATGTATTTTTATAGTAAGTATCATATTTTATTGGTATTTGGTAAGTATTTAATTGCACTAGACTACCCTTTTCATTTTATATGTATCCTATCCAGATAGGTTTGCTGGAAGAAATCTCTGTTGAGAGATAAGCTCGCCCTTGCCTTTTAATTTCGTGTATAATTGTATTGTTGTAATGTTCTGTGCAATAAAGAATTGTGAATTTGCTGAGTCAACGTTGTTAATGATTTGATGTACTTTCATCGTATTTGGTACTGGTACCAGTTCCTCTGATTCGTTCAGTATGGCATCGTCGGGAATATAAAATAGCTGTATTTCTGTTTCAGACGTCTGTAGCAATTCGTAAGCTGTTTTAGCGTCAGGAACATCTGAACCATAAGCGACAAATGAATCTAATGTGCGTTTTATAGCACCTCCCACGCCATCTGCGGCTCCTTTGCCGTGGGAGGCTTCGAAAAAGTTCCATGTTGACAGTGGGAAACCGAGTTCCTTCATTATTTTTGAGAAATAGTAAAAGTATTTCTTGTTTCGGTATTGAGTAGTAGGGCCATCTGAATAAAAATGAATCCCATTTACTTTAGGTAGTTTCTGTTCAATCAACTCTAGCACTGGTAAGAGATATGCCCAAATGGCGTCTGGCCCGTGTTCTTTGTTTGGAGATAAAGATGCAAAGGACTGATTACCGTTTGAAGTATACAACATACCAGTGTGAAGGCTAATCTGTTGTCTTGACCCATCAAAGTGCATTGCTTGTATTTCAGTGCTTAATTTACAAGCATAGTTCTCAGAAAAGTCGATGTGTAATCCAACGGTGTGGTCATCCAGATTTTTCATGCACCGGCGATATTCTTTGTACTGATGCATGATATTGTAGGAATGGCTTTTGAAATTCTGCAATTCTTCTTGAAACCCATCCAAAAGCATTTTCAACGTACCAGTCTTTTTTTCCTTGTCAATTTTTTTTGTAGTCTTCGTCACATCGCTATTTCTTTTTAGTTTGTATTCGTGAGATTTCAAAACCCATTCGTACCATGAAATGCTGTCATTTAGATTTTTCTCATCCATTGTAAAGTTGATACACTTATTTTTGCACAGCTCACACTCTCCGTAAGAACATTTCTGGGATTTTAAATCACAAACAACCATGCCCAATACTTCTTCAAGATCTTTTGATCCTATTAATCCAGCCGCCTCGAGTTTGGCTTTCATTTGCAAATTTTCGTGTCTTTTGCAAGCGCAGGTATCTCGCTTCTCGGCTTTTGGTGGCAAAACATAAAAGGGCCTGTATCTTTTGAACGTAGCGCATGAAAATTTTCCACCTTCTTCTCTGTATTTTTTATATAGTTTACGTAGAGTTCCGAGCAAATATCTTCTCTGTTTTTTATGTTTCTTTTGTGTTTTTATTTCATTCTTGCCTGCCGTTATTCTACTAATATCATCCCTCTCGTAAAAGTCTCTCAACTACGCCTGTATTAAACAGTTTTTATTTTTCTGTCGCGTATGATTCCGAATTTTTCCTTTCAAGCCTAAATACGTAGCTATTTTGGTTTTCAGCTTGTATCTATCTATAGTGTCACTTTTGCTGAAAATATTCTTCATCAATCGTTTTTCTTGAATGTTTTTATTTTTGTAACTTTCTTTTATACTTTCTACAATAACGTGATGTTCAAACAGTTTTTTTTTTCAGTCTTTATTTTTCTTCAGGAGGTATATTTGGCAAATGTAGATCAATGTAAGCATTCGTTTTCGATGAAGGAGTCATTTCTGCAATATCATCTTTTGTAATTTTAGTACTTAAGTTTGCATTTTCTTCAATATCATGAATTAATTTGTTTTTTCTTTGATGATTTCGAGTAACTCATTGTTTTTTTGTTGACACCTGTAAAGTTTTTGTCTCATATTTTTTAAGAGTTGTTTAAATTTTCTTACTCCCTCGTTTAATTTTCTGTTCTCAGTCTTTAGTTTATAAATCACTCTTCTTTTATTATTCCTCTCCTGTTTCAAAACCGGTGCACGTTCTGGTAAAGGCACTACTTTAGACTTCGGTTCTTGTTTGGATTTCTTCTTTCTATATCTCCACTGCTTTCTTATATTTTCCTGCTCAGATGAAGCATATTCTCTCTGATATTTTCTTTCTATTTTGTTTTGTTCTCTCTGCATTTTTTCTTTTCTGTGATAAAAACTTTTCAATATTTTTTTCTTTGAGCCTTTCCCTATAGCGCTTTTGCTTTTCAGCCGGCGTCAGCGGCATCTGCAAAAAAATAAACTGTTTAAATCAAAACAAATATTATTACATGCAGTTATTATTGTCCAGCTGTATCTCAATGGTATTACAATGTGAACTTAGCTTTACACACTTCACGTGTGTTACGTCACACAATTTCGTAACACACGCAACACACGTGAACAAACACACGTGATTAATATAACCTAAACTTAATGTAGCATCTTTAAAATCTATGCAAATCAGTTGTTAACTACATTATTTGATAATAGTAACGTCCATCTTAACAGTCCTTAACCGAAATAAACATAATTTTATTACTTACCATGCGAAATTGATACTGAAAAGTCTCAAAAATCCAAGGACGAAAAATAACATACACAGAGCACTGCCACTTTTAGAAAAACCAAGATGTCTGACAATGACACTGACATTTCATATTAAAAATAGTAATGTTGTATCATGTGTTGCTAGTGCTTATTACATAAAATTACTACGTAACAAATCTACATAACACACGTGAAATGTGATTTGGCACATTTGTTTTTTAAATCATATTTTATTTATTTATTGCCTGTTTTATTATATCTACCATCGAAATAGTAGTTTAACTCCAGATATTTTACATATTACTTAAATATCATGTTAAATAGTAAATTAAAATGAAAAAAATAAATAATGAACTCGATTTGGGGTGGACACATTCTATTTTTCTATGAAACTAGGAGAAAGTAATTTATTGTACCGGTTTGTTTTTGGTTAAATTCAAATAAATTCACTATTTCAAAGGTCTGATATTAACAAGTTAATTATAGCTAACATGGAAAACAACAGTTTAATTTATTACGAACTTTCGAAATACCTATATTTTTTCTTTATTCAGAATTCGGCCTATAAAAAAATATGGTAAAGTACATTTTTTGTGAGCCTTAATAAGGGCCTGACTCGTTTTATTCGATGTAATGTTTTTGTGTTTACGCATATTTATCTCCTACCTAAGTAGGTAGGTAGGAGATAAATATGCCTGGATTGTGCCTGTGTATTTACACAGGCACAATCCTGTGTAAGTACACAGGATTGTGCCTGTGGTATAGTTTTAGAGTTGGCGTATTAATTTGACGCGATCGTATTATCAGCTTAGGTTATGAAATGATATTCGTCAACGACGGTATCAAAATACTAACACTTGGTATGAAAATACTAATCACATGGGTTCATTAGGCCCTAAACATAATACTACGATGTAAAAAAGTATCATCCAAAACTCGAAAACTGGGTAATTTTTATTCACTGCAAGGTGTTAAGCAAAAAATATTAAATATACGATTTGAACATAGTGAGATGATCTGTGGATCTATTCCGTAAGAATCAAAGGTTCCGCGACGTCTGTGCCACACCACCTCATCCTGGAAAGATGGGTTACTCGCATTATTCCAGTTATTTATAATCCACAATCCGCATTCAACTCCACAGCTGCGGTGCTCTTGACCGCTAGCGACTACCTACCTGCAGCTATTGTTTAGCGCGGGCGGGTCTATCCGATTTTGTTGTGGACTTTTGAGATTTAAGCGGTTCAACGCCAATTTTCTAAAAAGTTTTTTTCTTATAGTTTTTTAGTCTGGGTGAGGTCACCGGTGACCTATATGGCATTTAACGTGAAAAAGCGTGACTCGACTCGCTCTAGCTCTGAATTGAAATCACTTGCAAGGCTTCATACACTGAAAAGTTATTACATCACCAATTACTATAAAAATAATATATCATGTTTGCAGCTTCAATGTAAAATCAGATTGTAGGTATAAATGTACTCGATTAAATAGTAGGTATAACTAACAGATGCAATAAATCTAGTGTAGGTTGTTAGAATATGACATATCGATTATCGTCGGCGTCCACCACAGGCCAACATCGCCATTTTGTTGACTTTCTTGTCTCCCTCTGGCCAAACTTAAAATATCCATCTTGCGGAACGAGCATTCGTAGTGCTTTAATGATGTGTTAATTTAATAATGAAACGGTCTCACCCGAATCGGCGCCAAAATCTCATCATGTTCCTCTCGAAGGATGCCGCCCTTGCCTCCACGGCCCTCTGTCTACAGGGTCAGGGCATCCACTCCCATCACAGAGACTTCTAACTTTGCACATATCACAAAATAATACACACACTCATAAACACATAACTACTTTGTTTCAAGTAAAAGCACAGAGTGTAAGTGTAAATCGTAAATTCAGGAATAACTTCACATCGGCAAACAAACCGCCGCGATGGGACATTAAAAAAAAATAGGATCCATTGTCCTTCGGAGAACCCGGGGCACGTCCGCCCGTGTCCGCGTCTCTAAGCCAACCTCTATGATTGTTAATTTATAGTTATATTTAAAATGTAACTTCTAATAAGTTCGATTTTAAAATAAGTTCGGCAATTAGAGAAGCGGCCAATTTGCAAAGTCAAAGTCAAAGTCAAAGTACTTTATTACTGTAGATATTTACATATACTTAGCAAACGTCATTTGTTGCCTCTTCTCTACATTGGATCACTGTGGGAGAAGGAGGGCGTAGAAACTCCCACAGATTGATTTTTAGATCTCTTTTAAAAATAGGTTGTGCTTAACTAATACAAATATGAAAAATTTAATTGTTATGATTAATAAGCAGGAATAAATAATTACAAAACTATTAACAGCAAGGTCTGTGTTGAGCCAGATTAACCCCATACAGTCCTGTCATTTAAGTAATCCGTTTTTCGACAAAGTCGCTTTAACATGCTTTTTAAATTGCTCAAATGGCAATTTCAAAATCTCCAGAGGTATCCTATTGTAGTAGAGAATGTACTGACCCTTGAAAGAATTGCTAACCTTCGCGAGTCTAAAAAGGGGCGCACATAGTCTGTGATTATATCTTAGGTTAACATTACAGCTATCGCTAAGTTTGGAAAATGTTGTAAAGTTCTTGCGTACATACATTATATTTTCGAAAATAAATTGACTACCTACTGTTATTATGTCAATTTCTTTAAAAGCTCTCTTAAGGAGTCTGTTCGTTTTAAATTATAAATTGCTCGAATAGCTCTTTTCTGTAAAATAAAAATAGTTTGAATATCCGCTGCTTTCCCCCACAACAAGATACCATAGGACATCACACTATGAAAGTAACTAAAATATACTAGCCTAGATGTAGCCACATCCGTGCTTTGTCTGATGTTCCTAACAGCGTAAGCCGCAGAACTTAATTTACCAGCCAATTTATCTATGTGGGGTCCCCACTGCAATTTGCTATCAATGGTTATTCCAAGAAACTTCGTATCATTTACTAATTCTAACGTGCTGTTGTCTAACACTAAACTGGTCTCAACTTGCCTGACATTTGGAAGTGAGAATTTGATACACTTGGTTTTACCAGCGTTTAACAATAAATTATTAACTGTGAACCAATTCAAGGTTAAAGACAATACACCATTAACATCATCAAAATCTCCTTTTTTCTTTCAATTTTGAAGACCATTGAAGTATCATCAGCAAACAACACTATGTCAGTTAATTTCTCCACCATGAAAGGCAGATCATTAATATATACCAGGAATAAGAATGGGCCTAATATGGAACCTTGTGGAACGCCAATTTTAACAACCGATCCATCAGATTTTAAGCCGTTAACTTCTGCATGGGTATACTATACTTAGTATTGCTATCTATAAAGTTATTTAGCGCCCTCAGTCCAGTTTTTTTCAATTCAAAAATTCAAACATGCAATGAAATACTTAATTAGTTTCATATCGATATTTTGGCTTTTATTTGTGAGGTGGAGGACGGAACCATAGAACATAATTACTGGACGGAACTGAGATGTAAATAAATAGACCTCATGCATTCGACAGTTTGACGTAAGGTTTAACTTTAATACGACTACGTTACATTGCTTGCTCAATAACTTTGTTTTGGAAAAACACCGCCACCGCGCCCGCGAAAGTGCCCGCCCGCCCTACGCGCCCCGCCGCCGCGCTCGCGAACCCGCCCGGCGCCGCCGCGACCGCAACAGTGCCCGCCCGCCCTATGCGCCCCGTCCGCAAACCCGTCCGCCGCCGCGCCCGCAACAAGACCCGCCCGCCCAATGCCGCCCGCCTCTACCGCCGCGCAGAACGCAGCCGTGACCGCCACCGCCACCCCGTCGGGAGGCGCTGCGCCGAAGCAGCCCCGCCAGCCGAGCTATCCGCCCCTCATAGTGGAGGCCCTACCCAACTGGGCCGAACACTTTAAGGCGATAGCCAGCGAGCTCGGCCGGGCTCCCAGTGCGCGCGCCTACCAAAAGGGTGTGCGCTTCACCCCCACGGCCGACGACGGGTACCGGCTTGTACAGCTCTATCTGTGCAGGCTGGAGAAGGACCACGGAGTTCGGTGGTTCTCTTACTCGCTGCCGGCCGACAAGACCCAGAAGGTGGCGATCCGCGGGCTGCCTTCCAACACCACGCCGGAGGAGATCGTCGCGGCGCTTGCAGAACTCGGTGTGGAGGCCGAGTACTGCAAGCAGATCAGGGCGCGCAAGGGGCGTCCCGGCTGCATCTTCTTCGCGTCCCTGCGGAAGAACCCCGACCGTGCCCCCGGTGCAGTATATGAGATCTCGGAGCTCATGTACATGCCGGGGGTGAAGATCGAGGCCTGGCGCTCTAAGCAGCGCCCGGCCCAGTGCCACAGGTGCCAAAAAATCCGGCACTCGTCGCATATGTACCACCGCCCCCTGGCGTGCGTGCGTTGCGGCGGTCCCCACTCGGCGCGGGAGTGCCCCCGCCCGAAAGACCAGCCGCCGACGTGCGCCAACTGCGGTGGCCCGCACACGGCCAACAATGCGACGTGCCCCGTGTTCCGCCAGGAGGCGCGGAACAAGAAGGCCGGCACTGTGGCGCTCAACAATGCGCCTGGGCCCAAGAAGATGCAGCCTCCCCCTCCGCCACGCCCTGATCTGCAGGAAGAAACGGCGCCCGCCTCGCTTATGGCGCAGGTGAACGACGGAGTCCCCAGGCAGAAGACGAAGCGAGGGGGAGAAGAAGGCGACGGCTCCACCTGCCTCCGGCGCCGCGGCGGCTACTCTCGCCGCTAGCGAGACTGCGGACTCTGGCGCCGCCTCTCCGGCTGCGGCGATAGGGCAGCTGGACTAGGGGCACCCCACAGCCCTGCTCGCCCTCCTCAGCGACCCCACTGCCCTGGGCAGACTCACCGCTCTGCTCCGCAATGCATGAGCCGCTCAGGATCGTCCACTGAAACGCGCAGTCGCTGACAGGGAAGAAGCGGCTGCTACACGTGTTCCTGAGGGACTACCGCGTCGACATGATGCTCATCAGCGAGACATTCCTAGCCGGAAGCTGTCGCTGCCCGGCTACTTCGTCTACCGCAAGGACGAGAAGTCCACCAGCGGCCGGGCCTTTCGAGGCCCGGCCGCTGGTGGACTGGTTTTGGCAGTCATCGTCGGCAGGAAGATCGTCCACCAGCTCATTGACGCCCAGGAGTATACATCTCTGTATGCTTTGGGTGTCGACCTCCAGGTCGCCGGCCAGGTGCTGCGACTGTACGCCGTGTACAAGCCCCCCAGTACCCCAATCCGCACCTCCGAGCTACGGGGGTTGCTACAGTCGCCGCATCCGACACTCGTCGCTGGCGATCTCAACGCCAAGCACACCGTCTGGAACTCCACCAGGGTGTGCCCAGCTGGACGCGCCATCCTTGCCGACTCCGTGAGCCACAACTACGATGTCATCGGTCCCGACGAGCCCACCCACTTCGATTCGCGGGCCGGTTGGGACACTATCGACGTCGTAGTCGTCAGAGGTCTCCGGATTCCGCCGAGCCAGGAGGTTCTCCCTGACCTCCCATCGGACCACAGGCCAGTACTTCTCGTCCTGGACCTGCCCACCCGGGTCTCTCCGCCAGCATCACGCCGACGCTACCAGTGGGGCGCCTTCACCGCCGCCCTAGACCAGTCTTCAACCACATGTCCAGTCAACCAGCCGGAAGACGTTGACCGCCTGGCATCACTGCTGACCAGCCAAATCCGAGACACGCTCGACCTATCATCGCACACCGTAGCTCGCGGGGGGAAGCCCTCTCCTCTTCCTGCTGAGCTACGCGCACTCATCTGCGATAAGCGCGCTCTCCGGAAGCAGTGGCAGCAAACCCGATGCCCAACGATGAAGACCAGGCTCAACGCCATGACGGCAGAGCTGAAGCGCCGACTTGATCTCTACGCCGAAGAATCTTGGGAACGCCACGTCGAGTCCATGGGCGACCACGTCCCCTCCGTGCATCGCCTATGCCGGGATTTGTCGACTACTCCAACTCCCGTCCGACCAATCCTGGGCAGCGAAGGCCTACCAAGATTTCGAGCCCAAGACCGTGCGGAGATCTTCGCCGAATGCCTCGAGAAGCAGTTCAAGCCGAACCCTACGGATGATGTGGAGCACGTCGCAGCAGTCGAGAGACACCTGCGAGAGTACTTCGCCTCGCCGATAGCTCTCGAAGAGGACCCCACCGTCGTCACGCCCGGCCAGATCATGCGTGCATTCAGACGTACCAAGCCCAGGAAAGCCCCGGGCGCAAACCGCATACCTAACATGGCGCTGCTACATTTGCCGCCACGTACTGTGGCGGCCGTTACGCGCCTGTTTAACGGTATCTTGCGCACGGGCCACTTCCCAACCCAATGGAAGGAGGGCTTGGTCATCATGTTGCCCAAGCCGGGCAAGGACTCCAAGCTGCCTGAGAGCTATCGGCCGATAACTCTACTGAGTACCATCTCAAAGGTGTTTGAGAAACTCCTGCTGGCGAAGCTACTGCCCCACATCCAGCGCGCCCGGAACAGTTCGGCTTCAGGCCCGAGCATTCTACGACGCTTCAGCTCACCAGAGTACTGAATGACGTGACGGTTTGTTTAAACAAGAAGGAATACACTGTCGCAGTACTCCTGGATATGGAGAAGGCGTTTGACAGAGTATGGCACGAGGGGTTGCTGTACAAATTGTCGACGTCTTCAGCCCCAAGAAGACTGGTCCAGATCATCGCCTTCTTCCTGAAGAATCGCCGCTTCCGAGTGATGGTGGAAGACGCCGTCTCCGAGGAACACCCCGTTGCAGCCGGCGTCCCTCAGGGGTCCTGCCTGTCTCCAGCCTGCTACTCCCAATATACGGACGACATCCCCGTCGGGCCGGGTGCCCAGCTGGCACTCTTCGCCGACGACGCTGCCTACTACGCGTCGTTGATCCAGGCTCGGCACGCTGCCGTCAAACTGCAGCGCACCCTGGACATCTTGCCCGACTGGCTCGCCAAGTGGCGGTTGTCCGTCAACGTTGGGAAGACGCAGGCGCTCATCACAGGCCAGTCCCCCCTTCCACCACCACTCCAGCTCCAAGGACAGGTCATCGCGTAGTTTCCGCAGGTGAAGTACCTGGGAGTGACCATCGATCGCCGGCTCACCATGAAGCAACATGTCGACAACGTCGTCAACCAGCTCAAGGTGGCACGCGCCAAGCTGCGTCCACTTCTCGACTCCAGCCTCCCTCTGAGGGCGAAGCTCGGGATCTACAAGTGCTACGTGAGATCCCGCCTCACCTACGCGGCCCCGGCATGGTACGCCCTGTGTTCGGAGACGAACAAACGGAGACTCCGAGCCCAAGAGAACCGCTCTTTGCGTACCATCGTCGACGCCCCCCGCTACGTGAGGAATGCGACGATCCAGAGGGACCTCAGATGGGAAACAGTGGACCAGTTTGTCCAGAGGCTGGCGAAGGGCATGTTCGCGCGTGCGGATACCTCACAACATTCGCATATCCGCGACATGGCGCCGTGCCACGCGCGCCCGCCCGACCGCCGCCGCCTGCCACGCGACCTGGTTGCCTAGCCGGCGATCATCCAATGGAACACCTCAAGTGAGAAGATCTCCACCGCCCGCGAGGGCCCCCCGATGACCTGTCCAGAGGAGTGGACAGAGGCGCTTCCTCAGGAAGAGATCCGATGATCTGACCCTGACTCCCCACGCCCCAGAATGGATTGAACTTGATTGATTGCACTGGTAGATAGGTAGGTAGGCAATCTACTTTGATATTCTTGATTCATCCACAAACTGGCCATCACATCGTTATCATCTTTGTGGTACTTATTAGTTGGTGGGCAGAAATTAGTGAAACAGATGATGAATTGATGAGGGACATAGGCGAAAGCACAGCCATCCACACAACACGCGCAGCTAGCTTGTTCGAAGTGCTCTGTACGCTTGTGTGAGTATAAATTCACACCTGGAAATAGCGATGTTGATTATTGGACTAGCGCAGGTGCGAGCTAGATTGCACTTTATTGCCGCGCGGCGAGAGTAGCTATTTATTTAAGTGTCTAAGGAGTTGTGTCTGGGAGTGTGCGTGTCGGAAGTAGTCGGAACCACAGGGGATATAAACATTTTGATATTGGTCATTGCTAATCATCCTATAAAGGAATGATTTTTATATATATTTTAAAAAAATGAAAAAAAATCGAATTACCAAAACTTCATCATAATAATGGGTACTAAAATACCCTAACTATGTGATCGATATTTTAAAGTCACCCGTAAGGAATTAACACGCTAGTTAGTAACCGAAAAAACTTCTCTTGCGCGAATCAGGAACGTTTGTCAATTGTTTCTGAGATCCGTGATGACATCTGTTGACAACTTCTGCGTTTGTTTGCTTGACAATTGATTTGTATGTTAATATGTGGAATCGCCTGATAGGTGACGCCACAATAAAACGACACCACAATAGAGTTATCCGGGAGGACGAAGGCTATATTGAGGAGTACTGTGAGACTGTTAATGGATCTAAATACGCCCCAGCTAAGCTAACACAACCAAACACAGATTCATGTAAAAGATTTTATTAATAATCCAACACAATTAACTATGTACAAATTACTTTGTAAAAATATTCAATCTTGTCTTATTTATTATTATTTACTGATTCCTCTATTATTACAGGCAACATTTATAAAACATATTATAAAAAATGATATTGGAAACAAATCGTTATTAAAAATATATACTCTATGTATAATTTAGTCAATAAGTACACAAAGATGTATTTATCTTTGAACTTCGTTAGAGATAAGCATTACCTCAAAGCTGTAAGATATTGTTGATTATAATCAATAATAATTGTATTATTATATATCAGATGGCATTACATAATTCTAAACTAGAATCCATTAAAATTAAATATGATAAATAAGGTGTCGCATTTTTGCGAAATATGTAAATAAAAAAATGAGTAGAGATAGCTACCAGCGGTTACAACAGAAACATTCTCAGTTATCGCAGAAATACATTTATATTCATAATATTAGGAGAGATTAATTTAACAGTTAATTCAGTCGCACAGTATATAGACCGAAACTCGAACCGCGTCATGCAGCGATCGTCGATACTTGATAAGCTTAAAAAAATACAAGTTAACTCTATCGAACGGAGAACAAGTCCGCCACGAAGGGAATGGAAAACTAGGTATTAGCGGATCACCCCGTCGTCGGTGCGAATATCGAAAATCGAGTACCTCAAATGCAATTTTAATCGATCCTGCCACAATTAATGTTCACAATAGAAGTGCATTTTTAAATATAAGTCGTATAGTTTCGTTAAATACTCAATTTCCGAGTTGCCTCTGGGAGACATTATAAGAGGTGTGTCGGCCTAGCGGCACAGCCAAGCGGCGCAGCCTAGCGGCACAGCCTAGCGGCGCGGCCCCCACACGACGGTGGCGGCACACGGCGGCGCGGCGACGGCGGCGGCGGCGGTGGCAGCGGCGGCGGCATGCGGCTGGGCGGCGGGCGCGGGACCGCCCGGCATGGTGGGGAACTCCAGCGACGACGCGGTGTCGGGCGCGCGCTGCTCCCACGGCCCGCCCTTCACCACGAAGCCGGCGGGCGCGGCGCCTGCGCCGGCCGTTGCCGCTGACGCCGCCGCTGCAGCTGCCGCCGCCGGGGGCTCCGGCGCCAGCGCCGAGCCGAAGTCGCCGAGCGACGGACCCGTCGGCCTCTGGTAGCGGTCCGACACGTCTTGCATCTGTGAAAAGTATCTCAGTCAGTTCGAATGACGATCTCTGTACGGAAATTCATAGCTTGGAGATTTAATTTTATGCCCGTCGATCCTCGTCTCCCGCCGATATGCCGTCCGTCTACCGACTTGACATTATATTTGATTTGAAATAAACACGAGCTGACTCACATATTCCTCGGCCAAGTTGAGCAGATGGTCCTTAGCGTCGAGCACGTTGTCCTCGTCGCCGCTGATGAGCACGACGTTGTCGTCGCCCTGCCGCGGGAACCGGATATCCACCTTGAAGTCGTCCATGACCTTGCGGATGTTCTTGCCGCGCAGCCCGATGAGCCGGCGGTGGACACGCGGGTCGATCTCCACTTGCTCCCGGTATTGGTTGTCCTGTATTGCGAACAAAGTTTATATGCATTGCAAATACAGTTATCCCATACGAGCCGGCAGAGGCACAGTAAGTATGCAGCTTCATAATTTGTACAATACGATTCTTATTTCTTTACCGCTCGACACTTCCCGGCTTTTATCGGCACAGATAGTAAGACAATATACATTACTGCATATTCATCACAATACTTTACCTCGCACCACGAATTAAGAGCTCTGGGCGAAGTTGGCGGGAATTACTGCGCATTTGTACAAGTGACACCTGCGCATTCAAGGCCACCGCTCATAACTCGTGGCGCGAGGTATACTTACCATAGAGTAGAAAAAAGTAATGTACCGTATAAATTACATAGATGTGTGTGTATAGACCTAAAAATTGCATAGATATGTCACTCGCACAATTTCACCGTCTGTATCTCTAAATCCAGTTTTACTTCCTCACATTTCGTTGCGTGATTGCAAGCCTTCGTTATGACAAATGCCTTAACCTGTTGGCTCGGGTGTCGGGTGTCGGAGCCCAACCGTGCCCTCCGTTGGCTCACTCGATAGATGTCATTTGATATGGCGATGTCGCGCCGGCCGGCCAAACGCGACGATGTTTGCTAAATAAAGGATTACTTGAAAACTAATGTGAATTATAATGTCAAATAAAGTAAAAACAGGTTCTTTATTGCTGCCTTTGTTTCGTCTTGTGATTCTTTGCCTCATGTATTTAGGTCTCACATATTTATAGGCCGTCAAAGTACTCAAAGTCAAAACCTATGTGTTGGGAACCAAAGTAGTAATCGATTCCGTTTTCCGATCCTCAATTTGCGGGCGACGGGGACGAAAGATGCGGGGTCTGCGAGGGCGGGAAAGAAGAGCGCGGGCGGCGAGGCGCGCAGTAGGAACCGCCCGCGCTCTTCTTTCCCGCCCCCGCATTTTTCGTCCACAATCTATAGACGAAAATATTTCTGTGTGGCCTGCGTCGTCTGCCTCCCAGCATACGTCCTGGCTAACAGTTGACAGCGAGACTCACATGATTATGGTTACTCACATGTTGATTGACGATCGCCATGATCGCGTCCCTCGCTTGGTTCGCCTTGTCCTCGTAGCCTTGTATAGTGATGGTGTCGTCCTCGGGCTCGCCTCGCTTCGGCAAGTTGATCTGAACACCGAACTCTGTGCGGATCTTGGTGATCACCGAGCCGCCCTTGCCGATCACGAGCGGATGGTACTCAGGGTCGACCTTGAACTTCACCTCGAACGACCTGCGCAACAATAACATTGGAGTTAACTACAGAAGAACTCCGTGATCTAATGGATTTCACACAGGAGATACAGGTTCGAAACCTGGCCATCTACCAATGAGATAATTAATTGATCTTAATTACATTATCGGACGTTCAGTGTTTCGGATGACATGTTTAGCTGTAGGTCCCGGCTACTATCGCTATGTGATGTGTCGTAAAACCCTTCTAACAACCTGCATGGAGCCAGCGTGGTGGAGTATGACGTATTAATAAGTTTCTCTATGAGTATGACTCAATCTTAATCGTATACGGGTAAAGGCCCGTTCCCGTCGGTGGGGACATAATTTATTTATTATTATTATAGAAGTTGAGATAGTCAATTACATAAACCCGTAGCCTTATCACGTGACATCTAGGAGTTTTAATAGCTTTTGAAAAGTCTATCAGTCACAACACGATTATACCACATGAGCCTACATTCACAACACGATTGTTCCACCGAGCGGTCTTTTATTGCGACTTTGCTTGTTGAATTGACTGATGTTCTGATTGGTCCATTTATTCTCAGAATAGATGTGTATGCGATACTCTGATTTATTGTCAGAATAGAGAAGCTTCGGTTAAGATATTTGTCACATTTAATAATATTTTGAGACCTAAGCCCTTCCTGCAGACGATTTTATTTAATTTGGTATTGATTTTAAATAAAAATACGCATTCAAGGTAAAGTTTCAATAGAAGCCAGCTCGTGTCGTCGTCGATTTTTCAATGTGAATGCTATCTGAATTACATAATGAGGCGCAAGAGCTATTATGAATCTATTGACATATCCAGATTCCCTTCAAATACTTTTCGTTCTCAATTGTCAAATAGCATAAATTGCAGTCGCTTTAGATGTCAGCTCATGTGAGATATTCGCGCTCTCATTGGTCACACGACCATTTGAAGTTTGCAAACACCATTCAGAAATCAATTTGGAATTGTTTACTACTGACTGTATTGTAGTTACATAATAAGGCTATTGGTTGAAGGTGTTGGGATGGCTGTAATAGAAGAATGGGGTCGTTGGATATACACAAAAGGCCTCCTCCAAGTGCTTACCTCAGTAATCTATCTTCTTTCTCCTTCTCCATCTCACCAATCTTTTCCGACAGCACTTCCTTTGCCTTTTCTACGTTGGTGGGAGTGCCTGTCACCTGCAATAGAAAAACAACTATCAACAAACTAGATCTAATAAACTTAACATAAGTTGTATTATGACATGTGATTAATAATCTGATTATGAACCCACTTGGACCTATCGTTTGATAAAACTTTTTATTTTTTTATAGGAACCTTAATTTATAGCACTATTTTTGTGACTGTTACAGGCGAGTTTATTAAACCCATACTCGTATTTTAATGCTTAATTATGTACTCACACTGCTTTATCTAAACACATATTATAAGGTCTCTAGGATGTGTTCAGGAACCACATGTTACGACCGGCATTGACATTTAATTTTGAATAGAACATCATCTCGATTGATATTAGACTTGAGGTCGAATCAAATTGCTTTGTTTTTCAGAGCTGTTCTAAATTTGAATGTGATAGGAACATCGAACTCGATGTTATTATGAAACAATAATAACATTTTCACAGATATGAAAGTCCTAACAAAACAGTTTATCTTTATGTTGGTCGTAATGAGCAGTTTTTAAACACATTATAGAGGGTTCATGATATGTTTGCAGATAAAACGTTCAAACTCGCGATCCAATTTTCAAAGATTACATCTACTTTAATATCTCAAGTAAAACATTTCCACAATTTGTTGACGCATCTGGTAGCGACATTTGGCGCACCTGGATAAATGACGTCATTGGATTATAATTATACAAACCGAACAGATAATGTGACCGTGTCGTATCAATCGCTGGTCTTCCCTCTCTTCTGGGATGTGAGGATTCAGAGTCAGGTCATAGGATCTCTTCAGCGTTGTAAGTCTGTGTGAAAAAAAAGGAAAAGAATTCCGCCTGGAGCATGGCCGTAGCGGCACATGGGTTTGACACACACACTCAGAGAGAAGCGAAAGCTGGCTCAGAGGGCAAGAAACCTGGCGCGGGCTGTACCTTGACCAGGTCGCTAGGCTCGTCCGCAGGCGGCAGCTGGATGTGCACGTCGTACGTCTGCATCAGCTCGCGCCGCTTCTGGCCCGCGAGCATGCGGTGCAGGTCGAAGGGGACCTCCACCTCGATGGTTATTGGCACCTGGGGATATCAGCATTTTAATGATGCCGCACTATATTCAAAAAGCTGAGCAGAGTATATTCGCATACGCGCCGTACTATATCAATAGCTATGAACAGCCCACCTAGCCACCGTTGTGCCAAGTTTAGCCAACTATTCAATACTATAGCCATTTAGAATGTTAGCCTCCTATCTCATTCAAATTATAGTACTAATGTACAGTCAGCATCAGATATATAAGAGCGCGCAAGCTACTCAAATAGATCTAGACAATCTACGCAACCAGAAATATTTATACAGCCAAAGTGTCAAAATTATCTCAACACCCTCAGTGTTAACATGGACGTTGACACTTTGGCTGTGTAGATATTTCTGGTTGCGTAGATTGTCTAGCTAGATCTATTTGAGTAGCTTGCGCGCTCTTATATATCTGATGCTGACTGCACTATAATTTGAATGTGACCTGTCACCTGGCACTCCTGGCAGGCAGTAATCTGCCTCGGTCTATAATCACCGAAAGCGCAGCTACAGGCCTACACAGCGCGGTCAGCATGACATAACAACATAACATTTTCGTACAGGCACATACATTGCTTCTGGCCCCTCACTAGGATACCGTGTAGTGTGAACCAGAAACAGCGACATCCCACACGTACAGATATCCAAGACCTGGTTTTTTTTTCTTTATTCCCAGCTGGGGATCGAACCCGGGACCTCTCGCAGCGTAGGCAGAGCCAGTGGCTCAGTGGCGCTGCGGCTGTAGCGCCACTGAGCAGCCTTTAAAGCGCGGACAGCAAAGGCTACAACGATGACCACAAGCTTAAGGCCGAGAGCGTAGCTAAGTTAAGCTCGAGGCCATCATAGTGTGCCCAGCAGTACAGACATTGCGGGCCAAGTGCTTTACTCACACAAAGCGAGTAATTTCAATTTAATTATCAAGGAAATTGATGGAACACTATATTGAAAATTGATAAAAATTTCACCGCGCAGCGCTTTTGTTTCTTCCCCGCGCTTTTGTCCTTTTTCTAGGCTGCCTGTACTCACAAAGCCAAATTCAGAATAAAATCATTTAGCACTTTACGATTTTTGAAAGAAAACTCGACAATATTGTATTTTTACACGAAATACCTGGCGGCTAAAACTCACCAGCTATTCACCAGCTCACCAGCAATTTCCATATACTTTGCTGACGCCCATTCAAGTAGCGCGGCAAAGACGACTTTGCTCAAATAAGAAATAAGAAATAAGAAATAAGAAATTTATTTGCAAAGAAGGTTGTCAAAATAATGATCACATTATAAGCATTTTTGAGTAAAATCATATAATATGATGTTTATTGAAACCCACCTGGTCCAGTAGAGCCTGCTTGGCTGCCTCGCAGTTCTCGGGGCGACCAGTGATCCTGATGACGTCATTGGGTCCAGGCTCAGCGTCGTCACCATTCCTGTGGATTTGCACTCATGGGATAAGTGGTATTCATTATATAGCATATTGATTACAGTAGTATGTTAGATTAGATTAGGCTGTTTGATCACTCAAGTGATAAAACAGCCTAATCTAATCTAACATACTACTATAATCAAGTGAAATAGGTATTAAAAATTATGTAAACAAGCCGACTCTGCAGGCTTCAACATTCAAAAAGTAATTGCTAGTTGGTTAGTTTTTACGCCTTAGGCATTTAGATAACTGTCACTTCCTATGTTTGTTTATTTGCATCATTTTAAAGCCCAAGTTGATGCGAATCCAATTATGTTTCCACATCTGCTGCACAATATGTATATCGTAACCATATCGTAGAATTGACTATATCATGAAATAGCAACCATTGTTGAATTAGAATTTTCATTGAACGAAGAAATATTTTAGAGCAAAACACTGCGGTAGCTTCGGTGAAGACTAAAGGGGGCGAGGCGCATCGAAGCCCCAGAATAGTCTTCTTGCTAGTTCGATATGTATAACACAAAAAACACCAAGTATTACTGAATGCTTTTAAAAATACATGTTTTCGTGAAATTCAACCCTTTCTGATCATTTTATGAAATAATTGACTATGTCATGAAATGGTTCGCTTTTTCATGAAATAATCAAATTCTACGATATAGCTACGACATGTATACTAAATAGTATTCTACAGTGCCACAAACCCGATGATGGATGGATGATCCGATAATTTCAGCCAATCATGTGCCGATATTTTGAATTAAATCTTCGATTAATCGCCTGTCACATTTAACCACTAACAGAAACTGGAGGTAAATAATTCCAAATGGTATCTGCCGCGCGCGCTCGGTGAGTGGGGATCGTCTGGTGCGGACTTCGCTAATGATATTTGATGCTGTAGATCTAGTTTTGACATCCGGGACTGTTTAAAGTCATCACTGACTTATAGGGAATGTTCGTTCAAATAAGGGTTTTAGGCTGTGCTCTGAATACATTTCATTGCCGACATAAATTAGCAAAAAGCACGTTCGCCGCAAACGTACCTCCCGAACGCCATTTTTGAACGAAAATTCTTTAGCTCTACGGGAGCGGGGTCGTTAAGTCAGCGATGACCTTAAGTTTATCTGTAAAGTCGTGCAGCGTACCTCAGAGGTATGTCAGCACCCTCCGCTGAGTCTCTCTCGGGGAACTTGATCTGCACGTCGAACTCGGAGGTGATGTCCTTCACCTTGGAGCCGCGCGCGCCCATCACCGTGCGGTGGTGCCGCTGCGAGATCACGCACTCTATCGTCACCTGTTGATGAAGGTGAGTACTGTGAGTCTGTTTGACATCGTATAAGGGAGTAACAGTTGCTCAAGTCAGCAGAAAATACTTGGAACCCACCGCCCTCGACGGATCCTCCGGGAAGTGCAAATGAGCAACAAATCAACACTAAAATTATCAGGTTATCAAAAGAGATCCTGTCCAACTACAGTGAATATTATAAGAACACGTTCCTGTGGCGAAATTAACTTGAGTTGTTAGACCGGCATTAATAAGAAATTGATTGACATCCGATAAAATTATAGTGCCTTGAGCGATAAAGGCTGTGTGGAAGGATTCCCTGCAAATAGTATAGTATACTATATACAATAGTAGTTGTAGTATATTATAAATATTTAGTATAATATTATAGTTATTATATAATTTATTATTTTATACATTGTACACATAGATCTGCCCCTGCTTAATCATCAACTTTTCCCATGTTAACCTGGTTTGCTGGAAGAGATCTCTTATTAGAGATAAGCTCGCCTTTGTACACGTTTTTATGTAACCCTTTTTTTTACGATTTGTGTGCAATAAAGAAATTATGAATTATAAATAGTGTTCCTCCGTGATCCCAAGGCAGTCTTAGGGGATGTTGAATGATACAAACAGTGCCTGTATACCTTAGCCTCCAAATCCTCGATGATCTCGCTGATCCTCGCCTTGGCGGTCTCGATGCACTCCTTCGGCCCCTTGAGCACGACCCGCTCGCTGTCCACGCCCTGCCGCGGGAAGCTGATCTGCACGCCGCCGTTGTCGTCGGCGATGCGCCGCAGCACCTCGCCGCGCCGCGCCACGAAGTGTCGGTGGTGACGCGCCGGCACACTCATCTCGCCCTCCGCCACGGCGCTGATCTCGGCCACCGCCTTGGCGAGCGCGGCTCGGGCCGCCTCTACTTGCTCCTCGCGACCTGAGAGACGTGACGTGTGACGTGGTGACGTGGTGACGTGGCGACGTGGTTGGGGACGCTTCGACAACCTCTACTACTAACATAATGCGCAGCTTCGTAAGGGCGAGCGAAAGGAAGGTGATGTCAATGGACTATTGTACTGTAGCCTGTGGTTCTATACTTTTCGGAAGCGCCTGCGAGATTACTTTTGGTATATAAGAAACATGTTTAATTTTTTGAGTTTATATAGAAAATAAGGGTATGTAAACACAAAAACTAAACACCTGTTCAACACCTGTTTAAAGACAAAGTTTGAGATTTGACCCTTGTTTGAGGTTAAACTATGTTGTAGTAATACGGTAAGATTTCAATAATATTTGGGTAATCTTAACATAAACTTAAGTCATTATGACAAGCTCAAACCTATAGGTTTAATACTTTCTTCATAAAGTACCACGTGCGGCGTGCTGGATTGTAGCCTAGGGAAAGGCTCGCTTAATGATCATTTAGCGTTGAATTAGATCTTGTCTTCGTCACAAGAGCAGCTTGAACAGCCATTAGAAAGCCAAACTGTAGTTAGTGGACTGTGTTAACCCAGATGTAACGTGACTACTAAACAGGACTGAATAAGTGTTACTTGGGTTGATATTGAACCAACCTTAATTTACAAGGATGTCCATTCCCTGGAGGGTCTATGAAAAGGCAGATTTTCTAAACCTTACCAATAATAAAGATCGCCTCCTTGTCCTCATCCTTCTCCGTGGGGAACACAATGCGCGCGCCGGTCAGCTCCCTGATCTTCTTGATGTTGGCGCCGTTCTTCCCGATGAGGAACTTGTGGTGCTCCGGCTTGGCCTTGACCTGCGCCGAGTGCGAGGTGAGCTCGCGCTCCGACGCGTGCGCAAGCAGCTGCTGGCGAGCCTTCTCCACGTCCTCGACCGGGCCCTTGATCACCACCTTGCAATCATAACGTAATGGGTAATCAACGGGCATGTATGAGACTTATTAATATTGAGGAAAAGAGTAGCATGCCAAGACAAGGGTAGAGATCTCTGCCTTCCCCTATTTGTATGTTTGCTAAACTTGTCTAACAAACTGATGATGAGGAGTAACAATGCTTAAGTTGGTAGCGTAATACAAGTATTCAATGTTTTCAATAGTCAATAGTCCATTTTTAAGGTTTTTTATCTTAAAAAAAAGGAAAAATACCGGTCAAGTGCTAGTCGAACTCGCGCATAAAGGGTTCCGTACCACCGTACAATAGTAGGGATGGTGGAAAGTGAATAGTTTGGATTTTACATAGCAAAATGTTGTATACAAAGTTATTGGTGCGGCTACGTTCACACTCCATGTACGTAATCAGGTGCATTCATAAGTTTGCATGTGGTTAGCAGATAAATAAAAAACCTTGGCAATTCCGAGTAGGTTTTCCTGTAATCTTTGGCTTAAGTTCTATATTCTGAATTTATTTCATAGTTTCAGACTGTAGTTTCGGAGAAAAGGGGGAATGGTAATTTTATGCACATTTTCGATCAAAACTTATGTATGAAGTTATCAAAACTAGGTCTGTCTTTATGTCAAGATCCTTTTTCTCAGGAACGCGTGGAGGTATCACATTGAAATGAACCTGTCCTCTGCCGAGTTCCGACTGGTGCCGACAACGGAGTCCCGCATTTACTAGCCCTGTGATTCCCGGAAGTTCTCGCTGCCCCCCAATGCGCGTGACGCCGATCTGAGGTGATCTGAGGTGATGCGCGCAAACTACCTGACCCAACTATATCTGAGGTGATGCGCGCAAACTACCTGACCCAACTATATCTGAGGTGATGCGCGCAAACTACCTGACCCAACTATATCTGAGGTGATGCGCGCAAACTACCTGACCCAACTATATCTGAGGTGATGCGCGCAAATTACCTGACCCAACTATATCACTCACGATCTGAGGTGATGCGCGCAAACTACCTGACCCAACTATATCACTCACGATCTGAGGTGATGCGCGCAAACTACCTGACCCAACTATATCTGAGGTGATGCGCGCAAACTACCTGACCCAACTATATCACTCACGATCTGAGGTGATGCGCGCAAACTACCTGACCCAACTATATCTGAGGTGATGCGCGCAAACTACCTGACCCAACTATATCACTCACGATCTGAGGTGATGCGCGCAAACTACCTGACCCAACTATATCACTCGTATTTCTCAAGTATTTATACTTGGAAAAAAATGGTTACAATTTTTAGAAAGAGCATGGAACAGACTTTATTTCATGTCTACTAAAAATACCATACTCACTTATTTCACTATAAAACCGTGGCTCTTTAATAGGAAGGGGAAAAAATTAGACATTCACCACAAATAAGCTCAAAAAATTAAGGTATTCTACATTAATTACAACAAATTTATTTATTCTTTGTCTCAAGGATATATTCTATCAATAATTGTAAATGACTTGAAGAAATACTAGTAAAATATCGGTTTATTGCCATTTGAAAAACATGACGAGAGCTGAAAATTCTATCAACACACATGTCGAGATCGCGATTTCAAGTTTTTATTGTAAAGTAAGTATTAGATCTGTCTGGTCTGCATTTTATTCAAGGGAACATATCTGAGGGAAACTGGAACAAGATTGTGATAAAATGAAGAGGTATTTTCAAGTTCCTTTTCTTGGTATTCACATAATAAATAATAATAATAATAATCCTTTATTGCACAGAAAACACAGTGGAAATTATAACAGAAACAGTATGCAAAGGTGAGCTTATTTCTAAAAAGAAATTTCTTACAGGTAACCTGTGAAGAAAAGAGAAAAGTAAAATATAGAGAGGTAGTCCTAGTGTACAATTAAGAGTTAAAAGAAATAAATAAAATAAATATACTATCAAATAAATCACAATACACCCTTCGTAATTACTATAAAATAAATAAATAGAATACATTAAATAAATAGATATACATAAATACTATGAGATGCCCACTATTCGGAAGAGAGGAGATGCTGTTTCAATTCTTTCTTGAAAATGACCAAGGATTTGCAATCCCTTATAGCGCAAGGAAGTGCATTCCACAAACGTATTGCCCTTAACCTAAACGAGTGCTCGTAAGCAACAGTGTTGTGCTGAGGAATTGACAAAAGTGACACCGTGTGAGATCTCCGAAGTCTATCCCCTGAGAAAAGATACTCAAAACGTTCACGAAGATATGCAGGGTAGCACGGATTTCTCAAAATATTGAAGAGGAAGGAGAGAATGTGCATATCACGACGAAGTCGGATCGGGAGCCAGCCTAATTCCTTACGATATTGGGACACGTGGTCGTACTTACGAAGTCCGAAAATAAACCGAATCCCGAGATTTTGGAGTCGCTCGAGTTTGTTCAGTAGATCTTCGTTCGCACTGGCCCAGCAAACATCGGCGTAGTCTATTAAAGGCAGAAGAAGGGTCTGAGCTAGCATGATTTTAGTCTGCCTAGGCAGGAAGAACTGCAAACGCCGAAGAGAATGAAAGGATGCAAAGACTCGTCTGCTGACCTCTCAAACATGGGGCGACCAGGATAATAGATTGTCAAAAACAACGCCAAGATTTTTGGCTTTCTCGCTATACTTGACAATGGTACCGTCAAATAGAACGGGATAACGGACTTATTCTGCAACAAATCAAGTAAGTGCCGTGTACCTAGTATCATCACCTGAGACTTGTCCGGGTTGACTAATAGCCCATACGAAAGAGACCATTTCCTGATGTTGTCGAGGTCAGCATTCAAAGCCTCAACAGTCGAAGTCAGATCACACAGGGGAAAATGCCGATAAATTTGAAGGTCATCTGCATAAAGATGATACGAGGAAGACAATACATCCGAGATGGAATGGATGAAAACTGAGAAGAGAAGAGGGGAAAGGATGCCACCCTGCGGAACACCTGTAGAGAGCTTGCACCATTCTGTAGTGACCTCTTCAGACTTCATGCGCTGCTGGCGGTCTCTCAAGTAAGAGTCAAACCAGCGAGCCGAGTGTGAAGAGACGTTAAGCGATTTTAAGATTTCAACAAGTATATCGAAGTCGACGCAGTTGAAGGCGCTGCTAAAGTCTAGGAGAGTCAGGACTGTCAGCTGCTTCTTATCCATTGCCAGTTGGATATCGTCAGTTACCTTGAGTAGTGCTGTGGTGGTGCTATGCCCCGGTCTAAAACCAGACTGAAAAGGGTTCAGTAAATTCATGGAGGAAAGGTACGAGGACAGCTGGGTGTGGACAATTGATTCAAGGATTTTGGAAAGGATTGGTAGGATGGCAATGGGACGGAACTCTTTGAAGGAGGACGGGTTAGACGTTTTAGGTAGGGGTAACACTAATGCTCTTTTCCACTGGCTCGGGAAGCAGTACTCGCTCAGCGACGCATTGATTATATGCGTTATGGGTTGTAACAAATGATTAAGTACACTGAAAAGCATCTGAAAGCAGATCTTGTCATCACCTATAGCCTTTGACGATATTGCTAGAAAAGCCTTCTTTACTGCGCCAACTCCGACAGACCTGAGGTTGAAAGGTAAGCTACTGGATGTCTTTCTGGTGCGCAAGTAACGAATGGTAGCATCCTTGACAGGGGGGTCCATCACGACAGGGGAAACAGCAAAGAATTTGTTGAGACCGTTGAGGTCGACACTACCGGTTACTGCGTCCTGGGACTTACCAACACCGAGGGTCTTCAGGAACTTCAAACCTGTGCAGGAGTGTAACTCTCAATACTCTCGTAGATATGGCGTCGTTTGGCATCTCGACAAAGACGGGTGCAACGATTACGGAGACGTTTGTATATAAGGAGATTATCGTCCGTCGGATCCTTCTTATATCTACATTTGGCACGGTTTCTCTGGGCCATCAGACCCTTGATGGTGTCAGTAAGCCAGGGCGCAGGGAGATGTTTGACCCTAACCTTTTTGACAGGAGCATGTTTGTCGAACAAACTCAGGACAATCGATTGAAATGCTGGACTTTTTCATCAACGGGCTCACTACAGACGACAGGGGACCAGTCTATAGAGGCGGCATCAGACTCAAGGGAGCTGAGATCCATAGCCTTGAAACTGCGAATATCCAGGAATTTCCCTGCGCGCTTGGGAGGCCTTAACTTGAACGAGAGATAAATCAGATCATGAAAGGAGAAGGGGGCGTTAAGTTGGCCATGCGTTGCAACCTTGGATATGTTAGAAACAATCATAAGATCCAAGAGAGAGGGGGTGCAGTGGGGCTGGAAGTGAGTCGCACTCAGGGGAAGAATATTTAAATTTAGGGAGCTTACGATAGACTGGAGTTTGGCAGAGCGAACATCATTTTTTAGTTCATTCACCCAACACTGATTCTTATAATTATTACATATTCTAAGAGTACATGAAATATTCTATCTATTCATATATAATAAGTGTATTCTTTCCACAGAATAAGTTTTTTTGTGCTTAAATCACGGAGTAACTGGCACTTTGGCGATTTGGACATTACATTTGGATATTACAGATTCGAGCATCTCACTAGATGAGCTGAGCTCGGAGTTCTTTATAACTAGAATGTGTTAGGGGCGCAATCAAGATCTTCAAGTCTTGGCTGATGTGTTTGGGTGCAGTCGTTGTACGTTCGGCTATTTCCACGAAAAACCAACAACCCATATTGTTTAAGCCCTGTGATTCATACAGTTGAACCGTAAACAAGTAGACATCACGCAGCACACCAGCACCCGTAGCATGCCGTCCCCACGATGTGTGTAGGCGGGAGAAGTAGAGCTATACGCTTTATTTCACGACAAACCGTACAATTTGTGCGGAACTCTCATTGCGCGAGTCCGACTCGCTCTGGGTTGGTTTTTGTCACAATGGGTCTATCTCTAGATATGAACTATAGACTGGTAAGCAGGGCGGTTACTTCAACGTCTTATTCCGGTTCAGTTCAGGAAACTGATACGCAAAATTACCATGACCGTCTTACAACAAGTCTCGGTACTAGGGAAGTAAAGCCCATTATGGCATGGCATGGAATGGAAATGGTTGCCATGGTGATATTGGTGATGTGCTTCTTTTTGAACCCAACCTGAATCGCTAAAGGTTGCGGTAACCCCCCGGGGCGTGTACCCGAGCTCACCTTGTCGCTGTCGCTGTCAGCCGGCGGGAACTTGATGAGCACGCCGCCGCAGTCCTCCATGATGGAGTGGATCAGCTTGCCGCCCGCCCCGATGAGCGAGTTGTAGTACTTGGGCGGGATGGTGACCTCCTCGGTGACGACGTTCGCCTTCTCGTTGTGTATCTGCTGGATGCGCCGCACCGCCTCCTCCACGTTCTCCGGCTTGCCACGCACGGTGATGACGTCACTGTCGTCGCCCTCCGCCGGCAAGTCGATCACGGTCTGGGTCTCGTCGCGAATCTTGCGCAGGTTGACACCTCCCTTTCCGATTATGAACTTGTGGAACTGCTTGAAGATCGGTATCTCTTGGACAAAAGAGGACTCGGCGACCTCCTTGATGAGTTTCTGGAGTTGCTTCTCGCATCTCTCGATGTCTTCCTGGGGGCCTCGCAGTTTGATGGGGCTCCTCTTTTGCCCCTGGTCGGGGAGGGTGATGAGGACGCGCTCGAACCTCTCCCGGAACTCGTTGATCTTCTCTCCTCGGACCCCGATGAGGGACTTGATGTATCGGTGGTCGACGTAGACCTCCTTGGTGCGTTCGTTCTCGAGCTTGGCGACCATGCTGCGCAGCTCCTTCTCCGCGTTGGCGACGCCCTCGTGGCTGCCCTCGATGCGGATGATGTTGTTGCCTTCGTTCTCGATGATGTTGATCACTACTCCGGTGGCGACCTTCAGTCTGTTTACTGAAACATTGAAAAAGGTTCTTATTATTCCAATATTATATTGAACTAGCTGCCCGGCTTCGCATACGCTTTTTTCGAGGACTGATCAAGAAAACTGGCCACTTCGATTTTTTCTTGACGGGAACTTTTTGCTTTTTTGAACGTTTCCTTTGCATTTATAAAAAAATCCATGCGAACCTTCCATAGAAATCGAAGATCATTTTAAAAAAAAGTTTGCGAGTTTCGCTCTTACCAACAAATTTTAGTGTTCATTTTTATTTATATAGATTGACTCAAAATACGATTCTACCATACACGGGGGAATAAAGCAACCGTGACGAACGAGGTAATCAAATATAGGTACTTTCAACCAACAATATACTTATATTGCCTACGGCTGTGTCGCGTCATATTGTTAAACAGTCATGGTAGTCATGTAGCTTATTTTATTACACGCTATTAACTATTTAAATGCTAACTATAAACTGTCGAGCATGTCATGCTTTGGCTATACGCCAAGTACCAACTAGTAGATTCAACAAAAGGCAATTTATGATACTGAAGCAAAACTCAAATATTTATAGTTCTTCCGTCAAAATGAGATAAAAGATAGAGAAAAATTTGCTTGACACAAAATGATGTTACACAATCTAAACCATTGTTTTGTATAGACTAAAATTAATTAACATATGGAATACTTGATGAAGCTTCCCTGGCCTAGCGGTATTCGCACACAGGAAACGTTCGTGCGGGTAGCATTATGTGGCCCAGACGGGTACTGGATACCCATCCAGTACCCGTCTGGGCCACATAGAGCCTTTGGGCCGAGACAAATGCCACATAGAACGGACAGTCCGTTCTATGTGGCATTTGTCTCGGGCGCTTCCGTTTTCGGATGCCACGTTAAACTGTAGGTGCCGGCTACAATCGCTACTCGGTGGCAGTAGTCGTAAAGTTGTGTCGAGGCCCTAATAGGGCAGCTTGATAACTTCTGACAGGAGGGTTGGCCACTAGCCCTCCGATGGCACAATCTTACGCGTATCCGGGTAAAAGCCCGTGCCGCAGGGAATTGTATGGGCTATATTTTTCATATTATTTATTTATTATGGGATACTTATAAGTAGGTACTAGGAGAATATGAAGACGCTTACTGTTAGCTCCGCTCTTGCCGATGATGTGTTTGAAGAACTTGGGGTCCACAGTCAGCTCCACATAGGTGAGTGTTGCCAGCAGGTTCTTCACAAAATCGTCGAGTTCAACCTGAGCGCGCTCGACCTCCTCGGGTGGTCCATCGATCTTGATCTTGTCTTCAGAGTGCGTGATGTCTACGTGTACCTGATAAATAAAGGCTTTCGTTAAATACGCCGCAGTAGGCCAAAACAGGCTTTTGTAAATTTCAAGTAACGCAAAACAGGAGTGTTGAAGCATTTGTTTCTTTATACCAGCTTGTTGATCATGATTCAGCAGCGATTTGTAATCTTATAAATGTTATTTAATGAATTTTGCTCGAAAAATCTTTCGAATATATAAAATATGTTTATATTTTTACAATTTCGCGCCAAATTTTAATTTATGACTTGTTATATATTTAAACGCTATAAAAAATATGCGAGTTCTTTATAGACAGGTCAAAAGTGTTCTTTAACATTTAGATCTATAAATTAAAAGTAGCAGAGCTGAAATTCTAAGTTACGCTTGGGTGGTGCCCAGCCTTACTCCTTGGTACCTTTTTTTTACTGTAGATATTTACATATACAACGTCAATTTTTACCTTTTCGCTAAATAAATACATATATGAGTGAGACTACCGTCATTCGTTTTAAATTTTATTTCCATGGCAAAAGGTTCAAAATCGCGATGCCTTATAACCAGTTGTCTAGATGTTGAGTTATCCGGTCAACGGTAAACACCTAGACCTGGTTATAAGGTAAGGCTATTTTTAGAAATATTCTATATTTCTAAAAATAGTATTTGAGTGAATTTGAACAGAATGTTGCCACCAAAGTGAAGAAAAGATTTTACCCTGAAGTGGGCGGAAACATGATGGTATAATTAATACCTATATATGATATGAAATTATGAATGAAAGTTGTGACATACTTTAGAGAAGTCTTGCGTAAGTTTTTTGATGTTGGAGCCGTTTTTGCCGATGATGTACTTATGAATCCATGTCGGTGCATCTACGGTAGCTGTTTTCACAGAGTTTGCTTTCTCGCATACCATAGACAGAGCTGCAAATAAAAATATCAAATTGTAGTTCATATTATAATGTAAACAACACATAACGACAGTAGAGTCCGAGGGAATACTGATTGATGCCTCTCCTATAAAGCCATTTTTCGTATGCGATGCGTTGTCTGTCTCATCCAGCTACAATCTCCGCTTTTTAGTACATGGGGCCGTTCACTAATACATATTTACCGAGAGATAGTCGGAGCTGGCTGCCAACCTCCATTAGTGGAGAGGCACTAGAAGAACAGGCTTCTCCTGGCCTCCACTTGTCGCTGCACTGTACTCACCTTGGCCGATCTTGTTGTGCGGTCCGTGCAGCGTGATGGTGCCGGCGGGAGAGTCCGGCGGCGGCATCTCCACCGACACGCCCGTCTCCTTCAGGATCTCCTGGATGGTGGTCCCACGCGCGCCGATCACGTACTTGTGCTGCGACTTGGGCACCTCCACGCGGACCGTCGACAGTTTCTTCACCTGTGTTATTTGATTATTCGCTATAGGCGAGCACAACTGTGGCGTGGCGTGACTCGTGCGCGACAAGAAGCGAGCAGCAGCGATTTGTAGTGTGAGAAGAAAAAAGATAATCAATACGGTATTTGACTACTAGTCAAAATAGATGCTTTTAAGGGACTGTAAAAACGGCAATTTTGTCCACGAGTTCTATGAAATACTAGCATGTGACGTCATAGTCAAATGCTGCCTTTTTAACACAAAATTGAGTTTATAAAATACAACTGCTGGAAATATACAATTCTGATATTGTCAAACGGTTTTTTTAAATAGGTGCAGCTTGAGACACGTTTCTAAAGTAAAAAATAAATAATATTGCTTGCCCTGCTAATAAGGTTATGTTGTGGTATTTTGATGAAGTTTTAAATGGGACCTGATACACTGGCCTCAGTATAAGTAGTGAACTCACCATATCCTCATAGATCTGTTCGATCTGCGCCTTCGCCGCGAGCACTCCCTGCTTCTCCCCGGCGACCACTATCTCGTCGCTCTGCGTGGAGGCGGGCGGGATGTGCACACGCGCGCCAGTCTCCGCCGTGATGGCGGCCACACGCGACCCGTACGGGCCCTGGATGAACGGGTGGTAGATCTTCGGGACCGTGACGCGCTCGAGGGCCTTGCGCTCCTGTGGACGGGGATCCGATTTAAAAACAACACCCTTTTTAGCGTTTGGTTGTTAGGAAGTTTTCATCCCAACGGCGGTAGCAGCTTATAACACCATTTATGATCCGTAACTAATTTTCCTGCTCGAGTAAGCACTCCCTCCACACGAACGATCACAGATTATATAAAACTCCGTTGGCTCGCACAAGAACACCTCCCATATGACCGCGCTTGCCGGAAGCCGCCGTCTGGAAATATTGATCCTATGCAAACCCCATACTATACTATTTTTTGTTGCTGGTAATACGGAAATAGAGGAATAATCTACCTTCTCTATAGTGTATCAAACTTGATTGGTCGAGAGACTTTCAAAGAAAAAGCTCTCTCTCGCGCAGGGACACCCTCAGTGCAATAGATTTTTCATTCCCTGTATTACCATAGCATAAGGTCATTCACGAATCATTATGAAATTTTCGCCGCCATGACAGCTCTGGTTTTTATCGGCATATCGATAGGGCTCTGTACTGCAACGGAGGGAGCTGTACACAGTTTGGATGTCACCGCAAGAACCACAGACCATTAGTCTAGCCTGTTCGCGTATCATACTCGTAGGTGCACCTGCTTAGTCGCACTATGACTGAGGTTTGTTGATATGTACTTTACACGGTTGGTTCCCACATATACATATTGGGGTTTCTTGCGGCATCTATCTCTATGTACAGTCTGAGGCAAGAACAAACTTGACATGACGCTAGTCCCGCCGTAGAGTACTCTACGTACGTAGTACTCGAGGTACGTATCGCCTCAGTCAGCATACATTTATTGGATATTTTAATGATTAAAAAGTAGGTACTTTCCGCCAAAGTTATGATACGAAAAAAATTGGGATTTTTTCGCATCCGAATTACTCCACTATACGTCATTTACAGATTTGATTTTTGGGTTAAAGTTTATTGAGTATTTGATTAAGATTCTCACTGAAGGCAAAGGCGATTGGTTGAAATTTTCTCAATAGAATTTAATTAAGAAAATATCTCTAAATTGCTTTATTTTTTCCTGCAATTCTGAAATCCTAACTAATTTCATCACGGAATTGCATTCAAAATGTGGATATTACGTATACGTAAACTCTCCTTGAAAAACTTTTTGACCGTGACCGTACGCTATGACGTATAGGAGCGAAATGCCTAGTTAACTTGACGCGTAATGAGCCGTTGTCTATCTTACCTGCTCCTCCGAGCAGACCCTGATCTCATGCTCGGCCTTCTCGATGCCCTCCTTGGTGCCGGTGATGGTGAGCACGTCACTGTTGTCCGCGATGCCGGGCACACTGATCTTGGTCGCCGTCACTCGCTCCAGCTCCTTCAGTTTCTGACCCTGGCGGCCGAGGATCCAGCGGTGGTGCTCCTTGGGGATCGACACTTGCTTGCTGGCCTGTGCGACGATCATATGGTTAAGTCATACCTTAAAAACAGTTTCAGAGGGGATACTACGTCTTATGTATATTCATATCAGTATTAGGTAAATAAAGTCAATTATGACATATTGGAATTTAAATGGTTGCCATGGTGATGTTCTTGTTTCAAACCTAATCTGAATAGATTTACAAAGGCTTTTAATCCGATTCAGATTAGATTCGAAACAACTCCCCAGGGGGGTTCCACTACAACATCTTATGCCGATTCAGTTTAGGAACCTAACCTGTAGCCTAATCATGTAATTCTGACATCTAGGAATTCCAATCGCTATTGAAAAACTGACCAATCAGAACATCGCATAAACAAGCAAAGTCGCAATAATCTTTTATTGCTACAGCGTGTTTGAAATAATTCAAATAATCGCGTTGAGAATGGTAATTTTTTTAAAATGCGGTTGAAATTTCCAGATGTCAGATTTACATGTTATGGCTACTGATCCGCAAAATTACCATGACCGTCTAAGAACAAGTCTTGGAATTAAGTAAATAAAGCCTAGTATGGCGTATTGAGAATAGCTGCCTGCCATGGTGAACTTTGTTTGTTTTGAACCTAATCTGAATCGCTATAGAGGTTGTGGTAATCCCCCTGGGCCCATTGTCTACCACAAAGACGTAACGTTTGAAAAAGTAATGAAAGTCCCATTAAATTGTGTAAATGTGACAGTAACTGTTGGTTTTGATGTGAACTTCAGCGAAAACGGCGAAATGAAAAATAACAAAAGTAATCACTCTACCAATGATTTTGAAAAAAGGCTATTCTAGAGAAGCGAAGTAAAGAAAAGTGTGTAAATCCTAATTTTATGTGTTAACTATCTTCCATCAGCCTTGAACCGGGGCCTTACGATTACAAGATAGGCAAAGCTCAAGGTTAGATTTTTTAACGTCAACAATTGATTACAACAATATCTATCTTATAAAAAACGTGTATGAATCACCCTTGGTAACAAGAGTCACACAATCAAAAATTTATTCATTCCAGTGAATAAATTCAAAGATTCATCATTTCATTGTTTCCCTCCGGCAGAAGGTTATGGGATACATTTGCATACAAAACTATGAAGGTAGATATGATGCATAAAGAGCAGAGGTCTTATACGTCAAATGTCAGAAGTTTGAAGTCTTTTGAGGTATTGCATCACGAACGTAGCGTGAGTGACAAGCTTACTCACTTTCAGGAGGAGTTTATTTATATGGTGGGTAGTTTACCTGTTGCTGGAAGTGAGTCAAGATCTGTCGCCTGGCCTCGAGTACAGCGCTATGCTTTCCCGTGAGTAGGAAAGTCAGGCTGCCATCCTTGCTGGTGGAAATCTCAATATGCGCGGAGGTGTCCTTGGTGATGGCCTGGCAAGTCCTGAGTGATTCCCCTTCGCCGAAGGTGTTGGCGTTATCCAACTTTCTCTCTTCGTATGGCACGTGGAACACCTGATGAGAAACATCACAGGTGAATTCAATTAAGCGTGATCATGGCGCGATTAATATTCATGATATTGATTGCGCGGAAATTCGTCTCATAAAACTGCTTGGCTGAAACTCGGTGGTTATACAATGTGTGTTAGAGAGTGAGTATGTGTGTGTGCGGCGCATTCTTGCTTTGTCATCATAACCATATGCTAAAAACACTTGTTTTACTTGATATTACTACTTAAATAAAAGGCCCGGTGACAGCGTCCGTGTCACTGACATAATAAGGTTGAATTTAGTTTGGGCCACTGGGTCTTTTATTTTGTGAAAACTGTAGTAGGTATTCACTTAAGACTTTTAGGAGATCAGATAACGATTTAAAGTTATAGCCAGAGCTGCAGGAACACCTTCATTCAGAAAAATATGAGAAGCCAGGTCTGCAGTATTTGTTCGTGAAATATTTTGAACACAGGCATAGTCACGATCTCGCAAAGTTACCCATGATCGTCACTGTACATAAATCAGTTAATTGCTAAACATATTTTTATGTATGTATTGTTCATATCTGCTAGTTTCCGTTCAGCTAATACAGTAGGTAACAAATGCCCTACAAATGTAGACTTGCTCATGATTGGAAATATATGTATGCTTTACAAAAAAAATAAAGGCAAGTTACAACGTCACACTGGTCAGCATCATGTGAATCTAACTGAATGATAAGAATGTTATCATATTACTGTTGTGGTAATAATAAATACATTAAGTAATTGTAAATAAACTTTAATTACATCTGGAAATCCCTTTCTATATAATAAAGGCGGTATCTTCAGTAAAGTAATAATGTAATATAAATATTTACATACAGGCAGGCGCATACATTGTCTCTGGCCCATGTATATAATGATAACCAGAAACTGCCATGTCACAACCTCATAATCAGCATATCAACATCCATAACTGTGAAAATTGCTTTTCGTTTTTTAATACGGTATTTGACTGCTAACGTTGGGTCGAGTTCTATGAAATACTAGCATGTGACGTCATAGTCGAGAAGAAGTCAGTCTTTTTAACACAAAAATGAGTTTATAAAATACAACCGCTGGAAATATCTGATATTGTCAAACGTGTTGTTAAAACAGGTTCGGCTTGAGACGCGTTTCTAGATTTATTGGACTACCTTGCCAAATACCGTATTCCCAAAACATTTCTAGTGCGGCAGAACCTCAACAATATGACTATGTAGTTGTTAATCAGAAATATAGTACATATAATATCTACTTACTTGAGTATGGAGAGAGGATCCGACACGGAGCTTGTTGGTGACTTGCTGAATGGTGCGCGACACCGGGGGCGCCGACTGCGGCAACGCCGGGAACAGGTCGTCGTACACATAACCGCCACTGCCCACACTGTTCTCGTAGGCCACATTGTTCATCTCCTCGCCAAGTGCCGGCGCCTCCGCCGACAACATGTCTCCAACCATCATGGATTGCTGATGCATCATATTTAAAACTCCTCCAGCAGTCCTTGTCCGCGCCAAGTCGTTACAGTACTTGAAACAAAATTAACATTAGTCAGTAGAGACAATTTATTAATACTTGTTCAGAGTAATTTAGCTGGCAAAACATTTATTTGTACAACTGCTAATGGACATGCGGATTAAAACTGTTCTAGAATTTTTGTGTATTCACCACCACAGATGGTTGTAAAGAACAAACACCAATCAGTAATATTTCTGAATAAATCGCTTTATGATTTAGTTCATTAAAATAGAGAGAGCTCTAGGGAGGAATAGAGACATACCAGAAAACAAGCCTAAAAGTGATTCATTTAGTATTCATTCAGTTGTTTTTTTTTATTTAACATTTTAAATGAATAATGCATTCAACAATTTGATGACTCAAAAATACTTTCTGTAGGAGTACTAATTATTATCATCTGTAAACTTGGGTAAACCATAAAACGGAACTTTTAAGACAGACGTCACCTAGAGTACTGTAGATTATATTGTGGGCATTTGTGGGTAAACATAATAAAATTTGCCTTAATTGTTATGTCATTCTTTTTTCTTTTCCGGCCAGCACAGAAGCGAAAGAGTTAACATAAAATTTGCCAATGACTAATAGAAATTGTGGCATAAGTAATATCCTTAAAAAATATATTTTTGTTCACACCAGAGCTGCTAATGGATAGTCATAATTGAAAAAAAACAGCGCACCTTTAGGCTGGCGTAACAACTATGCCTTTAATTAACAGACATCATCCAGAGAATATTAAAAATTCTATGTGGGGGAAGAAAACATAACATTCCTTAATTATTATTTTACTATTTTGACTACACGGTAAGGGAAAGGTTTAAGGCAGACTTGTACCACACTTTTGACAGCAATTAAATACAACATGGTCAAGTTAGACAGTCAAGCACTCTAAGGTTGTTGCCTCTAATTATAATACCCATATTTAATTTGTATTTAAGTTCTATTTAAACTCTATTTAGTGGATGTCAAAGCAGTAGTACAAGTCAGCCTAAGTGTTGAAACAGTACTTGAATATATATGAAGTCTTGAAAATCAGACCCATATGTATCCCTTAGTCTAGGTTATGCTTTCATTTCGTCATAAGTGCTCTGATACTTCTATAAGTCATTTAAACCTTTGTAGGATCGACTTATGTTAAGCTTAGACTAGAAGTAAGTCTTTATGCAATTAAGTGAAAGAAAGAAAGTAACATACAAGCTAAATAGGTAGGTTGATGTACAATATGGTTAATCTGATCAACAACAAATAGGAAATAGTTCCATGCATAATTCATTATAACAGGATGCCGAGAACATGCTGCTATAGATAATATGGACACAAGAAAATACGATGGTACTAGAATGTTTATTGGAAACAGAGGAAATCGTGATATTCGACCTGAATTGAACTTGCCTATTCCACGGAGAACATTATTTATAGAGTATTTTATGCGTAAATCTCAGAATTCGGCATGGCATCTCGAACTGTGATAAGAATACGTGTCACCTTTTGAACACATTTGACGTGGAACTAGTCAGTAAAATATTAACACATACCTTGAGTACTGTAAGGCTAATCAAGCAGGAATTATGTCCGTTGAGTGTCTCAGGATTGAGGTTTCTTTCTCCTGCACAGATAGAGTTGGAAATAATTAATAGATATGACAAAACAAAAAAGTATTTTTAACGTAAAGCACCACACACATACCCAGTCTTGCTGCAAGAAAGAAGTGTCAGATTTAGGGTGGCGAGCCATGAAAATAATAATTCCGGTTAGGGAACTTCCACCCGACCCGTTCTGCCTGCCTGCCTGTCAATCTGTCATGGTGCAATGTAAAGCCACACTCACAGTATATTATCTGTGCTGCAGGTTTAGGCCCGGTATAAAATGCGCGGGCACGAAATATCAAACGTACGTATCAACCTCTTGTGGCTATACTGAGGTGGTTGGTTGGCGGGCGCCTAGCGCGGTTAAAAAAAGCGAGATAGAAATGGTGTTTTTTGTCTTGATTGAAGAAAAGTGTGGTCTTTCTTCAATCAAGACAAAAAAATACCATTTCTATCTCGCTTTTTTTAAATCGTGTACAGTACATTTTGAGTACAGTACACCCCATTTAAGTGTACCGCCTATTAAGCTGGGCATTCACGGTCAGTTTGATGGATGGACTGATTCGATCTATGGACGATCAGACCAACGGACCTACCATCCTAGATATTTGTGAACTTCGTAATTTAGTCGTATACGGTTTGTCATCATGTCCATTAAATCAAATCTTGGAGACGGTCCTATTCTCCATCGCAGTGTTTTCGTAATAAAATAGTAATATTTAATAAATCAAGTTGTAGAATGTGGCATCGTAATAAAATGGCTACGGTAGGTGGTAGAGCTAGAAAAATGAATGGTAGGTCTACCGTATTTACGGTGTGGTTGGAGACACTGGACTGGATTGGCATTTTTCCGGCAACCAGTGTCGCCGGAAAAATGCAAAAAAATGCTATGTACAATTTTCAAAGTGCTAAATAAAATGCCAATTTTATTTAAAGTATTTTTTAATCAAAAAAATATATAATAGGTAGGCTCTTTCGAAAAATGAAGGTAAAGTATTTATTAATCAAAAGGCTCACCTTTAGCGGATGCCCTACTCGCTAGGGCGTCCAACCTTTTTTAGCGTAAAGTTGAGGTCATTTTATCATCTTCCTGAAAGTTTCAGGTTGCGGAACTCAATAGTTTTTAAGATATGATTTTTTGAAAATCTGAAAATACTTTGTAAAATTATGTAACGAAATGCAAATAATATGTTTAAATCTGGTCTGTGGTCAAAATAAATAACCTATGTTTCGCTGTAGGCATATTTGAAAAGATAAGAATTCTCAAAAAAAAGGAGGAAATGTGGAATCGTTTTTTATTAATACCTATTTTAATAAAAACATTCATTTATGGCATTTTTACCGGCAGTTTATTGTAGACCTGCGATCTGAGTTTGTTTTGCGGTCTTCATCAATAGTGGGCTACTGAAACGAGTTTGTTGGCGGCCGCGTTGCGTGTGCTGTTTGTTGTGGTCTGCGCTTTTGTCGAGATCTTTGAGTAAATGATTACTGAAAGGTCGAGATACGGTTTTCCAACCGTCGTCATTATTTGAGTTATCATGCATTGGGTTTTGAGGTAGTTATGGCGCTAGTACGGGGTCGAGAATGTTTTGCCCAGCTTCCAAGGATAGTGACGGGTTTGGAGTGACACTATGCAGTGGCATTGGGGTGACACTATCAGGGGGTGTTGTTGTTGACGGTCTAGGGACTGCTAGTGTTACGTTTGAGTTGGGAAACGAAGGCAGTGATACCCTTTTCTTCTGAGTCAGCTGTGTGCGTGCTTGTATAGACATGGTGGCGGCACTCACGCACTTGGTTAGCTGGCTGTCGCGTTCGCTGATGGTTAACTTCGCTGATTGGGGTTTTTTTGGTGCACTGCCGGTTTTTAGCGCACAAATTTCGTCTTTTAACGCTTAATGACACTTTTCACAGCTTTAGTAAAGGCATCTAGGTCACGGTTAGCCATATTTGCACTAATAGTCAGCTAAAATGGGCAGAGCTCTTAGTTAACGTCTAGTATGAGTGCGCACACACACGAATACTGTAGTAGTGTGTAATAGTAATATAGTGTGGCTGAATATGTTGCCTGACCTAGTTTTCGCAATATTGATACCGCCATGACTGTACCAGCCAAGCGCGCGGACACCATCTTGCTAAACGAGCTGCTCGCCTTCGTACAACAGAAGCCGGACGTGATGGACGAGCTCTCCCTGGAGCAGATCTGCTCGACCAGCTTCAAGGAGTTTGAGATCGCCGCCGCCAGGAAAGCTCTGCATGATACCACCGTCACCACCGTGTGCCCTGTGGCGCGGAGGAACGCGAGCGGAAAGAAGGATCTTCCAGGACATCTTCCAGGTGTTCAAGGAGACCGAACCCGATGACGTCTCAACCTAGGTGGCCCGCGATCTCAACAAGCTCCCGCCGGTGAGATTTGACCATTTCGACGTCATTCGGCTGCTGAAGGACATCGTGCGGCTGCAGGCTAACGTCACCGAAATCCGAAGCAAGTTGGAGGCTTCCGAAGGCATCTGCGCCGACCTGAAACGTGAGTTGTCAGTATTGCGTCAGGCTGATCTTTGCCGACGCAGCGAATAGCCGACACGCGCAACAACATAACGCCGGTAAGCAAAAATGCGGTTACTACAGCTGACCCAGTTCCACGAGTCAAGCCCGCGTTGATAAATATCGCACCGTCACGAAGTCGAGTCCACCAGCACCGGATGCGGTTTCTTCTGGAACGTCCAAGATACTGGAACCCCAGAAGGACACGTCTGCTGCTGTATCCTGCCATGCCCGCCGACGCCACCTGCGCCCCGCACCGCCCACCGCCGAACAACAGAAGCTGCAGGCTGCGTCGCGCGTTACACCGGCTGGGCCCGCCCGTGGCCCGCCGAACGCGACAGTTGATGGGGAAGGCTTTATCCTGGTCTAAAACAGGACAGCCGCTTCAGACGCAGCGTGGCACAGCCCCCGCCGGTGAGAGCAGCCTGAAAGCTGCCGCTCCCACCGTTCAGATATACATTGCTTTAAGACAACACTATCGTAATAACATTTTCAGTGTATTTTAATAGCCTGTAGAATCATAACCATGGGGCGCACAGGTTTGGTGTTGTAGTAAAAAATAATATGAATTGTGTGTTATATCCGAATATTACACTTCTTTTTTCTGGCCGGCACTTTCACATTTTTGCCCAAGAATGTACAAAACGTGATCTCCTTTAGACATCAGTCCAGCAAATCCGCATTGATTTAATCTACGCACCTATCATAAATGCCCTAAAATCGACTCAATGACCTGCATTATGTTTGACACATCGATGCGGATATGGCAATTTACAGACAAACAAAGGAGATGTATTTTTTCGGTACTGATTTTTGAACCATAATCATATGCGGTTTTTCTGGTAGGGAAACGAGTATAAATAAAGCCTACGAAATTATTTATTTTATTAAAACCGCCATTCTTTATTAATTTTGAAAAAATGATTTGTGTGGGTAGGATTTATAACCTGCATCCTTTGCTTAACTTTGCAGCAAAAAAAAAAAACTGTAATTCATTCAATTGGCATTTTTGACACTTTCCCCATGTTCCGAGTCACACAATAATCGATTACAGCGTCTACGATGCCATCGTTTTGTATCGCCAAAGCTAAATCGGAACGGCTTCGTAGATGATTGTGGCGTGACTCGGAACAGGGGGTTCTTGACAATGACGTGACAGAACAGTGTTGCCATAATAAATTATTGTTCTGGGTGGCTGTTTTATTTAAAATAATAATTATTTTAAAATCACAGTAACAAAAAAACGGCGGTTTTAAAAAATGATCACGATATGTATTTAGAACCTTTAAATTATATTCTTTCATATAAGTACGGTTTTAACTTGGTTCATGACTATTTCGAATAAAGTACCAACTCTCTTGGAAAAAGTACACATCTCCTTTACTTTAACGCATTGTTTGCTAGTCTGTGATACATTCGTATTGAAGTCTGTTACATCAAAGTCGAATTTTTACTGTTGTCAGTAGTCATCTCTTTGTTTTTTAGGGTTCCGTACCGAAAGGGTAAAGGGCCTTATTACTAAGACTCCGCTGTCCGTCCGTCCGTCCGTCTGTCACCAGGGTGTATCTCATGAACCCGGACAGTTGAAATTTTCACAGATGATGTATTTCTGTTGCCGCTATAACACCATATTTGGTGTATACGATACTAAAAAACAGAATTTTTTATTTTATTTATCACATACAAACTTATGAATACATCGCACCAATAACTTTGTAAACAACATTTTGCTATGTAAAATCCAAATATTCATTCAACACCAACCCTACCATTGTGCGGTGGTAAGAAACCCTTCGTGCACGAGTTCGAGTCGCACTTGACCAGTTTTTTCTGAAAAGAGGTTTGGAAAGAGATTGCATCCTCCTTACGAAGTAGAATAATTGTGAATTTACCTAATCATCAAAACATCATCCTTTTCATCAAAACATCCAGGGGCTACCTGGCAAAGAACTTGTATTAGAATTATTTCTAAAAAATTCTGACATTGATATTATTTGTGTTACAGAACACTGGTTGAAGGAAAATATGATGTCTTTTAACATATAAATAAACATAAAAATAAATAATTACAAAATTGTCAGTTGTTACAATAGAAAGACTGCTGATAGAGGTGGTTCTTTAATCTTAGTGAAAAATAATATTGAGGTGAAACAAAACCGGTCAAGTGCGAGTTTAAATCGCGCACGAAGGGTTCCGTACCACCGTTCAATGGAAGCGATGGTGTGGAGTGAATAGTTTGGATTTTACACAGCAAAATATTGTTTACAAAGTTATTGGTGCGGTTACTTTCACACTCCATGTACGTAACCAGGTGCATCCATAAGTTTGTATGTGGTATTGAAAGAATTGTTGTATGGGAGCCCCCTTAAATATTTCTTTTATCCTGTTTTTTAGTATTTGTTGTTATAGCGGCAACAGAAATAGATAATCTGTGAAAATTTCAACTCTCTAGCTAGCTAGGTTCTTGAGATACAGCCTGGTGACAGACGGACGGACGGACAGCGAAGTCTTAGTAATAGGGTCCCGTTTGGAACCCTTCGGGTACGGAACCCTAAAAACGGAAAGAAATTCTTGCACTTACTGTTGAAAGACAAATAAAGGTATCCTGTGTTGAGTTAGATAGCCATATTATTGTTTTTGTCTACAGACCACCGAGTGATGAAAAAGGCCATGGCAATTTCGAAATATTTGAGAAAATTATGGAGGAAGCCCCCCTCACTAAACTATGTAACAACAGAAAAAAGTTAATTGTTTGTGGCGATTTTAATGTAGATTTGCTTGTAGGAACAACAATGAAACAACGATTAATAACTTTATTCAAGTCGTTTAATTTATGTCATGAATTTTTAGAGACGACTAGATTTACATTTACCAGCCAAACATGCTTAGATAACGTTTTTTGTGACTGTGCATTCACAAGTAAAAGTTTATTTAACTGCTTACCTTCCGATCACAGTGGTCAAACAGTTTCATTCCCAATTGCTATTAAGGATAAGACTGGTCCATCATTTTAAAGGCCTATTACACCCCATAGACTAGAGACATTTACGAAAAACTTAGATATAAATTTACCGGTGCCGGATTTTAATGAACAGAACCTAAACAAAATATACTCAGACTTCTTCAACATTATCCAGACAGAATTCAATAAAGTTTTTAAATTAAAGAAAGTCAGTGACTACAACGGTAAATCTAAATCTAATGACTGGGCAACGTTTGGAATTCGTAAAAGTAGAGTTATCTTGTATGACCTTTATGAACAAAAAACCTATAACTTCGATCGAAAATTTCATGACTATTTTAAAAATATTCCAAAACTTTCAAGTTGATTTGTAGAACTGCAAAAACTTTACACATTAATAGAAAAATTCAAAATTCAAATAATAGAAATAACAAACCTAATAAACCGTGAAACTGGCAAGGTTATACCAAGGGACAATGATTTCTGCCTAAAGATAGGTGATGATGTTGTTAAATCCATCGCTGATGTTGCTCGAGCTTTTGAAACATTCTTCACCAATGTACCCTTACTCACAACAGATCGTCTAAATTCATCGCCATATGAAGCAGAGACTTTATTAAAAAATACCACTAGCGTCAGTAAGGTATATTTAAAATTTCATCATGTATATCCCCAGGACATTGTCAAAACGTTTAGATTACTTAACTTAAAAAATACGGAAGACCTGTGGGGTATATCAGTCAAAGTCATTGGTTCAGTAATTCTAGTTATAGCCCCACATTTAGCATATATATTCAATAAATGTGTTGACGATGGGGCTTTCCCAGACCTCATAAAACACAGTAAACTGATACCTCTGTTCAAGTCGGGAGATAAGGGTGATCCTTCAAATTTCAGACCAATATCTATTATTCCAACAGTATTTGAAAAGATTATACTCAATCAAATGCTCTCACACTTCAACCGTGCAAAACTACTCCACGCCAAACAATACGGTTTCACTAGGGGTAAATCGACTACGGATGCAGGTATTACCCTTATATCTCATATTTATTCTGCATGGGAGGCCGCACAGGATGCTATCGGAGTTTTTTGCAATCTGTCGAAGGCGTTTGATTGTGTTGATCATAATACGCTATTAATTAAATTAAATCATTACAGAGTTAGAAATAAAGCGTTGGATCTATCAAGATCATACCTAAGCAATAAAATTAAAAAGGCAGAAGTTAACGGCGTTAAATCTGATGGATCGGGTGTTAAAATTGGCGTTCCACAAGGTTCCGTATTTAGGCCCTTTCTTATTCCTGGTATATATTAACGATCTGCCTTTCATGGTGGAGAAATTCACTGACATAAGTGTTGTTTGCTGATGATACTTCAATGGTCTTCAAAATTGAAAGACAAAAAGGAGATTTTGATGATGTTAATGGTGTATTGTCTTTAACCTTGAATTGGTTCACAGTTAATAATTTATTGTTAAACGCTGGTAAAACCAAGTGTATCAAATTCTCACTTCCAAATGTCAGGCAAGTTGAGACCAGTTTAGTGTTAGACAACAGCACGTTAGAATTAGTAAATGATACGAAGTTTCTTGGAATAACCATTGAGAGCAAATTGCAGTGGGGACCCCACATAGATAAATTGGCTGGTAAATTAAGGTCTGCGGCATATGCTGTTAGGAACATCAGACAAAGCACGGATGTGGCTACATCTAGGCTAGTATATTTTAGTTACTTTCATAGTGTGATGTCCTATGGTATCTTGTTGTTGGGGAAAGCAGCGGATATTCAAACTATTGTTATTTTACAGAAAAAATCTATTCGAGCAATCTATAATTAAAAACGAACAGACTCCTTAAGAGAGCTTTTTAAAGAAATTGATATACTAACAGTAGCTAGTCAATTTATTTTCGAAAATATAATGTATGGTAAGTACGCAAGAACCTTACAACATTTTCCAAACTTAGCGATAGCTGTAATGTTAACCTAAGAAATAATCACAGACTATGTGCGCCCCGATTTAGACTCGCGAAGGTTAGCAATTCTTTCAAGGGTCAGTGCATTCTCTACTAAATAAGATACCTTGAAATTGCCATTTCAGCAATTTAAAAAGCATGTTAAAGCGACTTTGTCGGAAAAGGGATATTGCATTGTTCAAGATTACCTACTTAAATGACAGGACTGTATGGGGTTAATCTGGCTCAACACAGACCTTGCTGTTGATAATTTTGTAATTATTTATTGCTGCTTATTAATCATAACAATAAAAAATTTCATATTTGTTGTAGATAAGCACAACCTATTTTTAAAAGAGATCTAAAAATCAATCTGTGGGAGTTTCTACGCCCTTCTTCTCCCAAAGTGGTCCAATGTAGAGAAGGGGCAAAAAATGACGTTTGCTAAGTATATGTAAATATCTACAGTAATAAAGTACTTTGACTTTGACTTTGAATTATGTATTTTTCTGATAAAATGTTAGAATTATTTAATTTAATTGAAGTGTGAATTATATATTTTTCTGATAAAATGTTAGAACTATTTAATTTAATTGAATAATGTGATGACTTAAAATTAATTTATTATATTCAATATTTGTACACCTGAAAAGGCAGATTTTTGCGATTAAAATGTATAAAAATAAGATCCAATATTGTTACCAAAAATAAACTTAAAATAAACTTATTTGATTTGACTATTCCAAAACTCCCTACATTCTTCATGATTTTTCCTATATGATTCCAGATGATTTTGATAGCAAATTCACCTCAATGGTATTTCATATTGATCCCGAGAAAAAGTATAACCATGAAATCTGTGAACAACTGCCAAATTATAATGATTTTACTCATACATTGATGGTTCAAAAATTGATCATGGAGTTGCTGCAGCTATACCTACCGCATATTAAGAGTGGACACGGAGTAAAATTGCCCAAGGAAATGAGCATCTTCTCAGCAGAGCACTTGCTATATCGAATGCATTAACTTATATTAGGGGGTCTCACTTAGAGGTTTAGGTACGTTTGGCTGGCCGACCCGAAGTTCGGGATTTCACTTAGGTTTCCGCTTGCTTGTCTCGCAGTCGCATCGCGAGATGTCAGAGTAAATGAAGCTCTCAGGCGAACGAAGTGATTCGGCGCAATCTAGCCTGCACGGGCGGGTACCCATTCTGTAGGTGTTTAGCGATTCTTGAATGTAGCGCAGGTGCAAGCTACATTGCGCTTTATTACAGCACAGCGAGAGTATCTATTTATTTAAGTGTCTTTGAGGAGTAATCTTTCTGTACGTAGTACTATTCCGTAGTACTATAGCTCATTCCCCGGAAAACAAGTGGCTAATAATATCTGAAAGTATGAGTACTTTGAAAGCTCTTCAATCAAATAAACTAATATCAAGAATCGCTACTCTCAACTTCATAAATTAAATGTAAATATTCCTTCCTGGCCAAGGCAATAGCTGAAAGTGATGCTCCTGAGTCTACTATAGCTGTGCCAAGCATCAATTTTATTACCAAACTCAAACTGAATTTGAAGCAAAAATGGTTCAGTTATTTTCAACGATCTCTTGCAGTTAAAGGTTCCTGGTACGGATCCGTTAGTAGAAGAATTGGATATGCCTGGTTCTCTAAGTCAAACATGTGGAAAAGTAGGAAATTCTATGTTATAATGACACGTCTGAGATTTGGTCACTGTCGCTTTAGATAACATCTTCACCGTATGCAAATTATATCTTCACCAATTTGTAATGACTGTAATGCCGCTGATCAAACACTGGATCATATATTTTTTGATTGCCTCGCCCATATTATTCAACGCCTTACCTACATCGATAAACTGTTGCTAATTTATAAGCCAGAAGATATCCCGCGTACCACTGTTGACTTATTGAAGAATTTTGAAAATTATCAACATATCTTTGTATCTGCTTAACAATTGTAGATATCTCAAGTAGTAGAAGTATCGGACATATAACAATACACGAATTAAGAATTTATCGGACATGACATTATACATGGACATGACTCCTCTTACGGAAGACTTGGCTTCGGCCTTATTTTATTTTAAACCTCAAAACAAAAAGATGTAAGCACTGAACTCATGGCTGTACGTTTTTTATTGCCATTGCCTATCCTTATGGATAAAGACGAAAAAATAAAAGGTCTATGGTTGGTTGGTCTGACTGAAACTGAATTTAAAATGGCGAGTGAAATGCGATGTTGTCGTAGAATTTTGTGATTTACTGTTTATCTCGCGAAAACATACTGTTACATTTAATTTGTGGCGTTTCTGGTAGATAATTAATAATGGAGAAAATACCTAGGACTCATGAAGGTATGATATAGTTGTTAAATTTAATCGAAGTGGCCAGCCATTTGTATTAGGTATCTATTTATTTAGATTTCCTTTCATATGTTTTGAGGGATGGACTCTTGTTAATGCTGATTATTTCGTAGTAAATTGGGTTCCTTAACGACACTCTGACCGTTAGTTGCGCGCATGTACCAATAAATCAGAAACAATAAATTATAACCTGAATTCAGGTACCAAGTAGGGATACTTTACTCACTATCATCACATGGTCTCTCCCAAGACTAACATTTTGTCAAACAACATAGTCAATTCACAGTCACGACTCCCTGTAACTACCAACCTAATAATTTCCCTTTGGGTACCTATCAAATCTTCCCAACTATTAATTCAATATAGTCTGACCTTTTCATGTACCTCTTTGCTGCACAGTTATTATTTTCCTAACCCTATCACCGTGTTATTTTTCAGATATTGAAGCTCAGATAAGAGAAATTCAATCCAAAAAGAGTGAGTTGCCTGAGAATGGCAATAACAAAGGTGTATCTCTCGGAGAGCAGTATTATGACAGTGACATCTATGACAACACCACCACTGGTGGGAAGTCCAGATACGAGGGATATGTAACATCAATTGCTGCTAATGATGAAGTGGAAGATGAGGATCTTGAGAATGTACCTGTCCCTCAGAAGAGGTCAGGCTATACTGCACCAGCATCACTACTCAATGATGTCGCACAGGTATCTATCTTCTATCTTCAAAAAGGGGGTGTAGCGCCTGCACCTGGCCTACTTGAGCGGGGCCTTTGTGCATGTCCCCTTCGCCTGCACATCTACTTCAGCCATCCCAAATCCTGCACCAGCTAGAGTAGGAGGCCTGGGTGTTCTAGGAGCTTGTGGGTGTTTGTTGTGTCAACTAGGATATCCTGGTTTTTGTTGTGGATGGACATGCCAGTAGCATGTGCTCTACTGTTTCATCCACTTCCATGCATCCCCACAGGGGGCTGTCCGTTGCATCTGTAATTGTCAAGTGTTTGTTTAGTGTACAATGGCCTTTAATAAGGCAGTCCCATTAACCACTAGTGTGTGAGATTCCCGCACTGGTACCGGTCACTCTGGTGCCTGTGTGTGGCGTTCCCGCTCCGGTACTGCTGTGATAGGGTACAATTTTGCTTCGTTGCAGCATTCATGTTAACCCTATCTCTTTCTAACCTATTCAAATTGTACGTGAAAGAACAGGCTATCTTATAAATGAATGGTTTTAGACTCGGTCACTGATTGCACATGAAAACTCACTCAACCGCCATTTCGCATTTGTGTCTCGCAAGTTTTATTTTGATAAATAAATGCATGAAGACTATCTGTGTTTGTGTTTATTATAGTTTTATACACTATAACGCATAAATAAAACCAAACATTAGGCCTAAATTTTGCTTTATATTAAAACAATACAGAAATAAGTACAACTTAGGGTGCTTCATGTTAGGTAACACATATTAGCTGTATTCAAACTGAAATAAAGGCGTTGTGGAAAGGAAAAAGGGTGAAGGATTCTAATTAGAGTGATATTCTTACAAGAACTAATCTTAATTCCAACTAGAATAGGAGAATTTAATCAAAAACTGAACATTAGCTCTCAAAATTCCTAATGTGTGGAATTCCCGCTCCGGTTACAAAATGGCCGCCACAGGCGACTGGTTAAGTAATTTGTAAATTTATGGTTATACTTATCTATGAAAAGTTTTGTGTTTTTGCAGTCTTCTCTGCTAGACCATGATAGGTTTTGTTGCGTTACTGTGTCTTATCTGAGCCTTTTCCATAGAGCTTCCGCTGATAAGAGCGAGAATGGGGAAGGGCCAATTGCCGGCCTTCCTGCCCCTAATTTTGCTAGCTTGTCTGCCGGGCAACTGGGAGGCTTGGTGACCTTTTACCCACTGGACTGTGACCTTGTTTTTCTCACCTAGCCTGTTGAGTGCCTTATGGCATGCTAGTATAAGTTTTGATTTGTCAACAGTCTTTTTAGTGAGCTTAGTAAGACTGTGCAGTCTGTTGTGCAATGCCCTGTGTAGGAGACTCAGTGTTTCAGCTTGAAACACTGTAGTCTCCTTTCCGAAGCTTAGGGAAAGTTTTATGTCGCACAGGTATTAAACTAATGTTTTGAATTTAAATATTTTTTGTCTGCAGTCAAATCTTTGTTTATTTTAATTGGCCATTTCATTTGTTCTCAAGTAATCTCTATTTTATTTCGACATTTTAGAGTGATAAAGATTTTGATCCATTCGCTGAGAAAAGGCGTCCAACCATCGCAGACAGAGAAGATGAGTACAGACAAAAGAGGCGTAGGATGATCATATCTCCAGAACGCGTTGACCCATTTGCTGAGGGTAAGTTATATTTATAAATATTTAATGAACATTTATTCCTTCAGTTGAATAATGAAGTCTATTGCCGCAATTGTCAACAGGTGGGAAAACTCCTGATGTGGGAGCTAGATCTTATACTGAAATTATGAAAGAACAGTATTTGCGGGCTGAAGAAACAGAGGTGTGTACTAGTTTTTCCATATTCTTCATTCATTCTGGGTTGTATTTCTAAAATTTTACAGTGTAGAATAGCTGCTGACATATTTATCTTTTATATTTACTGTAGTCACAACATTCAATTTCAAACAATTTCAGTGGTGAGGGCGAGATGATGTGGTGCAAGCGAGATGATCGATGTTACATCTTGCTTGCACCACCGCATCTCGCCGCGCCGCCGCCTCGCCCTTGCCTTACGTGTCAGCGCAACCCCTTATTTATATATTTCTAACTCAATTTCCATTGTTATAGCTGAGGAAGAAATTAATAGAAAGGGCAAAAGAGGGTACACTAAAACCAGTGGCTTCCTCAAATGGAGAAGCAAAACCTGCAGCAGCTAAACGCAAGGGGAGATGGGATCAGAGTTCTGAAGACACACCCACTGTGAAGAAAATAGTGATTGCTGTCACTCCAAGCTCACAAGCCACACCTTCTTGGGAGAATGAGGTCAGAATCATTCAATTTGAAGTAATCAGGCAGGATAAACCATTTTACTCATACTCATAAATTGTAAGGTAATAAGTGGAGGTTGTGATCATCACCTAATCTCCAAAGGAGAGTACCTAAAGGTCGCATCGCGCCGAGGTGTCGCTACACCAATGCTTCTTGTACCAGCTCATGGCTCTCTTTCTACTTGCGTCCCAAATAAACCATTCCAACTTATAGCTTTGCTTTCGTCTGATTAATTGTAACTTGTTACTTGTCAGCGCGGCGCATGGGAAGAAACCCCCGGCGCAGCAGGGCGTGGCGGCGAGACTCCCGGCGCCACGCCCGGCACGACGCGCGTGTGGGACGCCACCCCCGGACACGCCACGCCGGGGCACGCCACGCCGGGCCGCGACACGCCAGCGCAGCACGCCTCCAGGCGGAACCGCTGGGACGAGACGCCCAAGACTGATAGGGGTGAGAGATTGTTGATGATGTGAAATTGAAAATGAAAATTAAATACTGTAGGTTCAACAAAGCATTATTGAAAATAATTCAGGGTAGAGTTCTAGGTCAACATTATTTTTTTGATTCAGTAAATCAAATGTGAATCACATAGCATACCAATTTTCTCTTCCTCTCTTCGCTTTTGCTTAATCTCTTGCTAGAATAGCCTAGGATTTTCTGCAATAAAAGAGGGACGGTAGATTCACTCTCCTTGACACTGTCCTTTGACAGGGAATATTAACTGACAAACACCCATAATAGAGTCAGGAGTTTAACCAGCCGTCCACCCACAGAGACGCCCGGCCACAACAGCGGCTGGGCAGAGACTCCGCGCACGGACCGCGGCGCCGGCGTCGACACCATCCAGGAGACGCCCACGCCCGGCACCAAGCGGCGCTCGCGCTGGGACGAGACGCCCGGTGCCACGCCCGCGCCTGCCACGCCCACGCCGGGACACGCCACGCCTGCGCACGCCACACCCGGACACTCCACGCCGGGCGCTGCCACGCCTCACACGCCGCACACGCCTGTCTACACGCCGGGCGGGGTCAGTACACGCACTACTATATACATATCCTATACCCTGGAATATTAGCGCTAACATAATTCCCCTTTATGTATCCAGTCGACGCCGATGGGGATGAAGGCGATGGGTCTGGCCACGCCCACGCCGGGTCACGTGGCCGCCATGACGCCGGAGCAGTTGCAGGCTTACCGTTGGGAAAAGGAGATCGATGAGCGGAACCGGCCCTACACCGACGAAGAGCTGGACGCCATGTTCCCACCCGGGTACAAGGTTTTACCGCCCCCTGCAGGTACGAACCAGGATATCTCACAAACGAAACTTACAATATGATTTTTGATCAGACGTGAAGCCAGAACACAGTAGTCATTAATCGCGACTTTAGTTTCAGGACACATGTATTATACGGAATTATACGGATACCGACAGCCCCGGCGTGAATGTTAAACCGGAATGCTATACTTGTGTTTAAAAATTTGCAAAACCCGATAGCTTTCGACAAAAAGTTTTAATAAAACATTTTTCTTTCAGATGATACTATCGCTACTATTAGTGTCATGCCGTTGCGACGGGACAGAATACCAGTCTATGCTTTGTCTCTAGAGAAGCGTCGTGATCGCTAGTCTAACTAGCACACCATGCATGCAAATACATAAATAACCATTGAGTTGTTAGGTTATACTAGAGAAGGCTTCTAAAACTAAACCGTGCTCCCCATTATGACGTATAATCTAAAGAAATAACCGAAAAGTGGGCTCAGATTACACCAAATTATTTATCTACACATAAAAAAGTGTAACGCGTTCTGTAGTCCGCAGCACCTAGCAACTCAATGCGCACAACCGTACAGGATCGCAACAGCACGACGTCACTGTAATCGTTTCATTTGCGCAGGTTACGTTCCGATTCGGACGCCGGCCCGTAAGCTGACGGCCACTCCGACGCCGTTGGCCGGTACCCCAATCGGATTTTTCATGCAGACGGAGGAGGCCGGCGGCTCCGCGGCGGCGGCGGCGCGCCTACTGGACCCGCAACCCAAGGGCGGCGGCCAGCAGCTGCCCTTCATGAAGCCCGAGGATGCGCAGTACTTCGACAAGCTGCTTGTCGACGTGGATGAGGACACGCTCTCGCCAGACGACCTCAAGGAGAGGAAGATCATGAAGCTGCTGCTGAAGATCAAGGTATCGAGGACTGACGGAGTTGTTACAAACTCATTAGGCCATAATCCAGCACATAGTGTAGAAATAAACTATAGGTTTTCTCTTTGTCTGTATTGCAATTGCATAGAGAAGTTCTCGAGAGACATCACCTTTACAAAGCTGCGCTTTCCTCTAGTACAGTTAGTTTAAGCGCGCTCTGAGTCTTGTAAAGAAGGACATTTAATTAGTGTAAAACCTTTACGGCATCCTACGGGATTCTACGATGATAACACTACTCAAACTTATATATGTTACCGTAAGATTGTCAAAACCGTTAGTTTATAATCTAAGGTTTTTTTTCTCGTTAGTTTACAAACTATCGATAAATTGCAAACTGTACCGTACTGCTTACGATATGACGCGATAGTTTATAATAAAACCGTTAAATTGTTAACTACCAGCGCAAACACTGCGGTAGCTTAGGAGAATACGAGAAGGGACGAGTGCAACGAATCCCCGGAATAGTCTTCATGTTAGTTTGACATGTAAGAACAAAAGAAACGTAAATTTTAAACCCTTAAAACCATCGACAAATTGTAAACCAGACATTTACAATTTGTCGATAGTTTACAAACTAACGCGTTTAACTAATAAAAGAATGGTTTTGACACTCTTACGGTGACATATACATATCATAGCGAAACTGTGACTGCTGAGGATCTTAATGACCCATGCAACTGTTCATATGCGTACTACAATATTTGAAACTGCAAGCAGAACAAACAGAGCACCACGTCTATTCTCATACAGGATGGCAGAGGCACAGTCGTGGCCACGTTATCAGAAGCCAGCCTTATTATGTATCTCTCTGGCATCTAGGTATTCTAGGTATACTAATCACAACACAAATATTTTGATTATTTGAACCGAGCTGTCATTTGTAGCGATTATGGTTGACCGATTTGTCAATATAAATTTTATTGCAATTCAAATTCAAAGATTTTGGGGATAATACCTAATAATAATACCTTGGACACTGTTTACACACATTGATCTAGCCCCAAACTAGGATTCCCTGTATCTTGGGTACTAGACAACGATACACATACTTATATAGATAATTATTATACTTAGATAGATAAACAACCATGACTAGGGTACAAACATACGTTCTCATCAAACAAATATTTGCCCCCACCGGGACTCGAATCCGGGACCCGTGGTTTAGTAGGCAGCGTCACTGCTGACTAGGCCATTCGGGTCGTCAGATGTATTTATAAACAGTGATCAGAATGGATGGAGCTGTTTTTGTCATTTGCAATAGTAGTAAAGTATTTGACAAACTAGAACACTTTTCTTTTGTGAGAGGCTCACTGAGATTTCCCTCAACCATACAGAGTTATTTTTGTTCCCCTAGCCAAATTTATTCACATTTCTTTAGCCAACTTGTTCTAAGCAAAAATAAAATTATGCCACTTACACTTTTGTTCACCGCGCGCACCGCCCCTTTATAATTATTCTCGGTTGCTCGCACGCGGCTTGAGGCGCATCGAGCGCATGGGTGATCGAACGCGCCTAGAAGTTGGATCTACAAAGTGAAGTAAAATGCGGATTTAAAAAATGTTATTTTTTTACCATTTTTTAGGGTTCCATACCGAAGGGTGCCAAACGAGACCCTATTACTAAGCCTCCGCTGCCCGTCTGTCTGTCTGTCTGTCCGGCTGTATCTCATGAACCGTGATAGTTGGACAGTTGAAATTTTCACAGATGAGGTATTTCTGTTGCCGCTATAACTAAAAATTCTAACAGAATAAAATAAATATTTAAGGGGGCAACAAACGCGATTTTTTTGCCGTTTTTATAGATAATGATACGGAACCCTTCGTGCGCGAGTCCGATTCGCACTTGGCGTTTTTTTTTATAATTTGTTTCCATATATCATATTTACTTTTGGCTAGGGGTCCAAAAATAACCCTGTTTACATACATACATACATACCTATTTTCCGGAAGAGGGGTCGGCAGAGACTAAAGACCTCCACCTGCTACGATCCTGGCATACATCTCTCGCTTCCTCAACATTCATAAGTCTCTTCATGCAAGCTCGCCCGTTATGGCTATTTCGTATTTGCCCGTTCACTAACAAATCACCGATTTGGTCTTTATAGGACCTTCTTGGGCGTCCCCGTCCGACGGCTCCTTTCACACCCGCTGTATAAATCTGTTTCGTCAATCTCCTTTCATTCATCCTTTCAACGTGACCAAATCATCTAAGCTGGCCTTTCTCTATCCTTGTCACTATATCTTCTTTCGATCCCCAGCATTCCCTTATAACTTCAATCTATCTTTCTATGTTACTCCACATATACTCCACAAAGACCTCATTTCTACAGCGTTTATTCTGCTTTCATGCTTCTTCTGCCATACGCAACATTCGCTCTCATACATCAATGTCGGACTCAACACTCCATTATGAATAGCCAAACGTGCCTTTTGGGACACCGTTTGGCTACTCATCAAGGAGTGCAGTGCTCCGTTGATTTTATTTCCCGCACTCACTCTCCTTTCAATTTCACCCTCAAATTTCCCATCGCTTGTAAACATACTACCCAAGTTGTTCCACTTGTTCATCATCAATCATAATCACGCATTCAGTTACTTCTTCATCCTTTTCTAAAACCATGACCATCATTTTACTGACATTCACTTTCATTCCCTTCTTCTTAAGTGATTCGTTCTAGGGAGTTACCATCTCCTGCAGCTCACCCTCCGACGACGCAAGAATAATTTGATCATCGGCGTATATGGGGTACTTTATAAGTAACTTTCCCATTTGCATCCCATTCAAACAACTATCCATGAACAGATTGAACAGCCATGGCGATGCTACACAGCCCTGTCTCACACCACGTTCGATTTTAAACCAGCCCGTGTAAGCACTGTTTACCCTGACGCATGCACTGGAGTCGAGTAATAGGACTTCAGTGTACGAATCCTTTGGCTGTCCACTCCATACACGGATAGTGTTTCCCACAAATAATTCCTCATCACTTTTTTTCTAAGTCTACAAAGCGCAGTAAACTTTTTGCCTCAAAGCCAGATGCTTCTCTGTTACGCATCGTAGGGCAAAGATCAGGTCCGTACATCCCATTCCTCTACTGAAAGTCCCTTGCGCATCCCAGGTATTTTTCTCCGTTTTATTCATCACTCGTTCAATATTTTTGCATACAATTTACCCACGACGATGCTAAGAAAACTTTACAGTCCTGCTGTGAACCCTTCCCCTTATATAGCGGGATGATAACAGCCTTGTACCAGTCTCCTGGCACCCGACCGATCGTCCAGCATATATTAAAGAGTCGGTACAGCTGACTAGCAACGACGCCAACTCCTCCCCTCAGCATCTCTAACGATACTCTATCATACCCTGCCGCTTTACCTGTTTTCATACTTTTCATTGCACATACTATTTCTTTCATGCTTAACGGCATCTACTAGGGATGAGGAGGCTGCGCTTGTAGCTTCACGTTCGAAAAGAATTTCAAAATATTCCTTCCATCAACCCAGAACCTTTTTTCCTCATTCAAAACATCACCATTTTCATTTCTAATTACATTCAAATTAGTTTTTTCTGACTTTCCTCGGGCATCCTTCACCAATTTCCAAAACATCTTGATGTTGGCCCGGAAATTGTCAGAAAACCTTTCATCACATCACTCTTGTATCTGTTATTATTGACCAAAACTGTTCCATGTCAAGGTCACAATCCTTTCAAATTAATCTTCTCAAAGTGTTCACCCAGTCCATTCTTATAGTCTACTTTCACACACTCTTCTTGTCATTTCTCTACTTTTATACGTTCCAACTCTGTTGTCGGCATTTGAGGGTGATGTCGCCATCGTTTGAACAGACCATTTATCTGGCTTATCACCAGAAAATGGCCCGATCCTAGGTTAGCGCCCCGCCATACTCTCGTGTCGACAACATTGTTTCTCAGTCTTTCATCAACAATTATAAAATCAATCATACTCCTTACTGGCTGTATCTGCCAAGTATACATGTGAATCTTTTTGTGACAAAACAAAGTGTTCGTCACACAAAGATTATTTTCCAGATACACTTCGAGAAGACTTAAGCCGTTCTCGTTCACCCTTTCGTCACCAAACTTACTTACTTACTTAGTGTTAGTGTTAGACAACAGCACGTTAGAATTAGTAAATGATACGAAGTTTCTTGGAATAACCATTGATAGCAAATTGCAGTGGGGACCCCACATAGATAAATTGGCTGGTAAATTAAGTTCTGCGGCTTACGCTGTTAGGAACATCAGACAAAGCACGGATGTGGCTACATCTAGGCTAGTATATTTTAGTTACTTTCATAGTGTGATGTCCTATGGTATCTTGTTGTGGGGGAAAGCAGCGGATATTCAAACTATTTTTATTTTACAGAAAAGAGCTATTCGAGCAATTTATAATTTAAAACGAACAGACTCCTTAAGAGAGTTTTTTAAAGAAATTGACATACTAACAGTAGCTAGTCAATTTATTTTCGAAAATATAATGTATGTACGCAAGAACCTTACAACATTTTCTAAACTTAGCGATAGCTGTAATGTTAACCTAAGAAATAATCACAGACTATGTGCGCCCCGATTTAGACTCGCGAAGGTTAGCAATTCTTTCAAGGGTCAGTGCATTCTCTACTACAATAAGATACCTCTGGAGATTTTGAAATTGCCATTTGAGCAATTTAAAAGCATGTTAAAGCGACTTTGTCGAAAAAGGGATATTACAATGTTCAAGATTACTTAAATGACAGGACTGTATGGGGTTAATCTGGCTCAACACAGACCTTACTGTTAATAATTTTGTAATTATTTATTCCTGCTTATTAATCATAACAATAAAAATTTTCATATTTATATTAGTTAAGCACAACCTATTTTTAAAAGAGATCTATAAATCAATCTGTGGGAGTTTCTACGCCCTACTTCTCCCATAGTGGTCCAATGTAGAGAAGAGGCAAAAAATGACGTTTGCTAAGTATATGTAAATATCTACAGTAATAAAGTACTTTGACTTTGACTTTACCCAGCACTTGATCATAACCATCTCGCTTCACTCCTACCTATGCATTAAAATCCCATAACATTATGATCCGCTCGTTTGCATCGCACTTCATTAATACCTCTCGCACATTTTCCCAATACTCCTCTCGAACTCTCTGCGTCAGACGCATATCTGGGGCGTAAACGCCTACTACAAATGGTCGTATAAGCCCCACCATGAGTCTGACCCAGAGGATTCTTGGGTCTACACATTCATACTCACTAACACACTGTCCCATACATTGGGAGATGCCTACCGCCCGCCTTACATTCTACCTCGGCCTCTGTAACCCCAGACCAGTAGGCTGTAAAAGGGCCATGGGTAGTTTGTTTACCCTCTTTATATGGTTCAAAAACAGCTACACCCATTCCAATCACTTAGATAGCTACAGATCTGCCATTTGCATTCCCTCTCGACAGAATGGCACCCCGCCGATGTGCAAGGCGGCGTTGCGTCAGATCACAGACAAGGCGCGCGAGCTGGGCGCGGGTCCGCTCTTCAACCAGATCCTGCCGCTGCTGATGAGCCCCACCCTCGAGGACCAGGAGCGCCATCTGCTGGTGAAGGTCATCGATCGCATTCTGTACAAACTGGACGATTTGGTGCGCCCGTATGTTCACAAGGTGAGGAGTAACGTATGCATGTGACCTTTAACTTTTAATCAGTTTATATTCCCACCAAATTTCCAATCTTATGGCGCGATGCCCACTTAACCGCCAAGAAAGAGACGACACGAAAACAGACAAAAACATAGAATAGAAAGAAACAAAAATGCGCGCGAGTCTTCGTTGTTTGATTAAGACCATAACTGTCTACGACTATATCCGTCCCTCTCCAACCTACTAAATATTTAAAAGAGTATCTGTAAATGGAATCTATGGCCTAAGAGCATAACAGCTGTCGGACTCAAGGTTGTCAGTTTACTGCCTTAGGTTTTGACTCCTGAATAATCTATCGCAATGTCAGGTCAAATAAATTAAATAATTGAACAGGTCAAAAAACACCCTTCTCAAAAATTTGGTGTACTTGATCCCGCAGGCATGTCTGTTGTAATATGTCTTGTAGAATTCTTTGGGAACATTTATTATAGATGATGATTAAGGTACAATGGAATGGTGTAATTATGAGAAAGGTACACTTGGAGAAAAGTACATTATGCGAAAGGAGCATTTTTAGAATTCGATGCATTTTCCACAGGGTAAACATTTATTTTTTATTTATAGTTTTGACTTATTGATTTGAACGTGCCCAGATCCTGGTGGTGATCGAGCCGCTGCTCATCGACGAGGACTACTACGCGCGCGTGGAGGGCCGCGAGATCATCTCCAACCTGGCCAAGGCGGCCGGCCTGGCCACCATGATCTCCACCATGCGGCCCGACATCGACAACATTGACGAGTACGTGCGCAACACGACTGCGAGAGCGTTCGCAGTCGTCGCGTCCGCCCTAGGTGAGCGCACACGTTACTGTATGTGAGGTGACGGCGGCGACCTCTGTGGCGTGGCGGGCGAGGCTGTGCTTCCCAAGCGAGAGGTCCCGGGAAAGAGGATGATTACATATTTGCGACTTCGCTGTATCTGGTTCTCACTAGGGGGTATCCTACTGTGGGGACAGAAGCAATGTTTGTGTCTTTATGTAATGATTGATGTTTAGGATCTTTGTTGAGCCCTCAAGGGTAAGCTTCGTTTTCTTCTTGGGTACATACTCTAACTTCTTAGAGAGCATAGGGCGTAACAAGCAGCCTACTTCTCTTCAGGGTGTAAAAGAATGGTGTAGAATTAATGGGGTTATTGGGGACAGCATCATCATAAACAACTTTCACTGTGAAATGGAATCATGTCAATGCGCGGCGAATGGTGCAACATGACCTGACCGCGACTGTACAAGATCACTGCGATCTCCAAGCCCAGTATGACACACGCTTGTGGGTTGTTCAGGAATACACCATATACATTACATATCCAGTTTCTGCGTTCTGGGATGTTTGCCAAACTTGCCGTTGTACATAGCTTCTCTGTATTTTTTTTGTGATTTGTTTTGTTAAGAGCAATAAATATATATGCATAGACCTACTCGGTACTGGGACAAGAACAGACTAAAGGGCACCAACCCAATGGCGACACATTTCAGTTGATAACTGTAAGTATTTGCTCACATTCAGGTATCCCATCTCTGCTGCCGTTCTTGAAGGCCGTGTGCAGATCGAAGAAGTCCTGGCAGGCGCGACACACCGGCATCAAGATCGTGCAACAGATCGCCATTCTGATGGGATGCGCCATATTGCCGCACTTGAAGTCGCTTGTGGAAATTATTGAACACGGTGAGTTGTTGTCATTGGTATAAACAAGCCCACTCGGGAGTGTAACGCTGGTACTGGTGGGCGTATAATTGAAATATCTTGAGCGACAATTGATATAAGACCGCCCAGAATTGTACCACAGGTACGGGTTGATTTATAATTGAAATCTCTTGAGCGACCATCGGTTATCCGGCTCGTAAGATATGCAAACATATTGTCTCAAGTGGATAGACTGTGCTTCTTTCATCATAGTTGTGGATTGAAATATGTCTGCGACTTGTCAAATAGCAGCGCGTTCCGAGTCGCAACATAATCGATTATATCGCTTATAAGCCCATTCCGATTCACAGTAAGCGCGACAATAATAGCTCTAAATAGTTGCTATGACGTCATAAATTACATCATTAATGCCGCCATGTGTGCTATCATCGCCCATGCTCCTGAGCATGGTTAGCACTGAGAGCGACAGTGACAAATGTCAGCTGCTCTACTGTCATCAATATAGCTATCTTCTTCCGAGTCAATCACATTTAAAACAGCACGCAGCAACTCCGGGTGCTCCATATTGTTTATTACAATTATTATTTCCTCTTTACTCACGCAATTTTTTTTTTCAAAACGTGATTATAATCGTTTATTTGTCTGTCTGTGTCAACGTCTACGTTGCGTTCAAAGCGTTCCGAATGGGTCTTAAGTTTAAGCTGTGAGGGATATATTTCCCATTCGGAATGCCATGATAGGCGTGAGTAGTATGATGATAGTTTTAGTGATTATAGCTCCATTCGGAACGCGCTGTATTTAAAGTTACCTTCAGGAAGCTATCAACGCTATTTGATGTTTCCAACGATCATATGTAAAAAGTCCTTACCTTATTGTCAGGTCTCGTCGACGAGCAACAGAAAGTCCGCACGATCACCGCTCTCGCCAGCGCCGCGCTCGCAGAGGCCGCGACGCCCTACGGCATTGAGTCCTTCGACTCGGTCCTCAAGCCGCTATGGAAGGGTATCCGCACGCATCGCGGGAAAGGGCTCGCGGCCTTCCTGAAGGCCATCGGCTACCTTATCCCGTTGATGGACGCTGAGTACGCGAACTACTATACGAGGGAAGTGATGCTGATTCTGATCAGAGAGTTTCAGTCGCCAGATGAAGAAATGAAGAAGATTGTATTGAAGGTAGGGGCAAACTTTTCAAAGTACAGGATAGTGAGTTGACCTTGTGTGTGAACATGGGTTGGCGTGCATTTTGGTGTGAGGCTAACTTACTTGGTATTGTACTGAAACGGGTGATTACAGGATTACGCAAAGTCAATCCGGTCCACTGACAATAGCAGATATATTCAGGTGGCCGGTGGGCCTACACAATATAATATAATTCGGGAATGCGGCTGCTTAGGCTGGCTGGCCCTACTTAAAATACTTATTTGTGTATCTAATATGGGAAACGAGTAAAATAGAGAAGCTAATTGGTGTCGCATACTTGCCCAGGACATTAACACAGTTCTTCTCTACCTTTAACCTTTGGTGCGCGAGCGAGCTGCGCACAAATGTACCCGTAAACTGCGAGGGATTCGCGAGGCGAAAGGGCGCGCGCGTCGCGTTTTGGAAATTATTTAATTTCTCAATAAAATTGCTAGGCAGAAACAAAACTGATTCGTGTTCCTAAAAGCTTGATAAATAAAGAATTATATGCATATTTTCGTAATGATTATAAATTGGTGATTTATATTCCATAGGCCCTTGAACACAGACATCGAATGAAAATGTCAGCCATTGCTCAACATGAACGATTTTCAACACATTTTATAAACAATGTTTTGTTTTATTTATTATTTGATACATCCATTATTCCTGAACAATCAATTGCATAAAACACTACTTCTTTCTAGCAGTTGAAAACCTAAAAATATCACTGAAACTCACTGGTAAACAAAATTCACAATTTCGACATTTTGCATTTCTTCACACTGAACTTTGACATCAATTTTTACGTATTTCTTTTTCAAAATTAGACCCTATGACAGGTTCGAATTACGTATTATGTATTGGTATGCCACTAAAACTTGTACAATATGCTTATTTTTACCATTTTTATAACAAAATAATGCAATAACTGAAAGGAGTACGTTTTGACCTAACTTTTTTTATTTGTTTTTTGTTCCCCATATGTTTTAGTCTATGCATACGAAAATATGTGTGTTGCAAGCTGAAAAAAAGGTCGTCCTTATTGCATTTACACTATCATAGCTTTCATAGATAACATTTTAGAAAACCGATAAAATATTGTAAGATTTTATAAGTATCTGGATCATGCATTTTGTGCATGTGTTGGTGACTCGCCTGACCGATCAACTGCTTTGTCTCAGATCTAATCCAAGATGGCGTCCTTCTGTAGTCTCCTAATTGCTTAGTCTCAGATTTGGGCCTGACAAGTAGACACCAGTATGCTTTGGCTCAGATGTGTGCCAGTATACAGGTTGTTCATATTTGGAGAAATGAAACATAGAATATTACTTACAAATATATGTATTCTTTATTTTTACAAATCTATATCTAAAGTTCTCGAGCTAGGTCATCTATAAGAATGACTAAACCGATATGGCTGAAAATTGGTGATGAAGTAGCTTATAACCAGGAGACGGACATACGGTGGGGTTAGGGTGGAGAAGGGTAGGGTAGGGTGGAGTAGGGTAGGGTAGAGTTGAGTAAGGAAGGGTAAGGTAGCGTAGGGTAAGTAGGGTATAGTAGGGTCGGTAGGGTACTGGAAATGAAAAATGGAAAATATACAAAAAGTAAAAAAGACAAAAGGAACTGCTTATTTTTAAAAATAAATTTATTCCAGCAGACCTAGAAAAGCGAGATTTAACTAAAAGGGGGCAGATATGACTTGCACAATTTAATAAATTCTAAATGAAGCAATAACAGACTACATTAACTAACGATACCTGAATAAATATCAATGCATAAAATATGTAGGTATATATGAAATATATAATGAACTTAATACATAATTAGATAAGAAAGAGATAGTATTGTTTTATTTAAAATATTAAATATCAATAGGTACTTATATTACAAATTAACTAAATTATGAAATTCGATCCAACATTGGCCAACACAAAGAAAAACTTTGCAGGTGCTGCACTGGATGTTACTTTGCGATCTTTGCTTTTTTGCAGCGCACCGAACGCAACGTCCTCTCTGGTACCGTACTTGTTTTGATGTTCGCTCTTGAGTAACCTCTTTGTGCTCAGGAAAGTGAGCAAGCGACTTATCTAATCTTCCAAGAGGGTCACCTTGACGCTGCCGAATGTCGTTGTCGCCACCGGTTTGCGCGAGTAGCTCTTCCACGAGCAAATATCGAAACTGCCTGTGAGTAAGCTTTTTGTTATGGCCAATATTGGAACAATAAATGATATAACAATTGAGAATAAATACATTTAATAGGCGGCGGAAAACTTTTATGTACCATTTTAGGCCACGTTTACGCTCTAATAAATACATAGATAATTTTTGATCCTTGAGATCAACACCACCCATAAATTTGTTGTATTCATGGATGACACCCTATGACAGGTTCGAATTACGTATTATGTATTGGTATGCCACTAAAACTTGTACAATATGCTTATTTTTACCATTTTTATAACAAAATAATGCAATAACTGAAAGGAGTACGTTTTGACCTAACTTTTTTTATTTGTTTTTTGTTCCCCATATGTTTTAGTCTATGCATACGAAAATATGTGTGTTGCAAGCTGAAAAAAAGGTCGTCCTTATTGCATTTACACTATCATAGCTTTCATAGATAACATTTTAGAAAACCGATAAAATATTGTAAGATTTTATAAGTATCTGGATCATGCATTTTGTGCATGTGTTGGTGACTCGCCTGACCGATCAACTGCTTTGTCTCAGATCTAATCCAAGATGGCGTCCTTCTGTAGTCTCCTAATTGCTTAGTCTCAGATTTGGGCCTGACAAGTAGACACCAGTATGCTTTGGCTCAGATGTGTGCCAGTATACAGGTTGTTCATATTTGGAGAAATGAAACATAGAATATTACTTACAAATATATGTATTCTTTATTTTTACAAATCTATATCTAAAGTTCTCGAGCTAGGTCATCTATAAGAATGACTAAACCGATATGGCTGAAAATTGGTGATGAAGTAGCTTATAACCAGGAGACGGACATACGGTGGGGTTAGGGTGGAGAAGGGTAGGGTAGGGTGGAGTAGGGTAGGGTAGAGTTGAGTAAGGAAGGGTAAGGTAGCGTAGGGTAAGTAGGGTATAGTAGGGTCGGTAGGGTACTGGAAATGAAAAATGGAAAATATACAAAAAGTAAAAAAGACAAAAGGAACTGCTTATTTTTAAAAATAAATTTATTCCAGCAGACCTAGAAAAGCGAGATTTAACTAAAAGGGGGCAGATATGACTTGCACAATTTAATAAATTCTAAATGAAGCAATAACAGACTACATTAACTAACGATACCTGAATAAATATCAATGCATAAAATATGTAGGTATATATGAAATATATAATGAACTTAATACATAATTAGATAAGAAAGAGATAGTATTGTTTTATTTAAAATATTAAATATCAATAGGTACTTATATTACAAATTAACTAAATTATGAAATTCGATCCAACATTGGCCAACACAAAGAAAAACTTTGCAGGTGCTGCACTGGATGTTACTTTGCGATCTTTGCTTTTTTGCAGCGCACCGAACGCAACGTCCTCTCTGGTACCGTACTTGTTTTGATGTTCGCTCTTGAGTAACCTCTTTGTGCTCAGGAAAGTGAGCAAGCGACTTATCTAATCTTCCAAGAGGGTCACCTTGACGCTGCCGAATGTCGTTGTCGCCACCGGTTTGCGCGAGTAGCTCTTCCACGAGCAAATATCGAAACTGCCTGTGAGTAAGCTTTTTGTTATGGCCAATATTGGAACAATAAATGATATAACAATTGAGAATAAATACATTTAATAGGCGGCGGAAAACTTTTATGTACCATTTTAGGCCACGTTTACGCTCTAATAAATACATAGATAATTTTTGATCCTTGAGATCAACACCACCCATAAATTTGTTGTATTCATGGATAACTTCTGGTTTCTCAACATTTTGGCCCGCCCGCCTGCCAGGAGCCATTCCAGCGTCGTGGTAAGTCGACAATGTAGTGACTAGCTTAACGTCCTTCCAGGCTACTACGGAAACGTCACCACAGTGTCGGCTTACCACCGCACCTCTCTGCATTCTTTTGTCATTTAATGTCTTGACTTCCTGGGGGCAATCGGTTCGGCGTCTGTTTAACGTGCCAACAACGTCTGTTTTATTACGTTTCAGAAACTTGGCTAATGTTACTGAGTTGTAGAAGTTATCCATGAATAACGTGTACCCCTTATTAAGATAGTCCTTCAACAGTTCCAGGACTATCTTGGCAGTTGACGATATGAAACCTGATATAGGTCCGTCAGACAATGTGCCTTTGCCTGTATAAATTATGAATTTAACAACGTAACCCGATACCGCCTCACAGAGTTCATAGCTTTTAATGCCGAATCGTGCTGCTTTGGTACGGATGCACTGGATCCAGCTCAAGTGGCCTTTCCACAGCAGCAACGATTCGTCAATACTGAGTTCTCTGCGAGGCGAGTATACGGTTTGGAATTTTGAATTCAGATATTCCAATATCGGTTTTATTTTTGAAAGTTTTCGCTCGGCACCTTGGCTGTGGATTTTGCTGTTGTCTGTTAAGTGCAGGAACCGCATCAACAGTTGAAATCGGTCTCTCTTCATGATTTTCCGGAATCCAGGCATGGCCAGGATTCCGGTAGACCAATATTCGTCGATGCGGCCCCTGACACACATGCCCATTAAAATTATGACGGAAAATAGGCGGTAGATCTCTGTTACAGAAGTTTCTGTCCATTTTCCTATCCGGCTGTGTGTAGATGGTAACCCATCTTCTGCCTCATAACGAGGGGCTATGGTATCCCACGCATATTTATTTGTTTCTTCAACAATTAAGTTCATGAGAGGCTGGTCCCAAATTTGTTTGAACAGTTCAATAGGGCGTGTTCCTTCAATTTTGGGACCAACACTCATGAAACTCCTCTCGTGACCCACGGAAATTTTCATAATCATCGACCCAGGTTATATTTTCGGTGGGATCTACATCTACTACTTCATGCATATCTTCTATTTCTTCGTGCTCACTCTCTAAGATCTCTTGTAGCTCTTCCAGAGTGAGATCTTCGGGCTCCTCATTCTCATCCTCCTCACTCCCCGAATCCAGAGCAAGAGCCTCAGCAAGAGACGCCTCAAAGATGTCACCTTCACCCTATAAAAACCCGCCAAATATGCTCAAGCAAAAGCACCCAAAACACAGTTAGTTGCAAACAACTCGCACAATGCACTCCTCCTTTGTAGTATATATTTGTTTGTCCACATACATACACACTTACAATCAGTTAGTCAACATTCAAAACCATCCTAAACAAAGTTAGTTTCACAAGCTCACACAATTCTTACAATGGTGCCGATTCGGAGTTGCTTATTTTCGTTTAGTGTTTGTTATTTGACTAAGATTGACAGGACAAAACTAAAAAAGTCCGAATTGGCATCATTATAACCCATCATTGTAACCCATCAAAATAAAACGGTTTGCATCCAAAGCACAGTTAGTTGCTCACAACTAGCATAATTATTAACTCATGATTATCATTATCATCATCATCATCATCATCAACAGCCTTTATCGGTGCGATGCTGGACTAAAGACCTCTCCGAAAAATATAAGGATTTGCCCATAAACACCCTGAGCAGGCGGGTAGGGGATACGTAAAACAAATTGTCTCCAATCAATCCAAATAAAACATTAAGGTATAAACATGCACACGACTTTCAAAATTGTACCTTTCTACCCACACGATGATGATGAAGTAGATTTATTAAATTAAAAACCATGCTTACAGTTTCATTATCATCTTCTGTAGGAAAAAGATTGCGGGGTCTGAAATTGGCTCTGCACTCGTCTATAAGGGATATCCCTTCCCCCACGCTTATGGTTTCAGGACAAAAACTCTGTAAAATAAACATAAGGTACCTTCGCTATTGTAAATTCTTATAAATATCTTAAAATTAGAAGCACTAGAAGAATATTGTTACTTACTCTTATTCTCCCTGAAACAGTTCTTTCCAACAATACATCCTCTGTCACTATTAAACTTCCTTGAGGGGTAACGACCACCTTTTTGCCCACGGTAAGGTGTTTGGGAAGTCCGCTCGTACTAGGGGTATCCATTTTTTTCTGGTAAACAAGCACATGTTAATGTAAATGCATTTTTCTGTAAGCAATAAAACTAAAAACGTACAATGCACGTTACTCATATTTAGATACGATATACAAATATGTGAGAATCCTGGTTGGAGAAGTAGATCATGACAAAAATCAGGTTCCGCTATCTAAATACAAGACTGATACAAAGTTTCGTGACGGAGCTGTTCACCGTTGAGGAGTTCCCTCATGAGAAGACACTCCTGAATGCAGCAGTAGATCATGACCAAAATATTCTTCAGGTATAAATCTAAATTGGTCGCGTAAGATAGAACTCAATATTTATCACAAAATACGTTTTACAGAATTCAATATATACTAGAGTATAAATTGAATTCTGGGAGCATACTGTATATCCCTAACGGTCCGTTTCAAAATCGTGTAGAGACGTGAAAAAAATGGCGGACTTCGTATGTATGTGTGAGTGTATTTCAATGCCCTTTCATGTAAAATTTTAATTTCTGACAATGTTGTGCAGATATTGTAAAGAAACTAGTATAAATCGTAATTATAATTATATTTCCCTCAAAATGACAGAGAATATTACGCCTAAAACATTATAAATACGCGAAATAACACTCTGAACATAGCGTCTCATTACAACTCGTAGCGACAGTCAATCTTTATTTTTCATTGATATCAATATTTCAGAAGAATTTGTGCGTATTTCTAACAATTTAGGTTCCTTATTATGTAAATAATCATAAAAAGTAAAATGCACTTACCTTTCCAATGAATTTCTCACAAAAATATAACTTTTTTAGGAGCACTGATCGAAACTGAGCAATCGCTGTGACTGTTGCAACCGTAACGATTTTCAAATTTGAATACAGCAGTTTGGCCAACTTACACTTACAATTTGAATATTGTTTATGGTAGATTATTTCTTTGGGAATCGAGAACAAGGAATAAAACACGTATTTGCTTTATGATAAGATTTATATTTAAGTAAACGATGACCAAGGTACCCTGGACACAGATCTGAGACTAAGCAGTCAACGGGGGTTGCGCATATATGAGCCAAAGCATACGACCGGCTCATATTTTTCCATTGAAAAGTATTGTATTACCTGTGATTCATAACTCGAGTACCTACATATTTTTGATCTTGTCAACTAGAAAACATATAACAGGAGTTGTGTCCACGATTGCAGGTAGTGAAACAGTGTTGCGGCACGGACGGTGTGGAGCCGCAGTACATAATGGACGAGATCCTGCCGCACTTCTTTAAGCATTTCTGGAACCACCGCATGGCGCTCGACAGGCGCAACTACCGGCAGCTAGTCGACACTACAGTCGAAATTGCTAACAAGGTACCAACACTCAAAAGAAGCACTCAAGTCCCTTTTTTCTTGAACATCCAAAAGCCCGGGATCGCTATACTATTAATATAAATATGACAATCGGGCTTTAAATCCTTACCTGATCAAATCTACCTATTTTTCCGATAAGAAATGGAATTGGAGGACTGTTGCTCACCTGCTAAGGAAATCTTAGCATACCAGAGCCATTCACGTCCTGCCTAGGTTGTGCCAATGAGCAAAAAAATATTCTCAAGACCTTAATTTCCAAGTTCTAGTTCTTTCCGGGTTCTCGAAAGAAAACCTGACCAAATTGTGATCTTTCAAAAACACTTGACAATGGAAAAAATTACCTGATAAGATGTTAGCACGCCATTAATGAAAATATAAATAAAAAGGAAGAGATGCAATCTCAAACCATATGAACTTAATAACAGTACCATCTGGTCCGCAGGTGGGCGCGTCCGAGATCATCAACCGTATCGTGGACGACCTGAAGGACGACAACGAGCAGTACCGCAAGATGGTGATGGAGTCCATCGAGAAGATCCTCGCGAACCTCGGCGCCGCGGACATCGACTCCAAGCTCGAGGAGGCGCTCATCGACGGCATCCTCTACGCGTTCCAGGAGCAGACCACCGAGGTGAATGAGTGAATGTTGAATGAGTGAACCTGCGCGCCGCGGACATCGACTCCAAGCTCGAGGAGGCGCTCATCGACGGCATCCTCTACGCGTTCCAGGAGCAGACCACCGAGGTGAATGAGTGAATGTTGAATGAGTGAACCTGCGCGCCGCGGACATCCACTCCAAGCTCGAGGAGGCTCTCATCGACGGCATCCTCTACGCGTTCCAGGAGCAGACCACCGAGGTGAATGAGTGAATGTTGAATGAGTGAACCTGCGCGCCGCGGACATCGACTCCAAGCTCGAGGAGGCGCTAATCGACGGCATCCTCTACGCGTTCCAGGAGCAGACCACCGAGGTGAATGAGTGAATGTTGAATGAGTGAACCTGCGCGCCGCGGACATCGACTCCAAGCTCGAGGAGGCGCTCATCGACGGCATCCTCTACGCGTTCCAGGAGCAGACCACCGAGGTGAATGAGTGAACCTGCGCGCCGCGGACATCCACTCCAAGCTCGAGGAGGCTCTCATCGACGGCATCCTCTACGCGTTCCAGGAGCAGACCACCGAGGTGAATGAGTGAATGTTGAATGAGTGAACCTGCGCGCCGCGGACATCCACTCCAAGCTCGAGGAGGCGCTCATCGACGGCATCCTCTACGCGTTCCAGGAGCAGACCACCGAGGTGAATGAGTGAATGTTGAATGAGTGAACCTGCGCGCCGCGGACATCGACTCCAAGCTCGAGGAGGCGCTCGTCGGCGGCATTCTCTACGCGTTCCAGGAGCAGACCACCGAGGTGAATGAGTGAATGTTGAATGAGTGAACCTGCGCGCCGCGGACATCGACTCCAAGCTCGAGGAGGAGCTCGTCGGCGGCATTCCCTACGCGTTCCAGGAGCAGACCACCGAGGTGAATGAGTGAATGTTGAATGAGTGAACCTGCGCGCCGCGGACATCGACTCCAAGCTCGAGGAGGCGCTCGTCGGCGGCATTCTCTACGCGTTCCAGGAGCAGATCACCGAGGTGAATGAGTGAACCTGCGCGCCGCGGACATCCACTCCAAGCTCGAGGAGGCTCTCATCGACGGCATCCTCTACGCGTTCCAGGAGCAGACCACCGAGGTGAATGAGTGAATGTTGAATGAGTGAACCTGCGCGCCGCGGACATCGACTCCAAGCTCGAGGAGGCGCTCATCGACGGCATCCTCTACGCGTTCCAGGAGCAGACCACCGAGGTGAATGAGTGAATCTTGAATGAGTGAACCTGCGCGCCGCGGACATCGACTCCAAGCTCGAGGAGGCGCTCGTCGGCGGCATTCTCTACGCGTTCCAGGAGGTGAAATCAACGAGTGAATGCTTTTGTTAAATTGTTCTAAAATAGCGCCATAATAAAGTTTTTACTCTTAGGAGAGTAAAACTGAGGAATACTCATTACTGATGACAAAGACGACGCTCTAGAAGGTGGAACTAGTCGATCGTTTCTCTTAACCAATATGTGCATTCCTTGCCGCCGACTACTGTAAACTAGTTCAGTTGGTTATCTTCTCACACCCCTTCCAGGGTGCGGGGTTGCCGTGCCGGGGCAATGGCGCCCTTCCGCGGAGTCTTCCGCCGGCCGTGACTACGGCCAGGTCATTGGGTGGCTGAGGTCTTCTTCAGATGGGGGGTGTGGCCTCAATCTGGAGGTGTTGCCGGCTCGGCAACCAGGTCTCGGGTATGCGGTGACGGTCAGGCGGGTGCGCGTGGTACGGCGCCAGGCCTCGCACGAGCGGGTGTTGAGAGCCGTCCGCACGTGCGAACATGTTTGTCGCCAGCCTCTGGACGAACTTCTGCAATGCCTCCAATCCTAGGTCCCTCGCGATCGTTGCGTTCCCCACTAACTAGTAAACTAGTATTTTGTGTTCCTTAAACACTTAAGCGCAATGCACAACAGAGACACGATACAAAGACAGAGACGAATACACAGAAAATAACGAGACAAAAATGCGTTTCTCTGTCTTGTCTGTCCAGTTGGATTCGCCTCTTACAATGAGTGATGTGTCGGCAGGACGTGGTGATGCTGAACGGGTTCGGCACGATCGTGAACCAGCTCGGCAAGCGTGTGAAGCCGTACCTGCCGCAAATCTGCGGCATCATACTGTGGCGCATGAACAACAAGTCTGCCAAGGTGCGCCAGCAGGCCGCTGACCTCATCTCGCGGATCGCCGTCGTCATGAAGACCTGTCAGGAGGTAAACAAACATACAAACATTAACTCTTACTTAAGTGTTCTAGCTTGGTGCTGAGGCTAAAAGATAAAGACACGAAAGAAAAAAGCCACGCTAGCTCGATATGTTCTACACAGTCGGACTTGAAGGATTGGGTACACAAAAAGACATGCTCTGCAAGCGTGGCCTTTTTGTCTTGTCGCCTCAATATGCATGGCGCCTAAGGTTCGGATCCACAACTGCACACACAATGTTTGACTAAAATTCATGCATAAAGGAAAATTATTTAAATGAGCATGACTCACTTATTTGAAACATCCATCGGATCGAACTTCACTCCATATCAGGAACACACATTGCAAATTTGTGTTTTTTGCAGGAAAAACTGATGGGTCATCTAGGTGTGGTGCTGTACGAGTACCTCGGTGAAGAGTACCCCGAGGTGTTGGGTTCGATCCTTGGCGCTCTGAAGGCCATCGTCAACGTCATCGGTATGACCAAGATGACGCCGCCGATCAAAGATCTGTTGCCGCGACTCACGCCCATATTGAAGAACAGGTATGTACTCGTTGTCTCCACACTTCATTGTGAGACAAGGCAATAGACATACCTATACATATAACTGTATATGACTCGGTGGAAAATGACTTCAGTTGGTTTAAATCGCATTGATGCGCCGCACGTTAGTGAGCCAGTGAATGAATTGTTCTGTAGGATTAATATCTCGCTCCCACTCGTCATAACTTTGAGGAAGAGGTCAACCCCCAGACTGGTTGACGAAATTATACAGAGAGGCACATCAACTCAGGTCACTGTTACGCCAACACTCCTTGCCCCGCAGACACGAGAAGGTGCAAGAGAACTGTATCGACCTGGTGGGGCGCATCGCCGACCGCGGGCCCGAGTTCGTGTCCGCCCGCGAGTGGATGCGCATCTGCTTCGAGCTGCTCGAGCTACTGAAAGCGCACAAGAAGGCGATCCGGCGCGCCACCGTCAACACGTTCGGGTACATCGCGAAGGCGATCGGGCCGCACGATGTGCTCGCCACGCTGCTGAATAACCTGAAGGTGCAGGAGCGACAAAACAGGTCAGTTGTGTCCATTAGGTTCGAGTCCCGGTGGGGGCCAATATTTGTTTGATGAGAACGGATGTTTGTACCCTAGTCATGGTTGTTTATCTATCTAAGTATAATATTTATCTATATAAGTATGTGTATCGTTGTCTAGTACCCAAGATACAGGGAATCCTAGTTTGGGGCTATATAAATGTGTGTAAATAGTGTCCAAGGTATTATTATTATTACAATACTACATTCTAGTGAAGATGTCACATGTAAAAAAACTTTTCATCGCTTTGTATGGTTTACGACGGTGCGTTCCGGTATTTTCATAGATCCCTACCTCATCACAGGGCACGTAGTAGGGCTGAGGACGAAGAAAAAGAAACCCCTAGGTCTTGGATGTTTAAATGTTTTTGACGTCGCTGTTTCTGGTTCCCACGACACGGTGTATCCTAGTGTGGGGCCAGGAGCAATATATGTCGTTAATGTTATGTTAAATGTAGTTTCAGGTCTAGGCTTCTCTTTGGCCCAATATCTCGCTAAAGCTTGAGTCTCGCGATCCCTACGCAACGCAAAGCGCAATTACGTGTCCGACGCCGCTTCACGAGTACCGCAACAATGGCCGTTGCGACCGCGAGACCCAAGTTTTACATTGCCCCTATTATAACTTGACCCGTGTATGTCTGCAGAGTGTGCACCACAGTCGCCATCGCGATCGTCGCCGAGACCTGCTCGCCCTTCACAGTTCTACCCGCACTGATGAACGAGTACCGGGTACCCGAGCTGAACGTACAGAATGGCGTGCTCAAGTCCCTTTCCTTCCTTTTCGAGTACATCGGCGAGATGGGCAAGGACTACATATACGCGGTGTGCCCGCTGTTAGAGGACGCGCTCATGGACAGGTGAGCCTTTTGTCATTCCCTACTGTTGACCGTTCATGTTGATGAAACCGTGTGCATAACATTTGCACCGCATGCAAGATGCGATACAAATCTAACGAGGGGCCGCTGACTATACTTTACCTTTACTGTGGATCTAAAGATGCAAATAAGGATATTATTACGAATCCTATTAGATTACCACACGCTAGCGAAACCCAAACAATCTATCGGCCAGGGGAAAGGCTGACGTGCTGACAGCCTATAGTAGCTTTTTGTTACCTTACTATATGTAGTTTATCTAGTAGTAAAATGTAAGCAGAGATAAACTACGATATCATGGCGTCAATAGTAAACATGTGGATGGTATTCTTGTATCTGAATCTTTTCTCAAGCCGAATTTTCCATCCACTATGTAGTCGCTGCCTGGGTTCCAGCTCTATCGGAACGACAGAGTTGAGAAGGCGAATGGCGGCGTAGCTATTTACCTTCGCTCGGATATCCCTTGCAGAGTTATAAGTGCCTCCCCGATCGTAGTCCGATTCCGCAGAACATCTCTTCCTTGAAATCTGTCTTCACCATAATAACGTTCTGCTCGGAGATCTTAAGAAGCTGGCGAAGAATGAAATTTACGTTACAAACTTATACCGTAATAATTTTAAATTCGAGAATATTTCAACGTATATATGCTGTTATTTGTATTAATACAGTATTTACCTAGGTACCTGTCCAACATTTTTCTAAAAAGATTTTCATACTCAGCCCACATCGACCCACTGCTGGTCATAGGCCTCTTCTCTAAAGCGCCAATCTCCCCGGTCATGTGCCAATCTGGGAGTGCCCGGTGGGATCCCGACGACTGGATGATATCATCGGACCATCGGGCTGGTCGTCTGCCCACTGACCACCACTCTGTGACTGCTTTGGTCCACCGCCCGTCTTCCCGTCTAGCCAAGTGTCCCGCCCATCTCCCCTTCAATCTCGTTATCAGTTTGCCTACATTTACGACCTTCGTTTTCCGTCGAATTTCGACGTTTGGCACACTGTCAAGGAGAGAGATACCCAACATGGAACGCTCCATCGCTCTTTGTGCTACGCTTTATAGTATGCACATTATGTTTTGTGAGCGTCCACTTTTTGGCTCCATAGGTGAGGATGGGCAAGACATATTGGTTATACACCTTAGTCTTCAGGCATTGTGGCAGTGAGGATTTAAAGACATCACTTAGTTTCCCGAAAGCAGCACAGCCTAATCTGACGCGTCTTTCGATCTCCTTCACATGTGCATCTCGGTCAAAGGATAAACGATGTCCAAGATATAATCGCTGACCACCTATACGGTGTCATTGCCAACAATTATGGCCGGCACACTTATTGGGCGACTCGTCATGATCTTGGTTTTGGACATGTTCATCCTGAGACCGACTTTTAGGGAAGCTTCGTGCAATTCTGGGAGCATATGTTGGAGATCTGAGACGCCTTCGGCGACGAGAAATCAGGTCATCCGCAAACCTGAGCTGCGACATGCGTGCCCCGTTAATGTTGACGCTTCTCTCACTCCAATCCAACGTCTTCATGCAATAGAGTATAAAGATTTAATTTTCTAGGAGCTTGCCTTGTTATCATATTTTATCTCTAATCCTCGCCATCATGCGTGCAGGGACCTCGTGCACCGTCAGACGGCGTGCGCTGCCATCAAGCACATGGCGCTCGGCGTGTACGGGTTCGGGTGCGAGGACGCGCTCGTGCACCTGCTCAACCACGTGTGGCCGAACATCTTCGAGACGTCGCCGCATCTCGTGCAGGCGTTCATGGACGCCGTGGAGGGCATGCGCGTCGCGCTGGGACCAGTCAAGATACTGCAGTATGCACTGCAGGTCAGCACACCGATTGGTTATAACTAATGGCCGTAGATATTATCGTGCGGATATTAATTGAAATTAAAATATATTTAAACCCCGCCGTGCCGCAAGGTTGCCCTCTCTGGCGGTCTCTGGCCACATAATCTGGAAGCTTTATGTGGCTTGTGCTAAAAAACCGACAACACAGGGAGCGGTATGACGAGTAATGTGGCCACACTACGTCCCTGCCTCCTTTCCTCATTACTTCCCATGCCACTCGACAAATCGCTTATCCAACTTTGCATCATATAACAGACATTTCTCCTTTTCAACCACATTGCGATTAGCCCTCTCACAGACACGATTTTGTTCTGGCGTGTAGCTAATTGTTTTTTGATGAATTATACCTGATTTGTTTAAATAGTTCTTAAATTCTTGATTACAGAACTCTTTTCCGTTATTGGTGTAAATTACCTTTATTTTCTTCCCTTGTTAATTTTTAATCTTGCTAAAAGTTTCATTTTCCTGCTTGAGAAAATACATGAAAGTCACCCGACTGTAATCATCTACGAACAAAAAAAAACATTGACTGCCATTCAAAGAATTAACTTCCCTTGGTCCACATATTTCTGTGCTTCTTTTACCCACATGAGAGAAAGGTTTGCTTGCCCTCACAACAGGTTGTACAATTTGATTTTGTGATATCAAAACAACCATCATATGACAAGCCATCCACCATGCCATTTCTCATCTTGTTGATGTCCTGACTGTTGATGTGAGCTAGCCTTCTGTGCCATAGCCTTCCAGTAGCTGCTGGAGCTGCTTACAAACAACCGGGCATTTGCAACCTCAATTTGTAAACACCATCAGTTAAATATGCTGTCGCTGCCAAAACATCCTTCTTGTCATAAATATAACAATGTTTTTTTGCAAACACGACATTGTTGCCGTTTTTGATCAGCTCGCTAACTGATAACAGGTTGGTTGTCAAACTAGGCACTCATAGTACATTCTTCACAGTTATCTGGCATTGTAAATCCGATACAATTCTTCATCTCCGGAACAAACAACTGACACTTTTAATTTGATAGTGTCATGTTTTTACATTTATAACAAGTTATTTCTTTTGTTGTTGTATCCGCCATTGTCACAGGCTTCTTGTTTGACGTCAATGAACCGCCGCCATTTTTCTTCGGCTTATTGTTGCCAGAGTAAAATTTATTTTTCACACCTTTCATTCGGAAAAGTAAGTTTTGCTCCACGACGAGAGGGAACAAAATGCTACTTTTGTTTAAGCTACTTTTTTAATTTATTCATTGGCATGTAGCATTTAGGCAATGTGCCAATTGAACACAGATCTTAATCAAATAATCGATTGGAATTCCATCGTAGTCGATTAAAAACGATCATGTTTCAAGTTTTAAATTTAACAACATTATATGAAAATTAATGACTTTTTCGTATTATTTAAAAAAAGTGTCACAATGTTTTACTGAAATTAAAACTATGTTGACTGTTAGGAAAGACTTAAGCGGATGACCTACTTTTGTTGGCCCTGAGGGGGGAGGGGGAGGGGGGGGGGGTATGCCCCCGTTCTACTCCCCCCCCGCGGAAATACCTAGTTTCTGAGATATGATTATTTAAAGTTTTGAGGTTATGTTGTTAAATTAAAACAAAATTTAGACTGACCTTGATCTTTAAGTGGGGGGAGGGGGAAGGGGGTAGATGCCTCCCCCGCGCGGAAATGCCTAGTTGCTTTCTTCGAAAGGGTCATTTTTCTGCCTCGACACCTTTCTCCTCCACAAATGCTCCATAATGCTATCATCAAAATTTACATGAAAAGTAGCCACAATAACCTACTCTAGCCAATCGTTTTTGTTTGCATACGCTGCGCTCCGCTCCGGTTTAGCTTCTTCAACGTTCTAACATAACCTATAACCCGATTGAAAAGTAGCCACAATAACCTACTCTAGTCAATCGTTTTTGTTTGCATACGCTGCGCTCCGCTCCGGTTTACAGTGTTGCCAGCACATAAAACCAAAAAAGGCCGGAAGCTTTGTTGCAAAAGGCCGAATTTTGACATGAAAGGCCGAAATTTAAATTAAAAACGTTATATTATTAAAAAATGTGTTTATTAATTGTTTGCACAAGTTTAAAATACGACGATGTCGTGACGAAGGCTAGTCTTTACTTATATTTTATTTTAGCGCATAACATTTCTGGTGATGGCTCGAAATTTATTATACCACCACAGTTTTCTATGCCTGCAGACGTAGTCATCAAAGAAGCTATCGTCTCCGTATTGAGACGAGTGTGCCTGTCTGTTTTTATCCTCTTTAGTTTGCTAAAAACACGCTCAACACTCGCGTTTGAAAACGGGAGAACCAGCAGTAAGCCAATCAGTTTGTATAAATTAAAAAATCGGCGACTTCCTGCTATATTTTCCAACTGAAAAACTGATTTCCAAAAAGATTCTGCTGGCAATGTTGTTTTAATCCCCAAACTTTCAAGGTCCGTCAGGCAAAACTCCCTCCATTCTTTAACAAGGTCGTTTGGGTCAATGGTCTCTCTAATCACAGGAAATCGTTGGGTTATGGAGCTGAGCTGTTGCGGGTCAAAATTAGTAGCTTGTGAAGGTTCAACTATTTATATCAAATCAAAAAGGGGATCAGAAAAATCAAACCTTTTTTTAATCTGTGATATGGTTTCGATGCAAAAGTTTAGACATTTCAGTAAAAACCTGTCAATTTCAGATTGCTGCGGTAGATTTGGAAGTTTTTTTAATTCTGATAGGTTGTTTTGGGCCTGTTCACCAATGTAAATTTTATCCAGAGACTTATATTTTATTGGGTTGTTATGTTCGATTTTTAGACCCTCGGTGTTCTTGCAGTAACTGAACTCTATATAATTACTGGACATGGTTTTTATGAGTTTTTGAACTTCAGGCTTCAATTTGTGAAGGAGCGGGGTCTCTGATTGAAAAAAGAATGTTAAAATCATTTAGTAAACCCAGCGCGTATGACATAAACTTTAGATAGAGTTTTGTAAAGTCGTTTTTTAGTGTAGCATGAATACTGTCGTTGGTACGCGATGGATCCTCGAAGCACAGTATTCTAAAATAAGCTTCAAGTGGCAACCACTGTTCCAGCACGCGATCCACGCATGCTTTTAATGACAGCCATCTTGTGGGACCTGGCAGCAATATTTTGTGAACTTCGACCTTAAAAAAATTTTGCATTTCAAGTAATTTTTGCTGCCTGCAGAAACTACGGCTAAAATGGGCCCCAATGTTCCTTAATAAATCCTCAGTCGTTCTGGGAAGCTTTGTGCATGCGTTCGAGGCTGCCAAATGAATCATATGGCAACTGCATTTAACGCATGCTATGTTCGGTAGTTGCTCTTTTAATTTGGAAAATACAGAGTTGTGTTCTCCAACCATTGTATTGGTTGTGTCGGATGAAAATCCCACTAAATTTGATAAAGGAATGCCTTTCTTTTTAAAATTATTTATTAAGGCATTAAACAAATCTTCAGCTGTCCCGGATGACATTTCGAACATGTCCAAAAACCTTGTTTGAACAGTATCTGTTTCATCTAAGTATATAACTGTAACAGCGCATTGTTTTACAGTTCCTTGGTCCGTTGTTTCATCCATTATTACCGAAAAATAGTTGCCAGGTACTTTAAGATATTCGCATACTCTATTCGCCAAATGAGGGGCCAGACTTGATTAATCATTGCTGTGGCTTTCGTACGGCCCACTGCCATGTTCTTAGCAATTTTGGAATCTGGACATATATTGGCAATCAGCGGGGCGAAGGTGTCAATTAGACTAAGTGACAAGTTGTTTGTGGCTAGAACGGCGGATATTTTCAATTCGGCTCTTCTAACCATACGAGTATCGTCTGACGGCTTTAATAATTCTTTCACTGACACTGTATTACGTATAGTAGATAACAAAGCCATATGTTTTTCGGATTTTGAGTGACGATGCAGGTGAGTTTTGTGGTTTTGAATAGTAATATTACGATATTTACATTTCGCTGATAAGATACCTTTGCTTGAATCCGTAGTTAGCCAATCTTTGAATTCCTGAACATTTAACCATCTATCGTTAAAGGCATATGATTTCTTAGTCGGCGGGTTCTCGGAAATATTCGATGTAGATGGGTTATTTTCACTTATTCCAGTACTAGATACAGGGACAGGGGGGTTCTCATTAATAACACTGTGGTCTTTTTCGCTAGTACTTTCAGGTTGAGGTTGATCGTGTTTTTTAGACGTAGAAGGTCTATTTTCATTTTCTATGACGTCAAAACTAGGTACAGGGGCAGTGGAGTTTTTATTAATAACACTGGGTTTTTTTTTGACTGAACCAGTCAGATTGATCACGTTTTCCTTTTTTCGTTACACCATCTTCCTAAAAAAAAAGCTTGCATTGAAACATACCACTCATAACAATTATCAGAGCACAATTGAGGTGAATGTTATTTGATATAAGTTGGTTAGTTGTAAACACAAGACACGGCAACCCAAGCGCCAAATAAATTCAAAACAAACAAGACAAGGAGTCATTCACAGAACATTATTTCTGAGTGGCATAAAAGCATAAAAATAACGTAGAAAAGTTACGGTTTTAATTTGGCTGGCAACACTCGTTGTTACTTGTACTTAATAAAAAAACGTAGGTAGTAAGTGATTATACTCTTTGGTACGATATTAACAATAACTGAAGAAGTTTAATTGGATGTGACAATACAGAGATACAAGTTTACTGATGACGAGGCGGTACGGTCTCAGACCATAGCCTGTCCAAATGGACGGAGAGAGGAAAAAAAAAACTGTTTGCTCTTTGGTACTTAACTTACCAGACATAACTTTACCATTATTTTCGTTTAAATTTGATGGGCTACTACCACGCTGATCGCGTTTTCTTTTTGTTATGAATTTATCCATTTTACCGACACCTGTGTGCAAAAACAAACATCAAACACATAAAACCCGTCACCCAGGGAAGAAAAGAAATTTTATAGAAAGACATCTATGTGTTTAAACCGTTCTATTCTAGTGAACGATGAGACGAAAAGAAATGAGCTTTTAGTTTCAGGTTAAAACAAAAAAAACTTGCGTTGTTACGTGCAATGTTTGATTAAACGATACGATCACACCTGTGTGCAAAAACAAACATCAAAAACATGCACAAACGTGTCACCCATTAGAAGTAATATTATCGAAAGACTCACTCACCTATGAATTGTTTCCATGATATAGATACAATAGAATAGATTTAATTTAATAGTGACCGTTGTATTCTAGTGAACTACGAAACGAAAAGAGCTTTTAGTTTCAAATTAAAACAAACAAAACAAGCGTTGCAGTGTTTGTTTACTTCCACAATTCACAACACAGAACAGATTCACAACGGGTGCCACTAAAAACCGACACGGAATTACCGATACCACAGATTACCACAGACCTAGTATACATGTAGCAAGCTAATACGGTAATACAATCATCAACGAACTGAGAGGGATGGAGGTAAGCTTTTATATGCGTCCCATTCCTTTGTACGGCTTGAGGTTTCGTCCGTCTCTTTCATAAAGGCACGGACCACCGATGAAGCAGTTTTTTTAGTCATTGCCACAGAGTATTTTGGCGGCATAGAGAAAAAAAACTATGGCGACGCTACAGCTACATGTACACAAAAAGTGTTGCTTGATAGGATTTTCGAAATTTACCGAGATTATGAAATAAGTAAAAAAAAACATAAATCTACTCTCTCTACACCATAAATTAAAAATTAAACGGGGAAAGGCCACAAAAAGGCCGATGGCTGCCAAGGGCCGACATAAATTCACAACTGGCCGAACTGGCAACCCTGGGTTTAGCTTCTTCAACGTTCTAGCACAACCTATAACCCGATTGAAAAGTAGCCACAATAACCTACTCTAGCCAATCGTTTTTGTTTGCATACGCTGCGCTCCGCTCCGGTTTAGCTTCTTCAACGTTATAACATAACCTATAACCCGATTGAAAAGTAGCCAAAATAACCTACTCTAGCCTTTTCAAAAAATCTGAAAATACTTTGTAAAATGATGTAACGCAACGCAAATAATATATTTAAATTTTGCCTGTGGTCAAAATACATTACCTACATTTCGTTGTACGCATATTTGAAAAGATGAGAATTCTCTAAAAAAAAGGAGGAAATGTGGAATCTTTTTTTCATAATACCTATTTTAATAAAAATGTTCATTTAACTTGCAATTTATGTTTGTTTATTTATTTTACTTCAATCAAAGTTAATTTAGTATTTCTTTCGTAAAATATCACTTTTGATAATAAAAAAGTTGTAATTTTTGTTTAAAACGGAACGAATTTTGTTGGGGCGTTTTGCTGCGTTTTTGGTTGGGCGGCAAAGTAGTAGTCCCTTTTCTAGTAGTTTCGCGAATGTTTTATTTTCTTGTTCTCTCGATATTTACAAGCAAAAACAACTGGCTAGAGTAGGTTATTGTGGCTACTTTTCAATCGGGTTATAGGTTATGTTAGAACGTTGAAGAAGCTAAACCGGAGCGGAGCGCAGCGTATGCAAACAAAAACGATTGGCTAGAGTAGGTTATTGTGGCTACTTTTCAATCGGGTTATAGGTTGTGCTAGAACGTTGAAGAAGCTAAACCCAGGGTTGCCAGTTCGGCCAGTTGTGAATTTATGTCGGCCCTTGGCAGCCATCGGCCTTTTTGTGGCCTTTCCCCGTTTAATTTTTAATTTATGGTGTAGAGAGAGTAGATTTATGTTTTTTTTTACTTATTTCATAATCTCGGTAAATTTCGAAAATCCTATCAAGCAACACTTTTTGTGTACATGTAGCTGTAGCGTCGCCATAGTTTTTTTCTCTATGCCGCCAAAATACTCTGTGGCAATGACTAAAAAAACTGCTTCATCGGTGGTCCGTGCCTTTATGAAAGAGACGGACGAAACCTCAAGCCGTACAAAGGAATGGGACGCATATAAAAGCTTACCTCCATCCCTCTCAGTTCGTTGATGATTGTATTACCGTATTAGCTTGCTACATGTATACTAGGTCTGTGGTAATCTGTGGTATCGGTAATTCCGTGTCGGTTTTTAGTGGCACCCGTTGTGAATCTGTTCTGTGTTGTGAATTGTGGAAGTAAACAAACACTGCAACGCTTGTTTTGTTTGTTTTAATTTGAAACTAAAAGCTCTTTTCGTTTCGTAGTTCACTAGAATACAACGGTCACTATTAAATTAAATCTATTCTATTGTATCTATATCATGGAAACAATTCATAGGTGAGTGAGTCTTTCGATAATATTACTTCTAATGGGTGACACGTTTGTGCATGTTTTTGATGTTTGTTTTTGCACACAGGTGTGATCGTATCGTTTAATCAAACATTGCACGTAACAACGCAAGTTTTTTTTGTTTTAACCTGAAACTAAAAGCTCATTTCTTTTCGTCTCATCGTTCACTAGAATAGAACGGTTTAAACACATAGATGTCACAGCTATGTATATTAAATGAACATTTTTATTAAAATAGGTATTATTAAAAAAAGATTCCACATTTCCTCCTTTTTTTTAGAGAATTCTCATCTTTTCAAATATGCGTACAACGAAATGTAGGTAATGTATTTTGACCACAGGCAAAATTTAAATATATTATTTGCGTTGCGTTACATCATTTCACAAAGTATTTTCAGATTTTCAAAAAATCATATCTCAAAAACTATTGAATTCCGCACCCTGAAACTTTCAGGAAGATGATCAAATGACCTCAACATGATGCTAAAAAAGTTTGGACGCCCCAGCAAGTAGGTCATCCGCTAAAGGTGAGCCGACTGTTATTGTGATATAATGAATATTGATATCCGATACCATTGTAATATTCGATTTGTTTTTTTTTTTTTAAAGTAGCACAGGAATATTTTATCTGTGGTGACCTTCACTATCCCCCATTATAAAAAAAAGTTTTTTTTCGTTGTTCGATTACTGTAAAAGTGATGAAATTATTATTCAAAGTATAGTTATTGCATTATTTTTAGATCATTTTATTTCAATTTTCCTCATTGTCGGTGTGAAAAATTGTATGTGTCACACAGGAGCAAAATTATTTTCGTCATGGGCGTTAACGCTTGAATCCTTCGTTACGCTCAGGATTCTTATTTTCGTCATGGGCGTTAACGCTTGTGTTAAATCCACGCCTCAACCGAAAAGGGGTGGAATCTTGGTAGGGTTGTTTTTCAGTGGAATGTCACAAGCAGTACTGACCTTGACGCCGTGGACCGGCATTCGAAAGCTCAATTCGAGACGGGAGTACAGGATGAGGAACACGAGGGTGGGGGGTGATGGGAGTCGAATCTTACTCGCGTCGTAGGCCGCTGCTGATGCCGTCGTGATGCTGCCGACTACAAGGGTCGCTATCGGAACGCGACGAATTGGTGACCGAACCACTTCAACCTTTCACAGCACGAAGCACTCACTCCGATGACGTGAAATCTACTTATTTCCCGACGATTGTTCCGTGATTATTATAATTAACATTGAGCCAAGGCCCCGATCCTTGACGCCGACAATGGTTCCATGTGCAAAAAGTGACAGCTAGCTAGTGATTTTTTTTCTATTCAAGTGACAGCTAGCTAGTGATGTCCCGATCACTCTCCGCTTGTGTTAAATCCACGCCTCAACCGAAAAGGGGTGGAATCTTGGTAGGGTTGTTTTTCAGTGGAATGTCACAAGCAGTACTGACCTTGACGCCGTGGACCGGCATTCGAAAGCTCAATTCGAGACGGGAGTACAGGATGAGGAACACGAGGGTGGGGGGTGATGGGAGTCGAATCTTACTCGCGTCGTAGGCCGCTGCTGATGCCGTCGTGATGCTGCCGACTACAAGGGTCGCTATCGGAACGCGACGAATTGGTGACCGAACCACTTCAACCTTTCACAGCACGAAGCACTCACTCCGATGACGTGAAATCTACTTATTTCCCGACGATTGTTCCGTGATTATTATAATTAACATTGAGCCAAGGCCCCGATCCTTGACGCCGACAATGGTTCCATGTGCAAAAAGTGACAGCTAGCTAGTGATTTTTTTTCTATTCAAGTGACAGCTAGCTAGTGATGTCCCGATCACTCTCGGTCGATCCGCGCAACAAAAACCGAGGTGCGTTCCGAAGCATAAATATTAAACAGTCACCCGCCCGGACAGGCCCGAACCTGTCCCTAATCAATAGGAAGGCGAGAAAGTGTTGCGACCGCTCTCTTGAGGACCGAGTCCCCCACCTTGACTTCTGCTGATCGAGGCGTGCCATCCCGACCCGTGTACAAATTGACGATCCGTCCTCGTCTCCATCTCAATGCTGGCAGGTTCGCATCCTTAATCAGCACCAAATCACCGACTTGAGGGGGGCTCGTCCGGTCAGTCCACTTAAAGCGCTGCTGCAAGATGTGCAAGTACTCAAGGGACCACCATTTCCAAAAATCTTGAGCCATCTGCTGCAACATCTGCCACCTAGTTAACCGACTTAACTTAACATCACCGCATGGGTATTCTGGCAGGGCGTTAAGGGGCTGACCTATCAGGAAGTGACCCGGCGTCAACGCTTCCAAATCATTTGGATCCGAACTGAACGGACGCGAGTTCAGTGTCATTTCAATTTTACAGCGCAAGCTCTTCAAAGCCTAGAGAGATCTCACCGATGATCCTCGTCAGGTGCGACTTAGCCGATTTAACCGCAGCCTCAAAAATTCCTCCCCAATGAGGACATCCCGGCGGACTGAAAACCCATTCAATCCCTCGTCGGGAGCAAGCCGTACCGATGGAGTCCTGGTTATCGTTCAGAAATTGAGTGACCTCCTGCAGATATCGCCTGGCTCCGACAAAATTTGTGCCGTTGTCCGAACGGATTAATGTCGGGAGGCCCCTTCGTGAGACGAACCGATCCAGACATGCGATAAATGCCTCTGTAGTGAGGTCACTAACCACCTCCAAGTGGACTGCCTTCGTGGCCAAGCACACGAAGACGCACAGGTATGCCTTCACTAATCTGGCGTTCCGTAGCTGTGAAGACTTGACCATGAATGGTCCCGCGAAATCCGTTCCGACACCCGCAAAGGGCCGGATTTCGTTAACCCTATCCGAGGGCAAATCGCCCATCTGGGGCTGCATCGTAGCCGCCTTGGCCCGATAACAAGGCAGGCACCGAAATACGACGCTACGCACTAAGCGTCTTCCCGATAGAATCCAGAACTCGCGCTGGAGAAACGCCATCAAGGCGTGGCATCCGACATGCCCATTCCGAATGTGTCGATCCTGTATCAACAGTTCGACCAACTTCCCTTTCCTAGGGAGTAACAGCGGGTGGCAAGCCGCATAAGGCAGGTTGGCATTCCGCAGCCGACCTCCTACCCTCAGCAATCCTTGAGGGTCAATAAACGGGTTGAGCCGAGCCACAGCTCCCCTCAGTTGGACGCGTCCGCGTCTCAGAATGTCCAGTTCGGACTTAAAGTGCACCGTCTGCACGTTCCGTACCAATGCGAACAACGCATGGTTCCGTTCCCGTGGTGTCAGGACCTGTGTCCGCACCCGTTGCGCCTCAGAATTGCGACAATTCCGCGCAAATCGGAAGATCCAGGCGGTCACGTTGACCAGCTTGTCGAGCGAGCTGTACCGTTCCAGCAGGCTGAACTCCTCTTCCGGCTCTGGTTGCGTCGTACAGACACCGACTGTCAAGGCGCCGTTCGCCGAGGTAACGCGTGGACTCATTGGCCAATCCGATTCGGCTTGAGTCAACCATTTTAGGATTCTGCTGGTAGTCATCCGGAAGACCAGACAGTAACTCTGGAGAGTTCGACATCCATTTCCGGAGCTCGTAACCTCCACCCCGTAAGAGCTCAACTAGCTCGTCCCGTCGAGCGAGCGCCTCCTCTACGGAATCTGCACCGGTACAGATATCGTCCACGTAGAGATCCTGCTCCAGGATCGCTGCTCCTCTAGGGAATTTTAACCGTTCTCGATCCGCTAACTCCCGCAGAGTGCGGATCGCCAAATAAGGACTAGACCGTAGCCCGTACGTGTTGGTGTTCAGCTCGTACACCTTGATGGGCTGATCTGGGCTCTCTCGCCACAGTATCAGCTGATACCGTCTATCGTCAGGGTGAATGACCGTCTGCCTAAAACATCATCCGGATGTCATGGTTCAAACACTGGTTCAGGTTCATGCCGTTAGATGTTGATTCCGATCCATCGAACACTACCCGTATTTTGCCCTCCGGGGTCCTCAAGACCGCGTGATGAGGCAGGAAGCAGTGGTCTTCACGCTTCCAGTCGATACCCGAAACCGACATGTGGCCGAGCGACTTGTATTCCCGCATGAAGTCGACGTACTTCTGCCGGAAAATCCCGTCACGCTTCATGCGTCCTTCCATCGACAGAAGCCGCGTCTCGGCTGCATGGTGTGAACTGCCCAGCGGTGGGCGATCACTCCGGAATGGAAGACGTGTGATAAATCGACCTGACCGAAGGCGACCAGTATTGTTCCGATAAAACTGTTCACACTCTTCTTCAACCGGGTCCAACCGGCGGACCGTAGGTGGTTCCTCCACCTCCCAAAACTTCTGTATCACCTCCGAGAGTACAGAACCGAATAAGGGACTACTAGTCGCTAGGCGTGGGGCAGCCGGCATGACCGGACCCATTACCGCATGGCCCAGCCTGGTGTTGACCGAAACCAGACCAGTCGCCTGCAACACGTGGACACCTGGCACTAACAGGTATCCCAAGGCATCAACACCCAATACAATGTCTACTGGGCCCGGAATATCAAACTCCGGGTCAGCCAGTGACAACCCAGCGACCAACTGTCGCACCGAGGGCGACAACCGTACGTGAGGGTGTGAGCCCATCACATTAGGCATGACTAATGCCGTGACCGTCAGATTCACCGATGAATCCACCCGTGACGAGAGAGTAATCCGACATACTCCCTTAACGGAACCGACTTCCGTGTTCCCAATTCCCCGAATGGAATGTGGATACTCCCTTACCGAAATGCCCAACCGTCTTACAAGGTTGCACGAGACTAAGCACCCCTGGGCCCCCGAGTCCAATAGTGCTCGTGCCACACATGATTTGCCGTCCGAACTCCACGCTATCACAGAGGCGGTGGGGAGCATGACCGTCTGTGGAGTGGCGGCACCCTGTAAGTGGGTGGCGTGTCCCTAGCGGGAACCTCCGCGGGATCCGAACCCGCTGAGACCTCCGTCGGCCTCGGAGTAACTCGGCTGCTGATATGCAACCGGCATATCAGACCGTATGTGCATCAAGGGGTCCCAACCCGTATAATAGGCCCCTCGCTGTCCCGGTATCCGATTATACCGGACGGTGTACGGTGTGCCCGGTGCGCACCGTGGATGAATGGGGGAGAGCGGATCCAACCAGGGGCGCTCTAGGAATGGGGGCGACATCCGACTGTTCGCCTCCCAGAGTGACGGGCAGGGTGGCGCAGAAGGTGGTGGACTCCCAGCCTTCGCGCTACTCATAGGTGCCATCTGACACCCGCCCGTAACACGCGGTGAGCCAGCGGCCCGAAGTCCTCGCTGACCGTAGATAGCGGCGACCGAAACCCGGCTATCCCGCATGTTACCCCCCGCGCTGCCCCCTTCCCCTCGGGGGGGGGGGGGGTCCCGTCCGCGGGTACCCCAGTCACCCCGTTGGTGACTCCCGTTGCCCGGAGGGGGACTGGGTCCGGCCCTGGTTGGGCCCTGTGGCCGACCAACCTGATTCCGGCCCTGGTGACCGTCCGAAGGGCCTGACCGATTCAGGCACAACACTATGTGGTGCTTGCCACCACAGCACTCACAGGGGAACGCGCGCGAGCACTCGCTCAGCGTGTGCGGCCCCAAACAACCGAAACACAATCGATGACGGAAGACTATCTTCCTGCGGGCAGCTACCCCGAGCGCCTTAAATTTGGCGCAACTGGTCACGTCATGACCGGCACTGTCGCAGTGCACACAGCCGTCACCCGACGGCGCGGCATTCAAAACGCCAAATTGTTTCGACCTCCCACCCCCCCGGGGGGGCGGGGGGGCGGCCCCTCCCGCATCCGCGCGGGTTGGCGCTGCACACTGGCCTCCGTGTCCAGTGTGTCACATCGCCTACATTCACCCTCCAAAAAATCTGTCAATTGGACAAGTGTGGGCAGTTCCGTGCTACTGCCCCCATGCAGCTGTTCAAACCGACTTTGAACAGCTGCAGGCAACCGTGACAAAACCATATACAAAATAATGTATGACCATTGGTCTACCGGAAGACCAAGGTTCTGAAGGGCCTTAGTGGCCACCAGCACAGGGTTGAGCACCTGTACTCGGATGTCAACATCCCGTGTTACTCTGGGGATGCTAAACAGCTTCCCCAGCTGCGCATCAACCAACCGCCGTTTGTGTTGGTAGCGGTCAAACAGTATGGACCTTGCTATCTCATAATTGCCCGCCGTGACCGTTAGGTGACCGACCAACTCCTTCGGTTCACCCCGCAGAGCCATCAATAGTTGGGCCAACTTGTAGGCGTTGTAGGTCGTCCCGACCGTGGACCAAACTATCAAACAAATTAATGAAGGCCGGCCACTCATCAATTGCCCCACTGAAGGCCGGAATCTCCAGGTGTGGCAGCCGTCCAACAACACCCTTCGGGGGTGGGTCTCCGTTACCATCCCACACTGAATCGTCAAGAACATGCTAGCTGGACAAAAGTCACCTCCTAATTTCCAAGAATTAGTGGTCACATGTCATTAACAACACCCCAGAGGGAACATTTCCAAGAATTGTTTGTGTCAAAGTACGGATGTCATTAAGTAATGACAGGTAAAAGGGTGAGTGTTAGATTTTGTATTTGATTAATTCTCGTCACTTGCAATTTTGCTACACGATCGAAAGGGTCTCATGAGTTATTTTGTGAAAAACCAAAAGTGTTGTGCTATGGATTTTGTTGCTGAAGGTATGTAGATTATGTTATCATATTCAAACCTCTCCTAAATGTCTGTTTGTGTCCTTTTTAACTGTCTAAAGTTTAGTCTGAAAAAAAGCGTAATTTTTTACCTTTTTAAAAGTTTAAAGGACCACATCTTTTTGTATCCACGTGTACCCGGGCTAATTTTTTTATATTACTTAGACATAACCCTTAGCTTTAATTTAAGATAAAATTTCATTGCGCGATCTCGGAACATATTTTTTTTTTTTTTCAGAACACGTTCTCACTGTCTCGAAAATTGACTTTTTCGAGGAATGGGTGAAACACGATAAAGAAAACCAGAATTCACGGATTTTCGACTTTTTGTCTACGAGGATTGACCTCTCGAATATCACCGAAGAGTCACGTCGAGAAATACACCTCAAAATCGCATCATATTCGAATAAGATAGTGGAAAAATGGGCCTCATCAGGACGTCATCAAGATCATTTCGTAACTAACAATAAAAGTTGGTTAGAAGGTGCTGACTTTCAGTTCAAGGTTCATGTGATCAGCCCAAAGGCGTCCAGCTCATCAATCACCGAGAAACGCACCCCGGGAAGGCCAAAAAGCAGCTTTGAAGACGCTTCACACAAGACGAAGAAACGGCGTGTTGAAGAAGCTGTGAACAAGTGGACTGCTGAGGAGTTGGCGACTGCTGCTGAGGTCGCAAGCAGAGCGGAGGGGAAGAGAAGCATCGCAAAAGCAATAAAACGTGCAAGTGATGGTGAAACCTCTAAAGCTACTTCGTGCCCTGATGGTAGGCAGTTGTCTACCAATGAAGCTTGGGCTTATTACTTTGACTCCAAGGGGAATAGTCATACCTATAAGACGGCGAGGAAGTGGTCAATGAAGGCGGGACATAACACGTTTCCATCGTGGCATAGCATGCGTAAGTCAATTAATCGTTCTTTTCCTTCAGCGGAGCACATTCCTGTGACGGAAACGCGTGTCGATTGTAAGTTGCAACCTCTTTTGGATAAGACAACGGAGAGATTCCTTATGGCACAAAGTGAAGTCATTAGGAGTGTGCTCCCTAGATCATCATTCACGTTGATAAGCAAGTGGGGTTGTGACGGTAGTTCTGGCCATAGCACTTACAAACAGAAATTTGAGGACTCCGAGGCCACTGATGAGTTCCTATTTGTGTATTCGTTTGTTCCTTTGAGGTTGTATGATGGCGACCTCATTATTTGGCAAAACCCCCGTCCATCTTCAACTATGTACTGCAGACCCATCAAATGCATCTTCTCAAAGGAATCAACGGAGCTTACACAAATAGAAACAAACAAAGTGCTGGAAGAGGTTTCTCAGTTGGTTCCAACATTGTTTTCAGTCGGAGACGTTCAAATTTCTGTGAAACACAATTTTATCTTAACTATGGTCGATGGGAAAGTATGTAACGCGTTAACGGACACACGGTCAGCACAAACGTGTTACATATGTAAAGCCACGCCGAAAACGATAAATGATGAAGTGAAAGGTTATTAAAGGTTATAAAGGTTTGGTTTTGGGTTGTCCACTCTGCATGCCACGATTCGCAGTTTTGAGTGTTTGTTGCACATAAGTTATCGTCTGGACATCAAGAAATGGCAAGCCAGGGTGAAGACGATAAGTTACGTGTAAAAAACCGCGCAGAGGCAATAAAGAAAATGTTCAAAATGGAAGGTTTGATTGTGGACCAACCAAAACCAGGGTTCGGAAATACAAATGATGGAAACACTGCGCGTAGATTTTTTGATAACGCGGATCTGAGTGCAGGGATTACAGGGTTAGATGCTAATCTCATTAAAAAGTTTAATATAATATTAAGAACATTATCATCTGGCTATGATATCGATTTGGTTAAATTTGAAAACCTTTGTGTGGAAACGCGGAAACTCTACTTAAGTCTGTATTCGTGGTACTTCATGCCTGCCACTGTGCATAAGATCCTTATGCACAGTACTGAGGTAATAAAGACCTCGTTACTTCCGATTGGGCAGTTCTCCGAAGAAGCCCAAGAAGCGAGAAACAAAGACAGACATACGCCGTTTACGGCTCCATAATACTCGCAAAACGTCACGTATTGCCACGAATACAGACTTGATCCACATTCTTTTGGCTGACCCTTTAATCAACTCACTCAGAGACGTTCGTAGAAAAAAACCCGAACAGTTAATGCCTGAAGTCTGTGACTTAATTATCCCGCCTTCAGTGGCCATTTCGCCACCTACTTGTAATTTAATTAGAAATAATTTAGATTATACAGAATCCGACTCGTCTGAGGGTGAAGAAGAATTACTTTTGTATTGTAATGTGTAAATAAATCGATTTAGTGTAGTTTTGCATCAATTATTTAGTGAAATAGGTTTTTATTATGATCCTTTTAATTTAAGTTAGTTATAATTTTGTAAATATCGTTGATTTTGTGCATTGTAATTATTCAATTTATTTTTCTTTATTTATTTCCAAAAGGTGTGTATGTCTTTTGAATAAATATGTATTTTTTTAAATATTTTTTTGTTATTTATTTTTTATATCCCCCTAAAATTGCGGGATAGTCTCGAATCCTACTAGTAACAACAATTAACTGCTATTCAAGCTAAAATAAGCCATTAGAAATCAAAAAATAATTTTGTCCAGCTAGCATGTTCTAGACGAATCAGTGTGCATCCCCACGGTCATTCCTTCGCGACCGCTTAATTTTCTCCGCGCAACGCTCGATGTCACCCAAGCATTCCATCGCTTGGTCAGCATCCGCGCAGAGCTGTTTCACTGCAGCCACCGAGGCTTCAGCCCGAGAGGTTCAGCCTCCGCAGCCAGCCGACACACCTTCCCGACGCGTGTCATTGCGTCCTCCACACGCTTGAGCAGGACATCATCCATGTCCGGTCGCTCCACATACTGATGAGTATGGGCGAGCCATCTCATTTCCTCCCGGACACCATGCCGCAGTACCGTCAAGGGTGAAGGTGCCATGTTGACCGATTGAATGGGTTCTGGTCCTATACTTCACTACCGAACTAAGTATAGCCAGAGACCAGCACTTGCCCGTCAGCGCTGGGCACAGAAATTAAAACTAAGTTGTCAAAACTGAGGCAACTACTGGAACAATTAAATCCTAAAAATATTTAATATGGTCGCCCTGTGGATTTACACCTTATAACTATACACTCTAAATCAATTAGAGAATGCCACCATAAAGCAAAATAAAAAAAACACACAAAATTTGATTATAAAAAAAAGCTATTTTTAATATAATGTAGGTAGCCGTGAACCTTCTAGAAGTGGCCTTTCCGATACGACCTACACCTCTACTGAGGTCAGCAAAATCAGCTTAATACCCCTTAAATAGCCTGACCCTGCTCTGTAAACCGAAATAACACTGCAATACTATAGAACCCGACGTTCTATTAAAAGTAGTTACTTCGCAGAATGGCTGTTCAATCCTTTATGCGCACAAACAGTAGTTTCCGACTACAATTTTATAATAATTGTTATCTAACTAAATCGTCAATTATACGTTCACTAACCGAAAATGAACCTAAATTGTGGCATACCGACCACAAGACTCACTCACAGCAAAGATTGCCGACCAATCTGAGGTACCCTTTCCCACTACAACGCGGCACAAAAAACAACCCTACAACCGTCCATGAATCGATTTCCTACTAGGAAACCGCGCCTCTGCTACCAAAATGTTAAATCCACGCCTCAACCGAAAAGGGGTGGAATCTTGGTAGGGTTGTTTTTCAGTGGAATGTCACAAGCAGTACTGACCTTGACGCCGTGGACCGGCATTCGAAAGCTCAATTCGAGGCGGGAGTACGGGATGAGGAACACGAGGGTGGGGGGTGATGGGAGTCGAATCTTACTCGCGTCGTAGGCCGCTGCTGATGCCGTCGTGATGCTGCCGACTACAAGGGTCGCTATCCGAACGCGACGAATTGGTGACCGAACCACTTCAACCTTTCACAGCACGAAGCACTCACTCCGATGACGTGAAATCTACTTATTTCCCGACGATTGTTCCGTGATTATTATAATTAACATTGAGCCAAGGCCCCGATCCTTGACGCCGACAATGGTTCCATGTGCAAAAAGTGACAGCTAGCTAGTCATTTTTTTTCTATGCAAGTGACAGCTAGCTAGTGATGTCCCGATCACTCGCGGTCGATCCGCGCAACAAAAACCGAGGTGCGTTCCGAAGCATAAATATTAAACAGCTTGAATCCTTCGTTACGCTCAGGAGTCCCTCGCGACACAATAGTTATTTGTGTCACAAGGGAGGAAAATTATGTATTTACGGCGAGGGCGGTACATTGAATCCAGAGTGAAGGGAAGGATTCTACGATAGAATCCTGAGCGTAGCGAGGGCCTGAGCGTAACGAAGGATTCAAGCGTTAACGCCCTTGAGGAAAATAATTTTGCTCCTGAGTGACACATATAACTTTTCACACCGACAATGACGAAAATTAAATGCCTTAAAAAAATTAAATAACTGTACTTTGAATTATACTTTCACCACTTTTACAGTAATCCAACAACGTAAACAAAACTTTTTTTTATAATGGCGGATTGTGAAGGATTAGGCAAAGGTCACCACAGATAAAATATTCCTGTGTACTTTTACTAATGTGTAAAAATAATCGAATCCAATATTCGATATCGAATCCAATCCAATATCGAATCCCCTCACACACACACACCCTCATGCATATACACACGCAGGTCACATAAGGAGTCTTAATAACTTTCTTTTTACTTAACATATTTTTGTAAACACTTACCTTATTTTCGTGTTTTCTTTACGCTAACATGTTTACAAACGATCTATGTAACTGAGTTAAGTAAATACTGAAGCCTGTAACACAGTGTATACTACCACAGCCTTCAGGGTTACTGTAGGTAGATTTAAGACATTGTATTATGTTAAAAAATAAAGAATTATTATTATTATTATTATTAATATTACAATGGTTTCGGATATCAATATTCATTATATCACAATAACAGTCTTCGATAGTTTTGATTTCAGTAAAACAAATAATTTATTGTGACATTTTTTTTTAAACATTAAGAAAAGTTCATAAATTTTCATATAACGTTGTTAAAGTTAAAACTTGAAACATGTTCATTTTTAATCGACTACGCCATCGTAGTCGATTGTAATGTAATTTCATAATTACATTCTATTATTTTAATCGTGTGTTCGATTGGCATACTGCGTAAATGCAACATGCCAATGAATAAATTAAAAAAGTAGCTTGAACAGAAAAGTAGCATTTTGCTCCCATCTCATCGTGGAGCAAAACTTACTTTTCCGAATGAAAGGTGTCAAAATAACTATTTCGCCACGAATGCAGCGCTAGCGCCACTGCCTTCAGACTGGGCGACTTCCATATCAAGTAATTTCGACTTGATGACATCAGCAGTTATCGGAATACCCGAATGATCGATTGCCATTATCATCGGAGAATAACGATCCGACAAACCTGCTAGTAATAATGATCCCACCCACTACTCATCGGTAATTGTAAATCCTGTGCCATTTAACCTTTGAGCTGTCTCGACCATTTGTGTGAGATAGGTAGCCATAGAATCACAATTATCCAGTCTTATGGATATGAAATGTCGAAGCAAGGTTATTTTCCTCGAGAAACCGGAGTCGTCAAACATGGTCTTCAATTTACTCCATAATTCCGCTGAACCTCCGTGTTTCTGGTATGCACGTACAAAGCTGGATCTATTGTCAATACTAACTTTGCCTTTGTTTTGGCATCTTCCGCTGGCTTGATTTCAAAACCATCCATTGGTTTGATGTACTTTTCCATTCCATCCAAAACCAGAAGTTTTCAGCCGCAAAACACCACTCGTCGTAATTCTCTCTGCCTTTTAACTTCGGCACACTTGAAATATTTTTCACCAAATTTTTCTGATACAAGACTATATAGCAGAGAAGGCGTAACCCAAGGAGACCCACTCGCAATGCCACTGAACGCGCTTGCAACACTACCAATAATTAACAAACTTAAAACATAAAACACAGTCACACAATGCAGGTACGCCGATGACTCCTCCGCGTAAGGCACTTTCCAAAGCCTACGACAATGGTGGGACAACTTAAACAAAACAGGCCCAGCATACGGCTACTTACCACAAGGTAAAAAATCATTTCTAATAGTGTCAGAAATCGACAAGTCTACCGCAGAAAAGACGTTCTCCGGTACCAACGTCTCCATAGTTACCGGCTCCCGCTTCCTAGTTGGCTACATAGGGACAGGAGGGGACGACTTCATAAAAAAGAATGTAACCGAATGGATATCTATCATCGAGAAACTCACAACAATATGCAAAAACTCACCTCAAGCCGCCTACACTGCCCTAACTAAAGCAGCTCAGTTTAAATGGTCCTTCCTACTACGTGTCTTAAAAAATGCAGAAGAACTTTTTGAACCCTTAACTAACTCATTACACGACAAATTCATACCAACACTAATCGGAGGCGAAATCACAAAACTTGAAACCCAGCTATTTACCCTCCCAGTCCACAATGGCGGACTTGCCCTTTCTGACCCCTTCAACACACCAAACCGTGCATACCAAATCTCAAAACAGGGATTTACAATACTTTCAACAGCCCTAATAGAGATGAAAGACATAAACCTTGCTGAACACTACAATTCTCTGCGTGACGCAAGAAAGGAAGGAAACAAGGAAAAAGAAACATACGAGAACGAAACTCTCGAAAGCATTCTAACAAAATTACCATCCAAAAAGAAAAAAGCGATAGAAAGATCAATAGCGACAAAAATTAAAACAAAAACATCAACCTGGCTTTCAGTAATACCGACAAGAAAAGACAACTTCGACTTATCACCCCACGAATTTAGAGATGCCCTGGCCATAAGATACCACCGCACACCAATCTCCATGCCTGCGACTTGCGACGGCTGCGGCAATGACAACTTAAACGTGGACCACGCCTTGTGCTGCAAAACAGGTGGCCTTATCACACGCAGACATAATGAAATAAGGGATCTTTTCTGTGAACAGTGCCAGCAAGCCTGGGGAAACGTCACGAAAGAGCCAGTCATCTCCGAAGGCGATACTGGGCTGCGCGGAGACTTGGCTTGTCGGGGGGTAAGGATTGCCCAGAGGGAGGCGTTATTTGATATCCGTGTCAGACACCGACGCTCCCTCCCACGCATCACGCCCCGTAGCGGCTGTCCTTCGTTCAGCTGAAGAAGAAAAGAATAGGAAGTACTGCGACCCATGCGAGACGCGCCACACCACCTTCACCCCTTTAGTAACCTCTGTCGACGGAGTTTTTGCTCCACAAATGTTATCATTCACTAAACACCTCGCCGAAACGCTGGAACCGGACCGCTGCCACAATAATGGGCTGGCTACGAGCAAGAATTCAAACCGCCATAATCAGGGCTAGCAGCATGTGCATCCGCGGCACCCGCCATAGGTGGAATCGCACAGGCCTATATGAGGATGGAGCGGCAGTCCCACACGTACTGTCTTGAACTAGAATGAAATATCTTATTTATATTCTCATGAATCTTTTGCTTAATAAATTTCTTATCTGTTCTCTAACTACAGTAGAAAAGGCTGTCATATTTTTCACCAAAATAACTGATAAAATCTCGGGTCAAGCCCATAACCTATTAAAACACGTTGACGATTCGCAACAGACTGACGTTTATTCAAGTTCAGTTAAATCATAGAGCAGTAACAACTTATATTATTTTGATACACCATATTAACACTACCGCAGTGTTTGCCCTAGTATTTCGTTTCCAATTCAAGTTTAAACCAGTTCACTATTTAACGGTTTTAAACGTTAGTTTAACAACTAACGCGATATATATTGAGAAAAAAACCGCTAGTTTATCAACGGTTTTGAAATATACGAATATTGTTCTGACATTCGAGCAGATTCATGTTCAGTACGGAGTTTCCTCGAAAATAATCAGAGCTGCATGTTGATTCCGTCAATCCATAATGTGCTCGTTTGTCCGCAGGGTCTGTTCCATCCAGCGCGGAAGGTCCGCGACGTGTACTGGAAGATCTACAACACCCTGTACATCGGAGGTCAGGACGCGCTAGTCGCTGGCTACCCGCGGATACAGAACGATCCCAACAACCACTTTGTTAGATACGAGCTAGACTATTTGCTGTAATGTAACGCAATTATTTACTACTAATAAGTGTGGAGATAAAGATATTTTTTGCCTATTGGACAGCGATGGCGAGATCGCAGTACTACCACGAAAATTTATTGGTGTTTTGTTTGATCAAATTATGCATTTGACCCCGAAAATGTAGATTACTTCAAAGAACTAACGTTGGATTTTCCCAGTTTGATGGGCACTCGCCGTGACTCGTCCGCTTATTCTACATGTTTTGTGTTAACTGTCTATAAACTTGATTTCGTTTCATTGAAATCCGTCAAACAACAGCCGAAATCTCTATCAAAATATGCTCTGTAGCCTTATCATGTGTCTCTGACATGTAGGAATTTCAATTACAATACAATTCAAATTGAAAAAATTACTAATTATAATCGCTACACGACAGTACTAAAATAGTGATTGGTCGATTAATAATAATAATGATAAACGTTCGTTTTGGACAACAATAGATTCATATTTAATTAGTAGATAGATGATTTGCCACTAGCGATTAAAATTCCTAGATGTCAGAGATATACCTACTAAGACTATTGAAGGCATCTACTGTCCTTCAAAGTGTAATGTGTTGAAGGATGGTGGACGTCTGTATCATGTACTAGCTGACTTTTAGGGAAATTGAGAAATCAACAAATCAGAAGACGATTTTTATAAACGAGCTGTCTTGATTGATCGATTTGAAAGGGATTCTGATAGAAATCCCCGGATATCAGAATAACCTAATAGGGCCAAAATGTAAATTCATTAAATATAAATTTTCGTGGTATTACGAACTGCGTACAATTTAAGTTAGGGCTATGTATGCATTAAAGTATATTCAATAGTTCAGGAGAAATAAACTTGGAAATCAGTTTAAATTGTTTTATTCACTGAAGCTAGGACGTTAATAAGTTACCTATATTTGTATAGTTCTATGTGCAACATAATTTATATATTTATCTAAACAAATATCATAAACCCGCTGTAATATGTTCAAAACCCGGAAATTACGACCAGCTTAAAGATAAACAGTTTTGATAAAACACCTTTCTTGTCTGTGAAAATGTTATTATTGCTTCATAATAACATCGGATGTTCGTCTTTCATTCAAGTTTCGAACATTTCTGAAAAACAAAGCAAGCTTAAAAATAACATCAAATTCGATGTTTTTATTATATTAAAATTTCGAACATCTCTGAAAAACAATGCAATTTGATCTGATCTCAATTTTAATATCAGTCAAGATGAAGTTCTAATTGGAATTAAATGTCAATGCCGCAATGCCGGTGGTAACATGCGGTTCCTGAACACATTATAGGGGTTATAAATTTATAATGTATTCAGATAAAGCAGTGTATGTAAGTTACGTAATTAGGCATTATGTAACAGTGACATAACACAACTACTATTTTGTATTTTAAATTTAATATCTCACTGGTTTCATAAAATGTGGTATTTCCTATCAAGAAACACAAATACACTGTAATTATAATTAGTAAGTAAGTATAATTCGGTTATACTGTGAAAAGAGTGGGAGATAAGAATGTAGATTTTGTTTCATTGCCAGAGATTTTCTTCGCAGATTATATTTTTTTCATGGAATGTACATAATAAAAAACAATATACCTATTTGACTATAAAGCTAGTTTACTGGGACTCAGACAAAACTAAATCTAATTGTACTGGAATCGGAAGTCTACTAATACTTAGCTAATAAACAAGTTCTATTATTTGAGCATTATACATGGTAGGATTCATAAAAAGTTCAAATATATTTCATGCTTACATACATATTTGGAAATATAAAATAAAAGGACAGACAATTTATGTACGGAAATTGGAGCAAGTACTGCCCGGAACGGAACGGACACATGTGCATTGTGTTCCTCAGGGCAACACTAAGCGTCCACAATCTGTCAAGTCAAGAGAAAGCTAATGCGCAATGTTGTTTACATGGGTAGCACTTACATTATACTTCCAGTAGTTTTGAATTAGGAACGAAACCACTGGACCGAATTCTAATTGTCAAAAAATGGGACCAAACAAAAAAATCAATTCACGTACAGGCACATACATTGCTTCTGGCCCCACGTTAGGATACCGTGTCGTGGGAACCAGAAACAGCAACGTCATACATAAATAAACATCCAAGACCTAAGGTATATTTTTCTTTATCCCCAGCCGGGGATCGAACCCGGGACCTCTCGCAAGGCAGGCAAAGCCACAAGCGCAGTGCCACAGAGGTCGTCAAGTCAAACTAGAGGTCTACTCTTCGGTTTTGGTATCTCAATAAAAAAGTGGATTCGTGATGTCGTGCAGGAAGTACCGTGGAAGAAGTTCCGTGCCGGAACTAGTGAAACTTTTATTCACTCTTTAGACAAATCATCAATTAAACAAATACTAAAATTTTATAATCCCAGTAGTTCCGCGCGTTCTCAAAGATATATACTATTATTAGACTATAAATAATATTTTTTTATGTTTGTTATTTATAATCATGATTTTGACAGGTGTCACTAATTTTGACAACTGTCACTATTTTGACCAGTGTCACTGTTTTAATAGGTGTTACAATTTTTTGACAGGTGTCACGATCTCAAGATCGTAACGATCGTGATATCTATCAAAACTGTGATAAATGTCAAAATAGTGACACCTGTCAAAAATCATGACTCCTGTCAAAAGTAGTGACATGTCAAAATCATGACACCTGTCAAAAAAGTGACAACATTCAAAATGACACCTGTAAAAATAGTGACAAGATGGTAATGCAATGATTCTGGCCAATAGTATAAGTGGTCCGGAGGGCGCGGGAACCACACGTCAAACTCCTTAAACCACGAAATCGGTACCGTTGATGGAACTATTGGGCAAAATAGTCTCACTAGTTCTTCCACGGGACTACTGATCGTTCACTGGACTACTGGAAATAAGCGGACGAAATTGCGTGTTATTGCTTTCATGTGACTAGTGGTACATGAATATACGGTACTTATAGACAGAATTTATCTCATGATAACCGTAAGCACCACTGAAAACCCACAGGAAAGAGATTACAAGCAATTTCGTTTACCTGGATGACATTAAAGTTCCAGTTTTTATTTTATTTAGTTTATTTAGATAACTGAAAAATACATGAAAAAATAGACCTCTATTTTGGCCCCATTTATTGGAAATTTGAAGTCTGTAACTAAAAGAAATTGCATATCATTTTTTTGTTGACCCTGGGACTTTGGAGCGCTTTAGTTTACACATTAGGGTTGGCCTGAAGAATGCACTATATATTTATTTTTGGCAGTGCTTGGTCCACACCATGTCAATGCCCTTTATGCATAATAGAGAAACTTTAATTAAGTTCAGCAAATTTACGATAAAAGCCTCCAAATCTGAGAATATATCACACGTTACAACATGGAATAGGTAAAGTGTTTGTGGGGCTCACTAACTCCGACTGGCACATTGGATTATACTCTGTGTTGACTCATCCATTGCAGAGTGGGTTCTACACAAAAACCAACTGCAAATACATTTATCTAAATAAATTACGATTATAAGCTAAATCACAGAATAATAAAATCATTAAATTACACTTATCTAAAGAGATAGTAGGAGAATCAGGCAGATCGATTTTAACCGACTCGCACAGGTAAAGGTGCACGTAGGACCTAGCTAGCAAGCGTAGTTACCTAGCGAGTGAGCGAGACAGCGTAGCGTTACATCTACCTATGGCTCACTCGCGTAGGTGACATGTCGTCTGCGGTTGCAGATGAATGAACTCTGCCTCCAAAAATGCCAGCGCCACCAAGCGGGAGCAAAGGCGGACATAGCTGCCATTATCGTACGATCGCAGCGAGAAACTCTCTTGAGTCTTGCCACTTCACCCAGAGTCGCTTCTAATCTCCTTAGAGCGACGGTCCCCGAGTGCTGACGTGCACAGCGCCGGCACTGAGCACGCGCTGCCAGGCCACGCCGCCCGCCCCGGCCCGAGCCGGCCCGCCCAGGCGCCGGTGCAGTGCGCCGTCGCAGCTTACCGCCCACACCTCGCTCGCGCCCGCCGATATGAACTTGAAGGTCGTGTCGCTGTCTGATGGACAAACACATCACTACTTGTTAGTTGCTCATTACAACGTAACTTTATATGCCAAATTCGTGAAGCGCACACAAGTGCAGCTGTGACAACGCATTAAAGTTATCGCTTAAACTTACAGATAATAAAAAGTCGCTAAAAATCGGTGTTCAATTTACCTGTTAAATATTTCCAATGTTTGCCGTTTTGGAATTCTTTGGTCACGTCAGTTCTGACGGCTACAGATCCATTCGACAGTATCACCCAAGCAGCACATTTTGTCAACGAAACTGCTTTCGCGCCTCCACTATGTTTGTGGTGGTGTGTATAGCCCGTGCTGGTTTTCGGTGGCTCGATGAGTTTCCAGGTCGTTCCTGATGGGTTTTCTTTGGTAATGTTTTCCCGGTAGTAGAGTTCGCCCTTGCGTCCTACGGCCCAGACGATGCGCTCGCTCGTGCTTATTGAGATCATGGCTTGAGGGCTGTTGACGTGCTCCCAGTGCACTCCCTGTAAACGTAACCAGATTATGTATTCCATAAAAACCATACCATTATTTGCTATATTTTCTGTAACAAACGGATAGTATCATCACTGGGGAATGTAAATATAAAATAGAGGGTACAGAGATCTCTTTCTTGCACTAATTTTGTTGATATTGAAACAGTCCATTAATATAGAAAGGATAAATACCGCCGGTGTAGCCGATGAGACTCCAGTGCGATATATCGGTTCTCCGTTCAAAGTTAAAGCCCATACTGAGATTTCTTGCTCATCTCTCTGTGGAAAGAAATAACCTACATATCGCTCAATCGCTAAATCATATCTGTTTCACTGACTGACAACTCACGATAGCGGGTGAGCCATACTTCTGATGTCAAGCGATATCAACTCATACGGGTGACACATAAAATGCGTGTCTTTCTAAACACTTTAATGGAACTGGAAATATGCCTTACCCGCTTTCGTAAAAAAGATATTATAAGGCACATTTCATAATCTTAGAAAATGGTTATCTCTGCCAGCAATTGCAACCGTCCCAGTTTCGGAAGTACTAGCTGCATTTCTCTAGTTATCTATGTGACTGTTAGAATTACATGAAATAAATCACGCAATTGCTCACCCATAGCGAGATATCCAGCAGTGGCGTGTTCCCCGCTCGTACCCACGGCCCCTCGGTGGCGAGCTGCGCCTTCCTATACCAGCGCCGCCGGCGCACGCAGTCGGTGAACACCTTCTTGCCGCGGTACGGCGCAGGGAAGTCCGTGGCGTACTGCCAGCCGTCCTTGTCCACGCCGCCGGGCGTGTTGTAGTCGATGAGCCACTCCGATATCTGGAATTGGTGGATGGTTCTTGTGGCGCTGGATACCGGAATACCGAGAATATTTTGTAAGACAACTTTTGATAGTATTTTTTTATTCCCTTGTTACCGGGTACGTGATTAGCGTCAGCAATATTCGATGTTTTGGATTATATGGCTGTCACTATACCACAACCACTTAATACAGTTGAATTCGAAAATACTTACCCAGTGCCAGTGGCGACTGATCAGCTTGGTGTGCTCCCTGGTGCGTTTGTGTTTTCCTGTGACATCACTCCACATGTAGCGGTCTGTTGGAAGCCCAGTCGACGTGTAACCGGAAAGAGGATTCCAGCGCTGGTTCTCATATACGCAGTATGTCTGAGTATCTGTCATGGCATGGATGCCTTCATTGCTTCCCACACCTGGAACCATAAATAGAGTTAAGTTAATTCTCGTCAGTGGATGGGTTTAGAGACGAAAAGAACAGCATTTATTTACCTTTCATGACGCCGCCACCCCAACCTCCAGAGTACACATAAGCTCTGTGATCGCTGCTGATCCCCCAAACTATGTCCTCTTGGCAGCACTCGATCCGTCGCAAATATCCGCCCATTAGCCGCCAGATCATCTCATCCGGACCAACAATCATACTAGTTGATGTGTATTCCATATTGTACAGCCGCAGAGGTCCTTCTACATATACAGATGTAATCGTTTCTGGGCCTAATCTATGTTTGAATGTACTAAAACCTCTCTCGTTTATCAACACCTTTAGATGTTGTTCTTCACAGATGATTGTGATAGAGAACTCTTGGCCTGGTGATAAAGGCAATTCGTGTCGTTGCTCTTTCCCCCAGTTCCCATATAATTTTGAATTGCAGACAATTGTACATTCATCAAATCTAACATTGAAATGAAATGGGATGTCATTAACTTCTGTTTCTACTTTGTGTCTTTGCTTTTTTATTTCTGGACCTTGCAAATTGATATGAAACCTCGTAACTTCGTCAAATATACACCCGGTGACTTTCAATGAGCTTCCAGGTGGAAAATTGTTATGTAACATTGTGGTAAATCCTTTCGGAATGTCTTTACCAGAAACTTGGAATTCTTTACTGTACATTTCCCTTTTCTCTGAATTATTCATATATGGTAATGGATCCCAATTTAGTATGTCTCCTGAGTTTGTTACCGCCCAAACTGAATGAAGTGATGGTTTTCCAGATAAGCCATTTATTTGAGATATTATATCCTCCAAAACAGTCAACCATTCCTCTTGCTCCATCTCTGATATAAATTGTACTTTGATAGAATCTTCAAGCTGACTAGGAACAGTCAAAGTGATTCTTGGACATCCTGGCTCTGATGAATTGGTAACACAGGTAACCTCTCCAAGGTTCAGTATAAACTTTATGGCCCCAGCTGGATTAAAAACCGACAAGGTCCCTGTGTTCTCGAGTGCATGCCAATAGACTGATAGAATGCAATCTTCCCCAGAGTTGCTTGAGTTGATCAGCCTTGCTTCTGCACTACGAGTCCAGCCCTTTTCATCAATTGCTACTCCATAGAGTGAGCCATCTACATGATGGTCACTGTTTCTGTTTTTTAAACAGTTCAATATGTCAAAACGCCATGGCGCAGCCAGATCCGAATTGCCCACATTGTGTGAATCAGTGAACCAGTGGGGCACTTGCATGGGGTCCATTGAGCAGGCTCCTGCGTCTACAAAAGTCCAGGATGCATCACATGTTCCCCAAGCAGTCTGACTGACTTCCTCATCAAAGTACATGCCAGAATCCAAATCAAACACACTACTGTCACTGTCAGGGTGTGCTTCCATGCCAACAACAGACCCCACACTGCGTACAGGGCTCCAAGCTCGTGGATTTTTCAATGTAGTCTCATAGCTTTTTCCAGTAAGATCCATATTTTCAACATTTGTACTTCCTTTAGTGCGTACCTCTATAGGAGGTTTTATTGGCATTGTATGTTCTATAGGAGCAGAATGTGATTCTTCCCAATTGTTATGCAGGTTTATGTTGGACTTCAAGCCTAGTACTGTTTCATTTAACATGTTGAGGCTAGCATGTTTTGCACTGGGAGCTGATGACACAACACTTGCAGTGCTGGATGTACGACTCAACTGCATATTGGCTTGTACCATTCTCCATCTTTTCCCTGACAGTTCTGATGGTGTGATGCCACTTCTCCAGTAGACACACTTGTCTGCTTCTCCAATGGCAAAAACTTGATCATTAATGCCAACTGAGATCTGAACCATATTTCCAGTTATTTCCAGCCAACCATTGCCCAAAGCCGCAGTCTCTGAAGTTCCAGCAGAGTTGCCATCTATTCCTTTTCTGAACCAGACCCGGTTGTCTGTGCTTACCGCCCATACCACATTGTACCCAACAGACACAACAGCTAACTTGGTGTCATTTGGCGATTTAACTTCCAGCCAAGAATCTCCACTTATACAGTCTTTGGTTACACCTTTTCTTATGATGGCACGGCCGCTCCAGAGTGTGGCCCAAACTAATCCAGTAGGTCCAACGGAAATTTGTTTCACATCACAATTTTGTGGCATACTGATGTTAATCCATTTAAGTCCTTCTGGAGATGTTGTGCTCACTCCAGCTCTACACATGACTCTTCCCTGTGCAGTGATGGCCCACACAGACAGGGCTCCTGGTGGTGCATAAGGCATCTGATTACCTCCTATACTCACATCAATGAATGGCTCTTGAGTAGGGTCCTTGTGAAGTGGAGCTATAGCACACCAAGAGTTCATAGCACTGTATTTTCTGTATCTTATCCACTTTCTTCGCCGCACACATGATTTCCATTGTTTTACTGGTCCAAATTGTGCAGGGAAATCCACAGCATAACTCCAGCCATCATGATCCAGAGGTTGTCCTTCTAATGTGAGCTCAAGCTGCCAGTCTCCTTCCCATTGCCAGGCCATGGAAGGCAATCTGATGCGGTCGATAGATCTATCCACAGTACCATCCTGTGAGGAGAATTGATACCTGTCTGTTGGAAGGAGTCTCCCACTGAACCCATCTAATGGCAGCCACCTCTCATTCTCGTATGACTCTTCCTTTACTCGTATTGGTATCTCCAGGCCTAGCACATGGAGGTATATTTGACGGTCGCCGCCGACTGCCCAAAGAAAGTGTGGTACAGCAGAAAGTGTTTTGAATTCCAGCCCAAGGTACATAAATTCCCTCCAGCATGTTCCGCTTGTTGATAGTGCATACACTTTACCTTCAGTATTTATGGAGAATAGTAAAGAATTGCTGGACATTTTGGCTACGTACTAATTAATGAAACTATTACTTGATTGAATAGGCGTGTGATGTGCCTACTTATTTTCACTTGTATTGGGCTTAATCACATTCTAACTATTCCAAAACACTGTAAAATTAGATTGACATGTCAATGGCAATATTTTCATTAAATGCATTGTATTACCACTTCAACACCAAAGCAAATACAAAATTCGATGCCGTTGGTCGGGTCGGCTAAAGAAAATAATAATCTCAACATACAATTTTGACTTTTGCTTTTGAGACGTGCCATTTTGACTTTTGTTTTTTTAATTTACGATTAAGACCACAGATATCTCTTTGACCGCTCGCTCGCTTGGACAGGCTTGGTAGGTAGGTAAGTCAATGTATTGTATTGTAGCTTGTAGCGCATTTCTACATTCATATAGTAGAACCATACAGGTATATATGACATTTAATGGTATTTTGGAAAATGATAGTACTCAAACGAAAAAAAATTGGGTCTCCCATTTAACCTGTACTCAGCTGATCGTGTAATAATTTTTTTCAAACGATATTTTTTTTCATTTTCGACCATATGTTTCTTGAGGAAAGTTGTTCATAATTATGGGTACTATCATTCCCTAAAATATGGTCACCTAATTAAAATGTCACCTGTGTGACCAAGAATCCCAAGGACGAATTCACGATACTTCACGCCCGCCTTACGAGCGCTGGGCGCTGTGGCTGGGCGAAACTGGTGCGGAGATCACTGTGCATGTGTCAGGTATTAAAAATGACTACAGCCTGCGCATTCAATTCAAGGACACCGCTCATAATTCGTACAGCGATGGAATCACTAGAGGGTTATTTTCCATGAACAAAAGTTAATATACTGACACTCTTTACTCATACGACCGCACTTCTTTGTATGACTGCAACCAATATAGTTTTGACAGGACAGGTCGCCTACCATTTTACTGACAACCAGCGATGGAGTAAGTATCGATATAGAACGTCTATCGGCAAAAATTATAGATAGTTTACTTATTATTTAAACAGTGATCCTCTCATAGTTAAATACCAGTCTTTTAAAATATCGATAACAAAGTAAGTAAACTATCTATAATTTTTGCCGATAGCTGTACTATATGGATCGCTGGTTGTCAATAAAATGGTAGGCGATCTGTCCTGTCAAAACTATATTGGTTTCAGTCATACAAAGAAGTAGGGTCGTATGACTAAAGAATGTCAGTATATTAACTTTTGTTCATGGAAAATAGCCCCTCCTCTATTTACTTACTTACTCTGTGGGTACCTACCTACTCGTGCTTGCTTGAGCTTCTTGGCTATTATACCATTATGGTTCTACTTAATATGTAAATTCACATGGAAAAATTTGTAATGCGCATAGTAGAACCATACAGATAATCAGGAAGCTCAAAAACTAATCGACGATGAGAAGATCACCCCTGTTTCTTGGCTATAATTACCATATCTGTACATATGTTTCTAATGTGGTACCTAATGTGAATTTAGCGGTGCAGTGACTGGGGCGGTGAGTTCCTAATATAAAATGGAAAAAGTTAAGCCGCCAACCAGCAAAACCCTAAAATAACGCCTGGTTCCGCCGCTGTCGTATTTAAATTCGTTAAAAGATGAGACCATTATTTTTTGACTATCTGACCGACGCCGCGTACACATATTAATGAAATATACCTATATAATCGAAATATAAAGTTTGGAATATTCATTCAAAATAAAACAACCGAATAAAGAACTAATTGAGATAATGACCGCGGGCGAGCCATGAACAGCGGGATTTCCCTGGAATGAAAATTATTGAATGGTTTAGTCACGCGAAGCCCCCTTTATTCTTCGTGTTAGATTGAACACATGTTCTTACATAAGAACAACAAAATCCAATGCTCGTTTTGTATTATATGTCACTCGAATTAGGGTTCTCAAATTGGTGTTTTTAGATTTCTAGTCGCGCAATTCAGTAATTTGTCGGAGGAAGCCAGTATTTCTAGTCGCGCTCATTTTGTCGCAATTCAGTTGTGCAAAACCAGTATTTTTTCCAAGCAAAAACTGGATTTACAGTCATACGTAGCGCTGTGGTTGTGGCTCTGCCTACCATTCGAAAGGTCCCGGGTTCGATCCCCGGCTGCGAATAAAGAAAAAAATATCCCCTGGTCTTGGATGTTATATTCACACACATATAACATCCAAGACCTGGGGATATTTTTTTCGCTGTTCCGCTGTCGCTGGTTCCCACAATACAGGGTATCGTAGAGTGCGGTCAGGAGGAATGTATGTGCCTGTGTGCTGTTTATGTTTAACTGAAAATATTCATCAAACAAAATACAGCCCGCGCCAGGAGTAAAAAACGCTGTCCTTGAATGCGCAGTAGCCACTTTTCAGCGGTGTTTGACGCGTGGAAGAGAGGTGCGACGGGGGCCTTAGCAGCGCTGGCACCTGATTCGTAGATCAGTCCACAGAGCAACTTATATTCCCGTTCCGCGCATCGAAAGCACGTCTCAACGCTTCCTGAGTACAGTCGCATACTTTATCTTTCGCTGATCGAAGGTGCCAAAAAATAAAGTGCTAACAAGGCAAGCCAGAAAAATGGCCTACGATGTAAACTGTTACATCAAAAAGGAGTCTGATAAAATCGTGGATGATTTAAAACTGGCTAAGACTAAATCAGCCACATCATCCATCACACTACAAAACATGTTAGAAGACACATTAAAAAGAATGTAGTTAGAAACAGGTCAACAAGTCTTAGTGTTACAGACCAAAATATATTAACTGAAATTTGCCATAACTTGGAGCAAACCCGTGAAGACGTTGGACAAGCTATGAAAACAAATAACATAAAATTGCAAGGCAATATTAATGTCCTAAACCAGGTTCAGAAAGTCAGAACAGCAACTGCTACCAAAACGTCTCTTACAACCGTAAGAAGGCTATCGAAAGAAGCACACAATTCAGGGTTACTTGCAGTCTTTCGAACGCCTGGTAAAGAAAGACCGCGAGAAAAGCCAGTGTCCGTTATAGACAATTTTGACCAAGGTGTCCTAAAAAGGTTAATTCACAATTACCATAAAATTAATAATGAGCTTCCGACAGTTGAAAAATTGAGAAGAAAGTTACAGGAGGACATTAATTTTAATGGGTCCAAAACAAGCCTCCGACGAATACTTAAAGATTTAGGTTTTAAATGGCAAACAACCGAAAGATTCTAATTGAATCTTCAAACGGATTGAATATCTGAAAAAGATTAAGCAGTACCGTCAAGAGGGGCGACCCATAATTTATACAGACGAATCATATGTAGACTTAAACAGCCTATATCAAAAGGCCAACGTGTGGTTATCGTACATGCTGGATCCGAAACAGGCTTTGTCCCGAATGCGTTGCTTACTTTTAAAGCGGATTCTAAAACACTAGACTACCACGACAAAATGAACTTCGAAAACTATGAAAAATGGCTGCGAACACAATTGATTCCAAATTTACCTCCTGGTTCTTTCGTAGTAGTTGAGAACGCTTCCTATCATAATAAGCAATATGACCTCGCGCCCACATCTAACTCAAAAAAAGCTGAAATGCAAGCATGGCTGTCTGAGAAAGGTATAGAATTTGATGCAAATATGTTAAAACCAGATATAAATTGATTAAAAGCCATAAAGAAATCTTCAAGTCGTTTTCTATTGATAAAATAATGGCCGACCAAAACCACAATGTGTTAAGACTACCACCTTGTCATCCAGACTTGAACCCCATAGAGATGGCCTGGTCTACCATAAAACAATATGTAGGCAGTAAAAACGTGAGGTGGTTTCTCAATATTGCTATTGAGCTTATAAAGTAAAAGGCAAATTCAATGGGAGCACGAGAATGAGAGGTGTTGTGTAACAAGGTGAAAGCAATAGAAGAAGAATAAGTTAAAAGCGACCACGTCGTGGATCTAATGACAGATCAATTTATTATAAGGGTTAGCGATGACAGTGATGATAGTTCAGAAAGTGACGATAGTGGAGATGTGAGAGATCAAGTGCCTTCGACGAGTTGCTCCAGCATCCAACCGCAGCCTTATTCGCAGGATGATTTAATGGAAGGAATATTATTACTGTCAGATGATTAATAATACACATTATTTTGTGTTACAAACTGAATTGTGGTTTTATTGTTACAAATTATTGGTTAGCGGGAAGGAAAGAGTGTGGAGGACTTAAAAAATGATGTTTTTTTAACTAGGTCTTTATATCTACTAGGCCCTAGTGACTAGGGGGTTATTTATCTCTTTTATGTATCTAAGTTTCAACTTAACCTAGGTTTAACCCAATTTCAATTTAGCCACAATAACCTACAGCCAAACAAATGAATGAATGAATGAATGAATACTTTATTGCACAAAACAAACATACAGAGATATACAAAGAAAGATATATGTACAAGAGGCGCGCTTATCTCTATAAAAGAGATTTCTACCAGCAAACCCAGATAGGAAAGGAAAGTGGATTGAGAGAGTAACAAATATTGACAATAGAGAAATGTTTATTTGACATAAACTCCATTATTTCTTCTTCTTCTTCAGCATTATTTACAAGGACTAATAAGTATACCCTCATTATAAAAATATCAAGCAGAGATAAAATAGAAGTGAAGAAAGTCCTGAACACACATTTCTTCACACTAACCCTAATATTGCACTTCGGAATTACCGCGACTGTACTCATGCGCAGTAATCCCCACCAGTTTCTCCGAGCACTCTTTATTCCTGGCGCGGGCTGTACCTACATATAAAGTCGTTTGATATAAGTTCTAAATCCATCAACTCGAAATATGATTAAAATGTATAATTATTGAATAAAATAATAAAATAATTACAGTAGTGTTAAATGCATGCGGAACCCACTCTATCAGACTCGGTCCCGCCTGCAATTAAATTAAATTTAACACTGTATTGTAATAATGTTATCGAAGAGGGGTAGGCAGAGACTGAAGACCTCCACTTGCTACGATCCTTTACGTCATTTATTTCCTGCTTTTTCGTTGAAAATTACGAAAACACTGTATATTTATTTAAAAAATTGGTGTATTATTTATAGCTTGTGGAAGATTATTATACCTATATTTCCGCACTCGCCATTTAAAGCCCTCTATTTTCATACCCAACTCAAGGGGCTTGAAAAAGTTTTATTCATAATTTCATAATTTCTTTACTGCACACAAATAATTATATTGACAAGATATATATTAAAATAGTGTACAAAGGCGAGCTTATCTCTAACAAGAGATCTCTTCCAGCAAACCATGTCAGGATGAGATAGGTTAATCACAGAGCACGGGTAGACCGATGTGTACAACATACCTTAAATTACAACTCAATAAACTACATACATAAAATATACATCCTAAATATAAATAAATATTAAATATATATACATTATATACCTATATATATAAATTATAAATACATAAATACTACCTATATTTCTAAAGAGATAGGAAGTGCTTCTTCACACGACTTTTAAAGATATTGAGAGTAGGACTATCCCTGATGGTGCAGGGGAGTGCATTCCACAACCGAATGGCCCGGAGTCTAAACCCGTGCTCGTAAGTTGCGGTGTTATGTTGTGGGGTCGTGAGTATAGAAACTGTGTGGGTCCTTACCCAGTAATGTACTTACCCAGTAACGAGTGGGGCATCAACACGAATCTAATGACGACCCGAATGGCCGAGTCGGCCCTGACCCTGCCTACGAAGCCAAGGGTCCCGGGTTCGAGTCCCGGTGGGGGAAAATACTTGTTTGATGAGAACAGATGTTTGTACCCTAGTCATGGTTGTTTATCTATCTAAGTATGTTTAATATTTATGCTTCGGAACGCACCGGTTTTCGTTGCGCGGATCGACCGCGAGTAATCGGGACATCACTAGCGGAAACGGAACCGCAGCTGTCACTAGCATAGAACCGAGATGAGGAATTAGAGGTTACCTTCTTGTCGTGAGAAAAAAAACATGTCTGCACATGGCGTCGGGCCTTGACTGCATTTTAGTGTAACAATTGTCTAACACAGGTGTCGGGCCTGGTCGGAGTGTTAATCATAATAATCGTCGGGAAATAAGTAGACTCGCGTCAGCGGAGTGAGTGATTCGTGTTGTGAAGGTTGAAGTTGTACGGTCCCCAACTCGTCGTATTCGGACAGCGACTCCTCGTGTCGGCAAGCAACACGCCGGCGACAGCATCGGGCTGCGAAGAGAGTGAGATTCGGTTCCTCTCCCCCCACACCGTGCATTCCTTATCCCGTATTCCTGCCTCGAATTGAGCTCTCGAATTCCTGTCTACGGCGGCAAAGGTCAGTAACACTTGCGATTCTCTCCCTCCTGGCAAAAACTCACCCCCTCAAGATTCCACGCCGTTCGGTTGAGGCGTGGAATTAAACATTTTGGTAGCAGGCGCGGTTTCCTAGTGGGAAATCACCGATTCACGGACGGTTGTAGGGTTGTTTTTTTGCCACATTGTAGTTGGGAGAAAAGAATATCTCAGATTGGCCGGCAATCAGTTGTGAGTGAGTCTGTGGTCGGTATACCACAATTAAAGTTCATTTTCGGTTAGTGAAAGTATAATTGTCAATTTAGTTAACAATTATTATAAATTTGTAGTCGGAAACTACTCGGTGTGCATAAGAAACAGTCATTCGGTCGGACTATAGTATTGCAGTCGGGTTCCATAGCATTGCAGTGTTATTTCGGATTACAGAGCAGGGTCAGGCTATTTAGGGGGTATTAAGCTGATTTTGCTGACCTCAGTAGAAGTGTGGGTCATATCGGAGGGGCCACTTCTAGAAGGTCACAGCTACCTTCATTATAATAAAAATAGCTTTTTTTTCCTATAATCAATCTTTGTGGGTTATTTTTGTATTGTGTTTTATGGTGGCATTCTCTAATTGATTTAGAGTGTATAGTTATAAGGTGTATGTCCACAGGGCGACCATATTAAATATGCATGTTTTAGGATTTAATTGTTTTAGTGGTTGCCTTAGTTTGACAACTTAGTTTTAATTTCTGTGCCCAGCGCTGACGGGCAAGTGCTGGTCTCTGGCTATACTTACTTCGGTAGTGAAGTATAGGACCAGAAACAATTGAATCGGTAACCATGGCACCTTCGCCCTTGACGGTACTGCGGTATGGTGTCCGTGAGGAGATGAGATGGCTCGCCCATACTCACAAGTATGTGGAGCGACCTGACATGGACGATGTCCTGCTCAAGCGTGTGGAGGACGCAATGACACGCGTCGGGAAGGTGTGTCGGCTGGCTGCGGAGGCTGAAGCCCTCGGGCTTACGGATGAAGCCTCGGTGGCTGCAGTGAAGCAGCTCTGCGCGGATGCTGACCAAGCGATGGAATGCTTGGGCGACATCGAGCGTCGCGCGGAAAAAATAAAGCGGTCGCGACGGAATGACCGCGGGGAAGGTAACGGAGACCCACCCCCTAAGGGTGTTGTTAGACGGCTGCCACACCTGGAGATTCCGGCCTTCGGTGGGGCAATTGATGAGTGGCCGGCATTCATCAATTTATTCGATAGTTTGGTCCACGGTCGGGACGACCTGGACAACGCCTACAAGTTGGCCCAACTATTGATGGCACTGCGGGGTGAACCGAAGGAGTTGGTCGGTCACCTAACGGTCACGGCGGGCTATTATGAGATAGCCCGGTCCATATTGTTTGACCGCTACCAACACAAACGGCGGTTGGTTGATGCGCAGCTGGGGAAGCTGTTTAGCATCCCAAGAGTAACCCGGGATGTTGACATCCGGGTACAGGTGCTCAACCCTGTGCTGGTGGCCACTAAGGCCCTTCAGAACCTTGGTCTGCCGGTAGACCAATGGTCATATATCGTTTTGTATATGGTTTTGTCACGGTTGCCTGCAGCTGTTCAAAGTCGGTTTGAACAGCTGCATGGGGGCAGTAGCTCGGAACTGCCCACGCTCGTCCAATTAACGGATTTTTTGGAGGGTGAATGCAGGCGATGCGACACATTGGATACGGAGGCCAGTGTGCAGCGCCAACCCGCGCGGATGCGGGAGGGGCCGCGCCCCCCGCCCCCACGGGGGGGTGGGCGGTCAAAACAATTTGGCGTTTTGAATGCCGCGCCGTCGGGTGACGGCTGTGTGCACTGCGACAGTGCCGGTCATGACGTGACCAGTTGCGCCAAATTTAAGGCGCTCGGGGTAGCTGCCCGCAGGAAGATAGTCTTCCGTCATCGATTGTGTTTCGGTTGTTTAGGGCCGCACACGCTGAGCGAGTGCTCGCGCGCGTTCCCCTGTGAGTGCTGTGGTGGCAAGCACCACATAGTGTTGTGCCTGAACCGGTCAGGCCCTTCGGACGGTCACCAAGGCCGGACTCAGGTTGGTCGGCCACAGGGCCCAACCAGGGCCGGACCCAGTCCCCCTCCGGGCAACGGGAGTCACCAACGGGGTGACTGGGGTACCCGCGGACGGGACCCGAGGGGAAGGGGGCAGCGCGGGATAGCCGGGGTTCGGTCGCCGCTGTCCAGGGCCAGCGAGGACTTCGGGCCGCTGGCTCACCGCGTGTTACGGGCGGGTGTCAGATGGCACCTAGGAGTGGCGCGAAGGCTGGGAGCCCACCACCTTCAGCGCCACCCTGCCCGTCGCTCTGGGAGGCGAACAGTCGAATGTCGCCCCCATTCCTAGAGCGCCCCAGGTTGGATCCGCTCTCCCCCCTCCATCCACGGTGGCCACCGGGCACACCATACACCGTCCGGTATGGTCGGATACCGGGACAGCGAGGGGCCTATTATGCGGGTTGGGACCCCCTGATGTACATACGGTCTGATATGCCACCGGCATATCAGCAGCCGAGTTACCAGGCCGACGGAGGTCTCAGCGGGTTCGGATCCCGCGGAGGTTCCCGCTAGGGACACGCCGCCCACTTACAGGGTGCCGCCACTCCACAGACGGTCATGCTCCCCACCGCCTCTGTGATAGCGTGGAGTTCGGACGGCAAATCTTGTGTGGCACGAGCACTATTGGACTCGGGGGCCCAGGGGTGCTTAGTCTCGTGCAACCTTGTAAGACGGTTGGGCATTTCGAGAAGGGGGTATCCACATTAAATTCGGGGAATTGGGAACACGGAAGTCGGTTCCGTTAAGGGAGTATGTCGGATTACTCTCTCGTCACGGGTGGATTCATCGGTGAATCTGACGGTCACGGCATTAGTCATGCCTAATGTGATGGGCTCACACCCTCACGTACGGTTGTCGCCCTCGGTGCGACAGTTGGTCGCTGGGTTGTCACTGGCTGACCCGGAGTTCGATATTCCGGGCCCAGTAGACATTTTATTGGGTGTCGATGCCTTGGGATACCTGTTAGTGCCAGGTGTCCACGTGTTGCAGGCGACTGGTCTGGTTTCGGTCAACACCAGACTGGGCCATGCGGTAATGGGTTCGGTCATGCCGGCTGCCCCACGCCTAGCGACTCGTAGTCCCTTATTCGGTTCTGTATTCTCGGAGGTGATACAGAAGTTTTAGGAGGTGGAGGAACCACCTACGGTCCGCCGGTTGGACCCGGTTGAAGAAGAGTGTGAACAGTTTTATCGGAACAATACTGGTCGCCTTCGGTCAGGTCGATTTCTCACACGTCTTCCATTCCGAAGTGATCGCCCACCGCTGGGCAGTTCACACCATGCAGCCGAGACGCGGCTTCTGTCGATGGAACGACGCATGAAGCGTGACGGGATTTTCCGGCAGAAGTACGTCGATTTCATGCGGGAATACGAGTCGCTCGGCCACATGTCGGTTTCGGGTATCGACTGGAAGCGTGAAGACCACTGCTTCCTGCCTCATCACGCGGTCTTGAGGACCCCGGAGGGCAAAATACGGGTAGTGTTCGATGGATCGGCATCAACATCTAACGGCATGAACCTGAACCAGTGTTTGCATTCAGGCCGAAGTTGAACCATGACATCGCGGATGTTATCACACGGTTCCGTCGACACAATGTTGTGTTTGTAGCTGACATCCGGATGATGTTTAGACAGACGGTCATTCACCCTGACGATAGACGGTATCAGCTGATACTGTGGCGAGAGAGCCCAGATCAGCCCATCAGGGTGTACGAGCTGAACACCAACACGTACGGGCTACGGTCTAGTCCTTATTTGGCGATTCGCACTCTGCGGGAGTTAGCGGATCGAGAACGGTTAAATTTCCCGAGAGGAGCAGCAATCCTGGAGCAGGATCTCTACGTGGACGATATCTGTACCGGTGCAGATTCCGTAGAGGAGGCGCTCGCTCGTCGGGACGAACTAGTTGAGCTCTTACGGGGTGGAGGTTACGAGCTCCGTAAATGGATGTCGAACTCTCCAGAGTTACTGTCTGGTCTTCCGGATGACTACCAGCAGGATCCCCACATTTTTGAAAATTTGGAAAATCCAAATATGTTGTCGGTATTAGGCGTCCAGTACCAGCCGGTGTCAGACATGTTTTCGTATCGGGTCGAGTTGGACTCCTCGAAGGTCTGGACGAAACGGAACGTCCTTTCAACGGTGGCTAGGACATTTGATCCAAACGGGTGGATCACCCCGGTAACATTTCAGCTCAAGTGTTTTATGCAGCAATTGTGGTCTGCTGAGCTGAAATGGGACGACCCGATCGGTGGGTCATTGAGCTCAGAGTGGGACTCGTTCTTTTCGACCCTCCCTGGCATCAATCGGATTTCACTGCCACGGAGGTTGGTCCCCACCAAACGATACACCGCCACCCTGCATGGGTTTTGCGATGCCTCGGAGAAGGGCTACGGAGCTGCGATGTATCTGCGTACGGTCGACTCCTCGGGGGAGGTTGATGTGCGGTTGGTCATGGCCAAGAGCAAGGTTGCGCCGTTGCGCACTCGCCTGACCATTCCCAAGTTAGAGCTTTCGGGAGCGGCTCTCCTGACTCGTCTGCTCAACCACACGATGACGGTTCTTCGTGGGTCAATAGCGTTAGAAGATACGGTCTACGCTTGGACGGACAGCCAGATCGTGTTATGCTGGCTGAAGGCTTCAGTTCACAAGCTGGAGATTTTTGTGGCGAATCGGGTTTCGCAGATTTTGAATTCGGAGGTTCCCTTAATCTGGAGACATGTTCCAGGGGAGATGAACCCAGCAGACTGTGCGTCTCGTGGGTGTCACGCTCCGGAGTTGGTTGGACATCCCTTGTGGTGGGGTCCAAAATGGTTGACTCAAGCCGAATCGGATTGGCCAATGAGTCCACGCGTTACCTCGGCAAACGGCGCCTTGACAGTCGGTGTCTGTACGACGCAACCAGAGCCGGAAGAGGAGTTCAGCCTGCTGGAACGGTACAGCTCGCTCGACAAGCTGGTCAATGTGACCGCCTGGATCTTCCGATTTGCGCGGAATTGTCGCAATTCTGAGGCGCAACGGGTGCGGACACAGGTCCTGACACCACGGGAACGGAACCATGCGTTGTTCGCATTGGTACGGAACGTGCAGACGGTGCACTTTAAGTCCGAATTGGACATTCTGAGACGCGGACGCGTCCAACTGAAGGGAGCTGTGGCTCGGCTCAACCCGTTTACTGACCCTCAAGGATTGCTGAGGGTAGGAGGTCGGCTGCGGAATGCCAACCTGCCTTATGCGGCTCGCTACCCGTTGTTACTCCCTAGGAAAGGGAAGTTGGTCGAACTGTTGATACAGGATCGACACATTCGGAATGGGCATATCGGATGCCACGCCTTGATGGCGTTTCTCCAGCGCGAGTTCTGGATTCTATCGGGAAGACGCTTAGTGCGTAGCGTTGTATTTCGGTGCCTGCCTTGTTATCGGGCCAAGGCGGCTACGATGCAGCCCCAGATGGGCGATTTGCCCTCGGATAGGGTTAACGAAATCCGGCCCTTTGCGGGTGTCGGAACGGATTTCGCGGGACCATTCATGGTCAAGTCTTCACAGCTACGGAACGCCAGATTAGTGAAGGCATACCTGTGCGTCTTCGTGTGCTTGGCCACGAAGGCAGTCCACTTGGAGGTGGTCAGTGACCTCACTACAGAGGCATTTATCGCATGTCTAGATCGGTTCGTCTCACGAAGGGGCCTCCCGACATTAATCCGTTCGGACAACGGCACAAATTTTGTTGGAGCCAGGCGATATCTGCAGGAGGTCACTCAATTCCTGACCGGTAACCAGGACGCCATCGGTACGGCTTGCTCCCGACGAGGGATTCAATGGGTTTTCAGTCCGCCGGGATGTCCTCATTGAGGAGGAATTTTTGAGGCTGCGGTTAAATCGGCTAAGTCGCACCTGACGAAGATCATCGGTGAGACCTCTCTACGCTTTGAAGAGCTTGCGACGCTGTTCTGTAAAATTGAAATGACACTGAACTCGCGTCCGTGGTGCCTGCTCAGTTCGGATCCAAATGATTTGGAAGCGTTGACGCCGGGTCACTTCCTGATAGGTCAGCCCCTTAACGCCCTGCCAGAATACCCATTCGGTGATGTTAAGTTAAGTCGGTTAACTAGGTGGCAGATGTTGCAGCAGATGGCTCAAGATTTTTGAAAACGGTGGTCCCTTGAGTACTTGCACATCTTGCAGCAGCGCCTTAAGTGGACTGACCGGACGAGCCCCCCTCAAGTCGGTGATTTGGTGCTGATTAAGGATGCGAACCTGCCATCATTGAGATGGAGACGAGGACGGATCGTCAATTTGTACACGGGTCGGGATGGCACGCCTATCGAGGCGTGCCATCCCGACCCACCTTGACTTCTGCTGATCGCAGCAGAAGTCAAGGTGGGGGACTCGGTCCTCAAGAGAGCGGTCGCAACACTTTCTCGCCTTCCTATTGATTAGTGACAGGTTCGGGCCTGTCCGGGCGGGTGACTGTTTAATATTTATGCTTCGGAACGCACCGGTTTTCGTTGCGCGGATCGACCGCGAGTAATCGGGACATCACTAGCGGAAACGGAACCGCAGCTGTCACTAGCATAGAACCGAGATGAGGAATTAGAGGTTACCTTCTTGTCGTGAGAAAAAAAACATGTCTGCACATGGCGTCGGGCCTTGACTGCATTTTAGTGTAACAATTGTCTAACACAGGTGTCGGGCCTGGTCGGAGTGTTAATCATAATAATCGTCGGGAAATAAGTAGACTCGTGTCAGCGGAGTGAGTGATTCGTGTTGTGAAGGTTGAAGTTGTACGGTCCCCAACTCGTCGTATTCGGACAGCGACTCCTCGTGTCGGCAAGCAACACGCCGGCGACAGCATCGGGCTGCGAAGAGAGTGAGATTCGGTTCCTCTCCCCCCACACCGTGCATTCCTTATCCCGTATTCCTGCCTCGAATTGAGCTCTCGAATTCCTGTCTACGGCGGCAAAGGTCAGTAACACTTGCGATTCTCTCCCTCCTGGCAAAAACTCACCCCCTCAAGATTCCACGCCGTTCGGTTGAGGCGTGGAATTAAACAAAGTATAATATTTATCTATATAAGTATGTGTATCGTTGTCTAATACCCAAAATACAGGGAATCCTAGTTTGGGGCTAGATCAATGTGTGTAAGTAGTGTCCAAAATATTAATATTATTATTATTTTATTATCGGCTGAGCCGTTGAGTAGTTACGAGGGAACACAGGAACAGACATACATACATATATTTATACATAAAGGACAAACATATAACCCTAGTGTTTGTACCCTAGTCATGGTTGTTTATCTATCTATGTATAATATTTATCTATATATGTATGTGTATCATTGTCTAGTACCCAAGACACAGGGAATCCTAGTTTGGGGCTAGATCAATGTGTGTAAATAGTGTCCAAGGTATTATTATTATTATTACTCTTTTTCGCTTCGATGCAGTCGGGTAAAAACTATAAAATAGGTAAGATCGGTGTTTTCATACTTGAGCTAAGTAGTAAACATACACATTTCACGACATTCCGAAAGAATCAAGCAACGAAGATTACCACAATAAGTTATAGACAGTATTTTAAACTAGGTACCACGCACTAATTACAACTTAAATATGCTTTAAATTGTCCTTTGAAATAACATTTTTAGGCAAAATCGTATTTTGGCGAAATTCCTGCACACCGATTGTCAGAGCGTCCACCATATTAATTCCGCCATTGTTGTTTACTACTAAGCTGAAGTGGGTATACAAACACAAGACTTTAATTTATTTGTATGCATTTCGACAATTATGATAAACGTTCTTTCTGTATTTTGATTGCTATGCGCATTCTAAGTATTATTTTTTGAGTCATATTTTATAATCTTATTCATTTCATCAGGATTTCCCCTCTCTGTCTCTCATATTTAGGAATTTTGATAGGTAGCCGTAAAAGAGGTCTAATTGGAATTGAGGGGCTTATTGGAACTAATAGAAAATGCAGCCAAATCTCTGCATTTTGTATTAGTTCCAATTAGGTCCTCAATTCCAATTAGCTCCCTTTTACCGGTATACCTTTAAACCTTTTTTATTCTGATTTTATTTATCTCTTATTTCGTATCTACTTATATGTATCTTAACGTCAGAAGAGTATCAGGAGATAGGCTTAGACAAGGTCTGGCAAAAATATAAAAAAAATGGTTCAACGATAATTTTGTTGTCACAGTTACTAGAAATGTATGAAAGGAAATATAGGACATGACGATTTTTTTAAATAAGAATAAAATCGTAGCATCAAAGTTTTTTTAAATATTTAGCTAGACCCTGGAACTCGGACCTCAAAAAATAGTAACAAGATATAACAAAAATAGATATATTGAAACACTTCCAACTCTTACATTATTTTACTCTAAGTGAAATTAAAAAGAGTTAACAGGTACATGTTTCTGGTATTTATTAAAAATATGTCCTACAATTTAAAATTCATATTTCATCAACGAAATGAGCTCTAACACAATGTGGGCAATGGAATTAACTTCTCAAAGATTTGTAGTTTTCGTGGATTATTACGATTGTGATGTCAAGAAAGGATGAGATTTTATGGTATTTACTAAAATCTGCATAAATCAAGTAAATTATTACATGTATCACAATAATTCGAAAATCTTCCTTGATTATCCTCTATTTTAATACTAGTCACTTATCTGTAGTTTACGTTACAATGCTAGATCATATTATTATTAATATTGCACAAGATACAGAAAGCACTGTGTATAAAAGTAGACAACTATTCGTCATGTAGACAGCTACTTAATTTAAGGGTTGGCTGTGAATTGTTCTCTGCTATTTTAGTCAATATTAGAAGTGTAATAATTATTTCGATTAATTCCTTGTTTTTATCTCAGACTTGGACATTTCTGTAGATATGGATTCATATTGTATCGCAACTATTGATAGCTATATGTCCCACCACACCAAATCTAGTTTTAACCAAAATGATGGTGTAAGGACTGAACTTATAATTTCAAGACTATAAACGCTCCTGTGAAAATCAGTGTGATTAATTATATTTCAAAGTTTTAATTTTCATTTGTATTTTTATTAGATAATATAAATAAAAAAAAACATACTAACATAACTAGAATTCCGTTGTGGCTCTGGCACCTGACATACAGGTCGCCCTAGTTTAGAAGTCAAGGAGCCATGCTATGTAATAGTATGTAAGAACTTTTATAAAATAAAAAATTCATTTCATCATTTCATTTCAATTGATGGAATAGGAATGGAATATAAAAAATGAATACAGAATGATCATATTAATTTAAAATTCAAATATATTATTAACAAAAAAAATGTATAAAGATATCAGATCATTTTGGTATCTTACTATGCTATTAAAATAAATATTAATCTTAATTTGTACTATTGAACTAGAAGTAAGAAATCATTTATATTACTAATAAAATATAATACAACAAAAATAATAACAATTGGTCTAAGTATAAATAGAATTGTCTACATAATCTATGAATCATTTATGACTTAACATGAATACTCAATTTAGGTATGATGATCACTTCATGATTTTTACTTGCAAGCTTTTCTTTGTCTAGATGTTTCATATAGGCTAAGAAACTAGTCCACAGGAGACTACAACAACTGATAAATACTACCCGGTTTCTTGGAGGAATAAGACAGAAGTTAATCATAGCTATTGCTGGCCAAATTGATGCACCCACCTGTGAAAAATAATATAAAGTAGTAGAAACCAAAACCGCCCTTTTATTTTATATTTTCTGCGCTTTAAATAAACATCATGGCTATAAGTTGCAAGGAATCTTCTGCTGAAACCAGTTCTTTCGACGCAAGGTACCAGATACGCAAATTACCTGACACGCATGTGACCAGTTATAGTATTCGCAAATTACCAGGCACGCAAATGACCAGATTGGCATATGTCCTGATATTGTATCGCAGATGACCAGATACGCATATAACCTGATATCGTATCGCAGATGACCAGATATCGGATTTGTAGTACTGTCAAATCCGATATCAGTTCTCCTGTTAGTCTTTTTTAAGCCTTCCATATAAAGTTTTTAATGCGTCCATCACATATTTTACATTATTTTTTTAGCTTGTGCACAAATCAAACAAATTCGCAAAATCCGGGATTTTGAATTCTTGTGTTGATGCGATGGTTCCATTCCTCTACTGTATTGTTTGTGCGAGGTTGAGTTTCTGAGACGCTTATTATTTTTAAAGATTCTTCTTTAACCGTTGCTATTACAAGTATTTTTTTTTGTTATTCAATCTGTGTTCGGGGATATATCTAAAATACTTTGCCAGCAGGTTTTAATTAAATTTCCTGGTAATAACGGCAAGTTAGCCGATAGTCTGACCATTCTTTTACCTTCCTTTGTCTTATCTATCACACTGAAATAGGCGTGCTTTTTTGCACACAGTTTTAGTCATGTGGTAACAGCAGCCGGATATAACAGTTTCCGAGAATACTGTCTTTACTGCTTTTATGACCGCTTCTTCGTTATCAGTTTCGAATACATTCATGCACAAACCTAATTTATCTTTTAGGAGTTGAAACATCCTGACATGAGTCTGACAACTTTTATTTGTCCGTAAAATGAAGATTACTGGATCTCGGAGAATTGAGATCTATATGTATAGTATTCATCTGATTGAATGGCCATGGAGAACTTTTGAATGTGCCGTTACCAAAAAATATATATGACCCGAAGATTTTGATTTTCTTTGACGTAGGGGAAAAGAAAATTAAATAATTTATCAGTATCCCCGTCAGCACACAACATTTTTTTTTTCAAAAATTTCTGGTACTTTAACATCTTGTAGCTGTTTAAAGTTTAGTTTTTCACTGTTAATAAATCGTTTTCTGGCCCTGTACATACTATCTTGCTTTTGTTTAACGCCAGGCAAATCTTTAACTCCGTCATAGAGTTTCCAATCGATTCTCTAAGATTTTTGACACTGCACCCATGTTTGCACATACTTTTTGCTTACAATGATTTGTTGCGAGATTTACCTTACATTGCTCATAGTTCTTCTGACATAGATGTATACTGCATCGTACTATTGTTTTGCTAGCAGAATCGAATGTTATTGATGCATTACAGTTCTCGGTTCTTCTGCTAAAATATCTCCAGTTGTTCGTAGGAAACCGTCGTGTATTAGTAAGTCATTTCCAAATAGATTTAAAAGTAAAAATAAATTCCTTACCCGACGTTTTCGTGAAAAAACAATCGATAAAATGTCACAATACAGATATGTATGAAAGAGTACTAAAAGGTCACCACGTCAGGCCAAAGGCCTGTGAAAAACAAACGCCTATTAGATCGATAAATATAGGAAAATTTATCTCCAAGAAGCAACCAAGGAGAATATAATGTAACTAACCAGTAATCATACTTTTTTACCAAGGAGTATGGAATCAAGAGATTGATTTGAAAACCTCCTTAAACGGTCTGTTGCCCTGGTACTTTATGGAGCGAGTCCTAAACCCTTGAAGCGGTCGCCGTGACCTACATCGGTCGGACGACATCATCATCATCACTTTATGGAAGAAATTATTAATTTCTCATGATGTTGGTAGTACGAACCGGAAGAATTTTCATCTGGGTAATAAAACTCTGAACATGTGTGCCAGGTAATTCGCGATTCTTAAACTGGTCATCTGCGAATCAGGTAATTTGCGTTTCTGGTACTTTGTGTCGAAATATCAGACAGTTTGAATAATGGTCATTTGCGCTGGTCATTTGCGTATCAGGTAACTCGCGTCTGAAAAACTGGTCACATGCGTGTCAGGTAATTGCGTATCAGGTATATTGCGTCGAAAAGTTCAACGAACAAAAAAAAAGTTATTTTCTTAATTATGCCCCCTATACATACCATACTTTTATCGTTAGTTTTCCCGTAATATGTTTTTTTTTTTTATTTAGGATCAGTACTTTTCGGAGATAAGGGGGGGGGGGGGGGGGGCATGGTCTTTTTTCCTATATAACTAAGTTTTCAAAATTATGAAAAAATAATAATTGAGATCCTTGCAACTACCCCCTTTCATTTGAAATGTCACACGATACAGCTAGAAAAATGGAATAGTCTTTTTAAAACTATTTTATTAGGTCCACTTATATTATAGCTAAATGAAATCATGCTAGAAATCTAGGAATCGAAATTTCACCTACTTCTAATTCTTCTATCATTACGAAACTTGGTATGTACATGTAGTTTATATGACGATACAATAATATGGTACCATTGAGCTAGTCTGATGATGGCGCTTGAAGGTGGGAGAGGAAATACTGGGCTGTTTACTTGTAAATCGTTTGGGCTCATTAGACACATCGTTAAAAATCCTATTCATATTTCCTGACAATGTTCTCATCATCATCACCTGATGATGGAGCTGGAATGTGGTAGGCGGAAGACTGGTATTCTTACTTGTAAACTTGATATGTTACATGTTACAGTTTGAAAAACTTTTTTCTGTAAATTTTCCTCTGCGCCCAAATTCAAAATTGATTTGTTTATGAAACACCATAGGGTTTGGGTCACATTATTTACGTCTTAATCAGTCCAGAAATAGGTTATTTTATATACTTAAAACGCCTATTTAAAGCAAGAATCTCAAGGAATATTCTTAAGCGGTTAATTAAGGTTTAGATCTGGAGCATTCCGTTACATAGCAGTGAAAACTAGACCATACCCTTCCCCGTTGAAGTGTTTGAGATGTGGTGTTGGAGAAGGATGGAAAGAATCAGTTGGATCGAAAGAAAAAGCAACGAGGAGGTGTATCAGTTGGTTGGGGAAAAAAGATATTTGTTGGAAACTATTGAGAATAGAAGAGGGAAGGTGCTCGGACACCTGATACGGCACAACAACTTCCACCAAACTATACTGAAAGGTCAAATAGAGGGAAAAAGGAAGAGAGGTTGACCAGGGAAGTTAAATGTAGTGTCCTATCAGGATGTGAAGGAGAGGGCAGTGTGTAGAAGTGCATGGAATGAACTCCACCGACAAGAGTGTAGCTCTGAAATAATGAATAAACTTTTATAAATTGGAGGATGGATACATGAGTGCTCCTACAATGGTTCCGTTTTACAGGTGAAGGACTTTAGAAAGACGGCCGTTTCAGGTGCTTTTTTCTATGCTTTATTAGTGGGTTTATAAGATAATTTCAAAATACGCAAACCGTCGAAGATAATTGGTTTTCTAGTTATATTTTTTTAAATCGCCATTTCAAGCATTTGGGATGATGGGGATGTGGAAATATTAGGGTGGGGAAACAACGAATTTGCCAGTTTTTTAATGTTCATGTCAAAGTGCTCCGGCTACTATGGGGCTGCGGCAATGCCCCCGCACTGCGCGCACCCATGCTCGCGCTGCCTTACTCAGTGAGCGGTCGCCTGCGCCCCTCGGCGACTCTGGTTCATAAAAATTACTCTCGAATCTAGCCACAAGACTGCCTAGGTAGTGGGATGTCCTGATTCGGAATTTCTATTCCAAAACAGAAAAACTGAGATTTTTCTGCGAAATATGCACAAAAGGTCAAGGTCAATGACATTGAGGTCAATGAACGTTGAACGACATAGAGAGCAAAAAATGGCAAAACAGAATTTTCTACGAAATATACAAGAAAGGTCAAGTTCAAGTTAAGATCCTCTATGGTCACGAGGTCAATTAACTTTGAATTTTAACAAAACGGCAAATTCTTTGTTTCCCCATCCTAAAACTCCCACATCCTGAAATGCTTGAAATGGCAAAAAATCCTAAATTATAACTAGAAAAATAATTATTTCCGACGGTTGCCTTATTTTTAAATCGTCTATAAATCCACTAATGAAGCATAGAAAAAATCAGCAAAAGCATCTGAAATGGCTGTCTTGAAGACTAGCTTGGAACCCTAAAAGCTATCTAAATGTATGAATTTATTACCTTATAGGTCGGCCACAGCTTCATTTTAACCTCTGCTAGCGCCTCATGTAAGGGCTTCATCTCCAGCATACTCATGCCAAAGTAGAAGCTACACATAGCCAATGGTGTATATGTTATTGTTTCTACACAAGTCTGAAATAAAAAAAAAAGTGTAGTGTTTAAATTCCTCAATGTGGCCTAATAAAGTATGATATGAACATGTTTATTAACATTAATATATTAGTCATAGTCCACTATTTACAATGGAATGATGCAATGCTCACCTTTATTATTCCAGCACGAATTGTATTTCCTGGCCACATGATGTTTGCTATTGTAAGCCAGCTGTAAAGTGTCGGCGCTACATAACACGACCCATACAAGCCATATCGTCCACATCTCAACCAGTCATATGTATCTGAAATAATTATTAAAAAATGTATATTTGTATCACTGTGTGAGGATATCAAGGATGGTATTTACAACTTACCTAAATTTTTCCCTTCGAAAGTCTGTTGTATTAAACTAGAGGTTGGCCAAATAATACTGTAAGAAGCCATTCCCCTGAGCATAGGATACTTTTTAAAAACTTTCACTAGTTTGATGTAGACGCCCATTTTCGGGTTATCCAAATTTGCATTTATAAAAATCTGAATTCTTTACGTTCTTACATAAGCACATAATTACTAGGAACGAGCAGGAAATGACCTTACAACAAATCTTTTGTATTTTCTGGTAAATCGCCAAATTAATCATGCGCTTGCACAGCTGATCGCAGTGGTCGCACAAGGTGAAGTTCATTATCGCGCAACACCAACGCAACGAGCACTCCATCCATCAGTGAATAACAATGTTGTCGTGACGATTGACTAAGGCCTTTTCGTTTCGCTCACCCAAGTGAAGGAAATGTGTGTGAGTGAGGAAGAAGAAAACAAATAAACTAAGTTTCAACGTTGGTCAAATATTGGTTCCTGTCAGCCAGTTGTTGAGTTGAACCAAATTGATTCTGTCAGCTGTCAAATCAAAATGATACTAGTGACAGTGACAGACAATGTTGCCAGATGAACTACTCACGTTCCCCTCATAACGTACCTAAAATCCCCCCACAAAAAGTAAAATATTAGTTTATTAGTTAAATACAATTTCAGCAATGGTTTCTATAACTGAATCTTTGATACTACTTGAGAGAATGTTCTTTACACAACTGCGTTAGAAAATGACAACGACAAAAATCCTAATGCCAATTTGCTAACATGTCCGTATGTTCTATCACCAACTGCATTTTTGAAATTATCAACTTCAACCCAGAATTCTTCAGAGTGCTGCTTGGATTTCCAAGTCGTACAATGCATTCCATTCTTGGATAACTGTGTCGACATCACTGCAGTGTCTTAAAATACTTATATCATTTGTTATATCAGGTTTTAACTGAGATGTTGCGTTCTTTAGGCTCAATAACACTCTGGTTTCCCTTCGCAACGTACAAACCCTTTGCCTTTTAGGCTCAATAACATAAAATGTTCTCAATTGTTCATGTTATTTAGCAATCTCTTCTGTATTTGTTTACATATTTCGATGAGAAATTCCTTGCAGCGTTGTTTCACGTCTTTTAACTCGTAGTCCTCTATGCCTTAAGACTTTTCGTTAAATGAATACCCAAAATTCATGTATACTTGGTAGTTTTCAAAATAATAGTTATATAAACTATTTTTGTCCGCTTTTTCAGTGTGCGGTGCGAGCCGCCCGCTAGCAGCTGGTGCCATCGTACGTAGCATAGATTGTACTTAATAATAGTAGGTATGGTCGCCTTCAGTTTTAGTAAAAATGTGATTATATTTTTTAATATCACGGCTTTTACCATACTACAGTTTTAGTATGGAAATTCCCCAATTCCCCCAATTTTAGATTTTCACCCTCTAAAAATCCCCCAAACATTGTATCCCCCCAAATGGGGGACATTTGGGGGGATAATAATAACTTTAAAAATCCCCAAATTTGGGGGGATCAATCAATCTGGTATCACTGGTGACAGACTGTTAAAAGGGGGTTATACCGTGAATTAGGGAGCAGTCGGTCTGCAATGTTGAATTCGGAACACAAGACTGACAGTAAAGGGTTGTCTGTGGGCATCTGGTGATGATTGTTTTGGTTGGTAGGTTTGGATATATAATGTATTCTGCGTATAATGTATTCTGTGGGTTTGGTGTCGGCACAGTACACAATTATTCTGGGTGTCGGTTTCGACGTGTTTTCGACTTCACGAGTTGTACACAAACAATAATTTTACTTACCTAACCTAATAAGAAACAGTCCTTGAAAGGCTTTCCTGCAGAATGCCTGTGTACTACGAATGGTAGGAAATACTAGAGTTCTTATTTCGGTTGGAGTGTAGATAAGGGGGCGCCAAGGAAAAAAAAACTTAGAATTTTTTCCGCGTTTAGATAGGCTTCCGCCCCCTTATCGACACTCTGACCCTTATTTCTGCTTAGAGTTTAACTGTACCGTGGTAAATTTTAATTCAAATCAATTTCAGGTCAAGTAGGAAGAAGAAAGGCCCAGTCAAGCATAATTACCCCAGCTTTGAAGTCTCTAACCATCCACTGAAATCATATACAATTTCTGTAGTAAGTAAGATTCCGTCATTCATATTGTTATTTCACAGTTATTTTTTTACACTCTATTTTAGTTGACTGTTATCTTATGTTTTGTTTTTGGGATGCTTAGATTTACATTGGTATGAAACCTAGGATAGATATACCAGTGATCCTATTAGGTTCCGTTTTTCCTTTTACCCTAAACACCAACTTCAAGCCCTTTGTAATCCTCCCTGGTCTGGACGTGAATGTCATCTATAAACACAAAATCTAGGAAACAAAAGGCAAAAAAAATGTGTCTTATGGTGGTCATGTCCACACATTTTTAAGTAAAATTATCATTATAAAAAATTACCGCAGTGTACCTTGAAAACTATGTTTCTATTTTAAACGGTAATTCGGTAATTTTCAACTCTAGTACCTAACTACTGAACTGTCATAATGACTCTTGTTATGACAGTTATTATATTCATAAATATTCATAAATATCTATATTCAATAATATAACATTCCTACAACACTTGTAAGGCATCTGCTGCACTGAAATCTGAAGAATGATGTTTGATGTTACCTAATAATCTATATATTTCAGAAGCCGAGTCCTAGTAAAGATTTTATAGAAAATCTAAACAAATGGAGTTTTGCTTTTGTGGAAGTTGACCCTCTACTGAGATTCGAACAAATGAGTCAGGATGAGGTAAGCTGAATAATTAATTACATAGAATTATTGTCAGTGGTTAAGGCCAACTCACTCAACTTAAATAAAACAAGGTTGCTGACAGGCAAGAATCTTGCCAAGCTGGACTATGTAACTTGACCGTGTTGTACTTAAGTTTATTTAAACTTCATTAAGTGTCTGTCAAAAGTCTGGTGCAAGTCACCCTTAGTCTTTTATTTATTTATCTTACTTTACATTATTCTCAAGTTATCATTTTTGTAAGCAGGAATCTAATGTGAATCTTGTTTTAGCCATTGGATATGCCTGAAAGGGATAATGATGAAGTAAACTACTCCAAAGCATGGTCTACAAAGCGCTCCAATATCTTGCACAAATATACAACTGTTGAGAAGTTAACTATTGTAAGCAGTTTCCTACCAGGTGGAGAGAGAGGCAAGTTATAAACAATATCTATTTAATTTTTAATCATGCTAGATTATCTATGAAATGTTTAATCATAATTTCTATTATTTTTTTCTTTCCTTTGGTTCGTTTCTTTTAGTTAATACTTTTTCAGCTCTTATAAAACAAGTCTCCAATCTGAATGAGAAAGTTAAGCACAGACTAGAGCAGCTAGATGAGTTTGATGAGGCATCTGTGAGGAAAACTATGGGCTTGAGTCAACAAGAATTCACTCTGAAGATCAATCTACTCAATAATGAAATAAAAAAGGTAGGTACTTTATTAAAAAGTCAACTGACAAGGCATGTTTGCCTTGTGAGTGTGCGTGTAAATAAAGGTGCGAATAAAGTGAGCTAATCTTGTTAGGTTGGCTCACATTATTTTTTAGACATGATTAAACCATGATGTGATTGTCCCATAGTAAGAATATCAAGAAAATTATTCAAATGAAAAATGTGGTTTTCTATAAGAATATCAACTTTGGAATATAAATCTTATTTTAGGTAAAATGTATGTTCGGTTATTTTACAGGCTTGGGGCACAGAGCAAAGGGTGAAAGCCTTTAAGATAGCTATACAATGCACAAAGCTGTTATCAGATACAAGTGTTGTGCAGTTCTACCCAAGCAAGTTTGTTCTCATCAGTGACATCTTGGACATGTTTGGAGACCTGGTGTTTGATCGTCTCAGAGAAAAAAGCTTTGGGTGAGCTATTTTTCTCTAGCCAGGATACTTTCTTCTTTCACAGAAAACAAATTAGGTAAAAGATTCTAAACTTACTTTATGATTGATTGAGATCAGACTACTGTCGCAATTACTAAAAATGTAGGACAAGGAGCCGACTTTAAGAAAAAAATACAAAAAGTTATATCACATTTTTTGTATACGCTTGATGTTGAGTTACGGGACTGTACCTATATACAGGTTGTTGTTTTTTAAAGTAACGCATGAGTCAGCGATTTTTATTTACCTGACACTGATGAAAAGAAGAAATGTAAAAAATATCTAAAAATTATTCAGAAGTTCTAAAGCTGGCTGCCGCTCTCCTAATATCGGGCACTCGCCGCGCGCTTCTTGGACCAGCCGGGCGTGTCCGCACATTGCGGATTTTTCAGGACAAATTGCACACAGCATAATTCATAATTCTTTATTGCACACACATATTCAATTTAAAAGGTTACATTAGGAGAAATCATATGTACAAAGGCGAGCTTATCTCTAAAAAGAGATTTCTTCCAGCAAACCAAGGCATGAAAGGGAAATGTATCATGAAAGGGTAGGCAGTGTACAATATCTAATATCTAATTTATACTAAAATACATATAATATAAAATACGGAAAATAAAATACTTATATACCAGACTACTAAATACAATACTTACAATACCTGCAAATATATTTTATATATTATAATGATATACATACAATAACTCTCACGAAAGAGAGAGGAAGTGCTCTTTTACCCGGTTTTTGAAAGAGACAATAGTGGGACTGTCTCTTATAGTGCAAGGTAGTGCGGTCCACAGTCGAACCGCCTGCAGCCTGAATGAGTGCTCATATGCCGGGGTGTTATGCCTTGGAGTGGCTAAGAGTGAGACCGTGTGAGATCTCCGGTGCCGATCTCCTGAAAAGAGATACTCAAAGCAGTCTCGAAGGTAGCTGGGGTAGCGCGGGTTTTTCAATATATTGAAAAGATAAGAGAGAATATGAGTGTCTCGGCGACGACGAATTGGAAGCCACCCCAACTCTTTGCGATATTGAGAAACATGGTCGCACAGCAATATGTGAATCAAAATTATGCGGAGGAAAAATTAATCAAATTTATAGTCACAAGCGATACGTAAACTATCGTAACTTAGTCGGGCCTACTGGATGTTGTTTTTCAAACAAAAAAACATCCAGTATACAGGGTAACTGGGAAATCGACCTACATACATTGAGAGATGTTAGCATGGGTCAAAACTTACCATTGTTACTATGTAAAAGTACCCCAAAAAAAACGAGATACGGACTTTAAACTTAAAAGAAAAAGTCACTTTTACACATATTTCGTAACAATTTTCCTTTTATGATTCAGTCCAGTTTTTTGTTGGTTTTAGGTAAAAATTGAGAAAATTTAAAACAAAAAACAACCACTGCAAAGAAACGCGTAATACAGGCTTGCGAGGAAAACATTTTATCACATGTTTACCTAAAGGTTAGACTTTCTATCAGTGTCACCAAAAAAAAAAAAAACTAGTAACTGTTTGTGCATATAATACTAAAAATACCTTCACCTAGCTATTAAAAAAGGCACAATAGTCAAATAAAATGTTTATTATTCTTGGAAAAGCTAGGCGGTAGTAGATAAGGTACCGAACTTTAAGATGAGCGGTACTTTAAACAAAGAGATAAGATTTTGTAAATAAGAGACAAACTAGTGAGTAGGAACAAAATATTTTGCATTATTTTAAATTATTTTTGCATGTCAGCTTTTATCTCATGCATTTTTTCCATGAATTGACATTTGCGTTGTCATTTATTTGTGATTAACTGCAGTACAGCCACTTATTTACAACATCGCTACCATTTTACAGTACGTTGACCCGATCAGCTGATTACAAGTTACTGTGCGAGACCCAAACGTTTCTTTCGTTTTTTTGGGGACAGTTGTTCATAATGATGGGTACTATACCCATCATTATGAACAACTGTCCCTATCTGGGTATCTGGGTACTATCATTCTCCAAGATATGTCGGCTATTTTATTGTCACCTGTATAGTATATACGTATACAGGTTGTCCCGAAAATCAACGTCAAGCGGGCACCAGGAGAAAGCCCTGCTGAAGCAGGGACAGAAAAAATTAAAAAATCTGTATCAGTTGGTTAAAAAATTATAGCTATTTTTTGATCTTGGAAAATCTTTTAACATTTACATACAGGCACAGGCATTGCTTATGGCCTCGCACTAGGATACCTGTCCTGTGTCCCGGGAACCAGAAACAGCGACTTCACAAACATGTAAACGTCCAAGACCTGGGTTATTAACCTTCCTCCAGCCGGGATTCGAACCCGGCACCCCTCGCTTGGGAAGCACAGCCTCGACAGCAACACCACATTGGTCTAGTCTACCACATTTATAGTCACTGTGACCACACATTTAGAAATATCTTTATGTTTTGGTTAATAATGTCATCCTAAATACAAGTACTAATAATTATAATCACTAATTGATCATAAAGTTATCCCATTTGATCACTCGTTGCTGATTTTTTTTGTCATTAAACTTTTGACTCTAGTTTACGAAAATACATTGTGATTATGATTATTAGTACGAGTATTTAGAATTATATAAGTAGACAAATCGTAATAATGTTCCCAAATTTGTGGTCACAGTGACTAGAAATGTGCTATATGGTGTCGTTTTTTCCATTTTCTCACAAAAAATCCTATATATTTTTTTTTTGCTTTTTCTTACCCTGCATGATCAGGGCTTTCTTCTGGTGCCCGCTTGACATTGAGTTTCCGGACACCCCCTATATATTTATATTTTCAGTTCAAGACAAATAAAAAACATTTGGGAGATTGACCATAACCAAGTACCGGAGTCTGCTAAAGAGACCTGCCAGAATTGGATGTTTAAGATGGCATCAATAAGAGAACTCCTACCACGAATGTACATAGAAATGGCGTTATTGAAATGCAACGTTTTCGTCTCTAAACACGACATAAAGCCGGCCATTGTGAGACTTACAAAGATGATCAGAGGCATCGGCAATCCGCTGGTAGCGGCATACCTGCGCCTCCACTTATGTCGTGTGGCATCAAGTCTAATTGGAAATGGTAGTGAGGAGTACTACTATGATAATTTTAAAGAGCTACTTGATGATTATCAGCAGGTAAACCGTGTTTTATGATAGTTACTGACTGTGCCCTGTCACAACACCTGCAAAGTTTGTCTTGTTTCGTAGCCCAACAGCAGTGATAAAGTAACATTTACTTTTCAGATTTTCCATCCATCGTACAAGAAGAAATATGAAAGCCAATCTTTGCCGGTAGATAAATATTTGGGACTCTATTTGCCTGCCATAGATTGGCTATTGCATGGCACTCTCAATTCAAATAAATGTAAAGCAACATTGTTGGAAGAGTTCCTGCAGAAATGCGAAAACATGGAGAATAAGTAGGTTTATTACATTAATATAGGTAATTTATTTTCACGTCATCTCTTGGGCCTTTACACAAAACTTACATAGGTATTTGTAATTGTGTTCATATTCTGCGAAATTGTTAAGTAGTGAACAAAGTGTCACAATAATTACAAAAATGTTTTCATTACAAAATTTGTTTTCTATTTAAAATTGGCTTCTTGGAGTCAACATAGATACTTTTTATGTGCTGTCAAAACGTTTGGTCAGTTGTATGGAAATATTGAGTTGTGACGTCAAAGCACATTGTTGTCAAATGGAGGTCTTTTTTACAAAAAAAAATGTTATAAAATATAACTGCTGAAAATTTACAAATCTGACCTTTTGTTTGTAAGGCTTTAAGGTCTGACATGATTTTTATATGTGTTAGACTACCCAGTCTAGTAACCAATTGTATTTATAACAAATCTTTTACTGTCGAATTGTAGAATGTAATACAATTACATTTACGTAAGTTATGTGTTATAGGATAGGCTCCTGGATCAGAGAGAATTTCTTAGACTTATTGCGATTCATTCCTGATTTTCAGTGAGTTGCTACTCTACGGGCTTCTATCGTCATTCGATTCAACGTATATCATCAAACAATCTTCAAAGATTTTGGAACTGATTCAACAATCTGCTGACAGAAATGGTAAACTTACATATTCTAACTTTATGACGTAGTAAATGAAGGTTAACTTGTAAAACCATTTTACATAATCGTCATTGCGTTCCCCAATACCGAAACAATACAATAAAAAGTATATAATAAGAGTTAAGTGATTATGACGCCAGAAAGCAATAGCGTGCCGTGCCTCTAGTCTAGACCATAGGTTCCCAAACTTTTTTACTATGAGCCCCCCTCAAAGCTTTGCTAAAATACTGCGCCCCCCTTGTATGAAAAGTTATGAAAATCGTTCAAGTTCGGGTCGGACTCGCACACGAAGGGTTCCGTACCACCATACAAGAAAACTCAAGGTCTAAAAAATAATAAAACATTATTTTTTTAGCTAAGGGTTTTCCACTGCTGGGCAAAGGCCTATCTTCCCCTCTTCTACTTTTCACGCCCCTGGGCTCTTTCCCATTGTCGTAGTCCCTCAGCTCGTCACTCCAGCGCTTCCTGGGACGACCACGTCCCCGTTTTGCGTTTGGGATCCAGAGAGATGTTAATTTGGCCCATCGGTGTGGTTGCAATAAAAAAACAAACAAAATCAAAAACTTAGTTTTGATACCAATTGCGCCACCGGCAACAACAAATTGGTTTTATAATACTCGCCTTGACTAACAGTGTCAAACGTAGGGTCGAGGTAGATGGGCAGGAAATACATTATGTCGATAAGTACATTTACTTGGGCCAGATAGCCTCCTTCGAAAACAGGCAGGATAAAGAAATCGATTCGAATTCGATCGAAGACGCATTTCTAACGCCTGGAAGAGCTACTGGTCCATGAAGGAGCTTATGGAGGGTAACCTTCCGCTGACCCTCAAGCGCAAGCTCATCGACATGTGTATCCTGCCTATCCTAACCTACGGCGCTCAGACATGGTCTTTGACCGAACTTCAGAAGTCCAAACTCAAGGTTTGCCAGCGAGCAATGGAGCGCAGCATCCTAAGCGTTCGTAGGACGGACCGCATAAGGAACACCACACTGCGCTCCTTAACTGGCATCGCTGATGTGGGTGCACAGACCGCTAAGCTAAAGTGGAACTGGGCCGGCCACGTAAGTCGCATGCACCCAGATAGATTGGCGAAAATTGCCACTGACTGGGTGCCACAGGACGGATACCGGCGTAGAGGCAGGCCTAAACGGAGATGGCGGGACTACCTCGACAAGTTTTTGCCAGGGTGGCCGGAGGTGGCACAGACCATGGAAGTGTGGACGAAAGAGGGGGAGGCCTTTGCCCAGCAGTTAATGACTAAAAAAAAAAAGTATATCTGTTCAGATCCACCTTTGTAAAAAAATGGAATTTATACTGTATTATAGTTTACTGTTACTATTGCAAATAAACGAATCGCAATTGAATTGATATCGTCACCGGTGGCGCATATAGGGATATTATAAAATGTCTCTTGAATAGGGTCCTCCCTTTAATTAATAAAATCTCGTGCATTATTTTTTTGTTGCTGTAGCGGCAACAGAAATACATAATCTGTGAAAATTTCAACTCTCTAACTATTACTGTTTATGAGATACAGCCCGCTGACGGACGGAAGGCTTAGTAAGGCTTGATAATAGGGTCCCGTATGGCAACCTTCGGGTACGGAACCCAAGCAAACTTTTATTATTTTGTTAGTAACAAGGGCCAAAATGGGAAATGCCAAGGAATTCGAGCATGCCAACATGCACAATATAGAGCGTTTCCAGCCGCCCCTGAAATTTCTCATGGTTATTAAGTCCTAAGTAACAACCAACAAGACTTGTGGAGAGGGTCGGCGTGAGCGTAAACCGCCCTCGAATTTTCTGCGGTGGCTTGAAATCATAAATTATATTTATGTTTCCACTTCTGGAGCCGGTCGCCGCGCCCACCGGTCGGGAACCAGTGCTCTAGATTCTCTTATGATTCTTTGATTACTTATGACTGACTCCAATTTCAGTGTTAACAGTGGATCAGTTAGCCTCGCTCGGGTACCACCTGTGCTCGGCCCACGTCTACCAGCAGGTCTCATCAGAGAGCCTCACGCAGAGCTGGTGGAAGATCGCGAGCAGCCTGGCCGAGCCGACACACTTCCTGCAAGTGCTGGAGCCGTGGGTGCAGTTCGCCTGCACTAATCTCTCGGTGAGATCATTTGCCACCCGGATAAAACTAGAAATTGCTTGCTTACGATTTGATGAAATTACAGCTATTTAAGGCTCTATAATAATTAGAGATCGGGTAATCGGATGCATATTTAGCTTAAGTTAAGGTGTTGGCCATTATGGAATGCACGTTTCTTAAAAAAATCCCGCGATTCCCGGATCGCCGAAGAGCATGTAACCTGATTGGCATACCCGCCGTCCACCATCTTGAAAAAGTCAGAAATATGTCGCCACTCACGAAACTGGTATCAATTACAATCAAGTTAACCATATTAGAAACACAATTTATTGATTGTCAAATTGCCATAAAACGTATACTTTCAGAGATATTGGGACGTAAATTATTTATTATTTATAAGTTCAACTAGCAACTCCAGAATATTTATATTTGATAGCGTGCGATATTTTCCTATTTGACTTCGCTTCGACAGAAAAATAACGATAAAAACAAAACTTAACAAAACAAATAACGAGAACAAAATGAGAATGAATACTTGCGCACGCTTGAATCGACAGTGGCAATTTGGCAAACTGAATTGAATGGATAAGCAGGTGCGGAGATGGGTGTTGAGTTCGGTGCGCGAGGACTGGCACATGGTCTGCCGACCGATCTTTGGCCTCTTGGCCATCATTCTGTCGCCGATCTGTTCCATGTTCCGTCTTCTCGCCTTGCCAAGTGTCCTGCTCACTTCCACTTAAGCTGTGCTATCCGCTTATCCACACCAGCCACCATGGTTCGGCGTCTGATTTCGGTATTACGGATACGGTCTGACAGCCTGATGCCTAGCATGACACGCTCCATGGCTCTTTGTGCTACCGTGACTTTGTGCACAATCTCCTTCGTGAGCGTCCATGTTTCGGCAACGCATGTAACGTATCGTCCTTTACCTGGCTCTGTAGACCAAAAGACAAACAATGTCCAAGATAGATATACTCCTCAACCACTTCTAGGGGACGGTTATCCACAGTAATATCGATACCGGTGCTTGTGGGAGTGTCAGTCATAATCTTTGTCTTGGTCATGTTCATCTTGAGGCCGACCCTTAGGGATGCTTCATGCAATTCTGCGAGCATAGTCTGGCGATCAGCAACGTTCTCAGCCAACAGGACTAGATCGTCAGCGAATCTCAGGTGCGAAAGATACACGCCATTGATATTGAGACCTCTTTCGCTCCAGTCTACAGTCTTCAAAGCGTCCTCTAGGACATTGGTGAAGAGCTTGGGCGAAAGAGTATTTGCCTTGGCGGACTCCCCGTTCTTTCGGAACACTGTTGGTTAGTTTGTGCATTTGCACCTGGAGAGTGGCAGACCTGTACAGCTCCCGGAGGACATCCACATAGAAGACTGCCCAGTGCTCGACACTGTCGAATGCCTTTTCGTAAAGGCCGGTTGTATTCTCTGCATTTCTCCATCAGTTGCTTGACAGTGTGAATATGGTCTAATGTGGAGTATCCCCTCCGAAACCCGGCTTGCTCGACAGGTTGGTATTCGTCGAGCTGGCGCGTCAGTATGTTGCACAGGACTTTGGTGAACAGTTTATAGACCTGTGAGAGCAGGCTGATGGTTCTATAATATAAGTATATTTTTATGTAAATAAAATCATCTGGATTGATCTCTTCCTTTATTTAACTTTTGCTTGAATATGATTTTATTTACAAACCGTATCCGGTTTTCTATCGGCAAGGGAAGCACCGGGTAGCAGAGTCAGAGTCAGAGTATTTTTTTTTATTGAATATAAATAAATAAATTATCTTATTCAACGTCAAAATTATACTTACTTATAACTACAAGTCAATTTTTTTTATATAAAAAAAGACTACACCGTTTCGGAAGGTGGGCCTCGGGGTTAAGAAGAAACGGCAAGAAACTCCTCCATACCTTTTTTTTTTAAAAGTGACTTAACAACAGGTACTGGTTTCGGTCTAAGGAAATTCGCCGGCGAGTGATAGACTTGATCCATCGCCCCTCGTCGAATTTCTGTGCGCTGAGATGGTATGGACCAAGCAGTTTTGTCATCTAAGTATTCCTTAATACTATAATAGAACTTTCTTATCAGCTCATTTTTAACATAGTTTTTGAACCTCTTTTCAGGAAGGATCAATGATTCCTGTGGTATTTTATTGTAGAAGCGAATACAGTGCCCCATGAATGATGTGCCTACTTTACTTAGTCTAAATAATGGTAGTGCTAACCTATTTTTATTTCTAGTGTTAATTGTATGGCTATCACCTACAATTTTAAATAAAGCTATGTTTTTTCTTACATGCATGATATTTTCGTATATATATTGACAGGTAACCGTAAGAATATTAATTTCTTTGAATTTTTCTCTTAATGATTCTCTAGCATCTAATTGATATATCGCCCTGATCGCCCTTTTTTGTAAGAAAAATATCGTATTTATATCTGCTGCTCTCCCCCAGAGCAATATTACATAAGACATAATACTGTGAAAATAACTAAAGTAAACCAATCTGGCAGTTTCAACATCTGTAAGATATCTGATTTATCTGACCGCAAAAGCGGCTGAGCTAAGTCTTCGTGCGAGATTAGTTATGTGAGGACCCCATTGAAGTTTCGAATCTATAGTGATTCCGAGAAAGATTGTGTCTTCAACGAGGTCCAATCTTTCAGATCCTATTCTAACACTGCTTTCAACCTGTCGTACATTAGGCAAACAAAATTTGATACATTTAGTCTTCTTTGAGTTTAATAACAGGTTGTTTACATTGAACCAACTTAACACATGAGAGAGTGTACTATTTGCGTCGTCTAGAATTTCTTCTTGTCTTTTCACCTTGAAAATAATAGATGTGTCATCAGCAAATAGAACAATCTGAGTCATTTTTTCCACCATATAAGGCAGGTCATTCATGTACACTAAGAAAAGGAACGGACCTAAGATAGAACCCTGGGGTACACCAATATTCATATGGGTTCCAGTGGACTTGCATCTGTTTATATCTACTTTTAGTAATCTTTCCATTAAATAAGATTCCATTAATTTTAACGCATTATCTTTGATACCATAGTGTTGAAGTTTGAGCAAAAGAGTTTGATGGTCCACACAGTCAAAGGCCTTGGAAAGATCACAGAAAATACCAACCGCATCCTGTGATCCTTCCCACGCACTATAAATGTGTTCTACTAGCGCTACTCCGGCGTCTGTTGTTGATCTGCCTTTAGTGAATCCGAACTGTTTTTGTGGAGTAGCCCAGATGCATTGAAGTGAGAGAGTAGTTGACTCAATATTACCTTTTCAAACACCTTGCTCAACACTGGCAATACAGATACAGGTCTGAAGTTGGCAGTCTCTTGTTTACTACCGGATTTGAAAAGTGGTATTAATCTGCTCATTTTCATGAGGTCAGGAAAAACTCCGTTTGCTATACAACTATTGAATGTGATTGCCATGTATGGTGCAATCACATCGATTACTGATTTAACCACGTTAACCGACATGCCCCATAAATCTTCAGTCTTTTTCATGCTAAGAAGTTTAAATGTTTTAACTATAGTTATAGAGCCTATTGGCTTGAAGTTAAAGCCATCCTTGTTTTGGGGCACATTTTCAACCAAGTAATCTAAAGACTTTTCAGAAGAGGATGGTAGTGCTTCTGTTGTTATTATTGGTATGGTACTGAAGAACTTTTCAAATGCGTTAGCAACGTCCTCGTTTGATGAGAGTAATTGGTCGTTAACTTTTAAATTAAATCTAGATTCACTAGACCTAACCTTGCCTGTCTCTTTTTTAATAATGTTCCATGTAGTTTTAATTTTGTCGCCAGAAGCTTTGATTTTATTGTTAAGATGTAGGCACTTGGCTTTGTGGCAGTCTTTCCTAAAATTTTTAGAATAATTTTTGACAAAGACGTTAAACTCAGGACTGTGATCATAGGATTTTTGCTCATACAATTCATATAGTCTGGACCTGCTCTGTCTTAAATCCTCTGTTGCCCATTCAGAGAATTTTGATTTGTTGTCCGGTCTCACTTTTGTCAGATTGAAAACCCTTTCAAATTCCGCAGATACAGATTTGAAGAAGCTGGAATATAATGTGTTCGGATCTTTACAGTAAGGTGTTAAAGGTAGACTTGACACTAGTCCACTACGAAATTTTTCCATTTTCTTCAAAGTTACTGGTCTACACAATACTTTAACGGGCTTTATAGCATTACTTTCTTCAAATACTACAATCTGACCAGTGTGGTCTGAACTTAATGCCTTAACTATTTGTTTATCGTGAATACTACATTCTACATTATCTAGACAAGTAGCGGAGGTAGCCGTTATTCGTGTAGGCTCCAGAAAGACATTGCACATATTGTAAGACTTAAATACTGCTAGGATCCTAGTGCGAATAGAGCGGTTTGCGGTGTCTAGTAAATCTACGTTAAAGTCGCCGCAAACTATGACGCGTTTGGACTTGTTTCTGGATGCAAGTTGAAGAACTTGTTCCATCACTGATTCAAAGACTTCAAAATCTCCTTCGCCCCGCCTGTAAACACTAACAATAGTATATTTTTCCATCTCAACACACGAGACTTCAGCATTCATTTCGCTAGAAAGACTAACAATATCCTTTCGTTCTTTACACTTAAAACCATCTTTTACTAAAATTAAGGAACCACCTCTTGTTTTAGTCTTTCTATTGAAACAGCTGATCACTTTATAATTTGGTATGCTGAACTGCATTGCACACTCTTGCAGCCAGTGTTCTGTCATACAAAGTATATCTATTCTTTCGCTTTCTAAAAACATTTCTAATTCTAGTTGCTTGCCAGAAAAGCCTTGTATATTTTGGTGCATTACCTTTAAGCCGTGCTTTTCTGTTGTCGGTTGCGGCAGTTTAAAGATACAATAGTATCGTTTGTACATATTGCCTTGTCAGTAGTTACATGCTTCTTAGTACGTGTACTAATCGTTGTGGTGATCGTTATACAATTACTTACTTCTGTTATACTGTTTATAACAGATTCTAAAATAAATGAAGCTAAAGACTTAGCTATTACGTCAGTGTCAATTTTAACAATAATAACTTTGATGTCCTCACTGTTTCCGTCAGTGATGTATTTACAAATTAATAGATTTGTGTCAAAGAATACAATTTTTGTACTGCGTACAGTCATATTATACATATACATATTTAACCTATGAGTAGCATGCTGTTGCTTTCCATTCATTGTATTTTTGTAAGGGAAGGCACATAGAACAATCTTGCCCACTTCCAGATTAGAGAGAGCATCGCGGGGGGTACATCGCGTTGACGCGAACGCTCCGCGCTCATTTGCGCGAGCGCCTGTTTGATTTCCGGTTGTCTCGTTTAGGTAATTTTAGATTACGTTGTGTTGTAATAAGTAATAACAAGTGTTATAGTGTAATAAGTGTAAATAACAAGTATATGGAAGTTCTCAATTTGTTTTTTCTAGGTAGTTGGTTATGCCTGGTTATCAGCTCGTATTTTTCCTTTCAGAAATATTATTAAATTTTGTTTACTTAGGTATTTTTTTACGTAACTTAGTGAGTCTTAGAGTAGAAATAAAGGTGGATGACACACCTATACTACACCGAATGATTTTAATGCATCCTAATGGAAGTTGCTTATTGCATTCTATAACGTTTTCTTTGTTTAATTCCGGTGATATACAAAAAATATATTCCTAATTCATAATTCTTTATTGAACACAGTTATTTAAAATAGATAAATTAAGAGAAAACATATGTACAAAGAAAACATATGTACGAGCTAATCTCTAAAAAGAGATTTCTTCCAGCAAACCAAGGCATGACAGGAAATTTTATCAATAAAATAAATAAATATAAGCGGCGCGAGTCCATAGAAGAGTATGTATATCGAAGAAGAGTACCGCGCAATTGTACTTCATTTGACAACCTTATGGAGTGGTTTCTGAATTAAAGGCTTCAGGAGACTTGTAATCCATTAAAATCTGATTGATTTTAATTAAAACGATGAACATTTACCATCATTAATTTAAAAAGCAATAATATCCCACCAAAAACATAAATGTGAAAATGGGAACCAAGTTCAATATTAACAATATCGTGGCTTTCAACTTCGCCGACAAAAGATTTGAGATCTAAATTAATGCCAAGTTCTGTACCTATGATAATCCTGAAATTATAACTGTAAAACAAATAATAAAACACTAATTGAAGATAATATTAGTTTATGTGACTGCTACATAATGCCTAATTATGTACAGTTACATGCACTAGTTTATCTACACACATATCATAAGCTCTCTTTGATGTGTTCAGGAACCGCATGTTTGACCGGCATTTTGGCTCTGCAGTTGTTTAGCTTGTTCTGTAGCACCAACTTCGGGCGTTCTAAATTTGAATGTCAGTACCAACTTCACAGACAAACTAGGGGCGGCACGCAGGCGGGCGTCGGCGTTCGAAATTTGAATGTCATTATATGTAGAAAAACTACACATAATGACCATAATGTGTAGTTTTCCAGATACGAAACGAGTTTTTACCAAGTAGTTTAACATAATGCTGATCGTAACGTGCGGTTTTTGAACGCAGTAAAGAGGGTTTATGATACATGTGTAGATAAAGGTTTTTACTTGGCTAGTTTTTACATACTAGTGTCTTATATTTGGCTAATAATGTACTTGTTAGTGTTATAATGTTTTGATGTTTCTTACGTCATTGTATATTAGTATGGTCAACGTGTCTTCCCTTCTAAAATTTGATTTGCCGGTAAAAACTAGCCAAGTTAAATCTTTAACTACAATTTTAAGTTATCTACTTTGTGTAATGTTGTAATTTCAGGATTATCATAGTTTTAGAACTTGGCGCATTCATTTAGATCTTAATATTTTGTCGGCGAAGTCGTTAATATTTTATTACTTAATATTGAATTTATTAATATTGAACTTGGCTCCCATTTACACATTTATGATTTAGGTGGGATACATCTTACGGGAATTTGACAATCAATCATTTGTGGTTGTAATGCCGTTTACAATCGATTGATACCCGTTTCATGTGTGAAGACGAATTTCTGAGTTTTTTAAGATGGCGGACGGTAGATATGCCAGGCTCCATTGGTACTAAAATGGTCCATCCTTTTTAGTGTTCTGATTTTATAATCGGATGTATATTTATGTAAATTGAATTAAAAAAAAACCACAAACACACATTGCCCCTCCTCTTATATCCTACAAAATAAAAGTAAAATCCCGTCTTTTTAGGGTTCCGTACCCAACGGGTAAGAACGGAACCCTATTACTAAGACTTCGCTGTCCGTCCGTCCGTCCGTCCGTCCGTCCGTCCGTCCGTCCGTCCGTCTGTCACCAGGCTGTATCTCAAGAACCTAGCTAGCTAGAGAGTTGAAATTTTCACAGATGATGTATTTATGTTGCCGCTATAACCGGGGATAGGATCAGTGAGATGTGGGTATTCAGGGTCTTCGTCGGCCATGGTGGGTAACTCGAGCAATTTAAATAAGGCGACCACGAACTTTAGAGTAACTTTCATTGGTCATGAGAACACAAATGAAGACAATGAATGAAACAGACAAACAAGTGTTGTTCCGCCGGAGTCCGAGCCAATAATGTCCACACGGATCTCGGTTCTTCAACACGTGCATGTCCAGGCCCGCCATTAGGTTGGTAGCCCGAGTTTCACCGACCAATCAGAAGGCAGCAGCAGTGCTGCCAACATAGCGGACGTGACAACCAACGACTTCCGGTCGTTTAGCGTCTCTTCCGCTGCGACATATATATATATAAGGTAATCACAAAAATTTAGGACGTCAAGTATATATATATATATAAGGTATATATAAATATATATATATATAAGGTATATATATATTTTTACGTATTACGCTCGCTGTCTCGCACACACACATACTTCGTCTGCAGTGCGGTCGGCGTCGAACTGGCACTTTTAAGGCCCCTATTACACTATCATTTATATATGATGCTTTCACAGTTCTTCCTCTCTCACACATAATGAGCATCATTCATTCATATGATCATATATACAAAGTGGCATTTAATTAGTGACCAAATTTTGAGGAATGACATAGTACCCATAATTATGAACCGTCCGCTTTTATATTGGGTATGCTCGGATACAACTCACTAGAGGTCAGACGTGACACCGAACAGCTTCTGACTGTGTGTCGATTGTTGCGAGGCTACAGTGACTGCGTCGCGCTTGTCGGTACGGTATGCGCGCTATTCGTGCCCGACAAATATACCCGCGCGCGCAGGCACCGGTAGCTATTAGCGGGCGGCACGCACCGCACGGTAGCGCGCCAGCAGTCTCCGCTGGTGAGGGCGCGGGACAGTCTCAACGCTCTGTTGGCTGCGGCACCTCTGACTGATCTGTTTGGTGATGCATGGAGACATATTGTGCGAGAATGTGGAAGGTTTTGCGAGATGAATGTGTGACTGTATTTAATTTGTAATTTGAAATATTTAAATTGAAGTTTAATTTTATAGCTGACGTTTAGAATTAATTGACTATGTTTAAATTGTGTTGTCTTATTTTTAATTTGATTTATTGTAATTTGAATTTAATATTATGTTGACATACTGATTGAAGTGAAATGAACAATTTGTAATTTAATTTCTAATTATACAAGGTGACATTTAATTAGCTGACCATATTTTGGGGAATGATACTACCCATCATTACGACCAACTTTCCTCAAGAAACATATGGTCGCAAACGAAAAAATAATTTGGGTCTTTCATAGTAACTTGTAATTAGCTGATCGGGTCAATGTACTGAGGGACGAATTTTTTTTTTCATTTGCGACCATATGTTTCTTGGGGAAAGTTGTTCATGGGGGTGGATACTATAGTTTCCCAAAATATGGTCAGCTAATTAAATGTCACCCAGTATATGTTATCAATGCTATCTTGTTCGGTGTATGTACAACGCATTAGAATTATTTTCTGTAATGTTGTACTTAGGAAATTTGACAAATAAATAAATAAATAAAAATGAACTACTTTCCCCTAGAAATTTTCTTAAATGAAAAAAATACTGATCCTCAGTACTATTTACTTACAGTTTTTCGTTTGCGACCATACAATGAGTAGGTACTATGATTCCCCAAAATATGGTCTGCTAATAAAAAGTCACCTGCATATATGATGGGGCCTATTAAGATATATACTTAGTATATGTCTCTATTTTTAATGTTTACATTTTCAGAGTCAGCACGTGAACGTGATATTGCGAGGAACTATACGCTACATGATCAAATGTGGGAAGCCGGCTGACGAGTTCTCTGGACAATTCCAGTTTGTTTTCAAAAGAATGTTGAACTGCGTCCCTGACGTTGAAGAGTTGTTTCTAATGGTATATAACTTTAATAACACGTTAATCTGGACTCAATTATTTTTTAAATAATACAATTATACAAATTTGCCAAATTCCTAGGACGCATTCATGCCATTGGTAGAGCTAGTTCAGACCACCAGCGCACGTACCATGATGGCCAAGATTGTTCTGTCGATATTCTTCGCGAGATACAATGCGACGAATATCGAGGACCCCATCGTCATATCGAGTCTCATGAGGCTATGTGTCATACTGCACGACTCTATCAAGTAAGTTTGTTCAATTTTGTTTCACAATACATAGCGCATAAAGCGGTTTAGGAGGATAGTGTTCTCATCACGTCTACTCTATACCCTTGTATAGAGTAGACGTGATATAAAGTAGAGCCCATTTCCAGCAAATTTAACCCTATAATACCATATCCGGATACAAAAGTGATCTTTGTTCCTTTTAGGGTACTCTCCACTCCACCCTACTTTGCAATTATAATTATTATTATTATTTGTGTGTTTCTTGATTTTGGTTGGGGGGTTGAGCATATCTATTGCGCGGGCCTTAGCCAAGCGTCACAGATGTTACTCTTGTTGTAGGAACTTACGCATAATCCTACATGTGTTTAATATTACGGCTTGCTGCATGGCTGGGATTAGATTTTCGCGAAATTCTATTGTTTTAACGCGTTTGCTAAGTTGTTTGGGATGATACCTACGGTGGGTATGACTATGGGTATAATATGTGTAGTTTTTATCTTCCATTGGCATTTAGTTCTATTGCTAGTTCTCGGTATTTAGTTAGCTTTTCTGTAATAGTTTTTTGGAGATTGTGTGCATTTGGAACGGCTACATCTACCGTTGTATGCTTTCTGTTTAGTTTTGTCTAGTACTGTTTATATCTGGTCTGTTGCATGGAACTGTCCTGTCTGTAATTATTGTTCTATCCCAATAAATCTGTCCTCTTACTCTCTCTCTGTACTGTCTTCTTAAACTATTGCAGGTTGGTATTTATAATAGGGATCCTTGTTTTAAATGAATTGTGTTTTAGTGCTATTGCTTGATGTACTATTGAAGCTACTTGGTCATGACGGTGTTTGTAATCGGTTTGTACAATGTATTTGCATGCCACTATGATGCGTTGGATGGTCTCGGATGCACTATTACAATGTCTACATAAGTCTGAGCGGAAGTTGGGGTCTTTGAGTATGTGTTTTTTATAATTGCGAGTATTTATAACCTGGTCTTGTATGGCGATCATGAATGATTCAGTCTCTGGAAAGAGCGCACCGTACTTCAAACACGCGTTCGACGCAGATTTGTCGACATCAGGTCGGTTTAGCTCGGCGAAGTGCCGTTCATGCATAGACTTCAGCCTCCATGTCTCCAGCTTGTCTTGTGCGGATATGATATGTTGGTTCTGCTGAGTGTTTGCATCAGTTAGGTTAGGTTAGTGGTGTTAGTTTTTTCTCTCCTTGAGTAACTGCTTGGTGCAATTGTGAGTGTTCTGATTTATTAGGGAAAAAGCTTCGTAATAAGGCAATCTGTTTGTTGTGAAGGTTAACTATATCTATGATGCCCCGTCCACCTTCATCTCTAGGTAGAGTTAGCCTTTGAATGGAGGATTTCGGGTGATGTTATCTGTGAGTGGTCATGCTAGTTTTTATTTTGCGTTGTAGTTTTTTCAGATCGGAATGCGACCAGTTTATTATTAAGAGCCCAACGCGTCCCACTGCAGGGCAAATGCCTCTCTCCCCTTTTTCGACTCTGCGGTCCTGAGCGGCTGGCTACCCACCAGTTCGTGTCCCAGAGACCTAACTCATCACTCCATTTTTTTATGGGTCGGCCCCGCTTTCTCTTTGCACTGAGAGCCTAGCGGGTAGTGACCCTGCCTGCGAAGCTGACGGTCCGGGGTTCGTATCCCGGTAAGAGCAAATATTTGTGTGATGAGCATGAATATTCTCTCTTATACCTAGTCGGTCCTTAAGTTCTGTCACAAGGTTTTTGATAGATAAAACTCAGCAATAAACTTTTTCTTATTCGTATTATACATGATTAAAAAGCTTATTTTATACGAATCAAAGTGCAATACAATATATTTTGTACGATTATCGCAATATGACAAAAAACCTTATAACTTGAGACAATCGCGAACCCAAAACACGCCGCAACTGACAAAAATACCACTTACCACAAATTTAATAAAAAAACAGTGTTCCAGATAACCAACAAGGTTTTTTTATTTATTCTGAAACCTCGATTTTAGACCATTCTTAACAACTAGCATTTGATTTTCTGTTAGCTTTCAGTTCCAACTGCTCCCAAAGAGAACTTTACGTACTTTTTACGTTTTCAGAAAAACATATAAAAATTATCTTGTGGGCAACAAGTACACTACGTAAAATGTGAATATGAAAATTAGTTTTACCCAGACTTAGTTATCTAATGCTTCAAAATGAAGGTAACGGGTTCAGGGAGGGTTCTGACTAAAATCTCACGTTAGTTTGAAAGGTTTTAAGAGTCATGGAAAAAAGATAAAGTGAATCACGTCCGTATTTTTGATTGGGTAAAAAAGTGCAAAATCTCTGAAGAAACTAGCATTTGTGTAATATAGCTTTAAGCATTTAAATCCAATAATCGTTCTAATTTATCAGTATTTAATGAGCTATCAAACCATATATAGTATTAAATAAAATAAAACTTAGTATTATTTACTATGCGGCAAAATATTTGTGACAGAACTTATGGACCGACTAGGTATATATATGTACAGATATCGGCAAAACTCGGAACAACGATAACACCCGAATGGTGCCGATGTGTCTATGAATTACTGTATTATTAAATTACGCGTAGGTGTTAAATAAATCGCATACTTTATTTATCAATGTCAAATGTCAAATTGCCCGTTTGACGTATATTACACTGAGATGTTAAAACCACCACGATTCTATCATATAAAGAATTCGTTAGGTAAACAAAAATATAACTAGTTACTGAGGACGTTTTATTTCAATAAAACGCACTGATAAAAACCAAATTCCGGTTGGGATGATCTAATGATTCTATAAGGATTGGAACCCCAAAAGTCTAACTATAAGTCAAAACTACAGTAGGATTTTGCAGACCTTTTTTATAACAATAAATTTTTGTAATTAATTAAAAATACTATGACATAACAAAAAAGACACCTCAACATAAAACAAAACAAACCAGCAGAGAAATTAATATAAATAAATATGATTTTCTGATTGGATGAACGACTTCGATTATGACAGCGGGATAAGAGGAGGAGGAGCGGGGTGGACAGTGTGATGCGAAACAATACTTCCAACTTCCATATCACAGTCAGAATCAGAACTATTTTCTGGTGTATCATCGTCAGAGTTTTCATGAACGGTGATTACAGCTAATTAGGTGGCGCTAGTTGCCATGTCAACATTGAGCTCCGTATAAATAATCATTTTAATAGATAAAAGTACATAGAATTACAAAAAATCTGAATTTTTCGGTAAATAGTAAGCCAATTGAAATGTGGAATTGTTATCCAATGATGAAAGCTAGTACAAACAATATTATAACAAAGTGATTACAAGTGAGTGCGAAGTGATAAAAACCAAACAAATCATATGTGTAATGCAACTGTGACGAACGAATATCCTGCGCAAGGTGAAAAGTGAAGAAAAACTACTAGTGCAATACTCTAATACTGGATAAAACAATAAATATCGCATAAACATCATAACAAGATAACGGTATTTTAACGATCACATTATCAGTCTACCGGCACTTAAAAGAGACAACACAGATCAACTACGCAGCGTGAGGTTATAAACCCTATATTTCGCTCACGTTTGTAACACCTCGATAGCATAAACTACAACAGCGTCGCCTCAGACCCCAATAAAAGTGGAAAACAATAATTGTAAAAATACCAACCAAACTTTAATAAATAATTCGATTAACTTAACGCCAATAGACAAAATAGAGATTGAAAAACATATAATGACCCTCAACAATACAAACGCAGAAGAAGGGTATGATAAAATATGTACAAAAATAATTAAAGCCTGCAAGAAAGAGATTAGTGAAGTATTAGCTTACTTGATTAATTTGTCCATACAAAGTGGTATTTTTCCAGACAGATTAAAGATAAGCATTGTAAAACCTCTATTCAAAAAAGGTGATAAGAATCTTATAGAAAATTATAGACCTGTTACCCTAATACCAATATTTTCGAAACTCTTTGAAAAAGTAATGCATAATAAACTTTCATCTTTTTTGTCAAAGTATAATATTATAACCGAAAATCAATACGGGTTTCAAAGAGAAAAATCTACAACTCTAGCAACATTTAATTTGGTAAACGACATACTTCACAGACTAAACGATGATAACTATGTGACAATTCTATTCTTTGACATGTCAAAGGCATTCGATTTCGTGTCCCACAAGCTGCTTATGATAAAACTTTATACATACGGTGTAAGAGGACCGGCATATAACTGGGTTCAAACTTACCTAAAAAATAGGTCTCAAACTGGAGAGATTACCGGATTTGATGCCGCAAGGAATTTAAAAACTTACAAATCCGAACCTAAATTTAATAAATTCGGCGTGCCTCAAGGTAGTGTACTCGGACCGCTCCTATTTCTGCTCTACATTAACGATATTTCTGAAATTACTAAGTATAGAAATATATTATTCGCTGATGACATAACAGTAATTATAACAACACCAAAACTACATTAATTATCAATACATGAAAAGGAAATAAATGACGTAATATTAAATACTATTAATTGGCTAAATAAAAATAATTTAAATATAAATATTAATAAAACCTGGTATATCAATTTCAATAATATAAATAATCTTAATGTATCATAATAATATAATTGTTAAAAATGCTGAATGTGTTAGATTTTTGGGTTGACATTGATAATAAATTACATTGGAAATTTCACATAGATCGCGTTTGCAATAAATTAAATAGGTTTTCGTATGCTCTTGGTAAGCTGACTAGAGTGGCTAGCAGAGACACAGCATTAACAGCATACTTTGCATACGTAGAGTCAGTACTGAGATACGGGTTGCTTGTTTGGGGAAACAGCACAGACGTAAACAAGGCATTTGTGGCTCAAAAGAAATGTATTAGATCAATCGTAGGAGTTGCCCCAGACGTATCATGTAAACAATTATTTAAAGCTCTATATATATTGCCTCTACCCTGCCTTTATATTCTAGAAGTAGCTACATTTGTGATGCAAAATAAAAAAATGTTTACAGAAGCGAAAAACCTAACATCTAGGAGTCTAAGGAAACCTAACAAACTTACCCTTGATGTGATCCCAAAAAGTGCAAGATTTACAAAAAACTGCTACGCTATGTGCACAACAATTTGGAACAAATTACCAAGTCACCACCAAATTATAAGTAACAAACAGAAATTTAAAAAAGTTATAAGATATTGGTTAATGCAACATGTTTTCTACTCGATTAAGAAATTCCTAGCACATAATGACAAAATTTGTGTCAATTGTAAACTTTGACTAATTTGTTACCTACTATTTAAAATTATGTGGCTCTATGTCATAATTGTTTTGCATGCTATAATTTAATTAGCTGGATGTGTGTATCTGACTGAAACTATATAGTACCTATTAGATATGGTTATACCTTTGTATAACCATATCTATCGCAAATAAAAGTCTTTATCTTTATCTTTACAAAACTAGCCATATAATTTTCCAACTCAGGTTCGTGTTTTCGGTACTCGTTTTCGCATTTGATGGCGTGGTCACATACTTTGGCCCAAACATCGGAACCAATCATATTAACCTTTTCCTGTACCAATTATTTCACAGTAGTCATATTCATACTGATGTTTCTTTTGGATACGTATCCCTTTATTTGAGACCATATGTTTTCAATCGGATTGAAATCAGGATGATATGGTGGCAATCTTAGTACGCTGTGTCCATATTCGTTCATAAGTTTATCTATAGAGTATTCTACAAAGTCTGGTTTGTACTTGCAAATAATTTCATTTATTTCAAGTTTTGTTAATGACGGATCAATCGGAACGTTATGTTTGGATAGCCAATCAATCATGTCTTGCTTCCTGGTATTTGAATTAGGAGGTTTTTCTACGTACTTATTATGATATGCAGCATTATCTACTACTAGTACCGAATGTGGAGCTAAGTTTGGAATGAGTTGATTACGAAGCCATTTTTCATAGTTTTCATTGTTCATCGCGTTTTGATAGTCACCTGTTTTATCAGTAGACTGATACATTAACAATGCCCCAGGTATAAACCCCTTTCTACTACCAGCGTGCACTATTATAAGACGTTGTCCTTTAGAAATTAACTGTTTCACTCCGTTTTCTGACGAGTCAGCCCAGCTTTTACCTGCCAAATGTGAGGTATGGATGTATGTTTCATCTATATAAACAATCTCTCTCCCTTGCAATCTGTACTTTTTTATCGCGGCTAAAAACTTTACTCTTTTTAAACGAACATCATCTTTCTCGATAAGTAATTTTCTGTTGTTTTCAACTTTTTTATACCGAAATCCCATTTTTCTAAGAATTTTTCTTAGCGTAAAGTCACATCCCTTAAAATTTATGGCTTCGGATAACTTGGACTTCAGGGCTTTAATTGTAGGTACTTGTTTGTATATCAAATGGAAATTATACACTAATCGGCGTATAACGTTGTAGTCAAAATCGTCAAGACCTAGACAAAATAATTTATTTGGTCTACCCAACTTTGCCGACTTCGGACTATTGGAGGTGGATTGATTTATGTATTCTTTTTGCAATATTTTATTTACTGTTCGTTGAGAGATTCCACTGGCCTCCGAAACTCGTTTTTGGACTTTACAAAAGTAAGCAGTATAGTTGGTATGTTTGAATTTACCATTTTCAGTTAAGAAATATAAATAAATATTGAAAATAACTTCGCAGGCTTGCCGATCTAAACGTTTCCCTTTTCTTAGTGCTTTCGGCATGTCTGTTATAAATTGTCGAATAAAATCAATGTTTATTATTTACAAAAATGACAGACAAGAGTTAAATGTAAAGTCAAAAAAATATATAGGTGGCCTGCATTAATACACGAGTCCATGAAGTTTATCACAAAATCTAACATAAATATCAACAAAATATTTCTGTGGTATTAACTACTCTATATAGATACTTCGTCTTGCAATGCGACCGTTCCCTACGTTGTCTCGATGGGTACTGAGTGCGAGTGAAGTAGTAAGACAAAAACGAACATTTCCGAGAAAATACGAAAGGAAAGGATTATTCACTACATCTGTATAAGTATTTATCTCTATTAAATATATCACCGTCTCGTACCCATAAAAGTCTTATGGAGCTTACTATGGGGCCCAGTTCGATTTGAGTAAGTTGTCCTCTATATTTTTTTAACACCTCACTATGTACATATGTATCGAATAACCAATCACGAGACTTCAGTCCAGTGTAGCGTCGGTATTGCATGTAATCGTCTCGTAGTATAGCTCTACTTTCGCTGGAATCATTTATTAATGTTTGCTGCTGTTTCAGCGCAGTAACCGTGGAGGACGAGAGCAAGGCGTGCGCGGAACTGATCACGAAGTTCGTGCAAGCTGTCAGCTACCAGGATGACATTGAGCAACAACTCAATTTCTATGTGGAGTGTCGGTCCGCGTTCATCAAGTTGGACGCTGTGCTCGTTGGTCTAGTTTACGTAAGTTAAGTTTAAACCCCGACGAAAAAGAGGGGTGTTGAAAGTTTGAAGCATCTGTCTCTGTCTATGTGTGTGTGTGTGTCTCTGTCTCTGGCACTCTAGCGCTCAAACGGGTGGACGGATTATAATGCGGTTTTCTGTAAATTGTAGACTGCTAGCTACTGTAGTACTGCGATGGTAGACTCAACCATGTTTTATTAAAATCGGTTCTGTTGTTAGAAAGTTTTGAGTTTAACAAGGAAACAAGTCAGATTAATTTTAGACTAAGCTTTAATTTATTGTGTCGGGAGCGTTATAATTTTTTAATTTATAGGTATATAATGTTGGCACTAAAGTCTAGACCATAATTAGCTGCAAAAAGAAAAAAACAGTGATGGCGTTGTAAAATGTATAGTACAATCGTTAGTATTTTTATAACCGTTAAACTCGTTAACACTCGTTTCACCAAAAATAATGTTTTTCTAACTTATACAAGTTTTTTTTTTCAATGTACCGCCTACAAAGTGGGCAAAACCTTTTTCAGAATCTAACAAATACTTTTCTCTTTACTCTAACAAAATTGGTTCAGATAAACGCGAGATCATCGCGGACAAACAAACAAACAAACATACGGGTCAAACTGAGAACATCCTTTTTTAAGTCGGTTAAAGTACAAGTTCAAAGATTTATTTTATTCATAATAGCACAAAAATTGAGACTTAATGAACGTCATAGCATAATCAAGAAAGCATAATATAACATTAAGTAGGTGCCTAATTATTACATAGAACTTAATATATAAGGTGCAATGAACTGGTTTAATGCCAGATGTCCGTGTCTTGTAAAAAGTCATTAATTTTATAGTAGGCCTTAGTGCACAGAGTGTGCTTTATACATTTTTCGAATCGAGCTTCATCAAGTTTAGTATTTCTTGCGGAAGCGTATACAATAAAATTCGATATTGATAAGAGCAATAGGTAGACGCTTGAAATATTCACAGAATATTGAATTATATTATTTACTTTAAAAATAAATAATTAAATTAAAATAAAATAAATATTTAAGGGGGGCTCCCATACAACAAACGTGATTTCTTGCCGTTTTTATAGATAATGATACGGAACCCTTCGTGCACGACTCCGACTCGCACTAGGCCGATTTTATTTATTTATTTAGAAAACCAACAGCATTACAGTTTAATTCCCTTAATTAAATTACTTATTTACTACAGCCAATTATAGGTTTCCATCAATTACTTAATTCAAGACTCCTTAAATTATGGGGTTAGGTAACTATGTTTTGTTTATTATTGAGAGGGAGTGTGAGTGTGTGTTTATGTGAAGGTTGGTGTATAGCTATGATTGAAACTGTATTGTTATATTTTGTTGTGTGTCAAGAATTTTATGTTCAAAAAGACTTTTGGAATGATCGTATACGTCAATGTCGGAAAAAGTTTTATTATAGGTTCTAGCTATTCGAGTGAGGACAGAATTGTTGGCGTAATTGGTACGATGTGCCGGATGGTGGAATAGCGAGTTAGCTGTATGTCTGGTGCGGCGGCGCGGCATGCTCAGCGGCAGCTGGCTCACTAGCGCGGGGCAGTCCACGTGTGCGTGCCCAAGTCGTACAGCAGCGATATGTCGGCGAGTGTGCGGCGCGCCGTAAGACTCGGTATCCTGTGTCGCGAGCAGCTCTCCTCGTAGCCATCGATATATGCGTTGCTCTTAAAGGTAAGGTGTTTGAGGAACTTGGATTGAATTTTTTCAAGATTTTGCTGGTGTGTGATGTAGTGGGGATTCCAAATACTTGAAGCATATTCAAGTATACTACGTACATATGCGAATTATGCAAGATATATCCCTAAAAGGTTGGCAGGCGCACAGTGCAAACCCTAAGTTTAGGCTTTCCTGGTGATGATATATACATTCTCATTCATATTTAATTAGTGATCCAGGTGTAAGCCAAGATCACGCACTAGTTGAACACGTTCAATGGGCTGATCCTGGATTGTGTATGAGAAGTGCAAGGGACTGTGAAAAGGATATTAATTGACATTTGATGGTATTAACAATTTTATTAGTGATGTAATATTTCGATAATGTATTTAGGTCATTTTGAAGGTAAGCACAGTCCGTCGGTCCCTTGATCTCCAAAATTTTTTTTGTATCGTCTGCGTACATAAGAAAGGACGCGCTACTAAAGCAGGTGTAAATGTCGTATAGATAAGAGTTGTACAAGAGGGGCCCCAAGTGGGATCCTTGTGGGACACCAGATGATATATCCACGAAGTTTGATCTGAACCCACCAACCACAACCGCCTGTGACCTTTTGGTGAGGTATGATTGTATCCAGCGCAATAGGTCCCCGTGGATTCATAGGTGTTCCAATTTGTTCCAATTTTCAATGACGAGACCCGTTTTCGCCCTAGGAAAACAAGTCTTGTCTTTCTAGTCTAGTGACTGGTTTTGTTTGATGCAATGTTCCATTCTCACAAGGTTCGGAGCTGGGATCAACATGTAAACAAAACTATAGTTTTTATTACCTTGAAATGAAAATTACAAAATAAAATTAAGTAGATGATACTTATACAAACAAAAAAAACAAGTGGTATGGTATCCTAAAGTGCCACATTTCCGATATATTTGGAGGATGCAACCTCCTCCCGCTGCCTTTTTGGATTATTTAATTAGGCTTGATAAATGCGATAATGATTAATTTCAAATATTATTGATTAATCATAGACTGATATGAATAATTGTTCACTGTTTAGTATTTGACGAGTTTTGTTAGTGAGTGTTTGACTATTGACGACCCGAATGGCCGAGTCGGCAGTGACCCTGCCTACGAAGCCAAGGGTCCCGGGTTCGAGTCCCGGTGGTGGCAAATATTTGTTTGTTGAGAACGGATGTTAGCATGTCTAGCCTAGCATGCCTAGTCATGGTTGTTTATCTATCTAAGTATAATATTTATCTATATAAGTATGTGTATCGTTGTCTAGTACCCAAGATACAGGTAATCCTAGTTTGGGGCTTTAGAAAAAAAAAAAACTTAACCGGATAAAACCTGGACCTGGTTATGAGGCATCGCGATTTTGAATCTTATGCCATGGTAATTAAATTGATCGTTTCGTTCGTTCCCTTGGCCGTCGAGACCACGGGTATTTGGGGTGCTCAGGGCAGGATATTTGTCAAGGACATTGGGCGACGCCTGAGGGAGTTCCTGAGCGTTCCTGATCCAAAGGATCTCACTCGCCGTGCAGCGCGGTAATGCTGCCAGCGTGATGGGTACCTTTGGGTCGGGCATGTCCTGGGGCGGTTTTTTTTTTAGTATTGTGTTTTTTTATTGTATTCAGTTTTTAGGCGTGTCTAGTTTTAAATTATTAGTTACTTAGGTTATTTTAATTGACGATTTCGGATTATTTATTTTATTTCGATTATACGTTTATTTTTAATTACCATAAACTAATAGTTAGAGCGACTGCTAAACATATAAGATTAAATTGAAAACCTATAACGGCAAAGTGGCGTCCCTGGACGCCGCTAAGCCACCCAGTGGTTAGTACCTCTCATTACCTAATCTTAATACAACATGACCCGCATGTAAACACCAACCCGACAACAAAACGCTACAAACCACCACCTTGGTTCGAGTTATACCTACCTACTTAATTTAAGTGGTTTTTCTCAAGCTGCCTGAACTGCCTTCTATTAAATAGTTTAGACAAACTGAGAACTATTTTTATTTATTTTTTATTTAATTTATTGATCTTAAAAAATCCACAGCTAATACAATTATATAAGGCAAGAACAATAATCTTAAGATTAGCCAATAAGAGATTTAAATTTTTTGTTTAAATATTATAGGACAGACGTACTGAGCGATTATACTTACATGTATATTAAAATTATAACCAAAACTAGTTATACATATATGTAACTTGTGTTGATTTAGTTTTAAAAATTAAATTTATATTATTGCAAGTTGAGATGTGGTGTGCCGGTTGTGTAAGTAGTGAAGGTTGTATGTGTTGTGTAGTCTTAGTATAAATAAGAAAAGGTGTAGTGGTGTGGGAGTTATTGTACTTGCTTAGGGCTACGACGACGATGGTCTTGGGATCGGGTCGGGACTGTGTCTATTGAATTGCCACTAAGCAGGGTGAGTATAGGTGAGTAGGCTTTCGTATGACACGGCAGATACATCATCAATGTATCTGTTTGTTTTAATACTTCAAATAATATTTTTCTTAAAAACCTGTTTAGAGGTGTTAAATATGTCTAGGTCCTTATCTTTGGAAAGCTTGTTGTAATATAAATAAATATAGTTAAAAAAAACTAAAAAACTCGCTTTTAAAGCACTTCGAACTAAAAAGTTGAAAATAATTTTTAATATAACCTAAAGTAAAGTAAATTAACGTTTATTTGCATGAATATAGGTGTACATTAGGTATTTTATAATGTCATTTAAATATTTTGCGCTATATTCTGCCATGCAGACGTGCAAATGTTATTATTATGCAAAACAATAATCATAAAATTATATTACATTAGGTTAGTTATCTATCCAAAAATGTCAAGTTACATTCACAATAAAATAAAATTCTCATCATATAATAATAAAATATGTCAGATTCAGATCAGTTGCCCTCCAAGAAGTCCTCTAACTTATAGTAACATTTTTCAACTAAGAAATATCTAAGATCAGCCTTATAAGAATGTAGTTGGTCAATGTCCCTTATTGATTTAGGCAGCCTATTATATACTTTTGGCGCCATACCAAATATGCTTTTGCTAAATAAAGCAGTAGAGCGGGCAGGTGCACTTAGTTTAATATCTCGTTTACTATTAACTGTCTTAAACAAGTTCCAGTTTGTTTTTACAAATACAGCAGTTTCGTAGATGTACAACGATGTCAATGTCAATATACCTAACATCTTAAAATGAGGTATGCAGCTGTCTGTTGGTTTCAACTTACAAATTGCCCTTAAACACCGTTTTTGTGCTATAAATGCCTTATCTTTGTCTGTTGAGTTACCCCAAAAAATAATTCCATACCTTAAAGTCGAGGCGACAAAATATAACCTTAAAACAATAATGAATAAAAAATACTATTATTATTGTGAAACAAAAAGCGTCGGGCGCTTTGTTCCATATCTTTCGTACATCGAGCGCCCGACGCTTTTTGTTTCACAATAATAATAGTATTTTTTATCAATTTTTGTTTTAAGGTTATATTAAAAAATATTTTTAACTTTTTAGTTCGAAGTGCTTTAAAAGCGTGTTTTTTAGTTTTTTTAAACTATATTTATTTTTTATTTTTTAGTTCGAGTGCGCGAGCCGGAAAGTAAGTAGACTGTTTTGTCAATCACCCAAATACGTTTCAATTTTGGAAAATGACAAATGAGAAATTAATTATTCCTGGCGATCCTAATCAGGATAATGAGATAAACTTATGAAATTATTACATTGTCGCTGATTCTTGATAAGTGTACAAAGTTTGAATTGAATCTGTCCGTTTAAAGTGGGTCAAAATCGAGTCCAAAGGAGTCGGTTACAAACGAACAAAAAAACAAACATACAGGTGAAGCTAATAAAAGCGTGATAAAGACACCTATTCATGACGGAGTTTTGTGCATAGTTAGACCGAGATAGGAGGACATGGAAGAGAGGAGTGTGCCTGGTTCTTTTATTCGGAACATTTAACCGAAGTGCTGAGGAGATTAATTCAGGACAGTTCAGCCTTCCATTACAGAGGTCATGAAGAAATAGCATGTCCAGGAGACACTGCCTGTCCTCAAGTGTTTGCAGTTTGTGCATTTCCAACGAAGTATTGTAGTTCTTCAAAGCAGAGTGGTACAGCCAGTGCGGTCACTAAGATGTTTAATGAATTTGCGTTGTAATGATTCAATTGACTCCAATGTGGCATATGTATTGGGGTCGCCAGATAGGGTTACCGTATTCCAAAACACTGCGCACGTACGAGTAGTAGAGAATATTTATACACAGTGGGTCAGTGAATGCCTGGAATGACATTTATTTGAATAAAATAAATGTCATTCCAATGCAATTCCATTCACACGTAATTACTGCATTTTCAATGATTGTATTTTTCTCATCTTGACCTCCAAATATCTCTGAAATGTGACACTTTGGGACACCATGCTACTTTTTGTTTGAATAAATATCGTCTACCCATATATACTGCTCTGATTGTGCGCGAATATTATGAAAAAAATTATGACGGCGGGGGATATGCCAGCTACCATAGAAAAATCTTCGAATAGAACCCCTTCGATAGTTATTTAGCTTTTAGAAATCCACCTGTGTCGTAAGGAATATATTTCTGTATCCTGATATACCTACCTATGAGTGTAAAGTGTACCTAAAGTTAATCGAAAAGTTGAGTCGGAAGAGTGGAATTCCTGGATGTTTGGGCGGGCAGGCATGGCCCCCCCTGTATCCGCCAATGTCTCATTAGCTATGGTACCTTGCATGCTGAACACGATGGCATATAATTCTTGCGGAAGTAGTTCGCTTTTGAAATTTTGAATTTTTTGTATGAGATTTTTCGTATAATTGACGTAATGAGATGTAGCGGCTGATCGCTTTGAGTGTAAAAATACCATATAAACAATAGACATTTATTCATATAAGAAAAAAAACGAATAGTAGGTGGGCAGCTATCCAGTAAGTTAATAAGGTGTCATGTCAATGTATTTTTGGTGATCGTGAGGGTGATATATGTTGCAGGCAATTTGTATGATTCAGCATTTTACAAACGGCGTAGTCCGTTTACAAACGCGCGTTGCTATGTGAAATGAAATGAAATCTTTATTGATATTATTATGGTTTACAAGATTTTACTTACAAAACTAAGGATATACTTAATTAGGAACATTTATATCGTAAAATAGGAGGGATCTGTGACAACCGAACTAGTGAAAAACACTGTATCTCGGTAGTCAAATGGTGCTCGATAAATTACATGTAAGGGATGAGCAACTTACTTCTCAAGTAGATTAGGTTTCGTCTAGGTACTGGGGCAAAAACAAAAATTATGGATATAGAATTAGAATAAAAAAATAATAAGAAAAAAAAAATGTGCCTGCTCTTTCGAGATGATAGGATGTAAGATTATAAACTTAAAGTAGATGAAAAGCAGGGTGAGTGGTTGAGGTGTTGAGTTGTGTCTGCACAAAACTAATGAAAGTTAAATGCAGGGTGTGTAATTGTATGATAGTGTGTGTGTGTGTGTGTGATGTGAAAAAAAGCAAATTGTAACTATGTTTTAAGAAGATATTCGGTTTCTTCATAGCAGAGATTTTGTAACCACTTCGTTAGGTGAGTTTTGCAGATGTTCTTATTGAGGGGATACATATTGAGAATTCGATTGATGCTGTTATATAGACGAGGGCCGAAGATCAGGAAAAACCTTTCAGAAAAAGCCAATCTGTGTTTTTTCATTGATGACGTATTGAAAACTCTATCATTTGGACGTGTAGAGAGTACAGCTGGGTCAAAGAAAAGTTTTGAGTGCTGTCTGAGAACTAGATGTTGTATGAAGAGTTGGCGAACAGTGAGGACACCACATGTCTGATAAAGGTGATATGTTGGAAAGAGTTTAGGCCTAAAAGTACAAACCTTGAGAATAGCTCTTTGAGCTCTCTCTAGGCCCAACATATCCGTTTTACCGGCACCACCCCAAGATGAAATGCAGTAGGTAATAATCGACTGACACAGTGCCAAGTAAACCTGTCTTAAGAGCCGTGGGTCCGCAACATGCCTGAGATTTTTAAAGACGTAAATGAGTTTACGTACTCTGTTGGTGATTAATTTTATGTGTTGCGAAAAGTTTAAATTTTTGTCCAACAGAACACCCAGGTACCTTATTGTGTCGGTCTTTTCAAGAAAGCTGCAGCAGCAGTTGCTGTCCACAGGTCTTTGGCAGGTATGAGCAATGATCTGAAATCTCGGTGCCGGTTGGGAAGAGTTTCGTACTGCAAAAGCCATGTACTTAGTTTTATCAGTATTTAATGAGAGAACATTGCTAAGTAACAATTTCGTTACCCTGTTAAAACCCTCCTGAGCATATTTAAAAGTTTGATCCCAGGTTTTCGTAGCGAAAATGAGTGCCGTATCATCTGCGTAAGAGAAAATTCGTCCGTTTTGAAGTTTAACATCGCACAGATCATTGATATAAATAAGAAAGAGTGTGGGACCTAATATGCTTCCCTGAGGCACACCTTGAGTAACTTTAAGGTCAGAACTGACACATTCGCCTATTTTGACACACTGCTCTCTATTATCAAGATAGTCTCTGAAAAGTTTAAGTTGAGTACCTCGGATTCCCATTTTTTCCAATTTTGTTAGCAGTATAGGGATAGAGACCGTGTCAAAGGCCTTTGCTAGATCGAGAAAAACACCTATTGTCTTCAGCCCAGTGTCCATACACTCAACAATATGATTTGTGAGTTCATGGACAGCGTCATCAGTGGATTTTCCAGATCTAAAACCAAACTGTTGATCGGAGAGCAAGCCTTTCTTTTCAAGATAGTCGATTAGCCTACCATTTAATATGCGCTCTAAGAGTTTAGAAATGGCAGGCAGAATTGAAATAGGTCTGTAATTATTAACACGGTCTCTATCCCCAGCTTTATGTATAGGGTGGACAACTGATTTTTTTAGAACAGTGGGAAAACATCCAGTGTCCAGGCAAATATTGAAGATGTAGGTCAGTGGAGCGACGAGAATGTAGCTGTAATCCTTTAGAATTGTATTAGGAATTTTGTCCCAACCAGTTGAACTATTATTTTTAAGTCGTTTGATAAGTGTTTCCACTTCGCGTTCATTTGTATTGATTAAAACAAAGGATTGGGGATGAGAGTGAGATGGGGGGACATCCTCAGTGGTATCAATTGGCTCAATAACACCGTACGTTTTGGCAGCTATATTACTGGCTATGTTTATGAAAAAGTCATTTATATCATCGACATTGTTATTATTCTTGGTAGACGTGAGAAGTTCAGTAGCAGCTGTTTTTACTCTTTTAGTATGTGTTATGTTTTTAATTACTTCCCATATTTTTTTTGTATTTTTACCTGCTTCTTGTATTTGTTTCTTATCATAATTTATTTTTAGGTTTTTAAGCAAGTTACTGCATGTGTTTCTATATCGGATATACGTGGTTTTAAGGATTAAGTTCTTAGGGTTCAATTTTAATTTAGCATGCAGTTGATCTCTGTTTGCCACACATCGTAGAATTCCTGTAGTGATCCATGGTTTTATAATATGCTTACGACGAGAAATTTTCTTTGTCACTGTGTTCGCTTCAATTGATTGTTTGATTTTAGATATAAGGTAATTCAATGCAATGTTTGGATCGGTACTTGTATATATTGGCTGCAGGTCGATATTTTCCATGGCTAGTTTGAAACCTTCATTGTTTAATATTGTGCGCTCTCTAGAAGGCGATATTCTGTGGATGTTACAGCCAAGGCATAGAAGAGCGGCTTGGTGATCTGTGACTGTAGAATTAGTAACAAGAGTTAATGCTGGATGCTTAGTCTTTAAGATTATATGGTCAAGACAGGAACCATCCTGATGGGTCGGGAGTGTATGAGCTGGCAATAATCCATGAAATGAGCAGAGGTCTAAATATTCATCAGCTGTATTTTTTCTTGTATCTGGATGGATGTTGATATTGATATCTCCGATTACAGTAATGTTTTTGAAATTAGATACGCTTTCAAGAACTGAGTCCATTGAATTAAGAAAATTTTCTAGGTTTTTATATGATGGGGAGCGATAGATGGCTATAATGGCCGTCTCCACCCCAATTTTGATTACCAGGCAGTTGCCTTCAGCAAAAGTTGGTTCTTCAACCGTGGTACTAAGGTTATTCTTAGCGTAGACAACAACACCGTCGTTCTGAATGGGGTTATGTGTAGTAGAGAAGCTGTTGTAATCATCGAGTATCGGTATTATTTTGTTACATGATACCCAACATTCAGTCAAGACCATGATGTCGCAATCAATAGCAAGTTGTTCTAAAAATATCTGGTAGTTGTCTATATTATGCCCTATGCTGCGAATATTTTGCGTGAGTATAGTAAGACAGTTAGGGAGTCTGAGAGAATAGGATTTGCATTCCTGAACATCACATGGTAAAGATTCAGACACCCTTATATTGTCTATTTCATTTTGTATATCATGGAGCTCTTTTACCGCTTGGTTCGATGGAGCAGAAGTGATCAGTAGCATTATGTTGATGGGTTACAAGTTGCATAAGATGTATGAGTTGGTCGTGCAGGGTGTCTTCGAGGCGAGTGTTTGGGTATGTGTGTGTTAGTATGTAAGGTAAAATAGTGTGAAGATGGTATGTGTAAATATGATATGAGTGAGTGAGTGTCATAGTGGTATTCCTTGAGATAACATTACTTTTTGTAATGATGAACAGGTTGAAATACATATTAAAAAGCAGGATTATTAGTCATTGTAAATCTATCAATTTCGTGAGATCAGAATCGGAGTCAATACGTGCGCAGGGCTCTCCATCAAACTTGCGCAAGTATATTTTTCCATACGAGGACCAGCAGTATTTGAACTTATACTGACTAGCAAATTCTCTTGCCTTAAAAAAGAGTTGCTTGGTTTTGATTGTGAGACATTCCGACACGAATACAGATTCCTTGGGGCATGTGATTCCGAAGTGCATGGTGTTCAGTTTATCGCCTTTATTCTCTTTGTTGAAAGTTTTAACCGAATCTAGCAGTCGTTCCTTCGTGAGAACCGAAGTGAAGTCCACAACTATCGCTTTGTTCTCTTTCTTAGAGTTAACGCGGTAGACATCTTTTATGTCGGAGCTATTAATCGGTGCCTTTACAACGTCAGCAAACTTTGTAACCAAGTTGTTGAGATCCTGCTTGGATTCGATTTTTGGTTTAGGAATATTCCTAATCTCAATGCTTGAACCCCTCAACTGACGTTCCAAATACTCAACTTTATCTTCCAGGTTGCAAATGTTCTGGCGATAATCCTGTCTCTCGGATTCAATTTTTTTCATCTGAACAATAACTTCATCATATTTTGCCGACGTGAAATCAACAAATTCCTGTAGTTTGGAATTTTGAGATTTAATTTCGTCCATGGATGCGCGCAGGGTGGTGAAATTCTGATTTTGTTGATCCTTAAACTCTTTAATGACTTGCATAATTTCATCACGGAATTTTGTAAAATCAGGTTGGACGTCATATTCACTCTTCTTCCTTTTGTTGCGCTGAAAACCGTAGTCCGAGGAGGAGCCAGCATCATCTATCTTAGATGCGCTTAAGTTGGGCTCAGAAGCATGGTGAGTCATCGGTGAGACGTTGCCAGCCGTTGCGGGTGTTGTTGGCGGGGTGCGCTTAATCATCGTTGAAAGTACCAGGCGAGCAGAAGAGCAAGGTGATGCGTACTGACCGGTTCTTGGCGGCGGGGATTACCGGGGCGGGGCATCGGCTGCAGGCGCAAGATGTCGTCGCTCCGGGGGGCAGGCGCAGCTTTGTTCACCGAGCAGGTGCCGTGCAGAAGGAGGATCGTAGGCGGGGCGTCACAGTACGAGAGGGAGGAGTCAACCAAAGAAAGATAGCTCTTAGGTTGTTATGTGCTCCTAATATTTTGTTGATAATTAATTTAAACTTATTTATTGAATTTGAGAAATTAAAAGTAAATCGACACTGAGAAGTACGTCTGCTCGCTATCGAGGTCCGGGGGAAGAGGGATGTGTATATGTGGCAGGCAAATTGTAAGATTCCACATTTTACAAACGGCGTCGTCCGTTTACAAACGCGCGCTGCTATGTAATATGCCGAAGGCAAATTGACACTCCTTTACGTTTTTAGTATGTTTTGTTGTTCTTACATGTTCAACCTAACACGAAGGATAAACGAGGCTTCGCTTCGCTCACCCTCTTTACCCTTCACCTAAGCTACCGCAGCGTTTTGCCCTGAGAATTTGCTATTTTAATTTCAATTTGCAATTTGCCTTCGGCATATTACATAGCAGCGCGCGTTTGTAAACGGACGACGCCGTTTGTAAAATGTGGAATCTTACAATTTGCCTGCCACATATACGTTTAGTGAAAACTTAGATTTAGATGGCAAAAATTAGTTTACAAAGTTATAATATCGTATCCGAAAATTAATGGGTTTCGAGTGATTTCGGTTTTACAGCAATTTTCTCAAATAAAATTTATGGACCTGAGCGGACAGATTAATTAATAAATCTTCCTTGTTTAATTTAATTAATTAATAAATCACCTTTGTATCCGGATAGGGTATAATAGGATTAAATTTGCTGGAAATGGACTATACTTTAAATCACCCTGTATAAAGTAGACGTCATGAAAACACTACCCTCCTAAACCGCTTTATGCGCTATGTATTTTAAAACAAAATTAAACAAACTCACTTGATAGAGTCGTGCATAAGCGATATGACGATGGGGTCCTCGATATTCGTCAATCATCTCAAAGAAAAGTATGAGACTATACCCACTACACCATTCCTTTAAAAAAAAATGCCTGACATGTCCTAGCAAGGTCATGGTATGGTGGACAGACACCTTTGTTTTCCTTGTACTATGTCAACTATGAGGTAGGGTAGTACCGTGTGTGGTGTATGTACCCCGCAGGCGGTGAACTCGCTGTGCGTGCGCGCAGGCCGGCGCGGCGCGGGCGGCGCGTGGCTGACACGCGCATGCGCCGCCTACTGCTTCGTGACGGCGCCGTCGCTGCGGTGCGCGCTCACCAAGCTGCAGCTGTACCTGCTGTCGGGGCAGGTGGCGCTGCTCAACAACTGTCAGGGGCAAGGTGCGTTGGCTCACTTCACTTCTTTGTTGTCAACACCGCAACAATGCAGTCGATGATATGCGGTGTTTTAAATTGTCGTTACTGACGACCGGTTTAACCAATAGTGTAGTGACCCTGCCTACGAAGCTGACGGTCCTGGGTTGGAATCCCGTTCAGGGCAAATATTTGTGTGATGAGCATGAATATTCTTTTCTTATATGTATTTATCGCTATTAAATATATCGTCGTCTAGTACCCATAACAAAAGCCTTTTCGAGCTTACTATGGGTCTAGTTCGATTTGTGTAAGATTGTGAAGTCATTAATACGAAATTAGCTCGCCATCTCGCCGAGGCATATTCAAGTGAATGATTCACGGACGACCAAAATACTTGTATCCAATCGGAATCGCGTTTGGCAAAATAGTTTCTAAACTCAATCGCTTTGAATAGCTAAGAAACCCTAGCAGTAACTTGAAATAGTAACGAGCCTGACACCTGCCAGTACTGAGACAGTGTGGTTGACTGTAGAATGAACCTTGCTTCCTTCTAAATACAGACTGATATCATCACGATATCATGTACTATATCATCTGTTGCAGCTGAAGCAAATTTCAAGGCACTAGTGGGCTTGATACCTGACATCCCAGAGTACATACTGGAGGACGGACAGAAGAAACCGACAAGCGTCAAAGTGGGCGGACTCTTGAGCGACTTCTTGTCTACACTGCTCATATTACCTGTAAAGCACTTATGCGATAAGAGTTTCTTATTAGCTTAAGTCTTACTACCTTTACTGGGATTAAATAGTTTTATCGAAACACGTATCATAAACCCTCTTTAATGATATACTACTTGGTAAAGAAACATTTCATCTGAATATAGTATCAATATTTCGACATATTATGACATTTCGAACGCCCGCCTGCGTGCCGCCCTTAGTTTGTCTATGAAGTTGGTACTACTGAACAAACTAAACAATTGCAGAGCAATGATCAATGTCACAATGCCGGTCGAACATGCGGTTCCTGAACGCATCAAAGAGGGCTTATGATATGTGTGTAGATAAACTAGTGTATGTAACTGTACATAATTAGGCATTAAAACTCTCGAGTGATATTATTATCGAGCCGATCGAGTTTTAGTGCCCTACATTATGTATCAGTCACATAATAGTAGTTTATGTGACTGCTATTTAATGGAGGGCATTAATACTCGAGAGTTCGGCTCGTTTCATAATAATAACACTCGAGAGTTTTAATGCCTAATTATGTACAGTTACATACACTAGTGTATCTACACCCATATCATAAGCTCTCTTTGATGTGTTCAGGAACCGCATGTTTGACCGGCATTGTGGCTCTGCAGTTGTTTAGCTTGTTCTGTAGTACCAACTTCACAGACAAACTAGGGGCGGCACGAAGGGGGGCGTCGGCGTTCGAAATTTGAATGTCATAATATGTAGGAAAATTACACATTACGGTTATAATGTGTAATTTTTCAGATAATAAATGAGTTTTTACCAAGTAGTTTAACATTATGCTGATCGTCACGTGCGGTTTTTCGTACGCAGTAAAGAGGGTTTATGATACGTGTGTAGATAAACTACTATTACTTATGTTTGGCTGGTTCCCCGTCTTTTGCTTTTCATACTCACATGTTTTAACAAATGTGTCGTTTAGAATCAAAACTGGTCAAGTGCTGGCACTGTGTTTATAATAAACACTGGTGTTTATTTTAAACTTTGAAAACCAATGAAAATTTATAGTGGATTTGACCAGTTTTGATATAATAGGCTAATATTTATACAAAACTAGCTTTTGCATATTATAATATACTAATGTGATTTTTTATCATGCTGAATAACTTTTTGACATTTTCCTATTCACTCACACATTCACATATTCACAGGACAACGTGGATACGAACTGTAAAGCGTATATTCTAAGTGGCTTCATCAAAACTCTCGAGAGGATACACTGGAGGAAAACTGACCTATTGTATTACACGACGCTCTTGCACATTTTGGATCTCCTATGCAATATGGCCCAGGAAGACTATTCGTATCACATTGAGTCAGGTAAAGCATGATTTGTAGTGGCTTGAGTATGTAAAACAATATTTGCTGCGTTAATATTTTGTAGCGCTAAGGTGATAGGAAATATCATACAGTATGTGTTTTCTTTCAGTTCTCTCAAACGATGTCCTATATGGATCCGACCCTGAATTCATAGAGATTTTAGAGAAGTATTCCACGACGATATGCCAGGAGCTACTGGTTGTGTTGAAGGCCCTGGGAGACGCGAATGAGGCAAAGAGGCAGAGTAGTCTATGCGTAGATTTGTTCTGCCGAGTGGTCACTCGTGCGGACTTGGAGCAAGGCTCAATGTTTGCTCTAGCGACCAACCTGTGGATGTTGTTGCAGAAAAACAAAGATTCTCACACCAAGCTTACTGTAAGTATCTGTACTGCAGAATATTATTTTACCCCTTGAAATCTTGTTATTATAGCTTATCTAATTTAAAGATCAAGATAATCAAAATATATATCTTTTCTTTTCAGAAATCAATTTTGACTATTTTGGACAACGACTCTTATCCAGCTCGCAAAAGTCTGTTCAAGAAACTACAAGAATCAGCCATTGCTTTGTGATTCCAATATTAATTAAGTTACTACGCATATAAGATGTAATGAGTAATGATAATATAATGTAAATTAAAAATAAAATGACCGATGGTAGTGTAATAAAATGTCGTATAAAATAAAACGTATGATCCAAATATCAATTCGTTGTAAATTATTATTTAAGTTGACGTAGGTCCGAGTTCGGTCGACAGAACTCCAAAAAAAAACGGTCAAGTGCGAGTCTTAAATCGCGCACGAAGGGTTCCGTACCACCGTTCAATGGAAGCGATGGTGTGGAGTGAATAGTTTGGATTTTACACAGCAAAATATTGTTTACAAAGTTATTGGTGCGGTTACTTTCACACTCCATGTACGTAACCAGGTGCATCCATAAGTTTGTATGTGGTATTGAAAGAATTGTTGTATGGGAGCCCCCTTAAATATTTCTTTTATCCTGTTTTTTAGTATTTGTTGTTATAGCGGCAACATAAATACGTAATCTGTGAAAATTTCAACTCTCTAGCTAGCTAGGTTCTTGAGATACAGCCTGGTGACAGACGGACGGACGGACGGACGGACGGACGGACAGCGGAGTCTTAGTAATAGGGTCCCGTTTGGAACCCTTCGGGTACGGAACCCTAAAAACAACCTGAAGCCAATAATAAAACGACAACGTTATGTGTCGTATATCTGCGATCGTAGACTAATCTGGAATCGAAGAGAATAAAACCTTAGTAGGAAATAACAAGTATAAAAAAGTAGTCACCTAACTGAATAGTTTTGCGTACTGACCTCAGCTATCTGCACTTGTCACTTGCAACTCTCTCGCGATTCGCGACCCCAGTCCATTCTGAGATGTAGTAAGCGGACATTGCCTGCGACACGCTCCACTGCGCCGCGTCTGTTGCACGGATCTTTCACCTTTGCTACAATGACGCCTATAAAACGGTGCAATTGCAATATTGTCGCGTTACTTTCATCCCGACCCGACCCACAATACACCGCGATACAGACCGAGTAGTGCACTTTTAACATACTATTTTGGGTTTATACCCATTCTCAAAATGTCTAAACTCGGATGTCTGGTACGGACAAATAGAATTCTCCAAGCACAGTAAGCAACAAAGTGACATCGTTCGTCTTTATGGCGCGAGTTGACTTGGCTGTTGCCGACTGCACTTTAGATAATTTTATTAATTTTTGTGACTGTGATTATCAAATTCGTCTTTTTTTCAGTTTTTGGTTTGGGCAATATGTGAAGGAGTGATCAGTGAAGAAGAAAAGCAGAAAGGAGGGTTTGTGGAAACGTTGGATTTCTCGCCGATCTTTCAGTCTGGTTAGTACGTAGAACACCATAGCAAACGCACGGTTTTCGATATATCATTCACATAGCCACCAAAATATACTTACTTATAGATGCAATCACAAACATCCCAATAAACGTAGCTTTGCCATCACCACTGATTTTAAAGTTACAGTAAAAGAAGTTGTGGTTGTTTTCAGGCCCGACTTCATTGGCTTCAGGTCCCCTAAGTTCAGCAATACTCAAAGCTGACAAAAGTCAATACCCACAGTTGTTCGACGCAATCGTCAGTAGTTCTATAGACTCGATACAAACTCGAGTAGCGCCAAGAGATTCGTTTTCAGCCGATCGATTCGGCTTTAATCCCATCGCCAGTTCGGGTTTCCTCTCTGGCGTGAAGTCAGCTAAATTGGTTGCGAAACCGAAGCCTCAACCACATCATGCTCAACCGCACCGAGCGGTTCCGAACGAGCAACGACTGAGTCCGTTACAATTGTACGACATCCGGACAGTTCACGATGCCGATTACAAAGTTTATAAACCGGAAGAAAATGAACAACAAGAAATCTTAGCGTCTTTGAGAAGAGATCCTTCGGTCGCGGCATACTTTAAACCAGCGGCGACCAATATTGAAGTGGCTCATCCCATAAAATACCGTACAGAACAACCAATCGAAAATGCTGAAAGTTTAGAACAGAACTATAGGCCAAATGCTTATATTGCAGGACCTTCAAGAATTCGTCGGTACACTGATGGTAGGAGAAGCGAGAGATTGAGGAAGAGCAGCGAAGAGGACGAAGAAGCTGAAGATCCTTACTACTACAAACCTAAAGCTTTTGATGGTGGACATTACAGCAGCGCCTACAAACAAGAAAAGGACCCCAACAAAGAATATGACTATCCTTATGATTATGATTCTGGATACGACCATAAAGAGTATGAAAGAATTAAGGACATATCCGAAAAGCAAGCGGCGGAAATTAAACAGAACCCTGAAAACTGCAAAGAAGTTTTAAAAGACGGCATGAAGTGTGTGACATGCAAAGATCCTAAAACCGGAGGAAACTTTGAATCGTGTTCCTATGTGGCGGAGCCCAAGAACAACAAGTACGCTTACTCCAAAGAGCGAAAATTTGACAGCAAGGACGAACCCGACGCGCCAAAGTCAGCTCCGAGACCCGTCAAGTACGAGGAAGAGAAAGACGAGAAGGACGAATCACCCCAGTACGAGAAACTGACGAGCGCGCCCGAAAAGAAACATCATAGCCAGTACAAGAAGGCCGAAGAAGATGACGACGACTCCGAAGACGACAAAGATGACAAAGGTAAATACAAATCCTACTATGTTCACAGCTCCAAACCCGGAGGAAAGCCGAGCGCGGCTCTGACGCAAGCCAGTGACGAGGAGTCAGAGGAGAAGTCCGACACGGTAAACAAGCCATACAACTACAAAAAAAACATTCCCGGATTTTACACTGACAACAACCCCAAAAAAGATGTTGAACATGTGCTTGCCGAGTTCAAGAAAAAGGATCGGTCTGCTTGCAAAAAGGTACAAAAGAACGGTATGACGTGTTTCCAGTGCATTGACAGCAACGGCCTGAAGAATGAAGAATGCATGTATGTGTCAGAATCGGCACCCCAACGCAGCCACCTAGCTTACCAAGAGCTGAAAGAGTTCACGTCGAAGCCAGCGACATTAGAGGGCGGTAGTAACGATGAAGCTGAAAGCCAAATTATCACGACAAGTTCCCCTCCTTTAGCATCGCCACGAAAATCAGCCGCATATGTTCAGACTAACTCTTATGGTAGGAAGCTGAAAAGAAAGAAGGCCCCACAAGCGGCTGCGGTCGCGGCGGCAGCCAGCCCTGTGACGTTCGCGACGCCGCTCGCGGTGCCGACGCAGCAACCCAACAGGGCGCGGAAGGCCAAGAGAAGCGAGCAGTCCATCCAGGAGGGCGAGCAGCGCGCCGCTATCGTCGTCGCCGAGACGAACATCGCGCCCCCAGAAGAGTTCGCCGGAGCCAGCTCGCACGGCGCGTTCTGGGCGGAAACCATGCCGCGGTACAGCGCCGCGCTCGGAGTCACTCTGCCCGAGTACATGCTCGCGAGATCCGAACACGAAGCTTCCTTCGACGAAGCCGTCGCTGGGGCGTAAATAGAAGCTGTGAAATACATAATGTTGGCCAACATAAATATTGTTAATAGAGCATGTCCGTTGTCCAACAGACGCTGTCTTACAAAAATGAAATCTGGACAAAAGGCAACGGGCCTTTGTTGCGTAAACAGATTTCATGGTTTGACAGGCAAGCATCAAGCAAAAAGCGTTTCCAAATAAATCATTGAAACCGACCGGCGATCATATTATTGTATCGACTTTTTGTTTTTGTTGTTATGTGTAGGGCTTGAGTATTGTATAGTTTTTTGGCATTTTTATTGTTTGCCCAACTCCACTATGATATTAAGTGTATGTTTTGTTATCTAGTTTTAGTAAATGAAAATAAATAAAATTATTTTAATATGTTATTGTTTTATTTCTAGGTATTAATTTTAAATTTACTAATAACTGCCTACCTAGATTAGAAATCTTGCGTGGAAATGTTGTCATCCCTTTTCTATTTACACCGAAATAATACGGGTGCAGCTCAGGTTTAAATTTCAATAGCTAAGAGAATCACGAATCTGAAGCGATATTCTAATGTGTACGCTCAGCTGTTGAAGCAATAAAGAAAGCATCGTCATGCAATCAGAAATGTTGGCATGATTTCCGGCCAGCGTTCTACTTGTCAATACAGATTCTACTGTTTCTATTTTTGCTGGTAATTGTCCAACTCCCGAGACGTCACGAGGGGCAGTCTCCGCGGGTGTACGCAGACTACAGTTGTTTTGTACACACCAGCAGACGTGTTGCTGTGGTATTAATACATACACCGATCGGGATTGCCGGTCGATCATAAAGTTCGTGCCTACTAAAAGGAGCATCTGTTTTTGCGACGCCATACGCTGGGATTGTGTGCTCTGTAGAAGCCGTTCGATTTGGGATTATCCACATTGTTTTGAAGTTGGAAACCGTTATGGTAAGTGTTGTCAATTTTTTGTGAGCATAAAGTTTCTAACCACACTATGCCGAAACCACGCGACCGAAGTACGGTGTGATTACGCCTGCCTGCAAAGCTATTCATTTCAAAGTCACCTATGCCCGCATTTGCTCCCGGTTGGTAGCGCTGGCGTAGTTGGAGGCAAAGAGTTTCATTCATCTGAGGTTAAGTTCAAAACACGTCACGTAATTTACAAACATACTCTCTCGGCTCTGGTAAAATTAACCTCAAATGAGGTAAGCACGCCATGTATATGTATATGTATAAGAAGAAGTAAATAGAATTTGACAACTGCAGATAGCCTCCAGCTACACCAGCACCATCTGCAATGAGCTTTTGAGATTAGGTGCCATTAGTAGCAACACACTTATTTTATTTTATTTTATTTATTAGGTTTACTAACAGTTTGTGCACGAGATAATAGAGCTTGTCGTAATTACGTCACGTTTTGGCGTACAACCGCATTTCGGTCGGGCGTGTTCCGCAACTCATATTATACAATACTGTCGCGTTATCGCGTAATCGCCGCGCGTATAGTATAGTAATCAGTCGCGTAATTTCGGCATAACTACAAACACGATTACTTATTTCATAGATTGATTAATTAGGATACTGAATAGTCCAGACGACTTTCTACTAGCAAATTACTTAAAATCAATGATCGATTGGAAACAGGGCCGCTTAGATTTATGGATTTTGCAATGAAATCAGATTAAAGATGCCTTTATTAATTTAGTGCTGAGCACTTCTTTGCGATTTCAGTGACCTCCAAATAGTTGTAATAAAAATGTGTTCCCAATCATTTATATTTTGTCTCGCTGCCAATTCTTCCATGAAGAAAAACCTGATTGATGTTGTAATTTTTTAACAGATAACGGACTTGACAAAAAAGTGTATTTTATGCAACATTTCATTCGTAACTTTCTGTCGTAGGTATATATTTTTTTTTACGGAAATCCCTATAGTCTCAGAGAGTAGCCAGAAATTTAAAGTATCTACTTTATAGATGACCGTGTTCTTTACGTTGCAATTTAGATCTAGTGGAGCGTCGTCAAACATTCAAAAAGATCACAGTTTCCCTTCTATCAAATCAAATTCCATATAATAATTCACCAAGTTAATAACATAATAAAACCGACATCAAGTTCAAGCCCTATCTCTTCCTCCCCGGTCGGGATGCGAATGAAGTCTGTGTACATAAAAAGTCCTCATCAAAAATTTTGCTACAAAAAGCGCTAAATCGATTTTGATAAAATGTCTATGGGACCCACCTCTGAAGTCCTTTTTAAAGTCGGTTGAAAAATCTAAGGTTTTTGCCCCTTAAAGCTTGTCTGATTTTCATAAATTGTACATGTTTTAGATTTATGGAAATTTAAGACTTAGTTTTGATATTTAAGAAATATAATAAATAAGTATATATATAATATTATATTTAGTAAAAACTTATATTTACTAAAGTATTAGGTCCTTACATATGAAATTGGCGTTTTGTATGGAGAAATTGAAGTTAACTCAATTTTCAGTACAACATTTTGTATTTTTTTTAGGAATGACAGATCCTAATTTTATAAACTTTGTGTGTATAAATGAGACAACATTTAGCTAACAGAAAATTTTATATAGTTTTTGAAGTGTCAGCTGTAAAAAAATATTACGAATATTATCATGAAAATGGATGACATTTAGGAGGCACTGATTTTGAAGATAACATTTTAGTTATCAAACTGAAAATTAAAAGAAAATTTAATAAGTAGATGTAAAATATTGAAATTAATTTTAAAACAATAAAAAAATCTGGAAATAGCTATTGAATTACTCGAATTATGAACTCTGTAAGAAAAATTCGCCAATTTCGTAGGTAAGAACCCAATATATAAGTAATATACAACTCAACATTCACTTTTTTACAAAAAAAAACCCTCCAGCATTTTCATAATTTTAAAACAAAAAAGCCTGAATTTCAAAAAAAAAAGAAAACGTACTGTCTTAGTTTAGGATGTTCCAAACGAGTGAGACCGAAGTTGTCAAATTCCATAAAGGTTTAGGGGTAGTAAAACCTTACCGCCAATTCTGCCGAAAATAAAAGCAATTACGCTGGGCAAATCTCTCTATCGCGCGTTTCTCTCATCGGTGAATACGCTATACCAAACCAATTCACCGTGATTTGACCCATACAATTATATAATACAAACTCACGGCTATTGCAAGTGACAACGCCGCCAACATTTCGTCTGCCATTATACATATACATGGAGGATGGCGACAAATATACAGTTTTGCTCACACAATTAATCTTTGTGTACAAGCAGCTTTAGCCCATATTTTCCGTCATTGACAAAAGTAAAAGCCATTGTAGAATATTTTAAGACAAGCTCGCATGCACAAACAAAGCAAGATGTTGTCACACCGTGGGATGCTACTTACGATATGTTGCGATGGGTTTTGCTAATCAAAGACGAAGTTATTGCTACGATTGCACTGATTCGTAGTCTCTGGACAATCACGATTGGTCAGTAATGGAATGTGCTGCACCAATTCTGAAATTATTTTTAGACGTAACGACAGAGATTAGCGCAGGTAATAATGTTTCCCTTTCGAAAGTGATACCTCTTTCCGCATTATGACCAACCACGTAAAACTTCCACAGCAGAAAACACGTAGTAAATTATATACTCTTTGGAGATAACATCGGAAGATCTCTCTGAAATAAAAAAAATGTCGGACTTTTCTGTACAATTAAATATTTTAAAACTCAGAGGCGACCGTTTTAGATACCTATAGGTTTAAAAGCAAAGGGTTTCGGGACCAAGAATATTATGAAAAAGCAGTCAACAATATAAAAATGAAAATTGGAAGAGGTCGGCTAATTACACTGCCACCAGTAGCGGCTCCGTTAGTTCAAGAAACGACAAGCAAAAGCTCGATTTGGGAAGATTTTGACAAAGCAGTTGTTAAACTGACACCAGAAAATCCAATAGCTGCTGAGATTGTGGAGTTGGATAAATATCTCCAAGAACGCATTCCATGCTCAAAAGATCCATTTAAATGGTGGTATGAGAGGAAACACATTTACCCGCTATTATTCCAATACGTTCTGAAGCGGTTAAATCTCGTTGCTACGTCAGTACCGTGTGAAAAAATATGTTCTATAGCAGGCTACACACTTACCGAAATAAGAACCAGGTTAACTACCCAGAAACTGTCCAAATTATTGCTTTATAAGATGCAACTCGGATGTGTAATAATGTAGATGTTATCTTAGTGTACATCAATTCTTATTCCTGTTATTATAAATGTCACTCAATATTAATTATTACAATTAATTTTATTAGGTTGGCCCTAAGCCTGTAAAAGTATGAAGGGAAATCAAATGGCTCTGCACGAATGAAATAAGGCACTTTTTGCATCAGAATAAAATCACATTGAAACAAATTTCAAGGTGTTTATGATGTTTCACTAAGTGCCTACAAACTAGTCATTTCGCGGGCGTATAAGTTAAAATTCAAACGAGTGGCTCTGCAGATAGGTACATTTCAGTTATTCTTTTGAGCTCTATCGAGCTAAAATAATAATTTGATGATAATGTCAATATCGCATGAAGTAAATCCACTGAGCTAAATAAGCTAGAGATTCAAATGATATTATGAATTTTTTCTTTTCACTGATTCATAATGCACATTTCTAAGGGATAGTGTATATGGGTTATAGTTATGTGTAAAGGTGCTATCGTTAATATTCCGCCTAGTGACGGTAAAGAAATGTCGACGTCGATAGGTAAGTAATTAATATCTATATCTAAACTAATATAAAACAACCGGTCAAGTGCGAGTAGGACGTCGGACCCGCACACGAAGGGTTCCATACACGGACAACGTCAGTATTTTGTACCTTTTTAATTCATAATAATAAATATTAGATACTGGTATGACTAAATTCAAGGCGGTATATCGAAACATTGAATAGGAGTTTTGTGTATGTAGTATGTAAGTATTGTAGGTAATCAGGTTAACGAAACTATGTACTCTTTGAAACAGAAGTGGATAAAAATTTAGTACCTATCTTATTTACAGAAATCAAAGCCAATATGATAAAAAACTTTATATTATTTATTATAATTCGAATGAACAATTATTCATCGTATAATAACTAAGCACAAAACTCAATAACCGCAATTAAAGATCTTTTCCACTAATATCGGAAGAGTCCAGTCAGTTCACCGAGTTCTTGTGTGGGTACTACTTTTAATTCTTAAATCCAGTATGTTTTATTATTTGTTATTGCGGCAATAGAAATAAATTCTCTGTGAAAATTTCAGCTCTGTACCTATTTCGGTTGATCCGGTAGAGCCCGGCGACAGACGGACAGACGGACGGACAGCGGAGGCTTAGTAATAGTATTATAGTATCTGTGGTAATAGGGTCCCGTTTGGCACCCTTCGGGTACGGAATCCTATAAACGGCAACGTGTGAATAATGTATTAATAGGTCGATGTTTAACATTTTTCACTTCGCATCTCGTGAAAATTTTAGGTTTCAGTGGGAAACAATTATACGAAAAATATATAAAATATAAACTTCGGACGAAGCTCCGAAAAAATAGCATTCCCATTGCAACGAAGGCGCGGAAAAATGGAAATTAATACTAAAAAAAACAGGGTTGGTTGCTAAGTATGCTCTTATATGTATTATCTACTACATGTACTTATACGTATATATACGAAAAGAAATGTCCTGACTCATTGATTGAGTCACAACAACCAGTCCCAGCCCTTGAACATGACAAGCTGAAATTTTCCTGAACATCCCCTCCCTTTTACTATACTACTCCCATTATTTTATTTATTTAGGCAACAAAGCCCATATTACATATATGTACCTCACAACCTCACACCTCACATTCTATGTAGTTATGACAGCGACGTTCTATTATAATGTACACAAGGAATGGTATTACTAATTCACCAAGTCAAAGACAAAGAAACCCGACTTTTTTGAAAGGAATCACGATGACATTTGTTGAGTTTAATGACTAATATTGTTAATGCAAAAGTAACTGCATTGGAGTTTGTCTGTTTGCTACGTTTTCACGTCTAAATCGCATAGGATCGGGGCCACACAATTCAGTTCGGCGCCGCACACCGCACGAAACAAGGCGAGACATGGTGGGGCGGGGGAGGCCTACAATCGCCTCCCGCGCGGCAGCGTCTTCTGAAAGCCCGTGGGGTTCAACCCTGGGCCGCGTTGTACCCCACAGCAGGCTTTACAATTTCGAACCGCTTAAAAAGCCAGACTCCGTTCCGATCCGTTAGCGATATCTGTAATGTTAACAGAAATAATCACAGACTATGTGCGCCCCGATTTAGACTCGCGAAGGTTAGCAATTCTTTCAAGCGTCAGTACATTCTCTACTATAATAAGATACCTCTGGATATTTTGAAATTGCCATTTGATCAATTTAAAAAGCATGTTATAGCGACCTTGTCGAAAAAGGGATATTAAAATGTTCAAGATTACTTAAATGACAGGACTGTATGGGGTTAATCTGGCTCAACACAGACCTTGCTGTTAATAATTTTGTAATTATTTATTCCTGCTTATTAATCATAATAATTAATTTTTTCATATTTGTATTAGTTAAGCACAACCTATTTCTAAGAGATCTAAAAATCAATCTGTGGGAGTTTCTACGCCCTACTTCTCCCACAGTGGTCCAATGTAGAGAAGAGGTAAAAAATAACGTTTGCTAAGTATATGTAAATATCTACAGTAATAAAGTATTTTGACTTTGACACGATCTCTTGATTATGATACTGGCAATAACTGCATCAAAACAAAATGACCACATATCACCGGTGAAATTGTGACCTTGAAACGCACGTGTTTCCTAAAACTGCCTAATAATATTGGATCTCTTTGTTCCACTCATCAATAAGATACTCAACGCTCTCTTTCACGTCTAGCGCATGCATCGCATCGCACGCGCATGGTGCACTAATGCGCTTTCTCTTTCACGCCCAGCCCATGGGCACTCGCGTTGTACCCCACGGGCTATTCAGACGATGAATTGTCAATGTGAGCGCTGAAAAACCCCGTGTGGTTACAGCGCAGCGTCGCGCTGTAGCGCTCTGGCTTTACGAGCGGTGCGAAATTCTGAAAAGCCCAGGCCAGGGTAGCGCCGTGGGGCACAACGCTGGGCCGTGTTGTGCCCCACGGCGCTACCCTGGCCCGCCCGGCACGTGGCGTTACCCTGTATCACTTACACATACGCATTTCTCAGGTCTCGCCTTCTGGACTGCACCCCTGTTTTATAGGTATACTAAACGCAGAGAAAAATCGATGTAATCATAATGTTGCCCATGCAGTCTCGTAGCCCCGAGCCAGAGGCTGCTCCCGCGGCTGAGTTCGAGGAGGAAACGTTCGTGGACGTCCGCCGCCTGCCGCTGAAGCCGCCGCAGCCGCAACCGACGCCTGACAAGCCGATGCGCCGGCCCTGGCACCCCGTCATGTGGGACAACAGCATCGCCGGACAGCCGCTGCCTAGCGATAATGCCGAAGAGGTGGGTTTTCTTCGAATGCTGAATGCTTTAGGAAGCCGCTGTTCGCTAGGGCGTTCGTGATTTTTGGTGGATAGTTCTCAACATGATCCCGAAAATTTAAGGAAAAATTCAATAGCTTTTCAGTTTTCCGTTGTTGTTTTTTGTGCGAACGAACCTGATTTGTTTGTTGCGTTTAGTCCTTCCTCCTCCTTTCTACTATGGGATGGAAGTATATTACCACAGCTATACACAACATACTGATTACGTCACAATAAATCTTTTGTTTTGTATGAATGTCAAATATAATATTTTCACTTATCTAAAAAAATATGCTAGTAATGGCTTTAAAAAAACTTGAAAACGAATGATTTCCGACAGTTCGCGACTTGAGAAATCGTCTCTAAATGCACTTATAACTTATATAGCGTAAGAAAAATCAGAAAACCCTGAAACCGCGGTCTTTCTAGTCTAGTTTAGTTCTCCTTTAGGTACTGGCAGCTTTGAGCCTTGATATCTTGTCTCCTCTAATGTCAGCTACTCTCATCATACATACATATCTTGTCTCCTCTAATGTCAGCTACTCTCATCATACATACATCAACGGCTTTTTCTGAATGCTTGTAAACTTTTTACCTGACTGCGCCTAAAGGAGGCTTATGTGTTTCGAGTTTATGTACTACTCGTCGGTAATATCTGTGGACCTCGATGGAATGCTCGTGGATGGAAACCACAGACCAGATATCGAGATAGACGCAGCAAACACGGTAGAATGTATGAGAACCAACCGTGTAACTTTTTCACTACCTACTGTGGCATTTTTATGTTTATTAGTACACGGCTTACATTCGAACAGCCAGAGAGCGACTGAGCCGGGATGAGTGGAGTCCACCTATTAAAACACGCGAAGTAGGTAGACTTTCGCTGTCTATCTCGATATCTGCAGCCTTATGGCGTAACTCTCTGAAGTTCATAGCGTGTGTCTATGGTTCATCTCATGCTCATACAATTTCATCGATTGCGGGGTATCACCGAAGGCTTCATTCAATGAGCTTGGGTTTGGCCTCCATTATGATGCTACTTGCGTGATACCAATTTGACAGATGAAGCTGGTGCAAGGTGTGAAACGTAAAAGTCTATATGAAGTTCATAGCTCAGACGACTTACGCCATAAGGCTGCTGGTCTGTGATGGAAACTATTTGGGTGACGTAATTTGAACAGGTCCACAGATATTTCCGACAGGTAGTATATATGTGTGGAGATCTTAAAATTGCCATTTGAGCAATTTAAAATCCATGTTAAAGCGACTTTGTCGAAAAAGGGATATTACAATGTTCAAGATTACTTAAATGATGGGACTGTATGGGGTTAACCTGGCTCAACACAGACCTTGCTGTTAATAATTTTGTAATTATTTATTCCTGCTTATTAATTATGATAATGACTAAATATTATATTTTGTATTAGTTATAAGCAATTTTTAAAAGAGATCTAAAAATCATTCTGTTGGAGTTTCTACGCCCTTCTTCTCCCACAGTGGTCAAATGTAGAGAAGTGGCAAAAAATGACGATTGCTAAGTATATGTAAATATCTACAGTCATAAAGACATTTGGAATTTTGTTTTTTTTTTGAATTTTATGTATGTACATTTCGGATTTTAGCTTGAGAGGTGTCGTTAGATTCGTCTCAACTGTGAGAGTGACACTAGCTAGATATATAAAAAATGGACGTTCTTTTGCGACATATTATGTGTCTTAAATTTATTTATTTCTTAAAACCTATCGCACTCGATAGGTTTTAAGAAATAAATAAAAAAGAAACTGAAAGATTGAAAATGCCGTCGGGTTATTTGTTTTTATAATAATTCCACTTGTTTTCTTATAAAATTATTTTTCTTATTCCTAAATTTATAAATGTTAAGTAAAGGTACATTTTAGGTAGGTAGAACTGTTTTTAAATGTATGTTGTGTTCACCTATAATTGGGTCTGGTCATAGCAATGTGTGTATTTTATTTTATATTTTTGTGCAGGGTGCAAAACTGTTGATAACCATAATAAATAATTAAAATACACACCTATACACTTCCGACAAATGTAAGGTCCATACATGCAATGGTCGGTACAGATCAAATACCAGAATTTTTGTGAACTCTTCCAATTCTTCCAAAAATGCTGCAATAGTACATTACTGCAGAAGCCCGGAAAGAAGGGCTTGCCGGCAGTGTAGGTATAGACGGATAGTGATATGAAGCCGGCAAGCCCTTTTCAAGGCCAGATGCATGTATAGTGCTTTTCTCAAACATATGCAATGAAATAAAAAAATACACCACTCAAAAACAAATGTAAGTTTAAAAATACTACTAATCGTAAATTCAGTGCGCCCTTGACGTCTTTTGCTTTGAGCAAAAACTAAAAAAAAAAAACCCGGCCTAGGCCCTCAATTTTGTTTGAAATTCCTGTACAATTCTCGCGAGTTGTGCGGCCCGAAACGTGATACTTCCAAGCCCGTTATAACGCACGTAATGACGACATTCTATTGCACGTTTAAGAAAACATATTACCCTATTCACTTAAAATGTTCACTTAAATTCACTTCACACGTTCCCTTCCTCTAAAATGGCGTCACATGACTAATGGAACCCCCCGTGCGTGTGTATACAGACGCCGGCGCCGCACGGCGAGTACCCGCACAAGCAGCGCCTGCGCAACCTCAAGCGGCTGGTGGACGAGGGCAAGGTGAAGCCCACGCCCGAGATGATCATCTTCTTCCTCTGCAACAAATTCGCCGTCTCCGAGGACCGCAAGAGCAAAGTCGTCTTGTAAACTCACTTCTGATTTGGGATGCGAATGGCCGTTTTTGGAAATAATAGCACGCTAATGACTCGTTGGATCTTTAAGGACTAAGAAATAGACATGATGGAATCATTAGCGAGCTGAAAGTTCCGAGTGGTTCATTCGGACCGCATAGCATCCCAATCGTGTTGTTATTTGTACTTTAACTACTGTCCATGTCAAGTTTAATGCTATTTTTAGTGAGGTAGTCGAAGTCGATAGTTACCATAACGGTACACGACACAATGAAGGTGGAAAAATTACCTTTTTATTTAAACTAATATTTTATTTGTTACATTCAAAAATCAAATGTACCTAAACTATCATCGAAGAAACACTTATGGAATTTTCGTTAATTAATGGTAATAAAATCTTCTTTATCTTTTTCTATTCCTATATCATTTGATACTAGGTATTCATAACTTAACTTTAAACATTTTTTTCGAAAATAAATCCGTTCAAGGTTTTCCAGTTAGGAAGTTCTGGTGCTTGAGAATGTAAATTGGATTTTACACTTTCATATAGACGAAGAGGCAGTCAATGCTATATTAATTGAACAAGAACAAGTGCAAGCTTCAGTGTTAGCAGAACGATATCCGATAGACACGGGTCACGGGTCACGGTCCCAGGGCACTATGACAGAGCCTTGGCGGGTGTGCCGTGTGTTGCGGGACGTCATCCCCTCTGTGATTTCCTCTTTCCCTTCTGGCCATCAATCCTGACATGGACTATATATCTTCTGTGATTAGGGGATTTCGATTCGATGTAATTGCTTGGACGAAAAGGATTTGAAAATAATTATAAAATTGTTTCCATAGAAATCTAGTTCCGTAGCTTTAATTAAGGTTCTCTTAAATCATAAGAAATGCAATTTTTGTCAGTGTATTCGATTTAAACCTTTCTGATTCTGATTAGGTCAATAATTATTATTCAATTACAATAATATCCCGATCCGATCGGCCCCGTGACTTATTCCGTGTACTGCGACGCAAAATGGTACAGAATATAATGAGATAACATCAATAAAATTACCATTTAAAAAGTCCAGTAAAGTCAATTACATATACTTTTATATTCTCCATAAAAATTATCTACACACAAGACTTTATAAAACAAATCGTGTTCTTCAAATATAACTTACATAAGGAATTTAAGATTACTTACTGGTCGGCGGGGCGGCGCGCACCGGTGCAGTCGGTAATGTACAGCGAGGCGCATGTACGCGCCCTCCGCGCCGGCTGTCGTACAAATCATATCTCTACTTAAGAGCAACGAAGCAGTCCGCGTACCCTCGTCAAATAAATAGAATCGATAAAAATAACGAGTCTTTCGAACGAAAGAGAAGCCGTAGATTATTAGAGTCACTTCACTATACCGATCGCCGCGGGGCGCGTCCTCGGTGCGCACTGTCTCGCGCGTAGTTCATTACACTGGGGGCCGCGGGGCGCCGCTACGTGGCGGGCGGCGGCGCGGCGGGTGCGGGCGCTGCGCCGGGCGCGGGCGCTGCACCGGGCGCGGGCGCTGCGCCGGCCGCCGGCGTGCCTCCCGCCGCCGCCGAAGCGCCCGTCTCCTCGTCCTCCTCCTCTTCAGGGTCGAACTTCAGCATCAGTTGCTTCAGCTGCGAACAATTTAACATTTATAGACGTTTCTAAGACGAGACTTATGCTACGATCTCCCTGAGTTCTCACTGAATCGTCAACCCGCCTTTCCCGCGTATACAGGTCTTTAGAATGTTGTTAATTGTAGTCGGCGTATAGGTATATATGTTAATAGTTTATTTATTTCATAAGAAATAGTTACAAGGTTCTACTTAAATTACCTATACCAGGATGGATGTTCTTATAATTAATAACGAGTTGCGAAGTTGAGTTTTAAATAGAAGTAGACACGATGAAATCTGAAATAGTGTTACCACTATATATATCTCGGACCCCAGCGTCGCTCGACCACCAAAGGCTACGTTTGAGGAGTAGGTATTTGATTTTACAGCTTGGTATTATGCCTATGTGCTAAGAGCAGAAACAAAACTTATAAAATTAAATCTGGGTAGGTAATGTAAACACTAGTAGATAATAGAATAGGATGGAGTATGAGAAAGGGGGGAGGAGTTTGAAAAAACAATTAGGGTAAGTATATTAGTGTATAGGTTATTACTGAGTTTTAGTAGGATAAGGATGGTCCAGTGTAGTATAAGTATAAATAACCACTTTTTAATGGCTAGTTTACATTGGAACTGGTTCAGGGGATAAATATTGCTCCTGCCCATAGTGAGTTGAAATGTCCGGGCCGTTAACTATGGACCAGTATTTAAGAAAATGGCCTTTCGATAAAAATAAAGATCGTCACAAACGTTTGCAAACCAGCCTTACCTACTCTACCTTTTGATTTACGTCTATTCATACGAGGAATTTGTACCGTTAAATGTCAAATAAAGCTGTTTGCTTATCTGGGGATTGAAAAATCGCCCGTTAGAGGAATGGAGAACCGGCCCAATTCGCCTTCAGGGCTCCGTACCCGAAGGGTGCCAAACGGGACCCTATTACTAAGCCTCCGCTGTCCGTCCGTCCGTCGGTCTGTCCGTCAGCGGGCTCTAGCTCATGTACCCTAATAGATAGTTGAAATTTTGATAGAATTTGTATTTCTGTTGCCGCTATAGCAACAAATAATGAACTAGACGCAATTTAAAAAAATAAAAGGTGTCTCCATATGAGAGACCTAATACTTTGTATTTTATCTTGGAAAATGGTACGTAACTAGAGATGTGTTTCCACTCGATTTACCCGTCGAAGGATAAATACTTATAAACACTCGTTTCTACTTGATATCCCAAAGGGAGAGGCAGCGTGGCCGACCCGGGAAGAGATGGTTTGATGAATTACATAAGAACTGGTGGATGACCGCTCAGAATCGAGAAGAGTGGAGGAAGGGGAGAGAGGCCTTTGCCAACAGCGGGACGCTATGGGCTTATATAATAATAATAATAATAAAGAGAGTATTTTCTACTCATAAACCCTCGTTTCTACTCGATAAATACCCAAAAGTGAGAGTATTTAGCCTTTTGACCTCCGTACATCACATACAAAATGTGTTACTCACCCGCCACACATGTTTGCTATGGCTATGCAAAATACAACTCAATTCATACAAGATAATATCTCTTTTTATTAGGTCCTTACATATGAAATTGGCGTTTCGCCGTACTGGCCACTTTGATCTCAAATATCTCCTCTATGGTTAGGAATTCCAAATTCAAATTTATACAGCTATTTACTCATGTATTTGTGTTTCTAAAATTATAATTCATTTGTTTTTTCCTCAAATGTTTTTTTCTTGCGTCACTCAGCTTACAAAATGGAAAACTTGAAATATCGCGTTATTTACGAGTATGAGTTCTACCGTGGCACCAGTGCTGCAGAAACGGCTCGAAGGATCAATGATGTGTATGGCGACGGTGCCGCAATAGAAAACACAGTGCGTTTTTGGTTCCAACGTTTTCGTTCTGGAAATTTCGACCTGCAGAACAAGCCCCGTGGACGGCCGGAGACCAAAGTTGATAATGAAGAATTTAAGGCTATTGTGGAAGCGGATCCACCGAAAACCAGGTCCGAATTAGCTGCAGGCTGCGGTGTTAGTGATAAAACTGTTTTAATCCACTTGAAGCAAATTTGGAAGGTGAAAAAGCTTGAAAGGTGGGTACCTCACGAACTGAGTGAAGCAAATCAACAAGCGCGCGTTGACTGCTGCTACGTTGCATTACTCACCCGGCAAAATAATGAAAGGATTTTAAATCGAATCATTACCTGTGATGAAAAGTGGATCCTGTACGATAATCGGAAGCGCTCATCGCAATGTCTGAACCCTGCCGAACCAGCCAAACCATGCCCCAAGCGAAAATTGACTCCAAAAAAGTTACTTGTGAGCGTTTGGTGGACTAGTGCTGGTTTCGTTCACTACAGCTTTCTTAAATCTGGCCAGACGATTACGGAAGATGTCTATTGTCAGCAACTGCAAATCATGATGGAAAAGCTAGCTGCTAAACAACCGAGGCTGGTAAATCGCTCTAGGCCACTGCTGCTTCATGATAACGCTAGACCACACACTGCACAACAGACGGCTGCCATATTAGAGGAGCTTCAATTGGAATGTCTAAGACATCCACCGTACTCTCCGGACCTTGCTCCAACAGATTATCATTTTTTTCGAAATTTGGATAACTTCTTGAAAGGGAAAAAATACAACTCCGATGGGGCAGTCCAAACCGCCTTCAAAGATTTTATTGATTCCCGTCCGAATGTTTTTTTTAGTAAAGGGATCGAAGAACTACCTATGAGATGGCAAAAGTGTATAGATAGCAATGGTACATACTTTGATTAAATAAATATATTATATTTAAACAAAACGACTTGTATGTCCCTCCTATGCAAAACGCCAATTTCATATGTAAGGACCTAATATATAAAAATTGTGTCGGCTGTAGCCGACGTGGCGCCAGTGGCACAAAGGACAATACTCCACTACATCTATTTTTTTGCAAAACAACTTACTACTCCGCCTTTATTTTGCATCATCTTTATAAGTTTATCTATATTTTAACTCCCTATGATTTTTTGCACCCAGCATGAAGATATTTATAACGTATTTACTTCTGGTTTCGAGTAAATACTTAGTAAATACGTATTTACCCATAAGGGTATTTACTGAATATTCATTATTTTGAGTATTTACTCATAGTGCCCAACTCTAGACGTAACCCTACGTGTGCGAGTCCGAATGGCACTTGGTCGGTTTTTACAAGATGGCGTCAACGGAACATCAGATTTCTTTCAGAGTCAACTTAGCCGAAATACGATATAAGTCACTTTCTGTCCGAATACTAAAGTAAGGTTGCGATAGGTCACAACTTTATGTACAACCTGGAGCCGAACGAAACGGAGCGGATGGAGGCGATCCCATGGTGCAATGCCAATCCGTCTTGTGCTAATTATTTGCCTAGGCACGTTTAGGCAACTCGTTCAAAGTTTCGTTTAGTTACATCCAATCGACTTTTAACCACTTGAGTGAATGCCCTTAGTTAATGGTTCAGGCTTTTGACTAAGTGCCAAATTGATCGAAATGTCGATTTTGTACTGACCTCGAGGTAGTCCTCGACGAGGCGCTTGCGTCCTTTGTCGTCGAGCTCGGCGCTGCAGCTGTCCCCGGCCTTGAGCTGCGCGATGGTCGCCTTCGGCTCGAACTGCTGCGCGTGGCGGCGCGTCACCGCCTTCTCGTACACCTTGGCCGCTTCCGACGGCGAGTACTGGTTTATCTTACTGCAACAGATGAAGCGAAATGTTTGGTTTAAGATTCAGATGACACGCTATCTGCTAATTTGTTGGATGACTAACTATTATAAAAATCTAAAATTGTCTTGAACAGTAAACTAAAAATAGAAAAAATCATTTGAATATATCGACAAGCTTCAATATGAGTGATTGCAGGCTTACAGAAATGACGTTGTCGATACGTAGTATTCTGTGGCCGGGGCTTCATTTGTTTTTACAGTGAGAAGCGAGACCTGAGAATGTCACTTGTCCGCCTTCGCTCCCACTTGGAGGCGCTGGCGTAGTTGGAGGTAAAGAGTTTCACTCATCCGAGGTTAGGTTCAAAAACGCTTACGTGATCATTCAAATACACTTGACACTGGCAAAATTAACCTCAAATGAGGTTAGCACGCCATATATAAGAAGTAAATAAAATTTGACAAAATGGCAGACAGACAGCCTCCAACTAGATCAGCGCCATCTACAATGAGATTTTGAGATTGGGTGCCATTGTGATTGTGTGCGTGCCACGTACGGTGTGCCTGCACCTGAAGCTGTGTACATACACAATCGTACGTACCCCGCCCGGCACCTAGCATCACCGTGGTATCAATCACATAAACGCATTTCTCGGGTCTTGCCTTCTGTACTGTTTATTATAATCACGATGAGAGTATGAGAATAACACGAAGGAGGAAGGAAAAGACGCGAAGGAATGCGTACGTAACAATGACTACTCGGAACCAACTGGTAACCGAAACCATCGGAGATAGAAGGTAGGGCCATCCGCACATGGGGCTACGCGACGACGACTCCCCATACTAGAGTCTGGCACGTCGCGGATGGGTTTGGTTGCACTCACGCGTCCGTCAGCCCGTAGGACTGCTTGAGGTGCTGCTTGAGCACCAGCAGCAGCAGACAGCCGCGCGCCTGTCGCATGGCATCCTGCAGCGCGTGCGCACTGGCAGGCAGCCGCACCGCCAGCGACTCCGCATCCTCGTCCTCCTCCTCGTCGTCGTCGGGCACCGCGCCGCCGCCGTCGGGCTGCTGCGCGCTGATCAGGCCCTGCGGACAACAGTTGGAGTTTAGCTTATTTTTTTTAACCCCCAACGAAAAAGGGTTATTATTTCTTAATTATAATCGATAATAAATGTAGCCCATTAAAGTCCCCATCGGGGGGCGCGGGCCTTTACCTGGATACGAGTAAGATTGAGCCATACTCCACCACGCTGGCTCAGTGCGGGTTGATGGGGTTTGTAGCCAACCCTCCTGTCAGACGTTATCAAGCTGCCCTATTAGGGCCTCCGACACAGCTTTACGGCTACTACCACCGGGTAGCGATAGTAGCCGGGACCTACAGCTTAACGTGCCATCCGAAACCAATGCCCATCCAGTGCCCGTCTCTGCCAGATGTTGCTACACGCACGATCGTTTCCGGTTTGCGAATACCGCTAGGCCACGGACGCTTCTAATATATTATATATTTTTGATAAATGGCGATGAAATAATTGGCGATATTAACAACTAAGGTTAATATCGCAAATGGGTCACGTGTTTTTTATGTATTTCACTGTATTTGGACAGGTTCTCTTTTGACAACCTGGACATTTTAGTGTTGATTTGTTGCTCGTTTGCACAACCCAGGATGGACGTGAAGGGCTGTGGGAACCAAGTATCTCATTCGGACGCCTTTCCAACTGTCCCCCCAACAGGGGTGTTATAAGCTGCGCAGAATGTTAATTAGCGTAATGTCAAGGCATGTGTCGTCATGGTGACATCGGTTCCTGTGAGTGTAGTTAGCAGACAAATACAAAGCTTCTTCAAGTAGGTCCAATATTTATAGATATCCCTTCCATACGACGCGAGTCCGCTGCTTGGCGGCATGTCTACATTGTGCAACTTGCGGTGGCGCTGCCGCTACGGCGCCATGTGGGAACAACAGCCTTAGAATACCATATTACGTTAGGAATTTAAATGAAAGAGTATGAAAATATATGCATTTTATGCATCATGCATACGACACGGTCGCATCATCTGTGTATGTAGATGCGTATTGTCAGCGCGGCTCTAAAGTGCTGCACAGATAATGTAATTGTTTTGTTAATGTGCAGGTTAGCATATTTTAGGCATGGACATTGACGGATGAAAGCTTACCTCACGAAAAAGCTGCAGCAGGTTGGAACCGGACGTTGAGATGATAATATCGATGTGATGTATTATAAAAAGAGGTTCATCTTGAACTTGATATGGAAAGTAACTTAAATTATCAGCCAGGTACAAAATTTGATCCAAGGGAGCGGTCTGAAAATAAACAAAAAGGGATATATTAGCACAAACAGACATGTTCATAACAAAAACGGAAATGTATCTAAAGAAGTTAATATAGCAAGCAGGGAAACAGCGGGCTGAATAATCAAGAGTGCTAATAAGAAAGAAAAATAATTGAGGAAACTCAGTAATAGTACATTTAATATTAGAGCGACCTCACTAACGACAACAACTATTATTTTATTTAATCTTGACGTCCACTTTCCACGTACACGGGTCCCCTAGATAAGAGGATATAGCAGAGTAAGTACTCACGGAGACGTCGTCAAACTGTTTGAGTAGCGACAGTATGAGCGCGCGTCGCTGCGGCCGCGCGTTCCTCAGCAGCGAGTATAGGAAGCCATTGAGCGCGGTCGGCAACTCGTCTTGCTCCTTTTTCCTGCAAATTTGTATTGTAACGTTAGTAGCGGTGGAGATGCATCGACAAGGTCGAATAACCTGACCGTAGGACAATATACTGAATATTTTATGGTTTAGAAAGATATTATATATATCCCCGTAAGGCCCAAACATCTTTTAAAAGGACCAAATACCAGTCTGCTTAAGACCCAGCACTACTAATAGTGATTAGCCAACCAGTGCGTCATTTTTACCCGACTGCAGCGATGCCGAAAAAAGCAGGGTTGTGTTTAACCTGTATGTAAGTCTGTTGCTGTGCTCCCCCGTAACTACTCAGTGACTTAACCGAATAAGATAAATTTCACTGGGTACATAAAATAAAATTAAAACGGCGGATTTTATACACTACAATGTGCGGGCTAGAAATACTTTTTACAAGACCCTCGATTGGGGTATCAAAAGAAACGGCTTCAAAAGGCGAGTACGGAGATATTTCTTAACCCTGCACAAGCTATGAATAATAAACATTAGTTTTAAACTAAGAAGGTACAGATTTTTCGTAATTTAAATTAACCTAATTAACGTATTTGACGTAATTAATCAATTGAAAACCCGTTAAGTCATGCATGTTTTATAATTATTAGTCCACCGCAGTCAGGTTGTTTAGATTTTTTTAAGGCTTGTGTATAAACGATTACCAAAAAGTTCGAAAATTTACTACCAATAAATTCGAAACGACCGCCAGAATTAGTAAACGATCACCAAATTGTGTTTAGATAAATGATCAAAAAACTTCTTTTTATGTTTTGTTTTTGTTTATGTTTTAAGTATTTTGTGTTATTCTTACATGTTCAACCTAGCACGAAGGATAAAAGGGGCTTCGCTTCGCTCACCCCCTTTACCCTTCACCTAAGCTACCGCAGTATTTGGCCCTGATATTTTCTGCAATATTTGGTGATCATTTTACCCATTTTGGGTAGGAAAACATTATTTTGGTGATCATTATAGTTATAGCCTTTTTTAATTACGACTTCCGCAAAGTGACTAATTGTAACTGCCATGCTGATTCAGATTCAGATTAATTTATTTGCTCAATGTGGTTACAATGGTTAGTAAGGGTTTAAAGCACATTTAGACAAATGTTGGCACACAAAAGTTATATTGCGTTGGGCCTTTATTTAGATCATATTTTTAAAATTGGGCCTTTTTAGGTCTTGTGGCTAATTTATACCTGGAATTTGGTTGTTTTAAAAGGTATAGCGGATGGCAATGCTCTTGGTACAAAATGTTCATGGACACAAAACTAGGTCGTTTCCAGATTTAAAATAAAAAAAGTGTGCTTTAGACCACACAACTGAAGCAAAACTTATTTAGCTCTAATGCTTCAAAAATACATCTCCTGCACTGTGTCTGGATGAGAGGAAGAGAGAAAGAAAATATGCGCGCGCACCTCTCGTTCGCCTCACCCGATCACACTTTTAGTAACGCTCTCGTCACGCATTCGCCAGCTTACTCCCCAAGTCAAGCGTGCGTAAAGAAGTTTTACTTAAAAAATAACGTGACTTAGGGAACGTAACACAAACTTTTTTACCGTACTTGTAGCGGGCCACCTAATTAAAGACAACAACAGCTGTGTTCTAAATTAAAATAAAGAAAAGAAAACTACATTCTGTTTTTCTTTGTTTTGCCGCGTATTTTCATGACACGTCGATATTACCTATCAAACCTAACTTTTTTCATTGAAAAAATACTTTTAAACCAATCAATATGGGAAAGAACAAAAGTTGCGATTCGCTAGGAAGATTATTTTGAACTTTCATAAGAAAGGTTGGTCATACAGAAAAATAGAAAACCACTTGAACTGTTCTAAGGATGGTTATGAATGATATAAAAAAAATTTTTCAAGAAGTTCAACACAACCGAAAACGTGGCTAGAAAACCGAGACCAAGGAAAACTACTCTGCGGGAAGACTCTAAGATGGTATTGTTGGCAAAAAAAGATCCGTTTAAGGGATCAGAACTGATACGTTCGAAGTTGTTTTGTGCAGGAGGAAGGTGTGTCTGCAAGAACAATTAGCGGAGACAATGTGAGACAAACTTGTATGGAAGTGTCGGAAGGTTCCACTATTGAAAAAGCAAAATGTTAAGGCAAGATTAGCGTTTGCTAAAAATATGTACACTGGACTGAATGAGAGCGGAAACATGTTTTTTCTGATGAAACAAAAAATTACATGATTAATTCTGACGGAAAACAATATATTAGACACCCTCCGAACAAAGAAATGGATCCAAAGTATACCAAGAAAGTAGCCAAACATGGGGGCGGAAATATAAAAGCGTGGAGCTGTTTTTAAAGATTGAACCTGTCAGGAAAATAGAAGGCAATATGGGTAATTTCCAATAAGAGAATATTTTAGAACAAGCCATGCTGCCCTATGCCGAGCAAAGTTTACAAGTCATTTGGACTTTCCAACAGGATAATGATCCGAAACACACTGTAAAAATAGTAAAAGACTTCTTGAGGTACCAGTCTCTAACAGTTTTGGAATGGCCCCCGTACAGTCCGGATGTAAATCCAATAGAAAATTTGCGGTACCAGGTGAAGAAGACAGTGGTGACAAAGTGGACATCAAACGTCGATCAACTTTACACAGTTTTTGATGATAATATTTCGTTTTAAAATTACACAATACTTCCAAAAATATTTTTAAATTCTGTAGCAAGTACCAATAATAGTTTGATAAATGTCCTGTTAAACATACCTAAACCCTCTAATGACGCCGCCCTTGGTGTTTCGCTGCAGTATCGTCTGCAGCTGGTAGGACAGCTTGATGCCGAGCTGCGACTTCATGTGGATGAAGCCGGGGTACTTCTTGTCGATCTCTTGCAGATGCTTGTCGGCTGTGTGCGACACCGTCACCTCGGGGTCCGTGCTCATCGACACCAGGTACGGCACGATCTGAGGACACAAGCGTCACTGCTGAACGGGGTTGAGCCACAAACCACACATAGACGCTGTAAGTACCCCAATATGTATGCGAACGAACCGTGTAAATTTTTCATACCAAAAAACGTTTGTCTGTTAACTCAATCATAGCAAATATACTCACGAGTCTTAAGAGTGACTGAGCGTGCAGAACACATTCGCTCCGTCTACCTATACTAATGGTGTGTAGGTTGAGCTCAGTTTTAATAGCTGGTGTACATTCTCGCGCGAGGCAACCGTAGGCAGGTGTACATTGCGTTAGTCTGTGAATCCTTAGCCTCAGCCCTCGGCCATGACTTTAACTTTGACAATCTTAATCAATTCCAGATTCATATCAGACGGTACAATAATCTAGACCCGTGCACGGTCGTGACGTCCTGAAGCCCTTGGCGAAGCGTACCAAAAGTATCGATACGCCACAGTACCTGGAGGCGTGCGGGATGGGTGAACAATGCTTGACGTATAAGGTAAGTCCCTATGAGCGCGAGGCGGAAGGCGTGTGCTTACCTGCACGGGGTGCACGAGTCCCTGTGCGAGCACGAGCTGCACGACGCGCATGGCACCCGCGCGCACACCTGTCGCCGGCTGCAAGAACGCGCCGAGCACCTCCTTCAGGTAGAGCTGGATCACCGTGGACGCCATGCCAGACGACACGTCGCCCATCTCTTTCAGGTTCTCGTGCTTGCCCTGCTTCGACCCTGTCGACCATTTTGGGAATAAGGATCTTCCTTCAAACAAGCCTCTACTCAAGGGTAAGTAAGATCACCACCGCCCGCATGAGTGCCCCCCGATGACCTGTGCATAGGAGTGGACAGAGGCGATTTCTCAGGAAGAGATCCGATGATTCGACCCTGACTCCCTACGCCCCAGAAGGGGTGCGTGAGAAGACCTCCCGACCCGACTCTACGCAACTGACGCACAATATGAAGATTGTAGTCACTTATGGGTTCAGCAAATGTTCATATCCGCTAAAGTATTGCAATACCACAATTTGTTCTTAGAAAGGTTGCAGGAATATTATGCTCGGAGACTATTATCACAAGAACCTACTTTGCCCATATTATGGCATGCTTACATTATTTGATTAATTTCATTGACATTGCATGCAGGTGTTAGTGATTTCTATGATTATTCAGAATATGAAAGAATAGTCAACTAAGGGTTGTCAGGGAGGAGGAGCTGGCAACTCATCACTGATTCTTCTTCCTCTTGACACGTGGCTGTGGAATCATGGTGTTCCAACAGCTCTGGCTATCGGGTAAAAATTGGATCCCGAGTAAGAGCTCTTACACACAAGCAGCATACGCGTCGGGAGGCTTAAAACTCGTCGGCAGCTGTCGCCAGCACCTGCCGTCTCGTTTGCCGTTGACGCGGATCTGGATATTATCAAGTTTATGGCTTGGCAATAGAGTCCAAAACTAATGAATATTAAAACAATGTTTGACATCCGATAAGTTAAACCGTGTCGACAGAAAAATTGGATGCATCGACAGCACTCATTTGTTTATAGCGCATCGATTTAAACGTGTCGACAGCGCCTGCCGTTGCCGCATGCTGCTCGTGTGAAAGAGCTCTAATCAGACGAAACGATATAAGATATGATAGTATAACTTACATTCCTTATCCTGCCGAATCATCCTCTGCTCCTCCTCCTGCAGATACATCTCAATGTTCCTCAGCACGTCCATCTTCATCTCGATCGGCGCCAGCTCTGATGTCAGCAGATGGTGGTAGAACTCCTTCAGCTCGTCTCGCAGCATGAACTCGTAGTGGCGCACGCACACAGAGCCGAGCGCTTTGAGTGTGTGCGTGACGAAGTCCTCGTCGTCGAGGTTCACAAAGAACATGAGGGTGGAGAACACTTGCTCTTTTATGTCCATCTGGAAGGAGTGGGATAGTTAGCTGAAGTTCTTATGGCCGGAAGACTGCAGACTGATTTTGTAACTATGTCATAAATAGCATGGCGTATTCAAGTAGCAAGCAACCAAGCCAACCTTATATATCCGGTGTAAGCACAACACCTACTTTCCCAGTCGGTTCACTTGTCCAAATGACTTTCCCATCGGTCTACCTTTTCCCAGATTCATCTACTTCCCGATCCGTCTACTTTCCCTATCAGTCTACTTCTTACAACTTCTACGCGTTTTCTCAGATACTTTATGAAATCATTTGACAGGTAGTTTTTTCACATGTGTCAATTTTGACAGGTGTCACTATTTTTGACAGGTGTCACTAGTTTATTGGTCGTAAATGAACACTGACCGGCAGTCCCTCGATGACGCTGTTCTCCGTGAAGTCGAAGTAACGCAACAGCAGCCCCACGATGAACAGCGAGCGGCGGAACTGCGGCCGCGTGTGCAGGTTGCGCGTCTCCTCCGGGTGGCTCTGCCAACTGCGCCGCCAGTGTAGCAGCACACCTGCGTGGGGGCACAATGTTATTGCAGACGAGTGACAGGGCTACAAATATAACAGGATTTTACATTATTAATGATGACGATATGATTCATCAATCAATCATCCCATATTCACTACACCCAAAACCATACTTGTAAATTGTACAGAGCACAAAGAGCAATCTTAAAGGTATTCACATTGTCTTACACCCGACTGAACTTGTTTTTAAGCCCTGTAATGTGCTTACAGCTTCGCAACTTTTTATTTACTTAACAGTATTAAACATCACTCGCCGTAATGATAGATAGGGTCTGTTCTCAATCGCGAGTATTCCAAACCTCCATTACGCACAGATTCTTCCTTTAGAACCGTTTTTATATGATATGAGTTATTTGAAAAATAGTCACACCCTATTAAAAAAAAACATTTATGATTTTCTCCAAATTTTTAATGATGACGAACCGGAGGACCTACTCGGTATTGGCAGTTAGCTAAATATCTCTTGCGTAACATACATCTGTAACTTGTATCGCAATTCATATATATTGTTATGTCCTCCCGAATACCGGAGAATCCCGATACTCCCCGAATCCCGGGATTTGCTTTTCAAGTAGAAAAATAATATAAAGCTATATTCGCCTTAACGAGTGATAAAAGAAAACACTTCCTCTCCGACGGGTAAGTATAAGGACGGGCTTAAGGATAGTAAAATAAATAGATAGAAACTTGATTCATTAAACCACATCTATTTTTTATGTAACAATTTCTTCGACGCGTATTTATAAATACGCGTCGAAGAAGTTGTTCCATACAATGATTGTTGTCTTGTATACAAGACAACAATCATTTAACATTTTTATTCTGAAGTTGTACATACAAGAACATACAAATTATTTGTTCCTCAAAAATCAAAATACAATATAACAATAAAACTCTTAATTAAAATGATCAACAAGTTTAAACAACAATTTACTTATTTAAACAAATATGTCATTGGTCTATTTCTTGGTCTGATTCGTTTTCAGCTTCACTAGAAAACTGACTGAAAACTTCGTCATTTGCTTCATTTTTCGTCAATTTTTCTTCATATTCTCTGAGGATATCAATGTCAGGATTCCTATCCAAAACTTTTTCAATTTTTATTTTTAATCTATCAGAATCACATTCATTTACTGCAGCTCTAACTTGATCAAAAGCCAAAAATGAGTCGCTTAATGCTACATTTTGTTTTTGCAACTCTTTTAATGAAAATAAAATAATCGTATAATGATTTTGTATATTTACTAATTGATTCCGTAGATTTTCTTTTTCTAGAATATTTTTCGCATTTCGTAATGCCATTGATTCAGAGCTGTTTAATCGAGAAACAACATTTATTATTTCTTCATAATATTTTGCATAATATGATGCAGCTTCAAGCCAAGTGCCACATCTAGTTATCACTGGTTGTGGAGGAAGAGGTAAGTTTGGATACGTATCTTTCAATAATTTTATTCTGCGGGGGGCGTTTTTTTTTTTTTCACATTTGATTTTAACATATCTACAGCATGGTACTCTAACCGTATTTGTTCTGATACGCGATGAAGAGCATGTGCCAAACAGGTAACAGGTTTTAATTGAAGTAAAACAGTTTTCAAATTTCGGCCTGCAGACAACATGTATGCTACACTATCAGTACATAATACTAAAACATTATGAACTTTTCTTTCAAAGTTGTCTTGCCAAATATTTTTTAAACATTCGATTACAAAATTGGAAATGGTTTGGCCATTGACCTCCTCGAGCATTTTACAGGCGGTTAAATAAAGTCGACCAGAAAAGTGTTCATTTGGCTTTACTAAGAAATGCACAATATAACGACCTAAAAAGTCAGTTGTCACATCAATCGATATCCAAAGTTTCTCATCTTTAAGGTTTTCATAGAGAGGCAATTTTATTTTTATAAAATTTGTCCAAATATGCTTTTCGTAATTGTGACTCGTCAGGCCCTTTTTTGCTATTGCAATTACAACAGCAAACACCACACATGTGTTTTTGAAAAAAGTCTTTGAAGGCAATATTTTTCATTTGCGACCAGGGGATGTTACAAAGAATTAAAAACTTAATGAGGTCAAAATAAAATTCTTCTTGAGGCTGTTTGTATGTTCCTCGATGTTGGGCACCTTTAACATGTCGATTAATATTATATTTTTTACTGATAAATGGCTTTTACACTTGGTGCAGTAAATAGTACAGCTAGCGGCGTCAAAAATCAGCTCAGAATAGTCACGTATCCACTTTTGCAGTTTCAGGCTTGACAGATCTTGACGCCATGTCGTAGTACTTCACCTGAATCAAATATCGTTAAATTAGAAATGGTGAGTAGTCACCACAACACTAAGTGGTAAATACACACTGATTTGTTCGAAATACAAAATTAGTAAAAATATGTATTCCTAGTGCAAAGTTTGAAAATGTAAAGGCAATTAAAAGTTTTGAATTTACGCTAAGAGAGGGTACGGTTATTGCACGCAAGTAGTACACTCACTGCAGTTCAAAAATAGTTCGTATATGCACGAACTGCAAATACCAGTGTAAGACTCCTGTATTTTATCGTATAGCTTATTAATACACACTATTAAAAAGTTTTTAAGTTAATATTAACACGTGCGTGACATAACGTTCAAAGTGAAGAAAATACTGAGGTTAGCTAACAAGAGAAGGCTTTGCATTTTGCACGAATAACACTGTTCGTACCCTAGTTTTGGTATTCAAAATGTTATTTATTAGTTTGATTTAAGGCCTTAGCTCCACTGCATAGTCGGGTCGCATGTGTCTTATTATATAGGGGACGGCGCTATACAAATGAGTGATACAGAACGCGCCTTTTCTAGCTCATTTCTATAGCGCGGTCCCCTTTAGACCAAAGAAACTTGCGTCCCGTCTATGCAGTAGAGCCGAGCAAGGTTTTTACTAAGTCCTTATACATTTGACTTTACTATTATTTCAAGGTAGAATAATATTAATAAATAAGTTTTAGTCAAAATTTTACATTTACAATGTATCTCTGTTCTCTGCCTAACCCACTGGGTAATACAGGCTTGAGTGTTCTATACAATTTGTGTCTCTGCCCACCCCTTTGGGGATTTACGGGCGTGAGCGTACATTATTATTATTATTAATACTTTTTACAATAAGAAACAGACTTACCAAATTAGTAGGTATAAAACAACTCCATCCATCCAGTAAGGTCAAATCAGAGTCCGTAAATGCTGGCCGAAGTCGTAGTAGCACGTTCCGGAATCCAGTAAACAAGCCAGGGTCAAAAGAAATTCACCACACAACAAAACACAATAGGAAGCAAACAACCACACTCTAAGAACCGAGGTACTCGAGTGAGACAACATTTGTCAACAAGTTACTATCGGTGAACAATTGAATTCTAGTGGTGCAGAAAGAGACAAAAACAGGTGCGTCACTCTTGTTTTCGTTTCGTTTCGAGGAACACCCCGCTATTGTTTTCGTTTATTTCTATAGAAACAAGTGATATCGCCGCATTATAATGCGGCGATATCACGACAAAGCGGCAACGTCGCACGTTAGAAAAAAAGTTTGGCAACGTGTTGCTGATATAAAATTTACAATGTCGCTCATGCGCTTATTGCCTTACATAAACCATGTTTTATACTTATTGATAAAAACAATTATATTCATTAAAATCCGGAGTATCAGTCCCAATCCCATGGATTATCCATATTAACATCAATGTTTGCGGTCAATGAACCTAAATAGCTCTGCCTACTCCGATCACTGGTTATGTCCGAATGTACGATGATAATATATATATATTGCTTCATATTTAGAAAAAATGTCATCAAAATCATATTTATAAAGAGTATGGGTATGTATTAGTACATTATACCGGTAAAACTCCACACACACTATTCCACCACACCACACACATCATATTCACGATTTTTAAAGAGAGGTTTCTAGCCTACAAAATAATTTTTTGTATTTTATCTACACATTTATCATAAACCCTCTTTACTGCGTCCAAAAACCGCACGTTACGATCAGCATAATGTTAAACTACTTTGTAAAAACTAATTTCTTATCTGAATATTGAACATTATGACCATAATGTGTAAATTTTCTACATATCATGACATTCAAATTTCGAACGCCGACGCCCGTCTGCGTGCCGCCCCTACTTTGTCTCTGAAGTTGGTACTACAGAACAAGCAACTCAATGCCGGTCAAACATGCGGTTCCTGAACACATCAAAAAGAGCTTATGATATGTTTGTAGATAAAGTCAAAGTCAAAGTACTTTATTACTGTAGATATTTACAAATACTTAGCAAACGTCATTTTTTGCCTCTTCTCTACATTGGACCACTGTGGGAGAAGAAGGGTGTAGAAACTCCCACAGATTGATTTTTAGATCTCTTTTTTAAAAATAGGTTGTGCTTAACTAATACAAATATGAAAAATTTAATTGTTATGATTAATAAGCAGGAATAAATAATTACAAAATTATTAACAGCAAGGTCTGTGTTGAGCCAGATTAATCCCATACAGTCCTGTCATTTAAGTAATCTTGAACATTGTAATATCCCTTTTTCGACAAGGTCGCTTTAACATGCTTTTTAAATTGCTCAAATGGCGATTTCAAAATCCCCAGATGTATCTTATTGTAGTAGAGAATGCACTGACCCTTGAAAGAATTGCTAACCTTCGCGAGTCTAAACCTGTTTTGTGAACCTTTCTATAGTAAATAAATAAACTATTATTATTATTATTACTCATTGGGTATAGATCTCTTTTTTTGTATGTTATCTACTAGTGGACATGTGGCACAGCGTTAGTGGCCCTGCCTACGAAAAAAGAAAAAAAAACCCCAGGTCTTGGATGTTTATATGTGTGTGACGTCGCTGTTCCTGGTTTCCACGACACAGTGTATCCTAGTGTGGGGCCCAGAAGCAATGTATGTGCCTATAGATGTTTATGTTGTTTAATGACATACTCAGGCCCTGAGCTTTCCGCATATCCTGCCTAAGCTATGGCGGTAATATAGTCTGGCTGGATGGTGGTCTGCTCACTGGACGTCTTGCGGTTCTGAGTAGCCACTTTGGTATATCGTCCATCTTCTTTTCGTGACATGTGTCCCGCACACCCCCACTTGAGTCTCGTGATTCGCTTGCCGACATCGAATTTATGCGGAAATCCGGGCGAGTTTCGAATCAGTTCACGGGTGCTCCCACGGACCATACAACTCTATCCCATCACACAAGCTACTAGGCTCCTAGCTACTAGTCCTCATTGTGGCCTGGAAGAAACCACCCAGCACCTCTTGGAAGAATGCGTACTGTATTCAAATATTAGATGGCGAACACTAGGGGTGGGGATGGCATTAAAGTAGATGACTTGTTAAACTTTAAGTTTAGCGACATTCTGGAATTTATTAGAAGAACAAGAATATTTGTAGAGGGACATCTGTTGAACCATCAGTAACCAGTGCCCAAACACTGGGAATCGGGTGAAAAAGTCACAATAGAGGACCGAGCACCCGCCTGTGGTTCAGCGGACGTCCCACCTCACCATCTATCTGTCTAAGCTACTATGCTTGCTTACTCACCGTGGTACTTATTGAACACGTCCCGTATCAGCTTGTAGTTCCTCGTGAGCGTGTTGACGATGCCCGCCAGCAGCGCTATACACGAGGCGATCACGAGCTGCCCGCGCTGCAGGATCAACTTGACTGCGTCTTCCTCCAGTTGCGCTAGGAAGACTTCGCTTGGATGCTCCATGAGCGGAACTACGAGCTCTAGTGTGCCCGCGACCGTGGACATTATCTGCTGCTCGTATTGACTCTGAAATTGAGTATTGCAATGGTTGAACTGTACGCCAAAGTTATAAAGGCACCTCGCTCTGATGACGTTAAAGCTTCCGTCACTGTCCAGACGCATCGAGGGCGAGAGCGAGCGCGAGAGGGAGGGGAAAATGCATTCTCGTGGGTTCCTCGTTAACGTTGTTCACGATTGGCTTAGGTTTAGCGTATCGCTACAATTTTGATATATAGGACAAGTCTCACTTTAATAGATATTTTAACGTCGGTTTTGTCTCATTCAGACCATTGACGAAAGGAAGTTACTTATCCTTATCTTGCTTGAAACGTATCAATTAAATATTTGTTCTGCACATTAATGCAGTATAATTAATTGGTGATTGTACAGATGATGATAGATAACTTACTTGACATTTCAAACTCAGGTACGGTTGCAACGTTAATGCGTGGTTAACTAATAATTGAGGCCTAATTTTTGCAAATAAATGCAACGTGGAAAGACACGCCAAAATGCGCTGCGACGACGCGGTACCTGAAAATACACATCCAATTATTTAAGAACATATTTTAACAGAATTTGTATAAACATATGTAGGCACGCTATTATAGATTTTGATGTAATCAACGCGTTGGAAAGTCGGACCGCTATTTCGTCCAGTTAACTTATCGGTATGTGGTCATGTCGCCTACCTTCGGTACCCTCTTCCAGCTGAAGTAAGTTCTCGATGAGACAGTCTACGATTTGTTGACACGCGAGCAGCAGCGCCTTCGGTGGAGTCGTGATTATTTTTGTCGAGTCATCCTTATCCTCTTTAGGTTTGAATAACTGCAAGAACAAAGAAACATGTGAAAATAAATAAGGGCAATTTTATACAAACACAAACTCAAAATGATTAATACAACGAAGTTTCTACAGGGTGCTACATATCTGTACGAACTTCGAGTATTGCACAATTCTTACTTACTGTTAGATGCTAGCATGTTAATATGTATGGCGGAGAATGGCGGCAAAGCACCTCAGTAGGGTACGTAATAATACCTTGGACACTACTTACACATATTGATCTAACTCCAAACTAGGATTCCCTGTATCTTGAGTACTAGCCAATGAAACACATACTTATTTAGATAAATATTAAACTTAGATAGATAAACAACCATGACTAGGGTACAAATATCCGTTCTCATCAAACAAATATTTGCCCCCACCGGGACTCGAACCCGGGACCCTTGGCTTCGTAGGCAGGGTCACTGCCGAGTCGGCCATTCGGGTCGTCGAACGACAATACAACCAATGAGCTTCACAACTTACACTATGTAGAAGCTGCTGAAACCACTCCAGTCCCATATCCCTCGAGGAGATCACCACGTCTGTGATGTTGAGGACCTTCCTCGTGAGCGGGTCCGCGGTCGCCGCCGTCATGTCGAGCGCGTGCGCGTGCAGGCGGCTCGAGCTCGGACACGGACTGAACCACATGTTCTGGAACACCTCCATGACCAGCTTGCGGATGCCCTCCTCGTCGTTGACCCGCCGGATCATCTTGACACAGATCTCGGGGATCTTGGGGAACTCGGGGCACTCTATACAAATGTCTTTTAGGATTTTTATCACACGCTTCCGCACCGACACGCCGGTGTCCTGCAACAACGGGGCAAGTGTTGAGACACACTGCACGTACACGACAAACCAACCAAATGTACGGAGACACTGTGATAGTGTTTCTCTTTATCTTATCCTGGCAGATGCCCGCAACGTCATCTGCGTGTTCCTAGGAATTATCATTTACCGAGATGACTTTGCCCTCCTTCTATTGCAGTCGGGTAAAAAGTATCCTATGTGTTAATCTAGCTCATAAACTATCTATGAGCCAAATTTCATTCAAATCCGTTCAGCCGTTTTAGCTTGATTGAGGCACAAACACACAAACATACAAACGTCTAAACATAGATACTTTCACATTTATAATATTAGTTGGATAAACAGTGGCAAGCAGGAATAATTACCAGAGTGAAAAAGTGTTTGAGTTCAGATAAAATGAACCTTCGTCATTGAACATAAGAGTCACTGACAGTTTGATTCGCATACTTTTTCGACGCGTAATAATTCCTGCTTCCTACACTGATGTCTCATACGTCGTTCGACGGCGTTAAAACATAGAAAATAGTAAAGTTAGTTAGTATTGATTTGATATATGACCTGCAACATCCAAAAAGTTTACAATACTGATTCCAATAGTAATTGAGTAATCGAGGTCACAAAATTGTTTCTGCATCATCATAAAATTCTCGCTGTTTAAGGGCCAGGCCGCTTCGACTTTAGGGTATATATACCTACAACATAAGGTCGATGTGTCGCAGGTTTTTGCGATGCGACGCCGCAGCGCAGTGATGTGGCCTGGCCCTGACGTGCCGGCTTATTGACAGACAGCTGTCATACAACTCACCAGTATCCTATTGGAGAGCATTTCATAATACTTGTCTATGAGCTCGGGGCGGCTCAGCACGAACTTGCCGACCAGGTCGACGGCAGCCTCACGCACCGCCGTCGACTGGTCGAGGAAGGAGCGGTTCACGCCGATCTTCATGTCGGGCCGCGCCAGCACCGACGGGTCCGCCTCCACGATCATCGCGAGGCACTTCATCGCCTTCGTCCGTATCGCTATTGTGTTCTCGCACAGTATCACTAGGATCTGAAATATACGGATGCTTGCATCAATGTTTATTGAACAAATCATGATGATAGCGCGTTAATAGTAACTTTGCTATGACATGAATTGATGCATATCACGCCAAAGTTGACTTTGCACCTCGCTCTGATGACGACATAGCATCCGTCCCTGTCCTACTGACACGTCGAGGACGAGAGCGAGCGAGAGAGGGAGCGGAAACGCATTCCTCGCGGGTGCCAAGTAACTTTGTGGAGTAGTAAAAGGTGAATGGGCAATATCGTATGGACTCTGGTCGCCGCTCCAATAGCCATCATTAATATATCACTAGAATGACATTTTACTGTAGAAAAACGTCTACTTGTCCCAATTCGCTGCATATCTTCTCCATACCAATCAGCTGACCACCTGGCTCAAAATGTATGAAGGAGTGAAAATCAAAGGTGCTCTGATCAAACCGGTTTCATAGTGAAAGTTGTTCAGAATGATGTCCCTAAACACCCGTTAAAATATGACCACACCTTTCTGCATAGTTTTATACATTGATGTTAATCTCCGAAAGTTCTAAAATCTTAGTACTAAGTACTGGTGACTGCGGTAAAAGTTGTTCCTCTTTATACGACCTTATAAACGATACTACATTGATAGCTATTGCAGCAGGTACCAGAACGCGCACTCTCCTTTATCAATGTTCTAAGAGAGACCGATATTCGACGCACTCACCTTTCTCAAGTATTTATCGAAGCTTTGCGAGAAAGACCTCTTCGAGGCCAAGTATTGCGAGATCAACTCGGCGCCGCCGTAGTCGATGTAGGACTGCATGACCTGCAGCTGCGTGCCGCCCTGGTACCGGAACGGGCGGATCTTCTCCAGAAAGAACGCTTTCCGCCGCTCTATCGTCTTGAACTTCTCCGCGGAAACGATTGCACTGATCGACTGGTTGATATTCTTCTTGTCTTTTGTTTCCTTGTCGCTGTCACTATCCTCGTCCTCGGTGTCTTCGTCACTCGACTCTATCTTGTAGCGCTTCTTGGATTTGTTCTTGGGTCTCTTTGTGGGCGACGAGGCCTTGGGTTGGATGGTCATGTCCCGGTACCATTGCGTTATGTAGAAGTGCCGTGCGCAGTTCCAGGCTTGGTCCTTTTGTCCGTTCACTGCTAAGTAATCGAGAAGTACCCTTTGCAAGAATTCTGTTCTCTCCTCGTCCTCATCCAAGCCCGATGTAGCGCTCTGAACACAGAATGACATTATAGACTACAATAGTACATAATGCTTAAAGGTAAAAGGTTCAGAAAGACTGCAACTTTGATTTTAGATATCACATATTTTTTATATTGCTTCAGAAGCCGATTTCTTCCAGTCACGATTACGAGATGATGTTTGGTTGAATTTCAAAATTAGCTATAGTTTTGTAAAGCTAAGCAAATTGGTTACCAATGTGAATGGTGCTACTGCACAAGAAGGACAGTGCAATGCAGATGGCGCCACATTCAACAGAGACATTATAAGCTCAGTGATTCTGCCAAGAATCGTCTGATGAAGTTATAGTGTATTTCAGATACTTGTCCCTTCGCCGTTAATTTCGTAGCAATGCACCAGTATTGCCAGCTTTTGAAAAATGTGTTACCCAAAAGTTAAGAAGAAAATATCATAACTCACACTATAAATGTTCACAACGTTGCCGAGTCTCATAAGTATCATTTATATTTAATTTACCTATTTCGTATTTAGACGATGTTGTAGCTGCTATCTTATTTTTTTAAAGCGGGAAATATTAATGTGAATCTGGCAACCACATGTTACAATTGCTTAATTGTTCGGCGACAGTTGACAGTCGTGCACTACAGCCAACCGAACGGCGAAGTGACAAGTTATCTGAAAGGCACTTTACTGTCGGTACTGTAAGGTATATACCTAGTTAGGTTCGATATTTGTCTATGCGATAATATTGTATACGGGCCTCTTTAGAGTGAGTGTTCACTTTGACACTGTTACGTAATTTGTAATTTTAAAAAGAAAGAGGCTTGGATGTGAAAAGTCAATGTGACACACTTCACCTTAGGCTTCGGCCAGCGACCGATCTAAATTGTATAGTTAGGATTAGCTTAATGGCTATCGAGCCAGTTTGATCCCTTTTATACAAATTGTAACAATATTCGATCAATAAACACAACTCTAGTGTTACCAAAGTCTTTATAATTGCCTACCTAATCTGTAGGGCTAGCAAGTTCAAGTATAGGCCGTGACAGATAGTGCTCAAGACACTACAGTACCGACCTGCGCCAGGGAGCCGTCCTTCTCCTCCTCTGCGCGGATGTCCTTCACCACGTGGTCCATGGAGGCGAGCTTGGCGCGTGACGTCACGCTGTCCCGCCGCAGCCGCGACGCGACCAGCCCCAGGTACTCGAGCGACGCGACCCGCACAGACATCTCCATCGACTTGTCGGACATGTACTTCACCTGCGACAAGACAATTCACTATTGGACTGCTTGGCAAAATATATACTTTTTAAGAACTGACAAACTGGAAATTTTGAAACTAAACTAAACTGTTTTGGCTTACACGGGAAAATACGCCCAGAGAATTCCTGAATTAAAAAAAACCGTCCAACCTATAGGTTTTGATTCCCTAGTCAATCATCAAGCAATTCAGCAAAATTGTGACATATATGGCGGGTGTCTTTTGATTGCATTGACCTATAAGTTTGATTTTTACACCACTTTAAACGACCACGGGATGGAATAATCGATATTAATTTCAACTTGTTGCCTCCACCCGTTCCTGAGAAAATGGGTCTTGACAGACGGACAGACAGACAGACAGACAGAAATTTTCAGTTTTAGGATTTTCCTTGTTTTTACTTGTGCTATATGACCTTGCTTCGTGCCAAATTTCGTGATTCTAGGTCAACAGAAAGGACCCTATAGGTGTTGATTCCCTTATGAATATCAAGCAATTTCAGCAAAATTGTGACATATTTGGCGGTATCTGTTTGCGTTGACCTATAACTTTGCTTTTTTCAAAACTTCAACATACTATAGACTTGAGTAATCAATATTAATTTCAACTTGATATTGCTTTCCTGAGAAAAACAGACGGACAACGAAGTGATCCTATAAGGTTCAGTTTTTAGGGTGCCGTACCCAAAGGGTAAACCGGGACCCTATTATTAAGACTCCACTGTCCGTCTATCTGTCTGTCCGACTGTCACCAGGTTATATCTCATGAACCGTGATAGTTAGACAGATGAAATTTTCACAGATGATGTATTTCTGTTGCTTCTATAACAACAAATACAAAAAAACAGAATAAAATATTTTTTAAAGGGGGCTCCCCATACAACAATTATTTCAATACCAAATACAAACTTATGAATGCACCTGGTTACTTACATAACTAATAACTTTGTAAACAAAATTTTGCTATCTAAAATCAATTCACTCCACACCATCCCTATTCTAAAAACTGCAATTATCTGTAGAAAGTGCTCTACTTTGAGAATGTTCAATCTGTGTATATTAAATGTTAGTAGACACAAAAACACAATATTTAACTGGGCATTGAAAAGGAAGAAAAGCATTCTAAAACCGCTGCTGTAAGGCGAATGCACACTTATCAGCACCGGCCAGACCGAAAGCACCGGACGGATCGGATTTTAGAATTATTTATATGAAATTCTATGAAACCTCTCACACCATCCGCTTCGAAATTGTCGGAAGCCGGAGAACATTAAAAACGCGATGACGTCATCAGATTCGTCGGCATGCTGCGTTCTGTTGCGTGACGCACGAGTCGTGCAAGAGCAGCGTGGAAGATACTTCGGCGCGGTGTATCCGTTCGGTGCGGACGGTGCGAGCCAATGCCGATAAGTGAACATTCACCAGTGATGTGGGGTACTAACCAGCATGGTCCCCAGAAGGCTCAGCAGCAGCTCCGTGGCGGGCCACTCGGGCTTGTTGGCGGTGGTGAGCAGGTCGTGCACGAAGTTCTCGAACAGCGGCCGGAAGTCCACCTCCTCGCTGCGGCTACGGCACTTGTTCAGGAAGGACGTGAGGAACGTGCCCGCCACGCTGATCGCTGCTTCGTACTTCGATATGATAAGCAGGTCTTTGTCCACGTGCTGGAAACGATGAGATGAGCGGAATGTATATACAGCTGCCCAAAAGTACGTAATCTTAACCACTTAAGCCCTGGCATGAGGTTTAAAATCGCGATGCCCCATAACCAGAAAGGTTAACTTCTTTTAGATTACCAACATATTTACAATCGAATGGCATAGTAATAAAGTTCAAACCAATGAAATTATGTAGGTAGTTCACCTGCCCTCTGCCCGCTAAAGTGATAAATGTCACTCTTCTTTACGGCTGTCAACTGTCATTGGAGCAACCGCTTGCTCCTCAATATTTATTCAGTTTTGTGGTTTTACAGTGATATTGTGTCTAAAAATAGTGTCAAAGTGGACTAAAACTCTTAGAAAACCTGCATGATCGTTATTTCCGCGGAAGACATTCGAATAACGCGTGAAATAGTGTCAAAAGATTGGAATTTCCAGTCTTCGCCATTTCAAATATTTATATTCATATTAATATTCTTTATTGCACAGAAAACATAGATACACAGACAGTTACAATAAATTTTATAGGCAAAGGCGAGCTTATCTCTAAAAAGAGATTTCTTCCAGCAAACCTAGGCAAGACAGGAGTGTTTATGAAAAAGGACAGTCCTAGTGCGCAATAAAACAGTATACATACGTACGAAAATTACTTTTAAAATATAAATAAAATATACCTAATAAAAAATATATATATCTCAACTATATAATACACTAGATAGCATGCACATATATAAACTACAAAATATCATACATATACTTACATAAATATGATACTAATTACGAAAGAGAAAGGAAATACGCTTTCAATCTTCTCTTAAAAGTGAAAATTGAGGGACTATCCCTAATAGTGCAGGGAAGTGCGTTCCACAGTCGGATTGCCCTTAACCTAAAAGAGTGTTTGTAGGCGGCAGTTTTATGCCGAGGAGTTGACAGGAGAGACACCGTGTGGGATCTCCGATTACTATCCCTGGGGAAAAGAAACTCAAAACGTTCTCGAAGATATGTGGGGTAGCGGGGATTTCGCAAAATATTGAATAGATAAGAGAGAATGTGCATATCACGGCGAAGACGGATCGGAAGCCATCCCAGCTCCTTGCGATATTGGGAGACATGGTCGTACTTGCGCAGCCCGTAGACAAACCGAATCCCAAGGTTTTGGAGTCGCTCGAGTTTATTCAGTAGTTCTTCGTTCGCACTGACCCAACAAGCATCCGCGTAGTCAATTAAAGGTAGTAGAAGGGACTGAACAAGGGTGATTTTAGTCTGCCGCGGCAGGAAGTACTGCAATCTCCGTAGGGAGTAAAATGACGCAAAGACTCGTCTGCTGACCTCATAAACATGGGGCGACCAGGACAGCAAGTTATCAAATATAACCCCAAGATTCTTAGCTTTCTCGCTGTAGGTGATTATCGTACCCTCATACATCACAGGATCGACGGGGATATTTTGTATTGTGTTAATTGAGTGCCGTGTACCCATAATCATGGCTTGAGATTTTGCCGGGTTGACAAGCAGCCCATAAGAAATTGCCCATTTACTGATGTTATCGAGGTCAGCATTCAACGCCTCTACGGTCAGATTTACATCACTAAGAGAGAAGTGCCGATATATTTGAAGGTCATCTGCGTAGAGATGATAAGAAGAAGTAAGAACGTCGGAGATGGAGTTAATGAATACTGAGAAGAGAAGAGGAGAAAGGATACCATCCTGCGGAACACCCGCGGAAAGATTACACCAGTTCGTTGAGATCTCCTCAGACTTAATACGCTGCTGGCGGTCTCTCAGGTAGGAGTCAAACCAGAGAGCCGAGTGCGAGGAGACTCTGAGCGATTTTAGAATTTCAACCAGGATATCGAAATCGACGCAGTTGAAGGCGCTACTGAAATCAAGCAGTGTGAGAACCGTAAGCTGCTTCTGATCCATGGCTAATTGAATGTCATCGGTGACTTTAAGCAATGCCGTGGTAGTACTGTGACCCGGCCTGAAACCTGATTGATATGGATTTAATAAGTTTCTAGAGGAAAGGTATGAGGAGAGCTGACAGTGAACAATTGATTCTAGGACTTTGGAAAGGATAGGCAGAATAGATATGGGACGAAAATCATTAAAGGAGACGGGATTGGACGATTTAGGTAGGGGAATCACAAGTGCCTTTTTCCACTGAGAGGGGAAGCAACCTTGTTCAAGCGATACATTAATTATGTGAGTAATGATCGGTAACAGCTCCTCAATGATACAGGTTATCATCTGAGAACATTATCTACATCACAATTTTTTTGTATTTCTCGAGTTGCGTAAAAATGACGTTTGACGTCTTACATAGTGTTGCCATAACAAATAAATAATTTCTACCATGAAGCGAACCCCAACAAAAATGCCTAACCAGGATCTTGGTCAAAACAACAATGGAACTGGATCAAACACTTCTAAACCTACATTCAACATTGGCCAAAATTCCAATAAAGTAAACCTGGATCCAAAAAATCAAACAATTGATAGTGAAAACGATTGGCAAACTGTGCCAATTCTTTCCCAAAACAAAAAGCGAAACAAACGGTTCCGAGCCAACCAAAGCCCGTCCCCGTCCCCCGAAAAACTGATACCAACTCACAACAGCTACTCTACTTTGCCAATTGAAAATGAAACACCTGCTCCTGGAACGACGAAGGACAGTAATAGAAAACCTCCACCAATTATGCTCTACGGCATACAGGACATAACCAAATTAAACGAGCTAATCGGGAAAACCCTGGAGAAGTCTCTGTATTCTTACAAAATTGTGACAAAGAATCAATTAAGAGTAACATGCAGTAACTAATTAAATTAGTCTGGGAAAAAAATATCACTGGGCATACATTTACTTGCAAAGATGAAAGACCCTACAGAATTGTTATTAGAAACCTGCATTCATCTACACCAACAGAAGCGATCAAAGAAGCGATTTTGAGCACTGGAAACAATATCAAAGGGGAAATTATAAATGCCAGACATGGAGCCACCAAAACCCCCTTATCTACATGGTTTGTTAACTTGGAGCCTGGACCAAACAACAAGAATGTTAAGGAGCTTAAGTACATTTACCACACCTCAATTGTCATTGAAGATCCGAAACGGAAGAAAGTCATTCCTCAATGCAAAAGGTGCCAGCAGTATGGACACACACGGAACAACTGTATGAGGCCTTATAGGTGTGTAAAATGTGCAGAAAGTCATAACACCACTGAGTGCCCAAAAAAGAACAGAGATTCCCCAGCTAAATGTGCCTTGTGTTTGGAAGACCACCCTGCAAATTACAAGGGCTGCAAAGTTTTCCTAGAAATACAGCAGCGGAAACTTGAAATGAGACCACATATAAACAGAATGAGACCCCAGCATTATGAATGCCCTCCGAACCAAAATGAAGAACAAAATAAAGGTACAACACACAAAAACACCACAGCATCCTATGCACAAGTGGTGTCGGTCATACTCATAGCAACATATCTGACAACCTAGAAAACCTCCTTTTAAAACAAGCCGAAAAGCTGGATCGCCTGCTTGATCAAATGGGTACCCTGATGGGGCTCCTCACTTCAGTCATCAACAAACTTGTACACTAATGGCGTCCTTACGCATTGCCACGTGGAACGTGAATGGGCTGCTTATGAAGAAACACGAAGTAAACAGCCTAATAAAACTACACAACCTGGACATATTACTGGTAACAGAAACCCACCTCACAGACAACGTTGACTTCAGGCTGAAAGGATACTGCACATATACAACTCACCACCCTGATAATACCTCTCACGCGGGAAGCGCGATCCTTATCAAGAATAACCTGAAACACCAACAACTATCTGCATTTCGGACTGCTCAAATACAGGCAACAACAATTTTGGTCCATGACAAACATGGCTCTCTGACCCTATCATCCATTTACTGCCCGCCAAAAAAGAAAAGAATAGCTGAAATTGATGAAGAAGTTTTTACGGCTTACTTCAAGACCCTGGGAAACAGATTCATCGCTGGAGGTTATTGGAATGCGAAAAACACTGTATGGGGCTCCCGATTGACAGTAACTCGAGGAAACAACCTTAAGAAAAGTGTTGACAAAAACAATCTTGATGTCCTTACCACATGTCAACCGACTTATTGGCCTACAGATCCCAACAAGTTGCCTGATTTACTGGATTTCTTCATCTACAAGGGAATACAGTCCTACTATTTGAAGGTGGAAAGCTGTCTCGATTCATCCTCAGACCATACACCAGTCATTGCCACCATCAGCACCACATTGATTGATAGACCAGCAAATCCCTTCCTATACAACAAAAATACTGACTGGGATAAATTTCGGCAGTACTTAGAGGAAAACATTACTCTGAAAGTTCCCCTAAAAACTGAAGATGATGTCGAATCGGCCACTGTCTACACCACAAACCTATTACAAACTGCAGCCTGGCTTAGTACACCACTGGAAAGAAAATTTTGTAAGACCAACCGCAACCTCCCCCAGGAAGTCAGACGCAGAGTAATGGAAAAAAGGCAACTTAGAAGAATATGGCACTCTTCCCGACACCCGCTAGACAAGAAGGCTTTCAACAAAGCAGCTGCAGATCTGAAATTATTTCTAGCAGAAATCGAAAACGACACAGTCCAACAACAATTAGAGTCGCTAAGCCCCAAAGCAAACAATGAACATTCCCTGTGGAAAGCCATTAAGTCCAGTCAGAAACCACAGCTAGCACAGTACCCGCTAAAAAGAGATGATGGGACATGGGCAAAAACAGACGAGGAGAGAGTCGAGGCGTACAGATTCTTTTTAAGCGACGTGTTCACACCAAACACCAGTGCAGATAGTGACAGGATAGACGAAGAAATTAGATCCATTCTAGAAAGTGACCTACAACTCAGCCCACCACTACGCTTCTGTTCTCCCAAGGAAGTTCGTCAGACAATACTGAACCTAGAACTTAAAAAGGCGCCGGGATTTGATTTGATTACAGCTGAAGTTTTGCGACAAATACCAAAAAAGTGCATAATGTTCCTTAACCAACTATTTAATGGTATTCTACGGACTTCACACTATCCCGCAATATGGAAGGTCTCCCAAATAACAATGGTTCCGAAACCTGGAAAACCAGAGCATATGGTATCATCCTATAGACCAATAAGCCTGCTGCCGGTGCTGTCCAAAGTATTCGAGAAGATAATATCGCGCCGTTTGAACGACTGTATGAAAAGCAACAAAATTATTCCAGATCACCAGATCGGCTTCAGAAGTCACCACTCGACAATAGAGCAGGTATACAGAGTGTGTGAAAAAATACGTACTTCGCTGGAAGAAAAGGAATACTGTTCTGGAGTATTTCTGGATGTACAGCAAGCGTTTGATAAGGTCTGGCATGAAGGACTACTATTCAAGCTGAAGAACCTACTACCGCATAATATGTATCTTCTTCTAAAGTCCTACATAGAAAGTCGGATATTTTATGTCAAAATCAATGATTCTACATCGACATTCTCGGAAATCAAAGCTGGAGTACCACAAGGATCAGTTCTGGGGCCTACTTTATACCTGATCTATACCTCAGATGTCCAGAATCGAAAACTGTGATGACAGCTACTTTTGCAGACGACACTGCTGTGTTGACCTCTAGCAAAAACCCAGAGACAGCATCAAAAACCCTGCAAAAGTATCTAGATAAAGTGCATGGCTGGATGGAAAAGTGGAGAATAAAAGCCAGTGCAATCAAATCAAATCACATCACCTTCACATTGAGGAAAGGCGATTGCCCATGCCCATCAGTTAAACTTGGTGAAGATGTTCTGTTGTAAAGTACCTAGGTTTCCACTTAGACAGGCGACAAACCTGGCGAGAGCACATCCAGAAGAAAAGAGACGAGCTGAACCACAGAAGTCGGTCCCTCCAGTGGCTCATGAGTAGGCAGTCTCGGCTGTCAGTTAACAATAAATTGCTCATTTACAAATCGATACTGAAGCCAGTCTGGACCTATGGAATACAGCTGTGGGGGAAAGCAAGTCACTCCAATGTGGAAATACTTCAAAGATATCAGAACTACGTCCTCAAAAGCATCGTTAACGCACCATGGTTCACCAGAAACGATGAAGTACACAAGTACCTACGGATGCCAACTGTCAAAGAAGAAGTTAACCACCTGACCAAAACCTATGAGGGAAGGATTAACCGCCACCAAAACGAGCTTGCTTCGGCACTGGGCGCTCCCCCTACTATAAGACGGCTGAAGAGGAAGCATGTATGGGACGCCATCTAACCCACACTTATTAGGCAACCCGACAGTGGAAGGGATTGCCTAGCACGCCACTTAATCATGCACCAGAACTGCTTAAAGTGTACGCACTGATTGCACGTTAGCACAAAAATAGTAAAAAAAAAACTCTTCTAGGACGGGAAAGAAAGGTGGAGAATCTTGAGGAAACTGCTCATCGTATCAAAAGTCTTCTCAAAACCCACAAGTCTTTGTTTTATATAAACCTTTTTGCACAAAAAATGTATATGTGTAAATTAAATTGATGCCATTCCTTCTTTTTAGGGTTCCGTACCCGAAGGGTTCCAAACGGGACCCTATTACTAAGACTCCGCTGTCCGTCCGTCCGTCCGTCCGTCCGTCCATCCGTCTGTCACCAGGCTGTATCTCAAGAACCTAGCTAGCTAGAGTTGAAATTTTCACAGATTATGTATTTATGTTGCCGCTATAACAAATACTAAAAAACAGGATAAAAGAAATATTTAAGGGGGCTCCCATACAACAATTCTTTCAATACCACATACAAACTTATGGATGCACCTGGTTACGTACATGGAGTGTGAAAGTAACCGCACCAATAACTTTGTAAACAATATTTTGCTGTGTAAAATCCAAACTATTCACTCCACACCATCGCTTCCATTGAACGGTGGTACGGAACCCTTCGTGCGCGATTTAGACTCGCACTTGACCGGTTTTTTTTTATCTTTACACTGTTTGAAAATTGAGCAATATTGTTTTTATTTTTATTTGTGTAAATGCTTTTATGTTGTATGTATATATAGGTTGTTGTAGGTATATATAGGTATTTTGTAAATGATAATTATTAGAAATTACTACAATGAATTGAATAATATTTATACTCTTAACGTCCATCCTTTGATCAAGTTTATGTTTACATTGAAAATTTTCAGTTTAACAGTATTTTATTCTCGTAAATAAAACATTAATGTAATACAGTTTCAATTATTCTAAGGAAATTAAGTGCATGAAAGTTTTATAAATTAATAATGAATTTTATAAAAATAACAATAATTATAATTTAGAGATTTTCTAGTGTATAATACAATAATTGATTTTTTATAGAATACTTGTGTAGCATGCTGTGTTAGCCTATAATTGCGATGTACAACTAGATATAGATAACGTAGATGCATAACCTAAGAAGTATTTTTTATATTGTGCTTCCCAAATAAATAAATAAATAGAGGGATATCAAACTATACATACTCTGTTAAGTACGAGTCGGATCGCACATGAAGGGTTCCGTACTATCGTACAAAAAGAAACCCAAGAAAGTATATCTTGGATGGGAGGTCCCTTACATTTTTCCGTAATATATCGTACAAGAAAAAACGCAAAAACATTCGCCTTGGATTGGAGGTCCGTTAGATTTTTCCTTACTATCGTACAAGAAAAAAAGCAAAAAACATTTTTCCGTGTTATCCATTCCATTCCATTTTATAATACTATTAGGGCTTATTAATAATGTCCCGTTTGGCACCCTTTGGGCACGGAACCCTAAAAGGACCTCCTGACGAAGTGACGTGGCCGGAAGAAGGTGAAAATTCTCTTTTTACAAGCTTTCAGAAGAATCGTATGAACGACAATATGAACAACATGGATTTGGTTAGCACAATATCGGATAAGTTAGCATAAAAACTAAGTGCAACTATTTCGAAAGTGAGCTTACACTAACTGTGATATAAATCATCATCAACTCGATCATAATCATCATATAAGCATCTATGTTTATATTGTCTATCTGTCGGGCTTATTAAAAGGCTTTAAAAGTATTTCCCAGCAGCGGGTGGCGACAAGCTGACATAGACGTAGTAGACATGCTTACCTTCTTCGTATCAGCTTCGCCGTGGTCCCTCTCATGCTGCTTGCAGAGCGTCTCCGGCAGGTGCACCACACACTGCACCAGCTGCAGCACCAGCGCTGTCAACATCTGGATGTGCTGCTCCGAGCTCAGCTGGAACGACCGCAGGTTGTGCTTCGAGCTCGGGATGCGAGCGATCGACGCCAGGATGTCTTCCAGGAGAAGCCGCCGGTGCTGCTCGTACTTTGTGAAGATCTGGAAGGGGATCACGTGGTAACTGGGATAATGTTCAAGTTTAGGAAAGGGGAAGAGAATGTGTCGTCTCTTTTGGAAAGTCGAAATAATTTGTTCGCGGTCGTTAAGGCGGATCATGAGATACAGACATTGTATGCGCATATAATGTTCATATAACTCTAATTTGGGCAAAAATTACGTGGCACATTGCTGTACAGTTGAATTATAATAGCATTATATTAGCATTTAGCTACCCCAAGTGCTGAACATTGCCTGAATAACAAGGCACTTATTATAGTTAATATGCTGCCGTTCTCATAATCATTCGCAAAATTGGAATAAGTGTGGACATCTTAAATGCTTTATCGAAGCTAAAAGTAAATCATCAGTGAAATTGTGGTGTGTCTCAGGACGAGACCTTTGAAGTGCTATTATGTGTGCAAATGAAGATGTTTTAGTTACAATTTTGTGAATAAATAATAAAGATAATAAGTAAATTGAAACTTTGGATTATTTCAATTATGTTTTAAATATGATCGGGAATTTAACTTTATTTTGAAATATCACACAATTTAGGTCAATATAAATAATAATAATTTAATAACAATAATATCTACAAATACGTGAAAAAAGTTCAAAATAAAATAGGCAATAGCCTATGCAAGCAAATATACAAGTTTTTTTTACATGTAAACTGTGTACATATTCATCTACTTTTGATCTAATTCGGTTCAATCCGAAATTTTCTAAAATAAACCAAACAGATAAAAGCTAAATCTTCACAATAGTACGCATCACGTACTTAAAAATGGCGGAAAAGCGAGTGGTCAGTTTGAACTTTAATTTAATGCTAAATGCTGTACAACTGTCCACGCGTGGCTTATAACGGTAAATTATAACTCAAAATGCCGACATAAATTCCATTATTCAGCCCAGGTCCGAATTGAAGGGCACGAGTGTACAGATTTATAGCAGTGCGCCGCTGTGTAACTCCATAAAAGGTCACATTAGGTACAATTTTGGCCTATATTAATGCTGATATACGAGTATACGAGGTATGGCGTGAAAGTACACGTTTAAGCGGCATACAGAATTATATCTTTGTTAATGGACTTGAATGTCGCGCAGCGAGCTATGGAAAGGGCTATGCTTGGTATTTCTCTACGAGATCGAGTCAGAAATGAGGAGATCCGTAGAAGAACCAAAGTTGCTGACATAGCCCGTAGGATAAGCAAGCTGAAGTGGCAATGGGCAGGCCACATAGCGCGAAGATCGGATGACCGATGGGGCAAAAAGGTCCTTGAATGGAGACCACGTACTGGCAAGCGCAGTGTGGGTCGGCCACCTACGAGATGGACCGACGACCTGGTGAGGATCGCTGGATCTCGTTGGATGCAGGTGGCTACGGACCGGTCACGCTGGAGTGCGATGAATGATAATGGACTTCACATTGCAACTGTTTGCGTTATAGAGGTTCGGTTGTTCTCTCTTAAAATGCATGTGTTTTAAAGGTACACCTGTGAGCCATTATTCAGAAAACTGCACTATGTGTGTCCACAAAATGCGCTTTTGCAGCTGATAGGACATAACGCTACTGAACGCCGAATAACAGTGAATCTGTGGTGTCTCTGTAGCGCTTAATAGAATCGCAGTACAGATTAATGCATTATATGGGATCTCGTTATTTCCTATGCAGCTATTGTAGTCCGAGTGAACACTAATAACACCGATTTGGACCTTGTGTGGAATAATATAATGCAGCATTGTGCTACTTGGGAATGGCCCAACAATAGTTTCACACCGACTATAGTGACAAGCAGTGTAACGCACTCGTGCGCGTGCGTGTACAGTCTCACACTCACCGTAGTGACGAGCTTCAGAGCGGAGAGCTGCAGCTCGCTGACGTTCTCGACGAAGAAGGGCGACACGCCGACGGTGGAGGCGTGCAGCACCGTGGTGTCGGTGAGGTGGTGCGCCGCCAGCAGCTCCGCCAGCAGCGTGACGCACTCGTGCGCGTGCGTGTACAGCTCGCGGGCGCCGCGCGAGCTGCCCGCGCCGCGGCGCACACTTCCCGCGTTGACGCCGCCGCGACGCTTGCGCCCGTCCACTGCGGAAAAACACACAAAAGGACTAGGCACACTGTTTCGAAATACAAGTTTTCAAGACATGGCAGATTCAGGAGAGGACTGTTTGTAAATGTCATGGGGTGCGGTTCGATGGCATAGCCACGGCGTTTCTTAAAAAAAAAATGCATGATTTTGTAAAATTTGTAAAAGTTGGTTCTTAAAACCATTAATTTGTCCAAGTTATGGTTAAAAAGTATAATCTTTTGAAAGAGGCCGCGCCATTGAAACGCAGTGAACCGAGTCGCGGAGATTTTTAAAACGAATCGTTGCACAAGACTGAAAGTTAGACAAATAACGGATTGATTTTGAAAAAAATACTGTAAAATATAGAAAAAAATACCTTAGGTTTATATCTTAGGATCTGTGAGACAAAGCCCCCATGGCCGCGCCTTCAAAACGGTGAAATTCACGTTATAGCACATATCTCGTTGAAATAGGATCGCAGATGTCTTTAGGTTTTTGTAAAACCCAGATTTGAATTTGTCAAAATTTGTAATATACACCAAAAAGTCGTAAGTTTATATTTCAGCTGTAATACAAAAATCCCATGGCCGCGCTATTGAAACGGTGAATAAATAAAAAATTAAAAACCCCCGACTCATTTAATTGCAAGGAACTACAGTAGAAAAGGCTGTCGTATATCTGGGCAGTAAATTATTTGCATAAGGTCAAGCATGATATGTAGCTCTAAGTCACGTAAAAAAAATTACAAGGTGTTGCAATTTGTGAACTATATCAAAGAAAACTATTCAATAGTCGCCATGACATAACGGCTTTGGCAGAATTACAAAGATTAAAATGTGGAAGTCAATCTGCGTCTCAGTAATACATTCTTTCTGACTTGTGTGCAGCATCACAAAATTCCGTCCACCCGTTTGAGCGCCTATGCCACAGACTTGTACCGCATCACCAATATCCGTCCACCCATTTGAGCGCTAGGGTGCCACAGACAGACACACATCCTCACATCCTCACACACACACACACACACACACACACACACACACACACACACACACACACACACACACACACACACACACACACACACACACACACACACACACACACACACACACACACACACACACACACACACACACACACACACACACACCTGACAGCCACCCACACATACACACAGTCGTAAACTTCAAACTCATTTCAAACTCATAACAACCCTCTTTGTCGTCGTCTCTGACTTGTACCGCATCACCAATATCCGTCCATCCGTTTGAGCGCTAGGGTGCCACAGATAGAAACGCACACAGACACACCCTCATAAACAGAAGCCTCAAACCTATAACAACACTCAAATTTTGTCGTCATCTGGGGTTAAAAAGTCTAAGATTTGGCTGACTTGTGTCCATGTTAAGCTAATAAGTTTCGAGCTACTGAACCGATTTTGATAAATCATAGCTAAGAACCATTGCAGGGAAGTATACTATCATTTACAAAAAACCGCATTAAAATCCGTCCACCCCTTTTGAGCTATAGAGTGCCACAGACAGACAGACACTTCAAACTTATAACACCCCTCTTTTGGTGGTCGAGGGTTTATTAGTAGTTTATGTGACTGACATAATGCTTAATTATGTACAGTTACATACACTAGTTTATCTACACAGATATCATAAGCTCTCTTTAATGTGTTCAGGAACCGCATGTTCGACCGGCATGGTGGCATTGATAATTCCTTTGCACTTGTTTAGCTTGTTCAGTAGTACCAACTTCACAAACAAAAAGTGTGAAGTTGGTACTACGGTATGTATTGGTACTACAAAAGGCATGCAGGCGGGCGTCGGCGTTCGACATTTGAATGTCATAATATGTAGAAAAATTACACATTATGGTTTCAGATAAGAAATGAGTTTTTACCAAGTAATTTAACATTATGCTGATCGTAACGTGCAGTTTCTGTACGCAGTAAAGAGGGTTTATGATACGTGTGTAGATAAAATAATTAAAATACGTTATCGCTGAATGTTTTTTGTTGAATTTGAATTTGTAGTTTTCTTAAAAATCTTGGCTTTTCTTTTTCTTTCAAAAATTAACGCCGTGGCCGTGCCATCGAAACGCACACAATGCTGAACAGCTGGTAACGCTCGATTATGGGTCGGAATATTATTTTTAGGCGAGACAAAAATAGGACTTATCTTTAATCAAAATGGCAATTGATAAAGTATTTTTTTTTATTATTATAAATTATTAAATCAGATAAAGTATTAAATCAACAAAACGAACCTTTCTTTTTCGATGTCGTCTGAATGCTGTACACTGGATCGTAGACGCAGTAAATGGTGTTGTTGAGTTGGAACTTGATGAACATCACTATCCTGTCGATGACGTCCTCTAGGAAGATGCGCTTGGGCATGTTCGGTGACGTCATCACGTACAGAGCAGTCAGGCACGCGTCCGATGCGCACATCACCCGTTCTAGGGCCGATTCTGTCCATATTTGACGCATCTCTTCACTGTCCTCCTGAAATATTACAAGATAAATTGACGACTGCTAGTTGAGCATTGAATACAAATATTAAGATTGAGAGAACCGTTGTTCGTGGCGGCAAGATTCATAGATCATTTAAAGATCTTGATTTGTCATGTCGCGGGAGTTAAAGATATTACATTCAACTTACCGGGTCGCCCAAAAGAGACATCTTCTCAGCTGCTCGAATGTTTTTCTCTAGAAGATTTAACAGGCGGACTAATCTATCAGACGGGATGGCTTCCATAGCACCGAGATTCTTTAACTTTGCCGCCTCGGAGCACAACTCTTGTAGCTGGTACCTCGGCAGTAATAGCTCCTCAGGAATGTCTGTGCCTTCTACAAATTAAACACATATTTAAGATCATATACTATTGGTTTAGAGCTGAGCCCCTGTTTTATGTTTACTTACCCATTTCATCAGTAATAAGGATGTCATCGTCGATAGTCTCGAATACAGATTCAATAAGTTTGCTGAACCGCTGATAAGTATTTGTCTCCATAAGCTCATCTACAGATAACATTTCAATAACTGGAACCAACCTCCTTTCAACTTTGCGTAGCTTGGGTTTCACTGTGCAACAAACACAACATAGTTAAAGAATCATGTTTTTAATAAAAAACGGCTAATTGCGAGTCTGACTCGCGAAGCAAGGGTTCCGTATTCCGTACACGAACTACTTAATTACGGTTTTCAGATATTTTCCTTTAATTGTGTTATATGCTTCTCGCCAAAAAATATTCTAAGTCAACAGTGACTAACTTAAAGGTTTTGATTCTTTGCGCGTATCAAGAAAGTTCAGCAAAATTACTGTATAAATGGAGATATCTTTCTGTTGTTTTGACCTAGAAGTTTGATTTTCACAACCTGAATTGACCACGGACCTGAGTGATTTATATAAAGTTCATCTTGCTACGTTCACCCATTCCTGAGAATAAAGTCTTGACAGACAGATAGACGGACGAACGGACAGACAGATAGAAGGACAACGAAGTTATAAGGGTTCCTTTTTTTCCTTTTGAGGCACGGAACCCTACAAATTCGTCGATTTTATACAGTCCCCAGAAAAGAAATTGAGAATGTTTTTTTGTGTGCAATAACAGGCGATACGTCAGCGCTCTGCGTCTCTGCCGTCTCTTACGGGAGGGGGCATGAAGATATCTGCGTAGGGTGTAGTTAGAAACAAACCTATAGCTGCTTCAGCTTCCTCCTTCTTGTTCGCTTCTTCGTGTTTCCGTTTGACAGCCTCCCAGTTTTTCTCTCTCGCTATATCTATTGCCTCTCTCTCTTTGTCGGGCGGGGGAGCTGCAATGCTCGACTTCGCTTTGAGAGGCGAATTATCATCAGAGTCTGAGCCCATAGTGCTATTTTTTCGCGATCTATCATCATTGGGGAACTCATGTTTCTTCAATATTCCTTCCTGCAACATAAAATAACGGAAGATATTGTACAAATATAATATTAGATTAGTTGATAGTGTTTTTTTTTATATTAGTTATCAAAACAATTCCCCAAGAACGTATGATGCATTCGTTACCAAAAATCTTGGAAAATAACTCGTGCTTGTCTCGATTGGCAAAAGCGCGCGCTTTTTTTTCCTCTATTTCTACTGGACAGGCGAACACAACAAACTATACAGCCTTCATCACATTTTTTATTTATTAGTTATCCTTAGCCTAGTAGTTTAGTCAATATCAACACAAAAGGGCAAACATCGCAAAGGCACATGTAACTACGATTTTTTTAAATGTTGTTAGGTCTCTTGAGAGTAATTGACACACAAGTTAGCAATCCTGAAATCCCTGTGCTACCCCCATGGTGCTAAAACAACCGCGAAATTTTGGCACTTGTTTTGTTTCAGATTTTTCGAAAAAACTACCCTAAGGAAGCGTTTTGGTGGCGAAAAGCCAGGGTGGGCTGACTCCTGGTCGGAAAATATCAAGCAGTGTGCTGGCTCGCGTGGCTGGCTTGGTGTCATTTGCGAGGAGGTGGAACGATTCACTGAAACTGCGACTCTAACATCAGTAAGAGACACTGCAGACACCGAAAAATTTAAGATCTGGTTCAACACACAACCTCCATTTCCAGTCACAGACCGCCTAGTTTCCATCCATGGTGGAATCGTCAGAGGCCCTAATATCAACTGTCACTTGGCACAAGAACTGGGAGCGGAAGGCGTGGAACAAATTGTTTGCAATACCTTTGGTAAAGTGACTTTTAAACGAAAAGAAAAAGTGAAGACCTTGGCATCAGTCACCACCTCTGTGAAAGTGTTCAACAAGAGAGTTGATGTTGATCACCTAACCATATTCCAAAGCGTTGCCTCACAAAACAATCAGATGAACAATTCAAGCAGCATTTTGCCTGTGAGCTAGCACCATATATCTTATCCTTGTTCACTGGAGAAGGAATGCGCAAGGGCACGAAATCTTCCTTCTATTCAGCATTTACACCACTTACTGAAAACATCATCCCAGGAAACAGAGCGTTCACAGTGGTCAATGGTGGTTACCTCCTGCACAAGGTGATCTGGCATCGAAACGATTCAGTCAGAGCTATTGTTTTCAACCACTTTGGTAAAAACGCAGCTGTGGTTTTTGATGGATACCCAGAAAATGCAGCTATGAGGAGCACTAAACACTGCTTCTCTCTCCTGCAGTGACATTTTATTTAATGAATCAACACCCAAAGAGCCCCAAGCAAAACTGCCTTCAAATTAATCTAACAAACGCCGACTGATCACTATGATGTGTTCTGAATTTGAGAGGTTGGATATCAAGATTTATCAATCTCAAGGAGACGCCGATGCCGACATAGTGAAGACTGCCCTTTCCAAGAGCTCATCCTTCGATCGAGTTTTTATCATAGGGGAGGACGTGGACGTACTTGTCCTGCTTAACGGCTTAAGCTCTGGAAAGACGAACATGTACTTCCAGAAAGGTAGTAGAGGTGAATCAAACTGCATCCAATATAAAGCAAATTCTGTTACATGTGGAGCAATGAAGGTTCCACGCGGGATGGTTTTATTTCTGCATGCATTCAACGGGTGTGACACAACCTCTGCCCTATTCTAGCAGGCAAGATGAAGTGGTGCTACGACCTCAAAAAAACCCCGACTGAATGGGCCTCGCCAGCATTTCCTTGATCCAAAATCCAAGAAGGAATAGTTAGAAAATGCTGGTGAGAAGATCTTGAACCTCAATGGAGGAGATGGGGGACCACTGAATACCCTGCGATACTGAGCATTTGTAAAATCGGCAGTAACATTCAAAATCAACCTTGCTCGCCACCCCCCAACTACAGAGCCTGGCAAATATCTTTCTCGGAGGACCTACCACCAAGTGTAAAAATGGTTAGTGGTTGACAAAAACTCGTGTGACTTGAGATGGGCGACCAGCGAACAAGGTCTTTTGCCTGTCGCAATGTGCGCATAGCCCGCTCCTCAGACCCTGCTTAAAATGGTGGCTTGCAAATGTAAAAAAGGTTGCTTAGGGTCGTGCATTTGCAGAAAGGCTGGGCTCAAGTGCTCTATACTATATTCCTTTTGCCACGGGCGAAATTAGAATAACGCCATCCCTATCGTCCTGGACGAGGATGTGGATGACCCAACACCATATGCCAACCCGGCTCCACCTTCAGAAAACATTATCCCTCCTCCCCTACAACCCCCACTGATTTAGACAGGATGAGTTCTGGTCCTTCCAAAAGAGCACAAGTCTAAACTGTTTTTCTAGACCATGTAAATAGAATTTTATTGTTTAAATTTATGTTTTTTTTCTATGTTTACGTTTATTTGTTTTGGAACCATACAATACCTCTGACAACAAAGGTTTTGTTAAATAATCATATTTTTATGACTACCATGAACTATTTTAATTTATATTATTGGTTTACAAATATATTTCTTAACTCTCAATTGTAACGAAAATATATATATATGTTTGAGTTACAAGCTTGTTTCTTTGCGTTTTAGGACTTGTGCTTAGTTCAATGTGTACTTTAAGATTAAATGAGGTACAGTTTTTAGTAACGGAACGCAGAAGGCCAAATTTGGCTAGATTAGGTTATTGTGGCTAAATTTAAATTGGGTTATATATAATTTAGATACTGACAACTAACTACCGTAGGACATTGCCACGGTTGGTTCGCATATTGGCGTGCTTATTATTGGCGTCTACTTCTATGTAAGGTGATGTTCTTACTTCTATGATGTGCACAATTCATGTATATGCGCGCAATTTTTATGACATAACTTCGATGTTGTGATTGTGATGCCTACTATTTAGTACTCCTGCATAGCTCCTCTAAAAAACTAACCCACTTACCGATAGACGCCCCAGTCGCACTATTGGGAATCTGTTCTCCACAATGTTGGTGCCCTTGTTTGCGTCGGGCTTGTCTGGTGGCGCGTGCAGCGAGTGCTGCGGCTGCGCCCACGGAGCGCCCATCGAGGGCTGAGGCACTTGAGGTTCCTGCCGGAGCGGCGAGGGCGCCACGCTCGCCTGCGCGGGGGACTGTCCGGTCATCACGTTGCCATCTAAAATAAAAAAAATACTGATTCATAATGATCATAGACCTGCATCTTGTTCTGTCTATATTTAATTTTTCAACATAAATTTTTCTTTCTGATGTTTATTAAACTGTTATTATCATTATTTATAATGCACAGCTCAAAGCTGATGCGTGCATATCAGTTTTTTATTTCACTGCACTTGTTTTATAAAATTGTTGAGTCAATTTGTAAGTTGTTATCTGATGCTGCACTAATTACGGTTTCTGGAAGGCTGTTACAGTAATGAATTGTCATCTTACCTTGCTCAAAAACCTTGTCTTGAGACTGCATCATCATTAATCTTTGCTGCCCAGAGTTGTTTCCAGGAGACATGGAGAGTGGGTCTTTGTCTTCACTTAAACTAGTATCAAAGCCCCGGCTATTGTTGTCTTGGTTCAAGCTGCCATAGAATCCACCGTTTTGGGAGTTAATACCGGAAGTTGAGATTGGGCTTGTGTAACTTGATGTATTTCCACTCCACAGAGGAGAGATGTTGTTCTGGGCTGTGATATTCACTTGGCTCCCTGGTCTGGCTTGAGATGGTGGAGATCCCATGTTAACATGAGGAGAGGATTGACATGGCGGAGCGAGCAACTGTTGATGTGGAAGGGATCCAGAATGCATAGTGGTTCCATGTGATGACAGATTGCTGTTATGTGGTGCATAGTTGTATGAACCTGATGGAGACATCCCATTAAATTTGGAAGTGTTGAGGTGATTACCCCAGTGGTTTCTTTGCTGTTGTTCAAACACATTAGGACTGACACTCAAGATTGCTTTCAACAGTTCAGGTGTAGCTTGTTGTGGCGCTGGGCTCACTGCATTTGTTATTGTTTCATCCTTTAGGTCTCTGGAATTGACATCAATTTTACTATCCAGATATGTACTAGTTTATTGAAAAATTTGCTAAGAGTGAAAATATATTATGAAGCATAACAATATGTGAATATTTTGTCAAAGCAGGGCAACAAATTTTGATTACCAAATAAATTAAATGTTAACCAAATTACGTGTTCCCATGTAGTTTCACAGAACCGTATTGGTTGCTATACCTCACTTTCTGTCCAAATACTTAAGCTTATACTGGTTTGTTTGGTCACAACTTCATAATACTGCCTGGAGCCATGGTGAAGCGGAGTTATGCAACCCCACATAGTTTAGTATCAAAAGGGGGGTAAATTTTGGATTAGCATTTAGTAAATTTGGGATGAAAATGTAGTTTTTTGGAAGTAAGTTTTAACTCAATTTGGTAAACAGTTAAACATAAGCCTAAAAGCAGTAGCTCTATTCTGTACCGTTTGACATATCCTATCAAACTCAAAATACAGTCACTTTAATTTAAATGACATTATATCTAGTAAATATCAAAAGCGCCTTACATGTGTTCTACCGAGGTTTGCATTAGCGACTGTAGCAACAATGTCACTAAGTTCTCATCTTGGGTTGCGAGCAGTATAGCTGCCTCCTCAGCAACCCGCGGGTGAAACAGTTGCGACTTATTGTTAAGAGTTGATGGTAGGGGTGTTGGAAGAGGTAACACGGGTAGTACTGAAATAAATAAAATGTATTGTGAATAATAAAAAAGAGGGATTATATTTTGTACACCAACATATTTTCTATGTATATATATATATATATATAAATATATGTGACTCATATTTATATTCTGGCAGAAAACTTTCACTCTAGCTATGATATTTAGTGAGGCTGTTTTTCTGAAGTAAGTGTACTATCCTAGAAGTGTTAGGATTTAAGCTGATCAAATAACTACTCAAGCAAGAAGTAGATTTATTCTGATTTTCTAATTTGTCTATAAGACCTCAGTCAAATCAAGAGTCCTAAACAATACTAAGGGCTTGAACCTTTTCTATGTTTGAGAACTTTAGCTTGTAAGATAACTTGAGAGGTTATAGTGGCAAGGCTAAGACACCAATAATGCTATAGTTTTTTTGTATAATTTGGATTGCAAACATTAATGTGTAAGAAGTTTTTGTAAGATTAGGGATTTGGTCATAGTCAAAAGTGTAGTGTAGTTAAAACATGAAAACTACAGTATGTACTGATAAAAATACAGTTATTCAGGAAAGACGATGGTTGTTCAGAGGATAAAGTGGACAAAATGCACAGATACTTACAGTCAGTGAGGCTGGCTACACCTGCCAGTGTAGTGATAGGGACACTTGGAATCTCTCTCTCATTCATTGTGGATGTTTTTATGTGATGATTATTTTAGCAGATGCACTAACACTCTCCTAGAAAGGCAAAAGAAAGTCTTGGCTTGAGAAACACACGATTCGACGATGAAGGGGAACTGCCCGATGACATACACGTTTCACTTCCCTTGGAATACTTCCATACAATGTTAGTTTTCCTGTTGGAGTTAGTTTTATCCCTTTTTAAACCCATATTATAAACAAAAACTAACAAGGAATCCAAAGATTGTTGTGAAAATGGGGCAGCCGTCAATTTGATGCTTTGTTGTGCGTTGTGCATCAAAACGAAGGTCAGCGTATCTCGACACTCCCCGTTACAACTACAAAAACACTTTGTAGAAATCTAAGCTTCAAATAACTGCACTTAAAATAAGCATACTCACTGAGACATTCTGTTAGAGAAATTATAATTATTTTTTGACCAAATCAAACATAATCCCAACATATCCCAAAACCGAGGAATAGTAACTTGGTGTTGCCAGCAAAGACAAAGCAATAAAAAACAGTTCTCATGATTTGTCTTGTCAATGGTTATCAAAATGGCCGACAGAAAATACAATCGTGTGTCAGTAATGCTACTCGGCAATAGAGGGCGATCGTAAGAAATTTAATGTTACAGCGCGGCTACGGTCTCCTTGCCTGTAGACAACTTTGTAGTTACGATATTTTCCCATGCGACACATACACTGAGGGCCCGGCCCCATCACCACAGCGGCGTGCGTGGCGTCGCCATGGCACCTTTGCTGTTCTGAAAGGGGCCCAAGCGAAAGGGCGCCCTTCAAAACGTAGTTCCTGTCTGACCCCATTCGGGGATAAAAATTAATTTAAAATTCCTATCTGTCCCAGAATTGGGAATTAGCATTGAAAATTCCTGTTTGTCCCCGAATTTGAATTGAAGGGCAAATAAGAATAAAAATAACCTTTCTCTGATGGGCCCGGGCCCCCAAACAGGGGGGTTTACCAAAACCTCTAAAGCCATTCAGATTATGTTCAAAACAAGAACATCACCAAGACAACTATTTCCATTCCAATACACCATAATGGACTTTATTTACTTGCAACCAAGACTTATTTCAAGACGGTAATAGTAATTTTGCGCATCAGCTTAGGTTCTTTAACTGAATCGGCATTAGACGTTGTGGTAAACCCCCTGAAACATGCGATGCATGTAGTGTAGAATCAAATAGCTTGGCTTAACTATGGCATGCAATCCACTTTCAATGAAGACAGGCATATAGTTTATGAACAAGACGGTTGTCCTGCTCACTGGAGAACGGGAGCTATTCCATAGCCTCCAAGTTCCCCAGACCTACCTCCGTTGGACTTTTACATCTGGGGATGGGCAAAATTACTTATTTACGCAATAGAAGACGAACCAAGAGAACATTTATCCCAGCGTATACAATCAACCACCTTGGTAGAAATAAGAAATAAATGTTACTCGTGCTTACGCACTGAAGTATAGAGACAGGGGTCACTATACAAATAGCTCTCAGCAATCGCTACGTAACCGTAGCGATTGCTGACTAACTCACGTGCTAACTAGCTAGCGTGAGGCTAATCAAAATTATGCTTTCGGAGCGAAGTTTCCGTGTGCTCCAGGGTAACGGGTAAGATAAAGAGGTATTTATTATAAATCGCTCTACCAGTATTTCAATTATTTTATCTTGCTTGATGAAATCGTTTTAAATTTTCTTTACATGTTCACTACATTTTAGCCATTCCTCTGCACCAATTTGCGAGAACGCTTCTTCTGTTAATAATTTAATATAATTATTTATAATTTATCAGCAACTTTTGCTTCATTATACCCCAAATCGTTTCTATGGGATTCAATATGCAATGATAAGGTGGGAGCTTAAAACTTCGTTAAATCACATAATGTAAATCATTTGCACGAAGGCATTCTTTTATATCTGCGATATGGTTGGGCGGTTTGTTCATCTATACGGAATGATAACTAGCATTATCTATAACAATTAGTGAAGGTGTTTCAGACTTGGAATTAGCTTCTCTGTCACCCATTTTGTAAAATTGTCCTTGTTCATATCGAGGTGGTATCTTATGGTCAGCATATACACTTGTTGACCTGTACACCAGGCATCAGTTTGGGTTAAAGCCACCAGTGTTAACGTTAACGTTAACAATGGTCCACCTCGCTCACAGTGAAATAATTTTAGATGGACCTGCAATATCCTTGCTTTGCCGGCACTTGTTCACAGAACATGAACCATGAATGTAAGTCTCATGTAAATAAATCACATCCAATTTATTATGCTCTTCAGGTTCGCGTTTTTCCTTTATACGCTTCAAAAACTTGTATCTTTGTGGTTTTATGTCATCTCTCTCCATCAAATAGGCCCTTTTTGATGGAGAGAGCATATAGACTGAAGATGAATGACTAAGCTATCATTTGAGTAACATGATAAATTATTATTTTTAAGGCATAAGGAGATTGGTTTTGAATTTGTTAAATAAGTTCCACTGCTAGGCCTCCTCTTACGAGTGACAGCGAGAGGGATTATTACTTTTTTTTTTTTTACATCAAAGATTCTTCCACTCCGTTGAAATCATTATCTCGTCGAAGAATTTGTAACAGTTTCATTACTGTTGGAATTTCCTTCTGAACTGTATAGAATTCTTTTACTTTATTCCTAATCAACACTAAATCGAAAATATCCAAGTTGATTTTCTTCTTCCCCCTCTCCTCTTTTTACCTGGCGTGGAAAATACACCATCATTCGATGTGCCCTCACCTAAGAATCGCCGTTTAGTTAGGTACTTGATACTAATAAGGCCTATGCTCTAATACGGCTATCCACCCGAAAACTAGGAAATATAATTGCAAATTCAAAGATACTTCATGCACACACACATACATCCATCCATGTACGGCCCAAAGCGCGAGACAACCGCTCTCGTGGTCGGGACGCGTAATTCGATGGAGGTGGACGTTTTCGACGATCCTTATAAAAAATATCGGTAAGTTTACAATTTCTTATTCAATGTTTTCATTAAAGCAAAAACGTCATAAGTTCCGCAACTCTTTTAGTAACATATTAATGGCGCTGGACTGAATGGTTTCGATTATTTTTGTTTATTACGAATTTATAACCTCAACTAGTGTGTGGTACGGAAAAAGGCCTAGGCCCTATTACCGCATTGTAGGCCTTGTTTGTGACCCTTAGGCCTTATTGTATTTAATGTTCCACAAATATTAATATTTTATAGGAGGCCTTAATACAGCATAGGGTCTTAATAAGGCCTGCCATTTTTGAGTATTTTTTTAATAATTGTTGATTAATTATGATTAATTATGAGGTTACGTTGACGTAGTTATGTACAAAAAGGGTAATATAATACACCTTTTTCATTGTTTTTCCTTAATATGTGTAAACAAGACTGATTTGTGATTTAAGTGTGCAATTTGTTGATTATTTTTATTACTTCGCTTACTTTCAAAAAGAATAAAAGTGGTTGGATGGAACAAACAGTTTTTTCTTTTATAAAAAGACTTTATCTAGAGATACCACACATTAAGGTTTATAGGCCTTATAAAATAGACGCGATATATTAAGGCCAATGGCAAGGGTTTTGAATTTTTTTCTTCTAGCCTCTTTTTTGTTTGGTTGTAATGGTTTTTTGGGCTATGACATATTATTTATGAATAAAACATTATTAGTAACCATGTCTACTTTGTACTATTTTTATTTACCGAGATAGAAAAGTTGTAAATTAGATAGGCCTTATTTATATCAAGTACCTGGAAACCCCTCTCTATATAATAATTTAATAAGGGGAATTATAAAACCATCGAATAAAAAACGTATTAAGCGAATGATCACTGAGCGAATGGCCATGAACAGCCGAAATACTTGAAATGAGCGAAAAAAACACTAAATTGAGCATTTTTTTCTGATAATAATAAAATTCAGAACGAGCTTTCAAAAAGTGGGCATTTCAGATATTAAAATTCTAACCGTGCGACCAAATTACTAAGTGAGCGACTAGAAATACAGAGAGGGCAACTTCAATAATGGAACACAGAAAGCCAATATTGGCTAGAGTAGGTAATTGTGGCTAAATTTAAATTGGATTATAGGTTAGGTTAGAACTTAGAAGAAGCAACCCCGGAGCGGAGCGTATTCAAAGAAATAATAAAATTGGCTAGAGTAGGCTATTGTGGCTAAATTTCAATTGGGTTATAGGTTAGGTTGTGACTTAGAAGAAGCAACCCCGGACAAGAGCGGAGCGTATGCAAAGAAAAGCTTCTCATTTGTATTTAAGTAACTCAAATTAATGTTTGTAAGTTGCTGTTCTGTTTATTTCTCGTCACCCGCAGTTAGTCGCTCACTTAGTAATACAATAACCTAAATTAATTATTTTTATCACTTCAAACTTTAATTTACAGTCACTCGTTTAAATACTACCCATATAATAATAGTAGTTTATGGATATATATAATGGAGGGCATTAATACTCGAGAGTGGGTTTATGAAACGAGCCTTTTTAATGCCTAATTATGTACAGTTACATACGCTCTCTCAGTACATATCATAAGCTCTCTTTGATGTGTTCAGGAACCGCATGTTTGACCGGCATTGTGGCCCTGCAGTTGTTTAGCTTGTTCTGTAGTACCAACGTGCCGCAGGCGGGCGTCGGTGTTCGAAATTTGAATGTCAGTACCAACTTCACAGACAAACTAGGGGCGGCATGCAGGCGGGCGTCGGCGTTCGAAATTTGAATGTCATAATATGCAGAAAAATTACACATTATGGTCATGTGTAATTTTTCAGATAAGAAATGAGTTTTTACCAAGTAGTTTAACATTATGCTGATCTTAACGTGCGGTTTTTGTAATAAAAAAAGTAATTACTCAGTCCAACTTACCGGTCGCGCTTTAAAATCAAAAATTGAGTTTGATTTACGCTTTCTTCTTCCCTTATTTTACGATACATATTGAAAACAATATTTCTCGCTTGAGATAGAAGTGGCTTTTTCGCTATTTTCACATTAATAACAAATAATCAAGAAGATATCACACAATTGACAGTGCCATATGAACATTTTAATTATTAATATTTTTTATGCCATGACATTTCGGTAGACCTATTCATAACTAATTAACGTAACACTTTTTGTTTTACTCTAATCTAGTCATTATTCTTCCATTCTTGAACTTACCTAAAATGTTAAGGCGTTGTTATGGTGTCCAACTTATTTGAATTAAGAACGTAGCAATATTTCCAAAATTCTCACTAAATAGGCCCTTTTTTAATAAACTTGCCTAGGGTAGTAGGGACTGTTTTTTTTCGTTATTATGAGTCAAAGTATACTATATACTAACTACATACTACATACTAATATACTAACAAGATTTTATCAAACCACGATACAACCAAACTACGTATGTAAGTATGTTATATTGCTAAGTATGTTGTCACAGTAACTAAATATGTGCTATGGGATGTTGATTTTGATATTTTTGACACTCATATATTTTTTGAACCAAGTGAGATTTTTTTATTTTATTTTACCAGACCCTGGATAGGCTGGGCTTTCACCTGGTGCCCGCTTTATGTTGAGTTTTAGGACAGCCTGAATATGAAGTATATATTTTCATAAATTAGAATTAACAGGCTACTGCTACGATTTCTTTCAATCAAACAATGTTTCATTATTTTATGTTATAATCAAAGAATAATCGAAGACAAAAATTAACGTAACTTTTTTCACTTTTTAGGGTTTCGTAGACAAACAAGGAACCCTTTTAGTTTCGTCATGTCATTTGTTCGTCTTTATGTCATAGCAACTTTATTCCGAAACTATCAGGACTACTTAGTTAAAACTTGGTTTGTAGATGTATTCTGTAAACAGCTTTACGATTTTTATACTTAGTAAAATTTAAAAAGTAAAAAATAATGGGGCTCGCCATACATGGAACTGAAACCATTTTTTATTCCATTAAACCTACATGTGTGGAGAGTCGAAAGATAGGTCTTTTAAATGACGATGAGGTTTCTAAAACCATTTTTCCTTAAAGTAAATAGTTAAAGAGACAGACCCTTCGAATGTGAAGTGATTACCTTCCTAATTTATTTATTTTTGCTTATATTCTAAATTTATTACGGAACCCTAAATGTGCGTAGTCCGACACGCACTTAGCCGATTTTTTAAGGTTTTTACCTAATGTTTGGAAAGGTGGCATTTTGTCATCAAAAATGAATCTGACGTCCTGTATTTATAAAAAATCGAATTTCCGAATATTGGAATATTTTGCTCCAATTCATTTTATTCGAATAGTAAAATTAATCGAATAGTGCAACCCTATCTATAACAATAGGCTCTTCTGTTCGAGCCACGTCCACTATGGCAAGGTGAGCGCAATGTACACCCTTTCCAACCCGACTGGCGCGGCGCAGTATGCGGCTATTGTGCGAAGGTCTGTATGCTGCAGTTGCACTCATAGATAAAAATGTATATGGTTGCACTCCATGATGTGCCCGTTAGCTTGGAGAGCATATTCTACCTAGTCTGGATCTAAAGTTTTCTGGATAAATTTGATAGATGAGTTTTAAAAGTAAGTGATCTATCCAGTGTTATGCCTAGGTATTTAGGGGCATAGTTGTGTGATAGATAACTGGACCCCATTCCGTTCAACGTTGAGACTCGGAGCGAGAACGGCGCTCTGCGGTAAGCCGTTGTTTAGCTTTCATTGGCCACTTGTGCTGTTACCCAAGAGCACACGGAATCTTCGTTCCGAAAGCATAATTTTGATTAACCTCACTAACCGTAGGCATTGCTGAGAGTAAACTCTATCTCTATACTTCAGTGCGTATGCAAGAGTAACATCTATTTCTTAATTCTACCATGGTGGTTGATTGTATGGTATAGGTATTGTTCTCTTGATTCGAGTTCTATTGCGTAGACAAGTTCTTTTGCCCATCCCCAGCTGTAAAAGTCCAACGGAATATGGGGAACTTGGAGGCTATGGAATAGGTCCATCCCTCCCAATCCACGTATTTGGGAAAGCATTGTCCAAGTGCACCCAGACTCCAGTTCTCCAGTGAGCATGACAACTGTCTTGTTGGCAGACGATACACCTGTCTTCATTCTGAGAGAGAATTTGGTTAGTCGTTTAGTAAAATAACAAGGTAATTATCCTCGTTGACATTATCAGGTAGATAGTGTGGTCCAATTACAGATTTACAATGACTCCTGCCCAAACATTGATGCCGAATCTCCTCTAAAAAGAAGGGGTTTTTTGGATCGTGGGTTCTCTTTTATCGGTTAATAATATAAGTCAAAAAAGTCTAATAATATCCCAATAGTAAGTAATATTCAGACAAAGGGTAAGCCCCACTTAAATATTACCCATCAAAACATGCAGGGGCTACCTGGCAAAGAACTTGTATTAGAATTATTTCTTAATAATTCGGACACTGATGTTATTTGTAAGTATTTAACATTGGTTAAAGGAAAATATGATGTCTTTTAACATAAATAATTACAAAATTGTCAGTTGTTACAATAGAAAGACTGCTGATAGAGGTGGTTCTTTAATCTTAGTAAAAAATCATATTAAGGTGAAACAACCGAAAGATATTCTTACACTTACTGTGGAAAGACAAATAGAGGTATCTTGTGTTGAGTTGGATAGCCATATTATTGTTTGTGTCTACAGACCTCCGAGAGATGAAAAAGGCCATGGCAATTTTGAAATATTCGAGAAAATTATGGAGGAAGCCCTCATTAAACTTTGTAATAACAGAAAAAAGTTAATTATTTGTGGCGATCTTAATGTAGACCTGCCTGTAGATACAACACTGAAGCGACGATTAATAACTCTGTTCAAATCATTTAATTTATGTCATGTATTTCTAGAGCCGACTAGAATTACACTTACCAGCCAAACTTGCTTAGATAACGTTTTTTGTGACTGTGCATTCACAAGTAAAAATGTAATTAACTGTTTACCATCCGATCACAGTGGTCAAACAGTTTCATTCCAAATTACTAGTGAAAATAAGACTGATCCATCATTTTATAGGCCTATTACATCCCATAGACTAGAGATGTATATGAAAAACTTAGATATGGGTTTGCCAGTACCGGATTTTGATGAACAGAACCCAAACAAAATCTATTCTGACTTCTTCAACATTATTCAAACAGAATTCAATACAGTTTTTAAATTAAAGAAAGTCAGTGCCAACAACGGTAAATCTAAATTTAACGACTGGGCATCATTTGGAATTCGTAAAAGTAGAGCTATCTTGTATGATCTTTATGAACAAAAAACCTATAACTTTGATATAAAATTTCATGACTATGTTAAAAAATATTCCAAAACTTTCAAGTTGGTTTGTAGAACTGCAAAAACTATACACATAAATAGAAAAATACAAAATTCAAATAATAGAATGGAAACGGTTTGGCAAATCATAAACCGTGAAACTGGCAAAGTTATACCAATGGATAATGATTTCTGCTTAAAGATAGGTGATGATGTTGTTAAATCCAACGCTGAGGTAGCTCGAGCTTTTGAAACATTCTTCACCAATGCACCCTTACTCACAATGGAGCGTCTAAATTCATCTCCATCTGAAGCAGAGGTTTTGTTAAAAAACAGCACTAGCATCAGTAAAGTAGATTTTAAATTTTATCATGTATGTCCCCAGGATATTGTCAAAACGTATAGATTACTTAACTTAAAAAATACTGAAGACCTGTGGGGTATGTCAGTCAAAGTCATTGGTTCAATAATACTTGTTATAGCCCCACACCTAGCTTATATATTTAATAAATGTGTTGATGATGGAGCTTTCCCAGACCTCATGAAACACAGTAAACTTTTACCTCTGTTCAAGTCGGGAGACAAGGGTGATCCGTCAAATTTCAGACCAATATCGGTTCTTCCAGCACTAAGTAAAATTTTTGAAAAGATTATACTCAATCAAATGCTCTCACACTTCAACCGTACAAAACAACTCCACGCCAAGCAATACGGTTTCACTAGGTGTAAATCGACTACGGATGCAGGTATTACCCTTATATCTCATATTTATTCTGCATGGGAAGCCGCACAGGATGCTATCGGTGTTTTTTGCGATGTGTCGAAGGCATTTGATTGTGTTCATCATGACACGTTACTAATGAAATTAAATCATTACGGAGTTAGAAATAAAGCGTTGGATCTACTAAGATCATACCTAAGCAATAGAATTCAAAAGGCAGAAGTCAACGGCGTTAAATCTGATGGATCGGGGGTAAAAATTGGCGTTCCACAAGGTTCCATATTAGGCCCTTTCTTATTCCTGTAATAAATTGACGATCTGCCTTTTATGGTGGAGAAATTGACTAACATAGTGTTGTTTGCTGATGATACTTCACTGGTCTTCAAAATTGAAAGACAAAAAGAAGATTTTGATGATGTCAATAGAGTATTATCTTTAACCTTGAATTGGTTCACAGTTAACAATTTATTGTTAAATGCTGGTAAAACCAAATGTATCAAATTATCACTTCCAAATGTCAGGCAAGTTGGGACCAGTTTAGTGTTGGACAGCAATATGTTAGAATTAGTAAATGACACGAAGTTTCTTGGAATAACCATTGATAACAAATTGCAGTGGGGACCCCACATAGAAAAATTGGCTGGTAAATTAAGTTCTGCGGCTTACGCTGTTAGGAACATCAGACAAAACACGGATGTGGCTACATCTAGGCTAGTATATTTTAGTTACTTTCATAGTGTCATGTCCTATGGTATCTTGTTGGTGGGGAAAGCAGCGGATATTCAAACTATTTTTATTTTACAGAAAAGAGCTATTCGAGCAATTTATAATTTAAAACGCACAGACTCCTTAAGACAGCTTTTTAAAGAAATGGACATACTAACTGTAGCTAGTCAATTTATTTTCGAAAATATAATGTATGTACGCAAGAACCTTACAAAATTTCCCACACTTAGCGATAGATGTAATGTTAACCTAATATAACCTAAGAAATAATCACAGACTACTTGCGCCCCGGTTTTAGACTCGCGAAGGTTATCAATTCTTTCAAGGGTCAATGCATTCTCTACTACAACAAGATACCTCTGGAGATCTTGAAATTGCCATTTGAGCAATTTAAAATCCATGTTAAAGCGACTTTGTCAAAAAGGGATATTACAATGTTCAAGATTACTTAAATGATGGGTCTGTATGGGGTTAATCTGGCTCAACACAGACCTTGCTGTTAATAATTTTGTAATTATTTATTCCTGCTTATTAATTATGATAATGACAAAATATTATATTTTGTATTAGTTAAGCATAAGCAATTTTTAAAAAGAGATCTAAAAATCAATCTGTGGGAGTTTTTACGCCCTTCTTCTCCCACAGTGGTCCAATGTAGAGAAGTGGCAAAAAATGACGATTGCTAAGTATATGTAAATATGTACAGTAATAAGACATTTGGAATTTGGAATAGCTTATAACTGTCCCGACCCGACTCGTAATTCATGCTCATGTCCTGCTCTAAAATCCTCCAACATCAAGTATCTTGGGGCACTGATAGACCAAAATCTGATTTTTAGCCCACACTTTGAGATGGTCAGTGCAAGAATTCGCAATCTCATCTATTATTTATCATTCTCAAAATATTAGTTGAATGCGATCAAAAACACACATTATTTACAAGAATATTTTACTACTTAACTATGATATAATAATTTTAACTGAAACTTGGCTAAATAATAATAATAAGTATCAATAACTGCGAAATTGTAGACCAAAGATATTACATTTACCGGCGCGACTGCGACATCTGATCTTGTGAATAAGCTCGATGGGGGTGGGGTCTTAATAGCCATTAAAAAGAATATAAACTCATAAAAAAAACCTGGGAAAGCAGTTGTCAGGATTTGTGGGTTGTAGTTAACTTGGCGAATGGCAAGTCCCCCAAACGTGTTGGCGTCGGTGCAGTTTTTGTATCGCCTCCACCAAAGTTAGCTCATAGTCAGCTAAGATAAACGCTTACCAAGACAACACCACTGACATTGTGGGACAACTGGATGGTTATAAAATAATTGGAGAATTTAACATGCGTTTTATATCCTGGTCCGTAGGTAATGATTTAACCGAATTTAACCTCTCAAAAACCGAGGGTAGTTGGGGCGGGTCGCGATTTTGAACCCTTTGCCGTCGTGATAAAATTTAAAACCGATAACGGAAAAGTGGCCATATTTAACGCCGGTGGTAACGGAAGGGTTAAACTGGATAATCATCAATATAAGATAGGCCATGCTTTGATTGATTTCATATCACTTCCAGGTAGATATGAGCGCCGACAGTAGAACCATCGGCGGCGGCGCGCCGACTAAAAAGATTCGGCGGCGGCGGCGTAGTCGGCGGCGCGACCTTGAAATGAACTGGTATGAGGGAAAAAATTAAATGCCATTATATCATTTAAATTATTGTTTTTAATTAGAATAAACATTTGTAACGTAGCATAGCATTAAAAATAATCAATATTTTCTCAAAATAAAAATCTGCCTTATCGATAAAGGTCGATTCACACATATCAGTGATCCCACCGATCCGGCACAGGTCCGTGTCAGTGAAAAATATTCTTTACTAACTTATACTTTATTGCACAAAACCGAATTCAGAATTCTTTCATACATTATTTGTGCCAGATCGGTGGGATGGGATCACTAATATGTGTGAATCGAAAATTTTTGGTAATCACTGAGATCGACATTTAAGAATCACGTTTTAAGAATATACAAACAAATTAAATATTAGTTTTGCACTGGCTATAGTTGTCATGGATGAATATTATACGATTTACTCTCAATGGATTTAAGCGGGATCTTTTGGCCGTTATTAATTGCCCAGCGACAGAAAATACCCTCTCGCTAGGCGTACTTGTCGCTGGGACAAACAATATCCTACGAGCCAAGTTCGATAGCCACGGAAAAGCATTTTTTCGGTCTTGCCAGTACTCAAGGACATTACCTTGGTAAGCCTGCAGATCTTTGGCCGTTGCCGTGCTGAAATATTTCCAGCACTCATTCTCAACTATGCTGTCTATGTCAGAGGCAGAGGTAGAACTAGCACTATGTTTTTGTGCCAAATCCATGAAGAAATTTGAAGGTGGTTTCGAGTTTGAAGTACTGGCTCCAGGAGTTGCATCTTGTTGTGATGGTGGTTGAATTTTGATAACATCCTCGTCTTTCAACATTTTTTTTGCAAATGTTGCTAAAAATGTTACCTTAGTCGTTTGATGGTTTTCCATGTAAACGTCAATTTCTTTGATAGACTGGAACCTGCAATCTAATAAAGTGGCTGCTATAATCATATCTGTACCAGGAAAGCGGTGATCCAATTTGAATGACATGTTATTTTTTAATCTTGTGATCAACACAGGCTCATTGTCGTCGCATTCATCCAGTAGTCTCCGTATTTCCGATTTGAAAACCAACGCTAAGTTTAGCGTGGTTTGATGATCTGCACTCAAAATGTCTACTATAATTTTGAATTTCTCTAAAAATGACGTCAAGGTCATAATTAAATTATGTTCGTTCTCATCAATCAAAAGAGCACTGCGACCTATATCAATTAGCATGTCCCTAATAGGTCGGCGATTTGCCCTGTGAGTAATGCTTGATAACATCATGAGCACGCTGTGCCATCTAGTAGGCGTGCTTGTCTTGATGCTAGGAGGAGCACTCGTCCTAAGATTGGCCAAAGCTAAGCTTTCCCGTTCCAGTGCCGAGAATTCGCCTTCCTCATCCAGGTCTTCGAACTGTTGTCCGATTGATTCCAACGACGATAAGATTTCGCGCTGTTCTTCATTGGCAGCGGCTTCTAGTTGCGGAGCTCTGTACCGAAGATGTTTGACGATTTGCTTACACTTGGTAATGAGGGAATCAATCTCATCAGTACTCTGTATTCCATCAACAGTAACCAGATTGTGCAGAGCGTGTCCAAGACAAAGATGGCTGTGAACGTTCATCAATTTCGCTGCTCTTTTCATATTACTACCGGAGTCCGTCACCAACACAATACCTTTTTCTTCTATTCCAAATGTTCGCAGTATATCCTGAATTTCCTCTTTGATTCTCTCACCAGTATGCTTTTCAGTTACTTGCTTCGTTGCCAGCGTAAACTTTATCAGCTTCATTTCCTTAGAAATGAAGTGGAATGTGCCAGTTATGTAGTTACGTCGTCTGTATTGGTCAGTCCACAAATCTGTAGTCAATGCGCCGAATTTTACTTTTTGTTTCTGCAAAACATTTTTCACATGGACTAACATACTATTGTAGACATCTTCGAGTCCTTCTCGAGCAATGTTTTGACGTGAAGGAATATCTGGGTCTTCCACGACAATATCGTATTTTTTGAAAAAATCGATCATGGCTTCATCATTGATGCTGTCGAAAGGTATCAATGATCTGGCGAACCAAAGTGCTAAATCCCGTGAGAGCATCCACTTCCCTTTTCTTCCGCTAGTTTCGCTGCTCTTTGTGACAGGTGTAGACCTTCTCTGAACGGAGAAAAAATCCCTGATAGGTACTGTCTTCGATTTTTGTTGAACGTCTTCTAAGTTGTGTTCATCTTTTAAATGGCGAAGCAGGTTACTGGTAGCTATGCTCTTGCTATAGGCTTTCACTTTGGCTCTGAAAAGAAAATTTACAATATTTAGTCTTAGACCGTAGAAGTAAAAAGTATAATGTCTACAATAGCATGTCAGACCATGTGAAAAATGTATTGCAGAAACAAAATGTAAAATTCGGCGCATTGACTACAGATTTGTGGACTGACCAATACAGACTTCGTAATAACTTAACTGGTACATTCTATTTAATTTCAGAGGAAATGAAGCTGATAAAGTTTACGCTGGCAACGAAGCAAGTAACTGATAAGCATACTGGTGAACGAATTAAAGAAGAAATTCAGGATATACGGTATCGGTGGGATCACTGATATGTGTGAAACGACCTTTATACATATAGTAAATGAGGGCCCAGGTTTGCAAAAAGGTTGACAGTCGCGCAAGGTTTAACATATTTACTTCGATTAGCTAATGTGACCTACGTTTTAATCTTTATGTAGGTAATTAATCTGCTGTCCATTATTGGACCTCGTGCGGGTTTGAGAGAAGTTTAGACGGAAGTTTCGGCTAAAGTGTGTCATCGTTCGTAATATCAAAATTATTAAGGTTCAAAAATATTGCCACAATAACTTACCTACGGACCTTACGGTACAATTAATGATCATAAAATTTAAATCGGTTTGGTACTCACTTGGAAAAAAGCACTTCGCAATCCTCTTCTTTTTCTCTATTCAGACAAGCGTCACAAAAAACTTGCTCACCTAAAACTGTTCTCTTTTTCCCTTCAACATTTACTGCCAACTGTCCGAAATAGTTCCAACAAAAACTGTGTTTACTAGATATTCTACTTAAAACCGTCACTGACAACTCGCTGATTTTCTTTTTCGATATGTCTACCGCTGCTGTCGCCATTTTGTTTTTGTTTTTGTCGCCGCGCGGCGCGTGGGTCGCTCGACTCGCTCGGCGTAGGTAAGTAACCGAACCGAACTGAGTGGTTGGTCGGCGGCAGTCGGCGCGCCGACCGGGGTATGGCGGCGGCGGCGGCGCGGGGGGGGAAGACGGCGGCGGCGGCGCGCCGGCGCGGCGCTCATATCTACTTCCAGGTATGCAACAGTATAAAGCAATCAAAAATCATCAAGACAAGATCTTAGACCTAGTCTGAGTAGTACACCTTGCGAAGTAACTTAACCGGACCTTATCATATGTAAGCTAAGCTAGACCCGTATCATCTCCAATTAGCCATTTACACATTTACACTAGTATCAAATATGTAAACGAAAATAACCTACCACCGATTCCTAGAACAGACTATAATTTTTTCAAAGAAAACTGAAAAATTGCATGTGAGCATACGCTATAGACTGGCCAAAATGCATGTGAGCATACGCTATAGACTGGCCAAAATGTTTTACTAATTATGATACTGTTGACGCATAAGTAAGCATACTTTATGAGAAAGTGAACGATGTTATATCTCTATTCGTTTCTAAGAGAAAAGCTCGAATGCAAGGAGCAAAAGCAAAGAAAAAACATCGTGGCTGAACCAAGAAAAATAGCCCCTTGGTTCAGCCACGATGTTATTAAGCTACTCAGATAGAGACAAATTAAGATTGCGCTCACGTTAGTTTCATAATCCTAGAGATAGATTGAAATACGAACTACTTCGCAAACATTGTGTGTGACAGACTTTTTAATACCCGTTACAGGGAATATTGTAGAAAACAGCTGAAACACAATCCAAAGGCATTTTGGAGTCTCGTTAAAAGCAAAAAATCTAGCGTAAACACGTTGTCCTCTGTCATGCACAATGGGATTAAGTCTGCTGACTCGGGTACTGGTATTACGAATCGTTTTGGCTGAGTTTAGCTTTACTTTCAGTAAGGATATTTGCGACACATCGTCATCGTATAGCGAGGGGTCAGCCGGCTATATGGATCTTAAATCAAGACTTATTGGCAACATCGTCCTAAGCGTGAACAAGGTACATACTCAAAGCGCTCAAGAACTTAGATCAGCATAAAGGTGCAGGACCCGATGGGATTCCTCCTATATTTCTAAAAAGGTGTGCTACTACACTGACATATTGACTTCAACACCGCTATTATTGATATTTAACATGTCACTTTTAGTGTATCCTTCCATCTAAGTGGAAAAGGGCTATATACAAAAAGGGTGCCTTGATGATGTCTGTAACCAATTGATGATGTCTGTAATTATAGAGCTATTTCTATCCTGTCGGCGTTCTCAAAATTGTGCAGAGTTATGACCTTTTCTGTCATAAGTGATCATACGAGACACCAATTAAGTAACCAACAGCATGGTTTCCAGCATTAAAAATCAGTTATAACCAAGCTGGTTTCCTTAATTACAGATATTACTGAACGTGTTGATGCTGGAAACCAAGTTGTTGCAGACTAGAATAATTCAATTTATGTTGTAATAATTTTCTGTACTTTTGTTTTATGAATAAATATTAATATTATTATTATAGTGAATTACTGTCGAATATCTGACCAGGTACTAGATATCCCATGAACAAAGAATTTACAGTGGGAATAATTTTAAAATATTTTATTCACTGCATGTTTATGATGATAATATCAAAATCACAATATGTAATGTAATTCAGTTATCACATCCCTGCTAGCATTATTAACAAAGTCTTTCAACAAATTACTACCATACTTGATTAACTAAAAGCATTCTTATTCATAAAGAAAATATCTTTGTACAGGCTCTAATTCTATTCTGAATATCAACTAACATTTTTACACAATTCTTTCCTAGCAATCACAGAATTAAGAAACAAATCAATGCATTAGTGAGCTACCTACTATTGTAGTATCTACTCTGCCAAGAAGCAATGCTTCATCAGTACATGTGTTTTACTTCTAATTGTATTTTGTATACTTGTTAAATGATATAAGTTTATTGTATCATTATTTAAACATTTTGTACAACCTCCAGAGACAGATAGCTGCTGCAGCCATGGACACTGAGCTGTGGAGTAATATCTTTTTTTTATTGTCTGTGCGTACTAAAACAATGGGTGATGCTGAGGTAAGTTCACTCAATATGGGTAGTGTTGATAGATGTCGCCGGTTCTTCTCTTCTTGATATTTACAGCAGGGATCCCACTGCCATGCTACAGTGTAACATCCTGCACAAAGTATTGACACTATTCCAAATGGAGCGCAAATCAAAGAACTGCTGGAAGCCCCTGAAATAAAAATAAAAGATTGGTTGAATGTTTACCAACATTTCCACTCAAGGGGTCAGAGTGTCGATAAGGGGGCGGAAGCCCCCACTTTTTTTTCCTTGGCGCCCCCTTATCTACACTCCAATCCGCTTAATTAGTGAACATCACAAAAACATAGATCAATACCTGCAGCTACACTGCATAGTCCACTATAAAATGCAGCTTTGTGGAGAACATTTCCAACGAAGATCCACCGGGCTGTTTCCTCCCCGAGGGGTTCCGGTTCTATTACAATGACGCTCACTCCGGCCTCCAGTGCTCTTTCCAGTTCCATCTCAAATTTGATGTGAGCATTTTCGCTGTCGTAAACTTCTCTGATGATCGCAACACTTGACGGCTTTAGATCACTGCAAAATAGATTGTAATTTGTTGCATACCGAGCCGAATAAATCGCATGCTAGATCTCGATTACTTGTTCAAATTTATATTCGTAGGGCGACGGAGGAAATAAGAAATTGAAGAAAATTCATTTTTTTACAAAATAGTGGTGACTGCTATTTACAAACCTGTCACTTTCATCAGCCGCCATCTTAACTATAGAATAGACAAATCATATGTGTTTTATTCAGTTTGTTCTCCATTACCACACAATTTCTTTGTTTATATTTTTATGACAGTATGTATCATCGTTATTTATTTTCTCCAGTGAATAACTTATAATTTTAATGCATATGTAGTAATGCTAATAAGTTCGTTCCAGTACCATCGTTCATCATAATATTGTTGTGTTGGCTGGTTTAATATCGTGGACGGCGGAACGGAAAGTGAGGTGAGAACAGTGCTGCCAGATGGGAAAACTGAGATTACAGTGTTTAGTGCTCAATTTTCAGTGTTCGCGACAAAATTACGGTAAAAGTAAAAAATACAGTAGATTTTATAGTAGATTTCAAGACACTTTTATTGCGAAAATTTACTTAAAACTTAAATATAGGCAGAGGCCACAGTGGCAAAGTTGTCCTCGCCATGTATTTGTATTAGGTTCCAAAATCTGCTCACAATTTGACCTTTCACTACACTGTAAAGCTGACTACAACACACATAGTTTTTACTGATCCTATATCAGTGCTTTCGTCAATTATGACAGATAATTTTTGCTCTTATAAGTCTGCACACAAATCATGTTTTTCTGATTCTCCGAGAATATTGTTTATTATTGCCTGACATTTTGTTCTCTTCATTTTCATATTTTGTTGCAATCTGCGGGTCAGGAAGTACTATTTTTTTGATTGATTTATTTAAGTGGTCCATCACCCTGAGAGAAATTTTGTGTTCTGCCAAAAAAGCGGCCAACTTTATCTCAGATGTTTTGCATTTATCATCATCGGACTGCTGCTTTACTATTGTCTCTTAACCACTCATCTCTAAATTTTTGTTTGTAATTTTTTGGAGTTGATTTGGAAGTGGACCCCACTTTGATCATCTCTATCACCATCATCAGATGAATTAGACATTTTTATTTCTCAAATATTCCAAATTACATATTTTACTGAACGATCCAAATACATTTGTAATGTGCTGCCTGCGTTGCGTACGAAACCAATTAACAATTTGTTATAATAATTTAAGTTGGTCACAGTTAATACTATTTAGGTGGTTAATACTACGAAATAATACCTAGTCTATGACGGAAAATTCCCCCGTAAAATCTACGACGCCGCTATTCATGCCCGTTTACAGTAAAATATTTTCGTTCTTATTCAGATTGGAACAACGGTTATGTGTGTGAGAGAGAGCTGGCGCTAGTAGCCGCTTGCGTTTCATAATTATCTTTTCTATTTACAAAGGCTGCGTTCAGTTTACATTAAATTAACTTGATTTTTGCCTGTAGAAAAAATACTGTGTTCTGCATACACTGTAATTTTAGTAATAGGTACAGTGTACATGAGGTCGTGTGACAATACAGTAGATCTACTGTAATAACAGTGTATCTGGCAACGCTGAGTGAGGGACAGAACTTTTTTCTTTTTTGATTTTGGAAATGTACGTACGTCCATAGATAAAAATGTATAGTCGTACGTCTTGTACTTTTGCCAGCGTCAAGTTTATGTTTTATTTATTTTAGTTATGTATTTGCTATTTTTTATTATTATTTTGTAAAGGTAGGCAAACACTTATAGATATGGAAATGATACGGAATTTGGAAAAAAGGAATTACACATCAGTTTTGAATATTTACATTACATATTATATTTATATCTAAGGACATTTTAATTTATATCCATATCAATAGGAAATGTATATTTATATTTTAATATTATATTTTTTTAAGAATTTTACAATACATTTATAAATAAATATTTACATATTTTTTTTTTAGAAAAGGCAGGACACAGAGGAAGGAAATGGAACTTCCAGAGAAATTAACGCTGCAATAAAAGACTAACAAACATACATACATACATACGAACATGCAAACAAAATGTGATTCAAGTCTCCCACGTTAGCCCCGCAAGCACATGCAGGCCCCTGCACAATACCAAGCCTGGCAAGGTGGACTGGTGTGCTAGTGTGACCCAAACGCATACGGATTATAACGGAAGTTTTTCCAAGTTTGTTCTTTCTAAACCACGACCTTGATGGAATTGAAGGTTGGAGGTTTCTATAGAATCTGCCAGTATTACTATTATCTGTCCAGGCTTTATACCAAGCTTCAACCAAAAAAGCTCTGGGCAAAGAAGACAAACCCGCACATAATTTTGGAATGGAACCATATCTCCACAAACCACAGCCACATTTGCACATTTGCCTGCCCTCTCACTGCCCAGTATGCCACAATTAGAGGGTGTCCAAGCAAAAGACACAGAAATACGTTTTTCTGCGCACTTCAGTAGAAGATTTCGTATGTCGTATATAATAGGAACATCAATCGAGAAGAGAGGAAATTTTAACAAAGCCTGGAGATAATCCATCAAAATTCTAGAATGTTTCAGTTTCATTAGCGCAATATATTCAAAAGCTTTTAAAAGGCCCACACATTCAAAGTCTGATTTTTTGTATCATGTTATATTGAGGGTGGTATAGGCCCACCCCCACACAGCTGTCTGGGTGTTTCGAGGCATCAGTATATATTGCATGATATCCGGGCCAATCAGTGTTTAATGTATTATTCAATTCAGCATTTGGTCTGTTATATTTAGATATGCCAAAGTTAAGTCTCACATCGGGGACAAGTACCAGAGCATCATACGAACATTCAAATACAGGTAAGATCTTTGAATTATAGTGAGAGGAAGGAATAGTGCTAAATTTGTTTAAACTTTAGATCAAAAGAGGCTTGCTTTTTCGTTTCCAATAGTCCGCTGATGATATTAAGTCTGATAAATGAGCCAGTTCACCATGCAAAGGTGTGTAGAAAGCTGCAAACAACGACTTATAAATCTGTCCGATATAAATCTGATATGCAGGGGAGGTTCCACACATTCAGCTTGTAAGCAATTTATCGGACTAGATTTTGTAGCTCCTTAAATAATTCTGAGAGCTGGACTGAATGGAGTCTATTTTTATAAATCCCGCGACACTACCCGGCTTCAACAAAAATGTGCCATAGTCTAGGATACTTCTTTTTAACGCATTGTAAATTAAATTTAACGAGAAGGGATGCGCACCCCACCAAACCCCAGCAAGACATTTAATGATGTTCAAAAGGCGTTCACATTTAGCAGTAATGTACTCACAATGTGCAAGTCCAGTGAATTGGGAATCTAAATATACACCAAAAAATTTTACTTTGTTGTTGGAATAATATTGTTGTTATATAAGACTACAGCATCTGAATGTATTTTACAATGCCTAGTGAATAAAACTATGATACTTTTATCAGCAGAAAGGTCCAAACCATAATCAACCAGACAAGGGTGAACAGTCGTAAAACATGTAGATAAGGATGAACAAAGAAGGTCTACAGATAATCCCGTTAAATAAAATACTAAATCATCGGCATACTGAAGAGCGTCTCCTAAACCACCCAGATAATCTTGAAGATCATATGTATAAATACTATATAAAATGGGAGAAAGGACAGAACCTTGAGGGAGGCGCTTCCAAACGGGTCGAAATAAATTAATGTTCCTTTATAACTAAATTAGTTAAATCATATGCTCCACGAATGTCCAACAAGGCAGCCAAAACAGATTCATCATTTAATTTTGTAAAGGCCAATCGGATATCAGTAGTAATGATAGCTAAACCATCAATGGTTCCTTTACCCTTCCTTATCTCGGTGTTTGCCAGATTTAAGAATGGGAATAATATTTTGGGATCTCCAGGAAGGAGGTATGTATTATGCCTGTATTTACTACTGAATTTATGGCGTTCAGAAAAATGTGATCTATACGAGGGATTAATTATAACTGAGTACATTATACCATCGTCGCCAGGAGACGAATATTTTACATGAAAGTAAAATATTCGTCTCCCGGCCGGTATTACTATGACTAGTTTATAAATTCGTAAGGGATATTTCTGCTGGTACAAAAGGAGCTAGATTGTCCATAAAGTCATCTGCCAATCGAACAGACAATTTAGGCATAACGCGTTTTATAAGCCGATCTAAATCGTCTTAAATTCCTCCATACAAGTGACGCTTTTTAAGATTTTTTTTGTAGCGTTAGAAACTATATACAGTTCATAATTTTGTGCAGACATACAATCACAATAATTTAGAACAGCTTCTTTTTTTCCTCACTGCATCTGAACACTCCGCATCCCACCACGGAGACGACGGAATTTTACTTGCTCCATCATTTTTAATAGGAATTGTCTTATCTGCAGCTTCTATCAAAACCTCGGCAAACAATTCGGCATCACGATGAATATTTACATTGACAAGCTTTTGGTCAACACAGCTTTCAAAGGCATCCCAATCAGCGTTACCCAATCTATGCTTAATTCGGGGTTTTTGGGGCATATCGGATGCAATAACAGACAAAAGGAAATAACTAGGTATAGGGAAATGATAACCACCAAATGTATTATTCGTGGTAAATCACGATAATCTTGACACTAAATTAGTACTACATTTGCCAGAGGCAATTATAAGGAGAGCGACATCTTCTTGAGATGCGCGCAAATACGAGACTATACTAGACTAATTTTATTATAGGAAATTCTAGCTTATATACTAGGTTGGTACATGTTATTAATGACGTACATAAGACAGTGCGTGATGAATATAAATATACCTTATCTGTGACGGTCGTCGACTTATATTAACATTACGTGAAAATATGACTAACATACTCGACCGGCACAGATACTCCCCCCTTTAGGGAAAAAAATAAATGAATGTACTTATAACAATGGAAAAAAATCTAAGTTAGATACCATAACAAACTTATCAACTGCAATAATAACTAGTAGTATTTTAATAAACATAAAACCAGATCTTAATTGTGCATACTTTAACTTAATCTATTTTTATATCTAAGGAAAGTTATTGTTAAATAAAACCAGACAGTAATAGAGCATATTTCAACTTAATCTAAAGGTAACTCTTACACGAATTAGGAAAATAAAGGAACTACGGTTATGTGAATTCTACATAAGTTTAAAGAATAACATAATATTTACCTACAGGCGAGTCTTGTGTCTGGCCGCACACTACATAAAATAAACTTAAAACTGGAAAACACAAAAACACTAGGATAATGGGGCTTCGCGGTTAGTAAACTAACCTAACCTATAACTGGAAAAGATCCGCAGGAGAGTCGTCTGATGCTGCAGCCGTCCATGTTTTTCAGGAATCGATGTGTCAATTTACATCGCACGTCGTTGAAGTTGTAATCACTGTTTGTTTATAATTGCGACCGTACCTATACAAGGATGATTATGCTGAATCAGCGTCAGCATTAAATCTGTAACCTTGGCTGTAGGCAGTCAATGATCTCGTACGTCATATGTACGTGCGTGCTCTTCACTCTTGAGTGAATATTAAGTTGTCGATTGATGAAATTTGTGTGCCTAAAAACCTTGGGATTTGGCAACATAGGGCACTTCTTGTACACCAATCGTTTATATATATATATCTCTCTCTCTTCAGTGATTTGATTATACTTCGTGCGATGTTCTTCCTGGGTGATTAGGTATATCGATGATGTTTCAATACTCTTCTGGGGGCTGGAACGGCTTCCTATGTCTTGAACTTGAAAAAAAAAAAACTGCTTGCTGTGAATGAATTTGCCGACGCGTTCGTTTCTGCTGGTGCGAGCTCCATTTTGATAAATCAGCAGTCGGCTGACTATCGGTTCATTATTCTTGCGGTATCTTGAGTTCGATGCGGGAAATCTTTTGGCTTCTGGTCCGTCATGGCTTGCTTGATGTCGTCTTGGTTTTGGTGGGGTCTTGATTATCGATTTCTGCAGCGTGGTTTGAAATAGGTATGCAGAAGTCGGGGCTCGGCGATCTTGGACGAAATGCTTCTTGCTTGCACTTCTAAGGTGGCAGCACACGGAGTTTTCTTCGCGGCTGGGTCCATGCTGCTATTACCGAAGGTTGCTGATGTTCAGAAGTCGGGTCACCACTTTGCCAGAGGCAATTATAAGGAGAGCGACATCTTCTTGAGATGCGCGCAAATACGAGACTATACTAGACTAATTTTATTATAGGAAATCCTAGCTTATATACTAGGTTGGTAAATGTTATTAATGACGTACATAAGACAGTGCGTGATGAATATAAATATACCTTATCTGTGACGGTCGTCGACTTATATTAACATTACGTGAAAATATGACTAACATACTCGACCGGCACACTACAGATGGAGAGATCGACAGCACTTTTTTTTTCTCCAGCCCTTGTCAAACGCGTTGCTGAACCGGTGTTTCGAATACATTAATTATGACTATTTACAATATTTACAATTTGAGATCCCTAGGAATCAGAGATATCGCACCCCAATGATTGGTGATGCGAGTTGAATCGCCCAAAAGCAGAAAAGGTTTCGGTGGAATTGACAAAAGGATATTAATTATTCGTTTATTTTTTTTTCATTCAATTTACAGATGGGCGAGAAAAATATACAGATACTATACAAATGTTATATACAAAGACGGCAATTGCAAAGATGAAATAGATATTTCATCGCAGTGCGACGGAAGAGGAAATGGAGTAAAGGTATAGATGATTTCATGAGTATGGCAACACCACCATACCCCATCATCTCTGTCCTCTCAGACACAAGAATATCCAGGTACCCTGAAGAGGGCGCCCGGATACATTCAAGTCTCAGAGAGGACAACAGAAAAGGGTTTATATTTATTTAACAAGTAAATCAAATCGGGTTTTTTAGGCACAATACTTCTGCAATCCATTGCAGGATGGCTTGGTTGGCCATTTTTGAAGGTGTTTAAAGATGTTAATTATAAAGGCAACGTCATACGGTTGAGAAGAAGAGAAGGAAGAAGAAGAAGCAGTTAAAGCTTTAATCAATTCATCGATATTTTCATTAGAAAACGGTGAAGGAGCTGCTTGTAAAGCACACCCATTTGACTGTGAGGAGGATGGCTCTACCGTGAAGTACTTGTGGGCTTCACGATCAGAGCCCTTAGAAAGTTTGGAAATTGAGCGAGGCTTCAGCCAGACAGTCTTTTTGTAGGATTCTGAGTTCGACATTGAGTGAGCAGCCAGCAGTGGGCGGGATTGGTTTGCAGATGAAGAGACTATTTCTGCGAAGGATTTTAAAACACTGGGATGTAAGCGACTTGCTTCAGAATAAGAAACACAGTTATGTGCCAATGCCATAGGACATTCTTTACTAGTGGCAAAGTGATGGCCTTTACAATATAGGCAATGCGCACTGTCAACCTCTACGTCACAACTGTGTGAGAGGGATTTGTAACACGCCAATTTGAAAACATTACCTACTTCATGCCTACTTCTTATTCGATTAATTTTGTCGAAAATAGCTTGGTACCTCAGTCTATGAAGAATAATCGTAGAGCAGTCGTGTTTGAGCTAATATTGTAAATAATGATAAGCTGGTTTGCAAACATGGTGTCATTGAGCTGTTGATATAATGAGGACTTGGCGACAGTACTAGGACTAAGTAACTACGAAATGCAAGGCAGTCGTGTTTGAACTCAATTTTTTAAGCATTATGAGCTGGTTTCCCAAATTTGGTTTCATGGGCTGATGATGGAATGAGGACTTGGCGATAGTATTAGAAATCAGGAACGTTCTTGTTACAATACAAGAACGATATGAGCAACAAAACCTCCTTTGTAGATCAAAAGTAACACAGCCTTTATATTGAAATAAGAAAAATAATTGACTATTTTGACAGTCTGCCTTCTGTGTCAAAAACTAATTTAATTCGTGAAAATATTCGATTTTATCAAATTTTATCAATATTAACTTACAATAGTTATGTATCATGGCTTCAACAAATTTAAAGCGTGGTAAAAAAATTGTTGCTCAATCTCGTGAAATTGTAAATAATGTATATAACTATTTTAGAAAAGAAGCTAATTTATTTAAAAAAGAAAAAAGTAAATATCATCAAAAAATTCTATAAGATTTTTAGAAGACACGTGAACGGATTTACAAAATTCTTTTTGTATTTGATAGGGTACACTTCCGAGATGGTCCCATGTATAGATGTATAGATGTTATAGATGTTATTTATGTTCAAATTCATGTCGGTTCTGCATAATAAATTTCTTAGGTCTACCTACCTGTTAGTAATGTCATCTTGGCAGATGATATACATTGCGTTTATGATACTTTAAATTGAATGATACCTAAAAGAAATCGCGGTAATGTATTTCGTGTCATTTCCGTCTCCGGATTTAGGCGATGGAGAAAAGCCGAATCTTTAACTGATTTTAATCGTATTGTAAAATAAAGTAAGAGTCCCACAGGAAGACCATTATAACACATAAACACTCTTTTGGGCAGTATTTGTCCATCAAAGGTGAGTACAACCGTTTGACTGGGCTTCCATTCAGGTACCGGGCCATGTACTTTATAAATAAAGCATCTTGCTTTAATTACTTTTCCGCAGCCAATAGGATGACGAGGTGTTGTCAATTACTTCTTCCTCTGTCCATTCTGGGGGCACATTTCGCGCGTCATTGTAGGTACTCAGAGAAAGCTAATTCAATTTTGTTTCTGCCTAGTCTTAACGCTATCTTAGATTATATTCTTATGAGCATGTTTTTTTAAGAATCTTCTTAAAGACTGGATGAAGAGTAAATGATGGATCCATTCCATGTACGTGAATTAGATAGGGCGAAGCATCGGTGGATTCATAAAGGGACCGGCCAACCCGCGGGACCGATTTAGGTACAAAATTGACGATCATCGTGGGTTGAACCTGTGATTCTGATTCTACAGCCTTGCATTTATTATCAATTTGTTCGTCTAAGCCAATTTGTTTGTCAGAATCAGACTCCCAGGAGCAAGAGACTTTACCCTCATGTGCATGTTGTCTGCGCTTCTTATTACAGTGCTTACAGATTTTACTTAAAACATTTTTTTTTCCTACGGGAATGTTTGATGGATCCATCTGCGTCCATAGCCGTAGAATCATTCTGCAATATCGTAACATTGCAACCAACAACCGGGGGGGGAGTGACCTCCCCCCGGGTCAGGCACATCCATCACCCAAGAAATATGTACAAAAACTTACCAACAAGCAGCAAAATATATATGTACAGATAATAAAATAAAAAGATAAAGCTATTTGTGCAATAATATTGTAAAATTATACTTACAAACTAATCTCAAAATCACAATTTAAATAATTTTGCAAATTTCAGCTCCAAATAAAACACCCGCCCGATTCGGACGTTTCCCGCGATTTTCGGGACAGAACTTTGCGCTAACTATACAGCTCTGTCCCTCACTAACGAAATTATAGTATTTGTAGATTAGAAAGGCCCAATCACAGAGTACATTATTAGGGCCCAATGACTCAAGTTCAACATGTAAAAAGAAATCACAATGAAATGAGACAGACAGAGCCATCTGTTATCGAATAGCAAAAATATTAAGATAGGGCCAAAGAGAATGTATTCACTGGATGGGGCAATGATAGGGCGAGACTAGAGAAGAGACACACATACAAGAAAGATACACAAGTTAGTCCTAAGAGAGCTTATGAGAGGTACACAACTCATGGAAGTAGAATCACATAATCTTGCGGTCATGCCTTATCTCATAGGAGATGGTAAAGAATGAGGTAACACCCACGTTAAGTCAAAACTCCATAGTTAAGAAAATGAATGAGCTATATCGCCATATTTTTATTTTGAAATCGCCTTAGCTCCGGCTACTACGGGGCTGCGGCGATGCCCTCGCACTGCAGCGCACCCGCGCTCGTCTCCGCAGCCTCGGCTTGCTGGTCGGCGAACTCGGCCGCTCCGTCTCACTCGGTGCGCAGCAGTGCATGGTCGCCTGCGCCCGTCCGCGCCTCCGGCTAATCAAAAACACTCTAGAGTCTGGCCACAAGACTGCCTAGGAAGGACTGCCTAGGAAGTGGGATGCCCTGATGCTGCTGCTGAATTTTCTGCGAAATATGTACGAAAGGTCAAGGTTAAGGTCAATGACTACGAGGTTAATGAACTTTGAACGACATCGAGCATAAAAAATGAGAAAACTGAGAATTTTCTGCGAAATATACAAGAAAGGTGAAGTTCAAGGTCAAGGTCAGTGGTCACGAGGTCAATGAACCTTAAGCGACATCTAATGTTAAAAGAACGGCAAATTCGACGTTTTGACACCCTGATACTCCCACATCCCCACCGTCCCGAATGCTTGAAACGGCGATTTAATAAAAATTATAACTTGATAAATCCTCTGTATCTGTATAATAATTATCTATAAATCCACTAATAAAGGATAGAATTTTTTTTTATCAAAAATAGATATTTTTGATAATTAATCTGTAACGGCCATCTTTCTAAAGTCCTTCCAATTTTACCAACTAAAGATATGAAATAATTAAACTTTTAAATATACATTTCAGGACCACTTTATATGTCACATACATACCATCTGTTCTCGACCGAGTGATCTGAACGTTTAAGAGGTTGTTACATTGCCCTTAAGTAGGGTTCTCTGTGCCCTTACTAATCGTGACGTGTAATCAGGGCGTAAGAGGGCACCCGGTCCGCCTAATTCCCAAGTTCAGTTACAACCGGTAATGCAATAATACATAAAGGCAGTTAGGGCACTCTTTCGGTTCCGCGACGAGCATGGAGAGTGGTCTTGTCGTGTGTCGCGTTTCGTTTTATGTTTTTCCCTAAATTATATTATATTATATTATATTATATTAAGTATTCCTTCACCCATATCTTTCTTTTTCTCCTCTTTTCTTTAATATTATTTGCTATCGCAAGGACAGCCATAACAAAAGCGACTTTTTGTTTGAGACAATGCGTGGTGCAGTATAGTTCAATCTGACGAGTATCTGGGTAAAGGCCTGTGCCTCCCGTTGGGGACATTCATGGGCAACATTTGTTATTTTTATTAGGTGCCATGACGACCAGCCGCTCCAAGATTCTTTCTATGACTGAGTAAGGACGCCTAAAACGGTGTAGTGTTATAAAGAGCGTCGCTAATTAGGGGCCTAGGGCATCCTTGCATTGAAGGCCCTGATTCAGTATAATATAGCGATGGTTTACAGAATTATGTCCCTAACAAGCTCATAATTTTCTACACCTCATGCCATACCCCGTTCATTGGTATCTTGGTACATAACAAATCAATCTCTATTCATAACATGCTTGCCGGAACTAAGAATTGCATTTAGCAATCAAACGATACATAAAAAAACCGGAGAAGTGCGAGTCTAACTCGCGCACGAAGGGTTCCGTACCACCGTAAAATGGTAGGGATGGTGTGGAGTGAATGGCTAGGATTTTACACAAAAAAATGTTGTTTGCAAAGTTATTGGTGCGGCTACTTTCACACTCCAAGTACGTAGCCGTAAGGTGCATTCATAAGTTTGTAAGTGGTATTGAAATAATTGTTGTATGGGAGCCCCCTTAAATATATGGCGCAATAACAACAAATCCTAAAAAACTGGATAAAAACAGTTTTTAGGATTTGTTGTTATAGCGGCAACAGAAATACATCATCTGTGAAAATTTCAACTGTCTAACTATCACGGTTCATGAGATACAGCCAATTAATTAACTATCACGGTTCATGAGATACAGCCAATTAATTAACTATCACGGTTCATGAGATACAGCCAATTAATTAACTATCACGTTTCATGAGATACAGCCAATTAATTAACTATCACGGTTCATGAGATACAGCCAATTAATTAACTATCACGGTTCATGAGATACAGCCAATTAATTAACTATAACGGTTCATGAGATACAGCCAATTAATTAACTATCACGGTCCATGAGATACAGCCAATTAATTAACTATCACGGTTCATGAGATACAGCCAATTAATTAACTATCACGGTCCATGAGATACAGCCAATTAATTTGCTATCACGGTTCATGAGATACAGCCAATTAATTAAATATCACGGTTCATGAGATACAGCCAATTAATTAACTATCACGGTTCATGAGATACAGCCAATTAATTAACTATCACGGTTCATGAGATACAACCAATTAATTAACTATCACGGTTCATGAGATACAGCCAATTAATTAACTATCACGGTTCATGAGATACAGCCAATTAATTAACTATCACGGTTCATGAGATACAGCCAATTAATTAACTATCACGGTTCATGAGATACAGCCAATTAATTAACTATCACGGTTCATGGGATACAGCCAATTAATTAACTATCACGGTTCATGAGATACAGCCAATTAATTAACTATCACGTTTCATGAGATACAGCCAATTAATTAACTATCACGGTTCATGAGATACAGCCAATTAATTAACTATCACGGTTCATGAGATACAGCCAATTAATTAACTATCACGGTTCATGAGATACAGCCAATTAATTAACTATCACGGTTCATGAGATACAGCCAATTAATTAACTATCACGGTTCATGAGATACAGCCAATTAATTAACTATCACGGTTCATGAGATACAGCCAATTAATTAACTATCACGGTTCATGAGATACAGCCAATTAATTAACTATCACGTTTCATGAGATACAGCCAATTAATTAACTATCACGGTTCATGAGATACAGCCAATTAATTAACTATCACGGTTCATGAGATACAGCCAATTAATTAACTATCACGTTTCATGAGATACAGCCAATTAATTAACTATCACGGTTCATGAGATACAGCCAATTAATTAACTATCACGGTTCATGAGATACAGCCAATTAATTAACTATAAGGGTTCATGAGATACAGCCAATTAATTAACTATCACGGTTCATGAGATACAGCCAATTAATTAACAATCACGGTTCATGAGATACAGCCAATTAATTAACTATCACGGTTCATGAGATACAGCCAATTAATTAACTATCACGGTTCATGAGATACAGCCAATTAATTAACTATCAAGTTTCATGAGATACAGCCAATTAATTAACTATCACGGTTCATGAGATACAGCCAATTAATTAACTATCACGGTTCATGAGATACAGCCAATTAATTAACTATCACGGTTCATGAGATACAGCCAATTAATTAACTATCACGGTTCATGAGATACAGCCAATTAATTAACTATCACGGTCCATGAGATACAGCCAATTAATTAACTATCACGGTTCATGAGATACAGCCAAGTGATAGACGGACAGACAGACAGAGAGACAGACAGACAGACAGACAGACAGACGGACAGGCAGCGGAGTCTTAGTAATAAGGTCGCGTTTTTACCCTTTGGTTACGGAACCCTAAAAACCATTGCTTATATACAGGGTAGAACAAGACGGTGTATAAAAATTGAAGGAGTGAACAAGGATATCATGCGCAAAACTCAAAACTATTTTTTTTTATTGCAAATAGGCAAAAATAATGCACTTTTACAAGTCAAACACTTACTTAAGTCTCATATACATGGATAAAAATAAAAAATAAATCAAATATGATCAACTACACTAATGAGTATAGGACTGATTAAGGTTTGAGTTTGAAAAAGGAAATCTCCCTTTCAAATGGTGATTCATGGCTGAATCTCGCTCAGGACAATGAAACTAAATTTTTACTTTACTAGTGTTTCGGAAATACGCCCGTCCGAGAAGATAGCACCAAGAAAATCAAAGGATATGTATTTTTTTGAATTTTCGTCATTTTTAGGGTTCCGTACGCAAAGGGTAAAACGGGAATCCTTTTACTAAGACTCCGCTGTCCGACCGTCTGTCACCAGGCTGTATCTCATGAACTGTGATAGTAAGACGGTTGAAATTTTCACAGATGATGTGTTTTTGTTGCAACAAATTCAAAAAAATAGAATAAAATTAATATAGGGAGCTCCCATACAAAAAGTGTATTTTTTTTTCGTTTTACAGATAATGGTACGGAACCCTTCGTGCGTTAGTCCAACTCGCACTTGGCCTTTTTTTTTGGCATTACACAATGTTTAATTTACAAATAATTCAATCTAATGACAATATTATTTAATTAAAAAGCAACTTCCCCTTTGGAGCATATCTAATTTGAGATACTAGGTATTTAAAGTTCTCGAGTGTTTCTAGTTCTAGATTGAGAAAACTAATTGTTGATACTTGGGGTCAACTGATTTGTAGTAAATTTTTCCAAAATCCCCAAATCTTTAAGTCATCAGGACTTGGATGTTTATATGTCCCTAAGTGACGTCGCTGTTTCTTACGAGGTATCATATCGTTTGGGCCAAAGGAATGTATGCATGTGTAAAAATGTTGTCTATGCCTTTGAGTAATTAATAGTAACTCAATGGTTTATGCTGATAACCTCGGTAAAACAAAGTAAATGTATTAAAAAAACTTAAAAAATTAAATTAAATTAATTAATTAAATTCTTAAAATGATTTCCGCTACATCCTGTTTAGTATCTAAATACCTACTTAAATTATTGAAAAATGACAAAAAATATTTTCTTCCAATGACGACCGTCGCCCACTTAGATATATACCGTTCTAAAATCCGCTTGCCTGATTAGGCAAAGGTGAATGTTGCAAACAGAGTTTCTCACGAACAAATACATACGAACCCCTTCAGGCATCCAACGTAAAACACGCCTAATTTCTTCAAGACAAGCATAGTTACCGTGTGCAAACGATCTGGCGGTTACGACAATCGGCTTCTCTCTTTGTCAGTTATGTTTAGTGCTAAGGCGCTTATATGGACTGTGTGGGTGCAAGGCTGACCTTATAGGCTCTGCCCACAGCTTTTGCTAAACATTTATATAATTTCCCGACATCCTACGCTTAGCTATTATCACCATACATTGCTAAATAAAAACACGAATATCACTGATGTGTCATCGATGATTGGGGTACCGATGGTAGATAAGTGGAATCAAACCACAAGACTCGTAAGATTTGACAATTTGCTTTTGAACTCTAGATAAGAAGAAAAGTTAGAAAGAAATTTAAGTTGCATACAATTACTGTACTTAATTAGCTATAGATCATACTGAAGTCATATATACATCGTGAAGCTCTATCATGAGGGGATGATGATGAGTACATCGCTAGGAGATACGAGTAGGACTTGTCAAGACAAATCTAAGGAGTGTAATGGTTTCATGCTTTAATTTTATTCATTTCGCAACGATACGTATACACGATAGGAGCGACCGTTGTAGAATCGCTGTCGGACCCTTTCTTGTCTTCTGTTTATGGATCTACGGAACCCAGTCACAGTTAGTACGTATAGTAGTTGTACTGTGTATGTACAGTCAGCAAATGCATAACTTAGAATAAAACAGAGCACAATAAAAAATATGGTAATTGCAATGTTTCTTTTTGTTCACTAGTTCTATGAAAATCTTACATGTGACGTCATAGTCAAATGCTGTCTTTTTAACTCAAAATTGAGTTTAAAAAATACAACTGCTGGAAATATAAAATTCTGATATTGTCAAACGCTTTTGTTGAAATAGGTTCAGCTTGAGACATGTTTCTAGACGTCTCAAGCTGAACATCTAGAAACAAGTATTTAGGGGTTATCAGGTGAAACAGTGGAGATACCCCTAAAAGAGACTATTATCTAAATCAAGTTTAGGTCACACAAAAGGAGATAATGCCTATAAACTGGATTATTCGATTCGGAAGTAGTTACATTTCCATTTCATAGCTTGTTTGAAGAAAGTTATAAAGTCATAACTTGTCGCTGACTGTTCCCACAATTTCCAAATCGTTGTTATTAATCGATAGACGCCTTCAAGTAGCTATCTATGTTTTGAATCGAGCACTTTCACACAGTGGTAGACGCACGTTCGCTCACGTTCACCTGGGATTAGCTATTGTGAATGCCAATGCCAGACTGGTACCTAGGCCATACAATAAAAAGTAATTTAAAAAAAATACGTTGTGTTTAAATGAACTGAAAAGTAAGAAATAGTAATTATTCAAAAACACGTGATTAACCACTCAGACCAATTCAAACATAGCTGTTGAAAACTTAGGGGTCGTTTTTTTTTGAGGTCGGTAGGCCTTGTGAAACTTTATGTAGTTTTAAGGATACGGAAGTATCCGACGGGTGCTAAACAGGATCCTATTACTAATTTACACATACATTTTTTCGAAATACTCTCCTTCATTCTCTATGCAACGTTCCATTCGCATAAACCAACTATTACTAGTGGTTCTGTGAGAACAGTAGATCTCGCGAGGCCTTCGAGATACATACATACTTAAACATATTGTCACGACTGACGGACAAAAGGCTTTATTATAATGCGATGCAAGTTTATTTTGCGCAACGATTTAACGAAGAAAGTCGAAGGTAGTGTTATTCCAACTTTGTAACTTTCTTAAACTTGTGCTCGCTGCGCATAACGTGAAAAATTTCGATATTTTGAGACTTTTTGCACTAAAAAAGTCCCAAAATATCGAAGACTACTGAGTTAAGTAGTCTAAAAAACGCACAGTTTATGACACAGAGAGTCACTTATGTCAACAACTTATGTCTTGTAAAATAGTTGTGTGAAAAAATGATTTTCATTACAGCACAGAACGAAGTCTGTAAGTCTTATAGTTCACTCATAATCTCGAAAAAATAAAAAGAAAGGTAAACATGGATTTTTGAAGAATTTAGACATATTTTATATATATTTTTTTAATTTAATAATGTTATGATGCAAATACTTCTGATTGATTGTGATTAATTTATTTTATTTTATAAGAAATTCTTGAAAAATATGCCTTAAAGCCCTAGGTATTATATACATTGCGCAGGTATTGTATAGAATACCTGCAATATACAGATTGCCAGTGACATATATACCAATACGAACAACTTTTACTATGGATAACCCTGAAATTGCGAATAAAATGATAGCTGTTTAATACTAAGGTTCAACGACGAGATGACATTTTTCTCGATCCCATAGTAACAGTTGTTCGTATGGTTGTATAGAATATTATTATATTGTATATTATTCCTTTTCAGGTTTCAAGGTATTTATGTCACACCCTGTATAGGATAAGGTATGTTCGACCAAGGAAAGGAAGGATTTGAATCAAGACTTTAAAATAATTGTTGAAAAATCTATTATTTTGCGAACATATTCCAACTGAAATAACGGAGGGAGGCTACTATTTACGTCATTTTATCATTGAATATTTGTTGTTTGTGATTATTTTCTCGATCGATTTGCATACGTTTTATGGGTGTATACGAAAAAGCGGAATTTTAGGTGATTGCAGCTTAAGGTATCCCAGGCTCCATACAAAAATGCTCGAACCCCTTTCAAGAAACCGCTGCAGTCCAAACAGCTTGACGGGTTTTAACAAATGAGGTGTCGTTGGATTTGTAGAGACATAGTTTTAGAGATAAGTCAATAAGTTGGTTTTAAGACCGCAAAATGTAGTTTATAAAATTATTTGTGTGGCCCTATTTATACTCCATGTACGTAACCAGGTGTATTCATAAGTTTGTAGGTATTATTAAAAGAATGTGCCACTAGCGAGGTCTACAGCTTCCAGAGCCACTAATTTTATTACTGTAATGTTTTGCAATCATGATACGTTTTTGGGTAAATGTCAATGTATGAGTGAACTAAGTTGTACAGATGGGAACATAGCGATTTGTACTGTCTACTAGCATAGGCTGTTTTGATGTTGACAGGAGAATCTATAGTGTATTTTCTTCTTTTATTTAAGTAACTGGGGTCATAGAAGTAGGATTTGTGTACTTAGCACAGCATGCAGATTGTATAGCTTTCTCACCGAAAGAACATCACTAAGGGAGTACAGAGTGTCAGTAGGGAAACTGTAGGGTTTGGAGAAAATTGTTTTCAACAACGCTCTTTGTGACCTTTCTAGCTCCAGGTTCTTTGTTTTAGTACATCCTGTGTGTACATTTTGCAGTTCCAACATTACATGCGGACGTATACTCGCAGAATTTAGAAACTCTCCTTTTTTGAAGTCGATTTAAAATATATGGAGATGTCAAAGTTAATCCGAGAATATAACTAACTCATATTCTATCTGTTGGGCCTAAGACTAAGCCAACAGTAAGTACATATACAATCTAGCCATCAAACAATGTGTCTAAAGCTACTGTAGAACGGTTAACCAAAATTATATGAGAATATTAAGGACATCCGTGTCTGGTTACCTATTATTGGGATTACAGCCACAAATATTAGTTTGTAAAACATATTTAGCATAGATGTCGACACAGAAGGCTCCAGAGCAAACACTTGATAAAATGTAAGCCTCACTTGTTTAAACCATCGCAGTAGGACGAATGCGTAACAAGTGCAAATAGAAAACCAATGTTCCACTTTGGTGTTTACATGCATATTGATTTGTAGAAAAATTGGGGACTCCTATAAGTTACTTGCAAAGTTTCTCGATACATCGACGATTAGCGAGTTGACGAGTATCACCGTCTTCTTCACTATCATTATACTTCATCGTCGTTTCCGAAAATTACTACATGTACTCGTAGATCTAATGTATATTTGAAGATTATTCAATGGAGATCTTATTTAGGTCTGATCGTACTGTGACAGTTTATTACAGGTCATCAATATCATATCCTAAATATTATAATATTTTCGCCCCATGTAAATGTAAGTGTCAAGATGATGATGATGATGTGGTCCGACCGATTTCGGTCACGGCGATCGCTTCAATTGGTATAAATCAGAGGTCGTCGTTGGTGGGCTCGCATGTGGCTCATGTAGCCAATTGTAGCCAAGCCAGTGAAGATCCTCGTACTTACATTGCGGACATGTGAGCCTACCATTGGTGTGGTTAAAGTTAACTTGCGCAGGTTTTAGGGCTATTATTTCATCGCGCTTGGCATGACTCTCTGGCGCGCCGGAGAATTCCAAAGTCTTGGTATTAACCAAAGCGTACGACTCAGATCTTTTAGCGGCTTGTTTTTTCCCACTGAGAGAGCTCTATGGCGCATTTCTTCATGTGCCGCTTTAGCTAGCACGTCTTTATATCTGAGGAGTTTTCCATGCTAACGCTTGCCGTTCTCAAGTTCCTCGTAGAAGACATGCTTCGCGACCCCTTTGCTCTGCCATCCTTGACACGTGTCCGCACCACCGAAGCTGTCGCCGCATCAGATAAGCCTCAATGCCATCCACATTGTCTCTCGCAGCACCTCGGTGTTTCGCACGCGATCAGACCATTTGATCTTCAAAATATTGCGCAGACATCTGAGGTGGAATCGGTCTAGCATGCGTATGTGTCATGGACCAAGTTTCCGCAGCAGAAATGATGTGAGGCAGCGCAACCACCACTGTACAGTACATTGAGATTTTTGTAGGTGGCTTCAAATCGTGTGAGCAGAAGACCTTAGGATATAGCTGTCCGAATGCTGCAGCTGCAGTTCCGATCATGCTGTAAATTTAAACGTAAGCAAATACAAACTGCTTTACCATAACCTACGACCAAACTGAAAATATAATTGCTATCTAATAATATAGTACAAACCCACATTCACACAAATTCATATCTGTTTTGAACACACACAACTCATACGCATTTACACCTACAGAACCACTAAATTAGGGTAAAATATGGCTATAATACATACTGTAATATATTTTGTTTTTAATTAGTAAGGTTTTTAGAATTTTATTAGACTCTAGTCTGTCTGTCTTACTGCAATAAGTATAAGAATAAGATAAAAGTTTTCCTAACTGACAACTCTGTTATCAAATAATATAATTAAAATATGTACCTAGCAAGATATTTCAGTTACTCTGTTTCGTATTATTATGTAAAATGTTTTAGTAACACTCGCCACTACAGGTAACTACTGGTTTGCGTTAGTGGCTAGATAACTTTAAGTTATGTATATAAATGGGATATTTTTATCAGATATTTTCAAATGACTGCGACATACATACCTATGTTGTATAGGTACAGGAACATATCGTATGAGTAGGTACTAGTAACGTACGCGAGCGCGACATACTTTACTTAAATGACATTAATGCATTCGTTCTATTCTTGCCTCATTTACTAGAAAAGTATGCAAATAAGTGCCACAAAAATACTTGTGCAGACGGACAATTCCTGCGCCTGCACATGCGTTGTTTTTGGAATATGTAGTTCATGCGTGCGTGATAGGTTTATAAAGGTCTAACCTTCTGCCAACTGCAGCGGCTGCAGCCTGATTTATTTTTATAGCACCGAAAGGAACACATTTAATTTAATACACCCTATGCAGTCGGAGAGAATTATTTTTTATTACAAGAAGGGCAAATAGATATCAATGCTGAATCGTTTCAATCGGAGGATTTGAATCCAATAAAAAGGAACGAGCTAAGGCGATTTACTTGCCCAAGGTAAGTTATGGCTCCCATTGTGGAATGGGTGTGATCGGAGGGAGAGGCTTGGGGGTGCGCGGGGCGGGTGGCGGCGGCGGGGCGGTCGGGGGCGGGAGGGAGCAGGCGGGTATTGAACCCGCGTCCGCGGGACACGATCACGCCGCCCCCTGCGCGCGCCGCCGCCACCGCCGCCTGCGCCGGCGCATCGTGTTGTGTCGTGCGCACGACGATCCTACGGGCACTCCGGCTTTTCAAAATAACAATATTTATGTTCCATTGTTCAAATACTTTATATAAAGAACCTTTATATTCCATAATTGTTTGGATCATTCAATGAAATGGATAAGGTATTGAGCTCTATGATGATCAGCCGGGCGGTTAGTTAGGGTTAATATTCTTCCGCTAAAGATACACACCACTTGTTGTCTGCTATATTGTCTACTTAAAGGGTTTCGATTGTTTTACAGTTGTAAGAATTTTTTGCAATTAAGTACCTTAGTAAGTACTACACAAAGGCGCTGGTCTATTGCAAAATTAAAACGATCAAGCAAATCAAGAATAAAGAGCACCGTATTCCGTTCGTATCCTTGTTCTGCCGCACAAATCTCTCTTCATTTGGTGTACCGTTCATCCTGCGGCGACAGATAGACCAAGATCTCTGCACTGGGACAAACATTACGAACCTAATCCTACTGAACCATCAGTGGATCTTATGCACAAAGAAATAAAAGTCAATTCAACTCGAACCGATGGATTCTACAATACCTCAAATATACGTGCTCACCCTGCCACTCAGCACGAGCGCGTTTCCCTCTCAGCGAGGCACCGATGACCTACACCATGGTGGAACATGGTGGAACATGGTGGAACCACATTACACCGCGCCACAATGAGTGCGAGACGAGATCGCAGGGAATTTTCTCAAATCCATTATGTTTGCTCTTCCTGGAGGAAAATTACTCTGAGGTTATTGACGTGGGGTACCGTTAGACGGCGCTGCTGGCCGACCGGAAGTAGTCATATCCTGGGTATCGCGAGCCACCCTGCATATTATCACTGACATAATTGCTCCTCTTATGGTGGGCGATAAATATGGCGCGCCATAAAACGTAGCATAAATTTGATACCAGCAATAACTCGACGGGTACGTTATTATTGGAGGAACTTAATGGGATGGTAACAGAGGTGATATAAGATTGTTTGTTTGTAGGTGAACCGATAAGTAAACAGGAAATATACGTGATATCTTAAAATTGGAAATCACTGCATCTAATTTGGATGAGTTAGTGTAAGTATGTGTGTATGTATGTATGTAGGTATCACGAGTAATGTACCAGGTACCAGTAATCCTATTTTGGTTAGACACGTAAACGTAGTAATCATTCCTTGAGACGTGCCCTATAAATGGAATTATTAAGAGTTATAATCGATACATCTGAATGTGTGCAGTGAATGCGATAGGCAGAGGTTCAACTCCTCTATCAACTAACATCGAAATAACTTTTTACAAGTTTCTTTGACACGTTTTAGCAAATTCTTGAGGCAGATGTGACAACGGCATCATGATATACACGTGAACACCTCCCGCACTCCCCCCCCCTCCGCTCCCCGCACCGCACCGACACGGTCACCGCACACCGCAACCTCTGAGACTGCGGTACCTGCTGCACCCACCACCGCCGACATACACTGTGAAGAGTGGAAGCGCCCGCGCCATCGCGCCTGTGAAAAAAATAACAGTTTTTATTGTTTTGCTTTCTAACCTGCCAGCCCTCGCTACGTTTTAATTACTGGATGCTTAGCACAAAACCACTGTATTGTAAGGTTAACATATAAATATATATGAGCTGTCGCTGTCGGAGTTTGATAGATAAGGGAATACAGTGTTTTTGCTAAAAAAACAACAATATAGTGTATGGGAAAATAACAACATATTCTACTAATGTTGCAATGATCAGGTGTATTAACATATACTTTTCTCTAAGTCCGCCATAATCACTATAGTTAACGGCATTTAGCTTTTTACTAGGTTGATACAGAGATCTTGTCCAATCAACATTCCCAAACGCACCAAGCCCAGTATTCGCGACCGTTGATTTCTGAAATCGGATCCACTCACAGATGATTGGGTAAGCTGTCGGCTGTAGGCTGTCGGCTGTAGGTACGCCGTTATATCAACAATGGGAGTCTAAACTTTTATAATAGTTTACTAGTACGCAGTATTCATATCTGTCTTCTGTACAATATGAGATAGCACCATCAAGCGATATTTTCTACCGGATACCGTCGGAGTTATCGATATAGATCTTAACTTTCCTTTCATCTCGAGCGTAGTTACTGCTAGAGAATGCCTCCAATTGGAGTCAATTCTTCACAGTACTTTAGAATGATATTATCGAATTCCGGAAGGTTTCGTGCACATTTCTAATAATAATGCGTCATTGTAAAAAGTTCGTTTTTTTTTCACTGGTTGAACTTCGGAACGTGGCGTGTCGCAACCGAGCTTTCATACAAAAGAGTTCAACGGGCTACATACTATTTTATTTTATTGATGATAAAACCAGATAATGGATTTTGTTAATACCAACATCGATGTTGTTGAATAAATTACGTTTATATTTTTTGTGGTTCTCATCCTGGAGGGTAGAGAAGATAAAGATGTGGGGATTATGGGATAATATTGATAAAATGAGGGCTTTCGTGGACGGCGTATTCTATGGGTTTCCTATCGAATTGGTTTCGCGTCAAGTCATTTATAAAGTTGTACGCGGATTATTATTCCTATTTACGTATAAAAAGAAATAAGGTAAAATAAATAATTATGCCTCTAATTATCAGACCAAATATGTTTATGAGCTCAACACGGAAATCAGACTTCCTTAATTAAAGAACTTTGTTTTATTGTTTTATATGTTACAGATTTATGATTCGCTAAATTATTGTATTTTGTCTTTTCCTGACTCTCATTAAGTAAACTGTAACAGTTTGTGCCATTACAGTTATGCAGAATTCAAAACATTGTATGTTTTGTGCATACAAATATAACATGTTAAGGCAAAAACACCTTTATGTCGATAATGCAAGATCTACTCCCATAACTACCTTTGTGATTTAGCTTTGCAAGTGTAAACAGAACAAATGGTGACACGGTTACCATGGTCGCCATCGAAGCATCTGCTCAAACAAACTTGTAGTTACCGACGCCGTGTTGTTCCAAAATCCTCTCTCTTGCTTTCGCACTACGAGTCACAGAGTAAGAATCAGGGATTGTCTAAGCTAGCTGGGTTCTCGCGAGCATTGAACCCAACGTGAAATCCATGTTTGATGGAAACTGGTCCCACGAAGCCGACTTTGTTTAATTGCCCACTCCGCCAGCAGCTTGTCCACGTGACGCCATTCCCTTACAAAAGTTAAAAAGTTCCGTGTGGGCGGCCTTCGGTGAGCGGCGGCGAGCGGAGGCTACGGTTAAGGTTTCTCTATTAAAGGTGCTAATTTAATCCGAGTTTTTGACATCAGTATCCATTGTAATGTAACCAAATTTCAAAATCCTAGCAGTCAAGTATTCTCCAGTATTCTTTGGCGATATCGGTGTGTGAAGTGTTTGTGACACAGAGACCAGATAACGTCAATGAGTCATAAAGAACATTAACAAGGCATGTGCAATCAAAATTAATACAGCACACCGATATTGATTATGTTATTGTGTTAAAGTAGACGTCGGTGTAGGTGACACGCGCATGAAATGGCGGTCGAGGCCTTCGCCCACTTGACCCGTCACATTATTGCAATAACCGTACGTCGTTGTTGAGCACAGACTGTGGAGTCCATAGTCTGTGTATATATAGTACATAATATGGACTTTTGCAGTAATTGATAAGTACATATATCGCAAGGATTCTTGGCACCTGAGCGAGGCCACCGCCTCTCTCTCGCCCATGTATACATCTCTCTTGTTCCCATGCGCCGCTTCCGCCTCCAGGTGGCACTCGAGTGCCGAGAATCTTGGCGTCGGGTATAATATACAATACCGACAACCACATGCCGTCACGCCATCTCCCACACAGCGTGGCAGAGCACAGCAGAGGAGCCACAATGTGCCCATGTTTAGCGATTCTCCAATACTCCATTTGTGCCCGGCACTGGGCCTGCATGGCCCTCGCTGCAGCTATGGAGATATTAACCCATAATGGGGCCTGAGCATAGAGAATTTTTGATTGGTTTTGGCATTTGTTACCAAGCCGTAAGGTTGTAAATCTGGTGGATGTAGAATCAGAGTCAAGAGTCAGATTCATTTCTTTATTGAAAATAAATAAATAAATTATCTTATTCAACGTCAAAATTATACTTACTTATAACTACAAGTATTTTTTTTTATATAAAAAAGACCACCGTTTCGGAAGGTGGGCCTCGGGGTTAAGAAGAAACGGCAAGAAACTCCCCCATACCTTCTTTTTAAAAAAGTAACTTTACAACAGGTACTGGTTTCGGTCTAAGGAAATTCGCCGGCGAGTGATAGACTTGATCCATCGCCCCTCGTCGAATTTCTGTGCGCTGAGATGGTATGGACCATGCAGTTTTGTCATCTAAGTATTCCTTAATACTATAATAGGACTTTCTTATTAACATAGTTTTTGAACCTCTTTTCAGGAAGGATAAATTATTCTTGTGGTATTTTATTGTAGAAGCGAAAACAGTGCCCCATGAATGATGTGCCTACTTTACTTAGTCTAAATAATAATGTAGTACTAACCTATTTCTATTTCTAGTGTTAATTTTATGGCTATCACCTACAATTTTAAATAAAGCTATGTTTTTTCTTACATGCACGATATTCTCGTATAAATATTGACAGGTAACCGTAAGTATATTAATTTCTTTAAATTTTTCTCTTAATGATTCTCTAGCATCTAATTGATATATCGCTCTGATCGCCCTTTTTTGTAAGACAAATATTGTATTTATATCTGCTGCTCTCCCCCAGAGCAATATTCCAATACTGTGAAAATAACTAAAGTAAACCAATCTGGCAGTTTCAACATCTGTAAAATATCTGACCGCAAAAGTGGCTGAGCTAAGCCTTCGTGCGAGATTAGTTATGTGAGGACCCCATTGTAGTTTCGAATCTATAGCGATTCCGAGAAAGATTGTGTCCTCAACGAGGTCCAATCTTTCAGATCCTATTCTTACACTGATTTCAACCTGTCGTACATCAGGCAAAGAAAATTTGATACATTTAGTCTTCTTTGAGTTTAATCCTTCAGTCCAATTAATCTCTTGAGTACCTCCGACGTTAGCTAACGCCACTTTTCCGTTATAGGTTTTACATTTTATTACGATGGCATAAGGTTCAAACTTGCGACCCGTCCCAACAACCCGCTGCTGTTGAGAGGCTAAGGCTTAAGGTTGCCTAAAGACACATAGTTCGCTAGTAATTAACGATTTTTGTGTATGTTTACGTGAAGCTCGAATGTACATGAGTGATCATAATTCCCAGCAACTTTAGTGATTGATCATCAGTTATTGGTGAACCTTGCTCCGTCCGACATTGATTCCGTCATAGTGGTGGTAAACAGATGACACCGTCACCACCGCAAATAAATATATTTGCTCGCATCATACATATGGTCGCCTTGATATGTTCATTCCATTCTGCTGCTGTCATTCAATTAGAAATAGTATCGAGTTAGCGCAATAAAAACATGTTGATATAAAAACCTGTTTGTAGACAGATGATTCGTACATCAGATGATGAACATGAGAAAATTTGTTGGTAGCAGTTGGTCTTTCACAGAGTCTATTCTTATCTTATCACACAGTTATGTCTCTAGGCCCACTACGAAGGCTAGTCAACAGAAGTCCATGCTCCATACAAATTTACGTAGAGTTGTCATAGTTATTAATTATTCAATTCTTATTATAAAGGATGTTACAAAGTCAAAGTTTAATTTCTTTATTACTGTAGGTAGATATTTACATATATGTAGCAAACGTCATTTTTTGCCGCTTCTCTACACTGGACCACTGTGGGAGAAGAAGGGCGTAGACACACCCACATATTGATTTTTAGATCTCTTTTAAAAAATTTGTTGCACTTAACTAATACAAATATTACAATATTAATTATTATAATTAATAAGCAGGAATAAATAATTACAAAACTATTAACAGCAAGGTCTGTGTGAGTTCGATTAACCCCATACAGTCCCGTAATTTTAATTAATCTTGAAAATTGTAATATCCCTTTTTCGACATAGTCGCTTTAACATGCTTTTTAAATAGCTCAAATGGCAATTTCAAAATCTCCAGAGGTAGAGAATGTTGTGGTAGAGAATTCACTGATCCTTGAAAGAATTGCTAACCTTCGCGAGTCTAAGCCGGGGCGCAACTAGTCAGTGATTATTTCTTAGGTAAACATTTCGTACATACATTACATTTTACATTACAATATAAATTGACTAGCTACAGTAAATATGTCAATTTCTTTAAAAAGCTCTCCTAAGGAGTCTGTGCGTTATATAAATTGCTCCAATAGTTCTTTTCTGTAAAATTAAAAAAAGTTTGAATATCCGCTGCTTTCCTCCACAACAAGATACCATAGGACATGACACTGTGAAAGTAACTAAAATGCCTAGATGTAGCCACATCCGTGTTTTGTCTGCTGTTCATGACAGCGTGAGCCGCAAAACTTAATTTACCAAATAATTTGTCTATGTGGGGTCCCCACTGCAATTTGCTATCAATGGTTATACCTAAGATTTTTGTATCATTTAATAATTCTAACGTTTTGCTGTCTAACACTAAACTGGTCTCAACTTGCCTGACATCTGGAGGTGAGAATTTGTTACAGTTGGTTTTATCAGCGATTTGGTAAACCCTAAACCGAAACTGTTAAGACAGACGTTACCAAGATTAGTGAAGATTCCATTATGGGCATTTGTGGGGAAACAACATAAAATTTGCCTTAATTGTTATGTCATTGTTTTTTATTTTCCGGCCAGCAGAGTACTGAAAGGGTTCAATAAATGATTAACTGTGAACCACTTCAAGGTTAAAGACAATACACAAAATCAAACAATATCTTCTTTTTGTCTTTCGATTTTGAAGACCAGTAAAGTATCATCAGCAAACAACACTATGTCATTTATTTTCTCGACCATGAAATATATGCCAGGAATAAGAAAAGGCCTAATATGGAACCTTGTGAAACGCCAATTTTTACAACCGATCCATCGGATTTAACGCCGTTGACGTCTGCCTTTTGAATTATATTGCTTTAGTATGATCTTAGTAGACAAAACGCTTGATTTATAACTCCGTAATGATATAATTTCATTAGTAGCGTATCATGATCAACACAACCAAATGCCTTTGACAGAAAGGTATATTCATATTTAAGGGGGTTATTAGGGACATCATTCTGAACAACCATGAAACCGATTTGATCAGAGCAACTTTACTTTTCACTTCTCAATACAAAACTGCTGACCGCTGGGCCCGAAACTCATGGAGATGTAAACAATAAAGTTGCTTTGATCAAATCGGTTTCTTCGTGAAAGTTTTTCAGAATTATGTCCCTAACAACTCCCTAAATTAAGAGTACACCTTTCTGCAATAGATATTTGCAAATACTTAGCAAACGTCATTTTTTGCCTCTTCTCTACATTGGACCACTGTGGGAGAAGAAGGGCATATAAACTCCCACAGATTGATATTTAGATCTCTTTTAAAAATTGGTTGTGCTAACTAATACAAATATTATACTATTTTACACCCTTTATATCATATTGTATAGAATTTGAATAGACCAAAATCAAAAATGTTGTCATCGAAATTGCTAATATTCGCTGTAGCACTTAGTACTGGCAGTGTAGATTCAAGTATAGCAGAAGCTACTTATTGTCGTTTAGCTCTATCTATCTACGTAACCTACCGCATTATATGAAGGATAATAGTATTAGCTTCCCTGCGTCGACTGCTTATTTACATATGTTTAATTCTCCGGTCGCCTTCACTTCGTTATGTCAGCGTCCGAGTCGTCCGTGCTCTTGTAACCGTGGCATTACTAGCTGACATCATATTTTAACCCTACGTATCTGTCGTTTTGTATCCCGGAGAATCACTGCTCACTCGATATTCAGCCATTGCAAGTATCCTCTTATATGGAGTGCCCTTAACTACCCTTACTGCTTATGCATGCAGATCAATCTATGATGTTATAAAATAGCATTTCACGTAGTTATTACCTGTTCAATTACTCGGAATGTGACTACAAATTGCAGTTTAGGTCCCTAATTCAAATTGCGTTTTTTAACACAGCCAAGTAATATCGCGTGCGTGCTCTAAGTTATTTATGGTTGGGTTTTAGTGTTAGTGCGCGCCAGCAGTGATGTCATTTACCCTGACATATAAAGCGTAGTAGGCACCTAAACACTGGTTGACTACAGTGACGAAGTCACAACTTCCATTATTCTGTCTTTTGCGACGTGTAATTAGTGAGGTTTCTCGTTAACCTCTTGGAATAATCTGGAGCGATCGGTTAGCTATGTTGTTGGGTACCACGTCGTCAACTCCTGCACGATAATCTCTGCCATGTTTCATTTCTTACATACATGATGTAGGAATGATTGCTGTAGGGAATGTAATGCCCTAGTTTAGTGATTTGAATCAATGTTATTTTATGGACTTATGTAAGAAAGAACCGAAACATTACCTTCTTAATTTAACATCCCTTGCAAACAGTAGTATGACCTCTCATATGAAAAATCATCTATAGTAGAGACACATAAAACTACTTATTTGTAATAAATGTTCGACTGGACTACTTATGCTAAGTGGCATCACGTGTCTAAATATCATCAAGAAGGCATTACATATGACATTGATCAGAAGGCAGGTGTCATCATAATGATAAGATCAAATGATGGTGATGAGATAATGTGTACCTGCAGTGCAGGTACCTGTCTCAGATTCATCAACCTGCTTCTGCATGCCATCGCCCGACTCGGAATCAACTCCTCCGCATTTGCATATCTGGAGACAATCTGATCTTGAGCACATGTTGGTATGCACCGGTTAGCTTCTGTAATCTAATCGGGTTAGTGAGATTGGTAAGAATAGTAAATTCAGTGTCAATCATGGATAAATAAAACATATTTAACTATAATATTTAGATTTTGTTATTATAATTGGTCACATGTCTCTGATGATACCACCAGTAATCAGTAAGTATAAATAATTATATGCATTACAAGATTGCGCGCATGATGCGAGACGATAGATGAAATAAATGAGATAATATCATCACCAATTTGCAGTATGACATAATTTCCGCTTCAAGAGATGCATCACTTATTTTATTTTCTATTGTTATTCAAGGATAATGATATCACGAACACAGCTCCGGGAAGTAGGTACCAATGAATACAAGGATGAAGGCACGTGATTTAGCCTCTAGCGTTTCTTCAACTATACTTAATCAGCTACTGGTTTTGCGATGGATTGTTTCTACTAATATTTAATTTAGGGGCGTTTGTTCTATCCCCAGATAAACAGTCAGATAATTTTATTTGACATTTCACACGTACAAATTCTGTCAGATTCCTCAGATAAACAGGCAGATAAACGAAAGATGGAAAAATCGGCCGTTAGACGAAGGTAGCAGAGGTCCTGCCTACAAAAAGCAGTCATAAAACGTTACACTCAAACATATTAACCATAATTGGCATTTTCGCGTCAATATCACGAGGAATAGCTATGTGTAAAATGGTTAATCATTCAAGTGTGTCCGTCCTTAATAGGTACCATTGGGAACAGTTTTTTGCTCTCTCGGCGCGTTCAAACGCATCTCCGCACATTACGCCGGCATGCTAAACACCAGGGAAACGATTCAGACTACTTTGTGTAGTATGTGAGTCGGTTGCCGTGGCAACGGCGCAGGATGGTGGGTGTCGCGTGAGAGCTAGGAGCCATCTCCTGCATCTTGCTCTAGCAGAAGCAGACTAATTACGAGGGCGAGCCCCGGCCGTTGCACCCTGTTCTCATGCATTATTCAGGCCCGACCTCCCCGCGCCCCGCCCCGCCACACACCCCGCGCGAGCCCTGCATCAAGCATAGCCTACAATAACACATGATTTATTTTCATTAAACGAATGTCCGTTTAATTGGGCAGCTATTTTTGAGTCAGTCAACTGTCAACGACGAGTCAAACTGTACTGATTTATTGAATAGATTCTTTTCAAATAAATCGTTTGTCGCACACAAAGGATTTATTTGAAAAGAATCTATATTATTGGTGCATTATGTTGGAAGGTTGGAATGAAAGTTATCAATTGGTACTCTGCTGGCGAACAATTAGATATTTTTTCGTATTAATTAGGTACACCTATGTCAAAATAGTATGTTAAGCTTCAAAAGTTAACTTCTGAACGGAGCGCTGTACACCTTCTATCAATTAACGACTTAAAAAAAAGAGTTAAACACAAAAAAAACAGAATAATTGTAACCAGGGATGTCACGAATCTCATTATTTTCACATTTGCGAATGCGAATGAGCGAATGTGCGAACGAAAATGCAAATGTTTAGAAAACAGCATTCTAAAAAACTTCGATCAACTCTTTTTTTTTTAAACGGTAATTACTATAAAAATAAGCAAACAACCAACATTATGCACAATCATTGTATTGTTACGCGTATTCAAAAATCCAAGTTCAAAAGAGGCAAACCATATTTCAGAAAAAGTAAGCATTTCGCGCTGCCGCCGCCTCGGCGGACACAACTCGATCTGCACACATTCGCATTCGCAAAATATTCGCTTCGATTGATGCGAATGCGAATGTCGATGCGAATGTTGAAAATGATGCGAATGATTCGCAAAAGTGAAATCGCATTCGCGAATATTCGCGACATCCCAATAACCTTTGATATTAACTACTTCTTTGCAGAATCATTGCCATTCTGGTTTTCGCGGGTATCACGCGAAAGTTACCGGTTCAGATTTAAGATAATATGCAAGCACCTTTATTAAAACTTTCATGGAAGTAGGGAACTGCACAATTGGGCAGTTGAATTAAACTGTTTGAGAATATTTTGGTCAATACCTAACAATCAGCTTGACATTATCAAGTTGACCAAATCACATCAAAATACAATCAATTGCACATCTGCAATATTACTGTATTGACAATGACTCATGCATGATGATTTGATGATATATAATTTTACAAGTAAAAAGTCACCAGTAGAAAAATAACTGATAATGGAGAGTAAGAGATTGGCTCGGATGTACTACTGCCAAATCACAGTTAAGCTTTCATCGTCCCTCGTTAGGAAAATGACAGCGCCAGTATGACTTAAACTTAAGTTGCACTTTACCTGAGCAGCAATTAGTGCATTCGGCCATAACTGTTAAAATTCAAAAGGTTTCCTTGATCTTGATCAAGTCAGGCTTGCCCGTCCAGCTATGTTACCGGTTCGTCCGAAGAAAGAACTAGGTTGCGTAATTACAAGTCGACGGTTTCAACAGAGCACTACAGACAGCGACAACAACGGATATAGCACGGGGCCGACTTACGTGGCAGTGCCCGTGCAGAGCCTAGAGCCTTTACAATATCCACCAATTCATTCACACAGACAGGATAATTGAAAGTGATCCTTAAACCAATTCTAATAGGAACTAGACTCACAGAACTCGAAAAAAATTAGCCGCTCTAAACACAAATGTTTGGACAGCATAGCCTGCATACATGGAGCTGCTAAATTCTTGAGCAAACGTCCCTAGCAGACATGAGTTATCTGCTTACACCATTTGGGTATTGAGGATAGTTAGGTATTTAGCACCTCTTGTTTTTGTGTTCTGAGTAATTCTGAGCCAAGGTTCATCTTTCAGGTTGTATTCATGTATAGTTTTTCCAGCGACGTGTTTTGTATGAATGACGGTTGCGTTATTAACTTTTTCATTTATATATGCTTCTAAAAAAACCATTGATGATTGTGCTTATAAATATTTTGCCTATATATCTATTAGCGCAGCCGCTTGATAGGCGTACATAATGTCTAAATTTGCATGCTTGTCATCGGCCAAAAAAAACTACCGAAATATATCACATTATTCCTTTACAAATCGAAATACTGAGTACTTACCATACCTTGCATAATTTATCCGATACTTAAAGGAAATACAGATAGGTAGACGACTCAAAGTACTTGAGTAGTTCCACACGAAAGTGGTATCAATTTTTGTGTTCAGATATGTTAAAGACACATATTACTATAAAGTGCTCACTATTATATATATTATTAGATGAAGGCAGCCACTAACCACAGCACAGATGAGTTGTACTTAGCATATTTCTGTCTCTGGCCATCCCTCGAAGTAATAACGATAGAAAGAAACACATAATACGTAGTATACTAACCGCAGAATAGGTTTTTATTCATGGTTTTGTTATGACTTCGAGTTCTTTAATTTATTTTCCGAGTCAGGACGGGATCTATTGTTGAATCACCTCTGGTGTCATCATTCGAGGTCTTTTGATGATCTCACTCTTTCCAAGACCTTCTTTTTATTCTCATTTAGGCTTCTTTTTAGTTAAGTATGCGCGGCTAATTGAAATATAATAATGGCATGCCGCCTTGAGGTCGGAACTTAATACAATGACGGATTATGTTTGGTTTTCAGAAAATCCTCGTAGTTACGCTTGACATTATAGTTTGTATGTATGAGCCGGGTCAAGGAAGTATTTTTTTCATTCGGATATATCTATTGAAATCGATTTGTAGCAACATAAATTTATTCTTTGTAGGCGCCAAAATTAGTGGGTTTTGTATCCAACCACCCACCAAATGTACAACTGTGGATACAATACTGGACGATTACTCACTAGAGTAACAAATCCTTGACTTGTCTTAAAATATCAAAGGAACCGTCGTAAGAGCAAGCAAGAAGAGTGTACTGTAGTATGTGGAGTCTGTTATATATTTTTTGAGTGTTTTTTTTAGAAATAAATAATAATGTATTTACTCATAAAAATACAAACAAATACTATCCACAAACGCTTCTTTGAAATTCATTTGAACCTCAATAAAAAATTATAAAATGCCAAAACCTTTTAACTGAAAATTGTCGGTTAAATTGAAATAGCGTAATTGGATGTCGTCGGCATGCGATTGGCTGGCGCTATTAAACCACCAACGTTTAACATTCAAGTGCTTCTGCTATAAAGAGAAAAATAAAGCACAGACTGAGGAATGATTTCAATGTAGTTGAGGGGCAGCAGACATTGGATGGCATTGAAGTCCTTGGAACTATGGCGGGACGCGTCGCCCCGTCGTTCGTCGTCGCCATACCGAGCCTAGTCGCGGTGGGCTAGTGTTAAATGGAACGAGATTGAATGAGAAATGCTTTGCTAACGACCACCAGACCCACACCATACTGTATTCTGTCTTTCTAACTTTGCATGTTCATCCACTACCTACATTTTAAGCGAAACTGTAATTTATTTGATATCCTGATTTCATTTATAGACAGAGCATATCCATATCTACCTACACTTGTTCGCTAATGGGGAAAGCTTCAATATTCTTGACAAATCATTACAACTGACGGCGGCGACGACGATGGGGCCAACAGCCTAATGCATTCGGTTAAAACACCCGTCGAATAATAAGCAAAACCAGTCGAAGTGAGTGACATCACCTTCCTGTGCCGCAAGAGACCGCTGCGTCCTTTACGAATAACTTAAAAACTTATTGGTTTTTGCACCTACTCAGATTTGTGTATCGCGCAGATAAGGATTAAGAAACTTGGTTGCAAAAGTCCGTGCTCTTTGTTCAGCTGTTGCAGTTAGCATATAGTTTTGTAGCCAAGGTGGGTTACGTTTGATAGGGTTTCCGATAAATTAGTCGGTGTCTATTGTTGTAGGATGAAGACTGCACAACCCGAGCCGGGAACAATGGCGAGTGAAGATACGCATGAGCTCAATCGGATGTTCATGTCGTGACTCGTGACCTTGTCGGAAAATTAAACTATCAAATGATTCAATCACGCCTAAGGATACTAAAATAAATATGCAAAATAATTAGTTCCAAGCCTCCAACAGATTCAAGCGAAACAATTATAGACTTCTTAATCTTTGGGCGTTTTATTTAACCTAAATCCGGTCGGAGGCTGGCCGTAAAAATCGGAAGACTTCACATAAATGTCAGACACAGACCGGCTGACCAATGACAGGCACGCAAATAACCGTATTGTTTGACTGCCAGGCAGACTTCCAAATTCCTAAAAGTTTCATTGTTAACTCACGGGTCTATAAAGTAGACATCGTGGAATTACAGAATAAGTATATTTAAAAGTTCTGCTAATAAAACAAATTTATCTTTGGAATGTTCGCGGCATGTATATAAACTTTATTGTTTTGTAGAAAACAGCCTCAGAAGAAGCGCCATTGTGTTTTTCGAGTGTTTCACTCTTCTCGTAAAGCATCTTGAATCTTGGACAGAAAATATAAACAGTAAAAATAAATATTATCTTCCAATTTGGCAAAATTGATAGACGATATTCTGAAGATATATATGTACATACGCTACAGCTGACATAGGAGGTAGAGCGAACAGGCAATCAACATCTCGCACATCAGCGACGAGGCGAATAGCTAAAAAACACATCCGCAAATGCGTCCAATTAGTATTCAGTATCTAACTCGGCAGTACATTGCATCCTCGGATAACTAGCTCGGCGTAGAGCGAGTCGGGTCGAGATTTGCAAGTTGTTAGATGCAATCTGCGCGGCGCAGTGTCCGATACGCTCGGTAGAGCAGTAAAATGGCGCGAAGGGAGCGGGAAGGGAGGGAGAGCAGGAACAGGCCCCTGCGCCGGCGCCGACCCAGCCGTCCCTCGCCTGCTCAGCGAGGCTCGAGCGCTATTTTTAGCGCTGTGTCACCGCTCCAGCGCGGGCACTAATGCACAAAGGCCTTAGTGGTGGTCTTTAATAGGTATGCTAAAACCCTTCGCATATTCCATGTTAACGCACTTACATTGTATCTTTGCATCTGAAAGGGCACACCAGGTATTACAAGGCGTGCGAAGTAAGTAAACGAAATTAATACTATCACGAATACGCTTATTAAATGCAAAGTCATATAACGTGAAATAGGCGCCATAGAAGATAACCGTAAAATATAAAGGGGTTTCAAGCGTCACTCAGGAGAAATATGTTAGTAAGAAGATTAAACCGACTTCACTATGGGAGGTACTAAATGGGCCATGCTACAAAAATATGTACTACTTTTTATTTTATTTTGTAAAATTTTTGGTTATTTTAAGAAAGTAATGTGAATATTTTGGGTAATGGATGTCTTATTATTTTTTAATAATTTTTAAGATAACATCCCGCGTGACGTCACTTGCTCACAGTTTTGGGAAGGTTGTGTTTGAGGCTGGTTGTTTCCAATTATAAAACTAAAAAACTATGATTTTAGTTCTTTGTTTACGTTCCGATTGAAATCTGTGTGTGACAGGAAAACTGTTGAAACTTGACATTTTTACAGAACAGCCAACTTAACAGCGAAGGGGATTTGAACAAACTAAAAATTTTTACGCCGTAGAGGACAATTAAGACATTATGTTTTACGGATATTTCAGTAGTCCTGTGATATAATATTTTTAATCGAAATAACGGAATTCAGTTAGAAACACAATTATCTTGAAATGTTTTTTTTGAGTTTCGTACCTATGATTTTTTTGCATGGCTTATTCTATACGTGTGTATGTAATTATTAGAACTGAAAAATATTCTCACATTCTCACAACCTCTGCGGCGTTGCAGCTCAAGGCTCTGACTCCCAAGCGAGACGTCCCGGGTTCGAATCAAGGCTGGGGAGGAAGAAAAAAAATCTCCAGGTCTGGGATGTCTATATGTGTGCGAAGTTGCTGTTTCTGGATCCCATAACACCTATCCTAGTGTGGGGGTAAATGAAGAAAAAAGTTTATTCTATTAGGGATTATCTTGAGCACAGTAACCCGGAGTTCTCAATACAGGCTGAAACCCTCAGATTTCTCCAGACATGTTTGGTGTTTTCTAATCAGCAAACTGTGGTCGTGAACTGGTTACCAATGAGTATGTAAGGCTGAGAACTATTGTCTAGTAAATCTTCTAATTTTGCGCGGTCCTTCTGAAGAACATTGTTTCCTACTCCTATTGTCAAACATAACTACCTGCATATGTATGTATGAAGTCACATATACACTTCTGCGAAGTACTTACCTAACGGTAAGTTATATTACAGTTGAGCAACAATGTTTTCTAGCACCTTATTGGCTTTAACTACGCTTTGTTCCTTCTGACCAACGCATAATTACCTACTTACAGACGTTCCTATTCCCCTGTAATTAAAACTGAAGTAAAATATACAAAACAACGAAACGGACGGAAAGTTTTCGTTCCTAAAAGAATTCCCAACAATTGCCAAAACATATTAGCATTGCAAAGAGCGTTTCTCCTGCATTGTGTAAGAGAAAGTACTCGGACAAGTTCACTGCAATGTTTCAGGTTTTCAAGGTTGCTTAAGTCAGATATCTTGGCACCTGTGTAAGTGTAATGATGTATGAAAGTAACACACGAAATTACGAATTCAAAGACCCCTTGATGGAGACCTCAAGTCTCTGAATTCGATATTCGCTCGATACATTTGGAGAATTCAGCTTTAGACATAAACAATCGTTGTATAAGGGAAAATCCTCATCTAAATAACACGCGTTTGTAAACCTTACAATTAGTGATGTTCCTATATAATGTTAAAATCCATTGTTGCATGATTTGAGCAACAAAATATGCAAATCCATGCAATAAAAATATAGAAAACCCATCATAGATCGCTCATACCACAAGTGTATAGTGCTTGTTTTTCAGATTGTTATGGCAACAGCTGAAGCAAATAGCGGTTTTTTTTAATTAGTATATTAGTTAAGTGTTAACTGCTGTGCAAGATTTAACGGTAAGCTATTTGAGCTGTTGCAGCCAAGTTCCCGGGCGTCGTCGGCTCAGCCCGGCGTCAGCCGTATCTCTAAGATGTGTGACCGTTATTCGCATCCATATTCATTGATGTTAGCGAAAATTATAGCCGTCTCCATGTCGGCTCAGAGTTGTACGATATTTCACTGTCCAGTCAAGAATCAAAATGATGGTTTGGATGTAATACATCAGTATATGTCTTATTTATTGGCTGATCTGACGCTACTCTCTCATCTTTGCCCAATAATTACGTTTTAGACACCTAACCGCTCGATGATGACTATAGGGTCTATATATACTCAAAAATGGGTTTTTTAAAACAAGGAAGTAACAGAGTTCAAACTTATTGCCGCACAAAAAAATAACAATAGGATTACTCGCAGCGCCGCGCCGCCGCCGTCTTCTATCGATGTAGCCGTATGCCGACAGTCATCATAAAATTGGCCATAATTGTATGTCGAATCATTGAAGTGGCCATAACAGATAAGCTATTGAACCCGTACTACGTATTTTGCCCTCCGACTTGTGGGGTACATGGTCAGATGAAGACTCAATGGGACAAGCACACAAAAGTCCTTAATCGAGTTTACTTTAATAATTAACGTAAAATCGATTAAATTCTTGTCGCGAATATCCCGCCATTACATATAGTAAGTTAAAAGATAAGAGTGTGTTTTCCGATTAGCATCACGGAAAGCAACTTTTCCCACATAAAAGACATTTATTTACCATTAATTAACAATCACCTCGCGACTTATACTTACTTACTCATTGTAACAATACATACAGTTCTTACAGATAGATAGATAGTAGAGAGTCAGTGATGTAACATAGTTATTTAAAAGTCAACACAGTGGCCTTCCGTTGTGTAACGTTATGTATCGTACTCTTGAATCTACTGCGTGGTCCCATGGTTAATAATAGTGATTTGTAGTTCACTGTCTCTACATCATTCATTTACAATTACTTCGGGTCTCATCCACATTATTAACTTATTAGTTTCACAGTTTTGAATTTGCCGGCTCTGTTAAGTTATTTGTGGGTTAATTTTGGGAGTGGCATGATTGTGTGTAGAATATGAATGGTATTACGTAGTTATTTTGTTTTTATATACCACTGACACGAGTTTGATGTAAGAGACATAAAAATAAACAAAAGGTACAACGAGTAGGTCGATGCCAATGTCATTCCCGAGTTACTTATTTAAATATTCAATTCCAATTGGCGCCGAAGGAAAACGAAATCTTATATGAACAAGCTCTACCCACACGATAATCAGACGACATTGCTCTCAATGACGCATGTGGCTTAAAACTTTCACTTAACAACAATTGCCCAGTAGATGCACAATAACAGGTCCATGATAGACTTTGTCTATTGAGAATCATAGGAATTGCTTTTAGGACTAAAGTGGGGACATTCTTAGAAGTAACATTTGTATCCTGTCAACAGAACCAACAGAGCTAAATTATTAAAGATAGAAAAACGTCTATCAGTGAATGGTCCTAGTTTCATGATTGCTCAACATGGCATTGTGGAGTGCAATTTCTTGAATGGGCGCTTCAAGAATGGATCTCAGGTGTTGTGAAGGAGGTTGGCTATGCTGCGATCTCCTTGCTCCCACGCGGTGACGTCGTCGCCCACACCGCCGCCGCTGCCGTCGACATCGAAGCCTTCAGCTGCCTCCGGGGCTTCGGCCCACGACCAGCCTCTCACATTGCACAACCATATACAGCACAATACTGAGCGCGATGGCGCCCATAACTCGCGTAGTATTCGACACACGAAAGTTCTAAATCATTTCCCACAAAAATAATGAGCATTTTTTTCCTACGTGCGGTGACTCAGATGCCTTAAAAGATTGCCTGTTGGACGCTCAAATAATAAAAGCGGATGACATTTGGAAAAATACCTAATTTATAATTTATATACCTGCTCACTTTACAAGTTTCCAATTCGAGATAGGTGAACAAGATGATTCATAAAGTTACCAGTCTCTTTTTGTGAGCAGGTAAATCAGGCTGAAGTGGTGCAGCTAAGCACGGAGAAAAGGTTTCTAAAATTATTAAGTGTCAAAATGTTCTAAAATCCTTGGGATATGCTCTTACTTGTTTTTGACGTTAATTAGCGTCAACAAAACTTATACGCGTTTATTTAGATAAAAACATTAGTGAGGGTTTCAGGGGTTAATTTAGTATGGCAATACCTTCTTTACCACACTACATTTAAGTCAAGCAAGTGACATTTTAATTTAAGAACAAATCATAATATCAAGGCTGCTCGCCTTACGTCATCGATGATGGAGCACGGCAGGTATGCGTTTGCGCAGGACTGTTGGTTGCTCCTCCAGTTGTTCGGATCGTTGCGACTCTTGCGACATATTGGACAGTGAAAGTTATGCTCGGCGAAATAACACCCACACGTTGCCGCCGTGCCAAATCTTCGAGAGACCCCTACACGCCTTATATGGAATCTTGATTCAGTCATTTAGTAAAGTTCTCAGTACTTTCTAGTATGCAACTCCGTATCGTAACACATTGGGTGTGCAGAGTAGTTAAATTCATTCGTCGGAACCAGAAGGAGTTTATGGGCAGAACGATGCTCAAAGCTAGCGCTCTATCGCACATGACATATTATGGGCATAGCAGTATCAAACAACATTTTCGCACTAATATATGACTTTCCAATATTGGTACAAAGTGTAAAACGAGTTAATTCTTGATCATGTGTCAAAAGGCACAAGCTAACTATAAATAGGAACCGAGGGAGGAATAAATAGGTAGAGCTTATTCAATTTTTCTCATTAACAAAGCAATACCTGTATCAAATGCAGAACGTCTCATCAGGGAACGCATGCAAGAAATATCATTCATGAATATAAATTAGATTAGGGTGTAATACCCTTTCTGTAGTTTCTTAGGAACAAGTTGTTTGTGTCGAAGACTTGTTATTACCTCAAGGTATCGAGTAGCGACGTGAGCGATGGCATACTCGGTCTGGTGGAGGCTACAGCTTAGCTGCAAACTGTTATTACGGGAAGAGGCGACCGTGACAGTGACCATGGGCTGAGTTCCTATGGCTGGCTGGCGATCTGAACGTCTCAAGGTAAGGCCTGACATAATGATATGATAGCGATGATTCTTAGGTACTCTGTGGATCTGAGAATTCAAAGGTTTTGGTTCAATCTTGGTATTATACAAAATCTTTCTGAGGCATGTTCTAGAATACACTTTCGTGACCAAAACTTGCAACATAAACCTATTCAAACCTGCCTTCTTTATTGTGGTCAACTAAAGGCAATTAATAATAATAATATATTAGCGGACAATCTTACACAATCGAACTAGGCCCTTGATAAGCTCAATAAGGCTTGTGTTATGGGTCTAAACGACGTTATATTTATTGGATACATATAAAACATCCAAGACTAAGAAACAAATATTCATGCTCATCTCACAAATATTTGCCCTTACCGGGATTCGAACCCAGGACCGTCAGCTTCGTAGGCAGGGTCACTACCCGCTGGGCTAGACCGGTCGTCCAATTAAGGGACATTGCTTCCTCGTCGCTTTTTCACGACACATAGCTGCCTACAATGGAAGTCGTGACAAACAGTGACATAGCTGTACATAAGCGATGTGAGGTAAGCGGCCGATTCGCGGGCGGAATGCAGAGCTAACTCTTCACTACTGGTTTTCCCATTACTATGCGTGATAGATACTAGTATGGCGATCATGAGCAAACGCCTACCATAGCCGGCCTTTTACCCGGCAATCTCAGCGGGTAACCAGTTGGATACATGAGTGGAATTCTTCAGTACAATTTATTGTACAACCATTACCCATGTTGGCAGTGGACATGTTGGCAGTGGAGAGAGATTGTCTTGTCGTTAAGTAGCAATATCAATAGTTCTTGTCGTGAGAATGGTTTTAGTTTATCTATTTTTATGGCTTTATTATTGTACGGGAAACTGTGAAACGGGTTACTAGAGTCAACGTCGCTCAGATACTAGAGACCAAAATTGTACTTCAAATTCTTACTGATCAATCGCTTTATATAGATAACAGTGCAATTATTTACAGGTTTTCTTAAATATTTATAATAATATTATAATAATTATATTAAATATTCTTAAATATTTATAATAATTAATAATATAATATTTGATCTGATTTATCTCTCGTACAAGTTAAGGCCTCCCAAGCGCGCAGGGAAATTCCTGGATATTCGCAGTTTCAAGGGTATGGATCCCTTGAGTCTGATGCCGCCTCTATAGACTGGTCCCCTGTCGTCTGTAGTGAGCCCGTTGATGAAAAAGTCCAGCATTTCCAATCGATTGTCCTGAGTTTGTTCGACAAACATGCTCCTGTCAAAAAGGTTAGGGTCAAACATCTCCCTGCGCCCTGGCTTACTGACACCATCAAGGGTCTGATGGCCCAGAGAAACCGTGCCAAATGTAGATATAAGAAGGATCCGACGGACGATAATCTCCTTATATACAAACGTCTCCGTAATCGTTGCACCCGTCTTTGTCGAGATGCCAAACGCCGCCATATCTACGAGAGTATTGAGAGTTACACTCCTGCACAGGTTTGGAAGTTCCTGAAGACCCTCGGTGTTGGTAAGTCCCAGGACGCAGTAACCGGTAGTGTCGACCTCAACGGTCTCAACAAATTCTTTGCTGTTTCCCCTGTCGTGATGGACCCCCCTGTCAAGGATGCTACCATTCGTTACTTGCGCACCAGAAAGACATCCAGTAGCTTACCTTTCAACCTCAGGTCTGTCGGAGTTGGCGCAGTAAAGAAGGCTTTTCTAGCAATATCGTCAAAGGCTATATGACAAGATCTGCTTTCAGATGCTTTTCAGTGTACTTGATCATTTGTTACAACCCATAACGCATATAATCAATGCGTCGCTGAGCGAGTACTGCTTCCCAAGCCAGTGGAAAAGAGCATTAGTGTTACCCCTACCTAAAACGTCTAACCCGTCCTCCTTCAAAGAGTTCCGTCCCATTTCCATCCTACCAATCCTTTCCAAAATCCTTGAATCAATTGTCCACACCCAGCTGTCCTCGTACCTTTCCTCCATGAATTTACTGCACCCTTTTCAGTCTGGTTTTAGACCGGGGCATAGCACCACCACAGCACTACTCAAGGTAACTGACGATATCCAACTGGCAATGGATAAGAAGCAGCTGACAGTCCTGACTCTCCTAGACTTTAGCAGCGCCTTCAACTGCGTCGACTTCGATATACTTGTTGAAATCTTAAAATCGCTTAACGTCTCTTTACACTCGGCTCGCTGGTTTGACTCTTACTTGAGAGACCGCCAGCAGCGCATCAAGTCTGAAGAGGTCACTACAGAATGGTGCAAGCTCTCTACAGGTGTTCCGCAGGGTGGCATCCTTTCCCCTCTTCTCTTCTCAGTTTTCATCCATTCCATCTCGGATGTATTGTCTTCCTCGTATCATCTTTATGCAGATGACCTTCAAATTTATTGGCATTTTCCCCTGTGTGATCTGACTTCGACTGTTGAGGCTTTGAATGCTGACCTCGACAACATCAGGAAATGGTCTCTTTCGTATGGGCTATTAGTCAACCCGGACAAGTCTCAGGTGATGATACTAGGTACACGGCACTTACTTGATTTGTTGCAGAATAAGTCCGTATATCCCGTTCTATTTGACGGTACCATTGTCAAGTATAGCGAGAAAGCCAAAAATCTTGGCGTTGTTTTTGACAATCTATTATCCTGGTCGCCCCATGTTTGTGAGGTCAGCAGACGAGTCTTTGCATCCTTTCATTCTCTTCGGCGTTTGCAGTTCTTCCTGCCTAGGCAGACTAAAATCATGCTAGCTCAGACCCTTCTTCTGCCTTTAATAGACTACGCCGATGTTTGCTGGGCCAGTGCGAACGAAGATCTACTGAACAAACTCGAGCGACTCCAAAATCTCGGGATTCGGTTTATTTTCGGACTTCGTAAGTACGACCACGTGTCCCAATATCGTAGGGAATTAGGCTGGCTCCCGATCCGACTTCGTCGTGATATGCACATTCTCTCCTTCCTCTTCAATATTTTGAGAAATCCGTGCTACCCTGCATATCTTCGTGAACGTTTTGAGTATCTTTTCTCAGGGGATAGACTTCGGAGATCTCACACGGTGTAACTTTTGTCAATTCCTCAGCACAACACTGTTGCTTACGAGCACTCGTTTAGGTTAAGGGCAATACGTTTGTGGAATGCACTTCCTTGCGCTATAAGGGATTGCAAATCCTTGGTCACATTCAAGAAAAAATTGAAACAGCATCTCCTCTCTTCCGAATACTTAGTGGGTATCTCATAGTATTTATGTATATCTATTTATTTATTGTATTCTATTTATTTATTTTATATTACGTAGGGTGTATTGTGATTTATTTGATAGTATATTTATTTTATTTATTTCTTTAAACTCTTAATTGTACACTAGGACTACCTCTCTATATTTTATTTTTCTCTTTTCTTCACAGGTTAGCTGTAAGAAATTTCTTTTTAGAAATAAGCTCACCTTTGCATACTGTTTCTGTTATAATTTCCACTGTGTTTTCTGTGCAATAAAGGATTATTATTATTATATTTTTAAAAGATACTGTTTCATTTGTGACTGACAGATTACCCCGCCGTTATAGTACTACGAAAATTAACGACTGTAACGGATGTGGAACATGAACAGTGTCAAGAATTCATAATGTTGATTTGCCTATAATTAATATAATTTCAGAGGAAAGACCCCAGTTTTTGGCCGAAAGCTGCGCATTTGCAAGTGCTAGTGACATTTTTTTAATGATAAATGTGTGATAGCGCCAGTATAAGTGTCACTCAAACATTAAGTTGGCTTCGACCGCAAGTAGGAATCTTGTCACGAATGTATCTAATTAGCTAGTTGCTAAACGTGGTTGTAAGACCTTAACCCCTCATTTCCCGCCGGCGTTAGCTAACGCCACTTTTCCGTTATAGGTTTTAAATCTTATTACCTTGGCATAGAGTTCAACATTGCGATCCGTCCCAACTACCCTCGGTTTTTGAGTAGTTAAGGTTCCAAAGCACAATCGAATTGGCGTGATGCTATGTTATCCTGCTGACTATACCTATAGGAGGAATCACATTTGAACAAATGTTTTCTGGAACTCCTACAATTCCCCGTGCAAAGCACAGCAAAGAAAAAAAAACATCATCAGCATTATGAAATTTCTAATTACGTGTGAAGTTCCGCAATCACTGCTAGTACGGTACAGCCGCTGTGTGATTGTGTGTGATTGTCTCTGCGCGCGCGCACCGGGTTGGCCGCTCTGCCCTCGCGGTGTGCGCGGGCGACCGTTATCCGGTCACCGCTACGTCTCTGCAGTACACCGACGGAGCCGGCCGGCGTTCGGGAACGACGCGGGGGTCGTGAGGAGTCGCAGCCTCGTAACAGAGTCGACGCACACTCGTCGCTGCTGCTGCCAGTCCGAGTGGGAAAAGTGCACTGCAAGAGAGGAAGAGATTCGCATCTACATCAAGCCAGTCCTTCAACAATCTCTCCTCGACAGATGCTTCACCATTCTGATGCTGCTAATTATGCGCATATATCAGACTGACTGAAGACCTTGATCCGATGCAAAACCGACTCTAAAAATCAATGTTGTAGAATTTCTAATACAAAAGAGAAATAAATCCAATTGGATATATGTCAATTTCGCAAATGTGGATTCGCAATTAGACTTGCCTACCTCTACCGGCACTCAAGTAACATCTGTTGAAATAAACACCGATTTGCGAAATGTCTTAAATACTTGAATAAACTTGTTTGTTCAAACTAGTTCAAGTAAGTCAGTAACGAAGATACCTCACTAAGGTCACATTAACATAAACAACAATATGTTCTCTTTTTGCCAAACGCGATGAAGAGAGTCACAATGGCATTCATTTAATGATTAAATACTCCTTTTGTCTAAGAAAGGGCTATCCCATCACCGCCACTGTAGAACTCAATGAACACATACAAATCGCAATGTTTATATATTTGTATCAAGTTAAAAGCCGAACGGGCTCTGAGTAAAGCGCAACTACCGCACTCAAACCTCTGGGAATTAGAAACAAGAACTGTTTGTACGATTCCGCTATGAAATATACTTACCCTGCTTTGTTCTCGGTGAGGCCTGGTTGCACCACGAAATAGTAGGGAATAGACAGAAAACATGTAATCCATCGCGCAAACTGATGACGATCTGGAAGATGAATAAATGCGGCTCATTCATGTCCCCACCGAGGAGCACGGGCCCTTACCCGGATACGGTCCGGTAACTGGAATATTTTTTTCGAAATATGTTTAAAATTAACAGTCAATATTTATTTAAACATAAGGATAAGTTTATATTGACAGTACCTATAATATATCACGGAATTATATGTAAAAGCCACTTGGTCGCTAATAAAACAAAATCTGTTAGTATATTGAGTGATCCCTAGTTGAACAGCATTCGTTCAATCTGAAGGCGATCACTAGAGTTTCTGTGAGCAGTTTCTTGTTGGACATTAGCTCGTATTTGTTGTTGATCCTGTATTCATTATTTTAAGCTATAAAGGATAAAGGAAAGAAAAACAAACAGTACGATCGGAGTGAGCACTTCGCCAGTTCCACTACGCGCGGTACTTGCCGAGCGAGAATGCCGTCACGTTTGTCCTCTCAGGAGCGGAGGGATACAATAAAACCCACTAAACCTTCAATTATGTGGCTGTGGCAGGACTGACCAATAACACATTTTTGTAAAGAACATTCACAAATATATAGATACCAAAAAAATCCGTTGCATTGATTGCGATGCCGAATTTGTTAGTCTGTATGTACTACTAAATCGATACGAAAACTCACTGGTGTTAAGGTTGTGCCTCTGCCACACCGTATGGAAAAAGAGTGACGCTATTTGTGATGTTAAACCAAGTGTTTCAAGATGACGTTTTGTTAGATAAGATAGACAGTAGTAAGACTAGTTATCCAGACGACTCCCGTGCGCGCGTTGAGCTCTTTTGTATGGGACATCAAATATGGACCGACTAGAATGTTAGCGTAATCGATTTTATTTAGGCTAGTATTTAATCGCACATCAAAAATACTGATTCGCACAGCAAAAAAGAATCAGCAAAAACACTTTTTATGTTTTAAGTATTTTTTGTTGTTATTGCATGTTCAACCTAACACGAAGGGTAAAGGGGGCTTCGCTTAGCTCCCCCCTTTACTCTTCACCTAAGCTACCGCAGCATTTTGCCCTGATATTTGTTGTGCATATCAGTATTTTTGATGTGCAGTTTAATATTTCTCTTTAATTTATAGATATTTCCTATTGAATTCTAATCCACCAGGAATAAACAGATACGTAATACCGCATCTATGAATTATTCCACAAGACTGGTCAAATCAAACATACCTACCTAAATATCGATTAATTTTGTTTTCAATTGCGATAATTGAACAGGTCGATATTCTTTTGTCTGGCGGCGCCACAAGACCAATAACATTCTGTGGCATGAGATGTCACTTTTGGTATCTTTTTTGTTTGTGCTGTAACTGACGAGTAACAAATAACGATACAATGCTATATTTGTACAAACAGTCAGTCTTCTCACACAATATCTATTGTCAAGTCATTACAGTGATTCTATTTTTAATGGACATGTGAAAAAAATATCTATACTGTAATTGACGGCACAAGGAAAAAAAGGCGGACGGTTGAAAACCTAGAGAAGGGATAGTAGATACAGGACAGGCGGGAGTTTATTGAATAATAATAATAAAAAAACGTTAATCAACAATTAGTTAGTAGTTCAGTGATCTACTGCTTAGTGTGATTCGATTATAAATTAAATCCAACTAATATTATAAATGTGAAAGTAGCGATCTTTGGATGTTTGTGTGTTTGTGCCTCAATCACGCTAAAACGGCTGAACGGATTTGAATGGAATTTAGCACAAAGATAGTTTATGAGCTAGATTGTCATATAAGATACTTTTTATCCGACTGCACTAGAAGGATGGTAACGTTATTGCAATAAACGATTCTTTTAGGAACACGGAGATGAAGTTGCGGGCATCAGCCAGTAAACAATAGTTGGAACAACACAGTAATAAGTGAGCAAAAATCACCACAAACTTGAGTGCTTCAAGACCACAAAAGAGAGGCTTCAAGGGTATTTGCCCAGCTGTCAGCTGTGGGTCCCGCCCGTCAGTAGCGACACATAAATAAAGGCTAGTATTTAATCGCACATCAAACATACTGATTTGCACAGCAAAAATGGATCTGCAAAAACACTTTTTATGATTTAAATATTTTATGTGTACTCAAGTTTATGTTTTAAGTATTTTTTGTTGTTCTTGCATGTTCAACCTAACACGAAGGATAAAGAGGGCTTCGCTTCGCGCACCCCCTTTACCCTTCACCTAAGCTACCGCAGCATTTTGCCCTGATATTTGCTGTGCAAATCATTATTTTTGATGTGCAGTTTAATATTTCCCATAAATAAACACATGCTGATAAATAAACGGATGGCACTAGTTGCGATCGGCACGGAGCGGTGAGGAGAGCGCTCTGCAGAAGAGGCCGCTGCCTAGCAGTGGGTCGATGTGAGATGAGCACGGAGTAGAAAAAAAATAGATTTTTTCCATCCCGTGGGGCTGACATCGGCTATATTTCTGGATGACTTCTACACCCTGGTGGACTGTACCGCCGCTATGCAGGATCGCCCGGAGATAGAGACGCAGCGGCCGCGTCGTTATCCGTTGAACGCGGAGCTTACGATCCTCGTCGTTAATAGCTGCAGCCGCACCACCACGGTAGCCACTTACAGCTTTTTATACCCCTTTATACATTCTTCGGACCCACATAAAATAGCTTGATTAAAAACTCACGCTCGTATTAAAACCCTCGAGTCCATCCGCTACTCAATATTTAGTTTTAGTAAAATACTTAACCATGGCCATCCAGAAACGGTGCCTTTTGAACGTGTCCCTTTTAATATATCACGATATATTATTGTTGTGAAGAATACCACTGCTCTACATAACATCATAGAGAAAGAACCAAATGATATATATATTTAAATCTTTAAGGTAGGTTGTAGTAGAATACGTGGCCAGGTTGATAGCCTTGGTTGCACTTCGAACGAACTTATTTGTGTGCCCTAGAACTGGTTCTGGGTTTGTTTGGAGCCACTTAGCATTTTGAATGCTGTTGCAGAACTTTATGTAAGATATGGCTTTTATGTAAGATTTTTTAATCAGTCAAAGGCTTTATAACTTCTACTCATCACAACAAACGTAGCTTCATGCATTTCTTGGGAAAAGCCGCAGCGGCAAAGGCACAGTTCGCCGACGTTAAGCCAGTAATGCCATTATTTCCACTCGAACAAACAAAAAATTGTGTTAGTTTGTTCTTCATGTTAAGAGGCCTTTTGGCTTTCTAGTGAAAGATGGTTGTTGGTGCAGAGGTGACTCTAACGTGGGGTGCAGGGCGCGGGGAGGACGCGGGCGGGCGCGGGGCACGCAGGCTGCGCGGGCGCCGCCGCTGCGCGCGCTCTCCGACACTCGCCCGGCTCAGTCATTGTCCGACCGCTGCCCTGGTCGTACACGCGAACGAGCCTGTCGTTACTCACGAGTGTCCGTTAGCGAACCGTTCGCTCCCGACTCTGGAGTGCTGGTGCAGTGTTGAGTGCTGTGTTTTTAGCCATACAGGATTGTGTGTATCGCTATAAAGTGCCGCTGCTGACGGTCTGTGCGGTGTCTGCTGTTCGCCAGCGAGGGAAGGCGATCGGCTTGTACCGGGAGGAATGAGCCCCGCGCACCACCCGTCCTACACTCACCGATGATCTCAAGGTTCGAATCTTGTTCAAGTTTTCGCTGACCGACGGGCGTGTCGCAACTCACAGCCGACCCCGCGCGCGGCTGCTCGCATTCCCCGCACAATCTGATCTGGGAGATTAACTTAAAAAAAACCGCGACCGCGGTCTATTGTAATGTTTCGAGGAGAAATAATTATGGTTGCTAGTTAGTTATCAGTTTAATATCCAACGAAGAATATTGTCTAAAGGACAGACTAGTTTAGTTAGACAACACAAGAAGGTTTTGTACAGGATCTATCTAATTGGAATTCTCAATAACACGCAATGTTGCATCGTAAAAATGTAGAGTAAGGTATCGTGATATTAAAATCTGTCAGGACCGAGAATCCTTGGACGCGATAGAATACAGTTGGCTATATAGTTTCGGCCTTACTAATAAAAAAAGCTATTCACTATTTAACTTATACAGTGTTTTGTCCTTTTCATAGGTCGAGTAAATGTCAAATGTCAAAGCAAGACACAACACCGTATAAGTTATACAGTGAATAACTTCTTTTATTAGTAAGGCTGTTTATGTTTAAGTTCATGAAAGTTCCTTACCCCTATACTAGCTGCGCTACCACATTAGCTAGATTTTAAGCAGCTGGGGAATAACCGATAAATTGGTTTAACTATTCATGGAAAAATACGTTACAAGTACAATATAATTTAGCGCTTATATCCGGTTCAAAGAACCTAGCTATTTTTTTATAAAAAAATCTAGATATAGTAGTACGTACCTAAGAAGCACTTACGTAAAATACTACTTATTAGAGATCAGATATGGTATATCAAAACCGGCTCTAATGTAATTCTAGCGACTTCTCTGTATAACTTTTGAAATTACCGAAGTAAATTGTTCTGATCAACCGATCAATCTGATACTTCCCCGGCAAAGAACGAATATTATTACTCCTAAGTAATTCATGGTTCTGGAACTCCCCACTTTACGTTAGCACGATACCGAGTAGCGAAGCACCCGAGTTCTTTCAACACTGGCCAGCCTGGGTGGCAATTACCTTTAGGTCCATTTCAACCACTTCGTAATTCGACAACTTTCCAATTAGACAACATTTTACTTACATTGAAATTAACCTCGTAAAACGTGGGCAGGCCCCATAGAGTTACTAAGTCTAGAGAGAGAATGTTGGAAGGTCATGTGGGTATTCGAAGTTGTCGTCGCTCTTGACTCACAGCCGAAATGTTGTCGAATTGGGAAGTGGTCGAATTGGAAAGAAGTCATAATGGGAAGTTGTCATTAATGTAATGGAATCTTGGCGAATTGGGACAAAAATGGAAACCTGTCGTAATGGACCTAAAGAGGCAATTCTACTATTTGTTACTTAACTCACTGCCTTGCTGCCTTGCTGACTGTCATTACCCAAAATATCTGCATCGGTGGTCTGCCTAGAATAGCCAGATTGGAAAAATTAACTCCAACACTGACATAAAATCACCAGATGCACTACGCTGGCCACTCCCGTCCATTCACCGGCTTACCTTTGTGATTACTCATTGGCAGACCAACTAATAGATGTTTAGGCAGCGAGAGGACACCGACAGGCAATGCAAGGGATAGAGCAGCGTTTAAGTTGCAATTAGCAGAATTCCCCCTGAGCAGATGGCGCCTCACGACGTCATCGTCGGACACAGTTACGCAACACTCACGCCAAGTATCCTTATCTCTACCTACATGCCCAAATGAGGGTACCTAAGTTGTTTTACTCCATACCCGCATCTAGTTGCCGTAATGTGGTGATGAAATGGAATAAAATACTTGAAGTATTCCGTGAAACTGTCGTACTGCAACTTGCACAGCGGTATAAAGTTTCGGATTCGCAGTTTTCTTGAAACGCCTGTTAAAATCCCGGATGTGAAGGCAAAACGGACATGTTTATATATCCAATCAGTCAACAGATTATGCAAGCAGCAGAATAAACTTAAAGGTAGTAATACCAAGGGCATTATTAACAGTAAGCCACAGCGTTCAGATTGGTAGAGGCACCATGCGTAGGCGGGTCAAGATGTTTTTGTGAACTGCATAATTAGTTAAATTAGATATCTCTAAGGTACCCATTACCCAGTCGCTGTTCAGCAAACCTTGATTTTTGGCGGAAACCTTGACCGTTGTTAAATTATTTCCGTGGTTTGAGGATGCTCATGACGAAGGATGATGTTAATAAAACCACAGAGAGAGAAGCACACGATCATCTATTATTAAAAAGTCGACCTTCAAAGTTCTTTGCGCTGCAGGCGGACTCCACAGATCGGTTCTATTCTAATAACTCATGATTTAGTTAACACTTTGTATAACAATAATATTAATGATCACCTGTCAGCCTGAAAAGCTTGGAACGCTGGTCCAGCAATTACAATAAAAAAACGGCCAAGTGCGAGTCGGATGAGCGCACCGAGGGTTCCACACAAATCGCAATGTTTTATGAAGGAACTACAAATTTTTATTTTATTTGTGCTGTAAGACCTTGCTTTGTGCCTTTCATACTTCTAGATCAACGGGAGGTACCCTATAGGTTTTGATTCCCTTTCGAGTATCAAGCGAATTCAGCAAAATTGTGTCATGAACGTAGGGCGGTATCGTTTGATTGCGATGACCTATACGTTTGATTTTTTCACAACTACAAGATACCACAGAGCTGCGTAATTGATTATAATTTAAACTTGAAACCACCACGCGTTCCTGACAAAAAGGGTTTTGACAGACGGACAGACGGATTACGAAGTGATCATATATTTTTTTGCTTTTAAGATACGGAACCCTAAAAACGCGGCTAACGCTTCGATAGCAAATAGGATATTTAAGCTTGAGCAACACTTCAGGTAGATTCTGTGAGAGTGGAGATAGAGCAATCAAGCGCGGAGAGTACCAAATAAACTCTAACGAAGCGTCGGCGGCAGCGTCGGCGGCGGCGGCGGCGGCGGCGGCGGCGGCTCGAAGGCCTCTTTGTTCAACGCAATCTTCCCACCGACCATTGTGAGCGACGAATCGAGATGGGTTTTTCCTTCGAACGCATTTCGACATAGATACTGCCATTCTGAGGCGAGTCGTGAAGAATGCGTTTTCGCACGGGGGCGGGGGCGGGGACATCGTCGGTTCAGAGCCTATTTGTATCTAAAGCAGTCAACAAAACATATAATTAGGGTCATTGCCGTTGGAAACAACTATCACAAGGCACAATGACTAATTAAAAGGTTAATTGCAAATCGCAAATCTAAGATACATTCAAGTTTTTTTTTAAATTTAATAGGTAGACCTAAACAATAGTAATGATGTAGTGAATAATCCTTTCCTTTCGTATTTTCTCGGAAATGTTCGTTTTTGTCTTACTATTTCACTCGCACTCAGTACCCATCGAGACAAAGTTGACATTGATAAATAAAGTATGCGATTTATTTGATACCTACGCGTAATTTAATAATACAGTAATTCATAGACACATCGGCACCATTCGGGTGTTATCGTTGTTCCGAGTTTTGCCGATAGGAAAGGATTATTCACTACATCTGTAATCATAGTTGAAGTTCAAAACAAACGTCAAACGCCATTTGTGTTTAAACATGTCAGAAACAGCAGTCTAATTTTTTGTACTTAGGCCGAATATGTCTATAATTACGTACCTACTAATAAGATAGGTATATCCACTTGGAAATTACTTTCCCATTTGTTTTAATCCTTTGGATTATCGCTACTTACGTGTGGGAATGATAAACGAATGAATATAGTTTTGAAACTTGTGCCACATTGTACATTCATTTGGGTGTGGTATTAAAACCGCACAACTCTCCCCCTCGCACCTTCCACCTGACGCTGCTCCCCCACCCCCTCATTACCGTAATATGAAACTTCGTTAACGGCTTTTTCACTTTTTGGGGAAAACTATATGATAAAATGTGACAGGCAAAAATAAAGAAAGGAAAATTTCTTATAATTCTTGCATGAACCTTGTTAATACTTTCAAAACTTTATTAATTAAACATAGAATTACCGCGTTATTAGTAAAAGTTAGGGTGAGAGCCTGATGGTTCAATGACAATATACAACTGCCTATACCCTTTTTATCCGTATTCACTGTGATCTAAATAAATAATATAGTAGCCTTCATTATCTTTGATTATAAAAACTGATACAAAATCTGAAAGGAACGATACCGCCATCTCTCTCACTCTGTATTATTATTATGAACAAACCAGAAGACAAATTAATACGAGAAACTTTTAGCCACCTGTCGTCATCCGTTTTCTTAGATAGTGACAACTTTATTACAGGTACATAGTTTGCAAACGTATGCGGACTTTTTTGTTTTATTGAGAGCAAGATTCTTTATTTTTAGGGTTCCGTACCCGAAGGGTTCCAAACGGGACCCTATTACTAAGACTCCGCTGTCCGTCCGTCCGTCCGTCCGTCTGTCACCAGGCTGTATCTCAAGAACCTAGCTAGCTAGAGTTTTCACAGATTATGTATTTATGTTGCCGCTATAACAACAAATACTAAAAAACAGGATAAAAGAAATATTTAAGGGGGCTCCCATACAACAATTCTTTCAATACCACATACAAACGTATGGATGCACCTGGTTACGTACATGGAGTGTGAAAGTAACCGCCCTAATAACTTTGTAAACAATCTTTTGCTGTGTAAAATCCAAACTATTCACTCCACACCATCGCTTCCATTGAACGGTGGTACGGAACCCTTCGCGCGCGATTTAGACTCGCACTTGACCGGTTTTATTTTCATAAACGAGTGCAAGTTTTACAAAGGTCTTTAATACTGTGTTACTTTAATAATCTAAAAAGATTAAATAGTTATGTTTCGATCTTACTAACTAGATACTCATTTATTTTCATTCGATTCTAACTAACGGTACTTACGGAAGGGGTGAGATGATACCAGTGTGAAAAAAAAAATACATTTCATAATCTAGAAAAACGCTGTGTTAATTACTGTCATCTATCACATCACAAGCAGACCGGTTAGTGCACTAGTGGTCTTGTACCAATTAATATGGCACCTGGAGCTAATCGTGGAGGAAGGGTTCGGTGGTCGGGTGTGATGTCTGGTGCCCGGCAGTCGGTTGATGTGTGCGGGAGCGGCGGACAGGTATTCCGCACATGACGTGCCGCGGTCGCTACCTGCTTGACTTCGGTTCGTTCCTAACACGACAAATGTACGAACGGAACGACACAAATATGATTTTTATGTCGCAGTTAGTTGGTTGAATCAGACACTTAACTAACTCTCTAGACCGTTAATTAAATACCGACGTTTAACCAAGTCACTAAAATTCCGACAGACAAGTGAGTGAACGAAACGTTTAACGAGTTGTCTAAACGTTCCTAGGCAACAAGACATATACATTATATATATATTTTTAAAAGTGTACTTAAGTTTATGTTTTAAGTATTTTTTATTGTTGTTCTTACATGTTCAACCTAATACGAAGGATGAAGGGGCTTCGCTTCGCTCACCCCCTTTACCCTTCACCTAAGCTATCGCAATGTTTTGCCCTGATATAAGCTGTGCAAATCAGCTGTTGTCGTGACGCCATCTTGTTTTCCAACACGCCGGCTTTTGGTAAGACAGATTGTTAAACGTTTTCGATGATGCTTTATTTAATGAAAATGCTAGTGACTTGGTTAAACGTCGATATTTAATTAACGGTCTAGAGAGTTAGTTAAGTGTCTGATTTAACCAACCAACTGCGACATATACACCAGTAAAAGAGCTCCGTGGTCTAATGGATTTCACACTTGCTGCTCACACAGGAGATGCAGGTTCGGTTCCTGACCATGTACCAATGAGATAATTAATTTATCTTAAGTACATTATACGGACGTTCTAACGGTGATGGAAAACATCGCGAGGAAACCTTCATTATTCCGTAGCTGCGGCGATGGGCTAGCCCCCTGTCACGCAAAAATGGTGTATTGAATAACTGGCTCTAAGTGGGCACAATTATGCCTCTGCCGTCCCGTATGGGAAAAGCCGTGACGCTATGTTATGTTTATAAAACTTAAAAAATGATTTCTATATTGCAAACAATAAAAATAATTAATCGATGATCACACAGTTAACGTTCAAAGGTAACGTCTAACGGTGAAGGGCTATTATAACACTGTTGACTGTTGTAACAGCTGTAAGCTAATAGTACTACTGTCAGAAAGGCCTGTACTTTACGCTGGCAGTTAGAACAAAAGCCGTGTTACCACAAAAATATTAACCAGCGTTTAACCTCAAAACAAACGTCAAATCCGATACATTTTTGTTTTTAAACAAGTGTTGAACAGTAGTTTTTTAGGGTTCCGTACCCGAAAGAAGCCAAACGGCACCCTATTACTAAGCCTCACCTCGCGGCCACCGCACCGGGCTCTATCGGATCAACCGACATAACTAGAGAGCTGACATTTCCACAGAATGTGCATTTCTGTTGCCGCAACAGCAACAAATAATGAACTACACGCAATTTTGAAAATTAAAGGGGTCCCCATACAAGCGACTGCTTCTTTTAAATCCCTGCCCCAGCGAAATACTTCATAACATCATGCATGATACGATATCACCATAAATTTCGCTGCTCTTAATAACTTTGAGATGGCTCGGTTTCGTATCGGTTTCGCAATCTTGAAGTCCCGGGGTCGTTTCCCAGAGAACAAACATATTTTTTCTTTTTGTTTTGGTTTTAGTGTTTTTTTTCGTTGTACGATGGTACAAGAAAAAAAAACACTAAATCCTTGACCGATTTTATTTTTTGTGGTAAGGCGCTATGTGTTAGTTTGTGGTTCCTACACTTTCTAGACACAGTTAAATTATCCTGTCCTATTATTTTAGGTTTCCATTTGAGTTTTATAGATATTAATAACATTACACAAGGGTGTGTTGGGGCAGTGAAAACATCACCAAGCACTGGTCATCAAGTCATTTCCTTCAATGTTATCAAGCACGTGTGATACCGTTCATTCTGTATGTTATCCGAAACCAAACCTCCATTATTTATTTAGCAAAAGCGAACGAACGTACCCAATGAAGCCTATTTCGAATGGTAAAAGAACAGCAGAATAAATATAAGGTATACCTAAGTTGATTTAATCAAATACTAGCCGTAATTGATTAAATTAATTTGATTAAATGCGATTGTACATCAAAAATACTGATTTGCACAGCAAAAAAGGACCAGCAAAAACACTTTTATGTTCTAAATATTTTATGTATACTCAAGTTTATGTTCTAAGAATTTTTTGTTATTCTTACATGTTCAATTGTTCAACCTAACACGAAGGATAAAGGGTGCTTCGCTTCGCTCACCCCCTTTACCCTTCACCTAAGCCACGGCAGCATTTTGCCCTGATATTTGCTGTGCAAATCAGTATTTTTGATGTGCAGTTTATTATTTCCCAGTTAAAAATGGCTTTTAGCTGCGAAACGTGCGTGTTTCGGGCAATAAATACACAAGTACGCAATAAATTATTTAGAAGGTTAAGGCGACACCGACAGTGATACACGGAGGTACTCTGAGCGAAAGCAAACTCATTCTGATAGGAGAGACATTATTCGGGCGCTGAACTCCAACATTGTATCATGAACCAGGCGTTCATATTCAGAACGTGGCGCTTTTTATGACACAGATTTATGGCCAAGCTTTTTTAAAACCATATCGTAAAATGGATACTATTTATACAACTATTAATCATACAAGTGTGTATAAAAGAGCCAAGCTTAATCCTTATAAGAGATTCAGTTAAAAAAAGACGAAATTATGGAAGTTTTGTGTTTTAAAAAGTAGGATGGCTACAAAATGGGAACAGCCTGAATTGCGGCGCACTGCGCCCGCGCAGCTGTTGCCGCCAGCGAGCTGCTCACACCTTAGAACAATCAGCATTAAAAGCGCCATCCATCCACAAACGTTCTGCCAATACAAGGTTTTTAGCGTGCATTCTTTGGCGTGTGTGCGTGAAAGTCGTGCAATCGTGTCTAAATAACGTGTGCACTAGTTGCGAGAAGAGTTGCACCTACAGCTGTTTCTCTCTACAAGACGACATTTAATTAGCCGACCATATTTTGGGGATTGATAGCACCAATAGTTATGAACAACTTTCCCAAAAAAACATATGGTCGCAAATGAAAAATATTTTTCGTCATTGAACCGATCAGCTGACTACAAGTTACTATGGGAGACCCAAAAATTTATTTCGTTTACGACCATATGTTTCTTGGGGAAAGTTGTTCATAATAATGGATACTATCATTCCCCAAAATATGGTCGACTAATTACTAAAATTTCACATTGTATATCTGTAATCTGTATATATATCTGTAATATTAAAATTACACTTTGTACATCTGTAATCTGTATATATATCTGTAATATTAAAATTCCACCTTGTATATAGGTATGCGATAACTCGTCCCCCGCTACAAACGACAGACCTTTTTGTAGCGGTTTCATGCGCAAGTCTGTTCCAGCGCTAATTATCCTGTGACTGCACACACCGGTCCGTTATGTCATCCCGAGGTAACCGCCGCCGCCGCCGCCGCCGCCTCCCATACCATCTCTCCCTGGCCCTCCGTCACGGACGTCCACGGAGATTGATGAAGGAATACAAGTCTGGAAACTAAGGCCCGTGTTGACAAATAATCTCAACTCTGAGGGCTGTTTATTAAAACTGTTTTAAAAGTTTTCAGTTTTTTTATAATTAAGCTTTCAATAATTTTGATACTGTCATAGATGGATAACAACTAAAACATGACAATACCACACCCTTGAGATGTTATTTAACACGTTAAATGCTATGTAGGTCACCGGTGACCTCACCCAGACTAAAAAACTATAAGAAAAAAACTTTTTCGAAAATTGGCGTTAAAAGTATTAAAGACCATATAATACACATAGCGATGTACAATTATTGCGTCGATGATAACAAGTAATATTGAGAAACATGAAAATAATGTATTTTATCTACACACGTATCATAAACCATCTTAACTGTGTCCAAAACCTGCACATTACGACCGCCATAATGATAAACTTCTTGGTAAAAACTCATTTCTTATCTGAATATTGATAAATTATGACCATTATGTACCAAAATTTGTCATATTATGACATTCAAATTTCGAACGCCGACGCCCGCCTGCGTGCCGCCCCTAGTTTGTCTGTGAAGTTGGTACTACAGAACAAGCTAAACAACTGCAGAGCCAATGCCGGTCAAACATGCGGTTCCTGAACACATCAAAGATAGCTTATGATGTGTGTTTAGATAAACTAGTGTATGTAACTGTACATAATTAGGCATTAAAACTCGCCTTCGGCTCGTTTCATAAACCCATTCTCGATTATTAATGCCCTCCATTATGTAGCAGTCACATAAACTACTATAATGTTGTGAGATATACATATAAAATATCTAGTGGTTGTCTGGTGATGAGACAACGACATTTCTGTTGAAAAGCACGGGCTTCCAGTAAGTTGTCGACTCAAGTGTCTAGGTAGGGTCCCGAACAACATCTAATACCATGCCTACGTTTCGAGATCTATGGCAACGGTGATTGCCTAGTTAAGTGTATAAATAAACGTTTACATTTTGTATAAGTTTGTACATTTTCGACATAATAAAGAAGCAATAGCAATTTTATATTTGCAACACGAACACTACTTACTTGTAGTTTGTATTAGAATATTTGCAACACGAACACTACTTTCTTGTAGTTTGTATTAGAATATTTGCAAACACGAACACTACTTACTTGTAGTTTGTATTAGAATATTTGCAAACACGAACACTACTTACTTGTAGTTTGTATTAGAATATTTGCAAACACGAACACTACTTACTTGTAGTTTGTATTAGAATATTTGCAAACACGAACACTATTTACTTGTAGTTTGTATTAGAATATTTGCAACACGAACACTACTTACTTGTAGTTTGTATTAGAATATTTGCAAACACGAACACTACTTACTTGTAGTTTGTATTAGAATATTTGCAAACACGAACACTACTTACTTGTAGTTTGTATTAGAATATTTGCAAACACGAACACTACTTACTTGTAGTTTGTATTAGAATATTTGCAAACACGAACACTACTTACTTGTAGTTTGTATTAGAATATTTGCAAACACGAACACTACTTACTTGTAGTTTGTATTAGAATATTTGCAAACACGAACACTACTTACTTGTAGTTTGTATTAGAATATTTGCAACACGAACACTACTTTCTTGTAGTTTGTATTAGAATATCTGCAAACACGAACACTACTTACTTGTAGTTTGTATTAGAATATTTGCAACACGAACACTACTTACTTGTAGTTTGTATTAGAATATTTGCAACACGAACACTACTTACTTGTAGTTTGTATTAGAATATTTGCAACACGAACACTACTTACTTGTAGTTTGTATTAGAATATTTGCAACACGAACACTACTTTCTTGTAGTTTGTATTAGAATATTTGCAAACACGAACACTACTTACTTGTAGTTTGTATTAGAATATTTGCAACACGAACACTACTTACTTGTAGTTTGTATTAGAATATTTGCAACACGAACACTACTTACTTGTAGTTTGTATTAGAATATTTGCAACACGAACACTACTTACTTGTAGTTTGGGTTTCTAAAAATATTTACGATACTGATTAACACCAGAAAAATGTCTGGCCAAGGGGAAAAGTTCATCACAAAATAAAGCTTGTTGTACCCGTTGAACTCTTTTGTATAAAAGCTCAGAATGCGATGAACAATCAACTATTTATGTATTTCCATACAAATCTTTCTACCTGTCTGATTGCCGGGGTTTTCAATTTTAAATAAACGTTAATATTAATTTGATTTTTATCTGTAATATTATCTTCGTATACACAGTCAGGTCATAAGTTCTGTCACACAATAAAAACTTTTGAATTTAGAACGCTGGCTACAAAAAAGTTTATTGAATTCGAATTTCGAATTTTTCATGAAAATAAAAATGTGTACATTTTAGAACTTTCCTCATTTTTAAATATGGAGTGGACACTAAAAGAAGACCGTGTCGCAGTTATTGCGTTGCATCGTTGCGGTTACGCGCCAATTCAGATTTTCGACTTACTGAAAAATTTGAATATAACCAAAAGATTCGTTTATCGTACCATAAAACGATACAATGAAGACTCTAGTGTAGATGACAGGTCAAGAAGTGGTCGCCCTCGCTCTGTTAGACTCCAGCAGTGATAAAAGCTGTGAAGGCGCGAATTCAAAGAAATCCCATACGTAAGCAGAAACTGTTGGCCCTTCAGATGGGGTTAAGCAGGACCACGGTGAAAAGGGTGTTAAATGAAGACTTAGGGCTTAGGGCATATCGAAGAAAAACAGGACATCGTTTGGACGCTCGTTTAATGGACCTGAGACTGAAGAGATGCCGCGCTTTGTTGAAGCGGTACGCGGGAAAAAAGCATCGGGAAATTCTTTTTTCGGATGAAAAAGCGAGCAACCGTATTCCGCGTGTCCAACGAGGTCATTTTCCATCCTCGCTCATGGTTTGGTTGGGAGTCTCTTATTGGGGCTTAACTGAGGTACATTTTTGTGAGAAAGGCGTAAAAACGAATGCAGTTGTGTATCAAAATACAGTCCTCAAGAACCTTGTGGAACCTTTTTCTCATACCATGTTTAATAACAGGCACTGGGTATTCCAACAAGATTCTGCGCCAGCTCATAGAGCGAAAAGCACACAAGACTGGCTGGCGGCGCGTGAAATCGACTTCATCCGGCACGAAGACTGGCCCTCCTCCAGTCCAGATTTGAGTCCGTTAGATTACAAGATATGGCAACACTTGGAGGAAAAGGCCTGCTCAAAGCCTCATCCTGATTTGGAGTCACTCAAGGCATCCTTGATTAAGGCAGCCGCCGATATTGACATGGACCTCGTTCGTGCTGCGATAGACGACTGGCCGCGCAGAATAAAGGCCTGTATTCAAAATCGCGGGGGTCATTTTGAATAAACTTTATTACCATAAGAATCTATGTTTTATTAAGTTCATTTTGCTATATAAATGTTTACATAAATAATAAACATGTCTAAATTATTTCATATTGCACATGTGACAGAACTTATGACCTGACTATGTATAAGTAAGGATCTACTTCATTGAACATTTTGAACGCAATCAGTATTTATTCTACAAATATTCTGTTATGTAATGTACAATTCGATCGAGCTCTATGGTCTTATGGGCTTCACGCTTGCTTCTCACACAGGAGATGCAGGTTCGAATCCTGACCATGTACCAATGAGGTGATTAATTAATCTTAAATACAGTATCGGACGTTAAGTGTTTCGGAAGTCACGTTAAGCTGTAGGTTCCGGCTTCTATCGCTACGTGGTAGTGGTCGTAAAACCCCTTCATCAACCCGCCCTGAGCCAGCGTGGTGGAGTATGGCTTAATCTTATTCGTATCCGGATAACGGCCCGTGCCCCTCGGCGGGGAAATTAATGGCCTATATTTGACGACCCGAATGGCCGAGTCGGCAAAGACCCTGCCTACGCAGCCAAGGGTCTCGGCTGCGAGTCCCGGTGGGGGCAAATATTTGTTTGATGAGAATGGAGTTTGTACCCTAGTCATGGTCGTTTATCTATCTTAGTATAATATTTATCTATATAATTATAATGTGTGTTTTGGAGAGCTTGTATCCTCACAACAGATAGTGAAATAAAAACCAAATTGCGTTGTTCTGAAAGAAAGACATTTTATTAAAACCCTGGTTTATCCATTACAGTATTTCACCATTATGGCAAGTACAGTTTAAAGGTAAGTTATTATAAGACTTACCTGAAAGAAAAACAACAATTAAAGCTATTATTCACTTAATTATTCACATATTTCTGAATCTTGCCGACATCTTTGACAACCTTCAAAATGTACCAAAGACTACGGAAACGAGACGACGACGTCTCGTTTTACATAAGTATGTGTATCGTTGTCTAGTACCCAAGATACAGGGAAACCTAGTTTGGGTCTAGATCAATGTGTGTAAAAAGAGTCCAAGGTATTATTATTATTATTTATTAATGTGCAATTATTTTAATTAATTAATTAATATATAAGTATGTGTATCGTTGTCTAGCACCCAAGATACAGGGAATCCTAGTTTGGGGCTAGATCAATTATTATTATTATTTATTAATGTACAATTACCAATAAATTATCTTGTCTTATGACGACAGTTCAATAAAAGCTAACGTGGATGCAATGTGCCAGTGCCATCGCTCACGAGAAAAAGAGTGTTCTGGTGTATAGAGCACTTAGCCGGCAAGAAACGAGAATTGAATAATAACGCGTTGTGACTCCGCTGGGCAATTCCTGTAAATGTTCACGTCATGATTCCATTAGTCGGTGGGCAGCCGTGAGCCGACAAAGATCTTCGGAAACCAAATCTAATGATCACAATGGTGGTCATTACAATGACGATGACGACGGCAGACGGAGGTGAATCAATATGCTCGGCGCGAGCCTCGCCGTCCGTCCGTCGCCGTCGCCGGAAACGAATACATTGACGGTTTTAAAAAATAATATTGCAAAGGTTCGCTGGTGACACATACTCGGATGCACGATTTGTTTTACATTGACGGGTTATTCTTCTCTACTGGGGGTTGGCCGTTGGATCCGAACAGCCCTCTCGGTCTCCCCTTGGAGGGGTTGTTAAGGGTTGTTATTTAATTAAGTTTTACACGTGGTTCCGTGGTTGCTTGATATTTCCTTCTATTAAATAGAAGAAAATCTAAAAATATGGCATTAAAATAAATGAGATGCACAAGGCAATGTTTTATCTGTTGTCTACAAAACCGCTTTTTCCGGTGTAAGTGTCTGTATGTACATACTTTTTTTCCTCAATTCCAAAGGATCTTGGTACACTCGTATCTATTAATCAACTATCGAACATTAAATGGGAACCCATGGTATGACGCTAAATTAGAGTCTGTAACATTTTGGTTCGAAATGAAACATAGCATCACGCGTTTACCCATACAGATTGGCAAAGGCACTATACACTACTAATTCCCGATCTTAAAACATATAATGTATGTACATTAAACAAAACTAAATATCTTCCATAGGTAATATACTCTATCTAAACTATCTATCGTTTGTCCATGCGACGCTAGTGCCAGTTCTAGTTATTCATAGTTCACACACGACTTGATAATAACAAGGAAACATGGTCTGCCAGAAACAACAGTTTTAACTAGAATGAAAAGTAAAAACTTTCGTAATGTAACAAATGCTCATGTAAAAAATGCCTTTGATTGAAGCACCTTATTTACCGGTACAGTTACAAACGTTGGCACCGCTCGGTGTGATATGATGATCAAATCGATTACTATGATCGATTCAAACGCGAATCGTAATAAAGTGAGCGTACGGTGCCTCCATAAGGAAGAATTGGTCTGACCCAAGAAGCATGAGTCGTTAGTGGCAAGTACCCATACATTGCAGCAAATAGTACACGTTGCACGATGGCAACATTTCTTGTTTGCCGTGTTCCGGTAAAGTAATAAGGAATTTTCGCAATGCAGTAAATGCCTTTATAGACACGAGTTCATGACCCTATGTGGCATCTGATTGCTGTTAACGGTTATTTTATTATACAAATCTATCCATTAGTCGTGATAAGCTAATTTACAAGGGCTTTAATTACCGGCTGGAGGAAAGTTATGTACCACGCTCTGATGACTGTCCACCATCATTATAATTAAGTATCTTGGCAACTTGGCAAATTAATATGTTAATTAATGACCGGATTGGAAGATTGAAATACAAATACAATTCCAAGTTGATATTTTTAAAGGACATTTTCGAAAACGATATACTTTTCGAAAAATCACAACTCAAAGGGCGACAAAAACAACTTTTTGCACTTTTAACTAAGATTTCTCACAAAGGATATTTTTTTAGAAATTCATGATTACACGCATGTGTTTCAATAATTTTCAATGAACATCGGTTTCATCTCTGGCCGCGATAATCAAGATTTTTTAAAAAACGGTATTTCAGTCTCCATACAAAAATGTTAGAACGCTTTTGAACCTCGAAATGTATTTAAGAAAAACTTTTGTAGGCAAAACCATTAAGGCGTTTGGTTGGTCTATAATTCCATATGGACTCGGTAATCCTTTTTTAATCCCCGACGACCAAAAAAGGGGTTTTATAAGTTTGAAGCGTCTATCGGTGTGTCTGTATGTCTGTCCGTGGCACCCTAGCGGTCAAATGGTTTGACGGATTTAAATGCGGTTTTCTGTAAATATTTCGGATAAACTTTAATATTTCCCTGCACTAGTTTTTAGATATGTTTTATTAAAATCGGTTTAGTAGTTCAAAAGTTATCAGTTTAACGGTCAATCGGATGGACGGATTTTAATGCGGCTTCCTAAGGTTGCAAATAAACTTTACAGCGATGGTTCTTAGATATGTTATGTAAACATCGGTTCACTATTTCGAAAGTTATAAGCGTAACAAAGAATAGCGGCCAAAGGAGTGGAAGGATTTCAATGCAGTCTTTTGAAGTTAGTAGTAGAATTTATTTAGATGGTTCCTAGATATGTTTTGTTAAAATCAGGTTCAGATGTTCGAAAGTAATCCGCTTAACAAGGAATTAAGTTAGCTTAATTTTAGACGTATGGTTTCATTTATTATGTCGGGGTTGTTTTACATTTTTAATTCTTTGCAAATATTAGAGTCGCATGTTTATAAGTAGCTTGTATCTTAGATTGTCATCGGAAGGCACAGGACTCAAAGTGTCGCCATAATTACATTTTTAAATACGCAAAATCTAAGATGAAACTATCAAATTTCAATTCCGCTCAATACACCCATCTGAAACTGTGCATAACTTCTTTTGCATATCTTACTCTGCATGCAATCATGAGAGAAGGGGTAACTCAATTTAACTCTACTGTCTGACCGCTGCAGCCTACTCCACAGCACTGGTCACGTAACTGGTTTAATACCGATCATTGCACAAGAACAAATAAAACTAGACGAAGCTTTTACAAACAAGCATTCTGTCTGATATAGCAGCGAAATACTTGAGAGTACTTCTCTGTATTTGGACGCCGTTTATTAAAATAAATGTAATGTAAACAATCAATAAAGACATATTTACAAAACTATTTCTTAATCAGCCTTCAAAAGTTACTGATCGGTGAATTTTACAGCTCTAACTATCTAACATTAAGCTTGTTTTGTGCAACTGCGGATGGCAAGTGAAAACTTTTTCCGTTCAGTTTCGAATTTGTTCTGTTTCATCTGATGAGCAACAGAGAGCTCCACACAATCGCTAGTGGGGAATCGTTTCTCAAGAGAGAAACCAGCGTGGAAGTGCATTGTTTCCAACCCACTTTCGGTGCCGGCGTCGGCGCAGCCGGCCCAGCCTCGTGAAAGTGAGTGGCGCAAGTTGCTAACACACTCGGACGAACACATTTTACGCCTGATTTGATATCCTATTCGTGCACGCAATCAGTACGCGCACGGAGAATGTATTTTATCTGACGTAAGAAACGTAAAGGCCGTAAACATGTTCTTGGGGCGCTTCCGCTGCTTGGGATTATACAAAATAATTTGTTGTTTCATACACTTTTCTACTTCGCCCATAATGACTCGGTAGCAATGCTACGTTTTTTATGATTGGGAGATAAATTCGAGGTAACAGATCGATTCCCGTATTTTAAGCCACATATGCAACCTATCACCAGACAGAACATGGAAACAAATTATTTTATCTACCAAAGATTTCAATGACTGCCCAAAATTAATTTCTACGCGTAGGAGCAGGACGTCCACCCCCCCTTCAGTCCCCGTGTTCAGGATCCTACAGCGCCCTTTAGCGTGGAACATTCAAGCTTGATGTCTAGCTTGAATGTTGACATGATACTCTTGAATGATTCACAAATAGGCAAGAAGTCGAAGCCCAACCTGCCACAACAACAAGACCACTAAAGTGCCTGAACCAATACCAGTAACTAAATCATTGGAGCCAGTAACAGTTAAACTTCAGCTGACGAGCACTTAAAAAGCAGTACGATTTCAACTATCTGAGACTGTAAGAAGGATACGAAGCGGCAGTACAGTTTAACCTCAAAACTACATCGCCCGTAATCCGGTCTCGGCAGGGGAGTGATTAAGCGATGCTACCTTTTTCATTAGCACCTACATGGTCTGCGTTTGTGTGGCTACGTGAACACAGCGGCTTCGCGCATGCGCCGTGATGCGCCGGCCGGTGCCCGCGCATTATCATAGCAACAACAATACTATAGTCCTCGACAGATTTGGATAACAATAGGGAAAGACATGGTACAAGCGTATTTGTCGCCCCGATTGCCTATCGGATTAGCCCTTTCATTTTTCAGGTTCATTCGCAGGTTAACCCACCAATATCACCATCCCACTGGAATCTTTGAAGACGGTATGAAAGCCTCAACATACTTAAATCATAATTAAACATATCTTCCCGATTGCCATACTAAGCTGACGCGAACTATACGACATAACTTCTCAGTACGAACTCATTTGTAGCGGGCCCTTTTCAATTATTATTTATCATTCTGAACTCTTCTCAAGTCCTTTCTGTTATAAATGAACCTTAATACTTCGCTAAAACCCTAAAACTGGATCTATATTATAATTCCTTCAGTGTTTTGTGTAAATAAAGGTAACTGTAAATAGAACATAGTTGTGTCACGAATTCGTGGTTGACTCTAGCTATAGTTAGAAGTGCCATAACATCAGCTTTAACTCCATCCTTACTTGGACTCGATATCCGATTTTAGCAGATTTCTTCAAAGTGATTTAGTTCCAATACTTATCGTTCGACATGTATGAAACGTTTTATGGTATGCAAAAAATGAATGACAGCAAATCACCCATAGCTTGTATTCACATTTTACTAAGTCTACTATGACTGGCAACCTCCAATGAGAGGTTTAAATAATTTAAAATTACCTACAGAATTATTTCCAATGTGGTTCAGGCATTTCTAATACGAAACAGTGCACACTAACTGACACCACAAGCCGTGATAGCTTGAGGTGCAATCAAGTAACAAGTCCTACACGTACATAATAAGCGCATATACATTTAACTCGCATACATTTATATCGATGTATTAACAGTCCTGTATCTGTAATAATAACACACATAATGCGAGGACAACGACTTTAGTTGCGGAGTGCAAGTGCATGCGCTCACGCGGTTGCCGGCCGGGTGACTGCGGTAATAGCCGCACGCAACCTATCTTTAATGGCGTAGGTTGTTCCTATGGCAATGGTATGAAGTGTACGTACATAACAACTGCACATTACGTGTACGTTCATTTATCTGTGAAAAATCTACGGCGATACGGATGAGTTGAGTTTGTAGTAGAGATATAATTTCAACTTCATAGCATTAGTTACTTAGCGGGTATTTTATATATGAACGTTTCACAAATTGTCAATGAGAACTAAAATGCCGCTCACAGTTATCTGACCTCGCACAAGCAGCCTTCGCCTTTGTCGTCTCAAGTAATTATAATAGGAAATGTTAGCCGCCGTTGTCGCCGCGGCCCGCCGCCCGAGACATTTACAATATTTCATTTAGTGGCAGATCTGTTTACGAACTCGTTCAGGTCCATATTGGATTGACGATTGTAGTCAGCGTAACTCCTGCTGGAATTGAAACTTGTTTGGGGAATGAAGCGTTTAAGATCTTTGTGTTCCTCGTGAGTTCCGTTTGTGAGTTCGGCCGATGGTACTGCCACTATAGCTTAGTAAATGAGAGCTCAAAGGGGGTATAGATGGAAAAGTCGAAAGCAGAAAGTTTGACTTCGGAAATTTGTTTGGACTAGTTAGACGTTAGACTAGTTTACATTCTAAAAGTCCTGACCCCTCTGAGGTGGGGCAAAGGGGGCACGAAGAAGGTCCCGTTTTTTATTCTTTTGCAATTTGGAATCATAGGAAATTTTGTTGTACTACACAAAGTTACACACTGATACAATTCTCTACAACTTTGATAATATACACTTTTTACCAATTCACAATCGTTGTCTTATCGTAGACAATACTTTTCGATGGTAGATAACGAATAAGCATATATATATATATATTTGAAGAGCAATTTAACTCTTAAAATTTCTTGGGGCAGTTTTTCCTCAATTACTTTGGGGTCAGGACATTTAGTTTGTTTGTCTCGTAACTAGGCCAAACAAAATTGCGAAGTCAACCTTTCTGCTTTCGAATTTTCCATCTAAAATCGTTTGTTGACTAGTCTAATATGTCAACCAACAGTACGAACTTGAACATTATCGTGCATAATTATTACCCCAGTCGGAAGATTATCGCGGGTGAAGGGTTTGTTATAAAAAGTGCTGCACTAGTTATTCGTTTTTAGCAGGACCACATTTGGCAGCTGCAAAACCAAGAAATATTTTGGATTTTTGTGGTTCCTCGCTCATATATATATATATATCTCGCTTTTAGAGATTAGTTGATTTTTGTTTTAGATATAATATAATATGCATCCTAGCGAAAAGTTACTTTCTAACTAATTAAAGATTTTGCGTCTAATGAGTACCAAAATATAATAATTCAGTCAAGCCATTTACTAAAAAACCATGGAAGTTTTTTCGTAACTTTGTAAATAACTGGAATATATTACGCTCTTTAATTAGTTACAAAGTATCTTTTCACTAGGATGCACCGGAAATAATTTATGAGCGAGAAACAAAAAAAAACAACCTTACGAGATTTTGGAGTTGTCCCGAAATATCTCGTGATATAACTATTTTGATATTTACTTAGTTGCACCCATATCTACAAGTGTTTGTTAGATCAGTTTCCCAGAATCTTTGTTAATGACAAAAAAAACACCACCTTTTGTAACATATAGGTAGAATTATCCTACCGACTGGCGTATATTATTTCTGTTACATTATTTGGTAACGGATAGGTATTCAGTGCGATCAATGTTATATCTAACAGTATTTTCTGTTTGTTTCAGAGACAATGTATATAGACACCTTACCGCTGGTGGTTTGGACTCTTTTAGTCACAACGACATATGTAAGTAATAGGCTAGTTAATTTATTACCTTTGTACATATATCATGATTTTTGTACGCATACAAACATTTTTTTACAGGTTAAAATATATATTTTTAAATGCTCTGTGTTATCTTTATGTTCCGGTCATAAAAAAATGTTTCTGGTCGTTAAGAAAATTAACAACTTAAGGCAAAATGAACACGAACATTGACAAGGCTCTATTTTGACGATTTGACGAAACCTTAATTCTAACGAAAGTAGTAATCTTTAGTATTGCAGCGCCATCATCGAATCAAAATAGAAATTTAGCAATGTAGAGTGACATAGATGCAGCTACATATCTAACCTATTGCAAGCCAATTATAGTCTTAAAGTTCGCAGAAGGCCTTCCTACTATACAGCGATAATAAAATATAACCGCATTATATCACACCTTTCAAACATGAAGAGATTTTTTGTGATGCACTGTATTAATTTTCAGGTAATTTGCGTCGTAGCAAAAACTTATTTATTACCATCTTATTACTAACTTGAATTATTTTATTCCAGATATGTTTTCCGATTAATTACATTGCCAAACTAAAATGTGCCGACATACCATTTAAAGAGCATACTCCCTGGTTCCCAAAAACTTGAAGACTAACGTTCTGTTTCAGGTAACGACAGAAAACCAACATGGGATAGGTTTAGGAATAAAACGAGAAGTATTTTTCTTAAATTTAGAAGACGGCTACTTTGGTTGTCAAGTAAACGAATCTACACAAATATTACAATTATATGAATTATCCAAATTATGCGACGGTGTGCCGGACTGTTACAAGGCATCCGACGAACTTAGGTCTGATTTAAAATGTACAGGTTAGTATTTTTGTTCCATAGTTTATAATTATCGTCACCTTTTCTTTATTAATGACATACAAACACTTTAGAGTTTAATATTTGCCACTGCAGGTATTTATCAATCGCAACAAGTACTCATCACTCGAGAATCTGCAAATTAACGTTTTCATTTATAATATTCACGAGATTTCGAAGATGATTTCAACTCTATAATTAATTGCAGATGATTGTACCAAAGAAGACGGAGCGAGATGTATAAATGGTGTTTGTTTAAACGGTGTTTGCCATTGCAATGATGGGTTCGGCGGATGCAACTGCCAAGAAAAAGGTGAATATTTAATATTTCCTTGCTTTTAATTGCCAAATTTCCGCTCGCATAAACACTCCTTCCATAAGAATGATGACAGATTATATAAAACTCCGATGACTTGCACACGCACACCTCCCCTACGACAGCGCTTGCCTGAAGCGTTCGTGTGGAAATATAATGTGCGAACCCCATACTATTTTTTGTTGCTGGTAATACTGACTGGAAATAGAGGAATAATCTACTTTATCTATGGTGTATCACACTTGATTGGTCGAGAGACAAATTTCAAAGAAAAAGCTCTCTGTCGCGCAGGGAAACCCTCAGTGCAATGGATTTTTCATAGGATTGCATATTCGTATCTATCACTATGGTATATTCGTTGATAAGTTTATTATTAGACTATGAATTTTAATTTAACTATTCCTATTAAAAGGGCCCTTAAAGTTATATATTTTGTGCTGACGTTACGAAGTAATCTGATAAAAGTTACTTGTCGTACCTACCGCAATAGCTCTGTCGAAGTCAAGAGCCCACACGAATAAACTAAGTAAATAAACTGGCTCTAACATATGCATTCACGAACCCGGGGTTTACCCAGCTATTTCTTAACCCTTGTGTTTATTATTATTTGCAGATGTAAATGAGTGCAAAGAAAGGCCGTGTGACGTTTTTGCGCACTGCACAAACACTGTGGGTAGTTTCCAGTGCTCGTGCTTCCCAGGCTACGAAGGCGACGGTTTCACTTGCAAAGGTAAAAAACTGTTCATACTTACCTGCTACCTTCGTATTTGTAAATAAATAGAATAATATTATGTTATAAGTTTGAATCCTTCTTTTAAATTGTATGAATACATTACTGTAAATTTTTCATCAGATATTAATGAATGCGACGACCCAGCGGTAGCGTCACGATGTGTCGCGAACGCGGAATGTTGCAATTTGCCAGCTCATTTTATCTGCAAATGTAATCGAGGTTTCGAGGGCGATGGCGAAGAAGAGTGTAGAGGTATGTTTGACATGTCGCTTTTATTCTTAGAGGTTTATCCCAAAGTCGAACGTCGTCTAAAAATTTACTGTTTTCAGATATTGACGAGTGTCGTCGACCCGGTGCATGTGGATCGAACGCCATTTGTCAAAACCACCCAGGAAATTACACCTGTGCTTGTCAAGCTGGCTATACTGGAAATCCATTCGATGGTGTAAGTGTCGATTTGTTTGCATATTGTGTAATGTTACGTTTAGATAAGTGTTTCGATGCTTGATGTCGGTATTTGTGTGCAGTGCGTGGACGTGGACGAGTGCGCGAGCGCGGGCGCGTGCGGTTCGGGCGCGCTGTGTCGCAACCTCGCAGGCGCGTACGAGTGCAGCTGCCCCGCCGGATTCGAGGGCGACCCGCGCGAGGCGTGCCACGACCACGACGAATGTGAACGCGCGTCGTGCGGCCGCGGCGCTCTGTGCGAGGACCTGCCCGGCGCCTACCGCTGCGTCTGCCCGCCCGGCTTCCAGGGAGACCCCGACGTCGAATGCGTTGGTAAGAACCGCCGCTCCGGGCCCGCTTACATCCAATAACCCTAACCGTTACTCTGTGGTTTACGCTTCTCATAACGTAACAGCGTCTAACGCGATGGAACACTACCGCAAACAGACGCGCGGTAGCCTCACGCTTCTACTAATACGTAACGACATCATGATACTGTAAATTGTTCGAAAACAACAAACGTTTCAGCGAACCCGCCCCGCGATCTGCGAGAGTGAAGCGACCACCATCTTCCTGCGTGACAATGGAGGGATGCGTCACGTCATGTCTCTTCTGTCGCTTCATTTACATTTCTTCATTTTCAGGCTTCGAACTTGTCGATTTCACTAACATTGAATGTTCGGTCGACTCTGTGGTCTATCTCTTCTTCTTCGTAGATGCTGTCATCGTCAAGTATGGTGGATTAGGCAAATGTAATAAGATAAGAGTTGTTTGTTACACCAGACGAGGATGAGTGTAAGAATAGAGAAGCGTGCGGCAAGAACGCCGTATGTACGAACACGGTGGGCAGCTTCGTGTGCGCTTGCGCGCCGGAGTACACCGGCGACGCGGCGCGCGGCGGCGCCGGCTGCCGCGACCTGGACGAGTGCCGCGCGCTCGAGCGGCCCTGCGGCACGCACGCCGTGTGCGAGAACGCCGCGCCCGGCTACAACTGTGTCTGCCCGCAGGGCTATCGGGCCAAGCCTGACCCGCAGATTGCTTGTGAACAGGTAAAAACCACTCTCCGCATGAAATATCGATTACTTAAATAACATGGTCGTGACTACACCTTTTTTTGCAGGTCGATGTTAATACATTATGCAAGTCGAATTTTGACTGCACCAATAACGCGGAGTGTATTGAAAATCAATGTTTCTGCAAGGAAGGATTCAGCCCAAAAGGTTCGGTTTGCATCGACATCGATGAATGTATCACTGAAGCCTCAACATGCGGCGACAATGCAATGTGTATAAACACCCCTGGAGGATTCAAGTGCCAGTGTGCCGCCGGATATGTAGGAACACCGCCTCGCGTCGCTTGTCGAGCGCCGTGCGATGATGTCAAATGTGGAGAGCACGCTTATTGTAAACCGGACGATGTTGCAGCTTTCTGTGTTTGTGAGGCAGGGTGGACCTTCGATCCTGACGACATAGCGGCAGGCTGCATTGATGTCGATGAATGTGACACTTCCGCCGGGCGTTGCGGCGCTAATGCGATTTGTTCCAATTTGCCTGGAAGTTTTACTTGTCAATGTCCAGAAGGGTTTACAGGTGATGCCCTCAAACAATGTGTTGATATCGACGAGTGCGAAGTGGAGGGTGCATGCGGCATAGGAGCAGAATGTACCAACCACGAAGGCTCATTTGCCTGCGAATGCCCTAAAGACACAGTGCCAGACCCAGACGCGCGTGTCCGCTGTGCAGAAATCATGACTTGTACAACAGACAACGAATGTCCTGGAAATGCTTTATGTGATACCAATTCAAGATGCATATGTCCAGAGCCAAATATTGGAAATGAATGCAGGCGTAAGTTTGACATCTACCTAAATTTATGATTTAGTTATCCCGCAGTAGGTGGTTTCGTAATAAGTATTATTAGGTACAATACAGGATTTTCTTACTAAAGAATTGTTTGTATTACAGATCCTTGCGAAACTCTTAAATGCGGAAGTAATTCTGAATGCTTATTGACGGAACAGACAGCACAATGTACTTGTCGAAGCGGGTTCAGCGGGGTGCCTACATCTACCGGTGGATGTCAAGACATAAACGAATGCGAAATAAATCCTTGCGGCTCCGGTGCCGTGTGCAAAAACTTGCCTGGACACTTCCAATGCGAGTGCCCGGGTAGCTTTAACGGCGATCCCTATATTGACGGATGCATGCGAGGAATACTAAAGCAAATCGGATGCAGCAGCAGTAACCCGTGCCCACAAGGAGAACAGTGTATACCACATGACGGCGAACACGTTTGTGTGTGCTCTCAAGGCTTCCAACGCAACCAGGAAACAAGAGTATGTGAAGATATCAACGAATGCACCCACCTCGGAAACTCCCCGTGCGGCCTAAACGCTATTTGCAGAAATTTACCTGGAAGCTACGAATGCAAATGTCCACCTGAATACAGCGGAAATCCCTACAGCTTATGTGAAATCTGCGATGATATCAACTGCCAATGCCAAGCACCTTATAAAGTGGTGGATGGCAATTGCGTCTTATCGGGATGTTCGAAGGGCAAAACATGTGGTAAGGGCGCGGAATGTATAGTTATATCAGACACAGTGAGCTACTGTGCTTGCCCTAACGGATTTTCACAGACAGTAGATGGTGGCTGTGAGGACTTGAACGAATGCACTTCTGGTCAATCTGTATGTGGTTTTGGCGCCGAATGTAAAAACACGATTGGATCTTTTACTTGCAAATGTCCAGCTGGTTACAGTCAGGACTCTTTAGGGCACTGCTCATTAAATCAAAAACGATGCATTAGCGACTCAGACTGCTTTTCAAATGAAAAATGTGTTCAGCCAGGAAACTGCGTATGCCCACCTCCGTTCTATTTAGACGTGACTGATGGCCACAAGTGCAAAAGTCCCTGTGAAAGATTTACTTGCGGCATCAACGCTAAATGCACACCCAGCGACCCACCGCGCTGTATGTGTATGCCTGGATATGAAGGCGACGCCTACACCGGCTGCACTAACAGAAACGAATGCCTCAGTGCTCCTTGCGCGTATGGTGCTATCTGTCATGATAAGAAAGGTGGTTACCAGTGTGAGTGTCCGCAGAATATGATTGGAGATCCATATAAAACTGGCTGTATGTATAAAACGACCTCCTTTTAGGTGAATTATATTTTTTCTGTTGCAAAAATCATAACATTTGGAAATTTACAGGCACAATGGAAGAAGGGCCTTCCCAGAAGCAGTTATGCAGTTCTGATCATGAATGTCCCAATACACACGCTTGTTTGAATCATACCTGCTTGTCTCCATGTACTAGCGTCGCGTGTGGTTTGAATGCTTTCTGCGAAGTCGACAACCACGCTGCCTGGTGCCGTTGCAATCCGGGGTACACGAAACCTGAAGGAGGAAAATGCATATCAGGTAAAATATTTCGTGTCAATTTATTCAACACTATCCTTAAAGGGACGACAGAAATTGGAAATTTCGCAGTAGCTTCGATTATTTTCTAAACGTGTGATTTTTTCAGGTTGCGACAGTTTCTCGTGTGCCCACGGCGCCCAGTGTATAATATCAAAGATTGGCCCAACATGCGTATGTCCGGAAGGCTTAGTCGGCAACCCGTTCCCAGGCGGGGCGTGTCGACGGGACGTGTGCGGGCCGGGGCTGGCGTGTGAGGCGCCGCTGACGTGCGTGGCGGGTCGCTGCCGGCAGCGCTGCGAGGGCGTCGTCTGCGGCGTCGGCGCCTCTTGCAATGAGGACAGCGGGAAGTGTGTCTGTAATGCCTACTTCATTGGAAACCCGGATCTATTGTGTATGCCACGTAAGTGTGATGTAGATTTATTGTTTCTTGTACTTGTATCAAAATAATCGTTCAGTTTTGTAAAAAGTTTGTTTTGTTACAGCAATTTCTCCACCAGAATGTGAACCAACATGCACCCAAAATGCCCATTGTGTTTACGGACAAACAAATTTATGCAAATGTGACAAAGGTTTCACTGGGAACCCGTATATAAATTGTCTAGCGCGCCGTCAAATAACATGCGCAACGGCAACCTGCGGCACTAACGCCGTGTGTCAGCAAACTAAATCACACGTAGAGTGTTTGTGTCCACCGGGATATGTGGGAAATCCAAATCTACAATGCATTGATATAGACGAGTGTAGCTCAAAACCATGTGCTGAAAATGCTATCTGCATTAACACCCCAGGAAGCTTCAGCTGTATATGCAAAAGTCGCTACGTAGGCAATCCGTATGAATTGTGCTCTCAAATGGCTATTTCGAAATGCACTGAAGGTAGCATATGCAGTTGCTCACATAACGCGACTTGTCCCGGTGGCTACATATGTGAAAAATCTCGATGCATCAACGTTTGCAAGAATGTTATGTGCGGACCAAAATCGATTTGCGAAGATGGAGAGTGTATCTGTCTCCCAGACCATTTTGGTAATCCCAACGATCTGCAGCGAGGCTGCGCGCCAGTAAACAAATGTACAGTTGATGGAGACTGCCGCGATTCAGAAATATGTTTCCAAGTGGCGAAAAATGTGAGAAAATGCGTTGACTCCTGTAGCAAATTGCAATGCGGACCGAATTCTTTGTGCGTTAGTGCAAATCATCAAGCATACTGTATCTGCGCGGAAGGCTACGTCGGTAAACCAACTGATATCAAAACAGGCTGTTATTTAATCGAGAGAGAGCCAAACGAATGTAGCGAAGACAATGACTGTTCTGGGGCCCAAATCTGCGTACCAGATGACGGTGCTGCGAATAGGTGTTTGGATCTATGTTCAGCCACAGCTTGTAGTGCTAATGAAGTATGCCACATTATTGAAAACAATGCCCGTTGTAAATGCAAAGAAGGCTTTTTGTGGAATCCTGTAAGTTCAACATGTGAACAACCCTCCACTCCCAGTTGTGAAGTAAATGTTGATTGTGATAACAATGAATCATGCGAGAAAGATGTATTGGGGGTGAAGAAATGTGTGGACAGTTGCAAGTACTTCACTTGCCCTCCGAACTCAAAATGTGTATCGAGAAATCATAACAGCCAATGCGAATGTCTTCCCGGTTTTATTGGAAACCCGAACGTACGAGAGGGTTGCACTACAGTTAACAAAAACCAATGCAATGACAACGCGGAGTGTAGAGAAAACGAAATATGCAAAAGTTTTGGAAACGTAAAGAAATGTCAGCCAGCTTGTCACCAAAAGGTTTGTGGCCCCAACGCGTTGTGTGTAACTAACAATCATATTGCTAAATGTCAGTGCCCATCAGGACCCTTCACCGGAAATCCAAATGATTTGGAAGAAGGTTGTCAGTCAGTTCCTTGCATCTACAATACGGATTGTCAAACACATGAATTATGTAATCGTTTGACTCATACATGCATGGGTGCGTGCGGAGAAGAATCATGTGGAGAAAATTCAGTGTGCATTGCAGAAAATCATAAAATTTCATGCCAGTGTCCCAGCGGATATAAAGCAGATCCTCTACCTGAAGTCCGTTGTAAAAAGACAGAATCTTGTAATCCCAATCCTTGTCATCACACTGCCATCTGCGAAACAAGGTTGTCATCGTTCACCTGTACATGTCCACCTGGAAGCTTTGGAGATCCATTCACAGATGGATGCAAGAAACAAGGTGGATGCCGAAATGGTGACCGTGATTGCCCTTCTGATGCTACTTGTCGTAAAGGAGTTTGCGTTAACCCATGTGACGGAGCTTGTGGAATCAATTCTCTCTGCAAAGTCGTTGACCGAAAAGCAATTTGCATTTGTCCAGATGGTTACGAAAATGTACAAGGCGGAAATGCTTGTAAAAAGAAAATATTACTTTGTTCCAATGAACTGGATTGCGAAGGAGACGTATGTTATAATGGCCAATGTCTCGCAGCCTGTAAAAATTCAAGTCACTGTGATATGGGAGAAACATGTCTTAAAAACTTTTGCATGACACAATGTAGTAAACATTCACAGTGTGGTATAGGTCAAGCTTGTGTAGCTGGACAGTGCCGCGTTGGATGTAGAGGCAATGAAGACTGTTCTAGTGACGAAGCTTGCATCAATAACAAATGTGCAAACCCGTGCCAAGCAACAAGAGTATGCGGACCAAATGCGATTTGTTCGAGGATTAGTCACAGTACCAGGTGCGAATGTCCAGAAGGATTTGAAGGAACACCAACAGCGCAACAGGGCTGCGTAAGAAAGCCAAGTACTTGTATCAGATCTTTAGAGTGTCCACGAGAGCACATGTGCATCGGTCATTTATGTCAAGTGCCCTGCCGGGATAATTCTGGCTGTGCCATTGGAGAGAAATGCAATGACAATAAATGCCACAAAATTTGCCATTCAAGTAGTAACTGCCTTCATGGTGAACATTGCAGCCTTGGAGTTTGTATCCCCGGATGCAAAGCTGATTCAGACTGCCTCAACAACCAAGTTTGTAAATCGACAGAATGTCAATGTCTTCCTGGTTACATGAGAGTAGATGACGAATGTAAAAATGTAAATGAATGTCTGAATAATCCTTGTCACCCATCAGCACAATGTGATGATACTCCAGGGTCATTCAAATGCATTTGTGCTACTGGCGCTGTAGGGGACCCATACAAAACTGGATGTCTTCTGCCAAATCAATGTAGAAGAGACAGTCACTGTGAAGACACTCTGGCCTGCATAAATGGAAAATGTGCAAATCCATGTAACAGCAAAGCATGTGGCATTAATGCCTTATGCTCAGTGATGAAGCATAGGGTCTCTTGCATTTGTGAAAGAGGTTATCTCGGTAACCCGCTGGACAAGAACATTGGTTGTTTCAAAGTAGATTGCGTTGAGGATTTACATTGTACGAGCCATAAATATTGCGATACACGATCCAACAAGTGTTCTGGTAAATAGTACTTTATGTAGTTTTGAGTACGAGTAATAAAATTTTTTAGAATTCACAGCATTATTTTCATGTAATATTTTTATTTACAGATAAGTGTGAAGAATCAAGCTGTCTAGGCGGTTCATGTCGAGTTATAGAGCATAAAGCCTCCTGCTTTTGTTCGTCTGGATTTCAGTTGGTAAACAATAAATGTGAAGATATCAATGAATGCTTTACCAATCCATGTCCAACGTATGCCAATTGTATCAACAATATTGGTTCATACTCGTGTAGTTGTGCAAATGGGACAACGCTTGACGATAACAGTGGAGCTTGTAGACTACCAGGAGATTGTATATCTGATGAAGACTGCTCAGAATCAACTAGATGTGTAAACAAACAATGTATCAATCCTTGTGAAAAGTCTGCACTATGTGGACACAATGCTGACTGTATTGTTGTTAAACATAACCTCATTTGTGAATGTTCGCCAGACAGTGAAGGTGATCCATATAAAGAGTGCTCTAAGTATGAATGTACCAAAGATTCTGATTGTTCATCCCAAGAAGCTTGTGTTGGTCACAAATGTAAAAATTCCTGCCACATTCCTCGCGCTTGCGGTAGGAATGCTCTATGTTCAGCTAGAAGTCACATAGGGCAGTGTTCATGCGCTCCTGGATTTACTGGTGATCCAGTTCTTGGCTGTGTGCCTATCCAATACTGTACTGATGATAGCAGATGTTCGACGGGCACCAAATGCGTAGACAACCTGTGTGTCGGTGAGCAATTTTTGATAAAACAAACTGGACATCGAGTAATGTTATGGCTAATGGATAGACGTTTTGATCAATTTCTTGTTTACTTTCAGGCATCTGCAAAAATGCAAGAGATTGCTTAAACGATCAAGTATGCATTCAAGATACGTGCCGACTACGATGCGATTCCAACACCACTTGTCCCGACTTCCAATTTTGTTTAAATAGAATATGTACTAAGGAAAGTCTCTGTATGTCGAATGACGATTGTTCTGATGACGAACAATGTCTAATGAGCCGGAAAGGAATTCCACAGTGCAGTAAGGTGTGCGATAGAAGCCCTTGTGGTCGCCATGCAGTATGTAAAAGTCGGTCGCACCAGGCCGTGTGCTCATGTAAGCCAGGCTATTTTGGAGATCCTTCCCAAAGCTGCATGAGAAAAGAATGTGACACAAACAGTGATTGCACCGACGATAAACTGTGTGACAAAAACATTTGTAAGATTGCCTGCTTAGCTGGAAATAATTGCGGAGATTATTCGATTTGCACATCTGAGAAACACAAACAAGTTTGCTATTGCCAGCCTGGGTACACTGGCGATCCAGTGAAAGGCTGCAATAGATTGAATTGGTGCGCATCAAATCCTTGTGGAAATGGAGCAGAATGTAAGAACATAAGAGACCGTGCTCAGTGCAGTTGCCCGCCCGGTACTGTCGGTGATCCGTATTCAGAAGGATGCCACAAAGCGCAGGAGTGTCGACTAAATAGAGACTGCCCAGCTGTAGCCCGCTGCACCCTCGTAGATGGTATACGAAAATGCACAGGTGAGTAAAATAGGTTAAGTAGACTTTGCAATGATTTCACTATATGATATAATAATAGTAATTAAACATACCACCAACCATTTATAAACATCCCTAATGTTTTACTATCAGATGCCTGTGAAAATACAAAATGTGGAATCAACTCAGAGTGCGCAGCGATGAGACATATTGGTCAATGTAAGTGCATAGCAGGGTATGTGGGTAATCCTGCTGGAGAGAAGGGCTGTCGGCTAAAGGAAATTACATGCATACAAAGAACAGATTGCCCCAGCGAGAGGTATTGTCACAGAGGAGTTTGTAAAGGTATATAATAATAACTTGTTCATGATGTTATTATTATGCCTTCCAGAGTTGATAACTTGTTGTTCACAAACCATGTTCTGTTTCAGAGCTTTGTCTACTTGACGAGGAGTGTGAATCGAATGAAAAATGCTCCAATGGACAATGTATAAAACCCTGTAAAACGGAAAATTCTTGCGGTCTTAACGCCCAGTGCCAGACAGAAAATCACGTTAAACAATGCAGTTGTTCTTATGGGTTCACCGGCAACCAAGATGTTGAATGTGTGAGAAGTAAGTATACGTTACCAGAATATAGCAAGAAGCAGAAGATAAAATACAACAATCTTAATTTAAAATTCATTTTTAGTTCCTCGACAATGCGGAGGGTCAGGTGAATGCGAGAATGGTCACATGTGCCATGACTCAATGTGCGTGCCTCAATGCAATATGCATGAAGATTGTGCCTTGAATGAAAGATGCTCTAAGGGCGCTTGCATGTGTAAGTAATTCATATTCATCAAAATTTATCTGGACAAAATTAACCGACATGTCTATAAAAACTATAGGTATATTATTTTTTATATTTCAGTGACATGTCGTGTTGATAACGATTGCTTCTTAGGACATATTTGTTTAGGAAACAGTTGCCAATATGGATGTAGACAAGATGAGGACTGTGGGCCACAAGAATTTTGCAGAAACAATGTTTGTCAAAATCCATGTGCTGCAGACATAAGCCCTTGCGGTCCGAACGCTCTATGTTCAGTAACAGAAAGAAAAGCCCTATGTTCTTGTCCAGACGGATTGATAGCTAATCCTACGCCAAATATAGCATGTGTAAGAAATCCTGCTTTGACCTGTCGCACGCATACAAACTGTGAAGATGGCTGGAGATGTGAGGATGATCGTTGTAGGCCTGTTTGCACGCTCGACGGTTCCGAATGCTTACAAGGTGAAAGATGCTACGGAGGTGTTTGCCGATTCGCATGCACTGCTGACGAGCAATGCTCGGATGATGAAGTCTGTGATGGAAGACTGTGTGTTACTGGATGTAGATCTGATTCACATTGTTCCACTGAATTGGCTTGTATCTCTGGGCAGTGTGTAGACTCTTGTACAGAACCAGCAACCTGTGGTGCAAATGCATTATGTATAACAAGAGATCATCGTCCCGTCTGCACCTGCCCACCATATTTAGTTGGAAACGCGAAATCAGTTTGCAGGAGAAATCCTTCACCTTGTGATGAAAATCAGAACTGTGCAATCGGATTTAATTGTTATGGAGACATGTGTCATCCATCTTGTAGAAGGTAACTTAAACTTAAAATTATCATATTTCCGAGAATGTTGGTTTATACCAGTAATAAATAAAATCTTGTAAGAGTTATAAGTACATATAAGCTAACTATTCAATGTTATTTTTCAGTGACACTGCATGTTTGTCAAACGAAAAATGCATCCGTGGTATATGTAGAGTAGTGTGTAACAGTGATGAAGCCTGTAGCGAAGGACAAATCTGTGAGAACAGAATTTGTAAGCAAGGCTGTCGAGATGATAACGCATGTGAAGACGGCAACTCTTGTTTGAGTGGACAATGCAAAGGTACGTCAGATAATAAAGCCCTTATGAGTATTATTTTGTGTCATCTTTCAAGTATTTTATAAAGATACTTTGATTTTAGAAATAATTGCAAAAGTAATACACTTTATGTTTCAGACCCTTGCAAAGAAAGCGGTGTTTGCGGAATTTGCTCGAACTGTCAAGTCATAAACCACCGCGCACAATGCAGTTGTTCAAGTAACCATACAGGAAACCCACTCGTTGAATGCAAAAGAAAGCGATCATTATGTGACGGGTTCTGTCCATGTGATGAGAGTGGATACTGCATATCTTTGTGTGAAGACACTACCGACTGTTCTTGTGGAGAGAAATGTTTCAACGGAGGCTGTCGATCCATTTGTTCTTCAAGGTCAAAGTGCTCTGAACGCCAAATCTGTGTTCAGAACTTCTGTATACCAGGTTGTAACAACGATCGCGAATGCGGCGAGGACATGATGTGTTCCTCGAAGCTTTGTGTCGCGGCGTGTCAAGAGAAAACATGTGGCGAAAATGCCATCTGCCTCCCCAGCCATCACCGGGCGGTGTGTAGTTGTCCCAGCGGATTTTCAGGAGACCCTCTAAAAGAGTGCAAATCTTACGAATGTCTCCACGATAGTCAATGTGGTCAAGATGAGAGATGTTCGCCTGACGGTAAATGTGAAAACGTGTGTCTGGGTGCCTGCGGGAACAATGCGATATGCCGTTCCGTGAACCGAAGCCCACAATGCTCCTGTCCGCCTAACTACATTGGTAATGCCAAAGTGGAATGTTCTAAGCCGCCAGCTGGGACTTGTTTGAGGAACCCTTGCGGCGCGAACGCACGCTGTCGCGATCTGGACGACGGCAGTTACGAGTGCACCTGCCCACCAGGATGCGCGGGTAATCCGCAGAACCAATGTTTCTGCGGCAAAATGGAGCCATGTGCGTACAAGGGCTGCGGTAATAACGCACAATGCCGCATTATTCAGAGCGGAGAAGCACAATGCTACTGTCCACGTAACTATCCCAACGGCGACCCAAATATAGAATGTGAGTAACGGTTTTGCATTTTGTATTACCGGCTTTATTTTGCCTTTGGATTTAATTACCTATACGCAAACTCTATGTAACTGTCAGAATTTTCATTTATATTTGAATGAGATTTCTGCGTAAAATTTACAGGTGCGGTAGAAAAAAGCCTAGTGGATTGTCGAACGACCGGTTGTGGAAAGAATGGAGAGTGTTTAAGAGAAGGAGCTGAATTCGTTTGTCGTTGTATTCCGGGTACCGAGGGACAAGCTGATATTGAATGCCATACTAGTAAGTGCTACTGTAAATTGTCTTTTATATGATTGACATTATGTAGAAATGCACGATGAAAGGTTTTCACTGTTTATCATATCCCTCTAGTGTAGGTAATTGTCTCTTATCATATTAGGTTCCAAGTAAACTGGATATTTATTTGGATTTTCTATTATTCGACTTTTGTACAAATGCACATTTGCAGTTCAACATACATATTAGTAGGTACTAAATGGTATATAAGTATAAGATAATGTATATACAACTAAGTTAACTACGCAGATAACGCATAACGCAGATACCTATAAATAGTTTAGCACCTCTTAAATAACCACTCAATTCACTTCAATTCCAGTTATCTATGGAAACACAGTCTTTATTGTACCTATATTTAATTTTACTGCCTCCAAGAAACCTAACTTTTCAATTAGTTTAGGTACGTAAACGTACGTAACTTTTTAAAAAATAAAAGCCGTCTGTTTGGATTATTTGTATAATATTTAGATAATAAAAATAATAAGCGCAAATACGCCGAACGTGTTCTTAAGATCTTTATGTACATTGGTTCTACATATCTGTGCTTTTTATTTTGTGAATTAGTGGAAGCATTCTCACCGTTCGTGCTGTATCAAACCGTCAATAACATTCGTTCGGCTTCTTGTAAATATTGCTTGTATTATACATATACCGTTTGTTTTCTTTTGCCATTGAACTAGTTTTCAAAAAGCATGCACTGTCTCGTGAGAAAGTTTCCTCTTCGCGGCTGAAGGTACCGCTCTTTCGACTCTCTTGCTTTCTTCTTTCACATCTTCCTAGGTATCGAATGCACGAGCGACAAAGAGTGCCCAGTGGACAAGGCGTGCCTGAGCCTGCGCTGCGTGGACCCGTGCTCAGTGCGTGAGGCGTGCGGCGAGGACGCATTGTGCGCGCCCGTGATGCACCGCGCGCAGTGCGCCTGCCCGCAGTGCTACGTGGGCGAGCCGCGGCGCGCTTGCCGGCCCGACCCCGCGTGCGCGCCCTCCGCCGACCTCAACCTTACCTTCACCTGCTCGCCCGCGCGCCCTTGCCCCTCCAAGTTGGCCTGCGACCTCGCCACCAGCCAGTGCCGCAACCCCTGCGCCTCCTACCACAGCTGCAAGAGGAACCAGAAGTGTGACGTACGCAACCACAAGCCGGTTTGTGTGTGCCGGAACGGGTTCGCGCTAAGCGAGAAGGGCGAGCTGATGTGCGCGCCAGAACATTCAGAATGCACGAGAGATGAACAGTGCCCGTCGAATGCGGCCTGCCGCGATTCTAAATGTATCAATCCGTGTCTGGTGTCGAAGCAAGCGATGTGTCCAAAGGGTAAACAGTGTGAAGTAGTAGAGCACCGCGCCATGTGTATGTGCGTCGAAGACTGCCACCCGTCAGTGTCTATATGTCTGAGAGACAATGGATGCCCTCAAAATTTGGCTTGCAAAGATTTCCAGTGTAAAGACCCTTGTAAAGAAGCATGTGGTGGGGCTCCGTGCTCAGTAGAAGATCATCACCCCGTATGCAAGTTTTGTCCGAATGGGTTCACGCACGATGGAAAACATGGCTGCATGAAAGGTAATATTCACTGCAGAGGCCAACAAGCTGATATTCTTAGAGTACACAATTTAGTATATTAGTGTCTTATGCAAGTCTTAATAATCTGTTTGTCTTCATATTACAGGAAATGTTAATAGTTTCTGCCTATGTCTTGAATCGGATCTTTTTCTTTCTATTTCTCTACTTCAGCACGTTCATATTTATCTTTTTTCCAGTTTGAACGCCTTCTATTACAGGTAGTAATTCCCAGCATGGTATTAAAGTATTTGTGTACATAATATGTATAATAATAAATTCACATGGGATCACGGTGGTGGAATGCATAATTTATTCTAATGCTGCGATTGCTTTGGCACTAACAAGAAATGCAACAAAACTGCCACGATACAGAGTTTGCAAGACTAATTTACAAATAGTAATTAGCTTTTTAGTAACTATGTACTTATAAAAAACACGGAATCGGACTTCACTATTAGTTAGTTTGAATATTGTTATTTACGTATGTACTTATCTACTTATTAAGTAATTCTTTACATCAAAAATAAAATAAAAATGTACGTTATTCTCAGCAAGTTTTCGGCAACTGCCTTCATCGTATTTTATGTTTTAGCTTCTTTGTGTAACGACCACATGTCCTATACGAGTAGAAGGAAAAATGTATTAACAATGCCTAATGTAAGGTCTGTCAGCCGACCCTCAGATTTCTAAAAGCCTTTAAGTTTCTGTGAACTTCAAATCAGTTTTTATTCTTACTCATATATTTGTAAAAGTAAGAGAAAATAATACAGCTGTTTCGTTGATGTACACAGCTTTGCAATGCGGCGCGCACGAACATTGCGCTGCTGGGCTGGCGTGCATGGAGGGACGGTGCGGTGACCCGTGTGCACGCAACGGACCCTGCGGTCCCACCCAGCATTGCACTGTCGTCGATCACCAACCTGTCTGCATTTCAGGTGACTGACTATTTTCCGATTACCCCTAATTAAAATCTCCTTTTCTAAATCTTTTGACTTTCAGTCGCTCTATGACCCTGACTAAATTATTATTTTTTGACACAGGAGATAGACCCGCCACGAATTGTGCACATTGCCGACCTGGAGTACCCTGCGATCCATTTTCAGGAGCTTGCATGGAGAGTGAGTGTTACCATAAGATTATACAATTACCAAATCATATTTATTTTATATACCTACCTTAATTATATATACCATATGTCGCCTAAATTGTACTAGCTAACCTGGCAATGACAATACTTACAGGTTATTATGTACAATCTTCTACTTTATTATCGATTCACATAAGCGTGCAATGCAGACTTCTACTATAAAACTAGAATGTCAGCTGGCACTGATTGTGTGAATAGCAAGACTAACTCCAGATAAACTGGTTTTTGCTATAACTTCAACATACCATTTGTCCGATAAAACGCCATACAGTACTGGCTGAGTTAGTTCGGCAGACCCGACACAACTGATGGCGCATTCTATCTTGGGAGGTATATCGCATTACAGGTAGTTAGTGCTCTTCGAGTACTTTGCTGATGGATGAAAGACAGATCGACTGTTTCTAAGGTGCTTTATGAATAATTCACGCCAAATGTTCATACAATACACATTTTATTCGACTTTCCCCTACTCCAGTAATGGTTTACAGATAAGTTGTATACATTTTTTGTTATGGGAATCATTGCTTCTTCTTTGCATGCTACTTCTTCTCTTTGCATGCTTTTCATTCTTTCACCAGTCATTTGTATTTATTATATGTAATCTACCGTGATTGAAATCAGATTTGTATTGGATTTTGTTATTACGTACCTAAACTAATTGAAGTCTATTAATGTTTTTGTTCTTGCCTTTCTATTAACAGATGAAAATATTCCACTAACCGAAACATACACCGACGATAGCTCTGCTATTACGCAAGAAACCGCAACAGAACCTACATCTTCTTTACACTTAACCCAAACGGAACAAACAGTCACAACCTATTTTGATTACAATAACCGATTACAAACAACACATTTTAACGAACTCACAACTTCTACTGAGAGCGCCATAAATTACCAAGAAAGTGAAACCAGTGTCACCTCGACAATGATTTTAGATGACTATTCTAAGACAAGTTATACATTAGATGGAATAATTGATTACACAACAACTACCACAGAACGGTATTCAGGAAATCCTGAAATAATCGAAGCAAGAACGGATAGTGATGAAATAGATGTCATAATCGGAAAAACAGCACTTGATGTTGGTGAAACTAGTGTTACTACAATAGGCACAACAACATCGGAAATTAAATCTACTGATTCAAATAGCCAGGAACTGACCACAGAAGGCGCAATGAATTTAAACAGCGATAGTGACGATTCGTCTAAAACCACGTACGAAACAACAATGGCTAGTGTTAGTTCTATGAATTTAGTTGGTACTGATTCAAAAAAATTGAAAGAAGATAATAAAAGTATAAAACCACCCGAAAATCAACGAAAACTTAGCAATAGCTATACCGAAATACCTTCTGTGAATGCTGATTCATCCACAGACATAACTAGATCTACTTATGAAAGTATTACTGATACAGTCTTCAACACGTCTACTCTCAAATCATTTGAGAGTAGTAGTGTAGACTTGACTTTTCCAGAAAAAAGATACACGACTCGAACTTCATCAGAATCAGTGACTAGTGGAACAACACTAGTTGACAGTGACTTAAATTTAGGTACAGAATCACCAACAGCACAAAGTACGCACAAATTGGATAAGGATATACTGTCTACCCCTAACGATACTGTCTTAATCGATCGTAATGTGATAACAATAGAATTAACTACAGAACAATTTGCAACGCCACCGGATACAACCGAAAATATAACACCTGCCATCGGAACAACAGAAACTACTGCGGGGGAAAGTATGAGTTCTCAATCATTTACAGAAACGAAGATGACAGCGACCGAAAAGATGAATACTTCTCCTAATGCTGAAGATGTTCTAAATACGTCAACAGAAATGATTTCGACAGATAAAAACCATTATCCAACGGGCTTCATACCTATTGAAAGTACTACAGAAATGATAGATTCTGGTGACAAAAATTCAGTAACTGTTACTACTTATGAGATAATATCTAATGATATTAATGATACTACCACTCCTATGATAAATGAGTATATTTCAACTGTTACTCCCACTGTCAACCCTAAATCAAGATATGACTCTGCTATAACTCAACTAACAGGAGAGGAACAATATTTGACAGTTTCAACTACTGATAAAGCATTCACAGGCAACGATATCTCCACAATGTTTACTGAAAGAATAATTAAAAATCAAGACTCTACAAACAACGATGGAAGAACTACAGTTGGGATCTTTATGACAGAATCTTCATTTGAAACAACCATTGACACCACTGCTCAGACTAGTACTATTGCAGCTGTAAGTTCTGATCAGACTGAACATTATAGGACTACCACAGAAACCAGTCTCGAAGATCTGTACACGGTTAAAGTAAAAACCGTCAATAAAACACCATCCACTGACGCTTTGGTTCCTGAGGAATCATTTTTTCTGGAAAATAGTAAAATTACAGAAAAAGTTCCTTCTACTACTAATATGCCAATTGGTAATGACCCTTTAAGGCTATCGACTGAAATTGAAGATACTAAATACTCTACCACTGAAAAAAATATAAAATTATCGGCGGATGATATGTACAATTCAATTAACATAGTAACGATTGCTGAAAACCGGCACTCAACAACGAACATAAATACAGAATCCAACCAGGACGTCACTGCAACTACTCCAGTAATCGGAAATACAATTGTTGCGGGAAGTTCCACCACGGCATATAATGATAACGAGGGAAATACAGAAACGGTAACACTACAAGTTAAAAAGTTCACTTCAACAGCTACAATCGCAGACACAACTTCTGATATAGAAGATAGTTCTGAAAAAACTGAAAAGGATCGATATGTAACTAAATCAAGTACGGTGAGCGATATAAGAACAACGACATCTCTTACTGGTAACGTTGACCAAATCACTGTGGTCACCATGGCAGGAAACACTACAGCTACTACAATTGTAGAGACCGATACATCAGACGTACCACAAGAAAATTCCATGTACACTACATCTGGAACATTCGGGAACACAAAATCTGAGACAGATTATACTACCAAAAAATATCATTATACCACGAAGTCGCTAACGGAAACACCTGTCACGGCGAGTACAAATATTGAGAGCAACACTACAAAGAACAGTAATGTAAGCGAGACGGGTAAAACAAGAGTTAGCTCAGAAAACATCTCATCAACAATTGTTGATGACCTAACAACGGAAAATGCTTTCACTAGTAAACAAATTGAAGAGGAGTCGTACACAACGATAACGCTTTCGGAGACTGCTAATCACATTACGTCAGGTATTCCATTTACTCAAACTGGAAATACAGAAATCGATGGTATTGATAAGGATACTGTGGAAACTACCACCATAGCCAGCAATGTTAGCAAGAAAGATACATCAGAAGTAACATCTGAAAATATCATTCGTACTTTCACAACTACAGCCGATATAACTAAATCAACGACGGATTTCAGTACTGCAAAAGAACAGGACCAGTACACAAAAAAAACAACTTCAGACGTAACGAGTGCTATCAAGACTACTACTCCTATTACCGAAAACACAGAAGTGAACAGAGCTCCCATCACTACGATAATTACAGAAAGATCTGCTACAGAAAATGGTACTTATAATATAATTACAAAAAAGACAACATCAGAAGATGTTGGAATGACTACTTCGTCGACTAGCACTATCACAGAAAGTCTTAGCACTGAAAATGATCGCATTGCTACAGAAACCTCTTTAACAGCCAATTATGATGAGAGCTGTACATCAACGGCAACACCAGAAGCAGTGTCTACAGTTACCCCAACTGCAGCAAGAGAAGAGTTTGAAAGTACAATTGCCACAACTGAAACATCAACAGCTGATCCAAATTATAGGGTTGCTACACAGCCTTCAAATGTAAACGTAACATCTTATACAAACAATTCTGCAACCAGACCAACACCACCAATAAATGATGTAGAATCCCGAAAGAAAGACGTAGATATTCCCGCTTGGACCGATTCCACAACCTTCACTGAGATCACAAGCACTGAAACTTACACTAATACTGAATTAAAACTCAATAACACTTGTAAAGAGCACTCACACTGTCCACTGGACAACGCCTGCTTAAATGGAGTATGCCAAAATCCCTGTTTGGTGGTCCGGAACCCGTGTACAAAGAACAGTGCCTGTAACGTGGTCGACCACGCCGCAGTTTGTCTTTGCGACGAAGCTGGGCTCGTCTGTGCTAGAGGTATGCTTTCTTAGATCTATTATGCTTAGTTTATCAGAGTAAATATGGTTATTATAGATTTTTTAAGCCAGCAATTTGTACATTATAAAAAAAATAATTAGAAAAATAAGACGTTTTATCGGACAAATGTGTATGAATCTAATGTAAATTGTTGTAAATAAACACACCGTAACAAATTCCACAAGTAAATATTATAACACACTAATTATACCTATACATACCTACCTTAGAATCACCTGGGACAGCCAAGGCACCTGAACCCTGTCATTCCGACCGGGATTGTATAGAGACTGAGGCCTGCTTTATGGGATTGTGTGAGAATCCTTGCGAGTTTGACAATGTGTGTGGTGTCGGAGCTAACTGTCAGCCGGTGAAGCAAAGACCCATGTGTTCGTGCCCCGCCGAGCACGACGGAAACCCGGCTATTAAATGCTCACCTAAAATATGTAAGACCTTAACATCATACTAATTTCTACTATGTGACAAACAGTTGACGCTTTAAATACTTATGGCAACAGTTTCAAACTGCATTAAGTATACCTAAACTTATAATAATTTTAACAAGTAGCAATTATTTGTTACAAATTACATAATCAATATCTGTGAAAACTTGAACTGATCATAAACAAAACACTTAACCACAACCTAATCACAAATAAACTCAGTGACTTACTTTCATTCATTACAAAACTTAACGGGGTAAAAACCAAAGAATATATTTAAGTTGTGTTTTCCTTTCAGTTTATAAATATTGTAATTATGTAATGTTACTAGTCTGTAAGTCTTCTCTAATTAATATAAATACCAACACATATTTTAACTTTTGTACAGTTGGTTGCACACGGAATGAAGATTGTCACTTGACTGAGTCTTGTATAAATAATGCATGTCAGCACCCATGTGCCATACACAACCCTTGCGCACACAATGCAGTATGTATAAATACCAACCACGGCCTAGATTGCAGCTGTGCTGAAGGATTTCAAGGAAACGGATATGTTGGATGTAAATCTGGTAAGTAATTTAGACATAAAATCAATGTTTTTTATGTTGTGCATTGGTAATTCTTATTTTAATAATGATTTATTTTTAGTCATCGATTCAGCCTCCGTGTGTCAGTATAACGAGGACTGTCCACCAAATCTATTATGCGATAGGCTGAACAGAGTATGCATTAGCCCATGTAGTGAAGACTCTTGCGGTGACAATGCTGAATGCATTCCTGAAAACCATGGAATACAATGCAGATGCATAGTTGGATACACAGGAAATCCATTCGTAGAATGCCTTCAAGGTTAGTACGTTCATCGTAATTGTCAACTGAATACCTAAGCAAAAATGAAGTATTTTTAAAGATTTATGATATTCTAATATATTTTTGCATATTTCCAGTTCAAGGATGTCGTTCCGACAATGAATGTGCTAACACCGAAGCCTGTATCAACGGAAAATGCGCTTCGCCTTGCCGGTGTGGAGTAAATGCCATCTGTGATGTCATCAATCATCGAGCGTCATGCAAATGTCTTCAAGGTTACACAGGAAACCCGTTATTAGGTTGCGCACCACCCACCAACCCATGCGTGCCAAACCCTTGTGGTACAAACGCTCTTTGCGAACTTGACAACGGTAGTCCAATCTGTTTCTGTCCCAAAGGATTAACTGGCAATCCCTTCAAGAATTGCAGTAAGTACAACAAGATGAATTAATCACTTAATTAGATATGTAAGTTTAGAGGTGAGATGGTCATTAATGAAATACATCACATCTACACAGTCCCTTAAAATCGTGCTTCAAGTAGAAAGTAGTATTGGAAGTCGCAAGAAAACTGTTAGTTTTTGCTTTAAAATGCATGAGTTTTTTCAGTTCCTGAAGGAAATGAATGTGAGCCGAATCCATGCGGACCATTTTCGGGATGCAGACTGTTAGACAACAAACCTGCGTGCTTCTGCTTGCCTAACTACGAAGGAAATCCACCGAGACTACCTTGCAAAGTGCCTAACCACCCATGCAACCCGTCACCTTGCGGACCCAACACTCAATGCACAGTCTTGTCTAACGGCTTTGCAAAGTGTACCTGTTTGGAAGGCTATGTTGAAAGCCCTAACACCATTAGAGGATGCATTGAAACTCGAAACTCTTGCGAACCAAATATTTGTGGTATCGGAGCCAGATGCGACCCTAATAGAACTCCAGCTTGCTACTGCCCAGAAAATACCATAGGAAACCCTTACAAGTCATGCAATACTCCGTCTTATTTGCCACCGAATATCCTCTGCCAACCGGGCCCATGTGGAGCGAACGCAGACTGCTATGTAAGCAGCAGTATGGAGATGTGTTTCTGCAAAACTGGATACACTGGCAATCCCTATTCTGGTTGCAAACAACAAAGAACACCCTGTACTCCAAATCCATGTGGTCCACAAGCAATCTGTAACTCTAACTACGAGGGACAGGCTGTATGCGCATGCCCAGAAGGTAGCACAGGTGATCCCAATGGGCTTAGCGGATGTCAATCAAGAGAATGTGAAGTTGACGACGAATGTCCTGGAAATAGAGCCTGTATTGGTTATGCTTGCCGTGATCCTTGTCCCGGTGTGTGCGGATTAAATGCTCTATGCCATACAGAGTTTCATCATCCCATTTGTACATGTGATGAAGGACTGATTGGCAATCCACTGATATGTTGTTTACCACCAGATAATCAAAAATCTGCTTGTAACCAAGTTCAATGTGGAATAAACGCTTTATGCCAAGATGTAGGAGATAAGGCACTTTGCTCATGTCCACCTGATTTCTTAGGAGACCCTTCTGTAGAGTGTAAACCAGAATGCGTCATGAATTCGGATTGTCCAATAAATGAAGTATGTATAAATAAGAAATGCCAAGACCCATGTTCACACAGAAACATTTGCGGAATAAACGCGGTATGTCTTTGCTCAGATCACACTGTGTCCTGTTTGTGTCCAGATGGTTATATTGGAGATCCATTGACTCAGTGCATTTACAGACGTAAGTAGAAATATAAATATACAGTAATCATTACAACAGTTTATTTCTGCAGCCATATTTATAACTCTATCTATGTGAATAATATATATTGTCGCATGTTATTTCAGCCATCGTGATCGTCGTACCTGACAATACAACAGCTCAACCTTGTTCACCAAACCCTTGCGATCCAAATGCACCCTGCGATACTTACGGAAACCAATTCGCCACATGTGGTCTATGTAATGGACCTGATGCTTTGAACAATCCAGCTTGCAGGCCAGAATGTATGTTGAGCTCGGATTGTCCTTTCGACAAAGCTTGCTTCAGGCACAGATGTGAGGACCCATGTCCCGGATCGTGTGGTGTGAACGCCGAATGTTCTGTCTATCAACATGATCCTATATGCCGATGTACTAATGGTTTTATAGGAAATCCGTATGAACACTGCAAACCTGTTACTTATCGTAAGTTATTTGGTTACTTAATATTAAATCAATTCCAACAAGTATGAATGTGATTACTCTATTAGAGGCAACAAGCTAACATTTTCACTTTATATTTTTCTTCCAGCTATCGAGAGCCAAATTGGTTGTCAAATTGATAATGTTCAATGCGGAGCCAATGCAATCTGCCACGAATCAAATGGAGCTATTAGCTGTCAATGTTTACCTAACTTCTTTGGAAATCCTTACATATCATGCAAGCCTGAATGTGTTGTGAATACCGACTGTAACCCAGAACAAGCTTGTCTCAACAACAGATGCGTGAATCCATGCCAAGACGTTTGCGGTATTTCTGCATTATGCGAAACAATTAACCATCACGCAGTTTGCTACTGTGAATCCGGATTCACAGGTGACCCGTACGTGCGATGCCAGAAAATACACACACCTCCGCCACCACCGCTCACAACTTGTGACCCATCTCCCTGCGGACCGTACAGTCGCTGTCTTGTCTCACCTTCTGGCTTTGCCGTCTGTTCTTGCTTACCGGGATACAAAGGAGCTGCACCCATGTGCCAACCAGAGTGTGTCAGCAGTTCAGATTGTCGTCAGACAGAAACATGTGTTAATCAGAAATGTATTAATCCATGCCAAGGAAGTTGCGGAGGCGGAGCCGAGTGCAGAGTTGTTAATCATAATCCACTATGCAGCTGTGCTCCTGGTACCACCGGTGATCCGTTCGTAGCTTGCGTTTATGACCACGGACCTCCTGACAGCGATGGCAAAAACAACAACAACCCGTGCACACCTTCATTATGTGGACCTAACTCCGTCTGCGAGATCAGATCTGGCCATCCAGTCTGCTCGTGTCAGCCTAATTACTCCGGAACACCCCCTTACTGCAGACCAGAATGTATCATTAACCAAGAGTGCCAACCGAATCAAGCGTGTATAAATGAAAAGTGCAAGGATCCTTGTATAGGCGCTTGTGGGAGTAATGCAAGATGTAACGTTATCAACCATACTCCACTTTGTAGCTGTTTGGAAGGATACAAGGGCGACGCATTTATTGGATGTGTTGTTGTACCAAAAGATGAAGAAGTTTCACCTTGCAGTCCAACTCCATGTGGTGAAAACACGATATGTTCAGTAGTCAACGGTGCTGCACGATGCGCCTGCATTCCACCTAATACAGGCAATCCTTATGCTGGTGGATGTCGGCCGGAGTGCATGATTAACTCTGATTGCCCCAACAATCTGGCGTGCCTGTCTAGTCATTGCCGAAATCCATGCACGGATCTATGTGGAGTCAACGCTGAATGCACAGTTACAAATCATATTCCAGTCTGCACGTGTTTCGAAGGTTACGAGGGAAATCCTTTCTCGTCTTGTCGACCGAGGCCAGCATCACGTAAGCTTCATTGATAACACATTGATGGTATTATTGTTCTTTATAGTTCTCATGTTGTTGTCTAATATTGCAAATGTTTTTTACACAGCCGTTTCACCGTGCCTGCCTTCACCATGTGGCCCCAACAGCGAGTGTCATGTTACAAATGACCGCGCGACATGCTCGTGCAAGGCTGGGTACTCTGGAGTGCCACCTGCCTGCCGTACGGAATGTTCCATCAACTCAGATTGTGCCGCCGACAAAGCTTGTATTAACCTCAAATGCAAAGACCCCTGCGTGCACAGCTGTGGAATGGAAGCTCGCTGCCACGTTGTAGGACACAACCCAATCTGCACGTGCCCCGAAAACCTTCCTGACGGCGACCCGTTCATTAAATGCATCCGCAAAAGTACGTTTAGAATTAATTAAGCATTTTTTTACAGACCCAAGTTATTCGTAGTTCCCTTCTCTCTAAAATATATTTTCAGTTTATTAATATGAGTTCGCGTGTCAGGTTACCCGCAGCCCATGGACCCGTGCCTGCAGTCGCCGTGCGGTCCGCATTCGACGTGTCGCAGCGAGAGCGGGCGCGCAGTGTGCGCGTGTGAGCCTGGTACGCTAGGCGCGCCCCCCGCCTGCCGTCCGCAGTGCGTCATTCACGAGGACTGCCCGCTAGCGCTCGCCTGCCTCGCGGGTGGCATCTGCACAAACCCCTGCATCGGCTCCTGTGGCTTCAACACGCGCTGCGTCGTCACAAAACACCAACCTATGTGCTCCTGCGAAGAAGGCTACACCGGTGATCCGTTTGCCGGCTGCAACCCTGCTGAAGGTCAGTAGTAGTCCTAGAAACGCTATCTACCACGGTTGAATTATCATCTTTTACGCACTTGCATGATTTATTTAAGAATGTACGTAGTATTGATTGCATGTTTATATAAAAACTATTTCAGCACCGAAAGAAAATATACCAAGTCATCCATGTAGTCCATCGCCTTGCGGGCCGAACGCTATCTGCAAAGAGAGGAACGGTGCGGGATCATGCTCCTGTATTGATGAATTTTATGGCGATCCTTATCTGGGCTGTCGTCCAGAATGTGTTATGAACTCGGATTGCCCTTCAGAAAGATCCTGCTTCAATAACAAATGTGTGGATCCTTGCCCCGGCACTTGTGGACAGAATGCCGAATGTAGCGTTATCAACCATTCTCCTTCATGTTATTGCTTGCCTGGATATACTGGAAATCCTCTACATGCATGCTCACCTGTACTGAGTAAGACCTTCTTTCTTTACTTTTCTTTTGAATACTTTGACTTCTTATATTCTTGTACTTTATGTGTCTTTCTCTTTTCTCTTGATTCTTAGTTCTACGTGAACCCGTCGATCCATGTCACCCTTCTCCTTGTGGGCCATATAGTAACTGCCGTACATTCAATGGACATGCTGTTTGTACTTGTCTTGAATTATGTATTGGCTCGCCACCCAATTGTAGGCCAGAATGTATTGTTAGCTCCGAGTGTAGACCAAATATGGCGTGTATCAATCAGAAATGTAAAGATCCGTGCCCGGGTATGTGTGGAATTAACGCACAATGTCAAGTTATCAATCATAACCCGGTCTGCAGCTGCAATATTGGATACAGTGGTGATCCTTTCATAAGATGTTTCATAGAAGACCGTAAGTTGCAATTTCATACTCTGCTTATGCTCATGTTAAAAAATGCGATATCATGATGTCGAATATCATCAATTAACGAAAATTATGTTCAACAGGACCACTGATACCTATAAATGTGTGCCTTCCAAGCCCCTGCGGGCCAAATTCACAATGCAAAGATATAAATGAAGTACCGGTTTGCTCGTGTCTAAACAATTATGTGGGACGTCCGCCAAACTGTAGACCCGAATGTGTCTTAGATGTAGAATGCCCAGGAAACCTAGGTTGCATATCTGAGAAATGTGGCGATCCCTGCCCGGGATCCTGCGGACCCCATGCTACTTGCGCCGTTGTTAAGCATGTTCCAATTTGTAACTGTGATTACGGTTACACGGGAGATCCATTCGCTGGATGTTATGTACTTTCAAGTAAGATCATCAATAAACAAAGTACCTACATTAAAATATTTTTAAATATCAGCACAGATGTTTAACATTTTAAATTAAATTTTTAGCTGAGCCTACAATACAAAGTCCTTGTGAAAATTCTCCTTGCGGCGTGAACGCAGTATGTAAGGAACGTAATGGAGTAGGATCATGCTCATGTCTTCCGGAATATTTCGGAGATCCATACGTCGAATGTAGACCAGAATGTGTTTTGAATTCGGATTGCCCCAAAGACAAGGCTTGCGTTAACAACAAATGTAAAGATCCCTGCCCAGGTGTATGCGGCATGAACGCAGAATGTCGTGTAAACAACCATGCGCCGTCATGTGCTTGTTTGCCTGGATATGAGGGAAATCCATTTACATCATGTTACATAAGTATGACTTTTTTCATAGTTAAATCAAATATCATAAAATTTTATAGACATTGCCTCAAATTATTCTTTCCATTTTAGCCGCAATGGAGCCAGTTAATCCATGTTTGCCATCGCCATGTGGGCCATACAGTATTTGTCGAATGAGTGACGGTCATGCAATATGTTCATGTCAAGAACAATACTTTGGTTCACCGCCATTCTGTCGGCCAGAATGTATGGTTAGCAGCGAATGTATGCCAAACAAGGCTTGCATTAACCAAAGATGCGTTGATCCTTGTATTGGTGCTTGTGGATCAAACGCCGAATGTTCTGTTGTCAATCACAATGCCATATGCAGATGCCCACGTAATCACTTTGGTGATCCTTTCGTAAATTGCGCTTATGAAGAGAGTAAGTTATCATCAATACGTAAAATAATACTAACTGAACTAAATATAATACAGTGCTTCAAATAATAAAAACTTCGCGGGTCCTTCTAGAACCAATATAACAAAGAACTGTTATTTAAACTAACTGAATTTGAAATATTATTGGGTTTAAGACTAATTTGCGCTAATCAAAACTAAAACCAACAAAAATAACTATAACCTAGTCAAATAGGGTTGCATACCTCAACTCGAATTGTTGTTTGTTTGTTTTAAAAGGTCTTTATTAATCATAAACAACCCAATAAAATATATTTAACAACCCAGTGTACATTAATCCTAGGCTAAACAATCATAAAATAACAAGGTTTACAAGGCTGTACAAGCCTATTGAAACATATAAATATAGGATTAATTTGATAACATAAGCTACGAGGTTAATCTATGAGATAGGTTATGTACATTTTAGTGAATGCACATTTTTAATATCTACAAATTGAAATATTATTGGGTTTAAGACTAATTTGCGCTAATCAAAACTAAAACCAACAAAAATAACTATAACCTAGTCAAATAGGGTTGCATACCTCAACTCGAATTACAGAAGCTCGAATAACCTTTCATTTCCTCGAAAGACCGTTGCCCCGAAGGCTTTAGGCCGAACAATTTTAGCTCGATGTAACGCTAGCTCGAAAGATTGACAACTCGAATTATTTACTAATTCGAAAGATCATCAACAGGACTTTGAATCTAATGAGTACCAAAACTTAATGATGAGCGACATAGTAAAAAACCATTGTCAAAAATTTATGTTCTTAATGAACGGCCCCGGCTGTTAAATAAGTTCCTAATTTTTACCACGTGTGTCGTATTCTCATTTTAATATTTACTCAGTTGCACATCCACAAGATATCAAAAAACTAGATAATGCACCACCTTTTCTCCAAACTTTTCAGTTTCCGACTGGGGTATTTTGACTACTAAGTGCCAAATTTAACCAAATGGCGCAAAGATAAAGTAGCGCCTGGCTGAAAATGTGTAATGTAACTTTCAATGTATATTTTCATGTTTTAGTATAATCTGGTAAAATCTGTATTTCTTTTATACATTATGACTTTTCCTTGTTAATATGAAAATCTAAATAATTAAACAATAATGTTGTACAATATATACTTTAATTTCTCAAAATACCTAGTCATCTTGTTATAAACAAAACTGAGTTCTATCAAGAATCGTACTATTCCAAACGGATAAGGGTCAACAATCGGTCAGTATAAAACGTGATTGAGTCCCGATATGACAGAAGCGTTAGTTAGACTAGACCTGAAATTTCCGCACATAGCCTCATGGTCGGGCCATTTTACGTAGCACAGCTGTGAAACTACTCCAGCCAGGCTATATCACAGAAGCGTTAATTCGTGGCAGGTAAATTCCAGTTGAAGACCTTTCGAGTTAGTGAACCAATCGAGTTGTCAATCTTTCGAACTAACGTTACATCGAGCTAAAGATTGTTCGGGGCAGCGGTATTTCGAGAGAATTCGAGTTGAACATCTTTCGAGTTAGTAAACCATTCGAGTCGTCAATCTTTCGAGCTAGCGTTACATCGAGCTAAAGATTGTTCGTGGCAAAGGTATTTCGAGCAAATGAAGCATCGAGGATCCGTCTTCAAGGAAACGTTATTCGAGTTTCTATAATTCGAGTTGACGTATGTAACCCAGTCAAATATCCGGTGTTTATTTTAAATTGCTCTTTTAGGGCCAAAGCCAAAACCAAGCGGCAATCCATGTATACCTTCACCTTGTGGATCAAATTCACAATGTCGGCTAGTCGGAGAAACGCCAGCATGTTCGTGTCTACCTGGCTATATTGGAAGGGCTCCAAATTGTCGCCCAGAATGCATTTATGATGAAGAATGCCCGAGTAACCTTGCGTGTATTCGTGAAAAGTGTGCCAATCCCTGCGGGGGATCATGCGGTGCGAACACAGACTGTATAGTCATCAACCATAAAGCCACTTGTCATTGCCGTGAAAGTTACACCGGCGATCCATTCAGAGGCTGCCAGTTTCTGAGTAAGTTATACTCAAAATCGATTAAGTTATTTATTTTATCCACAAACATTTCTGTTATTAAATTAATAATTCCCTTTTAAAGTAACTGTACCAGTTGAAGATGAAATCAACCCATGCAATCCCTCACCGTGTGGACCAAACGCAATATGCAAAGAAAGAAATTCGGCGGCAGCATGCACATGCTCACCGGGATACTTTGGAGATCCCTATCTTGGATGCCGACCTGAATGTGTGACAAATAACGACTGTCCTCTAGACAAGTCATGTTCCAACAACCACTGTGTCGATCCCTGCGAAAGTGCATGCGGCATAAATGCGCAGTGTACAGTATCACACCATACGCCAGTTTGTCTATGCATTGAAGGATATGAAGGAAATCCAGTAGTATCGTGTCATCCCATACGCAAACGTTAGTATTAGGAGTACAATACTATTAAATTGCAGTAACATACACGTTTGTGAAATTAATGCATCTTTTGATTATTTATTAACGGGATGATTTACTTTTATAGCACCAATCGCCGATATAAATCCGTGCATGCCATCGCCATGCGGGCCGTATAGCAACTGTAAAGTAATAGATGGACACGGGGTGTGTTCATGTCAAGAACGCTATGTAGGCTCGCCGCCTATGTGTAGACCGGAATGCGTGATCAGTACAGACTGCCCACAACATCAAGCGTGTATAAACCAAGCGTGCAAGGACCCCTGTCCAGGAACTTGCGGCATCAACGCTCGGTGTCATGTTATAAATCACAACCCCATTTGTTCTTGTAAAGCAGGTTTTACTGGTGATCCATTTGTAACTTGTCGAATAGAACAAAGTAAGACTTATTTATTACCATTATTTTTTACATAACATTTCTTCCCATACGGGGAGGCAGAGGCACAATTCTGCCCACTTTGAGCCAGCTATGGAGAAATTAAGGTTTCCTCACGATGTTTTCCATTACTATTAGAACGTCCGAATAATGTATATAACATAACTTAATTATCTTATTGGTACATGGTCAGGAATCGAACCTGCATCTCCTGTGTAAGAAGCAAGCGTGAAACCCATTGCGAAACCACGGAGCTCACTATTATTTTTAATAGGTACGAAAGAAATACAGATGTTGTTATAAAATACAAAGTTGGAGTTTATACGTTTGATTTTTAGTTTCACATTTTCTGTATTTTTCTCTATTCTGTATCTGTATTTTCTTTCTGATATATCATACCTACTTTTCTATTTACTATGTAGTTATATGTATATCTTAATCTTTTTTTTCCTTTCTTAGAACCTATCTATGAAGGACCTAAGGGAAACCCATGCATACCTTCACCATGTGGTCCATATTCACAATGTAAATTAGTTGGAGAAGCGCCTGCATGTTCATGCTTACCAAACTTTATTGGTATTGCACCAAACTGTAGACCACAATGTTCTATAAATGCCGAATGCCCTGGTAATCTTGCATGCCAAAATGAAAGATGTGTAGATCCGTGCCCGGGGTCATGTGGTTTCAATGCGGAATGTTCTGTAGCAAATCATGTAGCTCTTTGTAACTGCGTGCCTGGACATACAGGTGATCCTTTCAGCGGATGCTCCAAGATTGAACGTAAGTAGAATGGAATGTAGTGTATTTACACTACATGGGTTTTGGATTTTAGTATTTCATTCCCCTTTTCCCAAATTGCAGATCCACGAGTGCCAGAAGTGAGAAACCCTTGTAATCCGTCACCATGTGGTGGAAATGCGATATGCAAAGAAAGAAACGGTGTTGGATCGTGTTCATGCCTGCCAGAATATTTCGGTGATCCTTACACTGGATGCAGACCAGAGTGTGTATCAAATACGGATTGCGATCGTAACAAGGCCTGCTTCAACAACCGGTGTAGGGACCCATGTCCAGGAGCATGTGGCATTAACGCGGAATGTACAACAGTCAATCACGCACCTACATGTACTTGCCTCAGTGGATACACTGGCAATCCATTATTCAGATGTGAAGTCAGAGGCAAGTTTTACATTCATATAAGCATCACGCTGCCTTTGCGTCAGCAATACAATTACAGAAATCAGATTTAACTATTGATTACGTTTACAGAACTTCCACCAACAACAGCGCCTGTTCTACCATGCCAACCATCACCATGTGGTCCTAATAGTATTTGCCGAGCTGTCAACGGTCACAGCGTTTGCACCTGCGAAAATGGTTTCATCGGAACACCTCCGTCATGTCGGCCAGAATGCATCGTCAGCTCAGAGTGTTCCCAGAACAGGGCTTGTGTGAACAAGAAATGTGTCGATCCATGCCCGAACACTTGTGGTCTTAACGCGCGCTGCCAAGTAGTGGCGCACAATCCTATATGCAGCTGTATGGCTGGGTTCACTGGAGATCCGTTCACAACATGCGAACAAAAACAAGAAGAGGGTAAGCAAATAAATGAATCTTGATTTATCTTAATAATTATTCTTGATTATTCTTGAAACTATTGGCAATGCTGCTGTACTGTACCTACTAAGGGTTTTTTTTAATGTTTAGGACCGAGAGCCCCGGGAGCGAACCCATGTGTGCCATCTCCTTGTGGACCGAACTCAGAGTGTCGGGTCATTGGTGACCAAGCAGCCTGTTCTTGTCAACCCAATTACATTGGAAGAGTACCAAATTGTAGACCAGAATGTACCATCGATGCAGAGTGTCCGAGTAACGCAGCCTGTAGAAATGATCGTTGTGTAGACCCCTGCCAAGGTGGTTGTGGCTTAAACGCACTGTGTTTAACAGTCAACCATAGCCCCAGGTGTAGTTGTCAACAAGGATTTTCAGGAGACTCAGCAGTAGCATGCACGCCAATCATTATCGGTAAGACTACAACAGTATTTATCAAACATAATGCAGAAAACTTATCTGATTTTTTTTCCACTGATCGTTTTCTTTTTCGCTTACTCAGAGGATTCTTATTCCCAAACGAGCCCGTGTTCTCCTTCTCCTTGTGGACCGAATGCTGAATGTCGAGAACACAATGGAGCTGGCGCTTGCGCGTGTTCCGAAGGCTATGAGGGCAACCCCTATAGTACCCCAGGGTGCCGAAGGGAATGCGAGAGCAATGACGACTGTTATCCAAATCTTGCATGTATACGATTCAAATGTATCGACCCCTGCCCAGAAACTTGTGGACAGTTAGCGGAATGCACTACTGACAAACATGTTCCCGTATGTACATGTCCAAGAGGATATTCAGGAGATCCATTTTTCCAATGCAAAAAGATATCACTTCCACGTAAGTAACGCGCGATTTCTGAACTTAAATACAATACTTGTAATAATTTTTGGTGTAGATTATGTATCAATATATTATAGTCACAAATAAATTTATCATTATTTCTATAATGTTTGCAGCTCCTCCTCCTCAAAACCCTTGCGAGCCTTCGCCTTGTGGACCGAACAGCCAATGCAGACAGGTTAATATGCAAGCCGTTTGCTCTTGCCTGCCGAACTACGTAGGTTCTCCGCCAGCATGCAGACCAGAATGTGTGGTCAATAGCGAATGTGATACTTTAAAAGCATGTATCAACCAAAGGTGCGACGATCCATGCCCTAACACATGCGGCCTGAGAGCGCACTGCCTGGTGAAGAACCATAATCCAATCTGTACGTGCCCATCGGGTATGACTGGTGATCCATTCACACAGTGTTACCGTAAGTATTGATATTTTCCACGCCGTAATCCTTTTACCAATAAATAAGTATTTAATTATTAATGAAAAACATATTATTACACCGTTTTTTTTTCAGAATTACCGTCTTCAACGACTCCAAGGCCTCCATCATGTAATCCGTCTCCTTGTGGACCTCATTCTCGGTGTCAGCTACTCTCCAGCGGACCAGCATGCTCTTGCTTGGCTGGCTATGTTGGTTCACCACCTTCTTGCAGACCGGAGTGTACCATCAACTCAGAATGCCCAGCATCTCTTGCATGCGTGAGACAGAAATGTGAAGACCCATGTCCGGGATCTTGTGGCGTAGACGCTAGTTGTCACGTGACGAATCATGTAGCAGTTTGCGTTTGCAATGAAGGATACATCGGCGATCCGTTTGCAAGATGCTTACCACAACCAGAAGGTATAGTTTGTCTTTTAATCACGGGCAGAAAATTGCTGTTTCATTCTGATGTTGTCTTTTTAGTCAGCAGAAGCCATTTCTATATTACTTATTTAAAAAAAAACTGTTACAGAATCGACAAGACCTATTGATACGGATCCTTGTGATCCATCACCATGTGGCCCAAATTCTCAATGCAACAACGGTTTTTGCACGTGTTTGCCAGAATACAGCGGAAACCCGTACGAATCTTGCAGACCTGAATGTACTGGAAGTCAAGAGTGTCCCAGAGATAAGGCTTGCTTGAGAAACAAGTGCCGTGACCCTTGCCCCGGAGCATGTGGTCAAAATGCTAAATGTGATGTCATTAACCACATTCCATCATGTTCTTGTATATCAGACTTCACTGGGAATCCATTTACACAATGTAGTCCCATTGTAGAGTCCGCAAAAGAACGACCGAGAGATCCGTGTCATCCATCGCCATGTGGACCCAATAGTATTTGCAGAAATGTTGACAATACCGGTGTATGCGCCTGCATGGAAGGTTTCCAGGGTTCACCCCCAGCCTGCAGACCAGAATGTGTTGTGAGCTCAGAGTGTCCATCAACGAAAGCGTGCGTTAATCAGAAATGCATCAACCCTTGCGTTAGCTCTTGCGGCGCATCTGCTCGCTGTGAAGTAATCAATCACAGTCCCATCTGCAGCTGCCTTCCAGGACAAACAGGAGATCCTTTCCAAAACTGTTACGATGAGCCAATACAGGCACCCATTCCAGTAGACGCCTGTAATCCTTCTCCATGCGGTCCTAATTCTGAATGCATAGAAAGAAACGGAAAAGCCAATTGCAAATGCGCAGATAACTATATTGGACAGCCGCCAAATTGTCGCCCCGAATGTGTCATCAATCCTGATTGCGCTTCGAATCAGGCATGTGTCAGGAACAGATGTGAAGATCCTTGTCCAGGCTCTTGTGGTATCAACGCCGATTGCACCGTAGTTAGTCATACAGTATCATGTAGGTGTAGAGACAAGTACACAGGAGATCCGTTCATGCAATGCGTTCCAGCAAGAGGTAATTATCTTTTGTTACTCTTCCTTCCTTCCTAAAATATTCCTTCTCTATATACAACTTTTACATATATTCATTACTTTTTTATTTCCAGATGACATTGAACCATGTAATCCATCGCCTTGCGGGGCCAACGCTATTTGCACTCAACGAGATGGTGCAGGAGCTTGTTCATGTGTCGACGGCTATCAGGGTAATCCCTATGAAGGATGTCGGCCCGAGTGTGTACTAAGTTCCGATTGTTCTGCCGATAAGTCATGCATCAATAACAAATGTTTGGACCCCTGTCCAGGAATATGTGGATCAAATGCAGAATGTTCAGTCATAAACCATGTGCCATCGTGCGCTTGTATCAAGGGTTACACAGGAAATCCATTCGTACAGTGTACCCCTACTCCGATCAGCATCCAGCCAACTGGAAACCCATGCCAGCCATCACCGTGTGGCCCTAACAGTATTTGCAGAGAGAACGGAGGTCTAGCCTCTTGCGAATGTCTTCCTGACTACCGAGGCGCCCCACCCGACTGCAGACCGGAATGCACTGTAAATAGTGAATGTCCATCTGACCGAGCATGCCATAAGCTCAGGTGCGCGGACCCATGTCACGGCACTTGTGGTATCGGAGCGCATTGTCAAGTGGTAAACCACAGCCCCATCTGTAGCTGTCCGTCTGGAACCGAAGGCGATCCTTTCTCCAAGTGTCTTATTAAGGAACGTGAACGCGAGGAACCACCTAAGCAACCATGCCAGCCTAACCCTTGTGGGCCTTACAGCGAGTGTCGCCCTGTGAACGGAAGACCATCATGCTCTTGTTCTCAGGGTTACATAGGAGGTCCACCAAATTGTCACCCAGAATGTCTTGTAAATACTGACTGTCCGTCATTCCAAGCTTGTATCGCTGAGAAATGTACAAATCCGTGCGAAGGTTCTTGCGGATTTAGAGCAGAATGCCGTGTCCAAGATCATATACCAATATGCAGCTGTCCCACAGGCTTCTCGGGAGATCCATTTATTCAGTGCTCGGAAGTTATTGGTAAGTATTTTCTTATAAATCTATGACAATGGATCCCATACGAGTATATCCGCCAATATTGCTGGTATTATAAGTATTTTTATTCTTGCAGCTTCACCAACACCGTTGCCAGATCCTTGTGTAGCAGCACCTTGCGGAAGCAATGCAATTTGCGACGCGGGCACCTGCTCATGTGCTCCAGGATACTTTGGTAATCCTTACGTCGGTTGTCGGACGGAATGCACCACCAACGGTGAATGCTCTCCAACTCGCGCTTGTCAAAACGGAAAGTGCATAGACCCGTGTCCCGGTGCGTGTGGTAACAGCGCTAAATGCTCCGTCAACAACCACATACCATCATGCACGTGTCAATCCGGATTCACAGGAGATCCATTTTCGTATTGTATTGAAATAAAGAAAGGTGCGAATAAATGATCACTAAATTTGCATATAATAGGTAGGCTGATTGATAGATGTTAAAATCTCTGTTGTTTTTCAGAAGTGAAGCCTTCACAAACGCCATTAACACCGTGTTCTCCATCGCCATGTGGTCCATTCAGTGATTGTTCAGTGAGCGCTGGTGGGGCCGCAGCTTGTTCTTGCCGGCCATATCATATAGGGTCTCCGCCGAACTGCCGGCCCGAGTGTTTAGTGAGCTCTGAGTGTAAGCTGCAGCAGGCGTGTATAGACCGGCGTTGTCGCGACCCTTGCGAAGGTGCATGCGGACGAGGTGCCCGATGCCATGTAGTAGCACATTCGCCGATCTGCTCTTGCAATGATGGTTACACTGGAGATCCATTTACGTACTGTTATCCTACACCTATACAGGGTGAGTAATTTGTAATCTAATTCAACATGGAGTTCACAAGATACACAACATTACACGATTAAAGCATTTATTTTTTCTAGAAACACCCATGCCACCAGCTGACCCTTGTGTACCATCACCGTGCGGACCCAATTCACTCTGCATCAACTCAGGAGAAACTCCAGCCTGTAGCTGCCAGCCTGGTTATAAGGGAGCTCCACCGAATTGCCGACCTGATTGTACCATCAGCGCTGAATGCCCAGCAGAGCTCGCATGCGTCGCTCTACGTTGCAAGGATCCATGTCTTCAGGCTTGCGGGCCCAGGGCAATCTGCTCCGTGGTAGACCACCGCGCCTCCTGTGCCTGTGAACAAGGCCTCACAGGAGATCCCTTCCAAGGTTGCTCAGTCAAAGGTATGTATAACAATTTTCCCATATGCGCCCAAATAATCACAATTCTTTATAGACACCCCACCTAACTATATAAAAAACTATCCGAAGACGAGATCTCGTCAAATCATAACCGTTGAAACATGATAATATTGAAATCAGGTAATGCAGTGACCTACATTCAACAAATAACAACGCGTAGGATCTGGATTATAAGAAAACGCGTCTAACACCCTGCTTTGCCAAGCGTGATTATGATGCTTACTTGTAAAGATGTAAACATTACCGGATAGAGCGTCATGCCTCACATGGTTTACTAATTAAATTTTGACTGGACGTGTATCGATGTTTTTACTTCAGAATTGTGTGATGACCATGCCCATCACCTGGTTCGGAGGTAACTCCGTCGATAAATTTTCTTCAAAATGCTTAAAACAAAAGTCCTCGGTTAGGGATGTGGATTTTTATGTTTTGTTTATAAATTGTTAGATTTTGAAGTGCTTTCAGAAGGGATGTAACAAACTGTTGTATGTGAAATTAATGCCTTTGCTTTGAACACGGAGCTCGCGGAGATAACCTAGCACTTACAGTAAGCTTAGGCCGTCACCGAGGCGGCTGCTTGTGATGGTGCCGCTGCCGACCGACGGAGGAGGTCACTAAACGTCGCCGAATCTGCAGCAAGCAAGCTTCGACTAACGCTTCAGAAGATGTAAGTGCTTCTCCGGTTACTGAGGGCTTGGTCTTGGTAAGTCATTTCATTATTTTATTTAAACACTTTTCAGCTCCACCCGTGCATGAATATCTGAACCCATGCGAACCGTCACCATGCGGTGCTAATGCAGAGTGTAAAGTACAAGGGTATGCAGGATCTTGTACATGTTTACCAGATTTCTTTGGCGATCCTTACCAAGGATGTAGACCAGAATGTTTGACTGATTCCGAATGCCCATTGACATCGGCTTGTAGAAGAAATAAATGTATAGATCCTTGCCCAGGTGTTTGTGGATATAATGCAGATTGTTTTGTGACAAACCACAAACCCTCATGCATGTGCAAAAATGGATACACAGGAAACGCGTTTAGCATGTGCTCTATTATTTCTGGTAAGTATTTTAAGTTATTTGGTATATCAGGTTTTAGCACCTGAACTTTTAATCACAAGTTGTTCAATGTTTTTTCAGTAAAAGATATAACGGTTGTAAATGTTTGCAATCCTTCACCATGCGGTGTTAATGCAAACTGCAAGGAAATTAATGGCCAGCCTGTTTGTTCATGCCTAAGTAACTACATGGGATCACCACCTAACTGTAAATCAGAATGTGTAGTAAATTCTGAATGTAAACCGAACAGGGCTTGCGTGAATCAAAGATGTATCAATCCCTGCCCTAAGCCATGTGGACATAATACAGAATGCAAAGTGATAAACCATAGCCCTGTATGTACATGTCGTCCTGGATATTCTGGAAACCCCTTCACAGTATGCAGTATATCAGTCCGTGAGTATTTAAATACATAGTCACGTTGGTAGAAATCTGTTAGGCATGCAACATAATCGTACGTTATCCCGATGTTTTGACAGAAACTGCTCCAAGCGTCGCCAGTCCAGCAGATCCTTGCGCACCTTCGCCTTGTGGACCCAACGCAGTTTGTCGCAATAACGACGGAATTGCATCGTGCTCATGTTTACCATTTTACATGGGATCACCTCCATACTGTCGTGCAGAATGCGTGGTCCATTCTGACTGCGCGAGTGATCAGGCATGTTTAGCAGAAAAATGCAGAAACCCTTGTGAGGGCTCATGTGGATTGTACGCAAACTGTTTCGTTAATAATCACGTGCCAGTATGCATATGCCCAGAAGGCTTTACAGGAGATCCATTTAGACAGTGTGTACAGAAACCAATAGAAGGTTGGTTTGATAATCATATAATTCTAATATTGTTTTTCTTCGGCTAGGATTTCAAAAGTAATGTAATTGTATATTTTAGACACGACTGCAGCAGCTCCTTCTGATCCATGTCGACCAAGTCCATGCGGATCTAATGCTATGTGCAATAATGGAGTATGTTCCTGCAGCGAAGGCTATCACGGTGACCCTTACTTTGGATGTCGACCGGAGTGTGTGTATAATACGGACTGTCCATCCAATAAAATGTGTCAACAGAACAAATGCATTGATCCTTGCACTGGCACATGTGGAGTAAACGCCATTTGCGATGTCATGAACCACATTCCCATGTGCACTTGCCCCAAGAGAATGAGCGGGGACGCCTTCGTGGAATGTCGATTTACACAAGGTAACATTAATTTGCTGATATTGATAAATCTATAAATTTGACTTTAAGTATATTACCATGCATTTATCTATAATTTGATTCTTCACTTTTGCAGCATTTGTAGAAAATCCATGCAATCCTTCGCCATGTGGCCCAAACAGTCAATGCCGACAGTCAAATGGTCATTCCGTCTGTTCATGTGTTCCTGGATATCGAGGCAGCCCTCCCACTTGCAGGCCTGAATGTACAGTCAGTGCAGAGTGTTCCAATATGGAGGCCTGTAATAATCAACGCTGCGTAAGTCCATGTGTCGGCGCTTGTGGTGTTGCAGCCATTTGCGAAGTGATCAATCATAACCCAATTTGCACGTGTCCGCAAATGTTTACTGGGGATCCGTTTATAAGGTGTACCATTGTAGGTGAGTGTAACTTGATACAATGTTTCTACCGCACATCATAATTTTTTTATTCTGGTATAAAAAACATAATATTAACATTATTTTTCCAGTTGCAGAGGAAATTTATGTAAATCCATGTGAACCTTCACCGTGCGGACCAAATTCGATATGCAGAACAAGTTTAAACAGTCCTATTTGCGCATGCCAGCCAAGTTATAAGGGCGCACCACCAAATTGCAGACCAGAGTGCATAAGTAACAGTGAATGTGACTACAACCTTGCTTGTCAAAATATGAGATGTGTGGACCCGTGTGTGGGAAGTTGTGGTTCCAATGCTGAATGCAGAGTAGTAAGCCATTCACCTATGTGCATTTGTCAAGCTGGCTATACAGGAGATCCGTTTTCATACTGCAGTGTTCAAGCAGTCATGGAACCAACTGAAATACTGACTCCATGTAGTCCAAGTCCTTGTGGACCTAATGCTATTTGCAAAGAACAAAGAGGCGTCGGTGCGTGTCAATGTTCAGAAGGATATTCGGGAAATCCTTACGAAGGCTGCCGTCCGGAGTGCATCGTCAATTCAGACTGCCCGCTCAATAGAGCCTGTTCCAAAATGAGATGTGTCGATCCTTGTCCTGGTACATGTGGATCAAATGCTTTCTGTCAAGTGAATAATCATATGCCGTCATGCTCTTGCAATAGTGGTTATACTGGCAATCCCTTTAGCTATTGTACAGTGATGCAAGAACGTAAGTTTATAAATCTTGGTCTTTGTGAATGAGATATCTTTATGATCTATGATACATATTAATAAAATTAAATAAATATTATATTAATGTGTGTCATAGTTCATAAAAATATCCAATTCATAATGACCAAGATCATCAATGAATCAGATATCTATATGAATTATGATACATATTAATGATGATTTTGTTAATTTGCAGCGGGAATTGAAACGAAGCCTTGCTCTCCATCACCATGTGGGCCAAACAGTCAGTGCAAAGAAATTAATCAACAAGTGGTATGCTCTTGCTTGCCAGACTTTATAGGCGTGCCTCCAAGTTGTCGCCCAGAGTGCGTGGTCAGCGCAGAATGCCCGTCTGTACAAGCCTGCGTGAATCAAAAATGTACCGATCCATGTGTAGGGTCATGCGGCGAATTTGCTAATTGCAACGTTATCAATCATAGTCCTATATGCGTCTGCAAACAAGGTTTGACAGGCAATCCATTTACTAGATGCTATCCCATCAAAAGTATGTATTTTTCAGAAAACTAAAATTTGTGTAACCATTGTACCCATTTCTGTAATATTAAAATTGTTCACTTTTGTTCCAGTTTCCCAACCGCCTTTGTCCTTACCACCTCCTGACCCATGTCTGCTATCTCCTTGTGGATTGTATGCAGAATGTCGAAACATAGGAGGAAGCCCGTCGTGTGCTTGCCAGCCAGATTATTTCGGCAATCCTCCAAATTGCAGACCTGAGTGTACCATCAACTCGGAATGTCAATCAAACCAAGCTTGTATAAACCAGAAATGCCGTGACCCTTGCCCGGGTGCCTGTGGTCTGAACGCTCAGTGTTCTGTTTTCAATCATATCGCTCAGTGCAGTTGTATTGAGCAGTATACTGGAGATCCGTTCGCCCAATGTGAACCGATGCGTGAAGATGGTAATTTAATTATCTTACAAATTCTTTTGAATTCTCTTCCAAATTCTTTTGAACTCTCTTACAAATTCTTTTGAATTCTCTTACTGATCTTTTTTGTGTTCGCAAAATGTACTCACATTTTATCTTCCATTTCAGAACAATATTCTGATCCATGTGATCCTTCACCATGTGGAGCTAATGCTGAATGCCAGAACGGTGTATGCATTTGTTTGCCAGAATATCAAGGAGACCCATACTTCGGTTGCAGGCCTGAATGTTTGATGAGTGCAGACTGTCCACAAAATAAAGCCTGTCAAAGGAATAAGTGTGTCGATCCCTGTATTGGCACTTGTGGAAAAGGAGCTAATTGTGGTGTTTTCAATCATGTGCCAATGTGCATATGTCCTCAAGGATATTCCGGAAATGCATTTATTGAATGTAGACCAGTAACAGGTATGTACTTAGATTTTGAAATCCTCTTTTAGATTAATTTTGTAAACTTACTATACAAATTCTAATAAACACCATTACTTTTCAGTGACCGAAGTAATTAATCCCTGCAACCCTTCACCATGTGGTCCAAACAGCCAATGTAGAGAAATAAGAGGTCAAGCAATTTGCACCTGCCTCGAAGGATACATGAGTGCACCCCCAACCTGCCGGCCCGAGTGTATCACTAGTTCAGAGTGTTCACTAGACAAAGCTTGCTCCAACCAAAAATGCGTAGACCCATGCAGAGGGAATTGCGGCATACAGGCGATATGTCAAGTTATAAACCATAATCCAATATGCTCCTGTCCTTCAGGCCTCACGGGTGATCCATTTAATCGGTGTATATTAGAAGACCCCGAGCCACAACTATATGTCAATCCCTGTGAACCATCCCCGTGCGGTCCAAATTCTATTTGTAAAGATATCGGTAACTCACCATCCTGTGCCTGTGTCGACGAATACCAAGGAAGTCCGCCATATTGCCGTCCGGAATGTATAGCTAATTCCGAGTGTCCAAATCAACTAGCTTGTATAAATCAGAGGTGCAAAGATCCTTGTACGGGATCGTGCGGCACCGGAGCTGAATGTCGGGTCGTGAGCCATGCACCACAGTGTGTGTGTCCGCAAGGATACGTGGGTGATCCTTATAGCGGGTGTAGAGTAATGGACGTTCCTTTGACACCTTGTTCTCCATCTCCATGCGGTTTTAACGCTATATGTAAAGAAAGAGGAGGCGCCGGCTCTTGCGTTTGTCTAACAGATCACATCGGAAATCCTTACGAGGGCTGTAGACCCGAATGTGTAACCAACTCCGATTGCGCCATCAACTTAGCTTGCATTCAAAACAAGTGTAAAAACCCATGCATGAACACTTGCGGTCAAAATGCAATTTGCAACGTAATAAATCATTCACCTCAGTGCGAATGCATCGCTGGACTAACGGGAAATCCATATCAAAACTGCTATGAGAAACCACAAGGTAATTTAGTAATATAAGTAGAACTACTTTTTTAAAGTTCACTAGTATTTTCTATCCGGAGTTTCCTCATATTTTTCCTGTTTTTCCAGAGACTTCAGTCCAAAGTGATCCATGCGTTCCTTCGCCTTGTGGTCCATACAGTCTTTGCAAGAATACCAACAATCAAGCAGTGTGTACTTGTCAGCCTGAATACTCCGGCTCTCCGCCAGCGTGCAGACCTGAATGTTTTGTCAGTTCAGAATGTTCGCAACAGCAGGCTTGCATTCGACAGACATGTCGAAATCCTTGCGAAGGAGTGTGTGGTCAAAATACTGAATGCAAAGTAATAAATCACAGCCCTATATGCTCTTGCCGAGTAGGGCATACGGGAGATCCATTCAGGAACTGCAACCAAGTACTAAGTAAGTGGATCAAAAAACTCTTCATTTAAATACTAAGGTGCGTTAAATTAGCGAATATTTATAATATTTTCTATGTTTCTTACAGTTGCGGAAGTTATCTCAGAACCTACAAACCCTTGCCTGCCTTCTCCTTGTGGACCATTTTCACAATGTCGTGATATGGGCAGTATACCTTCCTGTAGTTGCCAGCCACAATATATAGGAAGCCCTCCGAACTGTCGACCTGAATGCACAATCAACACGGACTGTTCAAACGACAAAGCGTGTATCAATGAGAAATGCGTTGACCCCTGCCCTGGATCTTGTGGTATTAATGCAAACTGTGTCGTACAAAACCATGTGTCAATTTGCACCTGCTACGAAGGATATGTCGGTGACCCATTCAACAGGTGCTCAATAAAACCAGTACAAGGTGAATTTCAGACAAGTGTACGATTGGATTTTAGGTCAAACGGCTGACTGTTTTACTCGATCATAACATAACACACTATTTTATTCTTTTAGATACTGCTCCAAAAGATCCATGCAATCCCTCACCGTGTGGATCGAATGCGATATGTAATGACGGTATTTGTTCTTGTTTACTGGAATATAACGGTGACCCATACTTTGCTTGCCGCCCTGAATGCGTAATAAGCTCCGAGTGCCCCATGGATAAGGCTTGTGTGAGAAACCATTGCGTCAACCCATGCACCAATACGTGCGGTACGAGCGCATTATGCCAGGTTATTAATCATATGGCTGTCTGTACGTGCCCACCAAAAACATCGGGTAACGCCTTTATTCAATGCTCCCCTGTCAGAGGTTAGTAATTTTACTTAAGCTCTTATTAATCTATGTACCTTCAACACTTTTGTGATAACAACTTGACGGAATAATTTTCAGACGTAACACCAGTAAATCCATGTCAATCTAGTCCGTGTGGATCAAACAGCCAATGCCGAGAGATAAACGGCCAAGCCGTGTGCTCTTGCTTGCCTGGTTACAGAGGCGTTGCCCCGAGTTGTCGCCCTGAGTGCGTCGTCAGCTCCGAATGCCCTCTCAACCAGGCTTGTTCTAACCAAAAATGTATCAACCCATGTCTGGGGGCGTGCGGTGTTTCTAGCAAGTGCCAAGTCATCAATCACAATCCGATATGCACTTGCAGTCCAGGATTTACTGGCGATCCCTTCATCAGATGCACACCGATACGTAAGTTCTTATTATATTTATCATTCATACAATAACAGGAGTGTTGCGAATGAAAATATCTCACTGACATTATTATTACAGCACTTTCGACTCCACCTGCTCCTTCAAATTCTTGTCAACCATCACCATGTGGGCCAAATTCCATATGCCAGCAAAGAGGACAGGATACGCCTGCATGTCAATGTATGCCAGAATTTATTGGATCACCTCCCAACTGTCGCCCAGAGTGCATAAGTAACAGTGAATGTACACCACAAATGGCTTGTATCAATAGGAAGTGCCAGAACCCCTGTGCCCATGCATGTGGTTCGAACGCAGAGTGTCGTGTGATAAGTCATACACCAACGTGTCTATGTCCTGAAGGATTCACGGGTGATGCAACGGTGCAGTGCACTGTAACCAGCCTTGTCATAAGAGAACAGTTAACTCCGTGCAATCCATCGCCGTGCGGATCTAATGCGGAATGTAGAGAGCAATCTGGAGCAGGCGCATGTATTTGCGTGGCTGGTTACTATGGAAACCCATATGAAAGCTGTCGCCCTGAATGCTTGGTGAACTCAGATTGCCCTAGTACCAAGGCATGCACGAGGAATAAGTGCATAGACCCTTGTCCTGGTACATGTGGCGTTAACGCTGATTGTCAAGTAGTGAATCACGCACCGTTGTGTACCTGCCGGGTAGGTTTCTCTGGTGATCCCTTCAGACAATGCGTCATAAAGCGTAAGTATATGGTTTTATATCCAAAATATAAAACTAAACATACGAGTTTGCAAAATAACTAATCGAAACATTTTCTGTCTTAGTACAAGAAGACATACCAGCAAATCCATGCCAGCCATCTCCATGCGGTCCTAACAGTCAATGCCGAGTGACAAACGGACAAAGTGTCTGTTCATGTTTACCAGAATATATCGGAGCTCCACCAAACTGTCGTCCTGAGTGCGTTGTTAGTTCTGAGTGTCCGTCAGATAAAACTTGCAAAGACCAAAAATGTGTCTCACCATGTCCCGGCCCCTGTGGATTAAATGCTGAGTGCAGAGTTATAAATCACAGCCCTATATGCACCTGTCAAAACCGTTACACTGGAGACCCATTCTCAAGATGTTACAATACTCCAGGTAAATCTGTCATAATGATGAAGCAAAACCCAATAAGTTGCGTAAATTATTGAAACTAAAATCTAATGTCTCTTATAAATTTTCAGTTCCAACACCGCCTCAGCCTGAAAGTGATCCTTGTCTACCGTCCCCATGCGGTCCAAACTCTGTATGCCAAAATGTGCGCAGCATACCTTCCTGTTCATGCCAAGCGTCATTTGAAGGCAGTCCACCAAACTGCAGACCCGAGTGTAGTATAAACGAGGATTGCCCTAGCAATCTAGCTTGTTTTAATCAAAAATGCAAAGATCCTTGCCCAGGGTCATGTGGACTTAATGCCAACTGCCAAGTCATAAAACATGTTTCAATTTGCACGTGTAATGAAGGATATGCAGGAAACGCTTTCACGCAGTGCAATGCTGTACCGCAAAATGGTAATTCATTGTAAAGTTGAATTTACTACTTTTTTGTCGTTAGTCTTGTAGCAGTATAAATGTGAACTTTTGAATTTTTACAGAGGAACGAGATCCTTGTAATCCATCTCCATGTGGACAAAACGCCGAGTGTTTCAATGGACAATGTACTTGTATATCTGATTTCGGAGGAGATCCATATACCGGCTGTAGACCCGAGTGCGCGCAAAGTACTGAATGTGATCGAAATAAGGCTTGCATAAACAACAAGTGTAAAGACCCATGTCCTGGAACTTGTGCGCCTTCCGCCAGATGTGACGTTGTCAATCATATTCCAATGTGCAGTTGTCCTGAGCGAATGACCGGCAACGCATTCATTGATTGTCGACCATTATCAGAACCTGCAGTTACGAACCCCTGTCATCCCTCGCCTTGCGGCCCAAACAGCCAGTGTAGAGAAGTAAACGGTCAAGCAGCTTGTTCTTGCGCCCCCAACAACATTGGCTCGCCACCCTCTTGTCGACCAGAGTGCACTATCAGCGCTGAGTGTCCACTGAGTCAAGCCTGCAGCAACCAGCGCTGCGTGGATCCATGCATCGGATCTTGCGGGGTCGGGGCAACTTGCAAAGTAGTGAACCACAATCCTATATGCACATGTCCTCAGACTTATTCCGGAGATCCATTCTCCAGATGTATTCGATTGCGTGAGTATTTGCTTCCCTATTATTCGTAGACAGTATTTCATACTTTCTGTGCAGGAACTACATCTATCGAGGAAAATAATTGAGAATCTACTTATTCATTTTACAAAAATATTTTTCAGCCGAAAATTTGCCAGCCCCGGTAAATCCATGTCAGCCATCACCATGTGGACCCAACTCTCTGTGTAGAGAAATCAACGAAGCACCAACATGCACATGCATGGAAGGTTATCACGGACAGCCTCCTTACTGCAGACCAGAATGCAGCAGTAACGAGGAATGTTCTTCCCACCTATCATGTCTAAACCAAAAATGCAAAGACTCTTGTCTGGGATCCTGTGGTAACAACGCTGAATGCAGAGTCATAAGTCACTCTCCAGTATGCTACTGCTCTTCTGGGTATACTGGCGATCCATTCACTGCATGCATCATGACGCCATTATCAGAACCACAATCAACGCCATGCTCCCCGTCTCCATGTGGTTCCAACGCAATTTGCAAAGAACGCAATAACGCGGGATCATGCAGCTGTGTAGAAGGATATCTTGGGAACCCCTACGAGGGTTGCAGACCGGAATGTGTGGTAAATACGGACTGTCCCACGAACAGAGCATGCGTCAACAACAAGTGCGCCGACCCCTGCCCCGGAAGCTGTGGCACGAGCGCCGAATGCCAAGTTGTCAATCATTTACCACTGTGTACATGCTTCGACGGGTATACCGGTGACCCATTTAGATATTGCGTATATCAAGGTAAGATATTGACATATACCTACTACAACAACAATTAAAATTTCATCAGTCACCTATCTTCACAATATCTGAATTCATTATTAATATGATAATATTGTTTATTTCAGAGCCGCAGTCTCCAGCAGTTGTCACTGATGTATGTTATCCATCACCGTGTGGGCCTAACAGTCAATGCAAAACGCTCAATGGTCAAGCAATCTGTTCTTGTTTGGCAGAATACACAGGTTCTCCACCAAACTGTAGACCAGAGTGTGTTGTGAGTTCAGAATGTTCTCCTGACAAGGCCTGTGTTGCAAAAAAGTGCTTCAACCCATGCCCTGGTCCCTGCGGCAGAAACACTGAATGCAAAGTGATAAACCACAGTCCCATATGTTCCTGCAAGGCCTTCTTCACCGGAGATCCGTTTACAATATGTAGTCGGATTAAGAGTAAATATAACTAATAATAACATGCTATTTGCCACGTAATTATATCAATTACTGTGTTAAAACATATACATTCTTTTGCAGTTGAAACAATCTCAGACGCAAAAAAAACATGCAATCCATCTCCGTGTGGTCCCAATGCTGAATGTCGCGATGTCGGTGGCAATCCATCATGTTCTTGTTCAGCTACATTCATTGGAAGCCCTCCGAATTGTCGACCGGAATGTACAGTTCATTCTGAATGCCCGAGTAATCGCGCTTGCATTAATTCAAAATGCAATGACCCTTGTCTTGGCTCATGTGGAATTTATGCAGCTTGTAACACCATAAATCATATTCCCATATGTACCTGCATTGAAGGTTATGCTGGCGATCCTTTCACGAGCTGCCGACCCAAACCTTTAGAAATTGAATACGTACAAACTGATGCTTGCTCTAATATACGATGTGGATCGAACGCCGAATGCATCGACGGTCAGTGTCAATGCTTCCCGGAATATCATGGAGATCCATATTTCAACTGTCGTCCAGAATGTGTCTTCAGCACTGACTGTGATCAAAGTAAAGCTTGCATTCAAAGGAAATGTGTGGATCCATGCATAGGAACATGTGGACAAAATGCAATATGTCAAGTACACAATCACATTCCGATGTGTAGTTGCAACAGCGGATTTACGGGGAATGCTTTTATACTGTGTAATCCCATTCGAGGTAATTATTTTTAAATCCAATAAAATCGTGTCGTTGGGGTCCCGTACCCGAAGGGTGCCAAACGGGTCCCTATTACTAAGCCACCGCTGTCCGTCCGTCCGTCCGTCCGTATGTCACCAGGCTGTATCTTATGAACCGTGATAGTTAGACAGATGAAATTTTCACAGATGATGTATTTATGTTGCCGCTATAACAACAACTACTAAAACAGAATAAAATTAATATTTAAACGGGCTCCCATACAACAATTCTTTCAATACCACATACTTATGAATGCACCTGGTAACGTACATGGAGTGTGAAAGTAGCCGCACCAATAACTTTGGAAACAAAATTTTGCTATGTAAAATCCAAACTATTTACTCCACACCATCCCTACATCCCTACCATTGTACGGTGGTATAGAACCCCTCGTGCGCGAGTTAGACTCGAACTTGACCGGTTTTGTTATTTATTGTATTCAATGCTAACGAAATATTTATCTATTTCAGTCCAAGAATCAGTGAATCCTTGTAGCTCTACTATTTGTGGCCCCAACAGTCAATGCAGAGAGATCCATAATCAACCTGTATGTTCCTGTTTGCCAACCTATTTGGGCATTCCGCCGGCATGCAGACCTGAGTGTGCTATTAGTTCGGAGTGCTCCCAAGATCGGGCGTGTATAAAACAAAAATGTGTCAACCCCTGCGTTGGTGCATGTGGATTAAGAGCAATATGCGAAGTCATCAATCATAATCCTATTTGCTCCTGTCCTCTTGGTCATACTGGAGATCCGTTCATGTCCTGTGGTTTTTTTGCAAGTAAGTGTAAAATGACAGTATACAATGGTGTAAAATTCAAGCCATTGAGTAGTTATCTCAACTAATGATGTATTATTATTTCAGGTACACCAGCAGTTATGATCAATCCTTGTCAGCCATCGCCTTGTGGCCCAAATTCAGTGTGTAGAGAAATCAACGAAAGTCCATCTTGCAGTTGTATGCCTGGATATCAAGGACAGCCACCATACTGTAAACCTGAATGTATAAGCAATAGTGAATGTCCGTCTAACTTGGCATGTATCAACCAGAAGTGTAAAAATCCATGTCCAGAATCCTGTGGATCAAATGCTGAATGTAGAGTGGTCAGTCACTCTGCCATGTGCGTGTGTCCTCAAGGCTACGGTGGAGATCCATTTACTCAATGCTCCGTGAGGCCCGCTATAGAGACTCTACAACCGTGTTCTCCATCCCCATGTGGACCAAACGCAATATGTAGAGAGCAAAACAAAGTGGGATCATGCACTTGTAACGAAGGATATTTTGGAGACCCGTATGAAGGATGTCGCCCAGAATGTGTTTTGGACTCTGATTGTGCAGGAAATAGAGCTTGCATTGGTAACAAGTGTCAAGATCCTTGTCCAGGAAGATGCGGTGAGAACGCGGAATGCAACACCGTCAATCATCTACCAACATGCATGTGTATCTCTGGTTATACTGGTGATCCACATCGACGCTGCAATGCAATTCCACGTAAGTATTTGCGCTATTATAAAATAAGTATTCAAGCATGGTTGTTCTACAGTAAAAACTAATCTGTAATTATAACTATTTCAGTACAATCGGAGTTGCCTACGAACCCGTGCTATCCAAATCCTTGTGGTCCAAATAGTCAATGCAGAGTTACAAACGAGCAAGCAGTTTGCACTTGTTTACCAAATTACCAGGGTCAACCTCCATCATGCAAACTTGAATGTGTTCTAAATTCCGGATGCCCCTCGGATAAAGCATGTGTTAATCAGAAATGTGTCAACCCATGCCCAGGACCATGCGGGCAAAATTCACAGTGTCGAGTTTTTAATCACAACCCAATATGCAGCTGCAATGAGGGGTATACGGGAGATGCGTTTACTAGATGTTCTCCCAAACCAGTGCCACAGCCATCGATTGAAGAGACAAGAGACCCGTGCGTGCCTTCTATTTGCGGCATGAACGCACAATGCCGAAACTATGGCGGACAGGCATCGTGCTCTTGTAATGCGGGATATTTCGGCAGTCCACCGAATTGCCGCCCAGAGTGCACAACCAATCAAGACTGCCAGAGCTCTCTTGCATGTATTAACGAACGTTGCACAGATCCTTGCCTAGGAGCATGTGGGCAAAATGCTCGGTGCTCAGTCATCAACCATGTCTCCATATGTACATGCATTGAGAGATTTAAGGGTGATCCTTTCACATTCTGTAAATTACAACCATTGCAAGGTAAATATTAGGGTATATTGGACAAGTCCTAATTATGTTCGACATATATCCGTATCGTTCAACCATACTATTCTGGTGATATCTTTTTAACGTATATTTTATTTTACAGAACTAACACCTGTGGATCCTTGTAACCCTTCACCGTGTGGTGCCAATGCCGAATGTAACAATGGCCAATGTACATGTATAGCGGAGTATCATGGTGACCCGTTCGTCGGATGCCGGCCGGAATGCACAGTTAGCAATGACTGTGATAGAAATCTAATATGTGTTAGGAAGAAATGTGTGAACCCATGTCCTGACACCTGCGGTATTAATGCACAATGCGAGGTCATAAATCATATACCTATGTGTAGCTGTCTCAAAGGATATACTGGGAACTCGTTTGTGTCATGCAATATTCTTCAAGGTGAGTATTATAAAGGGTTCTTTAACATTATTAGTACAAGTTGTATGTGTTACGGCTAAAGCTAGGTGTTAAACTAAACTTAAGTTTAGCCGACTAGTCATAAGATTGATTTCGAGCCTCGGCTAATGTCCGAAATAATGTTCATTGCGATAAATGATTTCAACATTAGTCGGCTAAACTGCAGTTTAGCCCCGACGCTGTTGAGGCTAAAGATGGGTGAGAAAATATGGTTGACATTAGCCGATTAAACTTAAGTTTATTTTTCAGTATACCTAGGCTAATTTTGAAAAATTACCGACTTAATCTGGAATAAGTGATGATAATGATTTGGTAGCCGTAAACACTGCGGTAGCTTAGGTGAACAACAAAAAATACTTATACTCGTCGTATTATAGTTTTTGTTGTTCTGACATGTTCTACCTAACACGAAGGATAAAGAGGGCTTCGCTTCGCTCACCCCCTTTACTCTTCACCTAAGCTACTGCAGTGTTTTGCCCTGATATCAGAATTAGATTTCTCATCTGAATAAAATCACCCTGCCCCGCTCCCCGCAGTAGCACGAATACTTCGTTTTCAACATTAGCTAACTAATGTCCAACATTAACCGAAACGAATCGGCTAATGTGCAGTCTAGCCGATTAAAGATGACATCCGTTATCACAAACGAAGATGACTTCGGACATTAGCCGAGGCTCGAAATTAATCTTAAGACTAGCCGGCTAAACTTAAGTTTAGTTTCACACCTAGCTTTAGCCGTAACATATGCATGAAATATAATGTTGTTTTTGAATATTGTTTAGAATTGTTTTTCACAGTATAGGTATTGATAAATTTATGACTTTCTATTTTAGCACCACAGCTTATCAATCCATGCACTCCCAGTCCATGTGGACCTAACAGCCAATGCCGGGAAAGCAATAATATAGCTGTATGTTCATGCATACCAGGATATTTAGGAAACCCGCCAACATGTAGACCTGAGTGCACGACAAGTTCAGAGTGTCCTCTTAATAAAGCGTGCAACAACCAGAAGTGTATAAATCCATGCAATGGTGCCTGCGGAGTTGCTTCACACTGTGAAGTAGTCAACCACAATCCCATTTGTTCTTGCCCTAATGGATATATCGGGGATCCATTCAGCAGATGTACACCAAAACGTAAGTTTAAGCTCATCGTATAAAATATTTTGTGTCATTTTCTTTTTCCTATAAAATTCACAATTTAAATCGATTGTTTTATTTGCAGCACTAGAACAGCCGCCTCAAGTGAACCCTTGTTTGCCATCGCCTTGTGGTCCAAACTCTATTTGTCAAATGATAAAAGAGACACCGTCATGTTCTTGCATGGCTCAATTTATCGGAGCCCCACCAAATTGTCGTCCGGAATGTGCTAGTAACAGTGAATGTGCCAGTAGCATGGCATGTATAAACAAGAAATGCGCTGATCCTTGCATAGGAGCTTGTGGTACTGATGCACAATGTCGTGTTGTTAGTCATACCCCCACCTGCGTATGCCCTTCGGGTTATAGAGGAGATCCCTTCGTATATTGTACCGTAGCACAAGACATAATGGCCGAGAGGCTAAAGCCGTGCTCGCCTTCACCATGTGGAAGCAACGCTATTTGTCGCGAACAGAATAATGCTGGTTCCTGTGTTTGTTCCTCTGGATACTTCGGAAATCCATACGAAGGGTGCAGACCCGAATGTACAGTGAATACGGATTGTGCATCAAACAGAGTTTGCCAGCAAAGCAGATGCCAAGATCCTTGTCCAGGAACATGCGCTATAAGCGCTCAATGTCAAGCAGTAAATCATGTACCAATCTGCACGTGTCTGTCAGGATACACAGGAAATCCATTCCATAATTGTTTGGTTGTGCAACGTAAGTAGTCCAGAAAATAATATCAAATCATAAACTTGTAGATTCGCATATAAAAAACCTATGATGTACAACATATTATTATTCTTTCAGAAACAGAGGCACCAACTAATCCATGTAACCCATCTCCATGCGGCCCAAATAGTGTCTGCAAAGTTTTAAATGAACAAGCCGTATGTAGTTGCCTCCCTGAATACCAAGGAGTTCCTCCCAACTGTAGACCTGAGTGTGTCGTCAGCTCTGAATGTCCAATCAATAGAGCTTGCTTAGCGTTGAAATGTAGCGATCCGTGTGTTGGAAAATGTGGACAAAATGCTAGATGCCACGTCATTAATCACAGTCCCATATGTTCCTGCATGGAAAGATACACCGGAGATCCATTCAGTCGCTGTTACCACATAATTGTGACAGCTCCACTGCAAGCAGTATCATCTAATCCGTGTTTGCCGTCACCATGTGGCACATTCAGTGAATGTCGGGAAGTAAACGGAATCCCGTCGTGCACCTGTATGCCAAACTACATCGGCGCTCCACCTGGGTGTCGCCCCGAGTGCACAATAAATGCTGATTGCTCCAGTAATTTGGCTTGCATCAATCAGAAGTGCAAGGATCCTTGTCCTGGTTCGTGTGGATTAAACGCTCAATGCACGATGCAGAATCATATGCCCATATGCACTTGTCTCTCAAATTACGCTGGCGATGCTTTCACACAATGTCGTCCAACAGGTAAATTGTACTGCTCACATAGATACTTCATCTAACTGACGACGATTAAAATAAACTATATTAAACAGAGATCTTTCATTTTCAGTAATAGAGCAAGATGTGGACCCCTGCAATCCTTCGCCTTGCGGAGCCAACGCTATTTGTGCTAATGGCCAATGTTCATGTCTTCCTGAATACCATGGCGATCCATACTATGAATGCAGGCCGGAATGCGTGCTCAACTCCGATTGTCAACAAGACAAGGCATGTCGAAGTAACAAATGCGTGAACCCCTGTAACGGTGTCTGTGCATCAAATGCTATATGCGAGGTCATCAACCACATTCCGATGTGCAGGTGTAGCGAGCGAATGACAGGAAGCGCATTTGTGCAATGTATTCCAATAATAGATGGTAAGTCGCAAGAAATCTCAATATGCACGCACATGTCGTACTTCCATAACATAATATGTTTAATGTATTGGGCCGAATGAATAAAGAAAAGTATCTTATTTTAATTCTAATATTTGAAGATTAGATCATTATTGATATGAGAAAATCATTAGGCCCATTGTCTAACTGTTCGAATCAAACTATTTCCAGTTCCGAAAGTACATCCGTGCCAACCAAGCCCTTGCGGTCCGAACAGTCAATGCAGAGATGTGAATGGTCAATCTGTATGTTCCTGTATCTCCGGATATCTTGGCAGTCCACCATCATGTAAGCCTGAATGCATCTTAAGTACCGATTGCAGTCCAAGTGAAGCATGCAGCAACCAGAAATGTATAAATCCATGCCAAGGAACTTGTGGGGTCGGGGCTAAATGCCAAATTATCAATCACAACCCCATATGCTCCTGTCCTACATCATACACGGGAGATCCTTTTACAAGATGTATAGCACAGGTATTTGAGCCTGAAGTTGTAAATCCATGCGTTCCATCGCCATGTGGGCGAAATTCTGTGTGTAAGGAGATAAATGACAATCCGTCGTGCTCTTGTCTTACTGGATACTTTGGATCACCACCTTATTGCAGACCAGAATGTGTAAGCAACTCAGAATGTTCAGGAAATATGGCATGTGTCAATCAAAAATGCATAGATCCCTGTGCAAGTACAGGTACATGTGGCATCAACTCTGAATGTCACGTGATAAGTCACTCGCCATCATGCACATGTGTGCCCGGCTTTACCGGCAATCCTTTCATTGAATGTCGCAGAATAGAAATTGTTCAGGAATATAGTTCGCCATGCCAACCATCTCCCTGTGGTGCTAATGCGATTTGTAAAGAACATAATGGGGCCGGATCTTGCACTTGTCAACCGGAATACTTTGGAAATCCTTACCAAGGTTGCAAGCCAGAGTGCATTGTGAATACAGACTGCCCATCTCACAAGGCTTGTTCACAAAACAAATGTCGCGACCCTTGCCCAGGAGCTTGTGCACCAAACGCTGTGTGCCAAGTTGTGAACCATGCCCCTTCTTGCTCTTGTGAGCGTGGATATACTGGAGACCCCTTCCGCTTTTGTTCACCTGAACGTAAGTTTATATTTGATTTCTATGTAACTTTTTGAGTAATGTATATTTTATGTTATCGTTTTAATTTTCGTATTTAATATGTTTTCAGCTGTCTTTGATACCCCTGTTGACGTTTGTCGTCCATCACCTTGCGGACCTAACAGTCAGTGTAAAGAGGTCAACAAACAGGCAGTATGTTCATGCATGTCAAATAACATTGGAGTACCACCCGCTTGCCGGCCAGAATGTGTCATTAGTACCGAGTGTCAACAGGACAAAGCCTGTATAAACCAGATATGTGTTAACCCATGCTTAGATGCGTGTGGTATAAATGCTGAGTGTAGAGTCATAAATCACAGTCCCTTATGTCACTGTAAAGCTCGTTACACTGGGGATCCCTTCACAAGATGCAATCCAATACCACGTGAGTATGATAATTATAATTCGAGTGCAACAGAATATAATACGAATACGATAATTATTCGATAAACGTTTATTTTTCATTCCAGCTCCTGTAGCTAACGCAGAGTTGGAACCGTATAGGAATCCCTGCCTACCTTCTCCTTGTGGACCTAATTCTCTCTGTCAAAACGCTGGAAGTATACCATCATGCTCCTGTATGCCCACGTACATCGGAAGCCCTCCTAATTGCAGACCAGAGTGTACAATAAATGCCGAATGTCCAAGCTCTCAGGCTTGCATTCAACAGAAGTGTCGAGATCCATGCCAAGGCTCATGTGGCATAAGTGCGATGTGCTCCGTCAGCCATCATACACCGATATGCACATGTCCTGAAGGCTTCATAGGAGATGCTTTCACTTCTTGCAGACCACGACCACAAGGTAAATATTTGTACATTATTTTTGTTATGAATTAATGCTTTTCAACACCAATAAAATTAAAACAATATTGATAACCTACAAAAAAATTGTTACAGAGGATATTGTACAGGATAAGTGCAACCCTTCTCCTTGTGGTCCTAACGCAGTCTGTAGAGGCGGACAATGTTCATGTGTCGAAGAGCATCAAGGAGATCCGTATATCGGTTGCCGACCAGAATGTGTGCTTAGCAACGATTGTCCACGAGACAGAGCATGTGTTAGAAACAAATGCATCAACCCATGCATAATAAACACCTGTGCTGCTAATGCAATTTGCGACGTCATAAATCATATCCCAATGTGTACCTGTCCGCAAGGAAATGCAGGAAATGCTTTCTATAACTGCGAACCCATTCATGTACCTGTGGTGACAAATCCATGCATTCCATCGCCATGTGGTCCCAACAGTCAGTGTTCGGAAGTAAATGGACAGGCCGTGTGTGCCTGCGTACCTGGATATAGAGGTAGTCCTCCATTGTGCCGGCCAGAGTGCGTGGTCAGCTCTGACTGTCTTCTTGACAAAGCGTGCAACAATCAGAAATGCATCAACCCTTGCGTGGGAATCTGCGGATTAGCAGCTAAATGTCAAATCGTTAAACACAATCCCATTTGCAGCTGTCCCTCAATGTATACCGGCGATCCATTTACAAGATGTTTACGATTCTGTGAGTATAGTTAGTAATCCTTTATCAGCTCTGTTGCACATTTCAATTAGGGGAAACTCAAATGATTTTATTTTTAGCGCCTCCTGTAGCAGATGAGAACCCTTGCACACCTTCACCTTGTGGAGCAAATTCTATATGCAAAGAAATTTCTGGAAGTCCATCCTGTACATGCATGCCAAATTTTATCGGTTCACCGCCAAATTGTAGGCCCGAGTGCACGAGCAACAGTGAATGCGCCTCAAACATGGCATGTATAAATCAGAAATGCAAAGACCCATGCATAAACGCGTGCGGATCAAACTCCCAATGCAGAACTATAAGTCATTCACCGATGTGTTTCTGCGATAGTGGATACAACGGGGATCCGTTCATAAGTTGTCAACTACATCAGACAAATATACAACAAATACCGAGACCTTGTGAACCTTCGCCTTGTGGATCTAATGCGATTTGCAAAGAGCAAAACTCAGCAGGATCTTGTACTTGTCTGCCCGACTATATTGGAAACCCATACGAGGGATGTCGGCCTGAGTGTACTGTCAACACGGATTGTAGCCCTAACAAGGCTTGTATTCGCAACAAGTGCCGGGATCCTTGCCCTGGTAGATGCGCCCAACTAGCTACTTGTGCTATCATCAATCATTTGCCTACATGCTCCTGTCCACAAGACTACACCGGTGACCCATACAGACTATGCAGTGTGCGAGAAGTTGTTCAAGAGCCGGTAACACCATGCGCACCAAGTCCATGTGGACCAAACAGTCTTTGTCGCCCAGTGAACGGTCAGAGCGTGTGTTCATGTATGCCGAATTACATCGGGTCCCCACCTGGATGTAGGCCTGAGTGCACAGTGAGTGCCGAATGCTCGATTGATAAAGCTTGTATCGACCAGAAATGTGTAGATCCATGCCCAGGTCATTGTGGCCAGAATGCTAATTGTAAAGTTGTTAATCACAGCCCAATTTGCTCATGCATCATTGGTTATAGAGGTGATCCGTTTATTCGCTGCGTGCCAGAACGTAAGTCAATCTCTACCAATATGTACTTTTTCTTATAGAACATCTTTCATTTCGAGCGTTCCCATATTATACTTTTATCTTATACTTTGTGTTTCTTTCAGCTCCGGTACAATATGAGCCAGAGCCATACAGAAACCCCTGTGTTCCGAACCCATGTGGTAACAATGCCATCTGCCGCGCTACCAATGGCTCTCCATCATGTAGTTGCATGCTGGAGTACCAGGGACTACCTCCGAACTGCAGGCCAGAATGTTCAATAAGCCAAGATTGTCCTTCAAATATGGCTTGTATAAATTTGAAATGTCGAGACCCATGCCCCGGAAGCTGTGGGCGAAATGCTGAATGCAGCGTATTCAACCATCTTCCGGCGTGTTCTTGCCCTCAGGGTTACACTGGTGATCCCTTCACCGAATGCTCTATCAGACCAGTACAAGGTGCCTATTCTATATTAAGAGTTTACTTGATTGGTCCATTGATGTTATCTATATTTAATGCTTATTCTTCTATATTAAATTTCTTTCAGATGATGCACAAAACATCGACCCATGCAATCCATCTCCCTGTGGATTTAACGCGCAATGCAGAGATAATGGAATTTGCGAATGTATAGGAGAGAATCAAGGGGATCCATACTTTGGATGCAAACCAGAATGCGTGTCAAATATGGAATGTCCAGCAGACAAGGTTTGCTCTAGAAACAAATGTCAAAATCCATGCATCGGTATGTGTGCCCAAACGGCACTGTGCAATGTCTACAACCATATTCCGATGTGTTCATGTCCAGAAGGAACATCCGGAAATGCTTTTATTGAATGCCATAAAGTTGAGAGTAAGTTTTCCTACTATAATTTCAAAGTATGTAAGAACTCTCAAACTCTCTAAAAACTTAGTTATATTTTTTATGTTCTTAGTCGCACAAACCAAACCCTGCAACCCAAGTCCATGCGGACAAAACAGTCAATGTAGAGAGATGAATAACCAAGCGGTCTGTTCGTGTCTTCCCACATACATCGGCAGTCCACCATCATGCCGACCAGAATGTGCTATCAGCGCCGAGTGTCCACTGAACGAAGCTTGTAACAATCAGAAATGCATTAACCCCTGTATCGGCACATGTGGCATCGGAGCAAGATGTGAAGTTGTGAAACACAACCCGATATGCTCTTGCCCTGCACAGTATACTGGCGACCCATTTTCACGCTGCAATCCTGACGGTAAGCAAATAGAATTAACAAACAAAGAGCACTTCTTTCAAAATATCATAAAACGTGTATATGAAGCGATCAATGTGTTTCCAGTCGCAACACCTCAACCGCCTATCGATCCATGTATACCGTCTCCTTGTGGTCCCCACTCGATATGCAAAGTCATCGGAGAATCTCCATCGTGCACTTGCCAACCGAGCTTCATTGGATCCCCGCCGAGCTGTCGACCAGAGTGCGTCAGCAACTCCGAGTGTCCACACAGCCTGGCGTGCCTCAACCAAAAGTGCAAAGATCCATGCCCTGGAAGTTGCGGATATAATGCTGACTGCAAAGTCATTAGTCACGCGCTCACCTGCTCTTGTTTATTTGGAATGACAGGAGATCCACTTGTATCTTGCAATCCTTTCAAAGGTGAATATTTCCTCACTAATTACCCGGCTATGGTAAAGCTAACAGGAGGGTTATTTACATGCTTTGCTGCTGCATACATATTGGAAGACATATTTAATATATGATTTTTGCAGATACCACGATTGACTATACTTCGCCATGCGAGCCTTCGCCTTGCGGTATAAATGCAGAGTGCACAGAGAGGAATGGCGCTGGAGCTTGCAAATGTATGGATACGTATATTGGTAACCCTTACGACGGATGTCGACCGGAATGTGTAATCAATAGCGACTGCCCACCGACACTGGCTTGTATGCAAAATAAGTGCAAAGATCCATGTCCAGGTGTTTGCGCTACTAATGGAATTTGTCAAATAATCAACCACCTACCTTCGTGCTATTGCCATCCAGGACTTACGGGCAATCCGTACTCATTCTGCACAGAAGTAGTTCAAGGTACGCACGAATCATAAGAAGCTAACATACGTTCTTCTATTACCCTTGAAATATAAAGGTATCTTATTATATCATATTTCTTACAGAGATTATAAAAGTGACACCGTGCACTCCTTCACCATGTGGTCCAAACAGTCAATGCCGTGAAGTCAATTACCAGGCGACATGTAGTTGTCTAGCTGATTTCATGGGCACTCCTCCGAACTGTCGTCCAGAATGTACCATCAACAGCGAATGTGCGATAAACAAAGCGTGTTTGAACCGCAAATGTGTTGATCCTTGTCTGAACCAGTGCGGACGCAACGCAGAATGCAGAGTGATTAGTCATAATCCAATATGCTCATGCCAAGACCGCTACACCGGAGATCCTTTTACTAACTGTGTTCAAAGTAAGATTTTTATTATTGCTACGGTGTGTGTCGTCTGATTCGTTAGAAGCCAATTAACTAACTTAACTTGTTTGTTACATAGTGCCGGTATCAATACCAACACCGGATGTGAATCCATGCCTGCCTTCGCCATGCGGACCAAATGCGCAATGTGAGGAGTATAATGGAAACGCCCGCTGTACCTGCCTACCCAACTACATTGGGGCTCCACCGCGGTGCAGGCCAGAATGCACAATAAGTTCTGAATGTAATGCTAACAGAGCTTGCATCAACAACAAGTGTTTAGACCCCTGCCCTGGAGCCTGCGGGAACAACGCGCAATGCAGTGTGATCAACCACTTACCAATTTGCTCTTGTCTGCAAAGTTACACTGGGGATCCTTTCATCAGTTGTTACCCCAACCCTCAAGGTAAGCAAACGACCATTTAATTATTTACCTATTAAGTTCTGCTGGCCCAACATATCTGCCGAATGTTGCATAGGTTTCATGCCTCACTTATTCATTGTTTCCAGACGTAGCAGCTTTAGATCCCTGCTCTCCTACCCCATGTGGCTCAAACGCCATATGTAGGGACGGTGTTTGTACCTGCATTCCAGAGTACCATGGCGATCCTTACTTTGGATGCAAACCGGAATGTGTATTGAATAACGACTGTCCAAGAGACAAAGCATGTATAAAGAACAAATGCGGTGATCCATGTATTGGGGCATGTAGTACCGAGGCTGTATGCCGAGTGTTTAACCATGTACCCATGTGCTCCTGCCCTCCGGGAACAACAGGATCTCCGTTTTATTCCTGCTCTCAGATTACAAGTATGTATCAAAACATTTTCTGATCAGCCACTTGTATTGCAGCTTATTAGTGCTCGCGTGTATATCAATCGTGGTTTCATTTCAGATCCCCTAGCTCCTATTAACTTATGCCAACCATCGCCGTGCGGGCCAAACAGTCAATGCAGAGAAGTTACTGGGCATGCTGTTTGCGTTTGCGTTCAAAGCTATATTGGAAACCCACCAAACTGCAGGCCAGAGTGCACCGTTAGCTCAGACTGCAAGCTATACCTAGCTTGCTCCAACCAGAAGTGCATTGACCCCTGTCCAGGAGCATGTGGTCGTAACGCGCAATGCATAGTTGTGAATCACAACCCCGTATGTTCTTGCTTGGCGGGATACTCTGGAGATCCCTTCTCTATATGCCAAATCATACGTAAGTATTGCAAAAGTAATCATTAGTACACAATAGGCGTAATTTCAAACTTAGTTATTTAATCATTTGTTGGGAGGCAGTAGCTCACGTCCGAAGGATATACTTGGAACCTACAGCCCTTCACGTCCTCCCGGGTAGTGCTAAGGAGCAACAAGTAAACACTAAAATTTCCAGGTTTTTGAAAGCGAACCTATCCAAATAAAGTGAAATCTAGAAAAACACGTGACATTGGCGAAATTGACCGCCATTAATTAAGAAATAATAATAAAGAAATATTAATAATAATTTGTTTATTCTTACAGCCGCAGCGCCTCCAGTAAAACAAAACCCATGTTTACCATCACCATGTGGACCGAACTCTCAATGCACAGAACAAGGAGATAACGCAGACTGCAGATGTTTGCCTGATTTCACTGGAACTCCGCCATTCTGCCGACCTGAATGTATAAGCAACAGCGAGTGTCCCTCAAACATGGCGTGTATAAATCGAAAGTGTAAAGATCCCTGTCCTGGTTCCTGTGGAGTCGAGGCAGAGTGCAGAGTTATCAGTCATACACCTATTTGTTTGTGTCCATACGGTTACACGGGAGACCCATTCCTGGAATGCAGGAAACAGCCTGCCGCGACGGAACTCGAACGTCCAACACCATGTGTGCCGTCCCCTTGTGGCTCAAACGCTGAATGCAGGGAACAAAATGGCGCCGGTTCCTGTTCTTGTATCGCTGGGTATTTTGGAAATCCCTATGATGCATGCAAACCGGAATGCGTTCTAAATTCAGACTGCCCAGCAAACCTCGCTTGTCGTCAGAACAAATGTTATGACCCATGCCCTGGCACGTGTGGCATAGGCGCTCTATGTCAAGTGATAAACCACTTTGCTTCCTGTATTTGTCCAGAAAACTATTATGGAGATCCATATAAAATCTGCGCCTACAAACCTCAAGGTTAGTATATATACAACTAGTATAGTTTTAACCATTTTTGTGGACACATAAGTAAGCAAAACGGGACGCGACCTGCGTAGATACGCTGGCACCGTGTCACCTTTCGGCAACCTCAGCCACAGCCGGCGCTGCGGCGGCAGCAGCAGAGTGTCTCAAAACCCGCAAATACGCCGCTCTCGGCGACGACTATTTGTTTATTCCGTTCGGCTTTGAGACCCTCGGGCCGTGGGGCTCTGACGCTCGAAGAGTCCTCAAAGACATCTCTAAGAGGCTCGTCGAAGCGTCAGGGGACCGCAGAGCTGGCGCCTACCTCGCTCAACGCATCAGTATTGCGATACAGCGAGGTAACAGTGCCAGCGTCTTGGGCACCCTCCCGCCCGGCAGTGAACTCAGGGAAATTTTTAATTTAGTTTAGTGCAGTTATAGTTTAGTTTTAGTTTATAATATGTAATAGGTAAAAACTGTTTCTAAAATTATTAAAATTATAATAGTAAGCAAAATAAATATTTATTCCAGATGAAATAACTGAGCCTTGCAATCCGTCTCCTTGTGGCCCGAACAGTCAATGTAAACCCAACATCGGCATAGCGATATGTACATGCTTATCAAGTTACCAAGGCTCTCCACCGATGTGTCGACCAGAGTGTACAATCAGCTCTGAGTGTCCTCTCGACAAGGTTTGCGAGAACCTCAAATGTGTCACGCCTTGTCCGACAGCTTGTGGTCTGAATACGGATTGCAGGGTGATAAAGCATAGTCCCATCTGTACCTGTAGACAAGGGTTTACAGGAGACCCATTGTCAAATTGCTACAAGCTTCCGGAGGCGAGGCCTGTGGAAATAGAAGGGATTAACCCATGTCTGCCATCCCCCTGTGGACCCAATTCACAGTGTAGAGACATCGGGGGAGTACCTTCATGTTCTTGCCTGAGTGGGTTTGTTAGCAGCCCACCGTTCTGTAAGCCTGAGTGCACAACCAACACGGACTGTAGCAACGATAAAGCATGTATCAACACCAAATGCCAAGATCCTTGTCAAGGGTCCTGTGGAGCGAATGCATTGTGCAAAGTCGTCAACCATACGCCGATGTGCTCGTGCTTGGAAGGATATCAGGGTGATCCATTCTTCTTGTGCAATATCAATCCACCAGGTAAGGATAATATTTGGTACAAAAATTCAATCAAACTGGATCTAAACCAGATTCAGATTGTCAATCAAACCCTCAATATGTGTCTTACCGACCACGATGAACAACATATCATTTTATTTTAAAGAACCACCACATCACATTGATCCCTGCTACCCATCGCCATGCGGAGTGAACGCTCAATGCAATGGGGGTGTTTGCACGTGCTTGCCCGAATACTTCGGTGACGCGTACCTGGGCTGCCGACCTGAATGCGTGCTGAGTACAGACTGCAGCAAAGACCGCGCGTGTCTCCGCTCCAAGTGCGTTGACCCCTGCAGGGACATGTGCGGGGAGAGCGCCCAGTGCTCAGTATACAATCATGTGGCTGTCTGTAGTTGCCCAGCTGAGATGACAGGCGATGCTTTTATTAGATGCGTGAGGATTGAAAGTATGTCAACTTTTTATATGGATTAACAAACGTTATAAAATCCTCATATAGGTGTCTGAAATTTTATCAATTTTGTATTTTTTTATTTCAGTACCAATTGGAAGACCATGTGACCCATCCCCATGTGGCCCTAATAGTGTCTGCAGGGAAGCCAATGGACAAGCAGTGTGTGCTTGTGTAGAAAGTTTCATAGGCAACCCACCAAACTGCCGACCTGAATGCATACAAAGCTCTGATTGTTCGCCATCGCAAGCTTGCATAAATCAGAAATGCCAAGATCCATGCCCAGGGTCATGTGGCGTTAATGCACTTTGTACAGTGATCAGCCATAATCCGATATGCAGTTGCCCAGAAAGATTAACTGGTTCTCCATTCGTTCAATGCTACGGTGAGGATTTATATTTATTACCGTGCCCAGTTTGTCTATTACTTTAGTTGCTATTTAAGTACTGTTACTTCTAACCCCGATGTTGTCCTTTGTATTGACTAAATGGCCTCAATTACTCAGTATTAGTGGTATGTATATCATTAAAATTCAATTCACGGTTCTGTTAAAATGCGTATTTAGCATTGTAATGCAGCTTTTGAAATGTTGGTATTCAAACAGAAGTATTTTATGTTTATTTGTTGTTTCCATGTCGCAGTTCAACCGATCGAAGAACCAACAAACCCATGCGTGCCCTCCCCTTGTGGACCAAACAGTATTTGCTCACCAAACGGTGACTCATACATCTGCTCCTGTCAGCCTTCTTTCGAAGGTACTCCACCGCAATGCAGGCGCGAATGCACATCCAGTGACGATTGCCCTTCAGACAGAGCCTGCATCAACTTCAAATGTAAAGACCCTTGTCCGGGCTCTTGTGGAATCAACACAATCTGTAGGGTCAGGCTCCATAGTCCTATGTGCTCTTGCCAAGACGGATACATAGGTGATCCATTCACTTCCTGTTTCCTAAAACCACAAGTAGTAGAGACAATTCATCCCTGCAACCCAACACCTTGTGGCTCGAACGCACGCTGCAAAGAGTCACGATATGGCGCAGCGGCTTGCATTTGCGAACCAGGATACATCGGAAATCCTTACGAAGCTTGCAGGCCAGAATGCGTAGTCAATTCTGACTGTCCATTCAACAAAGCGTGTTTGAAAAACAAATGCGACGATCCATGCCCAGGAGTTTGCGGATCAACAGCAGCATGCCAGGTCGTGAACCACGTCCCTTCATGCAATTGTGCACCTGGATATACTGGAAATCCCTATGCATATTGTCATATTATCTTTAACGAACCTGGTAAGTATCTCATAATGCAGAATATGCATATAAGGTTAGGTAAACAAAGTTAACCTCAAGATGTAACCTAGCACATTTAAATGTAACAAAATCTTTTTACAGAACCAGTTTCACAAGATACTTGTGTTCCGAACCCATGTGGAAGCAACACCGTGTGTATGAATAACAACGGCCATGTGTCATGTTCGTGTATGCCAGAATTCTTCGGTTCTCCACCAAACTGTCGGCCTGAATGTATCGTCAACTCCGAATGTGATGCCACGAAGAGCTGTGTGCGACAGAAATGTGTGAACCCTTGTGTTGGCGCTTGCGGTCAGAACGCTGAATGCAGAGTCATTAACCACGCGCCCTTATGCTCTTGTCCTATTGGATACCAAGGAGACCCGTTTGCTATTTGCTCTATCGTGCAAAGTAAGTATCATCCACCACGAATGACATACGAGTTCGAATATTCATATAATATTAAAGATTCTTGCGATTCTACAAATATACATAACGAATGCTATATATATCACATCTTTTTTTAGAACAACCAGCAAAAGTACACCCATGTGAACCATCTCCATGCGGACCCAACTCACTATGCCAAGCCGCAAATAGAGTGGCAGTTTGTACTTGCATGGACAATTTCATCGGTTCCCCTCCCAATTGCAGACCAGAATGTTCAGTTAACTCGGATTGTCAAAGCACAAAAGCGTGTATGAATCGGAGGTGTCAAGATCCATGCCAAGGAGCATGTGGCCTCCAAACTGTGTGCCAAGTGTACCAACATTCGGCTATATGCAGTTGCAAGGAAGGGTACACTGGCAATCCGTTCGAGAGCTGTCAGATCAAACAAAGCATCGGTAAGATTGATTAATTAAAAATGTTTGACTTGTCTACCAAAGCTAATCAAACATGTTTATTCGCAGAAACCACCCCCAGCGTATATGATAGATGCAACCCCAGCCCTTGCGGTTCAAATGCAGACTGCAACAATGGCCAGTGTACATGCAGATCAAACTACTTTGGCAATCCATATCTGAGTTGTCGGCCCGAATGCACACAAAACTCCGACTGCGTTCAAAGCCTGACATGTATCAACAACCGATGTGTCAACCCATGTGTGAACCTTTGTGGCCAGAATGCACTATGCGATGTTTATAATAACATTCCCATGTGTAGTTGTTCATCCAACACGACTGGCAATGCGTTCTTCTCTTGTATTCCAATTGGTGCAACACCAGAACGAAGAAACCCATGTGAGCCAACTCCATGCGGACCGTTCAGTGTGTGCCGCACCATGAACGAACAAGCCATGTGCTCCTGCCTGATCGGTTACGTCGGTGTGCCGCCTTCATGTAGGCCAGAATGTTTGGTTGACTCCGATTGCTCCAGCATCATGGCATGCTCCAACCAGAAATGTATTGAACCTTGTAGAGGCTCCTGTGGATTGAACGCCGAATGCAGAATCCATAACCACAAACCTATCTGCTACTGTAGAAATGGATTCACTGGTGATCCATTTACACAATGTATAGTTATAATGAGTAAGTGTATTTTTTCAGTACGATTACCTATGTAACCATATCGAAACAGCACAACAAAAACATGAACTTTATTTTTTTAGACGAACCACCACGAAGCTCACCTTGTGAACCATCGCCTTGCGGACCAAACTCTGTTTGTAGAGCTGTGGGAGACAGTCCGTCTTGTTCCTGTTTGAGCAGCTATATCGGGAATCCACCGTACTGCCGGCCTGAGTGCGTCACTAATAGTGAATGTTCCTACGACAAAGCTTGCAGCAACAATAAATGCTCTGATCCATGTGTTGGAGCTTGTGGTCGAAATGCTGACTGCCGTGTTATCAGTCACTCGCCTCAGTGTGTTTGTCAGTCGGGCTATGAAGGCGACTCATTCGATCAATGCGTACCGAAACGAGGTAAGGCGAACAATTGTGGAAGTAAAATAGATCGTCATAATCTACCACAAAATCTGAATTCGAATTATAAATGGCATCTTTTTCCAGCTACTACACAAAAACCTATGGACCCGATTAACCCTTGTCAGCCAAACCCATGTGGGCCAAACGCTGTATGCCAGGAACGAAATAATGTTGGTAGTTGCACTTGTATAACAGGTTACTTTGGAAATCCTTATGAAGGATGTCGACCTGAATGTGTAATTAATTCTGACTGTCCCGAATATCTATCATGCGTATCCAATAAATGTCAAGATCCCTGCCCTGGACTATGCGGTTCCAATGCTGAATGCAAGATGGTAAATCACATTCCTAAGTGCGTTTGCATCTTCGGATATATAGGTAACCCATACGAGAACTGCATTATTAGAGAAGGTAAGAAACTTTATACTTTTAATTAGTGAATAAATATTCACCCTTTAACTGAGTTCAGCGAGCGCGCTTCCCTTAATTCAATTATTTCAATGGTTTGCGGATATGAAAAGTTTTCACGTGTTTATTTATCTGTGTGCAATAAAGTATAAATGAAAATGAAATGAAATGAAATGAAAAGTTTCGATATTTTTTACTTTATTGCAGAAAAACCGCAAGACCCGTGTAATATATCTCCATGTGGACCATACAGCACCTGCAGGGCTCACAATAACCAAGCGATGTGCACGTGCTTCCCAGAATTCAAAGGATCGCCACCGAACTGTCGACCAGAATGCGTGACCAGTCCCGAGTGCCCCCTAAACAAAGCTTGCGTCAAACAAAAATGCGTTGATCCATGCGTAGGAACTTGTGGAGAAAATGCGCAGTGCAGTGTTCATCGGCATAGTCCGTACTGCATTTGCTTGCGGGGGTATGAGGGCGATCCATTTGTGAGATGTGCGAGAGAGAAGGTGAACGTGGCACCGGTATCGCCATGTGTGCCGAGTCCATGCGGACCGTTCTCTGTATGTCGCGATGTCGGTGGTTCAGCGGTATGCGGCTGCCAGACCGGTTATATTGGCGTGCCACCACGCTGCGGACCAGAGTGTTCCATCAACGAGGACTGTCCTAACAACAAGGCATGCGTCCGTGAGAAATGCTCCGACCCTTGCATCGGATCTTGTGGATCGAACACTGATTGTAGGGCTATGAATCATCTTGCGATTTGTACTTGCATGACAGGCTACCGTGGTGACCCATTCGTGGGCTGTTATGTATATGAAGGTAAGTGTGCAGAAATCTCAGTTAGTAAAATATGCTTATTGACTATTGATTATTCAGTTAGCTTATCTAAAATTGGACTTTTGTTTTGTTATAGAACCTCTGCAAACACCTATAGATCCATGTGCAAATAACCCATGCGGAATAAACGCTATTTGCAATAAAGGAACATGCTCATGTCTTTCTGAATATCACGGAAACCCGTCTATAGAATGTAGACCGGAGTGTACAACTGACAACGATTGCTCGAAACAACTATCATGTGCAAACAACAAATGTATTAACCCGTGTCGAAACGCTTGCGGACAAGATGCCATTTGTAATGTTTATAATCACATAGCAATATGTGAATGTCCTGCACCGTTGCAAGGCGATCCCTTTATTGCCTGCCGACGAGTCATTGGTAAATATAATCTTAATTCACCATCTATTTGCTCACAAAAAGGCAATATTTTATTAAATGCTAATTTATCGTCGTCAAGCAGCACCTGCAGAAACCGATCCATGCGTGCCCAACCCCTGTGGACCGAACAGCATCTGTCGCGCTGCCGGCACGGTGGCGCACTGCTCCTGCCGGCCGGCGACGGAGGCCGCTCCGCCCGCCTGCCGGCCCGAGTGCAGGCAGGACGGGGACTGCGCCCGCGATCGCGCCTGCCGCTCCGGCCGGTGCGTCGACCCCTGCCCTGGAGCCTGCGGCGCGAGAGCCACCTGCCGCCCCTTGAATCACGCGCCCAGTTGCACCTGCCCACCCGGCCACATCGGAGATCCATACGTACGCTGCGTGCCAGGTAAATATGATTACTCCCCTGGTCACGGCAACGATATGTCCCATAAAATTTATTGGTACTAATTAAATTAAAAAATTCTGCAGCTTTGGAGACTGAACCTAAACAGTCGTCGCCATGTCGGGATTGCGGAGCTAACGCGGATTGCGTGGACAGTCAATGCCAGTGTAGAGCCAACTACTTCGGACAGCCTCCGTCCTGCCGCTACGAATGTGCCAGCTCCGGCGAGTGCTCCTGGCACCTTACGTGCGTCAACCGGCGCTGCGTAGACCCGTGCCCAGGCGCCTGCGGTCCAGGCGCCACGTGCTCGCCCGTCGCGCACGAACCTCGCTGCGCCTGCCCGCCCCACACCACAGGAAACCCTGTCGTACAATGTCGAGCCGTCGCAACATTCCGTAAGACAAAAACAGGACGATCGCTTTTTGTTTATTTACGGACGAAGCCATTTATATTGCTAGTCCTGAAAGACGTAGGATAGGGTGTAATGTGGCTGTCTGTGTTGTTGCATTTAAAACTTAGGCATGGGTTTTACTTGTGAAACTTGGATTGTCACTTACTTTTTGTTGATCAGTGTTCAAGGGCTTTGGAACAAAAGCTTATTTGAGTTTGCTACATCCCGATACGTTGTTCAGTGTCATGGAATACATTGTTTTTTAATGTTACTTTGCAGAAATTCCAACGAACGATCCTTGCACGCCTTCACCCTGTGGTCCAGGTGCCTTGTGCCGCTCGAGAGGAACGCAATATAGTTGTGAATGTGAGCCGGGACTGAGAGGCGACCCCTACACTCGCTGCCGACCAGAGTGTCTGGCCGACTCGGACTGTCCGCTGTCAAGAGCCTGTATTCGCTCACACTGCCGGGACCCTTGCGAGGGAACCTGCGGTGTTGGCGCCGAGTGCGAGACTGTCAATCATATTCCACTATGCTCATGTCCGGAAGGAACAAGAGGAAACGCTTTCGAAAGATGTGACATTATCAAACAAGGTAATTTATTTCCTTATAATCCAAAACCCTACATATCCCTTAGTTTCAATTAGAAAGATTTTCAAGATAATTTTAAGCTAGCAATCAACTAATCAATATGGACGGCGCGAAACATGTATGCCAGAAGCCCTTAATCTGCCCCTACGACTCTGGGGATAAGGCATTCGTGCTAAATACAAGAATTCAATTGCAGCTCCACCCTGCACCCCCTCGCCGTGCGGCCCCGGCGCCATCTGCACAGTGGTCGGCGTCGTCGCCGAGTGCTCCTGCCCCGCGGGCACACAGGGCGACGCCGCCGCCGCCGGCTGCCGGCCCGAGTGCGTCGTTAGCTCGGAGTGCCCGCGCGACCGCGCTTGCGTACGCAACAAGTGCGTCGACCCCTGCCGCGGCGCGTGTGGCAACGCAGCGCTCTGCCGCGTCATAGATCACGCGCCCATCTGCTCTTGCCCGTTGGGAACGTCCGGAGATCCCTTCTTGGACTGCCGCCCAGTGAAAGGTATGCATCACCATCAAGCAAATGCGGTTGTATTTTAACTGGTATTAATGATCTACTAATTTGAAAGTACTTGCTGTTTTGCACTGAATGTTGACATGACATGCTGTAAAGTATGTAGCTATGTAATAGCTCATTCCTCGTGGTTATTTTTAACAGACCAATCGCCGTCTGTTTTCAACCCCTGCGACCCGAACCCATGCGGACCGCATGGAACTTGTCGCGACGGCTTCTGCACCTATCCCGAGTGTGTGGTGAACGACGACTGCCCCGGAAACCGAGCGTGCATCAACCGAAAGTGCGGCGACCCTTGCGTCGGCGCGTGCGGTCTCAACGCGGTGTGCTCGGTGGTGCGGCACGCGGCTGTGTGCTCATGCCCCGGCGGATACGCCGGCGCGGCGGAGGTGCGCTGCGAGCCCGTAGCATTCACGTCCGAGCCTGAATGTATTCGCGATGACCAATGTACAGACAGCACCGCCTGCGTGGACCAACGATGCTCGCCGCTGTGCGCGCCCGGCAACTGCGGCCTTAACGCTCGCTGCCTGGCTCGTCAACACAGAGCTCACTGCGCGTGTCTACCTGGATTCGAAGGCAACGCTTACACCGGCTGCTACTCAGGTAAATTGTTTGATTCAGAATTCACGTAAGGCTCATACGTCTGCATTATTCTGTCCAGACTTGCCGCGGAGATCGCAGTGGTTTTAATCATGTCTATTTCTTTTCCAGTTGAATGTCACAGCAACAACGACTGTCCCGAGGACGAAAGCTGCGAGGCTGGATCATGCGTCAAAGTCTGTTCGCGCGTACGTTGTGGGCCAGAAGCCCACTGCGTGGCCCGCGGACACGCCTCCACCTGCGAATGCGATTCTGGCGCCCAAGGCAACCCTTGGACAGGCTGCCGCAGGGCGGAATGCCTCGCTGACGAAGAGTGCGCATCGTGGCTGGCCTGTAGATCTGGTACTTGCCAAGACCCATGCCCTGGCGCATGCGCACCAGGTGCCACTTGCACCGTGACTCGCCACCGTCCTAACTGTGCCTGCCCACGCGGCACAGAAGGCAACCCTCAAGTTGAATGTCATCCAGGTAGGCCATTTATTTTAATTTTGATGATGTTAAAAGCAAAATATTTTTAAACACATTCATTCTTAACTGCAGATACCTCATACCTTTTAAGCCATCAAATACTAAGATCAAAATCTGAAGCTAAGATTCAACATGTGTCCCCAACATTTAAACAACCTTAACCTTCCTCTCAACTTAACAGTGGAGCAGGACGAGTGTTCCCGTGACGCAGAATGCGGACCCGATCTGGCCTGCCTTAGCGGGCGCTGCCGCAGTCCCTGCGACGAACGGTCGTGCGGCGCGCGTGCGGTCTGCCGCGTCGCCAACTCGCTGCCGTTCCGGACGCTGGTGTGCGAGTGCCCTAAGCCGCTCACCGGCGACGCTTCGGTGGAATGCAATCCGAGTAAGTGGCAGCGTGTGGACTGAGAAACAAAAACTTGACAGGTTTTGAACGTACAAGAATAAGTCCTGCAGAAGATCTGTTTCAAAATGAATTAATTAATTGCCAAAGGGTCTTACTAAAAATCTTTTTAGTAACACCCTCATTGATTTTATCTGGTATTTTTTATGAAACTGTTTCCTCTTTGATGAAAATCATAGATTCTGTCCGCACGGCAGAAACTTATTCTCTTGATTTCATATCTAAATCAAATATAACGAACTCTAAAATATTTCTCTTCATATAGTGCAGAGAGTGTACACCGTCGTCGTGAATTCCGTGACCCTTGATATTTAAAATCAATGCTTCGACGAGAATGGTACAAAAATGAAGATGAGGTTCGTAAATGATACAAAAATGTACAGAAACTGGGCGGATATGTATAACTATGTACATATAATTACACCTGAAAATAAATGTGCACCCAAATCTTATCTTATAAGTTTCTGTCTCTTCTTGTACTCTATAACCTTGTACCTCCTATCTGACAAAACCTGAAATCGAACAGTGTGTTTCTTACCTGCGTTCCAGCACCGATGACCAAATGATATGAAAGTATGCTTGTCTACTGCCACGCGCGTTCGAGATTAGGGATGTTGAATGGTTAATCGATTCTACTTTTAATAAGTGTCAAATCAATTTCTTTTGACATGACTTAATATTTACTACCTATTCCATTCATCAATCCTTTCTCAAGCGCTATACTAGTCTAGTCCACTCACCATCGCGATGTGTTGCAGGAGAGCAATGCGTGGAGGACTCTGCGTGCCTCTCCGAGGAGCGCTGCGTCAGCGGGCGGTGCGAGCCGGTGTGCGTGCGCGACACTTGCGGCGTCGGCGCAGAATGCCGCGCAGCGCTGCACCGTGCAACATGCGCGTGCGTGCCGCCGCTGCAAGGGAACCCCTATGATGCCTGCACGCCCGGTAAGTTGACGCCTATTGACAATGATAGCGAAAATTTATTAAAATCTGAACAGCAAATACGGTAGTAAGATATGTAGGCTTTGATTTATGTGTCAGTTTCAAAGTATCCTAGACATTTTAGTGAATTTACTTATGACAACAGTTTAGCAAATAATAAACCGTCAAACTGGCAAAGTTATACCAAGGGACAATTATTTCTGCCTAAAGATATTCCAAATTTCTTTGTTACTGTAGATATTTACATATACTTAGCAATCGCAATTTTTTGCCACTTCTCTACATTGGACCACTGTGGGAGAAGCAGGGCGAAAAAACTCCCACAGACTGATTTTTAGATCTCTTTTAAAAATTGCTCATGCTTATCTAATACATATATTATAATATGAATTATCATAATTAATAAGCGGGAATAAATAATTAAGAAAATTATTAACAGCAAGGTCTGTGCTGAGCCAGATTAACCCCACACAGTCCCGTCATTTGAGTAATCTTGAAAATTGTAAAATCCCTTTTTCGACAAAGTCGCTTTAACAGGGTTTTTAAATTGCTCCAATGGCAATTTCAAGATCTCCAGAGAGAGGTATCTTGTTGTAGTAGAGACCCTTGACTGAGAGAGACTGACTGGGGCGCAAGTAGTGATTATTTCTTAGGTTAACATTACAGCTATCGCTAAGTTTGGAAAATGTTGTAAAGTTCTAGTACATTATATTGTCGAAAATAAATTGACTAGCTGCAGTTAGTATGTCAATTTATTTAAAAAGCTCTCTTAAGGAGTCTGTGCATTTTAAATTATAAATTCCTCGAATATCTCTTTTCTGTCAAATAAAAATAGTTTGAATATCCGCTGCATGCCCCCACAACAAGATACCATAGGACATGATACTATGAAAGTAACCAAAATATACTAGCCTAGATGTAGCCACATCCGTGGTTTGTCTGATGTTCTTAGCAGCGTAAGCCGCAGAACTTAATTTACCAGCTAATTTATCTATGTGGGGTCCCCACTGCAATTAGCTATCAATAGTTATTCCAAGAAACTTCGTGTCATTTACTAATTTTAACGTGCTGCTGTCTAACACTAAACTGGTCTCAACTTGCCTGAAATTTGGAAGTGAGAATTTGATACATTTGGTTTTACCAGCATTTAACAATAAATTATGAATTGTGAACCAATTCAAGGTTAAACACAATACTTCATTAACATCATCAAAATCTTCTTATTGTCTTTCAAATTTTAAGACCAGTAAAGTATCATCAGCAAACAAAACTATGTCAGTCAATTTCTCCACCTTGAAAGGCAGATCCTTAATATGTACCAGGAATAAGAAAGGGCCTAATATGGAACCTTGTGGAACGCCAATTTTTCACTCCCGATCCATCAGATTTAACGCCGTTGACTTCTGCCACTTGAATTTTATTGCTTAGGTATGATCTTAGTATGGGCGAGATGGGCGTCCTTAGCGTTGATCCGCAACCCATCTAGGAGAAGGAAACTCCAAAATTAAACCAAGACCCGGAATGTAGTATCCGTTAGGCGCAAATTTGATTAAACAAATTGCGGCAACTGCGATAGTTGATATCAGAGTAGGATATCAACGTAGGGCGGCAGCGGAGGAATGTCTAACACATCAACGGCGGCACCCACAGGCCGAGTAAGTAGGCCACTACTTGCCTGCCAACCCGCACTGGACGAGCGTGGTGGGTTAAATGTCCACACCTTTCCCCCATAATGAATTCCCACAACCCAAGGCCCAGGCCCCTAGTCCCCGGCAGTCCTGGCTACGACGGTGTGCCAGTAACTTCTGGAGTGGGGGGTGCTAAGAATCCCCGGGTGAGATCTTACCGTCACACGACCACGGCTACGAAAACTGACTCCGAAAACACACTCAATCTAATAACATATAATGTAAAAACTTTAAGATTAGAAGAAAAACTAATAGAACTTGAAAATGCTTTAGAACATATATCATGGGATATTATTGGTTTATCTGAGGTGAGGAGAGAAGGAGATGATACATTAGAAAGAAAAGAAAACATTTTCTTCTATTATGGAAAAGCTGGAGGCCTGTTTGGAGTAGGCTTTTGGTCGCAAAGCGTTGGGCCAATAATATAATGGAGTTTAAGGCCTACTCTGACCGTATAGCCGTGCTTAAATTCAGAGTCACAGAGGATAAAGTATTAACCGTTGTTCAAACCTACGCTCCTAAGTCCTACATCAGCCCATCCGGACGAAGAGATATAATCATTCTACGACCTCCTCGGTATGGTTTGTAATGAGAACCGAGGACGCTGGACCACAGTCATAGGTGACTTCAATGCAAAGATTGGACCAAGACTTGACAAAGACAACTGTCACTTGCAGTGACCGCACGGCCTCGGCACCCGAAACCCACGAGGTACACGCCTCATCCGTTTTGCTCTTGGACAAAATTTTGCTATCAGCAACAACCTTCTTCTACAAAAAGCCGCAAAGAAGGTGGACCTGGATTTCATCAGATGGTCGCGTGAAAAACGAAATTGATTTTGCCCTCATCTCAGATCAATAAATAGTTCACGACGTCAGCGTAATTAATAATATCAAATTTGCCTCTGATCACAGACCACTCCGCACCAAATTGGTTTTTGATGCAAAACAACACCGCCTGAAATTATTTAAGAGCCGAACTAGACATTTGAACAGAAATACTTTGATGGCTAATGCAGACCAGTTCCAATTAGAACTCAAAAATAGTTTTGGATTGCTACAAAATATTGATAAAGATGATGTGCAGGAACATTACATAAATATTCAACAGTGTGTAAGAAAAGCAAGCAATACAATTAAACAAACAAAACCAAAACTTAAAAATCTTGAACAGATACATTACAGCTTATTAATAAACGACATGACTACAAAGATGATAGAAGCGGTGAAGAATATAGACTGCTGGATAGAAAAGTAAAAAGATCAATAAGGCGAGATATTAGACAATATAACACAAAGCAAGTACAAACAGCGTTAGAAAATAATAAATCCCTCAAAATTGCTAAAAAACGAATTTCACAAAACAAATCATGGATCACTTGCCTAAAAGACACGAACGGAAATAAACAGAGGGACAGGACCAAAATTATAAATATTTGCACTAACTTCTACCAGAACCTGTACACTAGAATGACGAATACAACCGAACAAGAACCTGCTTCAGCATTCTGTTGCCCTGATAACATACAACCAATCACTGGCTATGAGGTTCATTGCGCCCTTCGCTCAATGAAGTTCAATAAGAGTCCGGGCCACGACGGCATATCAACAGAAGTGTTGAAGTTGGGCGAACCCATTTTACTACCACACGTCACGAACTTTTTCAACTCTCTAATGCATACCGGACGATTTCCAGTCAACATGTGCCACTCGGAAATCATACTCCTTCACAAAAAAGGCGAGCGATCAGATATCGGCAACTACCGTCCTATCAGCCTTACATCCCACCTGTATAAGGCTTTTATCAAAGTGATAGAGCGCCGCATATCTGGTCTACTCGACCAAGCTCAACCACCCGAGCAGGCTGGGTTTCGACCCGGTATGTCGACCTCAGATCATCTCCATACACTGAACCAGATTATTGAGAAGTATCACGAATATAACCTCCCTCTATATAATGCCTTCGTCGACTACTCAAAGGCATTTGATAGTTTGACACACACATCCATATTTACAGCACTCCATAATCAAGATATAAATACACACTACATCAGCCTCATCAAGGAAATTTATGGAAACAGTATAGCATCAATTAAATTACAGTTTCCGGGTCCATCATTTCCAATTGAAAGAGGCGTCAAGCAGGTCGATCCTCTCTCCCCTAAACTTTTTACGAGCGTGTTGGAAGAGGTCTTCAAGACACTAGAGCCAGATTGGGAGAGCAGGGGTATAGACATCGCCGGGGCGAAGCTTAAACCTTCGTTTCGCCGATGATACAGTCCTGTTTTCCAATTCACCTTCTGAGCTACAAACTATGCTGTAACAACTCAGCCATGCAAGCCTCGAGGTTGGACTTAGCATGAACATGTCAAAAACCAAGGTCATGTCTAACAGCAAGGAGCATGCGGTAGACGTTGATGGGGTGAGAATTGCATATGTCCAGGAATATATCTCTCTAGGCCAAGCAGAGACTGTTTAGTCTCTTTCCAGGAGGGACAAGACAAGGAAGACGCGTCGACAATGCCTGGAAGAGCTTTTGGTCTATGAAGGGACAACTTCCGTTGTCCCTGAAACGCAAGCTCATGGGCATGTGCATTCTTCCCATCCTTACCTACGGAGCCCAAACCTGGTCTTTGACTGACGCGCAAAGGTTCAAACTCGGGGTTTGCCAGAGAAACATGGAGCGCAGTATTCTCGGTGTTCGGCTTTTAGACCGGATCCGGAATACAGAGCTGCGCTCCCGAACAAAGATAAAAGATGAAGCTCAGAAGGCTGCCCAACTAAAATGGGACTGGGCCGGCCATGTTGCTCGGATGCTGCCGAATAGCTGGGCTAAGAGAGCCACAGACTGGCTCCCAGAAAATGCAAAGAGAAAGCGAGGCCGACCCAGGAAGAGATGGAGTGATGAGTTGGTTCTATGGGACAAGGAGTGGAGGGAGACCGCTCAGGATCGGATAGAGTGGAAAAGGGGGAGAGAGACCTTTGCCCAGCAGTGGGACATGGTGGGCTCGTAATAATAATAATAATGATCTTAGTAGATCCAACGCTTTATTTCTGACTCCGTAATGATTTAATTTCATTGGTAGAGTACCATGATTAACCGAATCAAATGCCTTCGAGAGATCGCAAACAACACAGATAGCATCCTGTGCGACTTCCCATGCAGAATAAATATGAGATATAAGGGTCCGTATTCGATTAACCCCAAATGAAACCGTATTGTTTGGTGTGGAGTTGTTTTGTACGGTTGAAGTGTGAGAGCATTTGATTAAGTATAATCTTTTAAAAAATCTGAAGGATCACCCTTGTCTCCCGACTTGAACAGAGGTATCAGTTTACTGTGTTTCATGGGGTCTGGGAAAGCGTCAACACATTTATTAAATATATAATCTAGGTTTGGGGCTATAAATAGTATTATTGAACCAATGACTTTGACTGATATACCCCACAGGTCTTCAGTATTTTTAAGTTAAGTAATCTATACGTTTTGACGATATCCTGAGGATATACATGATTAAATTTAAAATCTACATAACTGATGCTAGTATTGATATTCCACATGTCTGTTGTGCTGTTTTCTAACAAAGTCTCTGCTTCACATGGAGATGAATTTAGACGCTCTGTTGTTGTGAGTTAGGGTACATTGGTGAAGCATGTTTCAAAAGCTCCAGCTACCTCAGCGTTGGATTTAACAACATCATCACCTATCTTTAAGCAAAAACCATTGTCCCTTGGTATAACTTTGCCAGTTGCACGGTTTATGATTTGCCGAACCGTTTTCATTAAATTGTTTGAATTTATTATTTTTCTATTAATGTGCAAAGTTTTTGCAGTCCTACAAACCAACTTAAAAGTTTTGAAATATTTTTTAACATAGTCATGAAATTTTCTATTAAAGTTATAGGTTTTTTGTTCATAAAGGTCATACAAGATAGCTCTACTTTTACGAATTCAAAATGTTGCCCAGTCATTAAATTTATATTTACCGTTGTTGGCACTGACTTTCCTTAATTTAAAACTTTATCGAATTCTGTTTGGATAATGTTGAAGGAGTCAGAATACCTATAGATTTTGTTCGGGTTCTGTTCATCAAAATCCGGTTCTGGCAAATTTATATCTAAGTTTTTCATATACGTCTCTAGTCTATAGGATGTAATAGGCCTATTAAATGATGGATCAGGCTTATTTTTACTAGCAATTGAAAATGAAAGTGTTTGACCACTGTGATCGGAAGGTAAGCAGTTAATTACATTTTAGTATAATATTAAGGAACACCTTATCAGCTATTAATTTTAGCATGCAAATATTGAGTTTGGTCAAAAACAACAATGATACATTAACATTATAATAATAACAATAAAAATACAAAAATACCACTACCACTCCTGTACCAAACTCAGTATAATAACAATGATGATATGTCGACATCAACTATCAATTAATGACATTTATGATTAAGGAATTCATCAATTGAGTAAAAACATTTTGTCATTAACCATTTTATCTACACACATATCATAAACCCTCTTTTCATAAAACCTCACGTTACGACCAGCATAATGATACACTTCTCGGTAAAAACTGATTTCTTATCCGAATATTGATCATTATGACCATAATGTACCAAAATTTGTCAAATTATGACATTCAAATTTCGAGCGCCGACGCCCGCCTGCGTGCCGCCCCTAGTTTGACTGTGAAATTGGTACTACATAACAAGCTAAACAACTGAAAATCAATGATCAATGCCACAATGCCGGTCGAACATGCGGTTCCTGAACACATCAAAGAGAGCTTATGATATGTGTGTAGATAAACTAGTGTATGTAACTGTACATAATTAGGCATTAAAACTCTCGAGTGATATTATTATGAATCTCGAGTATTAATGCCCTCCATTATGTAGCAGTCACATAAACTACTATTAACTTATCCGTCTTAAACCTATTAACTGGTAGCTGTTTTATGTGCTCAGGTATCTTATTACAAATTTCGATACACATTGCAGAACAATTTTTCATATATAGCGATGTTCTTGGAATATGGTTATATACTAATCTAGTCGAGTTTTTCCCGGGTACTTTTCCTGAGCCGTTATAAATAATTGTGGGTCGGTTTTTACAAATTTTCCCACTTCAATATATTTAACTTTATGAACATGGGGGCTATACCGCACGCACCACCGAACGGTACGTACACATTTTTTTTGTGCAATGAAGACATCATTTTTGTACGCACCGTTTCCCCAAATCACGAGACGATATCGTAAAACAGACTCCACATAACCGTAATACGCAATAAGGGCAGTGTTTTTATTCGATGTTTTACGAAGTCTGGTTACCAATATAAATCTTTTTTTTACGTACTTTGTCATTGTAAGATTTCCAATTTAAATGTCGATCTATATTAATACCTAAAAATGTCACATTATCAGCCTCCTCTAGAATTTGTCCATTATAATTTATGTTTAAAGTAATGTCTATATTATCTATATTATCTGTCAAAATTATTAAAATTAATAAACATTGTTTTACTTAAATTGAACTGTAGATTATTATTATTAAAACATTGAATTATGTCTGTGATTGCAGCATTAATGTCAGACTCATGAAGAAAAATGTCATCATCAATTTTACGGGTAATGTTTATTTATATTTTGTCCGCAAACAAAATGCAGCTATGATTTGTCACCTCAGATATGTCATTAAAATGAAGTAAAAATAGCAGAGGTCCAAGAACACTGCCTTGTGGGACTCCGAATTTGTTCAATTGAAGATTTATAGCTATTTTCTTCATTTATTTTTGTCATTTATTCTACTTACTTCTACAAACTGTAACCGATTACTCAAATAGGATTTCATCCAATCCAGTGCAGGGCCTCTTATGCCATTTGCTACGAGTTTGGACATCAGTAGGTTATGTGCAACGAAGTCGAACGCTTTCGACATGTCAAAAAAGAGAACAGCACTAATTTTTTTAATGTCTACGTTATGTACAATTCCATCGACAAGTTTGAAAGCTGCCAATGTCGTAGATTTATGTTTTTTGTTTTTGCATGTTAAAGCGACTTTGTCGAAAAAGAGATTTTACAATGTTCAAGAATACCTAAATGACAGGACTGTATGGGCTTAATCTAGTTCAACATAGACCTTGTTGTTATTAATTTTGTAATTATTAATTATTGCTTATGAATCGTAATAATACATTTTTTTATATTTGTATTAGTTAAGCAATATGTGGGAGGTTCTACGCCCTTCTCTACATTAGACAAGAGTCAAAAAATTACGTTTATAATTATATAATTATAATATGTCTATACTTAGTAATTATATAATTACTAAGTATAGACATTTACATATGTAAATGTCTACAGTAATAAAGAACTTGATTTGAAGACTTTGATTTTGGCATGTATTTTTCCTTATCCATAAAAATTATATAACTCAGCGATTCACGTAATTATTATCCACTATAAAGCTTTCTAATAGCCGCAATCTTTGGAACGAAGGCGCTTCCGACTCAACGCTAAATATGATAATGTCCCCAGGAGTGAAAGAAGCGGAATGTGTATCCGACTCTGAGTGCGGTTCGGCGGAGGCGTGCGTGAACCGGCGCTGTGTACCTGCGTGCGCGGGTGCGTGCGGCGCCGGTGCGCTATGCGAGGCGGATCGCCACCGCGCGCGCTGCGTCTGCCCACCCGGCACTGCAGGCGACCCCGCCACGAACTGCTTCATGCGTAAGTTAACAACTTCTTTCATCACTAAGGATACAAAATATAACCCATATTTCACAATGACACATAGCTACATATGGAGTGATACCAACAAATGGATGTTGCATCTAAAACAATTATTTATTTTTCAGCAATGTGTACAAGCGATGACAACTGCCCCTTCGACAAGTCCTGCGTTAACCAATACTGCCAAGACCCCTGCACTCTCGGCTCACCTTGTGGCCGTGGAGCGTTATGCGAAGCCATGGCCCACACCGCGACTTGCCGCTGCCCGGCCGGCTCACAGGGCGACGCTAGACGCGCCTGCGTGCCTGCCGTCTGCCACTATGACGAGGACTGCGATGATACGCAACTGTGCGACCGATTGAACCGAGTCTGTCGTCCGGCGTGTACGGACGACGCGTGCGCGCCAGGAGCTCAGTGCAGCGCGCGCGCCCACCGCGCCCAGTGCACGTGTCCGCCCGACCGCGCCGGCGACGCATACGTGCGCGGCTGCGCAGACAGACCATTGCCCACGAACAAACCGGAGTGTACCACTGACGCCGACTGCAGCTCCCCTCTAGCCTGCGTCAACGATCGCTGCACCGACCTCTGCCTGGCACACCCATGCGATGCGCAGCTACTTTGTAGAACTATCGACCTGCTGCCACTAAGAGCAGTCGCCTGTATTTGCCCCGATGGCGGACGAGCAGCGCCGGACAGCAGTTGCAGGTCTCCTCCGAACCCCGAATGCACTGTGGACTCAGACTGCAACAATAGTCAGACGTGTCGACGCGGCAGCTGTGTGGAAGCTTGCAAGGCTGACCCTTGTGGAATGAACGCACTCTGCGAGTCGATAGACCATCAGTCTAAATGCTTATGCCCACCTGGATATCTGGGCAACCCAAGAATCGAATGCAACACAGGTATATATTTTTCTATTTCCTTTTTAAATGTTTCATTTATGTTTTATTTTTTAACATGACTCAACTGAATATTTTTTGCGGCGCAGAACCACGGCAGCCCACTGTCTGGGAATGCTACATGGATGACGAGTGCGGACCGGAGCGAGCGTGCATTGAACGAGTCTGCGTGAACCCATGCGTAGGTGAATGCGGAGTTGGTGCACTTTGCCGCGTACTGGATCATAAGCCCATCTGTACTTGTCCCAGAGGATACTCTGGCGAAGCGACAATACGTTGTATACCACGTAAGTGCAGTTTAGTTTTAAGGTATTTATAGATATGGGTTACGTAACCTGAAATAGAGATTATTATTATTATTATTTATTTTCTTAATTTTTTTCACTCCTCTTCTAGGAGGTTACAGTTAGTCCTGAGCACGAGCCGTAGCCAAATGCTAAGGATCTATGAGTTTCCTTAAAAAAAATATTATATTAAGAATCACGGCTTTTTGCAGTAGGATGAAAGCGGGTGGTTTCATATTTTAGTGTCTTTGGTATAATTCCAGTTGTTGAGATTATGATCGGTATTGTTAGTACTGTGTTGACTTTCCGTTGCGTCTTCAGTTCTACGGATAAGCTGTATGGCTTGTTTAGTTGTGTGTGTGTGGTTGTTAAATTATGAGTGATTGGTATAGCGACGTCAATTAAATATACTGTGTTTGTGTATATACCAGGCATAACCATCCATGATAAAAATCATGGATGGTTATGCCTGGTCTATTGCAGTTATTATTATTATTATCGCACAAAATATAACCCGTCAACTACATCTATGATATTTGTAACAAATTTCCTTCTTCTTTCCGCAGCATCAGAATCGATTCCAGCTGGCTGTAAGGTAGATTCGGATTGTCCACTATCTCAAGCCTGCATCAATGGAGCCTGCGCTGATCCTTGCTCTTGCGGCTCAAATGCTGAGTGTAATGTCATAAGTCACCGACCCGTTTGCTATTGTGAAGAAGGATATTCTGGCAATCCATATTCGGGTTGTAACAAAGGTAAGATAAATCGATAGTTTTACTAACCAAACCCTGCCTAATTATTGATCAAGCGACGATTTTTCGACATAGAAATCGATTTAGAATTATCCTTAAAATATTTTCTTATATTTTCAGTGGGATGCACATCGAATTCAGAATGTTCGGACAGCGACATGTGCTATAACGGCGCCTGCGTCAACCCGTGCTTGGTGGAAACTCCTTGTGCCGTCAGCGCTGAATGTTACGGAAGATTCCATCGCCCCGAGTGCCGCTGTCCTGTTGGAACCACCGGAAACCCTCACTTGAGATGTCAATCAGTCGAATGTGAGGTCGATTCTGACTGCAACGATGATAGCGTCTGTGTAAGAGGAGTTTGTCGAAATGCTTGCGCGGTAGAAGACTCTCCTTGCGCAAGCAACGCCGAATGCTTCGCTAGAAACCACGCCGCTTCTTGTAGATGTCCACCAGCCTTACCTCTCGGAGATGCACTAGTAAACTGCCAACGAGTTGCAGTCATAGGAGAACCCAATTGTGTATATGATAAGGACTGCCCCAGCGGACATGCTTGTTTGAGAGATGAATGCCGTGAAGCCTGTAACGAACTGCAACCATGCAAGGGCAACGCTCAGTGCTCCGTTTCGGACAGCGTACCGTTCCGGACTTTGATTTGCCGTTGCCCTGATGGATTTCTACCGGACGAACAAGGATTTTGTAAGGCTGCGCAACTCCCACCACCGAGTTGTTCCACCGACCACGATTGTGGCGATCGAGAAACATGCATCAACAGAATATGTCGAAACCCTTGCGACTGTGGAGAGAATGCGGAATGCTTCATTAGAGACCACAGACCCGTTTGCTCGTGCCGTGAAGGTTTTGACGGCGACCCATACCGAAGATGCCGAGTTGTCGGATGCAGGTCTGATTCTGAGTGCGAATCACGAGAGGCTTGTGTCAACGGCAACTGCATCAGCCCTTGTCTCCTTAACAGCACATGTGGACCAAATGCCGATTGCTACGTAGAAAGTAATCATCCACTTTGTCGTTGCCGATCAGGTTTTGAAGGCGATGCTTACCTCGGTTGTATCCCTATCGAGTGCCGATCGAATGGAGACTGTCCGCAAGATAAACAATGCCGCGCTCATCGATGCATCAACCCCTGCCTCGGTGGTAACACATGCGGTATAGGCGCGATTTGTTTGGTACGAAACCATATGCCCATCTGTAAGTGTGAACAAGGGTATACCGGAAGCCCATATGTAGAATGCCGGTTAGAAACCACCAAAGAATGTTATGCCGATGCTGACTGTCCTCCTAGATCTGCGTGTCTCAACGCTAAGTGTGTGAACCCATGCACCGCCCTGCGACCATGTGCCACGCCCGCCAGCTGCGAGGTGTCGCCGACGCTTCCGGTACGAACCATGCTGTGCACGTGTCCGCCAGGCTACGTGAGCAGCGGCGGCGGTCGCTGTCGACCAGCATTACCAGTTGACGAAGATACGTGCGAACTTGACAACGACTGTCAATCGAATGCTGCTTGCCAATCATATCTCTGCAAGAATCCATGTGATTGTGGCCCCAACACTGACTGCCAAATACGCGGCCATAGACCCGTTTGCGCTTGTCGTCCGGGCTTCGTGGGAGACGCGCGTACTGGATGCTACGAAATCACTTGTAGAGCCGATTCGCAATGCTCCGATGATGAAACTTGTATCAATAATCGTTGTATACCAGCTTGCTCCGCCGAACCAGATGTTTGCGGAGAATCGGCTGAATGCTACGGCATACGTCACAGAGCCTCATGCCGCTGTAAGATCGGAACTATAGGCAATCCATCTATTGCTTGCACACCAGTAGGATGCCGATCAGATTCAGAGTGCCCATCAGATAGGTCTTGTATAAATATGCAATGTGTTAACCCATGCACGGCTGACACTTGCAATGAACCTGCCGAATGTCGGGTACACGAACACGACCTACACTGCGTTTGTCCGCCTGGCTATCAAAGCACTGAAAATGGCTGCGAAAAGAATATCGAACCGCAGTGTACATCAGATGTGGATTGTCCGTCGGGAACCGCGTGTCTCAACCGCCAATGTGTCAACCCGTGCCAAGAAACGAAGCCGTGCGGAATAAATGCTGAATGCAAAGTTATCGATACTCTTCCAGTAAGGACTATGATATGCGAATGTATAGATGGATACACCGGCAACGCTCTCGTAGAGTGCACGCCGCATAGACGTAAGTATCACAACAGATTAACCCTTTAATTATTATATTAAATTAAATCTATTGTCACCTACTAATGATGTATCTGTTGATAGGCCCAGTCGCGGAGTGCATCGAGGGTCAGGGCGTGGACGTGCGCGGCGAGTGCGTGCCATGCGAGGCGGCTGAGGGTCGCGTGGTGGACGCGCGTGGCCGCTGCGTGTGCGACACCGAGCGAGGCTTCACGCCACGCGGCGTCGCCTGCGTACCGGTCGGATGCCGCTCCGACGCCGATTGTGACGACCACTCCTTCTGCAAGATCACCGGCTCCGTCGGTAACTGCGTCCCCGCCTGCGACTACGTCCATTGCGCGGAGAACGCCGACTGCATCGCCACGAAGCACAGAGGCCACTGCGTGTGCAAGGCTGGCTACACGGGTAATGCGACTGAACAGTGCAATGCCACCACGCCTGACAGCAAATATCGGACTGACTTCCCTCTGCCCGATATGAAGGTAATATTCCTTTGTATTTAGATGAAGCCCATCCTTAGAATTTTGAGAGATTTCAAAAGGATAACACGAATTAATACGATATATTTATATCACTCATTGCATTTTTTTTTGTTTAGGTGTCTTGTTTGGCGGACGGTGTCCGTGTCAGTATGAACATTAAGAACTTCACTGGCGTTCTCTACGTGAAGGGATACAGCAAGGACGAACGATGCCGATTGGTAGTACAAACACATGAAAGCGAAGGCAGCTCCGTTGACTTTACCGTACATTTTGGTGATTGCGGTCTAGTCCATGTCAACGTAAGAACAATATCACAATTTAATTATGTTGCGAATAGTTGCACCCCGTTCATAAATAAATAATCTACTTGGGTTCCTTCTTCAATATAGAAAAGACATTCCAGGGTATGTGCTTTTTCGATGTCTAATTACAGTGTGACATGTAAAAACTTTCTAATGTCGAAGAATAAATAGCAAAAATTTTCGTCCTCTTGCACACAAAACAAAACATACCTATCAAATACCACAAACATAATTAACACTAATTCTTCGCATCACAGGGCTTAGCCAGCTTCGTGCTGGTGATGCAGAAACATCCGAAGCTCGTGACGTCGAACGCCAAGGCGTTCCACATAAAGTGCATCTACCAGACCGGCGAGCAGAACGTGACGCTCGCCTTCAACGTGTCGATGCTGACGACGGCAGGCACCATCGCGAACACCGGCCCGCCGCCCACGTGCTCCATGCGAATTGTAACGCGCACTGGTGACGAGGTCAACTCCGCGGAGATCGGAGAGAACCTGGTGCTGCAGGTCGATGTGCAGCCGTCCAGTAAGTGTCATACTGCTATGTTTATGCTTAGATATTCTCTGATTGACCGATCGTGCGAAGCGTTTCCGTTCAACTTGAGCAAAAATGCTTTCGTATTTCTGGATTTCTATCCGGCTTTTCTTCTCTACTTGTCGCATTTATAACCCGATTCTCGTGAAATTTTGTGAGCAGGTTCAATAATTTTATGTTTTATTTGTCGATGCAGATTTTGGATTTTTTTCAATGGCGGAAATTTGGGGTTGATAATGTCAAAGAAACTACTACAGCCGAAACGGCTTGACTTATTTTAACAAATGAGGTATCGTTGGATTTGTGGAGCCCGTGAGAGTAGCATAGGTTATTTATATTAGTAAAAAAATCTATAGGTTGGATTTTAGATCACAAACGTAGTTTACAAAGTTATTGGTGCGGCTCCTTTCGTACTCCATGTAAGTAACCAGGCGCATTCAAAGGGTCGGAGGTGTGGGGTTAAAAAAAACGCGAATTTCTTGTTTCACTTGTTTGTAAAATAAAAGTACTTAGATAATTTTGCTGTACTTAAAACTGCCTATGAGGAATGCTCCGATGCTACGAAGGTTATGAGTAATTTCCGTTCTTGTCACAGGCATCTACGGCGGCTTCGCCCGCAGCTGTATCGCGAAGACTAGCGAAGCGTCGACGAATGTCGAGAACGAGTACACGGTGACGGACGCCGACGGCTGCGCGACCGATGCCGCCATCTTCGGGGAGTGGGAGCGCAGCGAGGACGGCAGCGCCCTGCGCGCCTCCTTCAACGCCTTCAAGTTCCCCAGCAGCGACAACATACGCTTCCAGTGCAACATCCGCGTCTGCTTCGGGAGATGTCAACCAGTGAGTACATCGCCGCGATTCGGCGCATATGTGGCTTCTCTCATATACTACATAGTCTATATAAGTAAAATTCCTTTTTCATAATCTCAAAATGCACAATTTTTTGCAGGTCAACTGTCGCGGCTTCGACGCTTTCGGCAAACGAAGAAAGCGAGAAGCGATCGACGACGGCCCCATCGCAGCAAACGACGCACAGTTCGGGTCAGGAAACGAAGGTCAATTCCGCGAGGAGGTGACCGTCGAGTCGAATCAAATCCTGGCGCTACAAAAGCGTGACGCGTCGCAGATAGCGCGGCAGCGCGACGGCGGCACCGCGACGGCTGGCGTGGGCGGTGCCGGCGGTGAGGTGTGCGTGTCCGCCGCCGGGCTGGCCGTGGCGCTGGCACTGACGGCGCTACTGGCGCTGGTGGCCGTGGCGGCCGCCGTGGCGTGCTGGCTGGTGGCGTGGCGCCGCGCGCGTCCGCCGCCCGCGCCGTTGCCTCACCCGCCCGACTTCCCTAACCCGCTGTTCCAACGCTGAACCCCCGCTAGTCCGCGCCCCGCTCCTCCGCCGGCGCCGGGCGGTGTCGGCTCTTCCTCTCTCTCATATTAGCTTTAATCAGAGCGCGCCGCCGGAGGACCGCCGGGCGAGGGCGTCGCGAGCGCCTTCCCTCGCTTGCGCTCGCAGCGCCCTCCTCTAATTTATACTTTCTATAATTGTGTATCTATATTAACGTGGAATTATGGCCTACTTCGAATTTTGTGATATTCATAATGTAAATGATCGAAATCACCATAATGTTATGTATAAATAAATTTACTCTAGGTTAGTTAGGTTAAGTAAATATTAATAATAAAAAATAATAATAACAGACCTATTTCATTTATCCATATATGTCTAACAAATACAAAAACCGGTCAAGTGCAAGTCTAAATCGCGCACGAAGGGTTCCGTACCACCGTTCAATGGAAGCGATGGTGTGGAGTGAATAGTTTGGATTTTACACAGCAAAATATTGTTTACAAAGTTAATGGTGTGGTTACTTTCACTCACACTCCATGTACGTAACCAGGTGCATCCATAAGTTTGTATGTGGTATTGAAAGAATTGTTGTATGGGAGCCCCCTTAAATATTTCTTTTATCCTGTTTTTTAGTATTTGTTGTTATAGCGGGAACAGAAATACATAATCTGTGAAAATTTCAACTCTCTAGCTAGCTAGGTTCTTGAGATACAGCCTGGTGACAGACGGACGGACAGCGAAGTCTTAGTAATAGGGTTCCGTTCTTACCCGTTGGTTACGGAACCCTAAAAAAACGAGAGATTGACCGAATTTCGATTGCAACGGTACCAAGTACTAGATTGTGCACTACACTTTAATTAAAACCACCACAATGTAAAACGGCCAATGATAAGATACCTAGTTTCAAATGTACAAAAACACGTTCCCGTGTGTTCCTGGATGATGCAAGTGTGGCAGTAGTCTCAATCTCTTTGTTTGAACTTGGAGAACCATATTTTCGATGGTGGCGCTCTTGAAATTTTGAGTTTAAGTGTTGCCAGTAAAAACAAAAGGTTTTCCTATTTATATCATGTTTTTGGCTTATGGAATGCTAGCCTAGTAGAAATCGACATAAAAAAACGGTCAAGTGTGAGTCGCGCACGAAGGGTTTCCGTACCACTGTACAATGGTAGGGATGGTGTGGAGTGAATAGTTTGGATTTTACATAGCAAAATGTTGTTTACATAGTTATTGGTGCGGCTACTTTCACACTCCATGTACGTAACCAAGGTGCATTCATAAGTTTGTGTGTGGTATTGAAATAATTGTTGTGTCAAGTGTGTGGTATTGAAATAATTGTTGTATGGGAGCCCTCTTAATAGTAGTTTATGTGACTGCTACATAATGGAGGGCATTAATACTCGAGAGTGGGTTTATGAAACGAGCCGAAGGCGAGTTTCATAATAATATCACTCGAGAGTTTTAATGCCTAATTATGTACAGTTACATACACTAGTTTATCTACACACATATCAGAAGCTCTCTTTGATGTGTTCAGGAACCGCATGTTTGACCGGCATTGTGGCTCTGCAGTTGTTTAGCTTGTTCTGTAGTGCCAACTTCATGCAGGCGGGCGTCGGCGTTCGAAATTTGAATGTCAGTACCAACTTCACAGACAAACTAGGGGCGGCACGCAGTCGGGCGTCGGCGTTCGAAATTTGAATGTCATAATATGTAGAAAAACTACACATTATGGTCATAATGTGTAATTTTTCAGATAAGAAATGAGTTTTTACCAAGTAGTTTAACATTATGCTGATCGTAACGTGCGGTTTTTGTACGCAGTAAAGAGGGTTTATGATAAGTGTGTAGATAAACATTTTTTTATTCTGTTTTTTAGTATTTGTTGTTATAGCGGCAACAGAAATACATGATCTGTAAAAGTCCTGAGAAAAGTTCATGAGATACAGCCTGCTGACAGTCGGACAGACAGACGTACAGCGGAGTCTTAGTAATAGGGTCCCGTTTTTACCCTTTGGGTACGGAACCCTAAAAAGGCTAAAATCGCAAAGCATAATGTAGTTCTGTTTTTTATATGTTGTATACACAAGTTAACACTTTCGCGGTCACTTCGGCACCCTACTTTGACACTTTTTAATGTATGGGAATTTTCGCCATTCTATACGCAATTTCGCATTCTAATATAGCATCTGTGTCCAATTTGGGTATAAGGAGCACACTGAATTGTGTCAGCAGAAGCTCTTGCATTCGAATGCCATAGCAGTTACGTCCTATTGCAGTACTTATGCCGACAAAAAATTGTCAGAGGATGCTATGGCATTCGACTGCTACAACTGATATAACATCCTAAATTTTGACAGCCATACGTTTTGCCAACTAAAACTGCGTTAATAAACGAATTTCTATATTTCTAATAATAGAAATAATAAAATGCATCTAAACATTATTTATAAAATCGCTTAAGTACTTCAATCAGTCATAAATCAGCCACAGATGCATTAAAGAGGATTTGGAACTCTGTTTAGAACACAATTATTATCTAACGAATAACAAAAATATTTGAAGCCTTGCTTCAGACTTAAACAAAAAATTAACTTCTCCAAAGTAAAATATTCATAGCTTACACAACTAATTAAACACACATACTCGTATAAAATTCACAAGCGTTATGAACATTGACGAATCGCGAGGAACTTAGATAAAATTTAGGCTTAAAAACTACTGTGACTTTATTATATAGAGGATCTGGAATTCTGTTTAGAACTAAATTATAATCTCTTTCTAACCACAAATAAAATATTTGAAGCCTTACTTCAGACCCAAACATAAAATAAACTTCTTCAACATAATAGCTTATAACTAATAAAACACACATAAAATCCTCATTATAAGCGTTGAGGAACTTACATTAAATATTTTTAAAACTACTGTGAATTTATTTTACGAATTAGGTTCTCTGTGCAGTTTCATTATGCCACGTTTCAAAGCATCCTGGACAGAGGGCTGGTTTTTCCAAACTTCTTTTGCATCGATAGCCAGTTTGTTTTATTTTTTTATTTTCGCCTGACCTTTCACATTCCTCCGAATCTACTACGGCAGAAAGGTTTTCTGAATCATCCGATCGTAAAACAGCCTACTGATGCTATTTTGCAGCGTCTCCGGTTTGATTGGGCACTTTTTAGGCGACATCTTCTGCAAGAAACAATTAATAGGTTAGTTCATGTTTCTAGTGACAAAAACTAGGTTTTCACTAGTAGCAACTGCTCTTCTGAAACGAATACTACAAAAGAACCACAAATGATAAAATAATCATTTGTAAAAAACATTACTTACGACGGTAAAAACTTTCCAACCGCGTCGAAAAACCCACCAGTCATACGTCTAACTCGGGGTGCACGTGGGGCGCACGTGGGGCGCACCTGTGGGGCGCACCGCCACCGCGCCGCGTCACTGACAACAAATTGCGTATAAAAACGGATGCTATTGCATTTGTCTGCGTATGAGAGTCTGAGGGGGGTACGGGGTGGAGTATATTAGTTACTCTGTGGGGTGGAGAGTATGATTTTATTTTTCTAAGCGTCGAAATCCGCCCCTAGAGGACAGTAATCAACCTGTGAAACTGGTAACAGTGACACCAAACATGCCGCTACTATGACCTCAAAAACGGATGCTACAGCATCCTCTGTCCGCGAAAGTATTGCTGGTGTGTCCAAATTTGCAACTTCGAAAAACTTGTGCACGCTGAGCGCCATGCGAAAAATGCTGTTTTTTATATATTTTTTAACTTTTTGTAATAAAGTTATAAATCTTTGCGTTTTTCTAAAAACGGTTCTTTCAAAGTTATATAAATTTAAGGTCTATTGCTTCCAAAGTATGACAATTTTAAGTCTTACTCCCGTGCGTCTTATTACAAGTCATTAAAATTTGTCCCTTGCTTTAGGGTTCATAGAGTTGCAGTTGGGCTTAATAAACTGTTAACTTTAAAAGTAATGAATGATGTTTTACTGTCGAAAAACGGTACTATGCATTCAAATAGGTATGTAAAGGGCTTTGTCTCTCTAATATAGCGTCACGCCTTTCCTACGGTGGCAGAGGTATATGTATTTGTGCAGAAGTTTAGCCGGTTAAAGATGAGGCGATGGGCTGGCTCCCTGTCATTTTGCAGGTTTTCTTTTTCACCATGATTTCCGTCACCGTAAGAACGTCTGTAAATATACTTGTACTTATCCCTTTGGTACAGGATTACTTCCGGAATCGAACCAGCATCTCCTGCGCGAGAAGCGAGCGTGAGACCACTAGGCCAGGAGTTCTTTTTTACCGAAGCAACGAGCGGCTCCATTCTTTAATTATCAATTTTACCTTATTTTCGTTATTTCAAGTTTGTGAGCGAACTATAAGTCTTACATACTTTATTTTGTGCTTGAATGAAAGCAAATTAAATGTATTACAACTATTTTTAATGACATTTGTCAAAGGACGAGCCATTTTTCTAATATTTTTATCCGCAAGGGAATGAAACTTAAAATTGACAAACGGGGAAAAAGGACCATCTTTGAAGGGCCATAGCTTAATCCCTATAGGGCTGCTGTTGGGCATAAATTATTGCAAATTTAATTAACTTTCTACTAATTATTACTCTGAAATACTCAACTCTTGAGTAATAATCGGGGCGCTATCATAAAAAATAACCCGGGTTACGAGAAGTCAAGAAATTTCTTACTTGACTAGGAATTCCCGAGATTTCGGGAAGTCGAATAATTTCTTACTATCTAATTTGAGTTTAAGATATGTTTCAAATTCGTGTTTATTGTTTTGGAAATACCATTTAATGTTATGTTTAAGAGCATTTTAGAATTAGAGATTTATAGAGTACTTAATATGCTGGGAACAGGAAAGAAAGAAACGATCCTATTATACGAATACGGTAACTAGCTTGGAAAGGGCACCCAAAATTGAACCCAGAGACAACGGGCTACCTTGCAAACTTTTGTATATTGTCTGCTAGAGTCTACGTCCTAATGTCTTACTAAATAACGCTGTTAGCAAACGGAGCCTTAGTAACGATACTTTTAAATCGAATTGACTTTGTTTGGATGTGTAGATATTATTCATATGTATCTTGTTTAATTTATATTTTTATATCCGTAAAAAAGGATTGCACATTTTATTTTGGCAAATAATAATAAAAGTGTAGCATTTTTTGACTTGATTCTTCGCTTTTTATCTCAGTTTATGTCGGAGGCCAGATTTTATCCAGTTTTTAGTTTTGCGTCTCTTTCTCGCAAGGACAACAGTTGAGGCTAATATTTTCATCGCTCTTGTATTGGGCACTGCAGAAGTAGTTGTTTGTGTAGTAGGCAAAGGTGTGACAACGTCAGGCGAAGCGACGACAGGGGATGCTGCGGCAAGAATACTTAGAATACCAGGTGAGACTAGTGATGGGATGGATGACAGTCTGGGAATATTGTTAAAATGTACTTCGCCCACACTTGGGAAAACTTCCATGATACACACATCAACACTGTCTAGGGATATTTTGTATTTCTTAAATTTTTTGATAAACTATAAATATTTTGTTCAGAGAAGTATATATGGAATTAAACCTCAGTTAATGCCCAACTTAATTATATAAATAAAAAACATTTTAGATCTTCAAATATTATTTTTTAAATAAAATAACAAAGAGACTAAAAATGGCGCTAAGTCTACGAATGAAATTAATGAATAAAATGGATAATTTTATTTAAACAAACAACTTAAAGTGAGACATTTTAACTCTTAATAATTAGTGATGCCACCCCTCACGTTAATAAGAGTTTGGCATCGGTTATTCATACTGTGAATTAAGGTGTCGATGTCTTGCTGTGGTATGCGTTCCCAGGTTCGTTGCAGGTGCAAGAAAAGTTGCTCTTCTGTGGCCAGATTTGGAGGGAGGGCATGCATAGCCCTTCGCTGCAACATGTCGCACGCATGTTCGATGGGATTCATATCAGGCGACTGCGCAGGCCATCTCATTACTGTGACGTCGTTGTCTTGAAGTGCGGCTGATACCAGCCTCGCAGTGTGTGGACGAGCATTATCATGCATGAGTACGAATTGCTGGCCGATTTGCACCCTATGCGGAATAATAACAGGTTCCACCACCTCATCACGGTATTTCTGAGCATTCATGTTGCCTCTTACAAAAACGAGGTCGGTTCGCGCGCCTATACGAATACCTGCCCATACCATGATAGTTCCTGCTTGGTACGAATGAACCTCTTGTGGATGCTGGAGCCGGCTTTCCCTGCCTGGAACTCTCCAAACTCGTGTTCTTCGCGAATCTGGATGAAATCCAAACCGAGACTCATCCGTAAAGAGCACTGTCGACCATTGTTCATTATCCCATAACACGTGTTCTTGGGCCCACAATAGTCGCCTTCCGCGATTGCCTCGTCGCAAAGCAGGAACACGAATTGCAGTGCGAGAATGAAGATTAGCTTCATGTAGCCTTCTTCTGACAGTTTGGTCGCTAACCAACAGCTGATGCTCCTGTTGGAGCCTCTGTACCATTTCCATGGCCGTCAGAGTAGGTTCTCTCCTGGCGGTATTTTGGAGAAAACGGTCCTCTCTAGGGGTGGTCACCCGAATTCTGCCAGCATGCCGTTCCGCCACTTCCCCAGTATCACGATAACGTGATCAGAGCCTTGATATCACATTCTGGCTGGTGCCTAGGGTCTCCGCAACAACGTTTTGGATAGCGCCAGCTTCCAACATTCCTACCGCTCTTATCATCTCGTCTCTCGTCAGATGTCGACGTTGCATGGCACCAACAAGATGACACAAACAGTAAAAATCACCAAAACAATTGAAAGAGTTAGTTAATTAATGTTTTTCTAAATAAATCTCAACACAAAACTAGCACTGTAAACTGAATCAAATGCGTGTTCCCGCGCTTTCTTTTGTTTTCATAAGTTTTTTTTTTTTTCAATGTCAGTTTGAAAATGGAACAAGGAGGTTTAATTCCACTTATAAACTTTTTCCTAATTCTGAGTAGTTTTTCTGAAAAACTAAGAAATGCAAACAAAAATCGAATATCCCTAGACAGTGTTGATGTGTTTATTTGGAGGATGCAACCTCCTCCCGCTGCCTTTTTGGATTATTTAATTAGGCTTGATAAATGCGATAATGATTAATTTCAAATATTATTGATTAATCATAGACTGATATGAATAATTGTTCACTGTTTAGTATTTGACGAGTTTTGTTAGTGAGTGTTTGACTATTGACGACCCGAATGGCCGAGTCGGCAGTGACCCTGCCTACGAAGCCAAGGGTCCCGGGTTCGAGTTCCGGTGGGGGCAAATATTTGTTTGTTGAGAACGGATGTTAGCATGTCTAGCCTAGCATGCCTAGTCATGGTTGTTTACCTATCTAAGTATAATATTTATCTATATAAGTATGTGTATCGTTGTCTAGTACCCAAGATACAGGTAATCCTAGTTTGGGGCTAATTCTGAGTAGTTTTTCTGAAAAACTAAGAAATGCAAACAAAAATCTAATATCCCTAGACAGTGTTGATGTGTGTAATAGGAGAGAGTCGAGATTCTTCTCCTCGCTGTTTTCGATAACATCTGAGGCGTCTGGCTGGTTCTCATCGAACAAATGTAATCGCTCTAACAAGGAGTCAATTGAAGGAGCATATTAAAAGGAATAACGCTCATATATTTCTGCTTCATCTGAATCTGAATTTCCGCCATCAGATATTTCATTTTCTGGTGATATCAAGCCGACAAGTTGTCTGCCTCGTGAAAACTTAGTTTTAGGCTGAAAAGGAAATTGAAGATTAATAATGTCACCTTATAAGTAGGTATCATTTGATTAGCATTTGTAATAATTAGCAGTGTAAATAAGATAACCATAAAAAAACAATTTAAAACACCCCCGACATAATACCAATAGATGAAACCTCACAAGTCTGAATTTTGTTTCACTTGTATCCTTGTTATGTTGATAACTATCGAACCACTTGACCGATTTTAATGAAACAAAGCTAAAAACCATCGCGGGGAAGTATTTTACCAATTAAAAACGTGTTTAATCCGTCCACTCGTTTTAACGCTAGGGTGCCATAGACAGGCAGGTAGACGCTTCAAACCTTTAATATCTCTCTTTTTCCGTACACAATTAAAAATTACATATCGACAATAAAATAAATATAGTTTGAAAAAACTAAAAAACACTCTTTTAAAGCACTTCGAACTAAAAAGTTAAAAATAATTTTTAATATAACCTTAAAACAATAATGAATAAAAAATACTATTATTATTGTGAAAAAAAAGCGTCGGGCGCTCGATGTACGAAAGATATGGAATAAAGCGCCCGACGCTTTCTTTTGCCACATACTTGTCTACAACTACATATATAATGTATCACTTATTGATCTCTCGATGTTGCAATTAGCTGCTAGGTTACAATAGATTATGCACATCATAATTAATGGTGGAAGCACTGCCTTTATACCCCACTAAATTTTCTTCCTGAAATTAATTCACCATTCTATCATAAACATTCAAATCATTATCTTGTAAAATCAATCAATCTCTGATCCAAACCAATTCTCAGAAACTATAATTTATCACGCTTGCCGTTGCAAGCATTTGACCTGTTCCAATATTTTACCAAGTCAACTAAAATTTAATAAAACTTTTGAAAGAAATCATTGTGTGATACTTTATTCTCGCGAAATCATTTGTGCGATCCTTCATTTTCGCGAACTCACTTGTGCAATCCTTCATACTCGTTTAATCATTATTTTGCGATCCTTCATTTTACAACTTACAACTATAGCACAGATATTTCCTTCTAATCAACAGCACCGCAGCCAACAGTGATATAGACAACAATGAAAATTGGTCATTGACAAATTAAACAGATCTTTAAAACTGGCCTTAAAATTACAACGTTCTTCATTAAATTTTAGTTGATATCTTGAGAGACTTCTATCATTTAGAAAAGATATATCTTGGAAGGGAAGCTTAATCATTGTGAAGGATCAGGAAAACGATTCACAAGAGAATACAGACACAACACACAATGTGTGTAATTTGATAAGAAGAAATAAAACATAATTTATTTAATTACCAAAACGACGTGTAACAGATGTTTTCAATAAATGATTATTATGATTATTATTATCAACACAATATTACATTTTATATAATTACTAGAATACGCCTCTCATATTTACTCCAAATATTCAGTTTTAAAACAAAAACGAACTACTAACTTTCAAAATATGCTAATAACTGGTTCAAAGGTCACACAAAAAATATTTCACATAATCAAGCAAGTTCCTTGTTTTGCAATAATAATAATAATTTGCAACGCTGCTTCTGAGTCGGAGATGAGCAACAAAAATACAGAGGACAGGACTCCCACAACATCACTCCTACACTGACGCTCCCAGCATTCAATCTGAGGAAGGACCTAGGTATGCTAATGTTCGACATGGATATCGACCACAGCGTCCACGCCAACTAGGACAAGACGTTATGCCCGTTAGATAAACCCATATAAGATCCGAAACCCAAACAAACATCTCTATCGCACACTTCTCCCTGATGCAACCCAGTTATTAGAAAAAAAGTTATCACAAAAACTTATGAGAGGTCTATCAGCTTGTTATGTGGATGATCATAAAAACATTATTCATAAACAATCAATAGGCACCAAACCTATCCCAAATCTATGTAACGACACCTAGTCAAGTGAATATTTCAAACGAACTTTTTTATTATTTCCCTATTGTATTGTATGGCGAATAACATAAGACACCTTCCATTAAAATTTCATCAGAATAGCATTAATATAAAATGCTGTGACAGACGGACAGACAGACGGAAATAACGAAATTATAAGGGTTCCGTTTTTGCTATTTAGTTAAGCAACAGTATCCAGTTGTTAACTACATATATACGCATTGTTTTATAGGTACGGCAGCCATGGCAAATGTTACGCAAGCAATTGTTCTGAAGTGGATAGCGGACCAACCAGAACTTACGTTGAACCCAGCGACAAACTCAATCTTTTGCACCAATTATAAAGTAACCTTTAAGACTAAAAAGACTGTGTTCAAAATGCACATCGTCATCAATTCCATGGTGGTGGTAGAAGAGCGCTAACAGATGACTTTTATTTTGATTTTATCAATTTTTAATCTTGTATAACCATACCCTAGGCAAAAGTCAATAATCAGCATTTTTTTTTATTGTTTTATTATATAAATTGCCAATTGCCAATTGTTTTATTATTACTGTCTATGTTGTACTGTCGCACAAATTGTGGGGGAACCCCCGATCGTGCTTACCGATGCTCGCATCTAATTTACTGAAATTAAATATATAATGGCCGCGAAAGCTACTGAATCCGCCGTACGCGAATTGACTAAGACAATCTCCGCCTTAGTGAATAGAGTCAGTGCCCTGGAAACTAAAATTGAGGCGCAAAATAGTCTAATTGTAAAATTGAGTTCGACGCCGCAAGCTTCGTTTCCAACGCAGAACGCCAAGACACCAGTTACCCAAGCAGCGCTGCAGCGCCCGACGCACCAAGCACGTCCAAATATTACTCCCGCCGCCGTGTGTGGTAAATACAGCGCTGCACTGCTGACTAACGCAAGACCCGCACGCGCTTCGCTATTCAATGCTACTCCAGCGACGACGCCCGAGCCGACCCAACCGCCACTGGCGAAAAATGCGGACACGAAACATCCGGGCAACATCGACCAACCGATGACTCAACCAACTATGCTACCAGACACTAACACCTCGCAGGAAAACTCCGAAGACGTAGGATAGAAAATCGTCGCATCAAAACGCGTCCGGAAACGCAACCAGCGCGCCGTCATCGTTGGAACAGGAAAGGAAGTTGTCCTGCTAAAAGCTGTAGAAAGCTTGAAATACATTCAAGCATGGCACTTCACGCCCCAAACCACGACAGAGAACCTTACCGCATTTCTCAACAAAATTGAAAAAAATGACGATTATTACGTAGAAAAGCGTTAAATCAGGTCACAGAGCCACTCATCATTCGTAATAGGGATCCCAGAAAAGCTATTCCCTTTCTTCAACTCGCCTTCTGTATGGCCGCCACGCGTTAAGTTCTCGGACAGGAAGCGATTTCGATCAACCCCTCGCGAAGCACCGCGAGGCAACGAAGACGACGGAAATCTCCAGCCCCGTGGCTAGACCCAGAGAGCAGACTCCGCCGACGACTACGACTGCGCGAGCGAGCTACCCGAGTGCGCATGCGCACTACTCATCATCGCCGCGCATCAATCCAACAATAAGTCATCGCGATAAACTAACTATCTCTCACCAAAACATTCGGTCGTTAGACAGAAAAACGCAACAGCTAGAAGTGTTATTAAAAAGTGACCTCGCGTGTGATATTTTAGCTATAACGGAGCATTGGCTGACGAATGATAAATTAGAGACTGTAAGTATAGGCGGCTTCACACTCACATCAAAATATAGTAGGTCCAAACTATCCGACGGTGGGTCTTGCATTTACGCCAAATCTAGCTTAAAAGTGGTAGAAAATCTAGACATCACCGCATTATCGGTAGAAGAATATTTTGAACTTTCTGCTATAGACCTCACGGACATTAATGCCAATATAATATATTTATACCAACGGTAGAAATACAAAGGAATTTCTCAAGTCCCTGGATGGTTTGCTCGACAAGGTCTGCGATTTAGAGTTAGACTGCATTATCGTCGGGGATATAAACATTGACTGTATGGAGGCATCGTCCGAGAAAGACCAGCTCCACGATATACTGTCGGCCCACGGCGGGCGTGAGGAACGAGGTGAGCTTCCCCACGCGAGTAACGGCCAACACCGCCACCAGCCTCGACCACCTGTACACCACCTGGACGCAGGAGACGTGTGCTGTGATCCTGTCGCCACGCACCTGAGCGACCACCTCGCCATGCGCGCGCGCGTGACGCGCCGCCGCGCCCACCCCGCGTCCCCGACCCGCCTCGCGCGACACCACACACAGGCGAACCGGTGCAACTTTGTCGTGTCTATTGAGAGCGTCGAATGGCAACACATTTGGCGCCGGAAAGGTGAGTCGATTGAGGAATTAGCCGCGTCCGTGATTTCTGTATTAACAAAAAAAAATGAGATTTGCTTTCCCCTTAAAAAAATACCACAAACAAAAAGTCAATCGTGGGTTACCAACGACCTGAAAAACATAAAGTCATTAATGTTCGACGTGCTCGAACTCTTGACCGCTCAACCCGATATCGTTGTGATCACTGGGGCGCTATGGACAAACTCAATAACCAATATGACTTTCTGGTAAAAAACAAAAGAGCTCATTTCTACACTAAAGCTATCACATCTAGCTCAAATGTTAGCAAATCAATGTGGAATGTTATTTTATTTTATTTTATTTTTATTTTATTTTGTTTGAAAAACTTACAGCTATAACAATTTAAAATATATAGGCAAGTGATTAAGACTAAGCCAATTAAAAGTTTCCACCTATGAATGGACAGAAGAATACCTAAAAAATCTTAATATTACAGTTCATTTTTAAGTATGCAGTTTATCTATCATTAACTAATACAGGTTTTAGACTTATTTATGTGGTTCACTATAGAAAAATGTGATTTAAATTATATAATAAAATGGTTTCATTCAATATTACTGATTCGAGTTACGCCTTTCGCCGAAGAATCGTTTGTTAATAAAGTTACGGAAAGTAGATGCCTTTTCATGATAAACATCACAGTGTTCTGCGTAGTTATCGTTATATAATTTCCCTACTCTGAGCATGTATGCGTTTTGCCTGTAGTTAGTTTTAGTCATTGGGATTTACAGTTTGAGAAGATTTCTTCTCGTGGATCTAATGGCCGGGACGACAATCTTCAGTTTGCTTAATAGGTCGGGAGCGTCAATGATACCCTGTGCTATGGCAGATAGAAAAGTCAGGTCAGCTGAATCTATACGCAAGGTGAGTGGTAGAAGATGTTGTTTTCTACAACTTTCTTCGTAGTTGGTTGAAGTTATATTAAATCTATTAGATAGGCATCTCAGGATCTTTTTCTGTATACGCTCTATCTGGTTTTTGTATACGTTATACCTTGGATTCCAGACCTGCGAGCAATATTCAAGTTGACTTCTTACCAGTGTGCAATATAATATTTTGAGTGTTTTCGCAGATCTGAAATCTTTGGAATTTCTCAGTACAAAACCAAGCGATTGAGAGGCTTTATTGACAATTTTACTAATATGTGAGTCAAAGATCATCTTGCTGTCCAGTGTGGCTCCCAGATCCCTGACTTCTGTCACACGGTTGAGTATTTGTGAGTTAATAATATATTGAGAAATGGTTGGACTGAGTTTTCTTGTGAAGCTAATTACGCAACATTTGTTCACGTTGAAATCAAGCTTGTTAAGTGAGCAGAAATGTTCAAGGGACCTAAGGTCGTTTTGTAGAAGTTGAGTATCGTTTGGTGAGTTGATAACCCTGTATATTTTCATGTCGTCTGCAAAGAGAAGACCTTTTGAGTTTTGGAAGCAGCGGTCGATGTCGTTAATAAAGATTGTGAATAGAAGGGGGGCTAATATGGAGCCTTGGGGAACACCTGAAGGGATCGTGATAGCCGCAGAAGTGTAACCGTTGAGTATTACTGCTTGACTATGGTTATCAACGTACGATGAAAACCATCTAAGCAGATCACCACGAATCTCAGCAGAGAGAAGTTTGGACAGAAGGATGCGATGATCAATGCGGTCAAATGCTTTGGAGTAATCTGTGTAGATCGCATCCACCTGTCCTCCCCCCTCCATGCCCTCAAGTATATCCTCCACGAAGAGTACTTCGTTGGTTGTTGTCGATCGCCCTTGCATGAAACCATGTTGAAGAGGACTAAAAGTGTGTTTGAGCGCATTATATGTTTGCTTGTAAACTATTTTTTCGAATATTTTGGCAAAAACACATAGCTTCGAAATCGGGATACTCTAAGAATAAAGTAGAACACTACCGGTTCTACTTTATTCTTAGAGTCCTTTTTATGTATTGGTGTTATCAATGCGGATTTCCAGACGATAGGTACGATACCTTCTTGTAAAGATCTTTTAAAAAGTAAGCAGAGTGGTTGTGATATACTATTCGCGCATCTCCTAATTAGTATTGGGTGAATATCATCCAGCCCAGGACCTTTGTTAATATCTAATGTTTTCGATAGCTTGTAAACGTCACGTTCAAGGACTTCAATTGTATGAACGTCCGATGCTGTTGTGGATGAGCCTGTGTCGTAAAGATCAGCGTGGGGACTTGCGCTACTAGAGATGCTATTGTTTTCTAGGTAGGTAGATGCGAAGAATTCGGCAAAAGCGCCACATATCTCCTCTCCGGTGTCATAGGTATGGACACCATGTGTCATAGAACGGGGGTATGCATTAGTCAGTTTCCTGTTCTTCATGTAGGCCCAGAAAACTCGTGGATTATTTTTTATTGAGTCTTCAACAGCTCTCATGTAGTTAGTGTAGCATTCTGATTCGATTGTTTTACAACGGTCTCTAAGCAGTAAGAAAGTGTTTTGGTCTGCCAGGTTACCGTACGTTTTGTATTTTTTGTGATATTTGTATTTTTCTTTCAGACTTTTTGTCAGGGCTGATGTATACCAAGGCGGGTATTTGCCTTTCTTTATTTGTTTATGAGGAATATATTTATTTCTTAGCTTAATCAATGTGCTGTTGAAAAGGTGTACGGCGTCATCGACTGAGCCTGAAGAGAGAGTAACCTGCCAGTCCAGTTCATCTAGCTCTGAGCATAATGAATCATAGTCACCGTGATTGTAAAGATATTTCTGTCGACTTTTCGGTCTGAGTGTTTCGAACTTGATAAAGTGAGGTTTGATCAAAAGTGGAGGATGATAATCGTCTACATTACTCAGTGGCTCGAGGGATTTGGTCACATCCACGGTGTCATTAGCAAGAACAAGATCTAGGATTTTATGTTCGTGATTTGGGATGGCATTAAATTGTTTTAGGTCGCACATCGTCATTAGATCGATTAGTTCAAGATGATTGTCAGTGCCGGAGTGAATAGGGGTTAAGTGATTGTTAACAACATGGGGCGTCCAGGTGATGTTGCTCATGTTAAAATCGCCCAATAAGAGAATTTTGTTATTGGGGTTTTCGCATGACACTTGGGTGACTTGAGTTGCGTGGTTAGATAGCTGATCGCTAAATGTTAGGCCTAGGTTTTCTTTGCATAGGTATAGAGCACCTATGTGGAGCCTAGTCTTATTACTTTTGTTAGTCTTAAATGTAATACTCACCCATAGATCTTCCGCGCTTGAGCACCAGTCTTTGCGTTCGACGACTTGGAGTTCAGACCGGACAGCTATGAAAACACCGCCACCCACGCTCTATTCTGTGGCTTCATAATTGCGATCCCTTCTAAACACCGAATAGTCGCTACTAAATAATTCCGCGCTATTTACACTATCAAGCAGCCATGTCTCGGTTAACACTATCACGTGATAGTTAGAAGATAAGTCTGTGTTACGTCTAAAGTCTGTAGTTTTGGTACGCAATCCTCTAACATTTTGGTAATAAATGTTAAGCATTTATGCCCAACATAGCGGTACCACTGCAGTGTACCTAAATATGCTAGATAGGTTTACTGTGAGTATGACTATAGTTAGTAATCTGCAAAGGTAGTTTTCTGTTAGAGGATCGCATTTGTATTGAGCAGGCTTTGTGACGTAATTATAGGTAGATAGTGTGTAGCCGAGTTGTTTATTAATTTGTATTGTAGGCATGGTCGTCATGTAGTAGGCAGGAAGAGTATTACTAGCAGTTTGCGTCTGCGTCTGGTTGTTAATAATATAGGTGTAGCATAGTGTAGATAGGCTTTTATGTTTGTAAGTATTTAAACACATAAGGTGAAAGTCATGGGAAATGTTCATCGCATCAGCTGTTCGTGGTTGGTGACTATTAGGTATATAGGTGTAAATTGTTTAGCGAGGTAGCGGGATGAGGCGGCGGCGGCGGCGGCGGAGGCCAGTATCGATAACAAAGCGGTTATGAGTGGTAAGATAGCATAGGCGTTGCCTAATGAGTTAGCCATTATATGTTTGCAGTACACTGCGGTTGAATTAACATTATTAGGCATGAAAGGCAACAGGTTCAATTGAGTATAGGTGTCGTCGTTGACAGGCTGGTGTCGAAGCAGTAATAATGTATGTGACGGCCAGATGGCATGATAAAAGTAAGTATCTATAATTAAGGTTTGTTTACTTGCAAATGGGTACATCAGTGGCAGATCCGTTGGGCATAACAATGGTAATTGAAGTGCTATTAGCACAATGACAAGAACAATACACATAAACACTGACTGTCAATTCACCATTTTCTGTATGTCGTCGTCGGAGTTGATGATGTGTATCTTGGAGGTTTCATTTTTTATTGCCTGGATCCTACCGTTCTTTGTCCAGACGAATTTCCAGCCGTGGAATTTTGTTGCTTCTTTAGTTTTTGTAAGGAGTTTCTTGTTTTCGGGCGTCAGGTGTTCATTTATATGGACCTTTGAGTCACATGCGAAGCCGAGGCGTGATGCAGTCAGGTCCTTGAATTTCTTTGCTGCAGCTAAGAAATCCTCCTTGATATAACGGTTCAAGAAGCACGCTATAATTGGCTTGCAGTTTGTGTAGGACCGTGTTCTAGTAATAAAGTTGATCTGTTCGCGTTGTATGGGCTGAGAGATCGTTTTGCTGATTGTGATAATGATGTCCAGTAGATTCTCTGAGTCTGACATAGGGATACCCTTTATTTCGATGTTGTTAAGTCGGTTCCATTGTTCCCTATCGCGTTTTTCAGTAGATATTAGGGCTATTTTTTCTTGAAGCTGATGGAGGTCTTGTTTACATTTCTCCGGGCGATTCTCAAGGTGGGTAAGCCGTTCTTCAATAACTTCAGTTTTATCGTGTAAGTGTGACACTTCGGTTGCAGTAGCAGCCAGGCTTTTTTCGAAAGTTTCCATGTTGGTCTTTATTTCAGCTACCGATGATACCAGGTGCGGAAGTGCTGCAGGGCTTGGTTAATCATGAAAATACCCTGACGTAGTTCTTGCAACGTTGATTCTATTGCAGGGGTTACAACCGCTTGAGTAACGTGGCTGGAGACGCTGTTTGGTGATGCCGAGGAAGACGAGTCCACTGGTGTTCCGGCGGAGACATTTGTACGGTTGGGGTCAAAGGTCTTGCAAGGTTTGCAGAGTAAAGTGGCTAACCTCGCGCCGAGTTTACGGTAGTTAGATTCGGTTATTTGGGCACACTTAAAACAGTATACTTGTTTGCACTTGGAGCACTGTGCTCCATCGGTAAAGTTGATGTTACAAGTGGGACAGGTATTCATTTTTAGGTTAGGTTAGACGCGCTGCGTCGTACGCCGGGCGAATTGATATCGGTCGGGTGGGAGCGAGCAGTGATCTCGAGACACGTGTGAACCGTACGGCGCGACGAAGCGAACTGAATAAATAAAGAGCGAGGAAAAAATAGTCGTGTTTGTGCAGACTTCACGGACGTGGCTGTTGACTCGAACGGCGTCAAGTTTAACAGCAAGAAGGACGTGGTGGACGTAATGAACGCTCGGTTCGCCGGCGCAGCCGCCGCGTGCGGAGCCCCGCCAGCCGACGTGCTGCGCGCCAGCCGTGCCCTGCAGGCCGCCCGCCCCGCTACCGACCGCTCACTGAAACTCCGACTGTTCACTGCTGAAGAGGTATTTAGCAAAATAAAGGTTCAGATCCCCCACAAACCTACTAAAGACATTTACGAAACCTCGATGGAACTCGTTTACTTAGTCGCAGGGCCATTGGCGTCAATACTCGCTGAACTATTTAATAGATGTATTAGAGATGGCGTATACCCGACAGCGCTTAAAAAGAGCAAAATAGCACCCATTTTCAAGGGGAAGGGAAAAAGGGAAAATATTGATCCATATAGACCTGTAGCAATAGTACCCACATTATCTAAGATACTCGAGAATGGCCTCAGCTCTCGACTAATAGAGTTCCTTGCGTCAACTGAAGCGCTGTCGGACCGGCAGTACGCGTACCGCGCGGGACGCTTGACTACAGCGCTGGCGAGGGCGGTGGTGCGACGCGTGCTCGAAGCGAGAGAGAAGAGACTCCAGGTGGCAGTGCTCTGCTGCGATCTCTCGAAAGCCTTCGATATTGCCGATCACAGCGTACTTGCCGCTAAGCTTCGATACTACGGTATTGTCGATGCCCCCTTATCCTTGCTAACAGACTTCCTGCGAAACCGCTCACAGATCGTCGTAGGAGATGGAGGCAAGGTGAGATCAGAACCAGTGACGACACACATGGGGGTTGCTCAAGGCTCCTCCGTATCGAACATCCTGTTCTCGCTCCTACTTAACGACTTTCCGGAGGCGATGACCTCCAGAGAACTGTACATGTACGCGGACGTGGCAGGTGTCACAACTAACAAAACTATTGGTGGCCTTGAGTTAAGCCTAAACCATACGATCACTAAACTGTCTCACTGGTTCCGCAACAATGGTCTCGTACTTAACCTAAATAAGACCCACTTTCTCCACTTCGACCTGTCAGGCCGTCGTCTCGTCCAGCTCAACGTCCACGTGGGCGGAGTGCGGGTCGAGCAGGTGGAAGCTACAACATTCCTAGGCTTCGAGCTGGACCGCGGCCTCACGTGGGGCGCACACGTGGACTGAGTGGCGCGTGTTTCGCGCTGCGGCGGCTGGCACGCACAGTGCCGCGCGACGTAGTGCGAGCATGCTTCTTTGCCACAGTACACTCACTGCTGTAGTACGGGGCAGAACTGTGGGGCCGCGCAGCGGACAGGGAACGGGAATTTAGGATTCAGAAACGAGCCGAGCTATCGTCCAGGTCCGCCGGGACGTCTCCGCGAAGCCTCATTTTTAAGCGCTCGGGATCCTAACAATGCCGTCCGTCGTCATTTGCGCGTTCATTTAGTGTACGCGCGTGAGAACCTTGACTCGTTCCGCACGCACCACAACACCCACGGACGTGCAACACGCCACGGTCACAAACTCGCATCGGTGCCCCGCAAATTGGAAAAGTCATCGAAGATGACTCACGTCATGGGTCCGGCAGTGTATAACCGTCTTCCTGGCAACATAACCGATTAATCCACCCCCACTATTTTTAAATCGCGCCTGAAGAGTTGGCTTGTCGACCAAGCCTTCTTCACATATGAGGAATTCCTTGACATTTAATTAATTTCGATGAATATGAATTTATTTTAAATTTTAATCTATTACTTACTTGACATAATTTGACCTTAGATTTAATTTAATTTATCGATTGAATTTTTTACCTTTTGTTATGATGTTTTTTAATTTAATTATTCTGTTGACCTGTGCATGTGAATGAATAGGAATTTATTTTAAATTTTAATCTATTACTTACTTGACATAATTTGACTTAAAATTTAATTTAATTTATCGATTGAATTTTTTACTTTTTGTTATGATGTTTTTTAATTTAATTATTCTGTTGACCTGTGCATGTGAATGAATATGAATTTATTCTAAATTTTAATCTATTTATTACTTGACAAAATTTGACTTTAAATTTTATTTTATTTATCGATTGATTTTTTTACTTTTTGTTATGATGTTATTTAACGGAATTATTCTATTGACATGTAACTTACGTTATTAATAAATGAATTATTATTATTATGAATTATGAATTTACGAACCGCCGATAAAAAAAACTGCCCATTATTTTTTTTGTCGGCGGCGGAGTCTGCTCACTGGGTCGGGCCACGGGGCTGGAGATTTCCGTCGTCTTCGTTGCCCCGCGGTGCTTCGCGGGAGGTTGATCGAAATCGCATCCTGTCCGAGAACTTAACGCGTGGCGGCCATACAGAAGGCGAGTTGAAGAAAGGGAATAGCCTTTCTGGGATTCCTATTACGAATGATGAGTGGCTCTGTGACCTGATTTAACGCTTTTCTACGTAATAATCGTCATTTTTTACAATTTTGTTGAGAAATGCGGTAAGGTTCTCTGTCGTGGTTTGGGGCGTGAAGTGCCATGCTTGAATGTATTTCAAGCTTTCTACAGCTTTTAGCAGGACAACTTCCTTTCCTGTTCCAACGATGACGGCGCGTTGGTTGCGTTTCCGGACGCGTTTTGATGCGACGATTTTCCATCCTACGTCTTCGGAGTTTTCCTGCGAGGTGTTAGTGTCTGGTAGCATAGTTGGTTGAGTCATCGGTTGGTCGATGTTGCCCGGATGTTTCGTGGCCGCATTTTTCGCCAGTGGCGGTTGGGTCGGCTCGGGCGTCGTCGCTGGAGTAGCATTGAATAGCGAAGCGCGTGCGGGTCTTGCGTTAGTCAGCAGTGCAGCGCTGTATTTACCACACACGGCGGCGGGAGTAATATTTGGACGTGCTTGGTGCGTCGGGCGCTGCAGCGCTGCTTGGGTAACTGGTGTCTTGGCGTTCTGCGTTGGAAACGAAGCTTGCGGCGTCGAACTCAATTTTACAATTAGACTATTTTGCGCCTCAATTTTAGTTTCCAGGGCACTGGCTCAATTCACTAAGGCGGAGATTGTCTTAGTCAATTCGCGTACGGCGGATTCAGTAGCTTTCGCGGTCATTACATATTTAATTTCAGTAAATTATATGGAGCGTCGGTAAGCACGATCGGGGGTTCCCCCACAATTTGTGCGACAGTACAACATAGACAGTAATAATAAAACAATTGGCCGGTTATTTCGTCTTACAATGTCAGTACTAAAAATACGTAAGCAGACTAATAAATAAATGGCCAGTAAAAATGATGGATTGGGCAGTTAGATAAATAGTTCGGCAGTTCACATGGAGCGGAGACGCCCGTATCCGAACCGATTGAAAAGAGACGTAGATTTTCGTTAGAAGGGGCGGAGCTTAAGGCGCTCGATGCGGAAGCGACCAATCATGATTTAGTTGATCCAAATGGCTAGTATTTAATCGCACATCAAAAATACTGATTTTCACAGCGAAAAAGGATCAGCAAAAACACTTTTTATGTTTTAAGTATTTTTGTTGGTCTTTTCTCATGTTCAACCTTACACGAAAGATAAAGGATTTACTCTTCACCTAAGCTACCGCAGTATTTTGCCTTGATATTTCCTGTGAAAATCAGTATATTTGCTGTGCAAATCAGTATATTTGATATGCAGTTTAATATTTCCCGATGCAAATGTTGCTATATCACTATTCACAGAAAATTTCAATATTGTAGAAAATGATATGGTATGTAGAGCTTTTACTCAGTGCGAGATAGAAAAGTTAGTGCTTTCCAAGGAAATAATAAAAGATGATTAAATACTGTTTCTTTTTAGGGTTTCGTAGCTAAATAGCAAAAACGGAACCCTTATAATTTAGACATTTCCGTCTGTCTGTCCGGCTGTCCGTCTGTCACAGCATTTTATGTTAATGCTATTCTGATGAAATTTTAATAGAAGGTGTCTTATGTTATTCGCCATACAATACAATAGGTAAATAAAAAAAAGTTTGTAGGCGGCACTCCATACATGTACAGATGTAGTGAATAATCCTTTCCTTTCGTATTTTCTCGGAAATGTTCGTTTTTGTCTTACTACTTCATCGCACTCAGTACCCATCGAGACAACGTAGGGAACGATCGCATTGCAAGAGGAAGTATCTATATAGAGTAGTTAATACCACAGAAATATTTTGTTGATATTTATGTTAGATTTTGTGATAAACTTCATGGACTCGTGTATTAATGCAGGCCACCTATTTTTTATTTTTTTGACTTTACATTTCACTCTTGTCTGTCATTTTTGTAAATAATAAACATTGATTTTATTCGATCCACATTAACAATTTATAACAGACATGCCGAAAGCACTAAGAAAAGGGAAACGTTGAGATCGGCAAGCCTGCGAAGTTATTTTCAATATTTATTTATATTTCTTAACTGAAAATGATAAATTCAAACATACCAACTATACTGCTTACTTTTGTAAAGTCCAAAAACGAGTTTCGGAGGCCAGTGGAATTTCTCAACGAACAGTAAATAAAATATTGCAAAAAGAATACATAAATCAATCCACCTCCAATAGTCCGAAGTCGGCAAAGTTGGGTAGACCAAGTAATTATTTTGTCTAGGTCTTGACGATTTTGACTACAACGTTATACGCCGATTAGTGTATAATTTCCATTTGATATACAAACAAGTACCTACAATTAAAGCCCTGAAGTCCAAGTTATCCGAAGCCATCAATTTTAAGGGATGTGACTTTACGCTAAGAAAAATTCTTAGAAAAATGGGATTTCGGTATAAAAAAGTTGAAAACAACAGAAAATTACTTATCGAGAAAGATGATGTTCGTTTAAAAAGAGTAAAGTTTTTAGCCGCGATAAAAAAGTACAGATTGCAAGGGAGAGAGATTGTTTAAATGGATGAAACATACATCCATACCTCACATTTGGCAGGTAAAAGCTGGGCTGACTCGTCAGAAAACGGAGTAAAACAGTTAATTTCTAAAGGACATCGTCTTGTAATAGTGCACGCTGGTAGTAGAAATGGGTTTATACCTGGGGCATTGTTAATGTATCAGTCTACTGATAAAACAGGTGACTATCACAACGTGATGAACAATGAAAACTATGAAAAATGGCTTCGTAATCAACTCATTCCAAACTTAGCTCCACATTCGGTACTAGTAGTAGATAATGCTGCATATCATAATAAGTATGTAGAAAAACCTCCTAATTCAAATACCAGGAAGCAAGACATGATTGATTGGCTATCCAAACATAACGTTCTGATTGATTCGTCATTAACAAAACTTGAAATATATGAAATTATTTGCAAGTACAAACAAGACTTTGTAGAATACTCTATAGATAAACTTATGAACGAATATGGACACAGCGTACTAAGATTGCCACCATATCATCCTGATTTCAATCCGATTGAAAACATATGGTGTCAAATAAAGGGATACGTATCCAAAAGAAACATCAGTATGAATATGACTACTGTGAAACAATTGGTACAGGAAAAGGTTAATATGATTGGTTCCGATGTTTGGGCCAAAGTATGTGACCACGCCATCAAATGCGAAAACGAGTACCGAAAACACGAACCTGAGTTGGAAAATTATATGGCTAGTTTTGTAATCACCGTTCATGAAAACTCTGACGATGATAAACCAGAAAATAGTTCTGATTCTGACTGTGATATGGAAGTTGGAAGTAATGTTTCGCAACACACTGTCCACCCCGCCCCTCCTCCTCTTATCCCGCTGTCATAATCGAAGTCGTTCATCCAATCAGAAAATAATATTTATTTATATTAATTTCTCTGCTGGTTTGTTTTGTTTTATCTTGAGGTGTCTTTTTTGTTATGTCATAGTATTTTTAATTAATTACAAAAATTTATTGTTATAAAAAAGGTCTGCAAAATCCTATTGTAGTTTTGACTTATAGTTAGACTTTTGGGGTTCCAATCCTTATAGAATCATTAGATCATCCCAACCGGAATTTGGTTTTTATCAGTGCGTTTTATTGAAATAAAACGTCCTCAGTAACTAGTTATATTTTTATTTACCTAACGAATTCTTTATATGATAGAATCGTGGTGGTTTTAACATCTCAGTGTAATATACGTCAAACGGGCAATTTGACATTTGACATTGATAAATAAAGTATGCGATTTATTTGATACCTACACGTAATTTAATAATACAGTAATTCATAGACACATCGGCACCATTCGGGTGTTATCGTTGTTCCGAGTTTTGCCGATAGGAAAGGATTATTCACTACTATATAGACTTGTAAGGTATCGTTAGAAAGGTCTTAAAAAACCAGTCAAGTGCGAGTCTAAATCGCGCACGAAGGGTTCCGTACCACCGTTCAATGGAAGCGATGGTGTGGAGTGAATAGTTTGGATTTTACACAGCAAAATATTGTTTACAAAGTTATTGGTGCGGTTACTTTCACACTCCATGTACGTAACCAGGTGCATCCATAAGTTTGTATGTGGTATTGAAAGAATTGTTGTATGGGAGCCCCCTTAAATATTTCTTTTATCCTGTTTTTTAGTATTTGTTGTTATAGCGGCAACAGAAATACATAATCTGTGAAAATTTCAACTCTCTAGCTAGCTAGGTTCTTTAGATACAGCCTGGTGACAGACGGACGGACGGACGGACGGACGGACAGCGAAGTCTTAGTAATAGGGTCCCGTTTGGAACCCTTCGGGTACGGAACCCTAAAAATGATATTGAGGTTTTTAAACTCGTTTTTGAAGGCATTAAAATGTTGTCCCCCTCTCTTTGGGAGATAAAAAAGGGAAATATTAAACTGCACATCAAAAATACTGATTTGCACAGCAAATATCAGGGCAAAATGCTGCGGTTGATTAGGTAAAGGGTAAAGGGGTGAGCGAAGCGAAGCCCCCTTTATCCTTCGTGTTAGGTTGAACATGCAAGCACAACAAAAATTACTTAAAATATAAACTTGAGTACACATAAAATATTTTATACATAAAAAGTGTTTTTGCTGATCCTTTTTTGCTGTGCGACTTCAGTATTTTTGATGTGCGGTTAAATAAGCATAAAAAATCTAAAAAAAAAATAAGTTTGTAGATCCTAAACAGTACTTTTAAAAAAAAAACGTTTTGTAATACAAACGATTTTTTCATTTTGATTTTGATTGCCTTGTAAGTTAACTTTGGTTTTCATACTTTTTTATAGAAGCACTACGTAAAACAAAATCATATTTGCGGCTATATGCAGTTGACTCCGGAACTCTCCGTGTGCGAAACCAACTCGCACTTGGCGCATTTTTTACATTATACGCCATACGTATATACGAGGAATATTTTACCTCCTCACTGTTTATAGATCTGCTTAGAATGAGATTTCTTACCGTATCATTCCGATTTGTCAACTGCCCACTCGTAACTGCCCATTTAGTTATTTCACTGCTAAGTATTTATTAAATGACCCATTTTATTATTTTTACGGCTCATTTTTGTTTACTTTACTGCTACGTTTTGGGGGACAGGAATGCACGGCCCAGTAATGCCCGGCCCCGGAATGCCCGACCCCGGAATCGTGGGATTTGGGACGCCAATTCCGGGGCCGGACATTCCAAGCCGCACATTACTGGGCCGGGCTTTCCGAGGCCGTGCACTGCCTGTTCGACCGCGGAATGCTCGGCCCCGGAATTGTGGGATGTCTCTCATTGCCTGGAAATACTGGCTTCTGATTGGTCGAACATTTTCGAATTAACTTAGGCCACGGTCATAGTAGTGAGGTTTTTTTGTAAGCAAGTTTAACATTCAATTGACACATATCATAAGTTAAAAATTATTCATATTTGGTTAGTTTAAAATAAAAACAAACTCAATTCTGCTATTTGTTAAAAAAAATAACACTGTGAAGACAGTGTTCAAGTGCATTATATTTATTGAGTCAAATTTGGCTAGAGTATGTTATTGTGGCTAAATTTCAATTGGGTTATAGGTTAGGTTAGAACTTAGAAGAAGCAAAACCGAAGCGTAAGCAAATTTAAAAAAACATTTAATGATACAATAGATTTTTTGAGATAGAGACACTATGAATACACCCTAATCTCTGATGTAGCAGTTGTCTATGGTACTCGGGACGCCAATTCCGGGGCCGGGCATTACAGGGACTCCTACGTTTTAACTGCCGAACTTGTTAATTAATAAGCATTTTGTAATTTTTAACTTACCAAAACTACTATAAATAACTGCTGCTTTAAATCAGTGCCCATAAATAAGCATTCAAGACAATACATCACAAGTTGGCTTAACGTTTGACCATTAACTTGTTCAAGCATTTTGCATGCAATTTGAGTTTTGAGTTTCGATCAGTATTTTTAGCAACATTTTCACTTGAAGTGCTAATCAAGAAATGCATCATATTTCTACCTAAAAATATGTTGATATATCTAAAGATATACATTATTTTGTTTTTTTTTTTTTTTTCATGACATGATATTGAATGTAGTTTAGACTTGGAAACTTTGTCTAAATTTGTTTTTCTTAATAATGATTTCTCAGGCAGTGACTAGATATTGTTACTGCAAGCAGAGCAATTTAAAAAATAAAACAATAAAAAAATTTACTGATTATTGACTTTTGCCTAGGGTATGGTTATACAAGATCAAAAATTGATAAAATCAAAATATAAGTCATCTGTTAGCGCTCTTCTACCACCACCATGGAATTGCTGACGATGTGCATTTTGAACTCAGTCTTTTTAGTCTTAATGGTGACTTTATAATTGGTGCAAAAGATTGAGTTTGTCGCTGGATTCAACGTAAGTTCTGGGTGGTCCGCTATCCACTTCAGAACAATTGCTTGCGTAACATTTGCCATGGCTGCCGTACCTATAAAACAATGCGTATATATGTAGTTAACAACTGGATACTGTTGCTTAACCACAGAATAACTCAGGCTTCGAAACTCGTGTAGCAAAACCGCTACAAGAGGTTCGAAGCGAAAAGTATTTACATACATGGCTTCGAGGTGAGCATCAGAAGATGGCGGGATTCGTTTTCAGATTATAAATACTTTATATGATAGTACTCCATATTTAATGTTTGTATAGTACAGTAATCAAGACATTTATACGTTCGAATGGTATATTCAAATTTTTCTCATCCGGCCATTTCGACGTCAAGATGACGGGGTGAATAAGAAGCCCTATTCCTAGAAATCATTTCTTTCACTCACACACACCAAAACGCGCACAACACAACCCACAAAACACAAACACATACACAAAACGATATACACAATCAACCTTTAAGCATTATATATACCTATCTTGTTTTGTCCATGTACCTACCACATTGTCGAGTTTAGTAATCATATTGTTAGGTCATAATCGGGGGGCACGGCAGTGCCCCCGCCAAAACGAGCAAGCGAAGCGCAAGGGCACTGCCTACCTTTTCTCGAAGCGTTTCGTCGAATTTATGAACCCTCACAACTTGGGTTTGGATTACAGCAGTTAAACAATTTTTTCGGGATACGATGTCAGTAGTGGGCTCAATATACATAGAAAGTTTCATTAGCATAGCTCTTATACTTAAGATTTAATTGATATCTAAAATAACCCGATTTCGTCACTGACTCACTGATGATCATCAAAATTCTTAGGGTACTTCCTCAAGACCTAGAAAGCTGAAATTAGGTATGTGAGCTACACACTACTAAGTACACAAACAAAAAAAACTAAAACTTGGAATTTTTACCCCCGAACCCCTTAAACTAGGGCATGGAATTTTGTATGAGACTCCCGCAAATTTTGATGCTAGAGGTCTGAAAATTTATGTAGGGACTCCCCTCTATCACCCCCCACCCCCTTTTAATTAGGTAATATAAGTTTGAATACTTTTTCCCATACAAACAGAATTTCGTGCTAGATATCTGAAAATTATACAAGTACAAGTAAAGTAAGTTTCATAACATGTCTTTTAATTTTATTTGTAAGCCCTCCTTTAGGGGGAATAGCTCTTAAGGAGAGGCATTTGACCGAATCTGACGTTACCCAGCTTCTTAACACTAACTGGTCCATACAACATACTAAAAAACCAGAACATACATCATGCTTTGAGATGTTAATATTAAAATCTACTGAGCTACCACGCAGGCGCAACTGTACAATAATCGCAGTTCATAGACAAGTTCTCAAGAGACATCACTCTTCACTAGCCCTTACAAAGCAGCGCTTTATACTAGTTTTAAATAGTCACATTGTAAGAAAGAAACCAAATATACATAGATATACTCACTCAAAGCAGCTTAGGCGCCTTCACGATCTTCGTCAAGACGTACTCGTAGTTAACGCAGCCTGAAAGTAAGTAGTTATATTAAGTAAGTAAGAAATCACAAAGAATATAAACGAATATTTTTATATTTCATTACGATAATCTCTGCGGGCGTATCAGATTAAAAGGATACCTATACAATGGCTAAGGATTTATGGATCTCTAAAATAACTTATAGGTAAACTTCAATTAAGGGACAACTTAGAGCTATCGAAAAAATAAGTACCTACTTACAGTCATTGGAAAAATTGGAATATAAATAGTAAAGCTCGAGTTTTGATATGTTGTTTTGTTTTGACATCCAGCTGGCCATGGACCAGAACTTAGTTACTGTGTTGGCCCTGCTTGACTTCAGCAATGACTTTAACGGCATAGATTGTATCATGATTGTTGCGGTGCTCTGGGTTCTTTGAATATCTCCTCTCTTGCAGCTCACTGGTTCTACTCTTACCAGAGAAGTCGTCAGCAGCGCATTAAGTCTGAAGAGACTGAAACTCAATGGTGCGATCTCACCGCAGGAGTGCCTCAAGGTGGTATTTTTTCTCCTCTCCTGTTTTAAGTCTTTATTAACTCCATCTCCGACGTACTCTCTTCTTCGTATCATCTCTACGTAAATGATCTCCAAGTCTATCACCACTTTTCCCCCTGCCATGTAGTTTCATCATTGGAGACGTTGAATGTTGACCTCGAGAATGTGAAAGACTGTGCCTCGTCACACGAGCTGTTGATTTACCCGAATAAATCGCAAGCAATAATGATTGGAACCAGGCACTCTTTTTCCTTACGACAAAAACCCATTGATCGTGTAACTTATAATGGCATAAAACCTCGGGGTCATAACCAGCTGTGTCAGTCTCCACATGTTTGCGAGGTCAGCAGACGGATCCTTGCGTCTTTCCACTTCCTTGCTAACCACTCCAATCCTAACTTCTTACTACGGCAGACCGAAATTACCCTTGCACAGTCCCTTCTCCTGCCGCTAATCGACTATGCCGATGTAGCCTGGACGAGCATGAACAAAGAGCAACTGAATTATAAATTCGAGCGACTTCATTCGGTTTATCTTGGGACTGCGCAAATTAGACCATAGTTCTCAATATCACAAAGGGTTGGGGTGATTTCCAATTCTTCGTCACCGAAACTGTCACATTCTTTGTAATATTTTCAATATCTTGCAAAAACCTCGCTACCCCAACTACCTTCGAGACCGCTTTGAGTATCTCTTTTCGGGAAATCGGCACCGGAGATCTCACATGCCTCACTTTTAGTTTACCGCGGCCTAACACCGCTGCGTTCAAGCACTGTTTCAGGTTGCGGGCTTTCCTACTTTGGAACGCACTTCCTTGCACTATAAGAGAAAGTCCCACTCTTGCCTCTTCCAATAAATGTACTAAAGCGCAAATATTTATACAATAAGAAGCGAAGTATGGTCCATGCTGCGTAAAAAAAATGTCATCTATTCCTTGCGAATTTTCTAATTTTCAATTCTTATCAACGAACGCGTCAGGAAATTATGTATTTCCGTCAGGTTACCGGCTTGTCTTTGTCTATGCCAACATGTGCAGGCGCAACATAAACCAGTCCAACCAAGAAGGTGACCTCAGTCTGCGCGGAGAGCGCGTGCGCGGCCCTCCACCTCACCCCTCTCCTTCCTGTGCGCTCCCCACCACACCACAGCGCCATACCTACTTTGTTTACCAATTGCTGCGATTGACGATCCAATCTCCAACCAGTCAGTCAGCGGCCACGCTACAATCGGCCTTGTGAGTGTCCGGTCCGCAGTTTATTCTCTCGGTGCGCGTCGTCAGCGTCGCACGCGGCAATTTATCGAGTCATGAATACTCCTAATCGAGTGATGTGATAACATGAGTAGAGCCCAAAACTCGACGCAAGCCGCTGCTCCCGGCGCGGCGGTCAACATGAACCACTATGAGACAGCCGACGAGGAGCACTCCAAGCTCCTGGACCGGCAGGCACCGACGCTGATTGTGCCGTCGTCTGGGAATATGCGCAAAGTGAAGAGTTTTAGCGACACACACAGGATTCGAGATCTAAATGCCGCCTCGGGCGCCGCCTCTGCGCGTTGTCTGCGCCCGTTCGAGCAAGTCACCCCATACCCTGAAGGCTCCGAGTGCGGAACTAACTATGCACCTTCCGTCCGCTCGCTCGCATCAATTGGAATGGGCTGTACTGACGGCCGCAAAATGGTCATTAGACGTGTACCAACCTCGCCCACGGAACTGTTTCATCTGGTACGACCTCCTACGTAAGTATCTCGATGCCACTTGCTCCTTGTTCTTGTATCCCTGCTCTCATTATCCAATTCATCTCAGATGCCATTATTGCTTAACGACAACTCTGATGTCACTTCCACCTGCATTTTGTTGTATAGTGTATTGTATAGAGTACATTCACTTTGAACAGTGCACAGACATATATTTTGACCCTATTAGAGGGACTTTTAGAAATATCATCACAAAAATACATACGGAAATCGAATACAGCCAGCATGACTTACGTGGCTGTCAAATGTGAATACAGGCAGGCACTATAACATACTAGTTTAATTACTTCCAATCAACCAACTTATTGTTATTGTTACACGAGGGCTACTTCTGTTCTTATCTATCAAAGCACAAATAACAATATCAAGAAATAAAACGTGTGGAATAATTACCATCTATTCGCATCTCTGACCATCTGAATGACTTACCTCACCTTAAGGTCAGCTAATTTTGTATCCTAAGGTTTGGGCTCAGAATTTAGTTACGTGTATAAGATTGCATAGACGTATATTGTATTAAGGTACCGTGAAAGGAGATAATATCTTCGGTATTGAACACATTAATAACAAAAGAAAAATACATTTTCAATATGCTTTAGTGAACGGCAAATAATGGGTAAAAATACATGAACACTTGCGTAAAGGCGAGCTTATCTATGAAGAGAGATATCTTCCTGCAAACTTAGGCAGGATAGGACAGTCTATTACTAGTAAGGGCAGTGTGGTGCACAATAAATTAAATAACTACTAAATAATAATAATAATAATAAAATAATGTAATAAAAGTAATATTAAACATTATAATATATACAATATCAACGTATAATATATATTTATATATATTAACACAACACTTACATGCTTAAACTTAATACGGAATGCAGTTTCAATCTTAATTTTTTTTGAAAATGAAAATGGATTGACTATCCCTAATAAATAAATATCCCTAATTTTAAAACCTGTCGGTCGCGTTTACAATTTGTCGAAAGTTTACAAACTCACGCGTTAGTTTACAAACCACCGGTTTATCAATATTACGGTGACATACATATCTAATACTTACATATCCTCCGGCTATATTATAAATCATTCATATGATTATTTAATTACCTAGTCGGTCCTTAAGTTCTGTCACAAGGTTTTTGATAGATAAAACTCAGCAATAAACTTTTTCTTATTCGTATTATACATGATTAAAAAGCTTATTTTATACGAATCAAATTGCCATACAATACATTTTGTACGATTATCGCTATATGACAAAAAACCTTATAACTTGAGACAATCGCGAACCCAAAACACGCCGCAACTGACAAAAATACCACTTACCACAAATTTAATAAAAAAACAGTGTTCCAGATAACCAACAAGGTTTTTTTTATTTATTCTGAAACCTCGATTTTAGACCATGCTTAACAACTAGCATTTGATTTTCTGTTACCTTTCAGTTCCAACTGCTCCCAAAGAGAACTTTACGTAATTTTTACGTTTTCAGAAAAACGTATAAAAATGATCTTGTGGGCAACAAGTACACTACGTAAAATGTGAATATGAAAATTAGTTTTACCCAAACTTAGTTATCTTATGCTTCAAAATGAAGGTAACGGGTTCAGGGAGGGTTCTGACTAAAATCTCACGTAAGTTTGAAAGGTTTTAAGAGTCATGAAAAAAAGATAAAGTGAATCACGTCCGTATTTTTGATTGGGTAAAAAAGTGCAAAATCTCCGAAGAAACTAGCATTTGTTTAATATGGCTTTAAGCATTTAAATCCAATAATCGTTCTAATTTATCAGTATTTAATGAGCTATCAAACCATATATAGTATTAAATAAAATAAAACTTGGTATTATTTACTATGCGGCAAAATATTTGTGACAGAACTTATGGACCGACTATGTATATTAAGTAGTCCTTCTAGAATTCTACATGGACAAAGCATACCAAAATAAATATGTTTAAAATATTACTACCTTAGGTTTTTTGGGTTTCGCACAACAAGTTAGCAATTATTACACGGAACAGCGATTTCTATAGTAAGGTCCACTTGCACAGTATTCATAAAAATCAGAATAGCAAGCTAAATTGCTTTAACTGAGGCATATTTCAGAAATTATCGTCTTATTTAAAAAATTATCGTCTTATTTCAGAAATTAGCGTCTTAAATCGATTTATCATGTGTCATGAATAATGATAAATCGATTTAAGACGCTATACTGATTTAACTACTACTGTGCAAGTGGATCTTGGTATGTTATACGAGGTATATAGTTAGCGCCTACGTCATGAGATTCTAAGATCAACGCGAGTTATCAGTGATACCTATTGATATTCAGAGATTTATCATTCCTATCGGATTCGCGTGGTGTAGGAACATAGTAGATAAACAAATATGCTACTATGCATTGTCGTTACGGCATATGAATTAGATGCATTGTCGTTACAGCATAGGAATTAGATATACTATGCACTGTCGTTACAGCATGGGAATTAGATATACTATGCATTATCGTTACAGCATGGGAATTAGATATACTAGACATTGTCGTTACAGCATAGGAATTAGATATAGTAGGCATTGTCGTAACAGTGTATCTCGTGCATTTTTTTAAATTATTCTTAATCTTACTTTTGGTTATTACAATTTTACCTTTCATAAACACTAAATTGTTATCTACTGTAATATTTTTCTTAAACTTGAAGTAATATTTTACTGAATCTGGGACTTTACTAACTTTCTCTGGCCATCCATTCCTATTGAAATCTATTATTTGTAGCAATTCCTCATCTTTACCTGTTTCATTCATTAATTCCTATTTTTGTTCTTCTGTGCATTGTAAGTATGAATTAGATATGACATGCATTGTCGTTACAGCATAGGAATTAAATATTCTATGCATTGTCGTTACAGCAAAGGAATTAAATATAATATGCATTGTCGTTACAGCATAGGAATAAGATATACTACGCATCGTCGTTACAGCATAGGAATTAGATATACTGTGCATTGTCGTTACAGCATAGCAATTAGATATATATTCATATGTACAGTAGTTGCACAAGCATAAAATCTGTGCAACGATGTAATAGATGCGTTATATATAGTAAAAAATATGTTATTTTCTTCTACGAATACTTCTTCTTCCTATAATTCCAAACCACTCATTTAATTATAATACAAATATGCAAATGCATTTTGCTTGCCTAGATACTAAAAACAAGATAATAGAGATTGGAGAAGATACTCACTATATATTAATAACTGTAATCATAACACAAATGAACTATAAATAGATAAATACGAGGTATTCGAAGAAGCGCTACTTGTTTTGTTGGAAACAAAGTAAAAGCAACGTATATTTTATAAAGAACGCTCGACTTTCATCTCTCATCCCATCGCCCTTTTAAGGCTTAGTTTGCCTTTTTTCACAAAACACCCACAGAGGTGATTCGATTATCAGTCATCCACCGGGGCAATTCTAAATGCAAACATGTGTTCCAAGCGTACATACATTTACAGTTTATATTTGGTAAGTTAAAGAGTTTATTCATTAATGAAGTTTTCCGCCGTTTCGTCAAGTGTATGTATGATCGTAACGCATTGAGGTACCATCGGATAGATAACACTACTAGCAGATGTCGGCCCCTGACCATGGCCTCAATTCTACACAAAAACTTCTGTATTCTCGAAATCATTATCGAGGATTTTAAAGACGCTCAAAAATTACGCATGCGCGATCGACTAGTACAATACTTTGTCGTTAAAAAACACTTTTAGCACCTAGTAAATACAAGATTTATAGAGATAAATATGTAAGTACCTATCGACATGAAATGCAAGTCTCACTTGCTTCACTTTGGCCCCGTATCACATTCTGCATAACCTCAACGTCTAGTAAAATATGGCTTTATCACCGGAACCAGCGAGGGCTGAAAATTCTTTAATTTTGAATCAATGATATAATAGATGACATCTAATTGCAATAACTAGTGACCTACATGTAATGTATTACACGAAGGGTCGACAGCGAAATAAGCAAACGAAATAAACTTTCTAACGTTATCATTGCATCGATATCGGCGACGGAACGAATAAATTGAGTGCAACATATCATTTTAGTTAGTGATAGCGGAGAAAAATTTCAGGGTAATTCAATACGTCAAATTAACTCCAAAGTTAAGTACCTCAGGTAATCCGTATTGTAGTGGCGCGCCTTGCCTGACCTTCAAGGCTGTCGGGGTGATAACGCTGCATTGCTGCCGTACCTACGATTGATCATGCCCGGATCTTATCGCCACTTGATAAAGATTATAATACGTTTACGTACAGAGTGCTTTGACAACTACATATTAGGCACCAGATACGTATTGAATAAGAATGGCAGGCAGGTTTTTGAGTGCACGTGTCAACGCTACGTCATCGACATTTGCATGTGCAGAGTGCTATCTAGAGGCAAAGTGTTGAGAGAATAATATTTTTATTTTACATTTCAAAGCTTTGCATCAAAATACTCTTGCAAGAGATTATAATTTTCAGACCGACCAATCAAAATTGTCCATTATTCAGTTACTCAAATCCACAGCAGATCCAACGTAGTTGGTGTCAAGTTGACGTTTAGTATATGGGAAAACTCATCATAAATAAATAAATATTTGACAAATCGACTAGGCCCATAGTAAGCTCAACAAGGCTTGAGTTGTTATGGGTACTAGACGACGATACATTGAATAGGGATAGATACTTATGTAAAAGAAAGACGATATACTTAGAGGACCTCTGTGTGGCCCTGCGATTGTGGCTCCACCTACCTTGCTTGCGAGAGGCCCCGGGGGTGCGGTGCCCGGCTGGGGATGAAAAAGAAAAAGAAAACCCCAGGTCTTGGATGTCTATATGTGTGTGATGTCGCTGTTTCTGATTCCCAAGACACAGGATATCCTAGTGTAGGGTCAGAAGCAATGTATGTGACTAAGAAAAAAATATTCATGCTCGTCACACAAATATTTGCCCTTACTTGGATTCGAACCCAAGACCGTCAGATTCGTAGGCAGGGTCACTACCCGCTAGGCTGAACCGGTCGTCAAATGTCACATTTATACAGTTTTAGGACGATTTCAGTTATCGAATAAGGCCGCTGGCTAGATAAGATGCAGGCATTGTTTATACGAGCATAACAAAAAGCAATAAAAAAATAGTTCAAAAATATATGGAACCGAGTAACAGGTTCCTAATACCCTTCGTGATGAGGAATATAATAGCACTATCGCCATTGGTGAAAGTATCTTTATGCTAATTTGACAACTATTCGTTTGCTTGAAAAGAGCCTCTGCAAATATCCTACGCTACGACACGCGCGTAATCTGGCGTCTCATGAGACAGTAATCTCTTTAATAATCCAGCCAACATTTAGTGACATCATAAGTTACTTCTCTGGAAAGTTAACACTTACTGTGCTCCATCGATCTATAAACCTGACGTACAGTAACAGTACGACTTATGTTATAACATGCTGTGTAACTGTAAATGAAATGATGTACAGAATGTATAAATCAACATATCAAAGACTGCCTGGTATGTATTTAGATTGTTGAATAAGTAAATAACTCTGTCACTCTATTTTAAACTCAGCATTATATATTACCTTTATCTCAGACATTTCATGGTATCACTTATTACAAATATTTGCTGTTCGAGTTATGTATAATATGTATTAAATCATTCAATGCAATGCACTAAAATTAAAGGACACAATGAATTGAACAACTCCGTACTAAATACATATTAAAGTACCTTTGTATTCGCTCGTATGCAACGACGTACTTATGTATTCGCTCGTATGCAATGACGTACTTATGTATTCGCTCGTATGCAACGACTTACCTATGTATTCGCTCGTATGCAACCACACCGATGGGCCGAATTGACATCTATCTAGATCCAAACTGCAAAACGAGGACATGGTCGCCCCAATAAGCCCTGGAGTGGAGTCTTAATTTCATAATTTTTTACTGCTACTCGAAAATTCAAATATAATGAGTTCAATCATGTACAAGAAAAATTGCTGCGTTGAGCGGTCATCGACGTCGGAAATGGTTACGGTTGTGAATGTGGTCATTATAATTACCACAGATACATGGCCATAATTACAGAGGTACCATATTATACGTGTTGTTTCAATAGAAATTAGATCATAGTCAAAATATCGTTATTGCGTTGCGTTACTGTTGCTCCAAAGAAAGACCCTTCGGTGTGTCGTCACGACTTGTTGTGCTGATCTTATAAAGAAAATTAAAAATGTTCGGGTCGGATTCGCACACGAAGGGTTCCTTACGATCGTAAAAAAAACTTTACCACTTAAAATAGTAAAACAAAAAGAGTAAAATATTATGTCCGAACGTGGATTCGAACCCAGAAGCCGCGAAATCTACGATCATATTTTATATTTGAATCATGTTGATGTTTGTTATTTGCGGCTGGTGATTATACATCTCTTGTATGGGGGAGCCCCTTCAATTTATAAATCCCGTGTATTTGTTTCTGTAGCGGCAACAGAAATACACATTCTGTGAAAATTTCAAAACTACCTATTACGGTTCACGAGATACATCCCGCTGACGGACGGACGGACAGACGGATCCCGTTTGGCACCCTTCGTTTACGGAACCCTAACAACATAGATCTAAACAAGATCTTAACTCCATCTCGAAGCTATTATCAGTATAGATATTTAGATACATTTAGCAAACTTATTTTTTTTGTCTCTTCTCTACATTGGACCACGGTGCGCGAGTCAGACTCGCACTTGGCTTTGTTATTTCATTTTTTGATCCTTAGGTTTTCTTTTACGATGGTACGAAACGATTTTTTACTTCCGAACCAGTAAAATATTTAGATGTCGCTGAGTGGCCGAGTGCGATGAATAACAGTTACAAATTGGCATAGCAAAGTTAAATGACGTAGTTGAGAAAACAATTATGCCACTTTTTAATAGGTGAGGGGGGGGGGGGGGGGTTAAATAACTTTTTACTTCGCTGTTTAACCTACATATCCAGATAGATAAAACAACTGTATTCATTTTGCTGAATTTCCCATACATGGCAATCTAGAATGCTTCAATTACACAGTGTAGCGACATAATCGAGGCGGAATAAGTGCGCTTCAATAAAATGCATATGATATTATCTCCAGGCCTCCAGACGAGGATACGGGATCCCACGAGAGCGACTGCGACGAGGAGGAGGAAGACGCTGAGACGGTGCACCTGAAGCCCAGGAGACCGTTCTGGGCCAACAAGGTCCAGTTTGTGCTGGCCTGCGTGGGCTACTCCGTCGGCCTGGGCAACGTCTGGCGGTTCCCTTATCTTTGCTATAAAAGTGGCGGAGGTGCGTCTCTTGATTTAATTTTAGACAAAAATTTCCATCGTTATCTGTCTTTGCACTGTTGAGATTTAACAACTCTGCAGATAGCAATATTGTAGACATTCGAACGTGGCTGTCTCCAACTGGTTAGTATTTGCTGTTATCCGTTGACAAATGAACATCGTCAAATTAAATCAAATTTTTATTTAGCAAACGTCATTTTTTGCCTCTTCTCTACATTGGACCACTGTGGGAGAAGAAGGGCGTAGAATCTCCCACAGATTGATTTTTAGATCTCTTCTAAACATTGCTTGTGCTTAACTAATACAAATATTACGATATGAATTGCTATAATTAATATGCAGGAATAAATAATTACAAAATTATAAACCCCAAGGACTGTGTTGAGCTAAATAAACCCCATAGTCCCATCATTTAAGTAGTCTTGAACATTGTAATATCCCTTTTTAGACAAAGTCGCTTTAACATTCTTTTTTAATTGCTAAAAAGGCAATTTCAAAATCTCCAGAGGTATCTTATTCTAGTAGAGAATGCACTGATCCTTGAAAGAATTGCTAACCTTCGCGTGTCTAAACCGTTCTAAGTCTAAATCATCATACCACATTCTTAAAATAGATAGATAACTAAGGATGTACAGTATAGAGGAGACAAAAATGCATCTAACCTGAATCTATCTTAGATACAACGATCGGATTCTTCCATCATTCTATTTAAAGATAGAAGGGAGTTACCCAAAACATTGTTGAAGATTATCTATAGATTGGTTAGATTATAAAAACATATAGTGAAGAACATACACTTTTATCAAAGTGATTTTTGATAATATTACGTAGATAGGTAGAAGACAGTACGTACCAGTACTCGGTTTTCTCAACTTAAAACCACTAACTTATCCAGCACAAAACCATAGTAAATACGTCATTTAGGTGACAAGAGTGTCGTGATTGTCATGGCATTGCATTAAGTAATGTTAATATGGCGAGGTTAACATTAACGTAATATCGGTCTGCGAATCTGTTGGGCACGAAAATTAACAAAGGGAAAATAATTAGAGGACATTCGCTGATTTTACAATTAACGTACAAGCCTCCAATCGTGACCGAACATATTCGCACAGCCTAGTGAAAATTGTCACACAATGAAATGTCCAATAACACGTATATTTGTCACCGTACAATTGTTTGATCGTGATGTGGTCGTTTGACCAGCACACCTACCTCTCCCGTGCAAATATTATTCAGGTGACGATGACGATGAGGCCTTAGAACTAGAAAATAATTCGTATTTATACTCGTGACTATTTCATTCAATTAGATAAGGTGTTATCCACGCGACCAGCTCTTTAATGGCTGTCTCTTTATCTGCCTATGAACGGACACTGATTAAATTAAAATCCAGTAGGTACGTCCAATTACCTACCTACCTACAATATTTATTTAATTATTGTATAATATTTTCTGTTCATATGGGTCCCCGACTTCAAACTATTATTATTTAAATTTAAAAGAGATCTAAACATCAATCTGTGAGAGTTTCTTCGCCAAGAGGCAATAGAGCATCCTTCTACAAATAGCGGATCCGACTTCTTACCAACTGCGCCACAGAACCAATAGATGACGCGAAATTATTGATTATATTTGAATGGCGATGATTTGGTAACTCGCTGGGGCAGGGAAATCGAAACACGTCTCTTGTATGGGGACCCCCTTTAATTTATAAAATGTCGTATAGATCCTTATTTGTTGCTATAGCAGCCACAGAAATGCAAATTCTGTGCAAATTTCAACTCTCTACCTATTACCGTTCATCAGAGAGCCAGTGATAAAGATGACTTTTGACTTTTTTACTTATAAATCTGTGTGTGTGTATATATGACATAGTAGTTCTCGGATCTTTAATCTGTCGACATGAATGTAACACGATTGCTAGGAATAGAGATATCACGTTTCGAGAGGTGCCCTTGATATCAACAAAGTGACCTACAGGAACTTGCGTAATTAAACGAATAATTCGCTAAGAGGATAATTTAGGCATGTTCACTTGTGAGTGCGGACTTGACTATTTATCGGATCTCCTGTACAGCCATAAAACAGAACAGGAGTAGCTACCTATCTTATTTGAGTAGACTTATTTGTTAATCCCCAACAATATTGTCCTGTAACCTGATTAAAGATAAACTCTCAGTTAAACTTCGCAGTTTTCTCGGTGGTTATTATCGATTTATAAATGTACATATATAGCCTCGCGAAGGTTAGCAATTCTTTCAAGGGTCAATGCATTCTCTACTACAACAAGATACCTCTGGAAATCTTGAAATTGCCATTTGAGCAATTTAAAAACCATGTTAAAGCGACTTTGTCGAAAAAGGGATATTACAATGTTCAAGATTACTTAAATGATGGGACTGTATGGGGTTAATCTGGCTCAACACAGACCTTGCTGTTAATAATTTTGTAATTATTTATTCCTGCTTATTAATTATGATAATGACATAAGTATATATATTTTGTATTAGTTAAGCATAAGCAATTTTTAAAAGAGATCTAAAAATCAATCTGTGGCAGTTTCTACGCCCTTCTTCTCCCACAGTGGTCCAATGTAGAGAAGTGGCAAAAAATGACGATTGCTAAGTATATGTAAATATCTACAGTAATAAAGACATTTGGAATTTTGGAAAATTTTGGAACATCAAAGTCGATCCATCCTTTATGCATACCTATATGTAAATCAGAAGCAAAAATAAAAAATGACATGAAAGAAAATTATCGGTCAAGTTCGGGCCGGACTCGAACACGAAGGATTCGGTACCGTCGCGTCGTACAAGAACACTTAACCACGAAACATAATAAAACATAAACAAAAAGAGAATAATTAGTAAATAAATTGAAGCAGATGATTCGTTTAAGAAGGTTGATAGAGACGTTGATCGTTCGGGGTAAATAGATAGACTCTAAAGGCCAATCATTGGGATCTGCACTTACCTAAACGATGAACTCCTCGCCTTATTACCGCTGAGGTTTTTTGCGTGGGCCAATTGGGATTTATGATTAAATAGTACTTTACGAGAAAGATAGTGATAGGGATTTGATGATTATGATGCATCAATAGGATTTATCATATCGTAATTTGTGTTGTTCTGGCGTCGCGTCATTTCGAATTTACCGAATTACATTAACAATTTTATTATATTAATGATCACACTTTAGCGGCTCCGCTTTACGATAATATTATTGACCTAATCCGGCATTGTTCTAAGAAAGTTACAAATACTACGAAGAAACATTAGTCATATACCCGGGTATATGACATAAAACATTGATAAAAAGTTGTGTTTTCACAAGCAATCGGTGAGTCGTACTTGTTTCCGCATGTTCGTGTCACACGGCGCTAACTAGGGGTGAGGCTTGTCGCACACAAGGCACACTAGCCGCTAATGCATCAACAATGCCCGTGTAAATTACATCTCATTCCTACAGCAAACTGACACTTAACGCAGCCAGGCAAACAGAGTACCACTTGAGGTACATCAAAACAAATACCTTGGGCATATGTAGGCAAATAGTTTATCTATTAGAAACTGATATGGTGACATAGTTTTGTATTGCTTTCATTATTGAATGTATTGTAAGTGGGTAATTAAATTATAGTTTTTGAGTTTCGTACCCGAAGGGTGCGAAACGGGACCCTATTACTAAGCCACCGCTGCCGTCTGTCCGTCCGTCCGATAAACCGAAAAAGGTAGGAAATTTTCTCAGAATGTGTATTTCTGTGTCCGCTACAGCAGTAAATAATGAACTACAGTCCATTTGTTCCTAGATGGCAAACCTCAATAACAAACCATAAAATCTGACATTTGTAGTGAAGGGAATAAGTGAATGAACTGCCGAGATCTATTTAGAATTTATATAGAACGAAATTTATTCAGGAATTTCATGACTGAGTTTGCAATTGAGTTTCCAATTGATTTTATTGATTTCACTAGCTGTTTTACTATTATAAATAGTGATCTGATATATTGTTTAAAAAAAGCGATTTCTATTGAATTTCTGTTATTAAACATGGAACGAAATAAAACCAACTTCGGGTTTGCTTAAAATATATTTATTGTCATAAAATGTATTACATAGGTAAATAATAAACACAGATAAACTATCTCATATACATATTAACAAGTTAAATAAATAAATTAAGAAATACTCTGCCTCGTACGTATCATATCCGATGCAAAGGTCTTCATTTATTGCCTTACGTTAGTTATAATGACAATAAGATACTTTCGCGCTCCGTTCGCCGCTAGGTTTTATCTTTCGTGTATTATGAATATGGTAAATATGGATGGCGGTTTAAAATTGAGATAAATCATTTGTCTTAAGTAAATTATACGAAAATGAGTTAGGAGTTGTTTTGAGTCCCATGGGCATACGCGTCATCTGATATTGTCCTGAAGCAAATCAGTATATTTTCTACTACTTGGGTCTAAACTAGCTTGATAATAACCTTGATACAAATCTAAATGGCTAAAATAGACACAACCTGAAAGTGAATCTATAATTTCTGTAATGTTGGGCAAAAGGAACTTATCGTCATTAATGCAGTTATTTGATTTTCGGTAATCGATCACTAATCGCCATTTATTCTCACCACTTCTGTCTGTTTTCTTGGAAACTAAAAGAATAGGACTAGTCCACTCACTAGTTGAAGGTTCGATTATGCCATCCTTTAACATTTTTTCTATTTGTCGATTCACTTCTTGCTTCTGAGAGTGGGGAAGTCGGTTTACTTAAACGGGTTCTGTATTTGGTTTCAAAGATATCGACTGTTCATAAATATCGGTAGTACACAGTTTGTCATTAGGTAAATAGAAAATATCAGGAAATTTCCGCATACATTTTTAATAGAAATCTCCTTATTTAAATGTTATGTGTAGCGATGAAAATAGCTCTTAACTCGCTCCGCGTTCTTCTCACCTTTATCAGACACATATGTGTGTCACATCATAGTTACGAAGCTTCTCCAAAGTTAAATAAATTTTACTCAAAGTCAATTAATTCCTTTTCAGTCGTAGTCAGATTCTTTACAGGAATCTTCCCATTTTTGGGGCTCGCTAATACGCTAGCAATAAAAACTCCCTTCGTAATTTCCGATGCGCAAACCAAACATTCTTTAGACAATTTATCTCAACATAATGAATGGACTCCGATCTGGGCGGAATGGTCAATGCACTTCTGTATTTGGAAACCGTTAATGTCAACACTACTTTGTTATTGTCGTCAGTCCAAAAAGTTAATGTATCGTGATTAAAGTCTAGTAGGGACTTGTGCCTCCCTAGAAAGTCTTGTGCTAGAATGCCATGCGCCCTACAAGGCAATGAATCAAAAACATAAAACGTATGAATCAGAATGTTCTAAAAGGTGATGGAAAAATCGTGAGGAAACCTTCATTACTCCATAACTGCGGTAATGGGCTTGCCTCCTGTCACGCAAAATGGAGTATTGAATCACTGGTTAAAAGTGGGCACAGTTGCGCCTCTTCCACCCTTTATGCGAAAAGGTGTGACGCTATTTAATTAATGTTGTTTCGATGATATAAAAAGTGCGTGATTGTGGGGTGCAAAAGGGAGCATGTCCAGTGCCTCTTATATGCCGATCATTAATATTGGTCTTGGTCTTATTTACATTCACTTTAATTCGTGAGACATACTCTCATTTGCATTTTATCCACCGACGATGCAAAGTTGGCTTGATAAGTTTCACTCCTATTTGCATCCCTTTATCACACACTTTCAAAATAATAAAAGAACTAATCTTAATGAATTAAATACATCATGCGCAACAGAAAAAAAATGATGGCGCGACCACATCAACGGTTTTGAAAAAAATATTATTAGTTATTAGAAATTTGGGAAAATAATGTTATTTCTAAGCTGAATTTCGACAAGTTTTTAGTGAAATTTAGTGTATTTATGTTTAAAGTAGTCTTTGTGAGTTTTTGTGAAAACCGTCATCGAGTGATCCTTGGGAAATATCGAGTTTTTGTAATCACGTCATCTTTGTTTACATCTTAAGACAGTTGAGGACAAAAAGAGTGTACATATTTTCTAAATTAAAGGGATTTCCATAAAAAAGATGTGTTAAAACACATCGATCATAATTGAATCAACATTTGAATGAACACACGATCATAATTGAATCGTGTTATGGTTTGTTATAACAAACCATAACACGATTCAATTATGATCGTAGATTTCGCGGCTTATCACAAGATTGTTGTAGCGCAATTTGTTTGATATCGGTTTCGCAATCTCATAGTTCTGGGTTCGAATCCACATTCGAACATAATATTATTCCCTATACATAAACAAAAGTTTGTTTTATTATTTTTAGTAATTAAGTTTTCTAGTACGACGGTACGGAACCCTTCGGGTGCGAGTCCGACCCGCACTTGACCGAACATTTTCTTTCATGACCTTTTACAGTTTTGCTTCTGATTTACATATAGGTACGCATAAATGATGGATCGACTTTGATGTACATTTATAAATCGACACCTACCACTGAGAAAACTGCGAAGTTTAACTGAGAGTTTATCTTTAATCAGGATTACAGGACAATATTGTTGGGGATTAACAATGCCGTGTACCAGCAGTCTACTCAAATAGGTAGCTACTCCTGTTCTGATATATGGCTGTACGTACTTACAGGAGATCCGATAAATAGTCAAGTCCGCACTCACAAGTGAACACGCCTAAATTATCCTCTTAGCGAATTATTCGTTTAATTACGCAAGTTCCTGTAGGTCACTTTGTTGATATCAAGGGCACCTCTCGAAACGTGATATCTCTATTCCTAGCAATCGTGTTACATTCATGTCGACAGATCGGAGATGAATTGCACTATACTCTACAATTATATTACTATCCTCACGATGTTTTCCATCGCCGATAGAACGCCTGTACAATGTACTTAAGGTGATACGAAAAAAATAGGGTTTATTTCGAATCCAATTACTCCACTATAAAATCATCTACAGATTTGATTTTTGGGTTAACGTTTATGGAGTATTTGATTAAGATTCTCACTGAAGGAAGTCGCGATTGGATGAAATTTTCTCGATAGAATTTCATTTCGAAAAGACCTCTAAATTGTTAAATTTTTTCCTGTAATTCTGAAATCCTGACTAATTTCATTGCGGAATTGCATTCAAAATGTGGATATAATGTATTCGTAAACTCTCCTTGAAAATCTTTTTGACAAAGTTTAGTTTTAAACAATTTTTAAGTGGTTTGGCGCTACATTATTTTTGTTTGTACTTTATTTCTTATGTGGAAGTAATTAATTACTTATCTCAATGGTACACGGTCAGCATCGCGATTCGAACCTGCATGTCCTGCATGAGAAGCAAGCGTGAAACCGGCTAGACCACGGACCACTTGTCAGATCATTTACCCAAAAAAATTTTTTTTCTGTTTCATATTTTCCATATGTGGAGCGTAAAAAAAACTTACCACTTTACAAAGATTAATTTTATTTTACAAATTACTATGGGGAACAAATTTTTTGAACTGTTATTTAAACATTCAGTTTATTATAATCAGTTGAAAAAAATAATAATATCGGCGGTTGGTAAATTTGTGTGACAATACAACATAGACAGTAATAAAAAAACAATCGGCCGGTCATTTCGTTTTACAATGTCAGTACTAAAAATACGTAAGCAGACTAATAAATAAATGGCCAGTAAAAATGATGGATTGGGCAGTTAGATAAATAGTTCGGCAGTTCACATGGAGCGGAGACGCCCGTATCCGAACCGATTGCAAAAAGAGGTAGATTTTTGTTAGAAGGGGCGGAGCTTAAGGCGCTCGATGCGGAAGCGACCAATCATGAGTTAGTTGATCCAAATGGCTAGTATTTAATTGCACATCAAAAATACTGATTTTCACAGCAAAAATACTGATTTGCACAGCAAATATCAGGGAAAAATGCTGCAGTAACTTAGGTGAAGGGTAAAGGGGTTGAGCGAAGCGAAGTCTATTTTATCCTTCGTATTAGGTTGAACATGTAAGAGCAACAAAAATACTTAAAACATGAACTTGAGTACACATAAAATATTTAATACACAAAAAGTGTTTTTGCTGATCCTTTTTTGCTCTGCATATCAGTATTTTTGATATGCGATTAAATACTAGCCATAAAAAAATAAAAAATAAATAAGTTTGTAGATCCTAAAGAGTACTTTTAACAAAAATTAGTTTTGTGATATATACGATTTTTTCATTTTAATTTTGATTGCCTTTTAAGTTAACTTTGGTTTTCATACTTTTTTATAGAAGCACTATGTAAAACAAAATCATATTTGCGGCTATATGCAGTTGACTCCGGAACTCTCCGTGTGCGATACCAACTCGGACTTGGCGCATTATTTACATTGTTGTTAAATGATCCATTTTGTTATTTTTTACGGCTCATTTTTGTTTACTTTACTGCTACGTTTTAACTGCCGAACTTGGTTATAAATATGCATTTTGTTATTTTTAACTTACCAAAACTACTATAAATAACTGCCGCTTTAAATCAGTGCCATTACTATACGGCTTGTGTTTAAAAGATTACCAAAAACGCTCCTTTACTACCAATAAATTCGAAATGACTGCCAGAATGGATAAATGTCCACCAAAATGTGTTTGGATAAATGATCACCAAACTTCTTTTCATGTTTTGTGTACTTAAGTTTATGTTTTAAGTATTTTTTGTTGTTCTTACATGTTCAACCTAACACGAAGGATAAAGGGGGCTTCGCTTCGCTCACCCCCTTTACCCTTCACCTAAGCTACCGCAGTATTTTGCCCTGATATTTTTTGCAACATTTATCCATTTTGGGTAGGAAAAAAATATTTTAATGATCATTATATTTGTTGCCTTACTATATAATACCGCTATGTCCTTGACTTGCGTCATGGAGACTTTGATTAGTAGATACATCGTGGTGTTTGAGTGTTTATCTTAGCGTGTGGACCGACTAACATCTAACATTTATTTGTTTTTTGCAAATTTGAGCATCTATTAATAGGTTTTTACTAGTTACTTACACATCTACCTCTCGGGTAAACTGCATATTTTTCAAGATAATAGGTCTTTTGAGAGAACGAAGTGACAGCTCTTTCGGTGATGTAACTTCTGTTTTGTTCAATTACAAATGGTGAGACTTATTTTACAATTGACTTAGAACTTTTACTAATTGCCGGCACATAGTTGACCATTGCACCGCGGTCCACACGTACTCTTTTTCAGTAGCATTTTAGTGAATATCCTAATAATAGCCTACAATTGTTTCTCAACAAAAATAAAGCTCAATACGAACAAGGTATATTTAAATAAATAATTAAATACCCAATAATATAAAATATATAAGACAATTAAGTACCTGCTAACTTCTCATGTAATAAATAACTGGTAATTATGTTGTGTAAATAAGACATTTTCATACCTATTGAAGATTGTGTTATAATAAACTCAATTTGTATATTAAAGAACTAACCAAACCGCAAATAAAGTTTCTTTTTTCTTATTTCCCCATTCACGAATTTCACCACACGAATTTTTTCTTTATGTTAATTTTCCTTTTGCAGATTTCATCGAAAAATGCATGTGGTGAATTTTATGAATAGGGAAAAATTCAACTGGAAATAATGCCACAGGAAATATGAGATTTTGGGAAAATGATCTAACAAGACTCTGCACTCTATCATTTTTATATAGACATTTCATTTGTGCGTGGCGATACCGCACGCAACACGTTGCGGGGTATCCGTGACAAATGCACGGCCTCTATGGATTGTCTTTTCAATTTAAATTCAATATATTTATTTCAGGCACATTGTACCCATAAAAAAGGTATTTTTACATGACACAAAAACCAGAAAATAATAATGATAATATATATATATATATATATATATATATATATATATATATATATATATATATATATAATATAATAAATAATATATAATAAAGTAAAGATGGAGATGTACTTCCCGCTGTCGGCACACTCGACTATTCACGTGCATGTAGACTGACCCAGTGCGCCAGCAGCGGCGAGTCCGACCGCCTCGCCAGCACGCTCAGGATGGGGCTGGCAATGCCGCGGACGCGACCTGCTGGTGAGGCGCAGCGTTTTCCGATAATCGCGACGAAGCCGTCGACCCTAGCCTCCGCAAACATGCCTGAGGCGCTGCAGTGCCACGGCAGCCCCATCACCAACCTGAACGCGTTGTTATATTCAACGCGCAAGGCGCTGCATGCCCGCAGATGATCCACATTCTGCACGTGTAGAAAGACTGGCAGTACGCCCTGTTCTAGGCGTATGGATCGTCAGATATGTTTAACCTTTCTTTTCAAATTCCAGGTGCTTTCCTGATACCTTACTTCATAATACTCTTGGTGTGCGGTGTGCCCATGCTTTTCATGGAGCTGGCAGTCGGTCAATACACAGCGCATGGACCTATAGGGGCACTCTCACAAATATGTCCCCTGTTCAAAGGTAAATGAAATATACATAATTGGTTTGCGTAAAATACTAAATGAAGGTTTTTACCGAGAACATTATCATTTTCCTTCCAGGCGCCGGACTGGCAAGCGTGGTGATCTCATTTCTTATGTCCACGTATTATGCTGTGATCATAGCATGGGCCATCTACTACTTTTTCACTTCCTTCAAGTCTGAGGTGCCATGGGCAAGCTGCTCGAATCGATGGAACACTGCGCAGTGCTGGGTTCCATACCACAACCACACTAGGCCAAACGGCTCTCAGACGCCCACCGAACAATTCTTCGAGTAAGTTCTGATTTTGTTGCTTCTTAACTTGGTTAGTTAGTTTACCATGTTTCCTCTTATTAACTCGCTCACTCATTACTTATTATTTATGTTATTTCCAGGAAGAAGGTCTTAAGCATGAGTGACGGTATAGAATTTCCTGGTGGAATGCGGTGGGAGTTAGCAGCTTGCCTAATTTGTGCTTGGGTGTTAGTCTACTTCGCCCTGTGGAAGAGCATCAAGTCTTCCGCCAAAGTGCGCTATATCACCACGACACTGCCCTTCCTGTTGATTTTAGTATTTCTAGGACGCTCCTTGACGCTTGATGGAGCTGATGGCGGCCTGAGATTTTTTTTCAAGCCGGATTGGGCGCTACTAAAGCAATCAAGACCTTGGGTGAATGCAGCTTCGCAGATATTCAATTCGATTGGCATAGCGTTTGGATCGATGATAATGTTTGCGTCGTACAACCGCTTCGACAATAATTTTCTCCACGACACTCTGGCAGTGTCGCTGGTGAATGCCATCACCAGTCTCATCGTGGGCATATTCACTTTTGCGACCATCGGGAACATTGCCTTTGAACAAAACACTTCAGTGAAGGATGTTATCGCGGACAGTAAGTATCAAAATAAAGAAGAAGAAAAAAATGGTACATTTATTTATTTATTTACATCTAGTTAAACAAAATCATCTTCATTTCAGGTCCTGGGTTACTATTCGTAGTATATCCACAGGCTATAGCAAAGATGCCGGCTTCACAGCTATGGGCCGTTTTGTTTTTCTTCATGTTCCTGTGTCTTGGACTCAACAGCCAGGTACCTGCGAACTCTTTCTACTCATGCTCCAGTGTTGATTCCTATTTGTTTCTTAGTACAAATTTAAGTCAAAGCAACCACTTCAACACTATAATCACGATGTCCTTGTTTCAGTTCGCCATAGTGGAAGTGGTGGTGACGTCGATTCAAGACGGTTTCCCCGACATGATCCGGAGGAGGCTGGTGTACCACGAACTGCTAGTTTTGTTGGTGTGCGTGGTATCCTTCGTGTTCGGTCTCCCACATATAATACACAGCGGGATATTCGTGTTCCAACTCATGGACTACTATGCGGCCTCGCTTAGCATCACCTACCTTGCATTCTTCGAGGTTGTGGGCATTGCGTGGTTCTATGGTGTCGGGAGACTTTCACGGAATATCAAACAGATGACAGGTACCTAAATCAATACTCAATTCAAAATGCATAACAATTATGCGCTATTATAAATTTTCTCGTTATGGTATTTTCATTTATCCGCAGTGATTGAACGACAATATTTTATCAATAAAAAAAAATCACGGTTATTTAAATGAACATTTATATCGGATCCAATATCATCTTTCATACATAACTTATAACATAACTTAAGGTGAGAGAGAAAAGTATGGATACAAGATATAAGATAATTTATATGACAATACCAATAATAGGCCGGCCCATAAGAGCGAAGTGCAGGCTTGAATGAAGTGCGGAAGGTCATATGTTATCTTCATTGTTGTCTCAAAACTAATTATAACAATTCTCGTAACCCCATTTCTCGCCACCTACGTCTCACACAACAGAGTATTTAAAATGTGGACAACTTTCTTGCCCTATAATAATTAGCTTCGGTTTAGTTTGTCATGTTGCCACCCATGAATGAATTGTTGCATGGATATTTAAACCATTCTCTTCGGTATTTTCTCAGCAATGAGAAAAATCCTAGACATAAAATGTTGTAAGCGAAATGTTGAGAGATTGCAATGCAAATCACAAACTAACCCACGTCAGGACCTCAGACTAAAGAAAACTTCTGACGAGCTCCTGTAAAGCCCGTGTGTGAACAATGAGCCAACAAAATGGAAATGGTTATCTGCTAATAGAATGACATCCATCTCCAGGTCGGTACCCATCGCTGTACTTCCGCGCTTGCTGGTCGGTGGCCACTCCCGCTCTACTCCTGGCGCTCTGGGTGGCCAGCCTGGTGGACTACACGCCGCCCACCTACCGCCAGTACCAGTACCCGGCCTGGGCACAGTTCATGGGCTGGACAATCGCCTCTATGTCCCTGCTGTGCATACCAGTCTATGCAGTTGTTGTTATCGTTCAAGCGCCAGGCATCACTTTGGGAGAGGTCAGTAGAATGTATCTAACTACCGGCAGCTTATTTTACAGATGTGCTGGCGCTGGGCATTCCTTGAATAATTGAGACGACGTTGTTTATAGGATTGGTACAATCGATTTCACCAAAATAATATGACTAATAAAATATATCTTTGTCACCGTAAGATTGAACAATCCGTGAGTTTACAAACTATCGAAAAATTGTAAACAAGACCGACAGGGTTTAAAAATTATTTTTATTTTGTTCTTACATTTCAAATTGTCAACATAACATGTAGGTTGTGTTGACAATTTGACAATTGGTCAAATGTCAACATAAAGGGGGATTCGCTTTGCTCACCCCTTTTATCTTTTGCCTACCAGGGTCAGGGCCAGGGCCCGCCACTTCGCCTTGGCATTTCGCTTGCAGTTCAGGTTTCAACCTATTCATAATTTAACGGTTTGATTACACATTAACGAAAAATACGTTATACAGGTTATCCCGAACACTATGTATAATCCTCGAGCTGTTGATAGGCCTCATCATGACCTGACTAATTTAAAAATTTGAACTTCGTTAAAATATCACGGATTTTTGAGATTTTCTTTCATATTTGAGCTTTTTTTGGAAATTCACTGTTTTTGCTCGGATTTTTTCATGCCATTTTTACAAATTAAGACATTTCTCAAGATCCTTTTTTAAATTTCACAAGGAATAGTTAAAATACCAAAAACAATTACCTAAAATTAACAAACATGTGCAAAAGTCTTAAAATAAAACAAGAAATACAAAAAAAGTTAAATGAAAGTATTCAAGATCCATGCTTAATGAGTAGCGGTTTAAAACAAAACATGACGCTTGTGGTGTACATGACTTGATAAAAATGCTTGATAAATGGGAATTCTAAAATCGTAACATAAGTGACCACTTGAATGGAAAAATTATTTTATGAATAGCTCGAAGTGTTTCTTTTGTAATAATAACAATATTTACACGGGAAGTGACGAAGTTGCACCAGCCATGTGCGAGTCGTATCCTCATAAGAAGGGTAACAACGCAAAAAAACACATCCTTTACATGGGGATAGGGTATTTAAAATTGAACACTGTAGTTTATTGGCTGTGTAAGAAGTCATTAGGGTTCCTTACCAGAAGGGTGCCAAACGGGACCCTATAACTAAGCCTTCGCTGTCCGTTTGTCGGTCGGTCTGTCTGCCTTGTCAGCGGGCTATATCTCATGAACCGTAATAGGTAGAGAGTTGAAATTTTTACAGGAAGCGTATTTCTGTTGAAGCTACAATAACAAATAATAAAGTATAGTATCATGTGTTGTGAAAATTTAAAGGGTACAAGAGATCTGGTGGTACGGAACTCTTCCTGTGCGGGTTCGACTCACACTTGACCGGTTTTAGTCTTTATCGTCTCTGTGACTCATGCATGCACCTCACAGTCACTTCCCATGTAATATTTACAAAAGAAACGCAATATTTTGAACTATTCATAAAACTGTTTTCTATTTAAGTGGCAATAATATGAAACAGAGACAGAAAATCTTGACGTAGGTATGTTATAATTTCCATTTCGCAAGTTTTTATTTCAATACGCCCTACGAGCGTTATGTATTTTTTAGAGCGCGACTAACTAAACATTGTCTATTAAGTTATCTTTTTTTGTGTTTCTTGTTTTACAATAAGAATTTTGCAGAAGTTTGTTGATTGTAAATGATTGTGTTTGATAGAATAAAGATTCCCTGTGAAATTAAAAACAGAATAATGAAGAAATGTCTTCATCTGTAGAAATGGTATGAAACAACCAACGAAAATCTCGATATTTTTACTAAGGTCTAAATGTTAATTTAGAAAGGTTATAAATCATGATTAGGCCTCTATATAGCTCCGGGGTTATCCATGTTTTGGGGACAGCCTGTATTGTACGCAGTATGGCACAGTTGACAATTTATAGACAGTTTACAATCTTGCGAGATACTAAATTTAGTGAGTTTATAAACTAACGTTGTTCACAATCATACGGTGACATTTCAATATTATCGAGAAGTTCGAAAAAAATTTTCTTAAATAATTTGTCTCCAATGTAATGTATCTGCATAAAAACATAGCGAGATCTCAATCATCATGAATTTGTGATTAAGACCACACTCCTTGCCAGCAATCTACTTATATATTTCGGCCACAATGCACTCGAGCTGGCAACCTTGGCAGCTGCTTGTAAATGGCATCATTTTTATTTCCAGAAATTTCGTAACTCCATACGCCCAGCGTCGGTTTGCGAATGCGGCGTGAACGGCTGTGATGCTTGCTGCTCAGAGTCCGACCCATCTGACGACAAGCCCACGCTCACCTAGTCCAACCGAATGCTTCGTCTTAGCTCATTAACAATAATAAACTAATACGCATGTAGTAATGCTGCATCCAGCATTTTTTGAAGTTGCAAAAGTATAGAAATAAATTAGGTACCTACAGACATATCATAAACGTAATACAAAACTATAATATACCTCAAGATGATATTTACCGATAGTAGGCTAAGATTTGTGCATGGTTCTCGTATGACACGTGATTCGTGGAACACCCAGAGAACAAACATTTAAGTGTAGTGGAAATGTGTGTGTTCGTGTGTGTGAGTGTATCGAATACTTGACGTCATTGTAATCAAACGTTTAAAACATGACTTGACTCAGTATTGTGTGAACGTATGAGCATAATAATACAGTAGGAAAGATAAGTATTTATTGACTAACTTTTTTCCACATACTCTAGTATGTTACTTTATTGTTATTAGAGTTATAACTAATGGTGTTTAAGCTCGGTTATTATTTATTGTAGGGACCACCATCTGTCACCATATACAAGAGTTATCATTACTATTCATCCGAATTTAAAATATGTGTTTTTTTGTTTGTGTACAAAAAGTATTACATAAGAGTAGATAACTAACTATGTTTTCACGTCTACCTGGGAAGATTTCGAAGTCTGAGAAGTCATATTTCCGTTTTCACATCATACATAATTGGTTTCAATATTTGGTCAAATTACTCCCTTGACCTGATCTGTGTGTGCCTACATCTGTTATAAATTAGTCAAAAAAACATACAATGTAATATAGAAGCTTACTATACATTCATAAACAGAAGTACCTATATCGCTATTAGTTTTGGTAATAGGCACGAGATTTTTTGGGTTATCATATCCACAATAATTGATTGATAGTACAAGTGTGAAATTATGTAGATATTTAACTTATAGACATTCCAATAAATAGTTGCCTGTGTTGTAAAATATACTGAGCAATGTAACTAGTCTGTGATAATAAGAAAAAGACATATAAATGAATAATTCCATAAATAGAAAAATGTCTACCTCACCTCACAGACGTAGGACTACCGAGTACCGACCTAATCAATCAGTTTTAATTATTTCATAATACATACACTAACAAACAAAAGCAACTAAAATACGATATTTTTGTTTTATTTAGGACTAAATGTTGTTGCTAGCTCATTTCAGAAAACTGTGTGCATAGTCCCTCAAACATAAATTGATTGCTACTTTAATTATTGATTTATTTTAGATATGTGTGTGTAATAAATAGATACCTATGTGAATGTCAATGATAACAAGACAAAAATTATAGTTTTTGTTTTAAATTTACCGATACGTAATTTGAATATTTTAGTTTGTAAATATGTAGTTATGTGTATAGTGCAATGGAAATTTACAATCATAGACAAGACAGCAATAAATAAATATCCAAAATGTACAAACATATCTTTCCTTGATTGCCTGAATTCATGATTTAATTAGGTCAGAGATTCCCCATTGATATAAATATTCATACACTTTGAATTACTCATAATTTCATTATTTCACTGCGAATAAACATAAAGTACAAAGGCGAGCTTATGTCTAAGAAGAGAAAAAAATAACTTTTATTATGAATCTATAGATTATCTCTATAGACAGTGTGAATCTTCTGTGATCTGGGTTGAAGAACATCAAATATCATCGACAAAAAAAACTCATCCCCCTTCCAATTTTTATAGCCATTATAATATTGAAACGCGCTATCTGGGTACCAACTGCAGAACAAATATAACTTCGGAATGGAAGGGTTTTTCGTAGGACTGATTTGCGATGATGAAAGACACGTAGTGCTGCCAGTAACAAAAAGTGGTAACTTTAAACAAAAATTACGCTTTGTTTATTAAATAATACTGTTTTTTTTGAGAGTTTTAATGTAATGATTTTTTTAATAAAGTTTATTATTAAAAAACACGATTTTGGTGTCGTCTGATAGCTAAAAAAAAACGTAATGAAATAATTCCATTTAGGGAACCAAATTTTGTGGAAACCTGCAATTACTGAAATTTCAGACAACACCACAATTGTGTTTCTAAATAATAAACTTTTTTTCAAATCATTACATGATACCTATTTTCACTCTTCGGAGCTAAGCTTAATCATAAGACCTAGAGATTAGTGATATACCTGAAGTCATAAGGTAGTAAATAAATAGGTACATGTTCCCACATTAATGTTCCCACTGAGAGGCACGGGCCTTTCATGGATATGCGTAAGTTTGAGCTATAACCTCATCAAGCTGGCTCAGTGCGGGTGGATGGGCGAAGATAATAAATAATTGTACTTTGGGACACATACTGGCTATAAAAATACCTGGTTATTAATTTAATTCAACTAACATAAATACTTACAATGAAATTAAGTTATGTTAATACAACTAAAACTGATAAATGCATCAGTTTTTCGAACTCTTGTAGTTAAAGGCACAGGCAGAGCCAAATACATTTTCACAATAGTAAGCGTTTTTTTTTTTATTTAAGATTATATACCAAATACAACCAACCTCTTTGCTACGAGTAAATACTGGCGACAAGCACGCATTTTTTTGTGTTTTTCAATTAATTTATCTCCGAACAATGGAGAAAATTTTAGTCAATTGCCCGGATTGTTTCTATCGGAACGATAGGACAGGTAAGGCTGGTGGCGGTGTTGCTATTTACCTTCGTTCCGACATTTCATACAAAGTCATCACCTACCTGCCACTCACCTAGTCTGTACTCTGGATCCGTTGAACACCTCTTTCTCGAGTTATGTCTGCATCACACTAAGGTCCTTCTGGGTGTCTTCTATAGACCCTCTCTCCTCATAGACTACTTTGACTCTTTTGAGAGCATCCTTAATGATCTATCTCCCCTTTACAATGACACACTTATCCTAGGTGATTTCAATATCTTAAAAATTATGTTAGCTCTACCAAACTCCAGTCTATCATCAGCTCCCTAAATTTAAATATTCTTCCCCTGAGTGCAACTCACTTCCAGCCCCACTGCACCCCCTCTCTTCTGGATCTTATGATTGTTTCTAACATATCCAAGGTTGCTACGCATGGTCAACTTAACGCCCCCTTCTCCTTTCACGATTTGATTTATCTCTCGTTCAAGTTAAGGCCTCCCAAGCGCGTAGCAAAACTCCTGGAAATTCGCAATTTCAAGGGCATGGATCTCCCTAAAATCTGACGACGCTTCTATAGACTAGTCTCCTGTCGTCTGTAGTGAGACCGTTGATGACAAAGTCCAGCATTTCAACTCGATTGTCTTAAGTTTGTTCGACAAACACGCTCCTGTCAAAAAGGTTAGGGTCAATCATCTCCCTGCGCCTTGGCTTACCGACACCATCCAGGGTCTGATGGCCCAGAGAAACCGTGCCAAATGTAGATATAAGAAGGATCCGACTATTAGTCAACCCGGGTAAGTCTCAGGCGATGATACTGAGCACACGGCACTGAATTTACTGCAGAATAGGTCAGTTGCTCCCGTGCTTTATGACGGAACCATTGTCAAGTAGAAATAGAAATAGAAATAGAAGAAATAGAAATATATTTATTTGACAAATAAACACAAGGATATACAGAAAGAAAAAGAAACCATAGTACAGTTCGGGGTTGAGGTTTTTAGATGCCAAAATGGTTTGAGCTCAGCATGTGTTACGTGTAGCAGTGAGCTGCTCGTAACGCTGGTTTTCAGCTCACACCATTTCCTAAAACTAGAAACTTAAAACTAAACTTATAATCTGAGTAAAAGTAAATACGCAGAAAGAGCTCAAGCATAATTATGCACCAGTGGCAAAATGCAACAACAAGAAACGATCGGAAATTAAAATAAAATAATATAAATAAAGCCAATCATATGTTAAAAAACAGACATACAAACAATCCAATCATACAGTCATATGTTAAATGTTGGGGTAAGTGAGTAGTGTAGCTTTAGTAGTGGAAATATGTGAGACTGCGAGAGAGTGAGAGTTTGGGTAGACCTATTATGTATATATGTATACCTATGTAAGTATAGCGAGAAAGCCAAAAATCTTGGCGTTGTTTTTGACAAACTATTATCCTGGTCGCCCCATGTTTGTGAGGTCAGCAGACGAGTCTTTGCAATGTTAAAAAATTGAATGAAAGGATTTCATTCCCTTCGGCGTTTGCAGTACTTCTTGCCTAGGCAGACTAAAATCATGCTAGCTCACTCTTCTTCTGCATTTAATTGACTACGCCGATGTTTGCTGGGCCAGCGCGAACGAAGATCTACTGAACAAAATCGAGCGACTTCAAAATCTCGGGATTCGGTTTATCTTCGGTCTCCGCAAGCACGACCACGTTTCCCAATTTCAATATTTTGAGAAATCCGCGCTATCCCGCATATGTTCGTGAACATTTTGCAATTCTCAATCCTCAATTCCTCAGAACAACACTGTTGCTTACGAGCACTCGTTTAGGTTAAGGGAAATATGTTTGTGGAATGCACTTCCTTGCGCTATTAGGGATTGCACATCCTTGTTCACTTTTAATAAAAAATTGAAACAGCATGTATGTGTATCTATGTATTTATTGTATTATATTTATTTATTTTATAGTAAGTGTGTAGTATGTATTGTGATTTATCAGATAATATATATTGACTTATTTCTTTCTTTTAACTCTTAATTGTACACTAGGACTACCTCTCTATAAATATTTTTTCCTTTCCTCACAGGTTAGCTGTAAGAAATTTCTTTTTAGAAATAAGCTCATCTTTACATATTGTTCTTTATATTTTTTTCCATTGTGTTTTCTGTGCAATAAAGAATTATTATTATAGTTTCTTAAGGTTTTCTTCTGCTCAAGTTTTTTTGATTTGGATTTGGAAGGATTTGAAAGAATTCCCTCCCGCTAAAATAGCCGACATCCATTATTATTATGGTATGTCATGTGGAAGGTCAAGAAGCGCAAGAACCGCAAATATCGCTGCCTTTCCCGACCGACGCCGACCATCCGCACGCAACTTTCAAGCAGTTCAAGCAGTTCATAGAAGACTTTTCTTGACTGGACTTCGCTCAAATCGAGATCCTCGAGAACCACAGATATAATCAACGTGCCTGTGGAAGAAGCAATCTTAAGGAATTTATATGTTGATCCAGGCATCAGCATAAGACGATTGGCTGCACAACATGGCGTCTCTCAGAGAACTGACTGGCGAATTTAGAGAAAGGAGGGTCTTCACCCGTACCACTATCAACGAGTGCAACATCTCCACGAAGATATGGACAACGTGCCGAGATGCGTCATGACGGCGTGGGTCCAAAGGAGGACGTCTGCCGACCCCGTTTTTTTTAAGATTTTTTTGTGGATGGATGATTTGACAGAGGTGACATCACAAACTGCCGAAACCAGCACAAGTGGCGCGAAGGCCAAAATCCAAAGTTGAAAAAATCCTCCTCATTCCAAGTGAGGTTTTCTATTAACGTCCTGTAATATTACAAAGTGCTTTGAGGGGCCATCGTTTTCTGGCGCTTTTGCAAGACGAGATACCTATATTGTTGGAAGAGGTACCAATCGGTGTAAGGCAAGATATTTACATATAAATGGACGGCTGCCTTGCCCATAACTACATGCCTCTGAGGACATATTTTTTATGGGGCACGATGAAACAAAAATATATATAATGCCCCCATCAACACGAAGGCAGATCTTCTAGATCGGTTTCTAAGTTGAGCTAACGCCATCCGAAACGACCCAGATGATTAGAAGAGCTACGCAGCTAATTGTGTTTCGCTCAGCATTGTGTGTGTCAGCAACAACAAGGGCGACACTTGGAGGACTCGCCGCACACGGTTGACGCCGGTGGTGGTGACGCCGCCACACAAGTAGCAGTCACCGATCACAAGTGGCTGACGCGGTATATCACTAATCTCTCGGTCTTATGATTAAGCTTAGCGCCGAAAAGTGGAAATCATGTAATGATTCTTAGAAAGTTTTTATTTAGAAACACAATTTTGGTGTCGGCAGCTAACTGCTCAAAACTCAAAAACAAATAATTTCTTGCAAGTAGGTAAAATAATGCACAGGACAAAGAAACTCCATTAACTCTACAGTGCTTCGGAAATACGCCCGTCATCTGTGAAGAAGATAGCACCAATAAACTCTACGGGGATGTAATTTTTTAACATTTCAATAAATTGTTATGAGTCACCCTACATAGCACTTTTGTATACTTAATTATATTACCAGACTATAAACCTCTTGAATACCACCGGCTAACGCTACTTTTCCGTTAGAGGTTTTAAATTTTATTAATATACACAGTCAGGTCATAAGTTCTGTCACACAATAAAAACGCTGGCCACAAAAAAGTTTATTGAATGCGAATTTCGAATTTTTCATGAAAATAAAAATGTGTACTTTTTAGAATTTTCCTCATTTTTAAATATGGAGTGGACACTTAAAGAAGACCGTATCGCAGTTATTGCGTTGCATCGTTGCGGTTACGCGCCAATTCAGATTTTCGACTTACTGAAAAGGCTGTGACAGCTGTCAACAACACGTAAACAAAGGGCTCTAGCCAAAAATATAAGAAACAGTGCTAAAAACAACAGAAAAAGGAGAAATAACTAAATAAAACCACTCAACTAACCTCAAACTGTGAGTACACAAATCCAATATTCAACATCATAGCCTGATAAATAAGAAAATCTGGATAAAGGAATCGGGACACCATATAGAAGCATAACTATAAAAACATCAACACAATTTAAAAGTACAATTAAACGGCTAAATCGCAAATTTTCTAATTTGATACACCCACATTCCAAAATAAACAGCTGCTTGGCACAACAAAACAAATAACATTCCGCACGGCTACCAACGTCACGGAGTGAAAGCGCGTTTCAAAATAGACCAACGAGTGGAGTGACGTAACTAAGCGATATGCTGGAGCACGTTCCGTTTCACGTAAGACCACACGGAAAATATATCAAATGAATTTGTACGGGATCTAGTAGTGTACTCAATATAATTTCATGATTTCTACCACAAATTAATTCAACTGGAAGTAAAATAAATTCTCATGGATCAAAGTATCATGGATCACAACGACTATGTAACACTTAGAACTCAATACAGGCACCGAAGCAATTCATGTGGTGATGAATCAAGCTCATCCTTATTTGAAGATCTAAATAGAAGTCTTCCGAACACATCGTGCGACATCAGCCACAATTCAAATACAAATGAACAACTTGAGAAACTTAGAAATGACCTTGATTCAGCTAACCAGGAAATTGAAAATCTTCTCACTGAAAACCAGAGACTTCAAAAGGAAATAGAAAAATCTAACAAACTAATTGAGGTATATAAAACATTTAGGTTTTCTGAGACAGTCATGACTCCCTTAACTGCAAGACGAAGGAAAAAACCCAAGAAATCACCTTCACACAGTAACCCGAATAGAAAAATACAATTCCTTATTAAAGATGACATCAAAAACACTGATAAAAATGGTGATGAGAGTGCTATACCGGAGCAAAGCGAAAAAACCAATCACACAGAATGTGATCAAGTGTCAAACGCCATCAAGACCCCAGAAGAAAGTAACAGCAAGACAGTGATAGAGACTTCTATTGATTCGAAGAAAACCACCATCGAGACCACTCGTGACGAGACTAACAGTCAAACACCAACCACACATCCACCTATTACTATTCAAACCAATAATGAAAACAAAACAGAAACATCAAGACGAAGAATCGTAATAATCGGGGACCAACAAGCGAGAGGCATCAGAAACGCTCTCCAAATACTGGTGGGCTCCAACTACCTAGTCACAAGCTTCTGGAAACAAGGTGCAAGACTCAGCGACGTAACTACGACAGAAAAGGCAGCAATCGCAACACTCACCAAGGACGACTACGTAGTGCTGATGGGCGGTATCAATGAAGCTGATCCATTCGAGTTCACGTCGAGCCTAATAGTGTGGCTCCAGTCAAACAAAGGTATCAACTTAATAGTTTGCGAAATTCCGTATTGTAACAAACTACAAAAACGCAAACTTAATTATGAACTTAGATTTATATGCGGTAAATACGACAATGTATCATTCCTAGACATGAATTACAACCGATTTCTCCCGAGAGGACCACTCTTCACAAGAATATTGAGTAGACTGTTGCTGAGAAAACTTCTCCAACTTGACTACGCCACACAAAGAACTGCATACATTCGCTCAGTCAACACGCATACACATGACAAACAAATGGTAGATAAATATATACAAACGGATCAAAATCAGAATGACCCTACTCTGAATACAAATAATACAATGGATATTGGCACGAATACTGACATAACTAATAATAATATTGATGATAATTTAATTCATGACAATGATAGAAATGATAATTTAATTAATGCTATTAATAATGTTAATTTAGGAAATAATGACTTGAACAAAATCGACAGTAGCACAAACACGAATGACAATGCAGCAAGCAATAATCTTTTTCGTGTATAACAACATTCATATTCTGCACCAAAACATAAATGGATTAATTAACAAGTCCGATTATCTCACAGTGCAATTAGACCGACTAAAAAATGAAAATAAGGCTATAGACGTTATATGTATCACCGAACATAATATGGTGTCGGCAGACACAGCTCAATTAAAGATACCGAACTTTGTCGTAGCAACACACTTCTGTAGAAATAACAGAAATGGGGGGTCCTGTATATTAATAAGTAAACATCATGAATTTAAGGAAATTAAAGGGATACAGAAATGCAGTATATCAAATATAGTTGAATGTTGTGGTATAGAAATAATAGAACATAAGATTATAATTATATCTATGTACAGGGTACCTACTCAAAATAATAGGAAGGACAATTTGGACAGGTTTTTCGAAATACTAGATAAAATACTTAGACAGACATGTTACAGAAATAAAAAAGTTATAATAGCAGGGGACTTTAACATTGATACGTTAACAAATTCTAATGCTACAAAAACTTTTGAACAACTTCTATCAGCTTATAACCTAAAACTACAAATAAAAGAACCAACTCGTCCAGACAGTGGTACATGCCTTGACAATTTTGCCCACAATGTGCAAAGAAGTAATGGTGAGGTAATAGAACTCGCCATGTCAGACCACTCTGCACAAATTCTTAAATGCCCTGTCAAAAAAAGTTGTCTTCTAAAATACTATTTCATCAAAAGACGAGACTACAGTGAAGAGAACATAAGTAAATTCGTGACTTATATTACTCAATTGAGTTTTTCTGAGGTATTTGAATGTAATAATCCGAATGAAGCATTTAACTTATTTCACGATACGTTTGTAATGTTTTATGGCCTTTGCTTCCCTGAGCAAAAGATAAAAAGACATGTAATGGCTAAATCTAAATGGATAACTAAAGGTATCAAACGTTGTTGCAAAAGAAAACGGGAACTTTTATGGACATGTAGACGAAACCCAAGCGATGAAAATAAAAATAAGTTCAAACAATACACACAACGACTGAAGAAAGTTCTAAATCTTACACAAAAGTCGCAAAATGACTACCTTATCAAAACATCATCTAACAAATGTAAAGCAACATGGAGTGTAATTAATAAAGCTAAAAACAATGTACCAAAAAACAACATAAGCATAATTAAATACATTGGAGTACCAATAAAAGAGCCCAATAAAATTGCACAAGCTTTTAATAATCATTTCATTGACCAAGTACAACCAAATACTAACACTACTAAAACAAATAAACTAACACTGACACTACAAATTGATTCTATATTTTTGACTCCCACATCTCCTCTTGACATTTTGAAACATATAAAAAGCCTTAAAAATACCAACAGTACTGGTAACGATGATGTTAATACACAAATTGTCAAAACTGTGAGCATTAATATTGCTCCGATTCTTTCCCACTTGACGAATTTATGCCTGGAACACGGAGTCTTCCCTGATCGCCTTAAGACCTCTATTGTTAAACCACTTTTCAAAAAAGACGATAGGGAAGATATGAACTGCTATAGGCCTATAGCACTTATACCAATATTTTCTAAAATAATTGAGAAAGCCATCTATGATAGGCTATACATTTACTTTGAAAAGCATAACATATTGGTAGAAGAACAAAAAGGCTTTAGGAGACGCAAAAATATTAATATGGCGATATACGAATTTCTAAGCAAAATCATGACGAATATTGATAGTGATAAACCAGTTACGTCTCTATTTATGGATTTAACAAAGGCTTTCGATTATGTTAACCACAATATACTTTTAAATAAACTATACTCATATGGTGTTAGGGGTAACGCGTATGACCTCATCAAATCTTATTTAAGTAATAGAAAACAACTGACACAAATTACACAAATCTGCAATATATCAAAAACTGAATCGACATTTTCTTCTGACACTAGGGACATAAAATGTGGAGTACCACAAGGAAGTGTATTGGGTCCATTGTTGTTCCTTATTTACATTAATGACATTCCAAAATGTATAAATCATCCCATGGTACTTTTCGCTGATGATAGCACAGTTACATTTATTGGACATAATCTTAATACATACGAATGTGACATAAATAATTCTTTAATAAGTTTAATTGACTGGCTGCAGAACAACAATCTTTTAATTAATATAAGTAAAACCAAATTAATGAAATTCAGGAAAGGACATAAAAAACAATTGACATTAAATATTAATTATGAGGGTAATCAAATAGAAGAAACAGAGTCGACTAAATTCCTAGGGCTACACATTGATAACAACATGTCATGGAATACACACATAGACATACTGAGTAATAAATTAAGTCAATTCTCTTATGCTTTATACATGCTGTCTAAACAGGTGAATAAGGACGCTGTGCTAACGGCATATCATGGGTTTGTCGAGTCATCCTTAAGATATGGCATAATGTTTTGGGGACATGCCACTAAAATAGATGTAATTTTTAAGGCACAGAAGAAATGTATACGATCTTTATGCAATATTAATAGTACAGAATCTTGCAAGAGCCATTTTATTAGTCTTAAAATATTAACAGTTCCTTCACTCTATATATTTGAAACTGCAGTGTTTGTCAAGTCTAATCTTCATCTATTTAATTTCATGAAGAGTAAACGAAATAAAAACAAGCTGTGCGCTTACCCACGTAAATCTGCTTATTATGATAAAAGTATATTTGGCATGTCCACCCGAATATACAATAAACTACCGGAGGCATTAAGAGTTATGAATAATATAAGCGTTTTTAAATATAATTTCAAGAAATTGCTAACATCTAAAGCATATTACTCAATCAATGAATATTTCTTAGACATTGTTTAAAATCTACCACTTATACCGCTGACTACCTACTTGTACATAATTACACTTTTATTGACACTGTTTATTGACCTCATAAAGGCGATCTTAGGATTGCCTTATATAATATTTGTATGCCACTGCGCCAAGCATAGAGATACCACCTAAATATATTGCTAAGACCTTTTTATGTAACCTATGTTTTACAAATAAAGATTTTCTATTCTATTCTATTCTATTCTATTCTATTCTATTCTACTGAAAAATTTGAATATAACCAAAAGATTCGTTTATCGTACCATAAAACGATACAATGAAGACTCTAGTGTAGATGACAGGTCAAGAAGTGGTCGCCCTCGATCTGTTAGGACTCCAGCAGTGATAAAAGCTGTGAAGGCGCGAATTCAAAGAAATCCCATACGTAAGCAGAAACTGTTGGCCCTTCAGATGGGGTTAAGCAGGACCACGGTGAAAAGGGTGTTAAATGAAGACTTAGGGCTTAGGGCATATCGAAGAAAAACAGGACATCGTTTGGACGCTCGTTTAATGGACCTGAGACTGAAGAGTTGCCGCGCTTTGTTGAAGCGGTACGCGGGAAAAAAGCATCGGGAAATTCTTTTTTCGGATGAAAAAATTTTCACCGTGGAAGAGAGCTACAACAAACAAAATGATAAGGTGTACGCACACAGCAGTGAAGAAGCGAGCAACCGTATTCCGCGTGTCCAACGAGGTCATTTTCCATCCTCGCTCATGGTTTGGTTGGGAGTCTCTTATTGGGGCTTAACTGAGGTACATTTTTGTGAGAAAGGCGTAAAAACGAATGCAGTTGTGTATCAAAATACAGTCCTCAAGAAACTTGTGGAACCTGTTTCTCATACCATGTTTAATAACAGGCACTGGGTACTCCAACAAGATTCTGCGCCAGCTCATAGAGCGAAAAGCACACAAGACTGGCTGGCGGCGCGTGAAATCGACTTCATCCGGCACGAAGACTGACCCTCCTCCAGTCCAGATTTGAGTCCGTTAGATTACAAGATATGGAAACACTTGGAGGAAAATGCCTGCTCAAAGCCTCATCCTGATTTGGAGTCACTCAAGGCATCCTTGATTAAGGCAGCAGCCGATATTGACATGGACCTCGTTCGTGCTGCGATAGACGACTGGCCGCGCAGAATAAAGGCCTGTATTCAAATCGCGGGGGTCATTTTGAATAAGCTTTATTACCATACGAATCTATGTTTTATTAAGTTAATTTTGCTATACAAATGTTTACATAAATAATAAACATGTCTAAATTATTTCATATTGCACATGTGACAACTTATGACCTGACTATGTATAATATAATATATTAATGGCATAAGGTTCAAAATCGCGACCCATCCCAACTAGCCTCGGTTTTTGAGATGGTTAAAATACATTATTGCATTTGTAAAAGTAAAGTTAATTATTATTATCATTATCATGGAGCTTGGGGCATTGAGGCCATGCAGTTTTGTCTATAACAAAGTCATTAATAGTGTAATAGCCTTTCTTTATGAGATGAGCCTTAATAAATGTTTTAAACCTGTGCATGGGCAATTGATCAATTCCCACTGGTAACTGCACTTTATGAAGATTCACACAATTTTAGGTGTTTAGTTACAGGATGTAACAATGTTACTTACATAAATCAACCAATCAATCCATTCCACCACCAATTTTAACTATAGGTATAAAAATTCAAAATGACTACCTATGATCCTAAAGTTACTACATTCTACTTGTGGTAAGTATCATTGAAATTATACAACAAATTCACATGCAATCAAATACTAAGAATTATCTTTATTTAATCAACACTTTTATAACAAACTACTACACGAAAACACATTTATTAATACTTACAACTATTGAACTAGGTTCTTCTTTTCTTGGAAGAAGCTTGAGTGTGTTCTCCTGCACCATCTTCAGAATCATCATCATCTGAAATAGAGGAAATAGATATTGAAGTCAATAGTATTTTACTTCAATCTTAAGCCAGATATGTTGGTAGAGTTTGGGAAACTCTAAGGTGAAATATCTATTGTGCTGTTGTTGGTGACAGTTTTGCTGGGGTTTTTTTTTGGTTGTCATTCATGTTGTTATTTTTTTAAGTTCTTGTCACAAGTTTTTATTATGATTCGAGATTATTTTTGTGATGCATTTATTTAAGATAACAATGATAAAAACATGATGATAATATGATAATTTTACGAGCAATGTCTTCAACTTTCATATATCTTTAAAAAAAAGGAACATTTCCAAATATTTAGCTAGGTACCACAACTGAATTATCATCAGTGGGATAGGAAGGGGTGTCCAGGACTTATTGATAATTTATTTGCTCTTCATTAAAAACTCAACCTGTGGAGACATGCTAGGGTATCCCACACTGAAATACTCGACGAGTACATAGGTAAGGAGCCGCTACTAGAAGCGGCTACCGACAGGGTACCCAAGCAATATGTCTTCGACAAAAGGTATAAAATACTGCATGAAGACCCTTAGGAGTGCCTCAATTAAAGAGAACTAAGGACTTTCACAGACGGTTGAGACGGTTCTAAAACAAACTCATCCTCGGAAGATCTAAACATAAGGAAAACAACATCATTAGGTGCCCACATCACCGTCTTCCAAGCCGAGGGTATGGGCGTCATAATGGCTACTACAACTATCGCAGAAAGAGAGGTAAACGATTTCCCTATCCGCATACTATGCGACAGCAAAGCAGTTCTGCAAGCCCTACAAAGCAACACCATCAGCTCCGGGCTCATATATAAGTGTCACCAAGCCCTGTCAGAGGTATGTCACAAAACAGTATTGCTAAATCATAAAGGGACACAGTGGTAACGACGCAGCCGACGCACTGGCAAGGTTGGGTTCGGAACAGACGGTGGAGGGACTGCCATTCAGCTGGATGAGGAAAAACTCTTGACATCACACAAAAGTAAAACTCACCAACGTTTTTAGTCAACTTTGGATACCTCCAGGCAGGCCAGACAGGCCCTTCCGATGATAAGGCCCGGATTTTCGTGTAAGCTTCTGAAGCTAAAAAGGCCTCAGCTGCGCTTGGTAACCGGAGCGATAACTGGACACCCTTTGCTAAACAAACACTTACACACTATAGGTGTTCCGGACAGCCCCCTGTGCAGAGCCTGCATGGAGGTGGAGGAGACGGTGGAGTAGACAGCCACCCATGTCCTGCTGGAATGTATCGGCGTGGCCATCTACCGGGCAACACATCTCGGGTCGCTCCAGGAAGTCGTTGGCAAAATCAAGGGTTTGCTAGGCTTTCTACAGGAGCTGGGTTGGCAGGAGTAGTGCCCAACCCACATCAGCAAAATTGGGCGCTAATTAAAGTCCTCGAGTTGCGGAAAATTGGCCCGCGATGAACTATAACTATATATATATAACCTTAGTATTCGGACAGAAATTGACCCATAGCAACCAATGTATCATAAAACTCAACTTGACATACCAACCAAAGCCTCATGAAAAAATGACAGCCCAAAATATTGACTATAATATGGAAAAGTTTATTTGACATAAACTCCATTTTTTACATTCACTAAGGGTAAACTATAGATATCGTTCACCTTAATTTGGGGGGGAGGAGGTGATGGGAGGAGTAGGGGGAATCTCCTCTGTCCCCCTAGTATAAGTTTTTTTTGCGGGCAAATGAATTTTGTGAAATAAATTATTTTATTTTTTAATTTGAGGTAATATTTACATAATTTCCGCTACGAAAGTGACATAAAGCAACCCGTAAGGGGAGGGGGCGGTACTTCTGGACTTCCCCCCCTTTGCCGGGACTCCTCCTTTTTTTTAGGTTACGTCTATGTTTGAAATTACCCTAGCTGCGGCTACAACGGGGTTGTTGCGGTAATAGGAACTCTGCAGAATTACTGAATGAAATTAAAACCTTACAATTATTTTATTAACTACAAAAACTTAAACCCAACTTTACTTGAACAAAGCACCTTTTATTCTTTGGGGCCTATTTCTTTTTACTTAGCCTGCGATGTTTCCCACTGCTGGGCAAAGGCCTCCTTACTTTTAGACCAAACCTCCCGACCCTTTGCTTGTTCCTGCCCCAGTCCGGGAGGTACCTCTCTAGGGGGTCTTCACGCCATGTCCTTCTGGGCCTGCCTCTGCGGCGTTGTCCGTCTTGAAGCACCCACTCGGTAGTAATCTTTGTCCACCTGTGCATTCGACAGACATGTCCGGCCCAGCTGAATTTGAGCTTGGCGCACTGTGTACCCACGTCGGTAATACGAGTTATGTAGCGCAGTGTGGTTTTTCTGACACTGTTCGTCAATTTGACTTCTATTATGCTAGGCTCCACAACCCTTTAGTCGAAGAGTTTCCGCTTTAGTGTCAATGGAAGGTGGCCTTCATCAGCTCTTTCATGAACCAGTAGCTCTTCCAGGCACTTGAAATGCGTCTTTCGATCTCTTTGCTTTGCCTGTTTTGGAGTAGTTGGAGTACTGGCCCAAGTAGATGTATTCATCGACATGTATAACCTGCCCATACACCTCCACTCTATGTTTCGCGCAATTAGTCATAAGTTGTGTCTTGGACCAATTCATCTTTAGTCCAACCTCAACTGGGCTCCGCGCAACCCTTTTACCCTTCACCTAAGCTACCACACCAGTTAGCGGATTTTTGATGTGCAGTTTAATATTTCCCAATTATATCTAATTAAAGCATCAAACTTTTCATTACATATATGATTAAGGCAGGTCTTGCTTGAGCAGGGTGTCTGAGTTGTCGCTTTATGCCAATAGGGAGGTTTTATATATAATTTTCATTAAAACAGATTAAAAAAAGAAATTTCTTTTCTTTCTTTTTCTTTTCTAAATTCATCTATAGTAGTAAGCTTTTAGGTACAAGAAAGATAAAATTGTTAAATAGAATTTGGTAAAGTAAACATTAATTAGTGTGGTGCAGCAAAAGACACAAATTTCCGCTTTATGGATGGAGAATTTTGAGTGCAAGTCAGTTTTTTAGTTTGACTAAGAATATTTTTGTATTGTAAACAGTATTTGTATTCGAAAAGCTCGATTTTTTTGTGAACTGTGTAAGAAAGATTAGCTTGGTTTAATATGATTAACGATTTTGTTGGTGGTGCTTGTTTTGTTAATCAAATGGTTTATTTTAGAGTAGACAGTTTATTGGTATTGTTAGGTTAATCTGTGAAGATTATTCGTTTGCATAATTTTATTTTGAGCTATATTTAAATATTCCATTTAAATTTAGCCACACTAGGTTAGTGTGGCTAAATTTAAAATTTCACTAAAGATATAAAATGCTACTTGAACTTAGTCTTCAGTGTTTAGTCTTCAGTCCGCCAGGGGGCGCTACTAAGTTAACACCGCTTTAAACGCTCCTCCGTGTTAAAAAATAATTAGTGGTACAATTAAGCTTAATCAATTATTATTTTTTGTGTTATAATATTAATTAAGTATAGACAATATAAAATCAACTATATAAACCGGACTACACCAGTGATTTAAGTGAAAAAAGATAATTTTACCAGATAACAACAAACAATGAAACAGTGAACAGTTACAAGTGCATGGACACAAAAGCATTGATAAGCAATGTCATATCAAGACAAATATCATAAAACTCAGTGAATATTGGCATAACGTGCTTAGATAATTGTGTAAATCTAGTGACAATATCGTGCCAGTGCAAAGTTCACCAACGACACAACGCACAGATGCACCTTTTCCGACCTTCAACTACATTGGATGCAAAGACAATATTCAACCGATCACCTACAGCACTCGTCAGCCGAATGGTTAAGTAGGCTACCTAAACTGTGCAAGGCGGACATGGTTCGAGTCCCACCATGTGTCTAAATATTTTTTCATTTTATCACTTTATAATCACCTACAGCACTCGTTAGCCGAATGGTTAAGGAGGCTGTCTAAACTGTGCAAGGTGGACATGGTTCGAGTCCCACCTTACAGGATCAGAAATTTTTATACTTTTGTAAACGAGCAACTGCACAATACTCTCATAGCCGAACAAACGGCAACGAGAAAATTGCTTTCTAAAAGCAGAGAATAACCAAACTACTCTAAATACTGATAGTGGCGCCATCTGGAGTACACCAAGAGGAACTAAATCTGCAGAACTAAATCTGCAGTTAATAATCGATTACAGTAATTCCGAAGTACCCTCAAGTTGTTCAAGATTGTACCACTAGAGGCCGCCACAAGGTTCAATCTCAACATGCAGTGCAAAATGTGCAAAAAATCCATACTTTCTACAGAAATTATTGCATGTAATAGCTGCCATGACACATATCACCACAATTGCGTTAACATAACGGCGGCTAAATATCAGGGAAATGTTATTGAACTGAAGAACACATTTCTGTGCCCAACATGCCAAGATATACAGCTACATCGTGACTCACTATTGCAAGACCAGTCCTCTCTAGTACATGATAACACCAGCCACAGTGCGCCATGCTCCCCTATCTCAACTACATATGTTACTCAACGACGGCCGCGCCAGTTAATAATTGATGAAGATAATAATCAATCAATCCTAGACCTGAGCTACCAGAGCTTACCGAACGTGGGAGCTAATATTCAGGAACTCCGCGATTTAAGGGACACCAATAACAAACTGCGCGTTGAACTAGACTCTGCAAACGCCGAGGTAGATAGTCTAAATTTAGAAATGGCTACTCTAAGGGCTTCCTTAGCAGACTACAAGACAAAGTATGATTTCCTCAAAACGCTAGGATTTACGGGATCTGGAGTAAACAGAGGCGTAACTTCATCACCTAGGTTCTTTTCTCCGCAATATCGAAAACTTGACCTCAGCGTTCTTCAAATCGGATACCCACGCAAGTCACCACGAGAATTTACAACCAGAGTGATAGAACGAATGGACCTTAGCAATACAACCTCCACAGGCTTATTGCGAAAAGCGAGCAAATTTGACGCCCCGCCCGCCCTCGCTCCAGTACCTAGCGCCCCCACGAGCTCTACTTTGGTCCACCAACCTGCTGCGATCCACCAATCCACCGAAACAGAGCCAGACACATTAAAATCCCAGAAATATCAGCTGCCCTATGCGGAGAAAATTAAAACTAAAATGACTTCACGGCGGCGTAAGGTGATTATTTTAGCTGATCAACAGGGAAGACACCTACAAAAGGCCTTACAACAGTTACTTGGACAGGATTTCCTTGTTACCTGTTTTGTTAAACCGCAAGCAAAGCTTACGAACATTATTGACGCAGATAAATATGAAATATCGACACTGACCATGGATGACTTTGTAGTGCTGCTGTCAGGGACGAATGATCATAACCCCTGTGAGTTCCAATTCGAACTTAGGGCCTGGTTGCAAAAAGTACAGAACACAAATATAATCATTCCAAAAGTTACTCATAGTCACTACTTAAACGAAAAGAAGTTAAATTATGAAATCAAATTCATCGCGAGTGCATTTAAAAACTGTACATTTGTTGATCTGCCACTGAAGAATAATGCGCATATACTTAGGTCAGTATTTCTGTCTCAATCACTCCTCAGGGAAATGCTGCGCATAGACTATAAAATAAAGTTTGATGCGCATATTTACGCAGCAAAGCAAGGCCGGATTGAGTCAAGAAAGAGCGAAGATAAATGTACTGAAACTCAAACTGACTCTACATATTATATACAAAAAGAAAGCTGTGTGACAAACCCTCAACAAAACAGTGATGATAATTGCAATACTAATGGAAACGAGAAGTGTAACAATACTGATTTTTTTCGTGAATAATGTTATACATTTATTCCATCAAAATATTGATGGACTTATAAGTAAATCTGACATGTTATCCATTTACCTAGAGGAACTTAGAAATAGCGGAACTTCAGTAGATGTCATAGGCATAACAGAACATAACATGTTAAAAACTGATGTAAATGCACTTAATGTTGTAAATTATACACTGGCTACCTATTCAGCCAGAAGTACAAGGAGTGGTGGTACAGCTCTAATTGTAAAAAATGGACTGAAATTTCAGAATATTGACATAGCTGACTGTAATATTACAAATGCAATAGAGTGCTGTGGTATAATACTTACAGAGCATAATTTAAATGTGATATGTATATATAGGAAATGTAAATATGATGTAGAGTCTTACGATAAATTCTTCGAAAACTTAGATAGGCTATTGTCAAAACTTTGCCGTGGTAGACGTAAGACTATAATATGTGGAGATTTTAACATAGATCGTCTTCGTCAAGATAAGAATGCAGCACATTTTGAAGAATTACTATTAAATTACAACATGAGACTAACATTCAACGAACCCACACGTCTGAGTAGTGGGACTTGTCTTGACAATTTTATTCAAAACATTAGAGGATGCAAAGGCCGAATAATAGAGTTAGCGCTCTCGGATCATACTGGACAGTTATTGGAATGCCCGGTGAGAAAATACTGTACGCTTGAATATTGGTTTGTGGAAAAAAGAGATTTCCATAAAGATAACCTGGACAAATTTAAAGAGTGTCTATCAAATCTGAGTTTCTCTGAGACTTTAACAAGCTCTGATGCCAACGTTGCATATAATGAATTCCATGATATATTTGTGCTTATGTATGACCTGTGCTTTCCAGCAATCAAAATAAGATGCTCTAGCAACGCGCGACCTCGGTGGATCTCTAAGGGCATACGAGTATGTTCAAAAAGAAAAAGGGAGCTATTATGGACATACAGACGTGCTCCAAACGATATCAATAAATATAACTTCAAAACCTATACTAAAAGACTTAAGAAAATAATAAAACTGACACAAAAATCCCAAAACGATTATTATATACAATCCTCAAACAATAAATGTAAAGCTACCTGGAAAATTATAAATAATAACTTTAATAATAAAAACAATGCACCAAAAGAAAGTATCAAACAAATAAAATTCAATAATTGTGTAATTACTGATCCTATGGAAATAGCCCAAGCTTTTAATAATTTTTACATAGATCAAGTAGAGCAACACCAAAAGGTTGAGGTGACTAGCAGCAGATCAAAACTGCCTTGCTTTCCTAAATCTCTATTCTTTAATCCCACCTCACCTATTGAAGTATATCAAATAATAAAAGGACTGAAAAATACAAATAGTACGGGGTATGACCACATATGTACAAGCGTGATAAAGCATGTAGCGTTGATCATAGCTCCAATATTAAGTCACGTCATAAACCTGTGCATAGAACAAGGAGTGTTCCCTGAAAAGCTCAAAACAACAATTATCAAGCCAATGTTTAAAAAAGATGACAGAGAAAATATGTCCTTCTATAGACCAGTTGCACTTATTCCTGTATTCTCCAAAGTAGTCGAAAAAGTAATTTATAATGCTATAAACGCCTTTTTTGAAAGAAACAATTTATTTAGAAGAGAACAAAAAGGGTTTCGAAAAAATAAAACAATAGATCAAGCTATTTATGATTTCCTCTTTCGCGTAGTCACCAGCCTAGATAATAAAAATCCTGTATCAGCATTGTACATGGACATGACCAAAGCGTTTGATTATGTCGATCATTCCATCTTGATAAATAAACTCTACATGTATGGCGTCCGAGGTAATGTGCTTAATCTTATTAAATGCTATCTGTGCAACCGGCAACAACTGACTCAAATGTCCAGAATAGACAAAGCAAGTAAGACAGAACATCATTATTTTTCAGATTCAAGGACAGTACAATATGGGGTACCACAAGGTAGCGTTTTGGGACCACTTTTATTTATTATTTATATAAACGATTTACCTGACGCGGTTAGTTTCCCAATTGTCATGTTTGCTGATGACAGTACAATGATAGCAGAAGGCCAGAATATTAATATTAATTCCTATGAATCTGACATAAATAATTCCCTAGAAAATATTATTGAATGGCTCGGACAAAATAATCTTATAATAAATTTGAATAAAACTAATATAATGACATTTAAAAACAATTACAATAATATAACAAATAAAATTGACATCCACTATGGTACAAAAATAATTGAGGAAATTAATGACACAAAATTTTTAGGATTAACGATCGACTCCCACTTGACATGGAAAACACACATTGACAATGTCTGCACAAAGTTGAGCCAATTTTCATATGCTCTGTTTATGCTCGCTAAGGTAGTTGGAGTCACTGCCTTGCTATCAACATATCATGCTTATGTGGCTTCGACTCTCAAATACGGCGTTATATTCTGGGGCAACTCAACGGATAAAGACAGAGCTTTTAAAGCACAAAAGAGATGTATAAGGGCGATATGTCACTTGAAACAAATAGAAACATGTCAGCCACATTTCAAAAGATTAAGAATATTAACTCTACCATCGTTATATATTTACGAAATGGCTGTTTATATAAGAAATAATTGGGATCATTTTAATAAAATAAAGTCGAAAAGAAACATTAAGTTAAGCATCACGCGGCACTCTACCGCACTATTTCAAAAAAATGTGTTTGGGATGATACCAAAAATTTATAATACTATACCTAAATGTATCAGAGAAATAGAATCCTTTAATTTATTTAAATCAAAGCTTAAAGAACATTTGCTTAATAAAGCCTACTATAGCGTACAAGATTTCCTCAACGGTGACTGAAAGATTGTTTCAAGAGTGATTGTTTAGTGTATGTTTTAAGAATCTATGTAATTTTCAGTATTGACTATTCAAACGGACATATGTAATGTAATGTAACTTTTATTTAATCTAATCTAAATTTAATTTAATTTAATTTAATTTAAATTAATATTTGTACACCTTTAAGGTAGAATGTGGCAAGAACAATATTTATTTAACAACCCTGTAACCCACATTTACAAATAAAATATCTTTATCTTTATCTTTATCTTTATCTTTATCTTTATCTTTATTTTTTTAATAAATGAATGGAATGAGTTGTATTTTGCATCGGTCTTTGAATTTTAGTTAGAATCATAATTAAATAAAACCAGGTCTCCAGCAATAAAAACATATGCTAAAATGCCCCAAAACCGCATATGAAGCTCTACCCCAACCTTCTACAGATTGCGTAATTGCATCATATCACAAAAATTATGTGATTATGTCAACAAACCTCAAATTTTAACAAAATTCATTTATTTTTCAAAAAACAGTGGGGCTCCAAATAACCCCTTTCCATTTATATAATGATAAAAATCGTGTGAACGATATCTATAGCCAACCCCACACAAGTAAGCCGCATCAACAAAATATCAAATAAATGAAGAAATAAAAATAACATTAAAGAAAAACCAGGGTTTAAAAAACAAACCAAAAAAGTCTTTACACTAACAGACTAATCAAAATGGAAAGGATAGTTCAGGATGAGGCTACCAAACGAGCATCTTTCTTACCTTCACTCTGCGCCAGCTCAACAGTGTCGCCTTGACTTGTAATGATCCTCGTGAGCATATCGTTGAGAGCTCCCTGCAGCTCTTGTAGCGACGCAACTAAATCTGCAGGTACAGTTGAGGTTTCTCTTGATATTGTCTCGGCAGTTTTTCCCTTTTCTGACAATACCACTTTCATTTCTTGTAACATTTTGAATGGTTTTAGCGTGGACTTGGTGGACCGGTATCCAATATTTATAGGATAACCGTCAGATTACCGTGTGTGGCTAGGCTAGCAAGAGATACATGAAAACAATAGGTAGCCATTGAACAAGGCGAATACTTAGGATGTGAATTCAATTTCGAATACGAATGTTATTACAGCCAGACAGCTGATGACAGTTTTCCTTTAGCATCTGTGGTAATTTTGTTCCGAATTCAGGTGGGTTACTACCAACCTACTAGCAAGACCTAAACTGAACTGCTTTTTCGTGCTTATCTTAGTACGGAGAAGCAGGAGGCCTTATTAGGCTTATTGGTATTCCAACTCTATAGTAGGACCTAAACTGAATTGCCCTGCGTACTATGAAATCTTACTCTGTGACTATGAACAACAATACGTTATTTGACTGCTAGTCAAAATATATACTTTTTAGGAACTGTCAAAACGGTAATTTTGTCTATGAAATAGTAGCATGTGACGTCATAGTCAAATGCTGTCTTTTTAACGCAAAATTGAGTTTATAAAATAAAACTGCTGAAAAGATGCAAATCCGATATTTCAAACGTTCATGGTGAACTAGGTTCAGCCTGAGACACGTTTCTAGCTTTATTGGACTACCTCGTCAATATACCGTATTAGCAGGCCTGGAGGCCTGATACCAACTCATAGCAGGAGCAGGGGGTCTACCACCCAAGCCCCGTCGGCTTGATCCCGATACCGACGCTTGAATTGACTAGCCGTATTATCATAATGATAAAGTTCATTCTTGCACGAAGCTGTCAAAATGAAGCCGTCACGGATGCCGACGGGGCTTGCGCGGTAGACCCACAGGAGCTAAACTGAACTGCCCTGCTTTTTCGTACTATGAGCAACAATTAGCAGGCCACATGGAAGACTGTTTTAGCTGCCGCTCAAAAACCGTTCACCTTTTTTTATATAGACTTTTCGTACTATGAAACTATATTTGACAGCAGCAAATCGTTTATTGTGCGTCTGTTATGTCAAGTTAGACGATCTTTAAAAAGCTAGTAGATATTACCCCAAACAACATTGTTTTGTAATTTATAGTGGATTTTGTGGATTACTCTTTAATTTTCGAGAGTTTTATCCGCTTTTCGGCTTCAACCGAAACTTGTATATGTCACCGGAAAATAATACGATCCGCAAGTTTATAAATTTCCTAGGAAATTTATAAACTTCCTTCTAGATTATATTAGGCTAGGTTAGGTTAGGTTAGATTATGTTAGGTTAGGTTAGGTTAGTATGTTTATAAACTTGCGGAAAAAAAATTAGGAAATTTATAAACTTACGGATCGTATTATTTTCCGGTGACATATATGTATATATTTTTATTAAAACTCGATAAATATGCATTACTTTGTAATAAGAGTGGTAGTGTTATAATCAGGGAGCCAGCCCCTACCAGATTTAACCCCTTTTACCCCCCTTCTTTACGATTCTAGACCCAAGCCGATAGGTTTGTTAGGTTCACACGTTATAGCAGAACCTGGAGCCAAAGTGAAGCGGAGCGGAGCGAGGCGACCCCTAGTCTGAAACCAGTTAAAAATATTATACATCTCAAAATAACATACTTGCTAATGAATCACCTAGGTAGTCAGAATTTTTATGATTATTCTAAGATTTAATATAATGTACTGTATGTTTCAGGGAGAAGAATCGAGGGACATTGGGTTTTAGGTATGATTAAAGACGGGAGTGAAGACCTACGCTTAGAAATTGCCTAGAAAACGTTAGGTCAGCTAAGGTCTTGGTGCCACTGATTCAGAAGCATGTCGATCAATCCATACAGATTTCTGGAGGGCGTGTGATAGTTGGGGTGAAAATGGATATATATAAAGAGGTGAACCCTAGTGACCCAGACAATCCTTTCATTGTTCCCGATGGGACACATACCCAGAGGATTGCATTGAAATGGTGGGTGAAGAGATGCTTTGCCAAGGACAACTACAAAAAACCACAAAGTTTCGAAGACAATGTGCATTGAGTATTAGAGGAGGAATTGACAAATACAAAGTCTGACCCATTCCTAAAATTTATATTGGCCATAAATTGACTTTGACATTTTAACGGGTTTAAATTTTGAACTTTATGCCATGGTAATAGAATTCAAAAACTATAACGGCATTTTGGGTACCCAGGGTACCCAAAGTCAAGCAACGGGTCATAAAGTGTAATAATGTTAAATAAATAATACTAAATATAAATAAAGTGTTTTTTCTTATTTTTACTATACTAGAGGTACAGGGAAGGTCCCCCTGTCCCCCTGTCGTGGGAGGGGCCCACGAGTATAACAATGCAACTGCTATTCGGTTCTATAAGAAAAATTATGAGATTTAGGCAAACAACCTCATTTTTTTTCAATGAAATAATTAATTTCTCAAAAATTCATATATGGCGGGATGGCTAGCTCAGCCTGAGCGCGCGTTTGAGAAGCCGACACTAGCTTCTGTTGGAATATTAAATAAAAGAAAACGTTGTGCAATTGATCTGCTGCCTTTATTTTCCACAACGAATGCCCGTACGTAACCGAGCTACAAACAGATGCAGCGGTAGCGCCTTTGGTGCAGCCACTAGGAACTAACGATGCAACAGGTTCATACTCCAATACCCACCCTTGGGCGTATACCCATCTTAGTTTTACAGTATAGAAGTTTATCAAGGGTAGTCCCTTTGATTATGATATCTGCGAACATATCGCTACTTATAACAAAACAAAATAATATCTAATTATTAACAAATAAATCCTTAACAAAGTGGTAGATACCTAATATAAATGTTTGTTGAATAATTGAATTGTTGTTGTTCAGTCGAAACGCGCTCTGGTTTTTGCTGATGATGTGCAAAGAGAATGAACACTGTCCACACAGCTCAGTCTGTAGCTGACATAGCCATATGACCTCCTGCGCCGTGGCTGCCCTTGCCATATACTCGGCTTCTGCTGTGGAAAGCACCACAGTTTGTTGTTTGTGCAAACACCATAAAATTGCACCATCCTGTAACATAATAATGTAACCAGTACACGACTTTCTGTCATGATCATCACTCGCCCAGTCAGCGTCGCAGTACCCACCCTAGTCTTGCAATACCATACTGGGTATAAGTGAGATTCCAATCTTGGTACTCTGCAACTATCGCATCAATCTCTTGACAGCATTCCAATGTTCATTCTTTGGTTTCTTGTTAAATCTGCTTAGCATATTCACAGCGAAGGAAATGTCTGGTCTGGTGCACTGGGCCATGTAGAGAAGAGCTTTGTTCTTGTTTTCCTACCCAAAATGGATAAATGAACACCAAAAGTTGCAAAAAATATAAGGCGCAAAATACTGCGGTAGCTTAGGTGAAGGGTAAAGGGGGTGAGCGAAGCGAATTCCCCCCCCTTTATCCTTCGCGTTAGGTTGAACGTGTAAGAACAACAAAAAATACTTTAAACATAAACTTAAGTACACAAAACATATAAAGAAGTTTGGTGATCATTTATCCAAACACAATTTGGTGGACATTTATCCATACTGGCAGTAATTTCGAATTTATTGGTAGTCAAATAGGTGCGTTTTTGGTAATCTTTTAAACATAAGCCATGTTGAACTAACTTACTTCGTATCTCCTTCATAATTTTCTTGATCAAGCATTATCTTGCCTTCAATTTTGGTAATGTTAAGACCTAGTTATTGTTTTGCCTCTCCTAGATCTTTCATTTCCAGATTATACATCAGCCTCTCCTTGATCGTCTGTGTTATGCTTGCTTGACAGGTGAACAGTATAAGGTCATCGACCCAGATGGCAACAAATATCAGCTTCTCAGCATCATGGTATACACATGGATCCATTTTTGATTGGTTTAGGCCAATATCCTGCAGGAATCCATTTAGTTTTTGATTCCATAGCCTACTGTCTTGCTTTAGTCCATACAAAGCGGCAAACTTGTGTTCCATCTCTGTATAGTTCCGGTTGTTACATGTACGACATCAGGGAACATCATGTAAGCAACATAACTGCCGTGAAGAAAGAGAGTATGTTTGTGAAGGAGTTGGAAGTATTGACCTTGGTCTCTCAGGCAACAGAACCAATACTCCAACAGCTGCAGCTAGAGATTCCGATGATTCTGGCGATGTGGGCGATTCTCTTTTTGCAGGTGGTGGTGCAGGTGAACTTAATAGGATGGAGAAGGAGATTTGACTAGGTAACCGATGTCGATAGGTGGGTGGGATGAAGGGACTCTGAAAGATGGCTCTGCTGAAGCTGCAATCAGCTGCATTTTCCGCAATTTAATAAAACCACAATATTTAAGGCACTTTTAAAAAACATATAGGTATCATCAGAAATACTGAAAATAACCAATGTCAATTATACGTATAAAAATTATCATACATAAATTGATAACGGCTTTACAATATTTCAATTAAGCTAATTGTATGTTTAATAATTCAGTGTTCATTCAATCAATCATAACGTAATTTCGTATTCTACAAAACCGGTAATCTAATAAAATAACTGTTTTGAACGTTACTAGCATTGTACAGTTTGTACATAATTAATAACGACCTACTTTTAATTTGTTAGCGTTGCACTTAGCATGACGTTATTACCTAGATATACAAAAACAAGTAGTAGTAATACGATCTTGATCGGGTTAACATCTACCAAGAAAGACTTGCCTAATTTATCTGTATTTCGTGTTATTAAGTGACAATATAGTGCTTTACTGAACTTTGGTGATCTTTCTCTAACTAACTACAACAACTACAAGAACCCATCATAGCTACCAGAGCTTAAACTTAACTTCCTATAACATCTTCAAGACGTGCGGCCACTACACCGGACATTTGTATGGTCCTTCGAGCATCGAGAAGCAAGTGCCACAAACTAAGTGACTCTTTGTTCCTTCTATTCCTCACTGATAACGGATCGGTTCTTTCGGCCTCCACCAGCGGAATCACCGAATTGAATTGAGAAGTCGTAAACATCGGTGCAGGGACGGAGGGGATTGAGATTCACGGCCGTGATCACTTGCATCCATCATCCAGCGAGCTCCGAACTGAAACTACTTACTTCAATCAACAACAACTTTACCTTTTCGCGTTACAGTGAACTGCAGGACGAGAAAGGATTACAACTAAACTTCGCCGAATCCCTGAGCGTTCAAACTTGAGGAACATCATGGAACATCTAACTTTACAACTAGAACTTTTTAACAAATTCAAACAAGGATGCATTAATTATGGGGAGGACGGCTCATCAAGGAAGACTAAGGACTACCTATCGAATACGCTGTCCAAATTCGACGACTACTGGCAGGAGTTTGAAGAAAGGCATGGAACAATTGAGGCCACGGTTCCTGAAAAGAACATCAAGTACTTTACCGGTGACGTCTATGCTATGACTAAGAAAATGTATGAAAAAACGAAAGATGACATTTTGAAGAAACTGCAAGCTCTTCAAGGGTTAAAACCAACCCCTACTGACTACAACATCAACTTTGTTTGGTAGTATTTGATGTCATGCTTAAGGAAATCTTTCCAGGTGTATATAAGTCGGCCGTCTTTCTTCTTCCTTGCTTCGTATTTGAATGGAGCGTGTAGTAAATGCTGTTGTGGGCGTCGCAGAATATGTATTGTAACACATCCGGTGGTTTATGATTCGTTTGGTTATCGTTTTGCCCTGTAATCAGTCATGAATTTTGTGGTATCTTGGAAAGCTTCTGGTATTCTCAAACATGTCTCTGAGGATCAGGCGTTCATATTTTCTTAGTCAAGAACTGACTTTCAACTGTTTGCTTTAGTGAGGGTTGCCGCTTTTTGTCCGTATTTTATAAACAGTGCAATAACCATTTTGTAAATCATGCGCACTATATTCCAGTCCATGTTGGATTTCATTATAAAATGCATTAGGGCCTTGGAATTGCATATGGCTTGCCGGCACCTCTTTTTTATTGTGTCCTATGTCCTGCCGTAATATATGTGCCGAGATATTTGATTTCGTTTACGGTTCGTATTGGAACTCCGTCCAATACACTGGTTGTTTATGGGGTCTCTTATAAGAATTTTCGTCTTTCTACTTTTAAGTTTGCCATGAGCATTTCTCCGATGATATTTAATTATTCACTTTTAGCTACTCCGCGGCATAGCAGCGCTGCGTATAAACGCTCTTTCAGGTTGCGGGCGGTCCGACTCTGGAATGCACTTTTTGCACTCTTTGCACTTTAAGGGACAGTCCGACTCTTTTTTCTTTTAAGAAACATATAAGAGCACTACCTGTCTCTTTCGTAAAAGTTATTGCATTTATATTGTTATATGTAAAGTTTATGTATATATCGGTAATTATTTCGTATTTGCTATCTGTATTTTACAGATATTTTAATTTATTCCTAGAAATTTTAGTTATAGTAATTATTGTGCACTGCCTACCCTTTTATGATAGCTATTCCTGTAATGCCTTGTTTTGCTGGAAGAAATCTCTTTTTAGAGACAAGCTCGCCCTTGTACATGCATTTTCTTTTGATGTAACTTTTAAAATATTTGTGTGCAATATTGTGAAGGAGGTTTGTTCCTATAATTCCCTTTTTCCTGTATTTATTTATAGCGTCTTGTCCGATGCGAGCATACAGATACCAGAGATAGTGTTTTGACATATGTATCATGTTTGTTTCCTGTATATAGGCTATGTGTATGTTTCTGTTAGTCAATTCCGCATCAATGTTGAGTCTTTTAGTTATTTCGGCGCATCCTCTAACGTTCCAAGTAGCAATGCGCATACGCTCGCATGTGTTTTGTGGTTTAAATATGGGGCTGTTTCGTATCATCGTATATCCGGTGTTGTCTGGGATGTCTTCTGTTGATGTTATGGTTGACCCTGAGGAGGTCATGGGTGTTGCATTAAGTATCGGGGAAAGTATGGTGTTATCAGTTTGGTTATCGGTTGCTTGATCCGTGGGTAAATTTGGCGATTCAAGCAAGTATACGCTGTCGTAGTGGTGTCCTGTGCCGTTGAGGTTGATAGATTTCACTGCATCCGCTGGATTCTTGGGCGTGAATGTGAGCGATGGTGTATTTTGCTGGTGGATTATTACGTTAACTAGAAAGCATTCAGCAGCTGGTATTATAATCTCCTCTCCAGCCCAAGTACCGTAATTGCGCAGATTTTCAATATTGAGTTGTTGAGGATTTCAGGCTCAGTGATTGCGAGCTTTGTTCTGTTCATCGCCGTTTTCTTCTACATATTTAACTAGGTTCTTACGAATGTGGGTGTGGTTGCATGTTAATTGACATAGGTGATTAATTTGGTCAGCAATTGCGGTGAATAGGCAGTTACCATCTCAGCATTGGTAAGGCTTCCATTAGGTTATCGTCTTGGGATGTTGTTGAAAGGAAGAACTTAGAGATAGCGTGATTTATTTGAACTACCTTTGTCTACGATTAACAGATCGTACGGGTTGCGATTGTCAAAGTTTGAGCGTATCTTCGTGCGCCCTTATTCTCGGTAGAGAGCCGCTTAGGATAAAGGAACTCACGCGAGTGAGTTCCTTTATTACCTTTTGAGGTACGGAACCCTAAAAATTGGACCGCGATTTTAAAATTTAACACTTTGAATATTCAAATCCTATGACCACCAGAGGTCAAAAATTTCATCGCCGCAAATCATAGCGTTTTTATGAACCTACATTCAATTTCATCTTTGCCATCTCTACTAAAATACATAGTCAGGTCATAAGTTCTGTCACATGTGCAATATGAAATAATTTAGACATGTTTATTATTTATGTAAACATTTATATAGCAAAATGAACTTAATAAAACATAGATTCTTATGGTAATAAAGTTTATTCAAAATGACCCCCGCGATTTTGAATACAGCCCTTTATTCTGCGCGGCCAGTCCTCTATCGCAGCACGAACGAGGTCCATGTCAATATCGGCGGCTGCCTCAATCAAGGATGCCTTGAGTGCCTCCAAATCAGGATGAGGCTTTGAGCAGGCCTTTTCCTCCAAGTGTTGCCATATCTTGTAATCTAACAGACTCAAATCTGGACTGGAGGAGGGCCAGTCTTCGTGCCGGATGAAGTCGATTTCACGCGCCGCCAGCCAGTCTTGTGTGCTTTTCGCTCTATGAGCTGGCGCAGAATCTTGTTGGAATACCCAGTGCCTGTTATTAAACATGGTATGAGAAACAGGTTCCACAAGGTTCTTGAGGACTGTATTTTGATACACAACTGCATTCGTTTTTACGCCTTTCTCACAAAAATGTACCCCAGTTAAGCCCCAATAAGAGACTCCCAACCAAACCATGAGCGAGGATGGAAAATGACCTCGTGGACACGCGGAATACGGTTTCTCGCTTCTTCACTGCTGTGTGCGTACACCTTATCATTTTGGTTGTTGTAGCTCTCTTCCACGGTGAATTTTTTTCATCCGAAAAAAGAATTTCCCGATGCTTTTTTCCCGCGTACCGCTTCAACAAAGCGCGGCATCTCTTCAGTCTCAGGTCCATTAAACGAGCGTCCAAACGATGTCCTGTTTTTCTTCGATATGCCCTAAGCCCTAAGTCTTCATTTAACACCCTTTTCACCGTGGTCCTGCTTAACCCCATTTGAAGGGCCAACAGTTTCTGCTTACGTATGGGATTTCTTTGAATTCGCGCCTTCACAGCTTTTATCGCTGCTGGAGTCCTAACAGAGCGAGGGCGACCACTTCTTGACCTGTCATCTACACTAGAGTCTTCATTGTATCGTTTTATGGTACGATAAACGAATCTTTTGGTTATATTCAAATTTTTCAGTAAGTCGAAAATCTGAATTGGCGCGTAACCGCAACGATGCAACGCAATAACTGCGACACGGTCTTCTTTAAGTGTCCACTCCATATTTAAAAATGAGGAAAATTCTAAAAAGTACACATTTTTATTTTCATGAAAAATTCGAAATTCGAATTCAATAAACTTTTGTGGCCAGCGTTCTAAATTCAAAAGTTTTTATTGTGTGACAGAACTTATGACCTGACTGTGTATGTAAGAATTTGTCAAGTCTCCTTCAAAGTTTTGTGTCTGTTCCTATTTCTTACTCATGTGCTAACGTTGCACACCCGACCCGTCGCGCGGTTTGAGCGCGAGTTTTCAGTATATAACAAGGTACTCTGTGGCGCGAGTCCAGCGCGATTTGCGCGCGGACCCCGCGCTACTTTCAATGTGACGGGTTTCATGGGATTCCCTGTACAATATTACAAATTCGTTGTAGTCGCCGCGGGCCCACGCCGCGCCCGCCTCGCGCTCGCCCCGCGTTTGGTGTCGCGAAGCCTTAAAAGTTGTCATTAGGCCTCCAGGGCAGTTTAGTTTAGTTCAGTCTCCTCGTGAGTAATAAAATAATAATATTCCTTGGTTTAGGTCCCTGCTATAAGGGTAATTCTACCGTAAAGCATTAAAAAATAAATAAAAATAAAATCAACATGTTTATTTATTCAAATAGTTTGTAGTCTTTCTTATGACGATAGGAACATCATATAAAAAAATTAGACATCACACGGTAGTGGTTTATCAAATAATATAACTTTTAGTTTTAATCAATAGACATAAGTGACTAGGAAGTCGACAGGAATGACGGGATTCAAGTTTTTAATCCTAAAACAATCATCAAAACTTCACAACGTTACTCTAGAATATCAGTCTCAAAGTTTTGAATCACTTATGTGGTTTTTATATTACAATAATATTTATAAACTATATAAAAAAAATACCAAAAATGACGACAAAAGTGACCGCATTAATGTCGACATTGTTTGATGGTCTTAGTCTTCAGTGAACGCCGTGAGCGCATAAAAATAAAGGAATCTGAGTCGTCTGAATCATCTTGAATGACAACATGCCTTTTTCTAGGACCGTAATTTTGAACATTTTTCTTCTGTCTAGGTTCAAAAATGTCATCATCACTTTTTTCATCCTTGTCAGATCCGTAGCACAATTAGTAAAAGTCTATTTTGTTTATGTTTCGTATTGATAATGGCAACGCTTCTGGTGATGGTGACAAGGGTAGTGGACTTGGCTGGTCATGATTGGAAGGAGATGTATCTAGGTAGATCGGCTCATCTTCCATATCAAGAATGGAAGGAGATGTTTCATGTGTTTCTGGTAACTTGGTAGGCTCAATAGGCTCATCTTCCAGGTACGTCAAAAATATCCTCCCGATAATATTTTAAGATCTCGAATGCTCTTCACTAAACCAGATGCCTTCTGCGTTCTTTTTTGCGTACCTTTCCCTACTTTTTTGTCTTATTTCTTCTAATGTTGCTTCACTTAATTTTGATCTTTTCTCCCTGCGCTTTTCATCTGTTAACTTTTTTTTGGCATCTAGGTACAAGGATCACAAATGTTTAAGTAAGCATAACAAATAGTTGTAGTAGTAGGTACATAATGAATAGCAATTTTAACAACGCACTAGAAGCAACGGTCACTTGTGTCGACCAAAGTCACAAGTGTCGACAAAAGTGTCATCACGCGTCATTTTCTTCATCTGTAAACTTTTTAGGCATTAGGTAATAGGAACACAAATGTATAAGCAAGCAGAACATATAGTTGCAGTAGAACTTGATTACTAACTATTTTAACAACTCACTAGAGGCAACGGTCACTTTTGTCGAACCCTAGTCACAAGTGTCGACAAAAATGTCATCACGCGTGATGTCGACACTTGTGAGGACATCGTAAAAAAAATCCGTATCCTCAATTGAGGTTATCTTTGTGCGTGTGTTGACAATGTGATAAGTACTCTCATATTTACTGATTCAAGTAACTGAAATATTAATAGTATGATCCATACCTTTTCTAGAGCCTCCGAATTAGTGACACGTTAACTTTTTCACAGGTGTAAAACAGATTTTGAATTTTGAATTTCTCGAACAATAATCCTCCGCTGGCAAAAATCTCGCTGTGGGAATGACAGGTGTGGTCGAGTGTGGCCACTAACGGACAAAAATGTTGCTATAGTAAAATATTACTTTTCTACTCCATCGTGATATTTACATGTTGACATTTGTGATTCATTTTTTATAACGGTTGTAGAACAGTCTGTAATTTGTTATTTTATCATTGAAAAAAAAAAAAAAAAAAACTAAGTAACACTTAAAGTAGTATACTTACTTCATTTTGTGTCATGAAATAATATCCTATCCCTAAGCAATATTTTTTATTGATACTCAAACCTTGCAACCATGCTCGCGAACAGCCGACACGACGTGACAAATCACGTAGTGTCGACGTGGTTTTTTCAATAAATTATGAAATATTGCACAATATTTTCTGGTTATCATATAGAACAAAGTACATTTTTGTTTGTGACGATACATTATTACCGTCTAGGTATAATATCTTAAGAGTTATTTCACCCGAACATCAAAATCTAAGGATGTTAGAATTACCCATAAGAGTTGGTAGTAACTTTTATATTGATGTGCTTTATTTAGTATTGACATTTATAGTACTGACAAGAGTAATAGAATAGACATTCATAGACTACTACATAAAGTATGTATATAAAAATAATATCATAAAACTCCTCCTCGATTATAAATGTGGTAAAACTTTTAACATTTATAATCGCATATTAAAATAACAAGTCAACAAACAAATATTGAAAGTAACGACAACGCACATAAATAACATAGACACATTGAACACTAAACATTACAAATTGTTAATAAACATTTAACAGGAATCTATTATGAGCAAATTTATCTGCAGACAGTACCTTCGTAAACATATCGGCAGCATTATTATATGAATCTATATGATGAACAGTTATTGTTTTATTTTTAACTAAGTCTTTGACGAAGTGATATTTTATATCGATGTGCTTCGCACGTTTGCTGTTCTCGAAGCTGTTTGACATGGCGATGGCTCCCATGTTATCTACGTAAATGGTAGGAGTTAAGCTCTTACCGAGATCCTTGGCTAATCCTATTATATTTACTACCTCTGAACATGTGTTGGCCAGCGCGACGTATTCGGAAACACAGTGCTGTTTTCTTGAATGCCATCCAATAACATTACCGTTGTATCTGATTACACCTCCACTCGTACTTTTTCTGTCTATCTTCTGGCCTGCCCAATCGGCATCTGAGTATGCTTCAATTTTATTTATTTCGTTTTGATCTTTCTTATACGTGGGGCGCACTATAAGTTTCCGGAATGAATATGAAAAAATACTATTAAAGGTACAAAATTAATTTATTGTTTTTCAAAATAATCTCCCTTGGCGTCTATGCACTTTTTCATTCGATGAAACCAGTTTTGAAAACTTTTGTGCCACTCCTCTGTGGTGACCTCTGAAACGTGTTTTTCATACTCCTCGACAGCCTCTTCTGGTGATGAAAATCGTTGACCGCGTAATTGGTTCTTAATTTTTGGGAACAGAAAAAAGTCACAAGGTGCCAGGTCGGGACTGTATGCAGGATGACTCATGAGTTCTACATTTCTCGCCTTCAAAAAGTCGTTTGTCTGTCTGGCCGTGTGAGAACTAGCATTGTCGTGGTGCAGGATGATACGGCGTTAACGGTTATTTTTACGGAGTTCGTCAATAACTTCCGGCAAACAAATGGTCGTGTACCAGTCACTATTCACTGTACGACGATTCTCTAAAGCAACAGTAGCCACGTGTCCAGTTTTATTAAAAAAAGAAGCAATCATCCGCTTAGATGCACTTTTCACGCGCGCCACTTTGGTTGGTTTCGGCTCATCTTGAAAGACCCATACGCTCGATTGCTGCTTTGTTTTGGGATCGTAGCAATAAATCCATGTTTCGTCACCTGTTACTATGTCCCACACCAAATTTGACGCACCTTCGTCGAATCTGGTAAGCATGGCACTGCACCAAGTGACGCGGTCCGTTTTTTGAGCCTCGGTCAAGTTGTGTGGGATCCACCGCGAGCACAGCTTTCTCACACCCAAATGTTTGTGTAGGATTAATTGTATTTGACTCATGCCTATTTCTAAGGATGCGCGAATTTCATGGTAGGTCACATGCCTGTCTGTTTCAATCATACGGCGCACAGCATCGATGTTTTTGTTGGTCACAGCGGTGGACGGCCGACCATCGCGAGATTCGTCACTGAGATTGATACGACCACGCTTGAATTCTGCAAACCAGCTATAAACAGTTGTCTTGCATGGTGCTTCATTGCCAAAAGCTGTTTCAAGCCGAGCGATGCTCTATTGAGCTGTCAAATTACACTTAAAATCGTAGAAAATCATACTACGAAAATTTTCCCGAGTTAAATCCATGTTGATGCAGACACACAATTTTTTAAATGGCGCCACAAGGTAAAAACAAAAGGCAGTCAGATGAAACAAACTGCATTCTACAGCCAAAGAGTTCTATTTTCAAATGTTGCAATAAATTTTTAAATATTGTTTATGTAAGTGGCCAGTTCCGGAAACTTACAGTGTGCCCTATGTAGTTCAGGCCGAAGTGGATAGTTTCCTTTAAATATCGCAAAACTCTTTTCGCTTGCTTCCAGCATTGTGTGTCCAGTTTATCTAAGAATTGACTCAAGTATGACACTGCATAACTAATATCTGGTCTGGTTACTGTTGCCAAAAACATGAGACATGGGGACATCTATGACATCTTTAGTTCTTTTACCCTGTAAATCTTTCTCCATTGGTGTTTTAACTCCATTGCATTCTGCCATTTTAAATTTTTCTAATAACTTTTCAATATGTTTGGTTTGACTGATCTTCATTTCTTTACCTGATCTTTTTATTTCTATTCCGAGAAATTTATTAATTGATCCTAAATCCTTGGCCTGAAATTCTTTGTATAACTGGAGCTTCAGCTTTGTTATTTCTTCTTCTTCTCCTGTAATTAGTATGTCGTCAACAAATACTAACATCCAAACTTTACTGTTATAGTACAGGCAAAAATCATGGTGGGATCGTTTTAGTCCTATTTCATTTGTTATGAAGTTGTTCAGTCTTTTGTTCCAGCATTTAGGGCTTTCATTTAATCCATACAAACTTCTCTTTAATTTTAGTACTTTATTCTTACCGACGTTCACTCCTTCTGGTGCTTTTATGTATACATCGTTTTCCAACATTCCATTTAGAAAAGCTGTTGGTATGTCCATCTGACATATTTTATAATCATTTTGTACTGCATGAACTAAAAACATTCTAATTGTATTCATTCTCGCTACTGGTGAGTAATTATTTTCAAAATAACTCTCTTTCTGCTGGAATCCTTTTGCTACTAGTCTAGCTTTCTTAAGTCCACTTTCTATGGTTCTAAAGACCCATTTTGTGTCTATCGCTTTTTTGCCTTTAGCCTCTACTTCTTCCCAAGTATGCAGCTTTTCTAACGAATTAATTTCTTTTCCAATTGCTTCTTGCCATTCTTTATCTTTTATTGCTTCCTCAAAACTTGCTGGATCTTCGAAACTCGCCAGGCCATAAATATGCCATATATATTTCATAATCATTTAAATGTGTTGGTTTATTTATTAGTCTTCCTGATCTTGTTGTTTCATGAACAACAGGTTCATTCATGCTGTGAAAAGAATCATTTTAATTTCCACTATTATTATATTCTTCTTCACTGTCATGCCTTGTTAAAGTTTCATTATGTATATCCATTTCAATATTTTCATCTGTTGGCTCATCTACTGTATCATCTTTATCATTAACTGTTTTTTTATCATTCTTCATCATTCATATAAGTTTCATCTTCTTTATCGTTAGCTTCATCTTCTTCATAATTCATGTAAGGTACAAACTTATGTAGGTTGCCTTCTGTCTTTTCCACTTTGTATGTGGTTTCATTTTCGTTAAATTTGACGTCTGTAGATATTATTACTTTGTCTTCTTTGGGATCATATAGTCTGTATCCCGAGCCACTATATCCAACCATTATACATTTCTTAGCTCTTGGCTCTATCTTTGCTGGTTTGGTTAATATTACAGCCCAAGCTTGGCTACCAAAAACTCGTAGTTTTGTTAAATTGTTATTACCAAACCATATTTTTGCTGGTGTTTCCCCATTTAATGCTGAGGTTGGACTTCTATTTATTTCGTAAGCGGATGCTGTGACTGCTTCACTCCACAGGTATTTAGGCAATTTTGTGTCCGCTAGTTTAGTGCGTACCTTATTTAGGATATTTCTATTCATTCTTTCTGACGTTCCGTTCTGTTGGGGTGTGTACGGCGTTGTATATTCAAGTTGAATTCCTTTATTGTTGCAGTAAATTTTAAATTTGTTTGAACTGAACTCTCCTCCGTTATCTACTCTTATTCGTTTTGTTTTAAGTCCAAATTGGGTTTTTATAAATTTAATGAAGTTTATAATATTGTTTTCCGCTTCATCTTTTGTCTTCAATAGTCTTATCACAAGATAGTGTGAGTAGTCATCAATGAGTACCTGAAAATATTTATGGCCATATATTCCTATTGGATCTATAGTTCCACATAGGTCGGAATGTATTAAATCTCAGATTTGTTTGCTATTATTATTCTGTGAATAAAAGCTTCTTCTTGTACTTTTACCTTCGATGCAGGTATCACAGACCTTGTTGGGTACTGGTAAGTTTAATAGTTTCAAGTCGTTATAATTTATGTGGCCAAGTCTTTTGTGCCATATGTCATCGGTTTCTTTTGCGCTTATGTAACAATCTTCTTCAATAACCAAATCAAGTTTTAAAGTGTATAAGTTGTTGTATTTGTCTCCTTTTATATGAATATTGCCTTTCTGTAGTAGTACATTACTGTTGTTGAAGGTAATGTTAAAGCCTTTTTCAGTTAATTTGTTAATCGATAACAAATTATGTTTTAATCCTTCAACTAATAGCACTTCTATTTCAATTTCCAAATTTTGGTATTTGGTGTTTAAAATTCCCTTTCTTCGTGCAATCATAAATTCTCCATTGGCAATTTGAATTTTTATTGGTGTTGCCAGTTCTTTCATTTCAGTTACGTATTTTTCACATTCTTGTTTTAGTAGATGATTCGTTGCTCCCGAATCTAAAATAAAGTTATCTGTATTCTCAATTGCAGCCATTGCTATGAATGATACTTTATCGTTTGAACGGTGTGGGCTTTGATCTCTATATGTGCTTCTAGATGCACCTCTATACGATCTTCCTCTATAATTGCTCTGTCCTCTATATGAGTTTGTGCCTCGGTGAGGAGCTCGGCCTCTTTGTTGTTTAAAATTGTTGCTGTAGCATTCAGTTGCTCTGTGCCCTCGTTTGCCGCATTTAAAACAGGCTAAAAAAGTCACTTCTGGCTGTGATGATTGTGCTTTCCGGTTATTTTTAAGTTCTGCGTCTAATAATCGGGCCTTTACAAAATCTTCTGTTAATTCTTTTTCCACGCTCATAGTCTCTAGTGTCGTTATGACGGTTTCATATGTGTCAGGTAATGTGAGTAATAAGTGAGCAACCTTGTCGCTTTCATCTAACTTGCAGCCTGCGGCTTCCATTTCATTTAAGATGGCGTCAAATTTCAAAAAATGGTCTTGTAGGCTTCCATGACATTTAAGTGTCAATAACTTCTTTTTCAGATATAATTTATTCAACATGCTTTTTCGTTCGAATATTTCTTCCAATTTGCACATCATTTCTTTGCTCTTTTCTGCCTTTTTAATAATATCTAAGTATTTATCTGACACATATTGCACAATTATACATTTTGCCTTCGAATCGTTTTGTACATATTTTTCATTTTCTTTCGCATCTTTCGGGGCATCCTCGTATAGCACGTTAGCTACGCCTTTTTCTTCTAGTAATATTTTTATTATATTTACTTTTTCATCCAATTGTGACATAATATTGGAAGATGCCATCATTGATTGTTTTCACCGTTGTGGCTGAAATACTGCAATGATACAACTTACCGCAAATGATACGTCCCTGGATTATTTATTTATACCATTATACCTACTACAATTTTATTGTAGTTTAATCAATCATTTTTATTATGCCCAAAACATTGATGTGCTTTATTTAGTATTGACATTTATAGTATGTACTGACAAGAGTAATAGAATAGACATTCATAGACTACTACATAAAGTATGTATATAAAAATAATATCATAACAGTAACCCCCCAGAATGATGGGAGCAGATAGCTTTTCTGTCTGTGACTGCGAGAAAGTGTTCTGATCTGTGGTTCTATTATTGAAAAAAAGATTCTCAATCAAATCAATCAAAATCAGTCAGCTGATCAGAATCAAATGTTTATTCAAGTTTTTATCCAAAAAAAAGTACAATATTTTCTATGTGCTGTATAAACACGATCATATTATGATGGACAAACAACCATTAACTTAATATGCGTCATTTTGGCAAATTTGGCCCATTAATAGGTGCCATAGATGCTGGTACATCCAATATAAAATTTTTGGTAAGACTATCCAATCACTGCAAGTTTACAAGCGGATTCTTTGGTTAACACTACTTATTAGGCTAAATTGTAAATATATTTTTAGGTATTTGCAGCTAATACTTCAGAAGTCCTAACCTATCATCAAATATCATTGAAAAGATTCAGCCCACAAGAAGGATGGGTTGAACAAGATGCACTAGAAATATTGAATGCAGTTACAGAATGTATTGAGGTAATATTTTCCATTTCACTTGAAAGTGGCTTCTATTTTTAAACAAGTGCACCAAAGGGCTATGCTGTAAATGTATGGGTATGTGGCACATTTTATAAAAGTAGCAGCACACTGACCGGACCTTGCTAGATGGATATAGTACTTCCATACCAACAATATTTAGTTGATATTACTGGTAAGCTAGCTCTAAACTATATCCATTCTTAGCAGTGTTGATTTAGGTGCGTTGAAAAGGACAGTACAAAATTACAAATAGGATAGTATTTTGTAAAAAAAGTATAGTATGCTTTAACCGTTGGATTGGCAATCACCAGCATGGGGTATGGGCGGTTTCGCCAAGGTATGATAGTGGTGAAAAATATGTCTATTTATTTTAAATACGTAAAGAAGTATTTTTTTTGCAAAATATCGATTCGCTATAATGTTTTTCAGTATATAAAGTAAAAATTTGGACAAAATTTGCTTAATTTATCGTAATTACTCCAGTTTTTAAGTGGCTTGTAGTTGATTAAAGTTCCATTCCGCAACCAAGAACTTGTGGTGCTAAAACCAAATAAAAACAACTTTATTATTTGTAACTTGCCTTTATTATCTTCTAAGAAGCATTTAAATATAAAAAATGATACAATCTTAAATAATTTATTTATTTTAACATTTATTCACTTAAACAAATTCAGCCTTTAGTTCCATTACGTTACTATTTGGTTATACATTATGGGATTTATTTCCCGGTCAGTCACGAATCTTTCGCTTAATAAATCAGTAATTTTAATCTAATCAACTCAAACTAAATAAACATTAAATTGTTACAAAATCTTGTCTCCGAAGAATAAAAATTATTAAATAACCAAATAAAAAGTAGTAATTTAAAATAGGACAGTAACGGAAGAGAAAGCTGTAATCACGGAATGGATTTGTAAGGGATAGTTCACATGTTGACAAAAAGACAGTCAACACTAAGACTAGCAGTAGACAATATTGAATAAATAGGTTCAGAGTGGCTTGTTACTTATAATTTTTACCCATCGGATCAGGAGGATGATAATGCTTAAACAAGGTGTAAATAAATTAAGGCAAAATGAGAAACTACTTTACCCGTTTAGGTACTTTACTACATCCTAAACGGGCCGCCGCCGGAGCCGCATGCGCCACAGTCATCGCATTTTGTAATCTTAGTATGCAACGCGCCGCGCACCTATCCGCGCTGCCAGAAAGAATCGCCGGAATTTCCGGCATTCCGGTTTTATGCATACTTCTCCATACAAATCGGCTGACCCACAGGCCAAAATGTATTGGAAAGTGAAAAATTAAGTTGCTCTGATCAAATCGGTTTATAATGAAAATTGATTAGAATGATGTCCCTAACAAAGTAGTTTCTCATTTTGCGTTATTTCATTTACACCTTGTATTTCCAGATAATTTAAAATGATTTAATCAGGCACCAAGGCATTTGTTGCAAATGTAATCAAACATGTTTTGGCCTTCAGTGCAAGTTATGCAGTACCTATTTTTGCAGAACATATACTGCACAATACTATTTGAATAGATGGGGAATTTTATTTGACACAAAAAGCATTGCAAAGTACGAGTTATTACAGTTCTTATTGATTTAGATTGTTTTACGGGTTTTTGGTCACGAGGATTTTCTATTTCACTGGAAATGCGTAACCTTTTCGGCATCATATTATCATTTAAATCCACTAGATAACTTCGTTTGCGCGAGTTGTGTTTATCCGAGTCCAATTTATTTGGTGAAGTGTCCGAATCATTCGGAATAGTGTCATTGGTCGAGTTTGCTGGAAATAAGTGTGCTAGATTTTTACAGTCATTAATAACACCAGAAATTGGACTTTCCGAATCATTCGGAATAGTGTCATTGGTCGAGTTTGCTGGAAATAAGTGTGCTAGATCTTCACAGATATTTAAAGTTTCTTAATAGGATGTCGACAGGTCTATAAGTTCTATGTTATAGTCAACTGATTTGATGTTATCACAATTTTCATTTTGACTGTGCAGTTTGTTCGGCGTATGAACAAAGTTGTCCAAATCTCTAAAATCCAAGTTGTCGACTAATTCCGGTTGAAAGTATTGTTCATCAACTGCAGATGCTAGGAGACCACCCACGGAAGAGGTTTTCAGCTTTTTCCCTTTCGTTGTGATGTTTAATGCACTGAACTCATTAGCTTTCTGCAATGATTTCTCAAGGTCATTGTTCACGAGAGACAATACGCCATCATCTGCTTTCACATTCTTTTTTTGCCGTGAAGTTGATGGTAAGCCAGTATTCTCATTAGAGTTGTTGGTATCACATGGAAAAATATGTTTTTTTTTGGGAAAAGCAGTTGCATAACTGCTCTTCAAGTCTTTCGCAGAAGCAACTGAGTTCCCTGTACTGTATTTGCATATTTGAATGAGCATAGCTCATTACTTGATGAATCCGCAAGGTGCCAGGCACGGCTCGCAAGTTATTTGGAATCAGCTTACTTATTTCGTCGACCTCTTTTTCTTCGATGTAAAAACATTTTACAGATTTCATGCAAGACTGTAAAATATCAAACGCTTCAGTAGCATTTTTTACGTCATGCCCGTAAGACACTTGCCTATCTAGTGCCCTTTTTACGGCTCCTCCTATCCCATCTGCGACTCCCTTGCCGTGTCCACTTTCAGAAAAGGACCATGTAGATAAAGTCAAGCCCAATTTGCGCGTAAAAAGACTCAACAAAAAAAAAACTTTTTTTGGCGATATTGCGAGCTGGGGCCGTCGGAGAAGAAGTGTATGGTGTTAATTTGTGGAGATTTTTCTTTTATTAACTCCAGAATTGGCTTCAGGTGTGCCCAAATACCTGAAGGTTCATGACATTTGCTGTCTGAAATAGTGCAAAATGATTGTGAACTATTCATCCAGTAGATCATACCGCAATGTAGAGTGACCTGGTGCTTAGATGCACCGAAGTGCATTGATTGAATTTCTTCGTGCATTTTGCACAAATAGTTCTCGGAAAAATCAAACAATACTAAGACTTCATTCTCTTTCAGGTTATTTAAGCACTCTCGATATTTACGCAATTGGTGTTTCCAGTTAAAATAGTGGATTTTATAAGGTAACATGTTACTCTCAAATGTCTGTTTTAATTGAGGAACAGTACCTTCTTTCTTTTGTTTGACTGTTTTTTTTGTAGACAATACTTTGGCTTCACCTTTTTCAATCTTCTCATAATGATGATCAGTTCTCTCCCACTGCACCCATTCTGTTTATTTAGCCTCAATTTCTGGTTGGGTGTTGTAAGGAAGCTGTACTGATTTACATAAATCACACGTCCCATACATGCATTCGTGCGATTCCAAATCACATGTTAGCTTCGTTAACACGTCAGTCATATTTTTGACATCAGCAGGTACCACACCAATTTTCTTCAAAGCCGCGAATAACATGTCCATATTGCTGTGCTTTATACACATTTGACGACCCGAATGGCCGAGTCGGTAGTGACGCTGCCTACGAAACCAAGGGTCCCGGGTTCGAGTCCCGGTGGGGGCAAATGTTTGTTTGATGAGAACGAATGTTTGTACCCTAGTCATGGTTGTTTATCTATCTAAGTATAATATTTCTCTATATAAGTATATATATCGTTGTCTAGTACCCAAGATACAGGGAATCCTAGTTTGGGGCTAGATCAATGTGTGTAAAAGGTGTCCAAGGTATTATATTATTATATTATACAAGTGTCCCTGTTCTGTACGCTAGGTGACAAGACGTAAAAGGGCTTATATTTGAAAAACGTTGTGAAATTGTATTTTCCACCTTCTTTTTTGTAAATTTCAAAAAGATTTACCATTGTGTCCGTCAGATATCGAATTTGTTGTTTCTTCTTTTTCACTGTCCTGGTTTCTCGCTTCCCGGCCGTGCTACGGCTAATGTCATCTCGTAAATAGAAAGGTCCAATTTCGTCTTGTATCTTACTCCTTTTTACAATCTTTTTGCTTGATCTGACTGGCCCACGAAGTCCCAATAACTTCGAAACATAAGTAATAGACTTGTCCTTTTTCACTTCTTCGTTTGAAGCCAGCTTCTTTAATGTACGTTTCTCATTGAGTTGACATGTTTTAAATGTTACGTAATGTATTGTCCAATATCTCTTCTCTCTTTTTCATCTTTATAATTGTGCATTCCAACTCTTCAATATTTTTTGAACTTTCTTTCTTCAACCGGTAACATTGTTTTCTTGAACATTCCAGTGCTCTTTTTAGTGTAATAATTTGTTTCAGGGCTGCATTATGCTTACTTTTTATTGCATTGAGCCTCATTTGTTGTCCTTTGGTTTGTTTCGCGCTCTTTGTAGGATTTGGCTTTATTTTAGACGCGGATGCCTGAATCTCTTTTAATGTTTCCTTTTTATTAGCTTGCTTTCTTTTCTGCTCTCTCCATAAAGCTCGTTTTTGTTGAATCTCTTGCTCGGACAACTCTAATATTTTTTTACTTTTTGACTTTATTCTTTTTAAATCTTTTTTCTTATATTCTTCATATTTCTCTGGTTTTTTTTTAACTTTTCTCTATACCTCTTCATTTTTTCCGCTGGCGTAAGAGCCATCTGTAAAAGTAAAATAATAACAATGTTGCAATGTTGTAATGTTATGCCACATCTATACTGAAACTGGTGTAGTATCAAAAACCGGCCAAGTGCGAGCCAGACTTGTGACTTGTTTCGTACCACTACACATACCATTACACAAAACATTTATCTGGTTGTAGATACGGACCCCAAGTGCTAGTCTGAATCGCACTAGGCCATTTGTTTATATTTTTCTGTTATATTCTAGGAGTATAAAGACAGGACGCCTTACACGGCGTTACCTCTCTTATCTGGGTTAAAGATACGAGATTAAAAATCTAGCGCGTATACAGGGTGGAACAAGCGAATGGGCCCTGGAGGGAAAGTACCTTAAATCCTTAAGATAGCTCATTTTACTCAAATGAAACATTCTCTAATAAAAAAATAAAAAAATAGGTGCTGCATTCAAATATTTATTTAAACTCGCCTGTCTCACCCGAATCGAACTTTCTACTTCTCCTCCAGGCCCATTCGTTTGTTCCACCCTGTATAGAACTACATATCTCAGTCTCGGTTTCCCACCAAACTGTCGTAACTTTAGTCAGTGCAGAGCTCCTCGAAAATGCCTATTTGTGCGGTTGTTATACTATCAACTATATATATATATATATAGGTATAAATATATTATACTATCTTATGAAGTAAAAGTAGAAGAATATGTACATGTACCTAGGCTAAAAAGATATTGTGTCACTTTCATTTATTTATGACAAAAAACGTAACGTAATGTGAAGTTACATCTTGAAAATGGCCTATAAGTCTAACACCCACCAAAGACCATTTTCGCAACGAAATTAAATGATTTTCTTTTATATTTTCTTACTTTATGATTTAGGTACACTTACGTTTAGTCAATTATATGTGAGGCCGAGCGCGCCGCAAAAGGTGTTTCGTCCCTTCTCGAAACTGATGGTAGGTACTGTAACATGTAAACTAAGCTTTATGTTTCCATTCCGTGCCCGTTTTTATTCCGCTTCTACGAAACCGTCGAATAGGTTTCGGAATGGAGGTAACGGACTCCGTGACTGTGATAGCTTTCTATAGATTTAGCAATAAATATAAATACCTATACTGTTTTGGCTTTTATACTGATTTCGATATTAGTGCTGTGTTATTTTTAAACTATTGTAATAGAAAAACAACTGTAACTTACCATGAATTTCGGTTTCGGAATGTGGAAATTTCAAAACACAGTCTCCCAATACACACACTTCTCTCACAACTCTCCACGCCGCAATGGCCGCAATTTATGCCATGGCGGTGTATTTGTTTTTAATTTTGTGTTGCCAGATTTAAAATTAAAACCCGTTTGGTAGTTTCTGTTTTTTTTACTTCGGAAATCTTGGTTTCGGAATGGAATTTTCCACTTAGTCATTTTATCGATTTAATATAAATAAATATTTTGAAGTTATTCCATCAAGAATACAGTAAAACAGATACATTTTATAGTAAAATGAAAGTCTTCGGATTAAAATGAGATCAAAAAAGTAACAGCCTATAATTATATTTTTTTAAGAAAACTTGATTTATTTTCTCCAGTTAGGACATGGGACATTAAAATAATGTCAGTTATTTTGACTATTATATGCTGAAATTATTTTATTTATTATTTACCTTAATGTTTTAAGTTAAAATCTTGCATAAAAATAACTGTTTAATCAAATAAATGTCAACATTTTCTAAGATTAATGAATCCAGCCAAAAACGAAAGATTTAAAATTATGGGACGTAGCAAAAAGTCAAGGTGATTTTTTTACGAAATTGCCCGTATATAAAAAAATACCGCAATTGGCATGTGCCCGGTGCGGGCAGGCGCGCACTTATTAAATGTTTTTTTTTCTACAGATTGTAACATTTTACAGCCCTAGCGGTATTTTTATCGGGTTTACCATAGACCAACTATAGTTTGAAGCCAGCCTAAGCTATCTGTGGTTTTCATTAAAAAAGTTTGGACGTCTTTTTTGTGGGGCGTTTTTTTTGTACCACTGTTATGTTTACGTTTTCTTTGTGTTTTTGTATGAAACTGCACTTGAATTTGGGCTGTTTGAATCATAGTGTTGTAGAAGATGTTACTAAAAGAGAAACTGAATGATAAAGTTATATATTTTCGCAATTATGTATTTTTTTGCAAAATGGGGTAAAAATTCGTTTTTTTTTATAAATTCTCAAAAAATAACGAAAAATATTGGAAAAAACATTTAGTTAGCTTAGCTCAACACAAATCTAAAAATGTATACAGTCTTATACACTTTCCATACTAAAAAACGCAGAATTTGCATTTTATTGCGCACAAGTTGTTTATTTACCTCAGGCTCGCAAATTTCGAAACGGCAGCCATCTTGCCTCTTAGCGTGTTTTCGCCAAAATGGCTCCGCCGACTCAATGGCTAATACTGATTAGTATTAGCCATTGAGTTTCATTATTGTTAAATTAACAATAATGAAAAGCTTTTAATTCAACATCAGTTATTCATAATTTTCATGTCTGCTGCCACTTTCTGTAATAATTGAGCAGCAGATATAAATACGATATTTGTTTTAGAAGAAAGGGTGATCAGGTCGATATATCAATTAGATGCCAGGGAATCATTAAGAGAAAAATTAAAAGAAATTAATGTACTTATGGTTACCTGCCTGTGTATGGTGTATGTACACAGTCAGGTCATAAGTTCTGTCACACAATAAAAACTTTTGAATTTAGAACGCCACAAAAAAGTTTATTGAATTCGAATTTCGAATTTTTCATGAAAATAAAAATGTGTACTTTTTAGAATTTTCCTCATTTTTAAATATGGAGTGGACACTTAAAGAAGACCGTGTCGCAGTTATTGCGTTGCATCGTTAAATTTGAATATAACCAAAAGTTTCATTTATCGTACCATAAAACGATACAATGAAGACTCTAGTATAGATGACAGGTCAAGAAGTGGTCGCCCTCGCTCTGTTAGGACTCCAGCAGTGATACAAGCTGTGAAGGCGCGAATTCAAAGAAATCCCATACGTAAGCAGAAACTGTTGGCCCTTCAGATGGGGTTAAGCAGGACCACGGTGAAAAGGGTGTTAAATGAAGACTTAGGGCTTAGGGCATATCGAAGAAAAACAGGACATCGTTTGGACGCTCGTTTAATGGACCTGAGACTGAAGAGATGCCGCGCTTTGTTGAAGCGGTACGCGGGAAAAAAGCATCGGGAAATTCTTTTTTCGGATGAAAAAATTTTCACCGTGGAAGAGAGTTACAAAAAACAAAATGATAAGGTGTACGCACACAGCAGTGAAGGAGCGAGCAACCGTATTCCGCGTGTCCAACGAGGTCATTTTCCATCCTCGCTCATGGTTTGGTTGGGAGTCTCTTATTGGGGCTTAACTGAGGTACATTTTTGTGAAAAAGGCGTAAAAACGAATGCAGTTGTGTATCAAAATACAGTCCTCAAGAACCATTTTTATTTATTTTATATATTTTATTGACACAGCCAACAGGTATTAAGCACAAAAATACAGAGTTCTTATGCTATGTGGTTCTTGTCTAGCCTAATACCCAATAACAGGCGTGCAGCAGCATTCAGATCAACCATGTGGAACCTGTTTCTCATACCATGTTTAATAACAGGCACTGGGTATTCCAACAAGATTCTGCGCCAGCTCATAGAGCGAAAAGCACACAAGACTGGCTGGCGGCGCGTGAAATCGACTTCATCCGGCACGAAGACTGGCCCTCCTCCAGTCCAGATTGGAGTCCGTTAGATTACAAGATATGGCAACACTTGGAGGAAAAGGCCTGGTCAAAGCCTCATCCTGATTTGGAGTCACTCAAGGCATCCTTGATTAAGGCAGCCGCCGATATTGACATGGACCTCGTTCGTGCTGCGATAGACGACTGGCCGCGCAGAATAAAGGCCTGTATTCAAAATCGCGGGGGTCATTTTGAATACATTTTATTACCATAAGAATCTATGTTTTATTAAGTTCATTTTGATATATAAATGTTTACATAAATAATAAACATGTCTAAATTATTTCATATTGCACATGTGACAGAACTTATGACCTGACTATGTATATACAAGAATATTATGCATGTAAAAAACATGGTTTTATTTAAAACTGTAGGTGATAGCCATACAATAATAATAATACCTTAGACAATAATACTTTACACACATTGATCTAGCCCCAAACTAGGATTCCCTGTATCGGTACTAGACAACGATACACATACTTATATAGATAAATATTATACTTAGATAGATAAACAACCATGACTAGGGTACAAACATCCATTCTCATCAAACAAATATTTGCTCCCACCGGGAATCGAACCCGGGACCCTTGGCTTCGTAGGCAGGGTCACTGCCGACTCGGCCATTCGGCCGGGTCGTCGAATGAACACTAGAAATAGAAATAGGTTAGCACTACCAGGGGGGTCTCACTTAGCAGTTTAGGTATGTTCAACCGGCCAAACCGACCTCCGGAATTTTAGTTAGGTTGCCGCTCGCTTGGTTCGCTGACGCGTCGCGCGCTAGCCGCTCCTCATTACGCTTCAAAAGTTTTTGAGGGATCGCGATTTTGAGCCTTATACCTACCATTAATTAACTTTGTAACACGTTTATTGTGCTTCACGCATAGTTTTAGGTTTATCTCAAAAATGAAAAATTATACTAATAAGTAGTTAACAAACAATCCCATTACCCTGGCAGCGTTACCGTGCGTAATTTAATCAGAATTAGAGCGGTTGTCAAAACCTCAGTCCCTCAAACGGCGACTCCCAATGTCCTTGTCCTTGTCATAACTTAAATATTACATGTAAACTATAGAGAAATATGTGGTCTAAATAGAGGGGGCACAATTTTCTTTCAATACCACATACAATCTTATTACTTACCTGATTTAATAAATATGTAATTAAAATTGTCCTATATTAAATCGGGTAGTATAGCTCCGACAAAAAAATAAAAATTGTCCTCACTCAAAATATTAAATCTACTGACTAAAATACTAACTTCTCGGCTACTTTTGTCCGAATAAAAATGATGAAACGACCGAATAAGGTACTGATATCTGCGAAAAATAAACATGATAGTCGCGTTTGTGTTGCTGGACCGAACAGACGTGTCTATAGTGCCCATCCACCCGCTAGATCTCACAAACGCATATAAACAAAACAGTTTACAACCCCGCCGCGCGCCTTTTGTTCTGGCTCCGGAAGCCCGAAAACGGGCCTGCCTTTACAGGCGCAATACCGCGCGTTTCAGTGATTGTAGTGATATCAGCGCAGTCAAGTGTCCCTCAAAATTAGCACCCTCAATACGAGCGTCAAGCTCTAGTTTGTGCCGTAATATCTAGCGCTAGTAAGAGTGTCTAATATAGCTACAACTGTGAAAGCACAGTGCGTTAAGAGTGAATTAGATTGGCTCTGAGCTGCGCCCTTCTAGATAAAAGGCTACGCCACGCTGCCTTCATAGCCATCGTGTATGATAATAGGCTCAACTCAACGAGTGTTGCCTGGTGAGCCCGTTCCGATTTAGTGTACTAAAGCATGCAACCAGTATTTATCTCCACAGGCTAGTCTACTAGAAGAGGCCCGGAGTTTACGTATCATGCAATATATATCAGTACTCCCTAACAACGCGCCATTATCCTAACATAACATTTGTTTCATAACATTTGTATCATTCCCCAGCAATAACCTAATCAATAAATTGCTTTCTCCGGACACACAAACGATAACATGGTAGGACGTAGAATCTTCATAAATTAGGGTATTCCTGTAGTGACCAAGCCATGAAATTAGGCTCGATCAACAGCAACAACCTGGGAAACAGACATATCTCATTTAATCACAGGTGGAACACACATACATTATCATAAGAACCAAGTCAATAGAAACTAAAGTTAGGCACAAAGTCGAAGCTTCATCCCACGCCAAGTGGCAGGTCCCTTCCTTGCACGTAAATACGGACTCTGAAATCCAAACAAAGCTGGACAGAGATAATAGGGCTTTGTTCAGGGACTAAACCTCGACCCGAATCACGGACCTAACTAATACGCAATAATGAAGTGAATTGAAGTAGGTGATATCAGTGCAGTGAGTCTCACTACCTGAGCAACAAACTGGTGAGATCGCTCAGATTAAGATAGTCCTAACTCAGATCATGTGGCAAAACTAATTCTATATCTGGCAGGTAACCCCCATCGTTGCTGAATACGATTTCATAAACAGATAGCACGCTCGCTATAAATTACTACGCCATCTCTTAACTATTCCACAGGCATAGTCCCGTAACAGTAGGCAGGAGCTAGGTATACAAAATATATAAATACAAAACTAGGCAGGAACCTACCCAATCACAATAAAATTATAATCTAGGCCTGTTATAAAAATTAAAAACAATGCAAGCCCGTCTTCTGCATATTCTGAAAAATAGCGAGAAAGGGCCATCACATCATAAAAGGATAATTTCACCATTTTGCACAAAACCGGCAATGAACAAACTACTTACAAAATACGCTGACGAACAATTACAAAAAATTCAATCGGAGACCCTTGTCCTAAGCGGCTCTCCCACGCCTATTCTATAACTTCCAGACCCAGCCACCAATTCTCTTAGTAAATACCGAGATTAAGGGCCTAAAAATACGCACAAACTTTGACAATCGCAACCCGTACGATTAACAACACATATGTGGTGCAAATAAATCACGCTAGCTACTAAGTTATTTCTTACAGTAAAATCCCAAGAAGATAAATAGAAGAGAAAGAAGCAGACGAAGTAGAGAAGAGAAGAACCTAATGGAAGCCTTACCAAAGCGGAGAGATGGTACAGATGTAGTGAATAATCCTTTCCTTTCGTATTTTCTCGGAAATGTTCGTTTTTGTCTTACTAGTTCACTCGCACTCAGTACCCATCGAGACAACGTAGGGAACGGTCGCATTGCAAGAGGAAGTATCTATATAGAGTAGTTAATACCACAGAAATATTTTGTTGATATTGTGATAAACTTCATGGACTCGTGTATTAATGCAGGCCACCTATATATTTTTTTTTTTGACTTTACATTTCACTCTTGTCTGTCATTTTTGTAAATAATAAACATTGATTTTATTCGATCCACATTAACAATTTATAACAGACATGCCGAAAGCACTAAGAAAAGGGAAACGTTTAGGTAAGCTCAACAAGCTCAGTTGTTATGGGTACTAGACGACGACACATTGAATAGAGATAGATACTTATGTAAAAGAAAGACGATATACTTAGAGGACCTCTGTGGCCCTGCGATTGTGGCTCCACCCACCTACCTTGCGAGAGGCCCCGGGGGTGCGATGCCCGGCTGGGGATGAAAAAGAAAAATAAAACCCCAGGTCTTGGATGTTTATATGTGTGTGATGTCGGTGTTTCTGATTCCCACGACACAGGATATCCTAGTGTAGGGTCAGAAGCAATGTATGTGACTAAGAAAAAAATATTCATGCTCGTCACACAAATATTTGCCCTTACTTGGATTCGAACCCAAGACCGTCAGATTCGTAGGCAGGGTCACTACCCGCTAGGCTGAACCGGTCGTCAAATGTCACATTTATACAGTTTTAGGACGATTTCAGTTATCGAATAAAGCCGCTGGCTAGATAAGATGCAGGCATTGTTTATACGAGCATAACAAAATGCAATAAAAAAATAGTTAAGTCAAAAATGTATGGAACCGAGTAACAGGTTCCTATTAATACCCTTCGTGATGAGGAATATAATAGCACTATCGCCATTGGTGAAAGTATCTTTATGCTAATAATAAATAATTATATATTACTTTTATCTCAGACATTTCATGGTATCACTTTTTACAAATATTTGCTGTTCGAGTTATGTATAATATGTATTAAATCATTCAATGCATGCATTGCATTGAATGATTTAATACATGTTATACATAAGGACACAATGAATTGAACAACTCCGTACTAAATACATATTAAAGTACCTTTGTATTCGCTCGTATGCAACGACGTACTTATGTATTCGCTCGTATGCAACGACGTACTTATGTCTTCGCTCGTATGCAACGACTTACCTATGTATTCGCTCGTATGCAACCACACCGATGGGCCGAATTGACATCTATCTAGAACAAACTGCAAAACGAGGACGTGGTCGCCCCAATAAGCCCTGGAGTGGAGTGGAGTCTTAATTTCATATTTTTTAACTGCTACTCGAAAATTCATATATCATGAGTTCAATCATGTACAAGAAAAATTGCTGCGTTGAGCGGTCATCGACGTCGGAAATGGTTACGGTTGTGAATGTGGTCATTATAATTACCACAGATACATGGCCATAATTACAGAGGTACCATATTAAACGTGTTGTTTCAATAGAAATTAGATCATAGTCAAAATCTCGTTATTGCGATAGATGCTTGATTACTGTTGCTCCAAAGAAAGACCCTTCGGTGTGTCGTCACGACTTGTTGTGCTGATCTTATAAAGAAAATTAAAATGTTCGGGTCGGATTCGCACACGAAGGGTTCTTTACGATCGTAAAAAAAACTTTACCACTCAAAATAGTAAAACAAAAAGAGTAAAATATTATGTCCGAACGTGGATTCGAACCCAGAAGCCGCGAAATCTACGATCATATTTTATATTTGAATCATGTTAATGTTTGTTATTTGCGGCTGGTGATTAAATACATCTCTTGTATGGGGGAGCCCCTTCAATTTATAAATCCCGTGTATTTGTTTCTGTAGCGGCAACAGAAATACACATTCTGTGAAAATTTCAAAACTACCTATTACGGTTCACGAGATACATCCCGCTGACGGACGGACGGACAGACGGATCCCGTTTGGCACCCTTCGTTTACGGAACCCTAACAACATAGATCTAAACAAGATCTTAACTCCATCTCGAAGCTATTATCAGTATAGATATTTAGATACATTTAGCAAACTTATTTTTTTTGTCTCTTCTCTACATTGGACCACGGTGCGCGAGTCAGACTCGCACTTGGCTTTGTTATTTTATTTTTTGATCCTTAGGTTTTCTTTTACGATGGTACGAAACGATTTTTTACTTCCGAACCAGTAAAATATTTAGATGTCGCTGAGTGGCCGAGTGCGATGAATAACAGTTACAAATTGGCATAGCAAAGTTAAAATGACGGAATTGAGGAATCAATTATGCCACTTTTTAATAGGTGAGGGGGGGGGGGGGTATATAACTTTTTACTTCGCTGTTTAACCTACATATCCAGATAGATAAAACAACTGTATTCATTTTGCTGAATTTCCCATACATCGCAATCTAGAATCGGCAAGCCTGCGAAGTTATTTTCAATATTTATTTATATTTCTTAACTGAAAATGATAAATTCAAACATACCAACTGTGCTGCTTACTTTTGTAAAGTCCGAAAACGAGTTTCGGAGGCCAGTGGAATTTCTCAACGAACAGTAAATAAAATATTGCAAAAAGAATACATAAATCAATCCACCTCCAATAGTCCGAAGTCGGCAAAGTTGGGTAGACCAAATAAATTATTTTGTCTAGGTCTTGACGATTTTGACTACAACGTTATACGCCGATTAGTGTATAATTTCCATTTGATATACAAACAAGTACCTACAATTAAAGCCCTGAAGTCCAAGTTATCCGAAGCCATACATTTCGGTATAAAAAAGTTGAAAACAACAGAAAATTACTTATCGAGAAAGATGATGTTCGTTTAAAAAGAGTAAAGTTTTTAGCCGCGATAAAAAAGTACAGATTGCAAGGGAGAGATATTGTTTATATGGATGAAACATACATCCATACCTCACATTTGGCAGGTAAAAGCTGGGCTGACTCGTCAGAAAACGGAGTGAAACAGTTAATTTTTAAAGGACAACGTCTTATAATAGTGCACGCTGGTAGTAGAAAGGGGTTTATACCTGGGGCATTGTTAATGTATCAGTCTACTGATAAAACAGGTGACTATCACAACGCGATGAACAACGAAAACTATGAAAAATGGCTTCGTAATCAACTCATTCCAAACTTAGCTCCACATTAAAGATAAAGATATTTATTGTTTAATGAAACATAGGTATGGTGGATGTTAATAAAATGTTGGCATGTGTATCTCTATGATCTGCCGTAAGGCGTTCAAACATTGGTGCTTAATTGTATAAAATTAACAATAACATTAAAATTATATATACAGATTATACACGCATGCACACATATAAGAGGACGACACACAATAATTATTGTCATAAAATTTATAAAATGTCGGTAAGAAAATCATTTATTGAATAATATGCCTTGTTAATTAGAATTTTTTGACGTGATAACGTCTTTAAAATCGTTTTAGTCGGGTGACATGTTCAGAAACTTGTGTCACACCAAAACCTCACGAGCGCGATCGCAGGTATAACGAGAGAGAGACGGACCAATCTCCCGTCTCATCTCGAGCGCTGCCAGTCATTCCGTGAAACTTGTCACGCGGAATCCTCACGAGCGGAGGCTGGCATAGCGTTCGAGTGAGTGGACCGATCTTCCGTCTCTCTCACTCTAGCGGCATACAAACCCTTTATCACGTAAACATCTCGATCGTAAACCTACTTTACAAACAACCAATTTTTAAGATTATATTTATATACATTTATATTGTTATTTGACCTCAATGTTAACGGTAGTTTGTTATATATTCTGGTGGCCATACCGAATATACTTTTATCGTAGTATGCTGTCTTTCGCGGGTCAGCACTCAGTTTGTCCTGGTTGCGTTTGCTCTTCATATGATTGAAGAGATGCATATTGCACTTCACAAATACTGCTGTTTCAAATATACACAGTCAGGTCATAAGTTCTGTCACACAATAAAAACTTTTGAATTTAGAACGCTGGCCACAAAAAGTTTATTGAATTCGAATTTCGAATTTTTCATGAAAATAAAAATGTGTACTTTTTAGAATTTTCCTCATTTTTAAATATGGAGTGGACACTTAAAGAAGACCGTGTCGCAGTTATTGCGTTGCACCGTTGCGGTTACGCACCAATTCAGATTTTCGACTTACTGAAAAATTTGAATATAACCAAAAGATTCGTTTATCGTACCATAAAACGATACAATGAAGACTCTAGTGTAGATGACAGGTCAAGAAGTGGTCGCCCTCGCTCTGTTAGGACTCCAGCAGTGATAAAAGCTGTGAAGGCGCGAATTCAAAGAAATCCCACACCTAAGCAGAAACTGTTGGCCCTTCAGATGGGGTTAAGTAGGACCACGGTGAAAAGGGTATTAAAAGAAGACTTAGGGTTTAGGGCATATCGAAGAAAAACAGGACATCGTTTGGACGCTCGTTTAATGGACCTGAGACTGAAGAGATGCCGCGCTTTGTTGAAGCGGTACGCGGGAAAAAAGCATCGGGAAATTCTTTTTTCGGATGAAAAAATTTTCACCGTGGAAGAGAGCTACAACAAACAAAATGATAAGGTGTACGCACACAGCAGTGAAGAAGCGAGCAACCGTATTCCGCGTGTCCAACGAGGTCATTTTCCATCCTCGCTCATGGTTTGGTTGGGAGTCTCTTATTGGGGCTTAACTGAGGTACATTTTTGTGAGAAAGGCGTTAAAACGAATGCAGTTGTGTATAAAAATACAGTCCTCAAGAACCTTGTGGAACCTGTTTCTCATACCATATTTAATAACAGGCACTGGGTATTCCAACAAGATTCTGCGCCAGCTCATAGAGCGAAAAGCACACAAGACTGGCTGGCGGCGCGTGAAATCGACTTCATCCGGCACGAAGACTGGCCCTCCTCCAGTCCAGATTTGAGTCCGTTAGATTACAAGATATGGCAACGCTTGGAGGAAAAGGCCTGCTCAAAGCCTCATCCTGATTTGGAGTCACTCAAGGCATCCTTGATTAAGGCAGCCGCCGATATTGACATGGACCTCGTTGGTGCTGCGATAGACGACTGGCCGCGCAGAATAAAGGCCTGTATTCAAAATCGCGGGGGTCATTTTGAATAAACTTTATTACCATAAGAATCTATGTTTTATTAAGTTCATTTTGCTATATAAATGTTTACATAAATAATAAACATGTCTAAATTATTTCATATTGCACATGTGACAGAACTTATGACCTGACTATGTATATAATGATGGGACTGTTAGTATTTCAAGATTAATGAAGTGGCCTCTGCAGCTTTCTGTACAAATTAGTTTACATATTGCACGTACACATTTCTTTTGGGCTCTAAATATTATATCTTTTTTTGTGGCATTTCCCCAGAACATTATTCCGTACCTTAATGATGACTCGACAAATCCATGATATGCTATTATAACAGCATCTTTATTTACTTGTTTAGATAGCATGTATAGAGCATATGAGAATTGACTCAGTTTACTACTCAAGACATCAATGTGTGTACTCCATGACATGTTGTTGTCAATGTGCAGTCCTAAGAATTTTGTAGTCTCAGTATCTTCTATTTGTTTACCCTCATAGTTAATGTTTAATGTCAATGGTTTTTTATGTCCATTAGAAAATTTCATCAGTTTTGTTTTATTAATATTTATTAAAAGATTATTATTATTAAGCCATTCTATTAAATTTATTAGGGAATTATTAATGTCTGATTCATATGTATTTAGATTGTGTCCTATAAATGTTACGGTGCTGTCATCCGCGAAAAGATCCATCGGATGATTAACACATTTTGGGATGTCATTAATGTATACTAGGAACAATAGTGGGCCCAAAACACTCCCTTGTGGTACTCCACATTTTATGTCCCTAAAATCAGATGATCATGTCATTTCCATTTGTGATTTTGTGCATATTTGGGCAATTTGGGTCAATTGTTTCCTAGTACTTAAGTAGGATTTAATGAGGTCATGTGCGTTACCTCGTACACCATATGCATACAATTTGTCTAATAATATTTTGTGGTCAACATAGTCAAACGCCTTGGTAAGGTCCATATATAATGATGTGACAGGTTTGCTACTATCAATGTTTGGCATGATCTTACTCAGGAAATCATAAATTGCCATGTTAATATTTTTATTTTTTCTGAAGCCCTTTTGCTCTTCAGCCAGTATTTTATGTTTTTCAAAATAGATATATAGCCTGTCATAAATAGCTTTCTCTAATATTTTGGAGAATATTGGTATCAGCGCTATGGGTCTGTAGTTGCTCATGTCTTCCCTGTCGTCTTTTTTGAAAAGTGGTTTCACAATGGATGTCTTGAGGCGATCAGGAAAGACACCGTGTTGTAAGGAGAGGTTAGTCAGGTGGCTAAGAATTGGTGCGATTTCATTACTAACTGCTTTGATTATTTTGGTGTTGATACCATCAATACCCGTACTGTTTGTGTTCTTAAGTGATTTTATATATTTCTGAATTTCTGTGGTAGTAGTAGGAATCAGGAATATTGAATCACTTAGAAATGCTAGTCTCAGATCATTTTGTTTTGTGGTGGTAGGATTCAGTACCACTTGGTCAATAAAATTGTCATTAAATGCTTGTGCTATTTGTTTGGGTTCTGTCATGTTTAGTCCTTTATATTTTATTATGTTTATGTTATTTTTTGGTATGTTATTTTTTGCTTTGTTTATTACACCCCATGTTGTTTTACAGATATTAGTGGAGGTTTTAATGGCGTAATCGTTTTGCGATTTCTGTGTTTGATCTATAACTCTTTTTAACCGTTGTGTGTATTGTTTGAATATGTTTTTATTTTCTAGTGTTGGGTTAAGCCTATAATTCCATAGGAGTTCACGCTTTCTTTTGCAACAATATTTGATGCCCTTAGTAATCCATTGTGCCTTGGTAGTCACGGATATCTTTCTCTTTTGGAAAGGGAAGCAAAGTTCATAGAACAGTACAAACATATCGTGAAACGAGTTGAATGCTTTATCTAGATGCATGCATTCAAATATATCCGAAAAGCTTAGCTGGGAAATGCACGTGACAAACTTATTTATGTTTTCGTCACTGTAATCTCGTCTCATGATAAAATAGTGCTTTGAGATACAGGTCCTTTTGACCGGACATTTAAGGATTTGTGCAGAGTGATCCGACAGTGCAAGTTCTATGACTTCACCTACACTTTTTTGCACATTGTGAGCAAAATTATCTAAACATGTTCCACTTTCAAAACGAGTTGGCTCTTTGATTTGTAATTTAAGATTGTAGCCTAACAAAAGTTGCACAAAAGTTTCCGTAGCAGTAGTGTTCTTAAGGGTGTCGATGTTGAAGTCTCCTGCTATTACAACTTTTTTATTTCTGTAACATGTTTGACGTAAAATCTTGTCTAGCGTTGTGAAAAACTTCTCTAGATTAACGTTCCTATTTTTTTGAGTTGGTATCCTGTATATACATATAATTATAATTTTGTGTTCTACCAATTCTGTACAACAACATTCGATAATATTAGGTATGCTATATTTAAGTATTTCTTTTATTTCTTTAAATTTATGATATTTGCTAATTACTATGCAAGAGCCACCATTTCTATTATTTCTACAAAAGTATGATGCTAATGTATAGTTGGGTATTTTGAATTGGGCTGTATCAGAGGGTATCATATTATGCTCGGTGATACATATAGCATCCATCGGTTTATTGACCTTTATTAATTCCTCCAGTTGTACTGTAAGGTTGTCAGCTTTAGTAAGCAGACCGTTTATATTTTGATGGAGAATATGGAGGCTATTGTACACGAAAAAGATTATTTCTAGTATAATCTTGTGTCATAATCTCACTTACATTGTTCTTATTAATATTAGATTCCTTAATGTCAGTTTGTGTGATCATATCAATTCTATCATTGGCATTATTAATTACATTATCATCTTTGTCATTAAGCACATTATCATTATTATAATTATCAGTATTTATAGCAGCATCAATTTTATTTAGAAATATATCACTTTGATCTGGTTCAGTTTGTACTGATTTGTCTTCAACCTTCCTGCCATGTGTGCGCGCGTCGACTGAGTTTATGTATGCAGCGCTTTGCGCCGTATAGTCCAGCTGTAGCAGTCTTCTCAGAAGCAATCCACTCAGGTTCCTTATGAATGTATATCCCCTTGGAAGAAATCTGCTGTAGTTCATATCCAGGAACGATACATTTTTGTACTTGCTGCATATATATCGAAGTTCATAGTTAAGTTTGCGTTCTTGTAATTTACTATTATAGGGTATTTCGCAAACTATTATATTGACGGCTTTGTTCAGGTGTAGCCACACTATTAAGTTCGATGTGAACAGGAATGGATCAGATTCATTAATACCACCCATTACTACTACAAAGTCGTCCTCGGTGAGTGTGGAAATTTCCAATTTTTCTGCAGTCGTTACGTCGCAGAGTCTTGCACCCTGCTTCCAGAAACTCGTGACTAAGTATTTGGAACCAACCAATGTTTGAAGAGCATTTCTAATACCTCTAGCTTGTTGATCTCCGATCAATAAAATTCTCCGTCTGCTTGTTTCGGTATCATTGAGGTTCCTGCTTTGTAAGGATTTGTCATTTTCAGAATTTTCATTATCCAGGTTGTTTAATGTACTTGTAGGGTCTTCTTTATTTGTTTTGTCTGATTTGTGATCTTTATATTGTTTAAGTAAACTCGTCTCTTTAATTTCCTTGTTATTTTTCTCTACCTCAGCTGCATCTGTGTGTGTCTCGTGTGATATTGATATGTGTGCTTCTACTTCTATTGGTCGCTGAGTCTGATCAGGAGACTGCATGTTTGGTGTGACGTTTTTCTTCTCTGTTTCATTTGAAGTGTTCTCAGGGTTGCAGTCATTCGAGCAACTTGGGAACGTCACTTTGCGGCTTTCAACCGTCGATATGGATGACTTAGGTTTGATCCTTTTTCTAGCTGTTAATGGGGTCATGTTGGTATCGGTGAATTGAAATGACTTGTAGGTGTCAATAAGTTTATGGCATCTTGCTAGCTCGTCTTTCAGCCGCTCGTTCTCGAGATTGAGATTATCTATTTCATTTTCTGCAATAACAAGGTCATGTCTTAACCTGTCTAGCTGTTCCACGTCAGGGTTGTTCTGGCTATCATTTATTGTGGTTTGTGGCAGGCTCACATTAGAAGTCTCGAAAAGTGATGATGTCGAGAGATCACTGACGGAGTGTGACTTATATTGCTTTCTAATGGTAACATGGTCAGGTGATATTGACATAATTGCAGTGGTATGTGTCTGGTTTAAGTCAGTTTTTCAGAGTAACATAAGCTAAAAATAATAAAAAGACACTTGTCGTCGCGAGGATCGAACCCGGATCTCATGCGTGCAAAGCAGAAACATCAGTATGAATATGACTACTGTGAAACAATTGGTACAGGAAAAGGTTAATATGATTGGTTCCGATGTTTGGGCCAAAGTATGTGACCACGCCATCAAATGCGAAAACGAGTACCGAAAACACGAACCTGAGTTGGAAAATTATATGGCTAGTTTTGTAATCACCGTTCATGAAAACTCTGACGATGATACACCAGAAAATAGTTCTGATTCTGACTGTGATATGGAAGTTGGAAGTATTGTTTCGCATCACACTGTCCACCCCGCTCCTCCTCCTCTTATCCCGCTGTCATGATCGAAGTCGTTCATCCAATCAGAAAATCATATTTATTTATATTTATTTCTCTGCTGGTTTGTTTTGTTTTATGTTGAGGTGTATTTTTTGTTATGTCATAGTATTTTTAATTAATAACAAAAATTTATTGTTATAAAAAAGGTTTGCAAAATCCTACTGTAGTTTTGACTTATAGTTAGACTTTTGGGGTTCCAATCCTTATAGAATCATTAGATCATCCCAACCGGAATTTGGTTTTTATCAGTGCGTTTTATTGAAATAAAACGTCCTCAGTAACTAGTTATATTTTTGTTTACCTAACGAATTCTTTATATGATAGAATCGTGGTGGTTTTAACATCTCAGTGTAATATACGTCAAATGGGCAATTTGACATTTGACATTGATAAATAAAGTATGCGATTTATTTGATACCTACACGTAATTTAATAATACAGTAATTCATAGACACATCGGCACCATTCGGGTGTTATCGTTGTTCCGAGTTTTGCCGATAGGAAAGGATATTCACTACATCTGTAACTGCCTATCACACGCAATTGCTGACCAAATTAATTACCTATGTCAATAAATACTCGACCACACTCACGTTCGTAAGGACCTAGTTAAATATGTAGAAGAAAACTGCGATGAACAAAACATAAAGCTCGCAATCGCCGATCCTTGAGAAACCCTTAACAACTACATTAAAAATCTGCACAATTATGGCACTTGGGCTGGAGAGTAGATTATAATAGCAGCTGACGAATACCGAAATTAATGTAACAATCCACCAGCAAAATACACCATCGCTCACATACAGACCCAAGAATCCAGCGGATGCAGTGGGATCTATCAACCTCAACTTCACAGGAAACCACTACGACAGAATATACAATGAAGCTACCTGCAAATATCCGACCACAAGATAATTAACATTAACATAGCGTCACGCCTTTTCCCATACGGTGTGGCAGAAACACAATTGTGCGCACTTTGAGCCAGTTATTCGATACTCCATTTTGAGTCACAGGGGGCTAGCTCATGGCCGCAGCTATGTGCTAGCCCCCTGAATGATCACCATGTAGTAATGAAGGTTTCCTCACTATGTTTTTCCATCACCGTAAAAACATCTGAATAATGTACTTAAGATAAATGGTACACGGCCAGGAATCGAACCTGCATCTTCTGTGTGAGAAGCAAGAGTAAAACCAATGGGTTTTACTTATGGATATGGATCTAATGAGACCACAAGATAATCTGGGGTGAAATTGACCCACTAAACCTGCTTCAAAGAACTGACGACACACAAATGAAATCAACAAAGAGTACAGTCCAAACCAAGGACAAAGCCATAATAGCTTTAAAGTTCAACTATAATCAGTGTTCGTACACCGCCCTCGCACGTGATGAAATGAATGACACGATAGTAAAATACCATAACGGGATTATGGAAGAACTTAGGGCGAACAACTACATATTTAAAGACAATGACGACGAATATACGCCCGACATCTAGTGGGAATCTATTACAGATTTTATGAAAACAGTAGCCCAAACAACACTTTCCGTAAAACCCGCTAAATCGCGGGAACAGCGAATTACGCTGGCAAATTCATTAAACGACGCCGACCAACCGACCAAACAATTAATAAACAACTCAAAGAATGCTGACGACGTCTTAGGAAATTAAATATAATGAAGAAAAACGATAATGCAGAGCATTTTTTGAAGGCCTAGGCAAAAAACACCCAAGCAAACGTATGCAAATCTTGTACCACTATTACAGACGAAACCAGCTTCGATCAAGACGGTCGAAAAAACAACGATTTATCCTAATGTCATGCTGGGAACAGGAATTAAGGAAATCAGAAGGCCCTAAAATGAATACCATCCCTAACGAAACTTCATTAAACCCTGATTACCTAGTAGACAATGGACCAACAATAGTCGACATAGAAAAGGTAAAGCCCCATGCGCAACGGAACAGCGCCGGGTACAGATCAGGTAGCCCCGGAACTGTACAAATGAATACTGCCACAACTGTTAAATACTGCACAGAGCTTGGTCAGAAAATATAATACCGGAGTCCTGGTGTGAAACGGTCCAAGTACATATCCCAAAAAATATAAACCCTCAAGACACTAATGACTATCGCCGTATATTAATGTGCAATACAGGATATGGCATATACGCGACATACCGGCCGACTCATTTACTCCTGGAAATATTCCCTTAAGCATGACATCAAACACAGTTACTTGACAGAATCAGCACACAACAGGGACGAAGTCAGGAAGGCCTCGAGCCAAATATACTGTATTCCAGAAACAGACAGCGAAAGCGAAACTGAGAACTTACCGGATAACTCAAACGAACAAGACTCAGGAAACGCAACCAGTACCTGGAATAGAAGGAAAACAAGAACTTGAAGAAAACAATAGCTGCTCTCAAAATCCCATATCCTCCCCATTCCACATATCCTATATTGGCTTTAGGCTGAAGAGTCGGTCGATTGAATTCACTTTATTGCTATAATAGTTTTCTACCAGACTAAATTATATTCCACTGAAAACTATGCTTTGTAATTTTTATCTTTACTTGCCTACTATTAATTCATAAATTACCTTTGATGTTTCATAGACTGTGGTGCTATTTTAAATATAATGTTATATTGAAAATACCATTGAGTGGTTTTACAGAAACTTATAAAAAATATAAAAAAATACTTGTAATAATACCTTTTTACTTGCATTCCCCTATATTGAATTTAACTTACCGCGAGTATGCTTCGGTATCGGTACCTACTTCAGGCGTTAAAAAGTAACTCCGATCATATGTTAGCGAGAAGAAAGAGTAAATAAAACAAAACTCAGTTTAATATAAAAATATATTTTAATAGATAGTAGAAAATGTAATACCTATACATCATTTTGTACTTATGAACTAAATAGGTAGGTAGGTAGTTAGTTGTCAGTATCTAAATCATATAAAAATCACTTAATGTCACTTAATGTCAAAATGTCACTTAAAGTCACTTAATGTCTCCTCGCACTCTGCTCGCTAGTTTGACTCCTACCTGAGAGACCGCCAGCAACGCATTAAGTCTGACGAGATCTCAACGGACTGGTGTGATCTCTCCGCAGATGTTCCGCAGGGAGGCATCCTTTCTCCTCTCCTCTTCTCGGTATTTATTAACTCCATCTCTGACGTTCTTACCTCTTCTTATCATCTGTACGCAGATGACCTTCAAATATATCGGCACTTCTCTCCGTGTGATGTGAATCTGACAGTAGAGGCGTTGAATGCTGATCTCGATAATATCAGGAAATGGGCTACCTCATATGGTCTGCTTGTCAACCCGGGCAAATCGCAGGCCATGATTTTGGGTACTCGTCACTCTCATAACCTAGTTCAGAAAATGCCCGTCGACCCTATAGTGTATGATGGTAACATAATTTCATACAGCGAGAAGGCCAAGAATCTTGGGGTTGTATTTGATAAATTGTTGTCCTGGTCGCCCCATGTTTGTGAGGTCAGCAGACGAGTCTTTGCGTCATTTCACTCCCTACGGAGATTGCAGCACTTCCTGCCACAGCAGACTAAAATCACCCTTGCCCAGTCCCTCCTACCACCTTTAATCGACTATGCGGATGTTTGCTGGATCGGTGCGAACGAAGAACAACTGAACAAACTCGAACGACTTCAAAACCTCGGGATTCGGTTTGTCTTCGGGCTGCGCAAGTATGACCATGTCTCACAGTATCGCAAGGAGTTGGGGTGGCTTCTGATCCGTCTTCGTCGTAATATGCACGTTCTCTCCTATCTGTTAAACTTTTTGCGAAATCCCCGCTACCCCTCATATCTTCGAGAACGTTTCGAGTGTATTTCCTCCAGGCATAGCAACTGGAGATCCCACACGATGTCTCTTCTTTCTACTCCTCGGCATAACACTGCCGCTTACAAACACTCGTTTAGGTTAACGGCGATCCGACTGTGGAACGCACTACCCTGCGCTATTAGAGATAGTCCCTTAATTTTCACTTTTAAAACAAGATTGAAAGAGCATTTCCTTTCTCTTTCGTGATAGGTAATTTATATATGTATATATAAGTAGTATATGTTTGATATACAGTGGTGGTCATATAATTAAGAACGATTTGTAGTACCAGATATATTTTTTCCAAACTATGCTATGTGTACTTTTAAGTTCCTTCTTAAAAGTAATTAGTTGTGTTATGAAATAGCTACATCGATAAAGTAAACGGGATTAGGAGTAAATATTTAAAACATTTACTATTTTTTTACAAATTTAATTGATTATCGATAATTACAAATTCAAGTAGTAAAAATGCTGGACAAATAATTAAGAACGATTCTTAAGCTGCTCGAGAGTTGTTTCCGTAGATACTTAGATTTTACAAATCACATTAAATAAGACAGTGACAATGTTAAAAATTATAATTTAATACATTTTATTCTAAGTTAATAGTTTGTAGCGTGACCATGGCTTTTAATAACTGCTTTACACCGACGAGGCATTGATTCTATCAATTTTTGACATTTTTCAAGAGAAATAGAGCGCCATTCTTCTAAAAAAACGTTATATAACTCAGTTAGGTTACCACATCGTCGATTTGAAATCTTTTTCTTGACTTCGCACCAAAGATGCTCTATGGGATTTAAATCTGTTCTGTTCGGTGGCCATTCTAAGACAGAAACTGATTGAGATGTGAGGAATTCTTTAACGGTGCGTGCAGTGTGCTTCGGATCGTTGTCGTGTTGGAATGTCCAAATAATCGGAAGTACGTCTTCAGCATATGGTAACATAGTTTCTTCGAGTATATTTTTGTACTGGAATTGATCCATGTTTCCTTCTATCAGTCTAACAGGTCCAACACCATGACCAGAGAAGCATCCCCAAATTTTCACATTTCCACCACCATGCTTTAATGTCATTTTTGTGTACTTGGGGTCGAATGCTGTATTCGGAGGGCGTCGAACATATCGTTTCCCATCAGAACATACTCTGTTAATTTTTGTTTCGTCAGAGAAAAGATCATTTTTCCACTGTCTTGCTGTCCAGCTTTCATACCTCCTAGCAAATGCAAGCCGGGCTTGCCTATGACACTGTTTCAACATGGGCACCTTTCTTGCTATCCTTCCGTTCAACTTCGCTTCTACCAATCGCCTTCGGATAGTGCGCGCTGAGATCGCTGAAGGGTTATTTTCACCAAAGTATTCTTTTTTTAACTCATTAGACCCCTTAAAAGGGTATTGTTTTGCCAAACGCACGATATTTCGATCGTCTCGCTGAGATGACTTTCTCTGTTTAGGTACACGAGGAATATTTAAAGTTGTTTTCATTACTCATACTCTGAAAGGGGGTCATTGTTCATCCAGGCACCATGCTGAAAGTGGTACATGCCTGCTCTAAAGCAGAAAAGTATTAAAAAAAAATTGGTTGTTTGTAAAGTAGGTTTTCGATCGAGATGTTTACGTGATAAAGGGTTTGTATGCCGCTAGAGTGAGAGAGACGGAAGATCGGTCCACTCACTCGAACGCTATGCCAGCCTCCGCTCGTGAGGATTCCGCGTGACAAGTTTCACGGAATGACTGGCAGCGCTCGAGATGAGACGGGAGATCGGTCCGTCTCTCTCTCGTTATACCTGCGATCGCGCTCGTGAGGTTTTGGTGTGGCACAAGTTTCTGAACATGTCACCCGACTAAAACGATTTTAAAGAGGTTATCACGTCAAAAATATATGAATCGTAGTTTATATTGAACAACGCAATGGTAGTAACCTATACAGCCATAAAACGGAAGTACTTTTTTTAATGTTATGCTCAAAGTAAAAGACATCAACGGGGGCACCGAAATTACTTTTTTTATGAGTAGTATTTTTAAACTTGAGTTTGTTGTTTGTTTTTTAATAAAATAATTTTGATTTCAAGTGACTTTGTTTTTAATAAAATAATTTTGATTTTAACTGGCTTGTGTTTACTTTCCTCGTATTCGTAATGAAAAGTAGAGTGTTTTACTCTGGTGATAGCACCCATTTCTGCCTCGAACTATTGGCGCTCTCACTTCGTTCGAGCGCCAAAACATCTCGTCAGGAATGGGTGCCTTTCAGCCCTCGGTTAACAATCTACTATTGATGTGTGTTAAAATGCTTCACAGCGTGGAATGTCATCGTTTTTGAGCACTGCAAATGATTGGCAATCTTTTTATATGACGAATTCATATCGCGAAGTTTTATTATTACTTCCCTTGGAGATGCATCACAACTTTTATTTTTTCCCATTTTTTTATTATGAAACGATCAACTTTTTGACTTTTACAGAACTAAATGGCGCCAAAATTACTCGAATAGTGGCCTAGTTACAGAGTGTACTCTATTTAAATTTGAATAAAAAAATAAACTATCCAGCGTTCTTAATTATGTGGCCAGCCAGTACGTTTGCAATAACATGTTAAGATATATTATATACAAAAAGTTTACTTATATAATAATATTGTTGAATTTATCATATTATAACTGTATGCTACGATTGTGTAAAACAGTTTTACGATACCGAGAGAGATACAAAACGATATGCAATAAGTGTTATTCTCGTAAGTTTGAAAAAAGCTTGTTTTCAAATAGTCGTTCTTAATTATATGACCACCACTGTACATTTAATTTTTTGCTCTTTTATTTTATTTAGTATATATCATTTATTACATTATTATGTTTTAGTTGTAAACAATTAGATGTGAACAGTTTTATTGCGAACTAGGACTCTCCTGTTGCACAATATTTCCTGTCCTGCCTAGGTTTGCTTGTAGAAATCTCGCCTTTGCCTATAAAATTTATTGTAACTGTCTGTTTATCTATGTTTTCTGTGCAATAAAGAATATGAATATGAAATCTCTTTAGAGATAAGCTCGACTTTGCTCATAAAATGTTTTGTTACCTTACTATTAAGATTTCTGTGCAATAAAGAATATGAATAAAGAATATGAATAAAACCCAAAAGAAATTTAGCCAGAATAACCTACTCTAGCCAAATTTGGCTTTCTGCGTTCCGTTTCTAAAAACACTCTCAGTATCTAAAAGTACACCTTGAGATAAGAATTATAAACAAGCTTGTGACGCAAAAATATATTCATTACTATTTAGAGTTAAAAATATATATTTTTAAACCAATAATGTATGTTTTGGGTTTTTTGGCGGTGATTCCTTTTAACGAAGCTTAATTATTATAATAGTCGGACGCAGACCGCTGGAGATTAATTAGTTTTTGGGAACTGTTATTATTAACATACTATATCCAACCTATTCACTCCATACCATCCCTTCCATTGTGCAGTGGTAAGGAATTCTTTCTGCGCGAGTACGACTCGCACTTGACCGTGTATTTTATTTGGCGTATTTTTACTCGTTTGCTTTTGCACCTGTAATAAAATTTATACAAATATTATTGGAGAAGTTTTATCAAAAAGGATTAAAAAAGCCGGTCAAGGGCGGGTCGGACTCGCACACGAAGGGTTCCGTACCATTTTACAAGAAAACTTAAGCACAAAAAATCGGAAAAAGGACTTGGATTTAAACTCAGAACACAGATTGCGCAACTGATATCAAACCAATTGCGCCATCACATTGTTTCAATAAGTCATAAAAATTACGATCATGTTTTGAATGATATTGAGGTCTAATCTGAGTCTGGTGGCGCTAGTGTATTCTTATAAATCTCTGATGCCACCTGGGGCATTATAACGTGCAACAAACAGGCAGCCGTCATTGTCTACGCAGGCAGAAAACAGGGCTAACGCCATCTGTGCCTGGGCAGAAATTTTAGCTTTCTTTCGTAGTACGAAGTTTTGTTCGGGATGGCTAGTCTTCTTGTATTATTACATTATTAGTCTGTGCTTAGACCCACAACTGAAGTTCTAACTTTAGCGAGCTATAGTAGGGTTGGTCAATTAGTGAATCTATTTATGTCTTCCTATCGTAAATGATATTTCATAAATATTTTGACACGGTACATTTATAATGCTAATTTCTTTGAAAAGTTCCCTCAGGGAGTCTCGACTACGGAGGTTATAAATTGCTCTAATAGTCTTAAAGAGTTTAAAATACAACTGCTCGAAATATACAATTCTGATATTGTCAAACATTTTTATTAGAACAGGTTCAGCTTGAGACAAATTTCTAGATTTATTGGACTACCTTGTCAAATACCGTATTAGGATTGCCCTTTTAGGGCCACACATAGAGTCGTTTAATGATTTATTAAGGATAATTTAGTGAATAATTTTGTGTATAAATTCAAATTGGAAACGGATTAATCATTCATGACTCTAAATGTGCCGTACATTAGAGTAGCTGTACGGTTAGACTTTTAAGTTTAAAGTTGTATTAATGTGTCGGGGGTGTTTTTTATTAGGGTTCCGTACCCGAAGGGTTCCAAACGGGACCCTATTACTAAGACTTCGCTGTCCGTCCGTCCGTCCGTCCGTCTGTCACCAGGCTGTATCTCAAGAACCTAGCTAGCTAGAGATTGAAATTTTCACAGATTATGTATTTCTGTTGCCGCTATAACAACAAATACTAAAAACAGGATAAAATAAATATTTAAGGGGGCTCCCATACAACAATACCATATACAAACTTATGGATGCACCTGGTTACGTACATGGAGTGTGAAAGTAACCGCACCAATAACTTTGTAAACAATATTTTGCTGTGTAAAATCCAAACTATTCACTCCACACCATCGCTTCCATTGAACGGTGGTACGGAACCCTTCGTGCGCGATTTAGACTCGCACTTGACTGGTTTTATTATAGAAAGTTATAATAGTAGTTTATGTGACTGATACATAATGGAGGGCATTAAAACTCGAGAGTGGAATATCACTCGAGAGTTTTAATGCCTAATTATGTACAGTTACATACACTAATTTATCTACACACATATCATAAGCTCTCTTTGATGTGTTCAGGAACCGCATGTTTGACCGGCATTGTGGCATTGAGTTGTTTAGCTTGTTCTGTTGCGGGCGTCGGCGTTCGAAATTTGAATGTCATAATATGTAGAAAAATTACACATTATGGTCATAATGTTCAATATTCAGATAAGAAATGAGTTTTTACAAAGTAGTTTAACATTATGCTGATCATAACGTGCGGTTTTTGGACGCAGTAAAGAGGGTTTATGATACGTGTGTAGATAATAGTACATTTCGTATATACGAGTTCGCAAAGGCTTATATTTACGAAACAAGAAGGTTACGGCACGAGCCGAAGGCGAGGATCGTAGCGAGGCTCGTAAAGAAGCCTTTTCGAACGAGTTACGAATAGACTTTTTCCGCCTGAGCCAAAATCAAGCGGCGAAGCTGCTATTTTGACGATAGAAAGCGGAAATATATAATTATATATATTATAATAAATCATAATTGTACTGCAATTCAAACAAACATAAAAAATATTAGGTTAAAATGTACAAAGGCAAGCTTATTTCTACCCAGAGAATTCTTCCAGCAAAGTTAAGCAAACCATGGTTGGATAGGAGAAATCGATCAGAAAAACTATGCATTAATAACATATAATAATGGCATAATCAAATCAGGTGCCGCTATCTCTGCAGAGTAGGTGCAGGGGACATACACAAAGGCTCTGCTCAAGTGGGCTAGGAGCGAGCACCGTAACTCCTACAAAAAATTAAGATGAAGAGCATGACTTATTTGTAACTCTCTTCTTTTCAGGTTACGGCTGACAATCTTGTCAAGTTAGATATCAACCCTGAGGATATTGTGGGTATTGGAGTCACAAACCAAAGAGAAACTACTATAACATGGAACTCTATTACAGGGCATCCCTTGTACAGTGCCATTGGTAATTATTAATAAGTTCATGCATTTATTATCTTATTTACTGGCTACTGGATACTTCTATATCATACAGGCACACATTTTAAAACTCAACATTGTCCATGCATGCAACTCTTAAGGTTTATTATGTATTATTTCAGTCTGGTTAGATATAAGAACATCAAAGATTGTAGATGATCTCGTAAAGAAGAAAGGTTTGCAGACGGTCAATGCTGTAACCCAGTGCAGTGGGCTGCCGTTGTCTACTTACTTCTCTTCAGTGAAGCTGCGGTGGCTAATGCAGAATGTGCCGGCTGTGCAGGATGCAATTACAGCCGGCCAGTGTATGGCAGGCACTGTGGACTCGTGGCTCATTTGGGTAAGTTATTAGATCCTTACACATTTCAACATGTTCCCACCGAGGGGCACAAGCCATTACCCGGATACGAGTAAGATTAAGGGATTCTCCACCAGGCTGGCTCTGTGCGGGTTGCAGGAGGGGTTTTACGACCACTACCACGTAGCGATAGTAGCCGGCACCTACAGCTTAACGTGTCCTCCGAAACACTTAACGTCCGATACTGTACTTAAAACGCCCGCGGACAGCCGATCAAGTGCAATATGAGGCGGACGCCAATGTTCGTTCGACAAATCTATCCTGACGCGTGCGGTCGCACAGTTTCGAAATTGCGGACTTATGTTTTTTTTGTTAATCATTATTTAATTTATGGTAATCGATAGTCCTAATTAAGGCAATCATATGTTCTTAGAGCACTTTTTGTTGTAAATGTTGTAATTTTGTTTGCGAGAAAAATAATATTTAATGAAAATAATGTATGGAGCGATATCTAATTTGCTCTTTAAGTACCGAGTCTTATAATTGCTCAAGCTGGTTTTTTGTAGGCTTAGTCTACGGGTGTTTATGTAAAACACCAAATATTTAACATAGCCCCGGACTGACCGGTTCTCCGGATAAACGAAGCTAAACTTAGGTACTTTTGGCGATATAACCCACTACAATGGTAGAGTTGAATTTACTTTATAAAGTCAAAGTCAAAGTACATTATTAGTGTAGATATTTACTTATACTTAGCAAACGTAGTTTTTTTTGCCGCTTCTCTACATTGGACCACTGTGAGAGAGGAAGGGCGTAGAAACTCCCACAGAATGATTTTTAAATCTCTTTTAAAAAAAATTGAGCTTAACATATATGTTTTTTTTTATCATTATGATTAATAAGCAGGAATAAATAATTACAAAATTATTTTGCAAGGTCTGTGTTGAGCTAGATTAACCCCAAACAGTCCCGTCATTTAAGTAATCTTGAACATTGTAACATCCCTTTTTGGACAAAGTCGCTTTAACATGCTTTTTAAATTGCTCAAATGAGAATTTCAAAATCTCCAGAGGTATCTTAATGTAGTAGAAAATGCACTGACCCTTGAAATAATTGCTAACCTTCGCGAGTCTAAACCGGGGCATACATAGTCTGTGATTATTTCTTAGGTTAACATTACAGCTATCGCTAAGTTTAGAAAATGTTGTAAGGTTCTTGCGTACATACATTATGTTTTCGAAAATAAATTGACTAGCTACAGTTAGTACGTCAATTTCTTTAAAAAGCTCTCTTAAGGAGTCTGTTCGTTTTAAATTATAAATTGCTCGAATAGCACTTTTCTGTAAAATAAAACTAGTTTGAATATCCGCTGCTTTCCCGCACAACAAGATACCATAGGACATGTCAATTTCTTTAAAAAGCTCTCTTAAGGAGTCTGTTCGTTTTAAATTATAAATTGCTCGAATAGCACTTTTCTGTAAAATAAAAATAGTTTGAATATCCGCTGCTTTCCCACACAACAAGATACCATAGGACATGACACTATGAAAGTAACTAAAATATACTAGCTTAGATGTAGCCACATCCGTGTTTTGTCTGATGTTCCTAATAGGGTAAGCCGCAGAACTAAATTTACCAGCTAATTTATCTATGTGGGGTCCCCACTGCAATTTGCTATCAATGGTTATTCCAAGAAACTTCGTATCATTTACTAATTCTAACGTGATGTTGTCTAACACTAAACTAGTCTCAAATTGCCTGACATTTGGAAGTGAGAATTTGATACACTTGGTTTTACCAGCGTTCAACAATAAATTATTAACTGTGAACCAATTCAAGGTTAAAAACAATACACCATTAAAAGCACAACAATTATTAATAAATAAATCAAACGCATTATTACTTCTTCTTTCTAGTCGTTTACTCATGGCTGAAGATTGACATACACATAGACATATACACATAGACATAGACGTTACTATCATGGTTGTTGGTACGGGGCGCGACCAAGCTGCAGGTATTCCAGCATGCAGGTGGTTTTCCCCTTGTTCTTGCACTTTCTATTTTTCCTTCTATTTCCATACACGTTCCATAAACGTGCTATATGTTCAAGGAAGTCCAGCATTTGGATTGTCTAGGATTCAGTACGATATAGAAATGATTATAAAATAGATTAAAATTTTATGTTTTTTTATCAAACTCGTACTGCCATTATTTTTAAACAATGTTATTTTATCAGTGATTTCGTTCATACCGTACAATTGAAATAGATAACGATCTCAGAGCATGGCAAATTATGTCTTAACAATTTAAAAAGAAATCAGACACTACTATTATCTGACTTTATAATGATTATGTATTCAGTCTGTTTTTGTACATTTTTTAACCACTCTGCAATCCTACAACTAATTTTGTGGTATTTACTCTAAATTTTTGATCTTGTACAGCAAATTATTAAATTATTTTACGCCTAGAAGGAGGATCCAGTTTGGCCTTTATAAATAATTTCAACTGTACACTAACAGTGCCAACTATCTTTCTTTGCAATTCTCAAATATTTGCGATCGATACAAACAATGTTGTGAAAAGCATCGACTTATTTATGCTTTTAAAAGAGAACTTAAAACATTTTCGGATAGTTTAAAATTTTGTGAACATCTAAAACAGGAGCTTGGCTTGCAATTGAATGAATAAATCACTGTGATTTTCTCAGAAGTATGCCATACTTCTAATATGAACTGTAGATGGACTGCTGCTACTAATTCTTTCAATAATGTTAATGTAATTTATGGCCCAGTTTCTTCACTAATGAAGGAGAACAAGTTGATGTTATTGACGGTGAGCCATCTGAAAATAAAAATAAACAACCTCCTAGTGTATTTGATGGCTGCGGAATTGACAGGCGATACGTCGATATCCTCCGGTAGCTGTACAGGTCCGCGAAAATGCAGATGCGTATGCATAGAAACACCGACTCTGTGGCTATAGACCGTGGCGTCCATCAGGGTGACACTCTCGCCCAAATTATTCACCAACGTTCTGGAGGATATTATGAAGAAGTTGGATTGGCGTTGGCGTGGCGCTCATGTCGCATCTCAGGTTCGCGGATGATCTCATTCTCATCGCCGAATGCGTCTCAGATCTCCAACATATGCTCGCAGAACTGCATGAAGCTTCCCTGAAAGTCGGTCTCAGGATGAACATGTCCAAGACCAAGATCATGACGAATCGCTCTTTAAATGTACCGAACATAATTTTTGGCAATGACACCGTACAGGTGGTCAGCGATTACGTCTATCTTGAACATCGTTTATCCTTTGACCATGATGCACAGGTGAAGGAAATCATCAGACGTGTCGGCTTAGGGTGGGCTGCTTTCTGGAAGCTAGGCGAAGTATTTAAGTCTAAACTACCACAATGCCTTAAGACTAAGGTATCCTCACCTATGGAGCCGAAACATGGAAGCTCACTAAGCAAACAATACACAAAATCAAGGTGGCTTAAGCAGCAATGGAGCGTTCCATGTTAGGTATCTCCCTCGTTGACCGCGTTGGATGCGGATGGCACAGGACCGTAGGGGTTGGCGCTTTGGGGAATAGGCCTATGCCCAGCAGTGGGTTGATGTGGGCTGAGCATGATGATGACAAGTGTATTGGAGCTTCCACTTCCTTTACTCGGAGGAAACTATTCGAAGAACTGGGCTCAAGACAAAAAGAAGACTTTCAAACTTTAAGTACTTCCTTGTCTCCAGAAGAACTGTTAAGGTCAACAGTACCTATAAATACTGTAAAGGATAATAGTTATGAAGAGGTAAGCAGTATTTTGAACCTTCTTATTAAACATCCCGAAGATATCCATAAGCTTCTCTCCAGATTAAATGAAAAACTGTATTTTAAGCTGAAAGGGCACTGGGTCTGTTAGTGGCAATACATGAGCCTGAGAGAGTCAGTCAATGAATTACATTTTGGTCTATTTCTTTCATATTTCAAACTGGGACAAGCAAAACTGGATTGTTATACCACAAAAGAACAGTTAACCGTAACTGACGAAAGAGCGCAGATAAAATTGCAAGCATTGCTTGATTTTACTGTTTCCAGCCTCATAATTGCAAATAATTTTAAACTGAATACAAATGCTAATGATTTTTTTTGTCGAAAATGATGAGGCTTCAGAACAAAGCAATTTTAAGCAAAAGGCTGATTTGGATGACTCAAGTCTTTCAAGTCAAGATCTTTGTGATTAAATTGGTTCCATTAAGGATTCTTTCGGATGATCTTATTACATTTTACTGTCGACCTATTATGTTCAAATTCATGAAATAAACTAAAGAGTCAGCAGAAAGAGAGAGAAAAGTAGTTGAATACCAAATTTAGGTCCTGCAGCCCACAAAAGTAAGAGACGTATCTATAAATCACGAATTGCTCTTTGCAATGATAAATGGCAATATTTTTTTCATATATTTCTGACACTTCGCCTGCTTCCTGCGATATCTGTAAAGCTAAGTCCTCAGAAATGTACAATCTAACGTAACGCCATTTACGATCAGTAGATAGAGAAATGTATAAGTACGGACTTTCATCTTTACATGACTGGTTCAGATGTATGAAATGTTTACTTCAGATAGGTATGTATTAATAATACTGCACTTATAATTCTTAATAAGAAGTCACGATTACGATGTCAAAATAACAAAAAAATTACCTTACAGGTTATACTTCAAACAATGGACTGCAAGAAAAGAATATAAAGATATATTAATGACTCGTACGAGGCAAAATCAAGAATTGTTCCTAAATTTATGCAATTTTTTCAGATTGACATTTTTCAGTTAAAGATTTTCAGTTAAACAAGACGCTGGAACCAAAAGTGATGGCAATACAGCTAGAAAGTTTTTCGGAAATAGTAAAATAACTGCACGTATTACAGGCATTAATAAAGATTAAATAAAAAGTTTTCATGTTATACTGCAAACAATAGGTAAATATATACCCGTGGTATAATATGCCTGCTAGCGTCCGTAAGATACATGGATCAGACATAATTGAACATTTTGGGTTAATGCCCATCAAAAACTTTCTAAAGACGCTTTAGGACCGAGAAATGCGAGCGGTGGGGGCAAATATTTATCTATCTAAGTATAATATTTATTTTGTGGGCGTTGTTTATCTATCTAAGTATAATATTTATCTATATAAGTATGTGTATCGTTGTCTAGTACCCAAGATACAGGGAATCCTAGTTTGGGGCTAGATCAATGTGTGTAATTGGTGTCCAATGTATTATTATTATTATTGTCTTCCGACCCTGTGGATTATATATGTGGTGTTTTACAGAAACACCCGTAGATTTAGCGTACAAAAAATCAGCTTGAGAAGACTTGTAGCAAAACAAATTAGATATCGCTCCATACATTGTTTTTATTAAATAAATTTTTCTCGCAAATCGTAAAGATAAAATAAAAATAAATAACATTTAACATAAATAAAATAATGATATTTAACAAAAACACGTAAGCTCGCAATTTCTAAATCCGTCCCACTGTGCGCCCGGCCGGCGCCGTCGCCCTCTTGCGAACAGAGACAGATAGATAGCAGTATAAACATTAAGAGAAATTTGGTTGTGTTCCGTGAATACCGAAAATGATGAATGAAACTTGATTATATTTTTAATTTCTTTGTGATATTATGCAACTTGTTAATATAAGCTGTGGTTCTATTATAATTACAGTTTTTAATATAAAATAAACAAGTCGTCGTTTACCTCCTAAAAATGTATGAAATTTAATCGCATATATTTTTAAGTAGATAAATATTTTTAGAAAAATGTTGGAACAGGAACCTAGTTAAATAGTGTATTAATACGAATAAAAGCATACATACGTTGAAATATTCTCGAATTAAAAAATATTATGGTATTAAATTTCTACGGAAATTGCATTGTTCGCCGGCTTCTTAAGATAAATTAATTGGCACATGATCAGGATTCGGACCTGCAACTCCTGTGCGAGAAGCAAGCGTGAAACCCATTAGACCACGGAGCATTTATATTTATATATATGTGTCACCGTAAGATAGTCAAAACCGTTAGTTGATAAACTAACTTTTTTTTCCGTTCGTTGGTCAACCATCGACAGATAGTAAACTGTTTACTATATGACGCGTTTGTTGATAAACTAACGGTTAAAACCGTTAAATAGTAAACTGGTTTAAACTTGAACTGCAAACGAAATACCAGGGCAAACACTGCGATAGCTTAGGTGAAGACTAGATGGGGCGAACGCAGCGAAGCCCCCGAATAGTTTTCGGGTTAGGATGACATGTAAGAACAAAAGAATCGTAAATTCTAAACCCTGTCGGTCTGGTTTACTATCTGTCAATAGTTGATCAACTAACGGTTTTGACTATGTTACGGTGACATATATATGTGTTGATGTACTTTCACCTTCCTTAAAATCTTGGGAGCTCGTCATCTTACTTCAACTCGTGTATGCTCTTTATTTTCCTCCAACTCCTGGATTGCCTTCATTTTCCTCCTTCTCCTGGATTCTCTTCATGTTCCTCCAACTCCTGGGTTCTCTTCATCTTTATTTAATTCATTTTGAGCATCGCCAACGGCTTTCATATTTTAAGATGAAGAGCATCCGTCTTAAAATCGCCGGTATTTCAAATTCCCTCCTAATGGTATTTCTGTTGTTTGTCAGAATCTTACAGGTGGACCTCGAGGTGGAGCACACATCACAGATGTGACGAACGCGTCACGGACACAACTCATGTCACTCAAAAATTTGCAATGGGATAAAAGTCTCTTACGATTCTTCGAAATACCTCTACAAATTCTACCAAAGATCAAAAGTTCTGCTGAGATATATGGATATGTTTCTTCCGGGTCGCTAAGAGGAGTGCCGATAGCTGGGGTAAATAAAAACATATTTGGAAATCTCTGTAATCCAGGACTTAAGTCCGATTGCTTCTGTAAGGCCTTTTAGCACGCTAACGATTTCATCGAAATAAAACTCTATTGATACTCATACAATGTTAAGGATCTTATTGAAATGGAAGGTCAGCATGGTAAAATATCTATTCTATCAGACTAATTCGGAATAGGTCACAACAAGAATAGCAACCCATAATCCCGCTTGGCCTATCTGATCATGAAACTGCCCAGATGCTAAATACACCTGTAAAAACGAAGATTAGGAACCAAAAACAGTGTTCTTCTATCGAAGAGATTTTTGTGAGGATAATTTAAACAAATTTAAAGAGTGTCTCGAATGTCTGTCATTTTCTGACGTATACATTGAAACTGACTTGAACCAAGCTTTCAATTAATTTCATGATCTGCTGTGTTTGTTCTACAATTTATGCTTTCCTTTGATACGGGTAAAGATAACTAGAACAAAAAAACAAAAATGGATGTCGAAAGGCCTAAAAATTAGCTGTAAAGTAAAAAGAATACTTAGGTTTAACTTCTACAAATACAAAACACAAACCACAAAACAGGTATATAAAAGATATGCTCAGGTTCTGAAAAATGTAAACATTCAGCCCAAAGACATAATAACAACAAATTTTTAAAGAACAGCAAAAATGTGTGCAAAGCTTCTTGGACAATCATCCAGAATGAATTGGGACCCACTAATCAAATACAGGGCATTGAAAGGAGGGAAACGATACGAGGGAAACAGTATCACAAACCCACAGATATTGCAAATACAATTAATGATTACTTCATTAATACAAACAAATGTTAAGAACTCTGACAATAAATTCCAAAAGTCGAGTCACTCACTGGACAAAACTATTTTCCTAGAACCGGTAGGTCCAGTTGAAACTTTTAGGATCATCATGTCTCTTAATAAGACTAATGCATCAGGAAGCGACGGCCTAACTACGAACGTATTCTAGAGTCAGGATGTTTTCCACTGAAACTGAAACAATCTGTAGTTAAACCACTGCATAAAAAGGCAGCAGAGATGATGTTGGTAACTATAGACCAATAACTTTGATCTCAATACTGTCAAAAGTATTTGAGAAAGCCATGCAAATTAGATTAAACAACTTTTTCACTGCAAATCAAATATTAAAACCCGAACAATATGGATTCCAAAAAAAAAGTCTACAACATTAGCAGCCTTTAACTTCAGCAGTATAAGCTATCGGGTAGACCAAAGACAATTTACGACTCTTTTACTTTTTGATATGTCAAAAGCATTCGACTTTGTCGACCATGAAGTATTGCTGATAAAACTTGAGCAATGCGGAATAAGAGGCCCAACACTGGCCTGGATAAAAACGTACTTAGAGGACCGATCTCAATATGTAGAAACCACAAGATTAGAAGATAATGTCTTAAAAACATATAGATCACAAGCTAGGTTTAATAAATACGGAGTGCCACAAGGCAGTGTACTTGGTCCTCTCTTATTCCTTGTATATATAAATGATATCCCAGACCACATCAAACATAAATCTATATTATTCGCTGATGACATTTCAATAATAGTGACACAAAAAAATAACAATTTAAGTAATCATATGTCGGATATTAATGAAACTGTGACAACCGTAGTAAAATATTTAATCAATTCCAATTTAAAAGTAAAAATAAAAACTAATGTAATTAATTTTAATAATAATATAAATAAGAAACTAATGAGTATTAATCACCAAGGACAACAATTAGAAAATGTAGACCATGCAACATTCTTAGGTATAATAGTTTATAAGAATCTAAATTGGAAGGAACATACCAAGAAAGTGTGCAGCAAATTAAATAGATTTGTATTTGTCTTGAGAAGGCTAAGTAAAATTGCATCAAGACAAACAGCGATATCGGCCTACTACGGATATATAGAATCAATACTCAGATATGCCTTAATCATCTGGGGGAACGGTACCGACAAGCAAGCTGTTTTTATCGCTCAAAAAAAATGAATCCGGTCAATAGTTGGAGTACCGCAGCACGTATCATGCAAGCCATTGTTTCGTGAGTTGAAAATACTACCATTTCCCTGTCTACATATACACAGTCAGGTCATAAGGTCTGTCACACAATAAAAACTTTTGAATTTAGAACGCTGGCCACAAAAAAGTTTATTGAATTCGAATTTCGAATTTTTCATGAAAATAAAAATGTGTACTTTTTAGAATTTTCCTCATTTTTAAATATGGACACTTAAAGAAGACCGTGTCGCAGTTATTGCGTTGCATCGTTGCGGTTACGCGCCAATTCGGATTTTCGACTTACTGAAAAATTTGAATATAACCAAAAGATTCGTTTATCGTACCATAAAACGATACAATGAAGACTCTAGTGTAGATGACAGGTCAAGAAGTGGTCGCCCTCGCTCTGTTAGGACTCCAGCAGTGATAAAAGCTGTGAAGGCGCGAATTCAAAGAAATCCCATACGTAAGCAGAAACTGTTGGCCCTTCAGATAGGGTTAAGCAGGACCACGGTGAAAAAGGTGTTAAATGAAGACTTAGGGCTTAGGGCATATCGAAGAAAAACAGGACATCGTTTGGACGCTCGTTTAATGGACCTGAGACTGAAGAGATGCCGCGCTTTGTTGAAGCGGTACGCGGGAAAAAAGCATCGGGAAATTCTTTTTTCGGATGAAAAAATTTTCACCGTGGAAGAGAGCTACAACAAACAAAATGATAAGGTGTACGCACACAGCAGTGAAGAAGCGAGCAACCGTATTCCGCGTGTCCAACGAGGTCATTTTCCATCCTCGCTCATGGTTTGGTTGGGAGTCTCTTATTGGGGCTTAACTGAGGTACATTTTTGTGAGAAAGGCGTAAAAACGAATGCAGTTGTGTATCAAAATATAGTCCTCAAGAACCTTGTGGAACCTGTTTCTCATACCATGTTTAATAACAGGCACTGGGTATTCCAACAAGATTCTGCGCCAGCTCATAGAGCGAAAAGCACACAAGACTGGCTGGCGGTGCGTGAAATCGACTTCATCCGGCACGAAGACTGGCCCTCCTCCAGTCCAGATTTGAGTCCGTTAGATTACAAGATATGGCAACACTTGGAGGAAAAGGCCTGCTCAAAGCCTCATCCTGATTTGGAGTCACTCAAGGCATCCTTGATTAAGGCAGCCGCCGATATTGACATGGACCTCGTTCGTGCTGCGATAGACGACTGGCCGCGCAGAATAAAGGCCTTTATTCAAAATCGCGGGGGTCATTTTGAATAAACTTTATTACCATAAGAATCTATGATTTATTAAGTTCATTTTGCTATATAAATGTTTACATAAATAATAAACATGTCTAAATTATTTCATATTGCACATGTGACAGAACTTATGACCTGACTATGTATATCATGGAAGTGGCTAAATTTGTTAAACTTAACACTAATCTATTTGCCAAAGCAAGTGATCTTTATCCCAGAAATACCAGAAATCCTGATAGGCTTGTCTTAAAACAATGTCCCAGAACAGCACTGTACAAAAATAATTGTAACGCAATGTGTTTAACGGTGTACAATGGGATACCTCAAGATATTAAAAACCTTCCTGTTAACTTATTTACATCTAAACTACGAAAATGGCTCTTAGACAATTGTTTTTATTCACTGCAGGAGTTTTTAAATTTAAAAAATTATTAATACCAGTCAACTAAATATTTGCATGCTATTGACTAGCTGTATAAGGAGTTCAATTAATGTACTAAAACTAATAACTGTACAATACCCTTGACATAGCAAATAAATTTCTTATTTCTTATTTCAATATTTAAATTCCAGTGCCTGGGAGATCAGCAGGCCGCACTCGTCGGTCAAAACTGTATGCGATTTGGTCAAGTCAAATGTACATATGGTACAGGATGCTTCCTTCTATATAACACAGGTAAATACTTTAATAGTTATCCAATACTTTTAGAAGTCTTAATAATACGCGTACAGCACCATATACTTATCAGAATTATTACTTCAAATAAGGTGGTGGCGTGTTTTACGTCATTCCACCTTAAAATATTACTATAATTCCAGTCCACATTTCGATTTTCTAATAGCCGCCTATAAGAAGCTTTCCTTCGTAAATCTGGTACCTAAGGATGCTTGAACTTCATATGGCGATGTTTCAGGTGACTCCATAGTCCATTCAAAGAATGGTCTATTAACAACTGTTGCATACAAGCTTGGTCCCGACGTCCCTCCGGTCTACGCATTAGAAGGATCGGTTGCTATAGCTGGTTAGTACAAAGCATTTTACTTTCTTCTTCTTCAGCACTTTCATGTCCACTGCTGGTCATTTGCCTGCCGAATTGACCGACAATTCGAACGATCTGCATCAACTTTACTCTTTTGAAATGTAGAAATTACTACGTACTCATTACTTGTGGACTCCTCAACTTTGTAATAGTACATTACAAAGTTGAGGTTTGAGGCTTTGACAAATTAACACTATACATTTGATGTAATTAAAATTAATGTGGATGTTTAAGTACTTCTTACTTGTAGGTGACACACTAGAGTGGCTTCGAGATGGCCTAGAAATACTGCGCGACGTGAAGGACTCTGAGCACCTGGCCGCGAGCGTTGAGGACGGGAATGTCTACTTTGTACCAGCATTCAACGGCCTCTACTCACCATACTGGAGGAATGACACTCGAGGGTCAGTTGCAAACATTTTAAGTCACCTGAGAATTATTATTATTTACTATTCCATTATATCCGTGCTGTATTTTGTATTTATTAAAGCATCTATTTTAAATGTAAATTATTTACCTACCTACCTAATCCATATATTTATTCAATATTTCTATAGATTATTTTATTTGCGTATGATCATGTAAAATACTCGTAAATAATAATAAAATCGGTCAAGTGCGGGTCGGACCCGCACACGAAGGGTTCCGTACCATCGCAATAAAACCAAAACCAAAACAAAAAGAAAAAAACACTAAATCCTAAATTATTATTATTATTATTAATTTATTTATTTACACAAAATTTTACATAGATAAGTATTATGGGAACACCACTTAAACCACTGGGGTTTGTGTGTGGTGTGATCTACTCATTAATTATCGTATTTAAGTAAGCAATAGCATTATTTTAAATATTCAATTACATCATTAATAAATCAATTACGTAATATTCAATAGTATTCATGACATTCAAAAACATAATTTTAAAATTCAATATCATTAGTAGGTACATTTCTCAAGAACTATTCCGTCTTTCTAGTTTTTCTGTAAAGTGTGATTTGAGTTTAGCTTTGTATTAGTTTGACTGATCGAGTCTCTAATGTCGGGAGGTAAGGTGTTTATTAATCGCGTCATCATCTATGAGCTCGTCCGCGGGCCATAGCTATTGTTTGCGCGCTCGGTAACCAGTTTACCTTGCGCCATTCGCCTGGTCACTACAGGGTGATTGATTTTCTGACTGTCTTTGTAGTCAAAGAACTGCTCTTTGAGGAGGCAATAGTTGACTTTGTCAGTGACTGGTAGTATTCCGCAGTGCCTAAAAAGTCGGAGATCATCATCGTCATGGTTGTTTTTGATCTGAGTTGGGGCAATTATTTTAAGTAATCTAGTCTGTAGTTTTAGGATTAAGCTAAGGTATGTGCTATAAGTACGTCCGTAGCTGGAGAGGCCGTAAGTTATTACTGAATCTGCTAGTGCATTGTAGAGCATTAGGCGAATTGTATATGGTATTCGATTCCTTATGATCCAAAAAACTGCCAGAAGCGATCTACAAACGCGTTCTACGTGTGGACCCCAATTGAACTTGCTGTCCATCACCAGCCCCAAGTATACGTGTGTGTCGACGTTTTCCACTGGACCGCAGTCGCAGCTTCCAGCGTCGCAACTACTATGCATGCAGGCGTGGGAGTGGGCAACAATGCCAATCTCTGTCTTGTCCTTGCAGTAGGGAGACTTTATGTGGAGTAGTTTGGTCTTCTGGGCGTTTAGAACCAGTCCCGCGTCATGGCACCATTTGGACAGGATGTTAAAATCGGCTTGTAGTTTATTTTTTGCCACAGTTACGTCCCTGTCAGCCACTATGAGACACGTATCGTCAGCAAATTGATAGGTGGTGCTCTGTTCAATTGGGATGCTCATGTCATTAACATATGTTAGAAAGTGTAGTGGCCCTAGGACCGATCCTTGGGCTGTACCTTGGCTAGTAAGGATGTCTTCGCTCACTAGATGATCGATTGACACTATATTTACGTGCCTCTAGGTAGTTTGTGCACCGTTGAAATCCTGTCCTATGTTGATAGGACAGGATTTCGAATGCCACAAGCGTCTAGTTTGGCCACTATTTTGGTGTGATCCAGAGTATCAAAAGCACGCGAAAAATCAATAAACAGAGCAAGGACTTGTTTTTTATCATCTAAATGTGCGTTGATGTCGTCCGTAAATTTAGATAAAAGTATAGTCGTACTTTTTTTGGGTTGAAAGCCGAATTGATTGGGATTTAGTATATCGTTATAATGGAAGAATTTATGTACTTGTCCACAAACAAATTTTTCACAGATTTTATCTATTGAGGAAAGAAGTGTAATAGGACGGTAGTTGCTCATCTCGTTACGTTTGCCCCTTTTAAAGACTGGTCTCACGCACCCTTGTTTTAGTTCATTTGGATAGATACCCATTTTTATACTCGTGTTTATTAGATTAGATATTGCTAGGGAAACTCGGTCGTTTACTATGGGAATTTGTACATCACTGACTCTGATGCCATCAAGGCCAGGTGCCTTGTTACTATTCAACCCTTTGATGATTTTGAGGTGTCGCAGGCTGATATCGCATGGTCACGAGAGCTTGGGGAGTCTGGTAGTTTGGTAAGAGATTTATTTGACAATTCGGGAGTATTCTCTTCACAGCATTAGCGAATTCATTCGCAAAGTTATTGGCAATATCTATCGCGCTTAGTGGTGAGAATACTTTAAGAAGGTTCAGTAGTTCTTCCACTAATTTTATCGACTATTTTCCACAGGTTTTTAGAGTTCCTATAGTTTTGAATGATTTTATTTTTATAATGTTTGTTTCTGTAGAATTGTTTTACTTTGTTAAGTTTATTTCTTGTTTTATTATATTGTAGTCTAAGTGTGCAGTTATTTGTATCCTTTAACCATAGCCCAAATACTTCATCTCTTTTATTGCATAGTTTGAGTATGTTTTCGTTGATCCATGGTTCAGTACTGCGTTTTCTAATTGTAGTTTCCTTTTTTTACTAGTGGCCGTACTTATCGCATTTTTAAATGACTCTAATAAACGTATTTATTTGGTCTGGAGTATCTATTTCATTCGTCCTCTCCCATTCAGTGCAGAGTAATTAATTTTTCATACTATCATAGTTTATGACGGTTGGCGAGGTTAGTGGTCGATCACCCTGTATGCGCGAGCTGAGTGAGTCAGCTGCAGCGCTGCAAGCGAGAACGGTGACACGATGATCTGCCAGTACGGAGTTGACAGCGGCCGCATACGGCACCATCGTGGGGAGTCTCAGAAAAATGTGATCAAGACATGACTTAGTTACCGTTCCATTTCAATTTCATTTCAATTCTTGTATAATCTGAGACTCCACACTCGAGGCCACATGCGGACAGCATGTTCAGATATGAGCTCCTGTATGATGAGTGCGTTTTTAGGTCAATGTTCATGTCACCGAGAAGCAGAAGAGAACTTGGAGTTTTCCAGCAGCAGCTTTCGCAGTTCGGATATAAACATGTTTTTACTCCTACCAGGCGGTCTATACAGTGCACATACATTGATAGTTTCGTCATAGCTAGTTTTTATTGTACCTAAGGCTTTCAAAGTGATGGGTTTTGGTAACTTTATTTGTGAATTTTAAACAATTTTTTACGTAGGCAATTATGCCACCGCCCTTTTGTTTGCTTCTTAGTTGTGTGTGCATTGTATAACCATCGATATAGAATAAATTTGAGATAGCCTCTGATATGCCAGCCTCGGTAACAATTATAATATCCAGCGATTGCAGGCAGTTATCTATAATTTGGAGTAGCGTAGCAAAGTTAAGAATCATGGACCGTATATTCACATGTAAGCAAAATAATGCGATTCGTTGATTAATAAAAGATTCTCAAATAATAATTAATATAAATATTACTCCTAGTAAAGAAATATATGATCCTAAAGAAGAAACTACATTTCATAGGTGTTTAATACTAGAGATGGGAATTTGCTTGAGAAATGCATTTACATCCTGACAATTAAATAATTCGATAACATTAGAACTTTCTTCTAGGTTATGGACGTTGAATTTTAGGTTTTAGTTCCGTTAAGTAGGATAGTCCATAACTAGGTATTATTTTGCTTAGCAAGCAACGAGTCGATGTCGTTTGTAGATCGGATAGCCGATGTTTTGCCGTTGTCTTCCTTCTTTGCGAGTATTCTGTCGGTTGATTCGTCGATCCACACGTATTTGAAGGCCGGGCGTAGTTGTTTCTTTGCCTGGTACAGGAGGTACTTGTTCTGGGGGGTCAGGGCTCGACGGACGTAGACAGCATCAGTGGCGGCTTCTGGTGGAGTCGAGGTAGTGATGTCACCCACAGTGATGGACTTGTCTCTGGCAGCTTTAGTCCATTTCGTGCGGCTGTTGGAGGAGTTCAGTTCGATAAGTATTTGGCTGGTTTTCTCTTTTCGCCCTGGGATTAGTTTGGCGGTTCGGATGTCTTTATTATCCACTGTTATTAATGATGCGACAGCTTTAGCAATTGAATCAGCATTTTCTTTAAATGAGCTCGGTAGACCTGCTATCTCCAGGTAGGTGACTAGCAAGTTTAGATTGGTCTCCTTGTTGTTCACGCTTCTCTAGTGCAGCTATTCGTAGCTCCAAGTGCTTGTTGGCATTGTTAAGGTCCACGTTCTTGCTCTATAAGGTTTTGATTTTAGAGTTCTGGCTCTTGATAGTATTTTCAAGCGCTGCGACTTGGTCTCCAATAAACTCTAGGGAGGACTTGATATCTCCCAGTTGTACGTGCATAATTTTCCTAATTTCAGCAGATAGGTCTTGAAGCAGTTTTTTCATGTCCATGGAGACAGGCTGGGCTTGGGGTCGTGAAGGGTCGGTGGCTTCTTCTATTTCAGGGTCATCCTCCGGCACAAAAAACGAAGACGACATCCCACGGAGACACTCCTGGCATCTCCACTCGAGGTCGTTTTGGGCACGTAGCACTGCCAGCTGCTTGGCGGATATGTTGGCACACTTGTTAGTTGCATGCACAATCAGTTCACAGCGGCTACACTCGAGACCCGGACACTTTTTGGTTATGGTTTTTTGCAAGTTGCACTTTTTTTAGTTTTAGGTGCCATATTACACACGAGGGTGATTTCGAATAACTTAGTTCAAAATATGTACGCGACCGTGTTATGTGACAGCTAAGACAGACAAATAATAAAGCCAAAACAAAAAGAAAAAATATGTGTGTTCTCTGGGAATCGAACCCGGAACTTCAAGATCGCGAAACCGATACGACACCGACTGAGCCATCGCAAAGTTATTAAGAGCAGCGAAATTTATGGTGATATTGAATTATGATGTTATGAGGCATTTAGCAGGGGCAGGGATTTAAAAAAAACAGTCGCTTGTATGGAGACCCCCTTTAATTTTCAAAATTGCGTGTAGTTCATTATTTAGTGCTGTTGCGGCAACAGAAACGCAAATTCTGTGAATTTTTCAGCTCTCTATCCATTATCGGTGGATCCGATAGAGCCCGGTGACGGACGGACGGACAGACAGACGGACAGCGGGGGCTTAGTAATAGGGTCCCGTTTGGCACCCTTCGGATACGGTACCCTAAATAGTAGTATATAACACCCACCTTTAAATTAACTTCTACTCCTTTTTGATTAGGTGCCGACAGAATATACCAAAATACCGATTGAGACAGATGTTATAAGTTTTACTTATCATTGTTAATCTTTGTTTTACTTCTTTCATCGTTGTTCAACTTCTTGTATACATAGTCATATTTATTCTTAAACTGAATGTATCTGTTCTATATGGGTACATTTAATCTCATCATTGGTATTTCTTAGTTTAAATGTTGGATCTCATATTTACTTCCATGAACTCCTGTGTGTATACATAGTGGGTTTACAACTAGAATTAAAATATTAAAGTGATCTGCATTGTTTTATACCTGTTGTATAGACCTTAATAAATAAATAAATATATACCAGCGTTGCAGGACCTCCTGCAGATATTGCTACACATGCTGGTCAGAACCTATTTGCTGCTGCGGTGTATCGCAGGACGTCACTGTGGCCACTTGCAGTGTGCTAACGTCTTGCTTGCTTGTTCTCTGTTTCTTCTTTTTGTTGTGTGTGTCAATCTTTTTGCTGCATTGTATTGTATTTATTTTTGGTATTTATTGTATGTTTCACTTGTTTTTGTTCGTTAATTTCTTTTGTTGTATATATAATTGCAGAAGGAATAAACTAATTTTTATTCTATCCTGCTGGCATCGTCTCTGTCACTTAGTACCTGCGAAAGGTAGCCTATGTAACAAACAGACACACTCGCCCACGCATTTATAACCGTAGTAGCTGGTTCACGCAGTCTTTGACTTAGGACTTATAATTTTACGGGTCAAAAGTATACTATTTGTTTATCTAGCTAGTTCAAACTATCTGTGTGCAAAATTTCATTAAATTCATTTCAGCCGTTTTTGCATGATTGGGTAACAACATCCAAACTCACTTAGCCACGAAATTACATATTTTCCATTATTTGTACTGGGGTGGGGTGGGATCATGGATTAGTATATTTTTCTGGGATGAATATGGAAGTGTGAACTAGAGATAGTATGTTTATGGTACAGACTATAGATAGAATTAGACCTATATGAACAGTATCATATTTTCAAATGTCAATTGTCTTGACAGTTAGAACAGTCATAGAGGGACTGAGCGGTTCGGTAGGTGCAGAGCGCCAACTGTAACCTTGATTTTATTCGAGTGCAGCTCGGACTTATGTCTGTAAAAGTATTCTTCGAGTAACAGTAGTCGCCCCAACCAATACCCGTGAATACCAAAGCTACCGTCGGGGATACCAAAGTTACCCCGATTGTTCTTTGTATGCTGGTTCTTGGTTTGCAGCTTAGGTGAGAGTCCCTATCAGAAAAGGAAGAAAATTCGGTGGTCTAGTTTTATTACTGGATAAATACAAGGTGGTTTTCCTTTCTTGGTGGCCTGTCCTAACTAGACTTAAAACTCAATCAATGCTTGAGATCACCAAAGATGAAATGTTCCAGCTACAGCCACAAACTGTTGATCAGTCAGGTCGACTTCATTCAGTACTCCTCAGTTTTTTTCAGTAATATTTACTCCTCAAATTCAGGCAGAATTTCGTCGATGGTTTTTACTTTGCGTACATGCGGTCACGGAGCGGCCAAATGGCGGCCGAAAAACTCTTTTCCAGACTGTGTATAGTTCATGGCACTCCTGGCTAGTCCTCACGGCCACGATGATAAACGAAACAATAGCGGTGAACCACGCACGGGGCCTGTCTGTGGTCTCGTCTATTCCCTCAATTATATACGGAACTTCTGTACAATGGGATTCTCAGCCTAATCATTTCCATTGAAATTCAGTGACTGAATCGAGAAAGCAAAGCAAAATAGCGAATCTGGCTATTTATACCACCAAATTGCACACCAACTACTTCGACATAGTTCGACAAAACTTCTGGGCTATCCTTTTCCCGGAAACGAAAAAACTATTTGGTAAGGATTACAAGTCCATAGCTAGAGCGAGAGCAGTATACGGTACGAGTGCTGCTTGCGTGCAACTAACAAAATTGGTGATTTAAATTACCTACCGCACGCAACTGATCCGAAATGTACTTTCATCTAACACTCTAATAACAACGCCATTTTCCCAAAAAAGAATCCTCACATCTAACGAAGTTACTGACACACGGGAACCCTATACGCCAAGAGAAAGCACTCAGCTCACAGGTCAAAAGGGTGCGGTCAGAATCTCGCTGTTGCGCTAACAAGCACGGATCTAATATTTGGGGATACACAACGTATGACACTAGAGTGCTTTGTGGCCTATGGATTCCAGAATGATGATCGGCGTGAACAATGCCACGCGCCGCGAGCACATCGTGCGCGCTGCCTTCGAGGCGGTCTGCCAGCAAGTGCGCTGCGTGTCTGCCGCGCTGGCAGCGGACTGCGCGCCGCTGCTGCGACTGCTAGCCGACGGGGGCATGGCGCAGAACGCGACGCTCATGCAGATGCAGGCGGACATACTGGGCGTGCCTGTGGTGAGAGATTTGCCATGGTATAACATTTTCCAAGGATTAAGATGTTTCGTATGTCAAAAGGAACTTAGCTTATATATTCAATAAATGTGTTGACGATGGAACTTTCCCAGACCTCATGAAACACAGGAAACTGATACCTCCATTCAAGTCGGGAGAAAACGGTAATCGTTCAAATTTCAGACCAATAACTGTTCTTCCAGCACTAAGTAAAATATTTGAAAAGATTATACTCAATCAAAAGCTCTCACAACACGGTTTCACTAGGGGTAAATCGACTACGGGTGCAGGTATTATTCCTGGATTGTAATATTTTATATATATGGTCGCCCTGTTTTTCCATTCGCATTTCAATTCTTGTTGTTTCTATTCTAAAAATGTATGTTCTATGCACTCTTGTTGTATTTTCTGTATTCTGTTTCCCTTATATCTCATATTTATTCTGCATGGGAGGCCGCACAGGATGCTATCGGAGTTTTTTGCGATCTGTCGAAAGCATTTGATTGTGTTGATCATGATGTGATTGATTGTGTTGTGCATGCTACTAATGAAATTAAATCACTACGGAGTTAGAAATAAAGCGTTAGATCTACTAAGGTCATAGTAATATAATTCAAAAGCCAGAAGTCAACGGCGTTAAATCTGTTGGATCGGGTGTAAAAATTGGCGTTCCACAAGGTTCCACATTAGGCACTTTCTTATCCCTGGTATATATTAACAATCTGCCTTTCATCATGGTGGAGAAATTGACTGATATCGTGTTGAAATAATATTTTGATGATATTAATGTTGTATTGTTTTTAACCTTGAATCGGTTCACAGTTAGTAATTTAATGTTAAAGGCTGGTAAAACAGTTTATTAAATTCTCACTTCCAACTGTCAGGCAAGTTGAGACTAGTTTAGTGATAGACAGCAACACGTTAGAATTAGTAAATGATACGAGGTTTCTTGGAATAACCATTGACAGCAAATTGCAGTGGGGACCCCACTTGATAAAATAGCTGGTAAATTAAGTTCTGCGGCTTCCGCTGTTAGGAACAACAGACAAAACATGGATGTAGCTACATCTAGGCTAGTATATTGTAGTTACTTCACAGTGTCATGTTCTATGGTACTTTGCTGTGGGGTAAAGCAGCGGATATTCCAACTATGTTTATTTTACAGAAAAGTACTATTCAAGCCATTTATAATTTAAAACGCACAGACTAATAAGAGACCTCTTTAAAGATACTGACATACTAACTGTAGCTAGTCAATTTATTTTAATTATAATGTATGTACGCAAGAACCTCACAAAATTTTCCAGACTAAGCGATAGCTGTAATGTTTACCTAAGAAATAATCACAGATTAGTTGCGCCCCGGTTTAGACTCGCGAAGTTTAGTAATACTTTCAAGAGTCAGTGCATTCTCTTCTACAACAAGAAACCTATGGAGATTTTGAAATTGCCATTGCAATTGTAATTGAAAGGGATATTGCAATGTTCAAGATTACGTAAATGACGGGACTGTTGTGTTTAATCTAACTCAGAGGTTCCCAAACTTTTTTTTATCCTGACCACTTTAAAATTTTACTGGTTCCGGTGGACCCCCTGCTGCTACATTTCTACCATATTTCCATTACCCCCATTTTTTAGTCACGCCAGCGTTGACCCCCGTCGAGTCTCTCGTGGACCCCTGGGGGTCCATCTGGACCACTTGGGGAATCACTGATCTAACTCAACACAGACCTTGCTGTTAATAATGTTGGTATTATTTATTCCTGCTTATTAATTATAGTAATTAATATTGTGTTAGTTAAGCACAATCAATTTTTAAAAAGGATCTAAAAATCAATCTGTGGGAGTTTCTATGCACCTCTTCTTCCAAAGTAGTCCAATGTAGAGAAGTGGCAAAAAATGACGTTTGCTAAGTAGGATTATTTGCATATCTACAGTAATAAAGAAAATTGGCTTTGAGTTTGACATTGAAGCCTAAAGGTGACCGCGGGCTTGTACGACCCCGCGCCCGTACTGCTTAAGAATGTTCGTTGAATTAGGGGTTTTAGGTTGTGCTGTGTAGACATACTACCGAGTGGTACGTTTGCGGCAAGCTCGCGTAGAGCCATCTGTTTGCTAACTTATGTAGGTAATGTAAAGTAGAGACACTACTACTACAGCACAACTTAAAACCCATATTTGACCGAACATTCTTTAGCTGTACGGGAGCGGGGTCGTATAAGTCAGCGATGACCTTTAAGTAACTGGCTAAAAGTGTGCTCATCTTTGCCTCTGCCAACCGAGGTGTGCTTGTGGTGAGTGTTTGGAGGTCAGCATTATACGATTACGTTAGAGTGGCGCCACTGTATAGGGAGCGTCTGTCCACACGGTGGAATGTGGTTCCATTCCTTCTGTTAGATATCAGTGTGGCGCCCCTGGTAACCCTAGCAGATAATGATCGTCTCCCAGAAAAAAAATAAACATAGTTTAACCTCAAAAGCAACGTCCAACGCCATACATTATTATGTTTAAACATGTCAGAAGCAGCACTCCATTTAGTTTTGTAGTAAGACCGTAACCGTGCTACCACAAAAAAAATATTAAACAGCGTTTAACCTCAAAATAAACGTCAAATCCTATACGTTTTTGTTTTAAACAAGTGTTGAACAGTATTTAATTTTTTTGTGGTAAGGCCCTATGTGTCCTTCTATCCAATTATACTTACTTAACTATACTATGCTTATCTATATTAATTATACTTCTGGATATGTAACGTCCCAGACCTTTCGTCAACTCATCAACTTATATATTTTTTATTGCACACGAATTTAAAAAAAAAACGGCCAAGTGCGAGTCGGACTCGCGCATCGAGGGTCCCGCACAAATCACGTTTTTTGTGAGGTAATTATAAGCATACGGTTGTCGGATTCTTTCCTTTCCTTGCTATAAGACCTTGCTTCTTACCAAATATCATGATTCTTGGTCAACGGGAAATACCCGTTTTGATTCCCTTGCGAGTATCCAGCAAATTCAGCAAAATTGTGACTTGCGGCAAACATCGGCAGCACCTTTGATGCTTGAACTTTAACTATAAGTTTAATTTTTTCACTACTTCAAATGACTAAAAACCTGAGTAATTGATAGATATCAATTTCAACTGGACACCTCCACGTATTACTGCGGAAGTCTCTTGACAAGCGTACAACAAACTGATCCTATATGAGTTCCGTTTTCCTTTTAAGGTACGGAACCCTAAAAACGTAATAACATAAAACTAGTGTACAAAGGCGAGCTTATTTCAACTCGTGTCGTCCCAAGATCCGTCCGCTGATGACGGAGAGCACGGCGCTGGGCGCGGCGACGGCGGCGGGCCGCGCGCTGCGGGTGTGGCCAACCACTTCGCCGATGCCGCCCGCAGACTCCTTCGTCGCCGCCACAACAGATGACGGTACAGTACAGTACACAGTCTGCTGGCTCACTGACGGCTCAATGACAATGACAATGACGCGACGGTGACGCTAACTTTGCGTACCTAACCATTATTCGGCGTTTGGATAATTTAACTTTAGGAAATTAATGGTAGAAATTGAGATGATCTCTTATCATTTAAATTCGTTATAAACTAAAGAAAAAGGGATTACAAATACGTCAGATAAAAGATAACTAAAGTTGGCCGTAGTAGTCGCGTCATTATCACTGAGCGGTCATTGTCTACCGGAATTGGACCCCAGTTGTATACATATACATACGCCCCGTTTCTGAAAGAGTGGTCAAATGTAAGAGGCGATTTATCGAAGATTAACTCAGATTCCCGTACGGGATGCCAGAGGCTTATGTCCGGTTTCTGAAATAAACTGAGATATGTAGGCATGCATTACAAACCTCCAACATATACTAGCAATTAATGTGTCCAACCTTCGTATCTCCAGAACGAATACATAATCGTATTTCCTATTACTGCATTTCAGAGCGTGAAATGCGCCGAGTGCGGTGGGAGGAAGCGCTCGAACGATGTATGGGATGGACTTCAGAAGACAAGGAAACTGCTGACCAACTCGTCCCAGGTAGGTTCTCTATTCTCTACAGAGATTTTCTCTACGACTTTACGTTACCAGGGACCTTTGCCAGGGGCAGGGAGATTTTTAATGGTCACAAGTGCGAATACTGTCAAATGTATGAAATTGCTAGTTATTTTAGAGCGTATGCCAGATTTCTGATCGATTACTTTCCCCATCCCCCGCAATGCCACACTGATGACACATACTTACGTAAATACGGTCACGCCCTTTCCAATATGAGGTAGCAGTGTCACTAGTTCCCACTTTGAATAGTTATTGTATACTCCATTTTGTGTGACAGTGGGCTAGCCCATCGCCGCAACTATGGGAATATAAAGGGTTTCCGCACGATATTTTCCATCGCCAATTATTTGTTTCTTTACAGATGAGATTGTCCGGACCACCACAGTACTGCCCTCGGGGTTGTTCTTCCTCGGTACAGCCCTTCTTGTGATCATGGCAGATAAATTAAAGTCAATACTGTAAACAATTACAGATTTTAGTCACCTGTGATTGATTAGCTCTATTCTACCTCCGCTATTAGAATAACGTAACATAGAGATCAAATACTAGTGAATTGTTGCCTGTTGTTTATTAAAATATTTTACGTCACAATCAAGGTGTTCTAGTTATTTCCTTAAAAACTGTAGTTTTAGCATATAATTCATGTTGACATTAAAAAACATTCATGGCGTAATCAATAACTTAGATTAAGATTTTAAGTTTGCAAGACATCATTGCATCAAGATGCAACCTTCAACAATATAAGTATTGCATCAAACAGATCATTATTTTATGTTGACATGAAAGTATCTTGAACATAATCTTGGCGTTATTACATATTTATATGTTTGATCTCCCTAAGATAGATAACCATTAACCCTTAATAACAGCAATTGGTCGTAACTTGACGGACTTCTTGCTTATGCCAGCGGCATGGCAAGTGTCGACAACATCAGTGACATTCTTGTATGATTCCGGAGCTTCTTCCATGACCAGTTTTGGGGACGCCACTCTTATGGATATTCCCATTGACTCCATCCTGTTTAGAACGTCTTGGTAGTTAATGTTTCTTCGCGATTTGGCACGTGATAACGCTCGTCCCTGTAATTATCGTTCGTATTATCATTTAGTTTCAGTAATTGTCATCGAAGAAAGAATTTGATAGAAATGGAATTTAACACATTTAACAAATCATGCTGTTCTATCAATGCATAAATAAATACTAACAGCTCCGTGACAGGTTGATCCAAATGTTTCAGTCATGCCCTGATGAGTGCCAGTCAGAACATAACTGCAGGTGCCCATTGTGCCTCCGATGAGCACCGGCTGTCCTGTGAGCTGGTAGTCCACAGGGATTAAGGGGTGGTGCGGAGGAAAGGCTCGTGTGGAACCCTGAAATTACATTAAAAATTGCTGCCCATGTGCCCATTATGTGAAAATAAAAGGCTTGTGTTTAAACGATTACCAAAAAAATCGAAAATTTAATACCAATAAATTCGAAATGAATGCCAGAATTTCTAAATAATCTCCAAATTGTTTGGATAAATGATCACCGAATTTCTTTTTGTGTTTTGTGTACTTAAGTATGTTTTAAGTATTTTTTGTTGTTCCGACATGTTCAACCTAACACGAAGGATAACCTAAGCTACCGCAGTATTTTGCCCTGATATTTTCTGCGGGACGCAGTTGCTCACGTCCGAAGGAGATACTTGGTACCTACAGCCCTTCACGTCCTCCCGAGTAATGCTAAGGAGCAACAATCAACACTAAAATCCTGTCCAAATACAGTGAAATCTAAAAAAAAACACGTGACATTGGCGAAATTAACCTCGATGTTAGACCGCCATTAATTAAGAAATAATAATAATATTTTCTGCAACTTTTCGTGATCATTTACCCATTTTGGTAAGAAAAATATATTTTTGGTGGTCATTTAAATTGTTCTCCTAAAAACACCACTGACCTTTCTATGGACAAGTAGTTTTTTAACTTTGCCATCCACCACATGTTCTTCTATTTTGGCTATATTGTGAGAAACATCATAAATCACGTGCATGTCAAGATCATCTGGTGCCATCTTGAATTGCTTTGCGAAGGCTTGTCTAGTCAAGAATGTCATAGAACTCCGATTAACCCAGGCAAAGTTTGCAGCGGCTGCCATGGCCTTTAAATAATCTTGGCCTTCAGTAGAATGTATTCTGGCACAAGCCAGCTGTCTATCATTTGTCTCTATCTGGTCTCTTTTCATGGCCTTCTCCATTTGTACAAGAGCATCAGTTGCCACTTGATGACCAAAGCCTCTACTTCCAGAGTGAATCATTACACAGACTTGCCCAACTCTTTCAATGCCCATTTTGCAGGCTGCATATTTGTCATAAATTTCATCAACTACTTGAATCTCAGCATAATGGTTTCCAGCACCTAGAGTTCCAAGTTGGGGCAAGCCTCTCTTTTTAGCTCTAAGGCTGACTTTTGATGGGTCTGCTTGTAACATCCTTCCATACTCTTCACAATGTTCTTTATCCTCAGCCCAGACATATCCTTCACGAAGTGACCAATCCATGCCCATCTCTAAAGCTTCCTCCAAGTCTCGAGCATTCATAGGGATGATGCCTTTGGAGCCTACACCCACTGGTATATGGTCAAAGAGACTTTGTGCAAGTTGTTCCTGTAATATAAGAGTATCTTCTGAATTTCAGGAAATTGTATTTTGTTTTTGTGAATACTGTTTATTTTTAGTATTTACTCACTTTTATGGGCTGGACATCCTTTTCTGAGAGATTAGTTCTCAAAAGCCGAACACCACAGTTGATATCAAATCCAACACCACCAGGGGAGACAACAGATTTAGGATCATCCATATCAAAGGCCGCCATATTTCCTGGGAGTATCCAAAACAAGAAATCATTATTGACAACCTCGGTTCGAGGCTCTGCATCCCAAGCGAGAGATCCCGGGTTCGATTCCCGGCTGGGGAGGAAGACAAAAAAAAACAAATGTTTCTATGTGAATGTCGAAGCTGTTTCTGGTTCCCACAATACAATATCCTGTTGTGGGGCCAGAGGCAAAGTATGTGCCTGTATATAAATGTCCATGTTTATTATTGGATTTCAATGTACCTATTGTGTTTATCGCTGCAAAAGTAGATAATTATTTTTTGGTTAGTGGGAAGGAAAGAGTATGGTATCGAAACATTCATTTATTACTATTATTTACTCTTGATTCATGTCATCAGAACAAACATATTTTGTCAAATAAACTTTTGTCTGAAGTGCCCATTTTCAACATACATTCTTATCATTAGTTACATGTTTTTATTTTCATATGCTTTGCTCCGGTTTTGCTTCTTTTAAGTTCCAACCTAACCTATAACCCAATTGAAATTTTGCCACAATAACCTACTTTAGCCAACATTTCCATTCATTGTGAAGTCCAAAATATTGAAGATAGGGAAAAGTTTATGTGACATAAAGTCCATCATTTACCTCCTTTAACAAACCGCAGTCAAAAAATAATCAAATATACGTAAAAAAAAAACGGGTCGATGTGTAGTAGCAGAAGGGGCAGATTTTTTTCTTAGGACTTTTCTGTATAATTGTTATTCGGGCATCGCGTAGTGTTTTCTTCGTGTTTGCGATCATTATAGGTCATATCCATTCTCCTCGTGCGCCTCACCTCACCATACTCGAGGTATTCGAGGTATATGACGACCCGAATGGCCGAGTCGGCAGAGACCCTGCCTACGAAGCCAAGGGTCCCGGGTTCGAGTCCCGGTGGGGGCAAATATTTGTTTGATGAGAACGGATGTTTGTACCCTAGTCATGGTTGTTTATCTATCTAAGACTTAGTTCTTACTTAGATTCTAAGTATAATAATTATCTATATAAGTATGTGTATCGTTGTCTAGTACCCAAGATACAGGGAATCCTAGTTTGGGGCTAAATCAATGTGTGTAAATAGTGTCCAAGGTATTATTATTATTATTCGTCATAATGTTTTTATTATCGATATATCTCTGTAAATAATGGTCCCAGGAAAACACACATACGACATAAAATTATGGCCGCAAGGCACTCTACACGATGCTCCGCCGCCGCCGGGGCGGCAGAAATGGCGTTGTCGCTCCACAGCTCGGTAGGGCAGCCCCGGCGCGCAGTCAGATATTTCAAAAGCAATGTTATGTATTTCTTTCACACTTAGCATCTTGTCTCTTGCTGGCTCACTCCGAAGCAGTTGAGGTGAGCAACCACGCGCAGGTGGCTGTCCCAATTATCATATTATTAAGTGAGGCAATTCTCTTAAAACTCTCACAGTTAGAGAGGGTGAGGTGCACGAGGAAAGTGTAATGACTTAAAATGATGGATAGAATAAATATACTTGCGCATCGTGTAGGGTGCCGTATGGCCATAATTTATGTTGTATGTGTGTTGCCCCTAGGACCATTATTTACAGATATATCGATAACAAAAACATTATGATATATAATCTCAATCTCCATGTGGGAGAGGTGGAGTAAAATTATGACAAAGTGCAACATTACACGATAACGGAATAAAAAAGTCACAGAAAGACTTGTCTAATGTCTAAGTCATTTTGGCAAACAGCAACACTGCAAGATACCGGTGTCCGTCAGAATGGCCGGTCAACAGTCTTTGGAATAGTGTCCAAAAATTGCTTACCAATTGCTGATATTTACTTACCACGACGATGAGAGATTTGCTTACCACATATCTTAGAAGAATTGAGACATTTAATAAACTTAGATACTGTAGCTATCAAGGAAATAAAGATACCGGGTACATATACTTAATTCACCTGGGTTATGTAATTCACCTAGGTGCATTAAAGTATATTTTTTGTATACTTTAAACACCTGGGTGAATTAAGTTAACTCCTAGAAAACTTAATTCACCTTGTTCACCTGAGGAAAGTAAACTTAATTCACCTGATTCACCTAGGTGCATTAAGTAAACTAAAGGTACATCTACCACCATAAACACCTGTACCGCTTTTCATAAAACAAAAGACATTTTGGTGTAATAAAAATTTGCTTTATTTACCCAACAATCATAAAACGGAATGTGCTTCTATTAATAAATATTTAAATCAATAGTTATATCTATAATAATATGTTTCTGATAATATTTAGTCAAGCCTTAAGATTTTTTGCGCTTCTTAGTTAGGTCAAATAGAAATTTGTAATTGTAATATTGGTAATATCATCAAAACTATATCTAGTTAAAAACTACCTTACAAATATATAATAAATTATTACGTGAGGCCCGTTACGCAATATTAGTTCTAGGGGACCATTTCTAGAAATTGACCAATGGTAATATACCCATCCAACTGCCAACATACTCAACTGGGCCTCTTATATGAATCTATCATTTATTTGAACGCTAGATCTGCGTTGTATTGGAGTGCGCTTGGAATCAGCGTCTTGTTTGAAAGCAGTGATCACGTGTAGCAGGTTTCGGTTATACTTTTAAATGCGATTGCTGAGACTTTTATTGATGTTTTGTTACTAGCGTAGGCGCTTTCTCAAACAAAAACACGTCCAAACTTGATGACAGGGGGCGGCACTAGCGCGACGCGTAAATAAAGCTCACGACTATTCTTTAATATAATTATATCCTACAAATTCTACAAAATAATTAGAGACGGAGAATTGATGAATCAATATTTAAATGCTGTTACTTTTTGCTATTTAAGTGAAAAGCGTTTTTACGACTTCTGTAAGATTTTCTGTTTTCAAACATCTCGGGAAAGTAAATCTAACAACTACGCAACTACTAATTATTAAATTATTTCCTGCGAGTTCTACGAAGAAATTTATTTTTTATTAAATTGTAAAATGTATTGATTTTGTCTGCAATTAGTGTACTGAATTGAATTAATTAATATTTAAATGGTGTTGGCTGGAAAGAAATCTTTTATACTTTTCTGGGGCACATGTTTAGCCATGTCCAATGGGGTGAATAAAGTGTACAGGAAGTTAATTTAATTCACCCAGGTGAACAAGGTGAATTAAGTTTTCTAGAAGTTAACTTAATTCACACAAGTGTTTAAAGTATACAAAAAGTATACTTTAATGCACCTAGCTAGGTGAATTAAGTATACGTACCCAAGATACCGTACAAGTGTATTGAAAGCGCCCAGCGCCTGTTAAAAGTAAAAGAGCAAGTATTTATCTTGAAAAATGTGTTTACATATCGAAAGGCTCTGCTGCTCGTTGCTTCTGTTTTTCATTTAATACTCTTTATATTTCTACTTTTTATACTTCATCTACACACGTATCATAAACCCTCTTTACTGCGTCTAAAAACCGCACGTTAAGACCAGCATAATGTAAAACTATTTGGTAAAAACTCATTTCTTATCAGAAAATTTGTACTTTATGACCATAAAGTCATAATGTACAAAAATTTGTCACATTATGACATTCAAATTTCAAACGCCGACGCCCGCCTGCGTGCGGCCCCTAGTTTTTCGGTGAAGTTGGTACTACAGAACAAGCTAAAGAACTCAATGCCACAATGCCGGTCAAACATGCGGTTCCTGAACACATCAAAGAGAGCTTATGATATGTATTATGTAGATAAACTAGTGTATGTAACTGTACATAATTAGGCATTAAAACTCTCGAATGATATTATTATTTAACTCGCCTTCGGCTCGTTTCATAACCCCACTCTCGAGTGATAATGCCTTCCATTATGTAGCACTCACATAAACTACTATAAAATCAAAGTTGTATTTGAAGTTGCATAATTTTCTTACCCATGATTTGTTACTTATGCTTATCTAATACCACAAAATACTTAGTGTTCCTCTACGTTCCGACAGTTTTTTAAGTCACCTACCTATAATTAGGATAGATTGATTCTTTTAACTTACTTGTATGTTGTGTGTCAAACATGTTTATTTTCATGGTTGTTTTTTACTTGCGCTGGTATCCTTAAGGGGTCAGTTGCGTGAATTTAAATTATAAAGAAATATATATTGCATTTTAAATACAAAATATATTTCTTTCATATTGAAAAGGGGAAGGAAGTTTGTGGTTTCCTTGGAGGAACAAAAAAAGCGTTTTGACCATATAAACACTTATTTCAAAGTGTCGACGATCTTCCTGCAGCAAGTGACCCAGTGTTTACAGAAATGAAAAGTGCGTTATCTAGGCCTATCACTGAAAGAGGACTTTATCTTTCTGTGAAGAAGAACTTCAATTATTTCTTTGATGTGACAGCAGAAGGAATTAGTGAAGATGACGGTTTGAGTGTAGATAAGCGTGCGCCAAGGAAAAAAAAGCATCCGCCCCCTTATCGACACTCTGACCAAGATGACAAATACTGTAGTGGTACTACACTAAATTGATATAATTGATTGATATACGCCAATGGGAGAGAATGCAACCCTTAAGAAAGCAATTAAAAGTTACTCGAAATTCAAAAATTTATATAACACAAAAATACCGTTTACCAAAACATATGTGGCCTCAGTATTACGTGAGCAAATACGGTAAGCAATGAAAACTCCATGTTCTTGGATTTTCAAACAATATCCCGCCAAAAATTAAGACCGAATAACTTGCAAATCGCAAAGCATCGATAAATATTGCGATTACCTGGCCTTGCGATAAAATAGCTCGCTGTATGTGCGCTATAACAAATGTGGATGCATTATTTATTCAGGTTCCCGACAAAAAAATTTAGTTTATGTGACTGCTACATAATGGAGGGCATTAATACTCGAGAGTGGGTCTATGAAACGAGCCGAAGGCGAGTTTCATAATAATATCACTCGAGTTTTAATGCCTAGTTATGTACAGTTACATACTCATCATCTTTCAAATTTATCAGTCATCTTTACAAATGTTCCAATTGTTACTACGGCTTCTTTAGACTTTTCTCCGGGCCTTGCTGCATCATTTCTAAAAGACAGTGTTTAAATATGCAATCAATATTTCTCATTCGCATATATTGCGCCCTATGGCGTAATTAAAGCATTTAAGTTGGTAAATTAAAAAAAAACCGAGTATCTCTGGTGCATGTCAGTAAAAATTATTAGCTCAGTGATAAACGCACTTGCCCCTCATTTAGCTAAAATCTTCAATAAATGTGTAGATTTAGGTTTTTAGGTTTTTGAATTTTTATTTTTCAAAAGAACAATAATGTAGTTCACTTATAGAGAAACATTAATCTATACATTAAAATAATGTTAGTAAATATATATAACACACTAAACTTATGCGAGCTATTATTATACTATTATTTCTCTCTTTTTTACTTGACTATAACTTTTAAACAAAATCGACTATACTAGAAAAAATATTCTTTTTTTTAAGTGATATACAGGAATGATTCAGCATTTGTGATGTTTTGCGGTAGTTTGTTAAACATATGCGCTACCTCAAACAATATACTAGTTTTGCCGTAGTTTGTTCTCGGTGCTTAATTAATTAATAATTAATTGTATCTTATTGCCACCTGTAAGGTTGTACGTGATATTTTTCTTTGTGAAGGTTACTTCAGAGTGAGTTAAGTTATTTAAAATTTTATAAACCAGGATACATGTTGTATCCTGGTATGTATGTATAGAGTTGTTTTATAAGCATTAATTTAGTTTCTTTATACACTTTCACTGTTGACGTTAAAAAATCCATTCCAAATAGTACTTTTATCGATTTATTTTGTGCTATTTGTAATTGCTTTAAATGTGTACTGGCTGCACTTCCCCAAACTTCTATAAAATATTCAAGCTGCGGTTGGATTAATGAGTTGTAGATATTGTACTTAACTTTTTTATGTAGACATCCAGTAATTCGTCGTAATATACCAGTGAGCGATGATATTTTGGAAATTATGCGTTCAATTTGTAACTGCTAAGTCAACAGTGGATCCAGGGTAAGACCCAGATATTTTTCGTGGCTGGATATACATATAGACTCCCCGTTAATGAGAAGTGGATTGTGGTTCAGAATTGGTTTATTCTTTGTTGCAAATATCATGTAGCTTGTTTTGTTAGCATTTATTGTTAGTAAATTATATTGAAACCAATCGAAAAGCTTATCAAGATCCTGCTGTACTTGTTGTATTAAGTCGTGAATAGATGATCCAAAGTGAAATAGACAGGTATCGTCTGCATATAGGGAAATATGACCGTGTAGATTAATTTTGCAGATATTGTTAACATAAACGGAGAATAAGAGTGGACCGAGTATAGAACCTTGAGGAACGCCGCATTCAATATGTTGTGAAATACTTTCAAAATCACCAATCTTGACCCTTTGAAGACGATTTTCTAGGTATGACTTAAAAATATGCAGTGCCGATTGTTTTAATCCTGTATTTTTGAGTTTATCTATAAGTATATTGTGACTAATTGTATCAAATGCTTTCTTTAAATCGATGAATACTCCTAGAGCTATGTTTTTCTTATCAATATTAATTTTTATGTGTGTAATTAAATCTACGGTCGCTGAAACAGTGTTGGATTTTGGTCTGAAGCCATATTGTCGTTCAAAAAGAAAGTTGATCGATGTTAAGTAGGAAGATAGTCTGCTATGGAGTATCTTTTCGAAAATTTAAAGACAAGCACGGCAAAACCGAAACTGGTCGATAACTACTTGGCTCGGTTCTGTTTCCAGATTTAAATAAAAAATTTCAATTTTCAGACTGTCAGGAAACGTTCCGGACTTTAGAAATTTACTAAAACAGTTTGCAAGACTGGTAACTATATGATTCCTAATGCATTTCAGGCCTTTAGCACCTACGCCATCTACACCTTTACTAGTATTTGAGTCCAAATTGTCTATGATTTCTTTGATTTCATCTGCAGTGCATACCTCAAATTCTTTCATCTCTGACCCACCTGAACTGGCGAGGGTGTCAGTATAATTGTGGTATTTTGTGGGTATGCTGTTAGCTAAAACAGTACCAATAGTTGCAAAGAAACTATTGAAGAAATTGCAAATCCCGAAACCATCCGTGATTTGTTTATTGTCGATTTTTAATAGTGTACCATTATATTTTAATTCGTTGTTACATAGGTTATTTATTAAATTCCACGTTTTCCTAGGATTTTGTAAGCATTTTTCAAATTCATTATCATAGTAATTATTTTTAGCCTTCCTTATATTAGCTTTCAAAGTATTTCTGTATTTGTTAAACTCAGCCATTAATGCTTCATTTTCTGGATAGTTTCTTGTTTTTATCCACATTTCGTTTCTTTCGCTTGTACTTTTTATTATTTCTTGGTTTATCCACTCGTCTTAAGGCTGATTAAGTATTTTTGTTTTAATTTTAGTTGCATCTCTAAGGTTTTTCTTTATATATTTTTCTAAATCGTCATCGTTGCAAGTCTTGATTTCCGTAATGACTATAGAGAATCTTGTAATCTACCGCTTCATATTGTGGTTTTTGTTTAATTTTGTGTTCGTATTTCTTCACTTCAAGGCTGAGTTGCTTATGGTCAGACATCGCTGAGTCAACTACATAAAACTCGAAAGTATTTCCTTTTATATTAGTACATATATGGTCTAGTATAGTTTTTGTATTTTTTGTTTCTCTAGTGCAGTATTTTTTCTTAATTTTAGTTTGTATTTGGTAACTACTTTCTTTTAACATGTTAGTATAAAGTTTTTCATCTCTGCATGATTCTAAGAGATCAATATTGATGTCTCCAAAAACAATGGCCTGCTTCTTTTGTAATATTTGTAGCTCACATGCGTCTAAAAAATCTGTCACATTAGTTTCACCTGGTTTATAAACCGCACAGATGTCCAATGAAAATGTTTCTATAATGTTCAGATGAGAGTACTTTCTCTCTCATGAAACACAGCAGGCTAGTACCTTTATTTAAAAGCGGCAATAGGGGTGACCCTACAAATTTCAGACCAGTCTCGGTTCTACCCGTATTGAGCACTTCAATGCGCATCAAATTCTCCATAGCCAGCAGTTTGGATTTACAAAAGGGCGGTCGACAACAGATGCTGGAGTCATGTTAGTTTTAATTTTTTTTAGCGTCCCTACGATTTTCCCACGCATTTTTAATGCGTGGGAAAATCGTAGGGACGCTAAAAGTGTTTTTTGTGACCTGTCCAAGGCATTGACTTTGTAGACATTGCTCTTAAAGCTAAAACACTACGACATAAAAGGCTATCGCCTAAGATTATGAGATCGTATTTAGAAGGGAGGGTTCAAAAAGCTGACATTACTGGGACAAAATCGTCGGTTTCACTGGTGAACCCACAGGGATCTATTCTGGCTTTGTTCCTTTTTCTCGTGAATGTAAATGATTTGCCATTCATGGTACAAAACATTTCGGAGATAGTATTATTTTCAAATGAGACATCACTATTTTTTTAAATTAGGAGACAGGAAAATGCCTTACAGGAAACAAATAATGCTCTCTTGCGTGTACTAGACTGGTTTACTGCCAATAACTTGCTTGAAGATGTATTTCTCGGCATCACTATTGAAGCCAAACTACAATGGGGTCCCCATATTGTAAAATTAGCACATAAGACTTAGACCCGCAGCATATGCAGTTAAAAGAATCAGGGAATGGACTGATGTTGCAACTGCTAGGCTTGTATATTTTAGTTATTTCCATAGCATTTTCCTATGGCATATGGGCACGGGCTGCTGACATTGAGACCATCGTCATTTTACAGAAGAGAGTGATCCAATTTATTTATAAGCTGTGTAATAGAGTCTCTGAGAGATTTCTTAAAAGAAACCAACATCCTAACAGTTGTAAGTCAATATATCTATGAAAACATAATGTACGTGAGGAAAAATATCACTAGCTTTAAAACCATTGATAGCCGCCACAATGTGCAAACTAGAAATAAACATAAACTTTCAAAAACTCAAACTCACAAAAGTTAGTAGTTCTTTTATGGGACACTGAATATGTTTCTATAATTAATTTCCGCGAGAAATACAAAACTTAACTGAAGCTCTATTCAAAAAATGTATAAAGCACACTTTGCACACAGAGGCCTACAACAAAATTAATTATTTTTTACAAGACACCGACATCTGGAATTAAACCAGTTCATTGCACCCTATAATGTAATAATTAGGCACTTATTTAATGTTTTATTATGCTTGCTTGATTATGTTATGATGTTCATTAAGTCTCAATTTTTGTACTATATTGAATATAAATCTTTGAACTTGAACTTGAACTTGATTAGAAGATTGACAATTTAATGATAATACATGTTATACACATATTGACACAAAACATTTTGTAAAAAAAATATTGAACTTATTGTGTTTTAAACATACCAATATCAGAGTATTTTTTTGTATATTAAATGTCTTATTGAGTTAAAAGCGACTATTATGCCAAAGCGAAAGATATTATATCAGATTTGATAATTTTATGCTTAAATAAACGAGATGGCATGAACAATGGTGGAAATCCTTCAAGGGGTGAAAATTCCAAGAGCAAACTAAAAAATCTTTCATTATTTCGTGTGTAGGATACCGAAATCAAAATTAAAGATCGTGATTAATTGAATACAAAGTAAATCATTATTTAAAGACGACGGTAAATGCAACACTACTGAACATAAAACTGCAGCATTATCTGAACAAAAGTCTCGGCAATGGTTTTATGATAAAATTGATTGTGAAAAGGTAATAATTACTCTAAGAAAACCTATACTAATTTCCAGCTTTTATTGTACTTCTATCACGTCTGATGACCCAGTTTCCATTAAGGTCCAATGTGATGAAAAATCTTTACAAATCAAATATAGACAAACCTACATCTTCCAATGTAGAATCCTATTTCAAAAAGTTGAAAAGGCTTTATTTCAAAATCAATGGTAAGTCTCACAGATGTGTCGATGAATTTATTATGAAGCATAGAATATCTGACCGGAGAGTTTAAAATTGCAAACAGTAACATAACTGTTGCAAAGAAATCCCCGAAAGCACAACAGGAAAAAGCAAAATCAAAAATGGTATCGGAATTCACTGATGACTCGGTTTTCTCAGATAATCCAAGTTTGGTAGAGACTTGCGAGAGACCTAGGCATGGTAAACAATGACAACAAAAATGAAGAGCATCACACTACAACAAATAGAAAAGTTTTATTGCTCTCGAAGCAGATTTATAATTGACAATGAAATTGTAATATAATCAAAGAAAGTGACCATATGCTTTGCCAGCTCATCAAATCGATGTGTGAAAAGAACAACGAAGATGTTTACAAAATTAGAACATTCTTGGCTAAAACTGATTATTAACCAGTTCAAAAAGGAGCTGTTATTGAAGTTGATTGTGAATGCAAAGTGTTGTATATTTTTGATCAAATTCTGATTGACTGCTATCTGTACAGGGCAGAAGAAAAAGAGACTTGCACCGATTTAGAGTGTCCTATAAATAAGTAATCAGAAAAGCGTCTGTTCTATGTTTACATGATAATCATGCCACTGATATCAAGCAGCTGTAAATATATTATTGAACAATACAGACATGACACAATACAGTAATGGCTGGCGACTTCTAAAAGGGTTCTTTTTTTTAAATACCAGTGGCCGGTATGGCCCCTTATCCACACTCTGATATTTTTTTAAGTCTCTCACACCCTTTGCCTAGCCTGTTTTTCAATTAAGCCACACCCTCAAAATGGTCTGAGTGTTGATAAGGGGCAGAAGATACTGCTTAATATTGCATCAATTTTACAATTATTTAGTAGTTATGAATTATTACTGCTTCAATTTTACTGTTATTTAGTGAAGTACTGAATTATTGTGAAAACAATGCCATTCCAAGCAATTTTACTAATGGCGTTTCAACATTCCCAAGTGTAAAGCGATAATAAACAAACCTATTGCAAAGCCATATCCAGAATGCACGTCCGGCAGCCCCACGGAGCGGCCGACGATGCCGGGCAATGCAGCGACATTAGCAATCTGCTTCACACCTGGCAAGAAACCTCCAGTCATCCCCGGACGACAAGCGTTCTTCAACTCGTCCAGCATAAGCTTCTCGAGGGTACTGTTCACGTAGAATATCCCCTCAACATTCATGTTCGGCTGGAAACCTTTCTTTATCCTCCAGCTATGTGGAGTTAGTTTTTCGAGGTATTTCAACTCCTCGGTGTATTGACGCACTACCATGATAAGGGTATTTAGTTCCTTCCCGTCTCTTTAATCTAAAATATGATTGGAGCAGGAGACACCGACGTTTGCTGGAAAAATCAAAATTTAATTTACACAACCAGCAAGCAAGAGTTGACACGATTGAAGCGAGAACGGAGAGAACACAGAGTAAGAGAGAACACAGAACACAATTACTCGAGGCTATGTAGGAGACGGATACATTTTTATCTATGGGAGACGGAGGGAGCGACCGGCCGGCCGGCTCCTTCCGTCATTCATTCATAGATATGATTCCGGTTTAGGGTTAACAATTTCCTATTCCAACGTTCGGAAATATTCGTTAGATAACTAGGTAATCGTTGTTGAAACCATTGGACTTTAGATGGAAAATATAAAACGTCTTGATTATTGCGAATGACAGTTCTGTTCAGAAACTTTACAATCCACATGGTTCGTCATTTTTTAAGTCGCACAACGAATTAAGAGCGCTGGGCGACGACGACGCACAGTGGTCTAGGATTCGGCCTCCATAATCATAGGAACTTAATATCTGGAATAATTATAAAAAAATATGTAATGTCTCCGGTATACCTCCGGTATATATGTCATATTAAAACATGGAGTGGATTGGTTGCTCTACAAGTGAGAAAAATAATGTTGATTATTTTTTTGTATGGGAGAAAACACTTAAAGTACATTATTTAGGAACTGATTACAACTGATGGGCTGGTGCTCACATGATCTTTTATACACAGTCAGGTCATAAGTTCTGTCACACAATAAAAACTTTTGAATTTAGAACGCTGGCCACAAAAAAAAAAAAGGTTATTGAATTCGAATTTCGAATTTTTCATGAAAATAAAAATGTGTACTTTTAGAATTTTCCTCATTTTAAATATGGAGTGGGTGGACACTTAAAGAAGACCGTGTCGCAGTTATTGCGTTGCATCGTTGCGGTTACGCGCTAATTCAGATTTTCGACTTACTGAAAAATTTGAATATAACCAAAAGATTCGTTTATCGTACCATAAAACGATACAATGAAGACTCTAGTGTAGATGACAGGTCAAGAAGTCGTCGCCCTCGCTCTGTTAGGACTCCAGCAGTGATAAAAGCTGTGAAGCCGCGAATTCAAAGAAATCCCATACGTAAGCAGAAACTGTTGGCCCTTCAGATGGGGTTAAGCAGGACCACGGTGAAAAGGGTGTTAAATGAAGACTTAGGGCTTAGGGCATATCGAAGAAAAACAGGACATCGTTTGGACGCTCGTTTAATGATGATGATGATGATGATAATGAGACTGAAGAGATGCCGCGCTTTGTTGAAGCGGTACGCGGGAAAAAAGCATCGGGAAATTCTTTTTTCGGATGAAAAAATTTTCACCATGGAAGAGAGCTACAACAAACAAAATGATAAGGTGTACGCACACAGCAGTGAAGAAGCGAGCAACCGTATTCCGCGTGTCCAACGAGGTCATTTTCCATCTTCGCTCATGGTTTGGTTGGGAGTCTCTTATTGGGGCTTAACTGAGGTAAATTTTTGTGAGAAAGGCTAAAAACGAATGCAGTTGTGTATCAAAATACAGTCCTCAAGAACCTTGTGGAACCTGTTTCTCATACCATGTTTAATAACAGGCACTGGGTATTCCAACAAGATTCTGCGCCAGCTCATAGAGCGAAAAGCACACAAGACTGGCTGGCGGCGCGTGAAATCGACTTCATCCGGCACAAAGACTGGCCCTCCTCCAGTTCAGATTTGAGTCCGTTAGATTACAAGATATGGCAACACTTGGAGGAAAAGGCCTGCTCAAAGCCCCATCCTGATTTGGAGTCACTCAAGGCATCCTTTATTAAGGCAGCCACCGATATTGACATGGACCTCGTTCGTGAAGAATAAAGGCCTGTATTCAAAATCGCGGGGGTCATTTTGAATAAACTTTATTACCATAAAAATCTATGTTTTATTAAGTTCATTTTGCTATATAAATGTTTACATAAATAATCATCATTCATCATCATTTCAGCCTGTTAATGTCCACTGCTGAACATAGGCCTCTCCAATCGCACTCCAGCGTGACCGGTCCGTAGCCACCTGCATCCAACGAGATCCAGCGATCCTCACCAGGTCGTCGGTCCATCCCGTAGGTGGCCGACCCACACTGCGCTTGCCAGTACGTGGTCTCCATTCAAGGACCTTTTTGCCCCATCGGCCATCCGATCTTCGCGCTATGTGGCCTGTCCATTGCCACTTCAGCTTGCTTATCCTACGGGCTATGTCAGCAACTTTGGTTCTTCTACGGATCTCCTCATTTCTGACTCGATCTCATAGAGAAATACCAAGCATAGCCCTTTCCATAGCTCGCTGCGCGACATTGAGCCTCTGAAAAAGTCCTTTTGTGAAGCACCACGTCTCAGAGCCGTAAGTCATCACTGGCAACACACACTGATTGTACACCTTAGTCTTCAGGCACTGAGGGATTTTGGACGAGAAGACGTTGCGTAATTTACCGAACGCTGCCCAACCTAGTTGGATCCGTCTACTGACCTCTCTCTCAAAATTGGACTTACCTAATCGGACTGCCTGTCCCAGGTATATATATTCGTCAACAACTTCGAGAGTAGAGTTCCCAACAGTTAGTGCGGTGGGTGCAACATGGACGTTGAACATGACCTTCGTTTTGGCCATGTTCATTTTAAGACCCACTTGTTGAGAAACTCTATTGAGGTCATCGAGCATTTTTCCAAGATCTTCAAGCGACTCAGCCATGACTACTATATCGTCGGCAAATCGAAGGTGAGTGATGTATTCGCCGTTGATATTGATGCCTAGTCCTTGCCATTCCAGGAGCTTGAAGGAATCCTCCAGAGCAGCAGTAAACAGTTTCGGAGATATTACATCTCCCTGTCTTACTCCTCTCTTTAGGGGCATTTCCTTCGTGGAATGCTCCTGTACTCGAACTGACATGGTGGCGTTGTTATACAAGCACTTCAGCACTTCAACGTACCGATAGTCAATACGGCATCGCTTGAGAGATTTAAGAACAGCCCATGTTTCGACGGAATCGAAGGCTTTCTCATAGTCCACAAACGCCAAGCATAATGGGCGATTATACTCTTTAGTCTTTTGTATAATCTGCTGAAGTGTATGTATGTGGTCTATGGTGCTATAGCCCTTTCGGAAACCGGTTTGTTCGGTAGGCTGGAAGTCATCGAGCCTGTGTTCGAGACGGTTCGTGATAACTCTCGAGAACAGCTTATAGACGTGGCTCAGCTGTGTTATGGGCCTGTAGTTCTTCAGTAAGGTTTTGTCACCTTTTTTGAAGAACAGTACCACAACACCCCTGTTCCACGCCTCAGGCGTTTTTCCCTCGAGCAAGGTGGAATTAAATAGCTTCTGAAGGACTTTCAGTACCGGCGTCCGGCCCGCTTTCAGAAGCTCTGTGGTAATTCCATAAATACTAATCACATAAATAATAATCATGTCTAAATTATTTCATATTGCACATGTGACAGAACTTATGACCTGACTATGTACATGGCATGCTGAAGATAATGTCATATAATTCATGCACTTTTCGGTGCAGCTTTGGAAGTAGTTAACTTTTGAAATTTTAATTTTTAGTATCAGCTTTAACATTATATCTTTGACATAATGAGATACCAGCCGTTCTCTTTGAGAGTGAAAATACCATAAAAATAATAAAAATGCAAATAACGAAAACAAAGTTTATAAGTTATTTTATTTTATTCTTTTGATACGGAAATTACAATATGGTTAATATAATAATTAATAATAGCTTGTTAAAAAAGTAAAAAAAAATAAAGCAAAATACATCATTAACAATAAAACTGTCATTAGTCAACACTGAAATGAGAACTGGAACATGGCTGTTGCTCTGCTGACATTAATGATGTCATCTTTTCCTTCAAATTCTTAGGCCATATTGTTAGGATAATTAACATAAGAGTGATGCCATTTTAGGTGTTCATGTAAATATTTGTAATAAAAGAAGTAAATTTGATTAGTTTGTGAGATGTTAACTTGAACGGAAGTTGATTTATTATTTTATGAAATGTCAACTCGACGGAAGTGTGTTTAATTATTTATATGGATGTTAACTTGAACGGAAGTGTATTTACCGATTATTGATTTGTTTGCATATTAACTTGATTCATAGTTTAATTTTATTTTTGAGCGGATATCCGTTTTTACAAATTGTTTTAGAGAATAATTGCTAAATTGAACGGATGTCGTATTTAACAAAATATTATCGGATATCGATTGGACAGGAAGTTCATTTAAAATTATTAGGTTTTGGTTGTATTTTAAGCGGATATCCGTTTTCGCATTGATTTTGTTTAGGAGGGAAAAGAAACTTAGCTGGAGAGGGAAAAAACTGTGATCGAGCATTCCGTTGGTAGCCTCCAAGAAGGCAAGACTGTTACTATAAATAGTTGGTGAACAATATAAGTGAATCAAGTGAATCGTTATCGACGTTTTATTTATCTACGGACCTCTCCTAAAAGGTCAGAAGTGGGACGGACGAGATTAAATAAAACTATTTCAGAACGCCCATAGCTCGGAAAACGTAAGTAAAAGTGATATATGTATTTTTAAAAGTAGCTTAAAAATGGATATCCTTATAAATGTGGGGACTATCGAAATTATTCGACATTTTTTTTCCTTTTTTTTCCACGCGTGCATGTGATCTAAAAACTATTTATAATTTTGAACTGAAAATAATCCTATTAGATAACTGCAACGGACTGACTATTGTCTTGTTACTTCTTATTTGTCAAAAATGGAAGCCTAATTTGATCAGTCTCCTCTGTCTAACTCTTGTTAACTAAGAAGATAAGATTTGTAGATGCAAGTGCACATGAAAGGGACATTTAATCAGTAGTCATAACATTAAAGGATTTGACAACAGATTTGTCCAGATTCTAAGCTTATTTTTGAAGTTTCAGATTGAACATGGATGATGAGAGGGCTCAAGGTCAAGAGCGTGGTCACAGGAAAACCCAGGGGAGAGGGTTGAGTGACGGAGAGGATGATGGAGCATTCAGTCGAGGGGAAGGACTAATGCTGGACAACAGTGCAATCAGTCGAGGGGAAGGACTGATGCAGGATGAAGGACAGCCCAGGTCAGTGGCGCGCCGTGATGTTAGTCCGGTTATTAGGATGCGGAGTGTACCTTGCTCTAGGTCTGAGCAAGCTACACGCAGACATATTCATAAGGCTAAAGGAAGAAGCATCTCTGAAAGCGATGAGGAGGAGAGTGGGTCATGGAAAACAACTGAAAATAGACAAAGGATTATGAGGAAAAGGAGGCGCAACCGCTCAAATTTAGAATCGGACGAGGATTCACCGCCGCCGACGAAGAGAGTAAGATCAAAGGTACGAAGTAAAGATTCTAATACATCTGATGTTCTTGATACATTTTTAAGTATTTTAAATCAAGTCAAAAGCTCGCATAAGCCCAAACTAAACTTTAATTCAAAAGTTATACCCGAGTTTGATCCCATGTCCAAAGAACAAACAATGCTGACATGGTTAACGAAGGTAGAGGAATGTGCAGAGATTTATGGTTGGGATGAAAAGGAAGTTATTCACTATTCTCTACCTAAATTAATCGGTGTTGCGAGGACATGGTATCAAGGGTTGCCTACGCTGCTGCATTCCTGGACAGAGTGGAAGAGGAAACTTCTAGAGTCATTTCCTTGTCGTGAAGATTATGCCGAGCTTTTGACCGAAATGTTAGCAAAGAGAGTGCGATATGGTGAATCGTTGGAGCTTTATACTACGCCAAAATTAACTTGCTCAATCGTTGCAAAATATCGGGGAAGCAAGCTGTAGATTACCTCTTGTATGGTGTCGAAGATCGCGCTGTCAAAGTAGGAGCGCAGGCGGCACAATTTAGCGAGCCTGAGCAAGTTCTCAAATATTTTAGGACTGTAAAGGTTGGGCCCAGTCGGGAAGGTTACGAAAAGGCTAACGAACGAAAGATTCTGCCAGCTAGATCTAGCGCAACTAAGGGTGGCACTGTCAACAGTAGTATCCGCTGTTTTAACTGCGACGAGATCGGGCATCCTAGTTTTAGGTGTAGCAAATCTGTTAGTACTGTCAACAGTAGTATTCGCTGCTTTAACTGTGATGAAGTCGGGCACCCTAGTTTTAAGTGTAGTAAACCTCTTACCAAATGTACATTTTGTGATAAACTAGGTCACCGGGCTTCTGATTGCTTTAGAAAAAGGAACAAACCAACAAATTTCGAATACTCGCAAAGATAAGAACGAAAAACAAGTGGCTAAAGTGACAGCAGATGATGCTTCTGACGCTAATGCCAAATATATTCTCGAGATAAAAATTAATGATTCATCTGTCACTTGCCACGTCGATTTGGGGAGTCAATGTTCTTTAATAAGGGTCACCGATGCGAATTCAATTGGGTTGCAAATTGCTTCAAAAGAAGACTTGCCTGTACTTCGAGGAATAGGAGCCAATTTAGTTCGTCCACTAGGCGTTTCGGTAGCAACGGTAGAAGTTCAAGGCCTAAAAGATGTCATCGATATGTTTGTTGTGGAAGATCATGTTATGAGTCATCCCGTTCTTTTGGGCCACTCCTTCACAGAAAAGCCTAATATTCTGATCACGAAAACTCCAAATGAACTAATATTCCAGAGAATTGATCAAAACAAAGTTCATGTTATAATTGAAAATACCACAGCTATCCCTAGTTATTCTTTACGGGCAGTACCAGTCTCTGTAGACAGTCTGGAAAATTGTAGTGTTTGCGTTCAGGGCTCTCTAAGAGGTGGCAAGGGTAAAGAATACTACCTTCTCCCGGGTATATACAATATTACGGATGGCTACGGTACGCTTTTGGTGTATAATGTATCTTCGGAGACTGTTTATTTTGAAAAGGGTATTCTTTTGACCAGAGCTCTGCAAAAGCACACGTCGCCGGCTGAAAGCTTCTTAAACACTTGTAGCGTGATATTTGATGATGCCACGGTGACTAATGAGATCAATTGTAACACAGGGTTAAATCAAGACGATCGTCAAAAATTACAGTGTTTACTCGCAAAATATAACGATTGTTTCTCAAGTGGTCTCAGGGATCTTGGCTTCACAAATGTTACCGAAATGGTAATTGAACTAGAAGACTCTGTACCAGTTGTATATCGCCCATACCGCATGTCATACGCTGAAAGATCGCTGGTAAGAAATATGGTCCAGGAGATGGCTGAAAGCGGCATCATCAGGGAATCTTCATCTCCTTATGCTAGCCCCATAGTGCTTGTTCAAAAAAAAAACAGGTGAGAAACGATTATGCATAGACTACCGGGCTCTTAATAGAAAAACGAAAAAGGATCATTATCCTTTACCACGGGTTGAAGATCAACTAGATCTACTGGCAGGTAACAAGCTTTTCACTTCATTGGATCTAGCATCCGGCTACTACCAGATACCTATTGCAGAAGATTCTCGTAGTAAAACTGCTTTCGTAACTCCAGACGGCCAATATGAATATGCTAGCATGCCTTTTGGTCTAGTAAATGCGCCGTCAGTATTCCAGCGGACTATCAACAAAATACTAAATGATGCCAAGGTGAAATACGCACTAGTTTATATGGACGACGTGCTCATACCATCAAAGGACTTCGATGAGGGACTGCAGAGACTCGAAGAAGTTCTTCAGCTCCTAAGAAATGGCGGCTTGACTCTGAAATTGAGTAAATGCAATTTCTTCTTTGAATCGATAGATTTTTTGGGGTTTGAGGTAAGTTGCGATGGAATCCGTCCAGGCAGTCGGAAGACGGATGCCGTATCAAAATTCCCAACACCCAGCAATCAACACGAGCTCCATCAATTCCTTGGTCTATCCGGATTCTTCAGGCGATTTGTCAAAGGGTACGCAACAATCTCCACTCCCTTGACAGACCTCCTCAAGAAAGATGCATGTTGGGCTTGGGGACCTGCACAAGAACATTCCTTTCGAAAGGTCAAAGAATTGCTCATTAACAGGCCAGTTCTAGCTCTTTACGATCCCGGAGCGGAAACTGAACTACATACGGACGCAAGCAAGGTAGGTCTGGCAGGGATATTGCTACAGCGAAATTCTAATGGAATTCTACAGCCAGTTTCGTTCTTCAGCCGTAAGACCAGTGTGGACGAACGTAAGATGTATTCTTATGAACTCGAAACATTGGCAGTCATAGCCTCGCTGAGCCGTTTCAGGGTTTATCTTGTAGGAATACCATTCAAGATCCTTACAGACTGCAACGCCCTCAGATCCACCCTAACAAAACGCGATTTAATACCACGCATCGCACGATGGTGGGTTCAGTTACAGGAGTATGACTGTACGATCGAGTATCGGCCGGGTGCACGGATGTCACATGCAGATGCACTAAGCCGAAACCCAGTCGGCCAACCATCAGGTGAGATGCATCTTTTAGTCGAGACTGGATCGCAACAGTTCAAACTGCCGACGATGAGGTAAAGAATATAAAAGATATTTTATCTGATCCTAACTCGACCCAAGCCATCGACGTGCATAAGAACTATAAAATTAAACATGGCTGCGTTTATCGAGTTGTAGGCGACTCGATAAAATGGTTGGTACCCAAAGGCGTGCGTTGGCAGATATTACGAATGAACCATGACGATGTAGGCCACTGTGGATTTGAAAAAACTCTTCAACGTATCCAAGACCATTATTGGTTCACTAAAATGCGCCGCTTTGTAAAAAAATACGTTTCTTCCTGTCTAGAGTGTGCCCACCACAAATACCCTGGAGGTAGGCGAGAAGGTCAGCTGCACCCGATCGAAAAAGTGAGTATACCATTCCACACCGTGCATGCAGACCATTTAGGGCCCTTCGTGAGAAGTAAAAAGGGGAATTGCTTCTTGTTAGTCCTCATCGACGGCTTCACAAGTACGTTAATATTACTCCAGTCAAAAACACAAAATCACTGACGTCAGTGCGTGTTATGAAAGAACACGTCAGTTATTTTGGTGTCCCAACACGCCTCATCACAGACAAAGGGTCCAGTTTTACAAGCAAGGCGTTTAAAGACTTCGTTACCTCGTACGGTATTAAGCACATCATAAACGCAGTCGCAACACCCAGGGCTAACGGCCAAGTTGAACGATATAATAGAACCATATTAGACGCATTATCAGCTTCAGGCCATGGCGATGACGAAAAATCTTGGGATGATCATATCCCTGACATACAGGTTGGGATAAATACAAACAAGCATAAAACGACACAAAAGAGCCCATCAGAATTACTGTTTGGGTTCAATATAACAAGTAGGTCAGAGGGAATATTAAGTTCTGTGATTAACGACACTTTAAACAGAACTCCTGTAGACGAGCTGCCCGATTTGAGACAGAGTGCTAGTGACAAAATATCAGAACAACAGAATAAGGATGCAATTAACTTTAATAAACGTAGAAAACCAGCGACACAGTACAAAGACGGTGATTTAGTTCGCATTAAAAGGCAGCTTCCTCATGATGGAAAATCTCAAAAACTGGTTGTCAAATATCAAGGGCCCTATCGCATAGTAAAATTGCTCCCCAACTATAGGTTTGTAGTTGAAGACACTCCTCTAACACGTAAAAACGGTAGAAAATACGAGGCTGTTGTATCAATTGACAAAATTCAACCGTGGATGAATTTTAGTAGAGATTTTGAATCGGATGATAATGTTCCTAACAACAATGGTTCTAGTGATAGTGAATAAGTAAGTTATCAGTATTTAATGTTGTATCAACTGCATTGTATCAATTGGATGTTAAATCAGTAATTATGTACTAGTAAATTAATATGTAAAAAAAAAATTTTTTTTTATTTATTTTGTCATTATATAAACACTGTATAATTATTTCATATTGCGATGTTTCTAGCTAAAGCTATGTTTGAAATTACCCTGTACATTGCTGAATTAGATAATACCTAACATACATACATCATATATTTATTTTCTATTGTAAGCGAAGGGACTCGCTCAAAACAAGATGGCCGAGCTGTTAGGATAATTAACATAAGAGTGATGCCATTTTAGGTGTTCATGTAAATATTTGTAATAAAAGAAGTAAATTTGATTAGTTTGTGAGATGTTAACTTGAACGGAAGTTGATTTATTATTTTATGAAATGTCAACTCGACGGAAGTGTGTTTAATTATTTATATGGATGTTAACTTGAACGGAAGTGTATTTACCGATTATTGATTTGTTTGCATATTAACTTGATTCATAGTTTAATTTTATTTTTGAGCGGATATCCGTTTTTACAAATTGTTTTAGAGAATAATTGCTAAATTGAACGGATGTCGTATTTAACAAAATATTATCGGATATCGATTGGACAGGAAGTTCATTTAAAATTATTAGGTTTTGGTTGTATTTTAAGCGGATATCCGTTTTCGCATTGATTTTGTTTAGGAGGGAAAAGAAACTTAGCTGGAGAGGGAAAAAACTGTGATCGAGCATTCCGTTGGTAGCCTCCAAGAAGGCAAGACTGTTACTATAAATAGTTGGTGAACAATATAAGTGAATCAAGTGAATCGTTATCGACGTTTTATTTATCTACGGACCTCTCCTAAAAATATTATATTCCCAACCATGTTTCAAACTTCTTGATAAATGTATGCCTCGCACGGCAGAATTGTTTCAATTCTTTCTTTTCACTTTCTGATTAGTTAACCGCATTCACAAAAACTTCAAATATAATACCCTGGGCTCTGAGAAACAACTGTTATTTGCAACAAACATGAAAATGTCCAAACTGGTTACAAATTCTTCCATTATAACGCGGAAATGAATAGAACGTATGAAGTATAGTAAGCGCTTACAAGTGCGAGAAACTACTGAATTAACCCATCTTAAATTTCCCTATATATAGGTATTGCAATTCCCTTCATTAATGTTTGTCATTAAGCTTGAAACTAAACCATTACTATAACGATCTGGTTAGTCATTCAATGTAATTTCTTTAACTTCATTATTATTCATAAAATCCAAACACGGGCTATTAACTAGCAACATCCCCAAAGTTATTACAACGGGCTATTAAGTACCTAACGACATCCCCAAAGTTATTGATGATGCACCTACATAAGCACAAGTACCTAGTATTCATGTTTGCTGCATTCTACCTATGAACTACATCTCATTATGTTGAACATAAACGAATACGCTCATACTAAATACCTATAAAAAATTTCAAAAGTTAACTACACCGAAAACTGCATGAATTAGATGACGTTATGTTCAGCATGCAATGTACAACAGATCATGTGAGCACCAGCCTATCAGTTGTAATCAGTTCCTAAATAATGAACATTATTTTTCTCGCTTGTGGAGCAACTAATCCACTCCATGTTTTAAAATGACATATAGGGAGGTATACCGGTTTATGTGACTGCTGCATAATGGAGGGCATTAAAACTCGAAAGTGGGTTTATGAAACGAGCCGAAGGCGAGTTTCATAATAATATCACTCGAGAGTTTTAATGCCTAATTATGTACAGTTACATACACTAGTTTATCTACACACATATCATAAGCTCTCTTTGATGTGTTCAGGAACCGCATGTTTGACCGGCATTGTGGCTCTGCAATTGTTTAGCTTGTTCTGTAGTACTAACCTCAGGCAGGCGTGCGTCGGCGTTCGAAATTTGAATGTCAGTACCAACTTCACAAACAAACTAGGGACGGCACGCAGGCGGGCGTCGGCGTTCGAAATTTGAATGTCATAATATGTAGAAAAATTACATGTGTAGATAAACATATTTTTTTATAATTATTCCAGATATTATGTTCCTATGAGTATGGAGGAATAAATCCTAGACAACTGTGCGACGTTGGCGTGAACTACTGCGCATTCTTCATAACGTGTGGCGCTCCTTGGAGTAATTGTGTTCTGTGGTGTGGCGCGTCGTATACTTTAGGCTTAGAATAATAGTTTAGGTTGATTTTTCCAAATAGAATAGAATAGAATAGAAAAACTTTATTCAGGTAAATATGCACATAAACTTGTTTTTTACGCAGTAAAGAACAAGGGATATTCACTACTTCCTAAAAAAGGGCAAGCCCTGTGGCATAGGATAAGTAGATCCTTCCCACCAGTAGATGACACAATTTCCAATAGTTTTAAAAAGTAGGAAATTTTTTGACATGATGATAAATTACAATAAAAATTCATATATTGAAATTATTAGAACAGAATTATTTAAAATTAACATTAAAACATAAAGTTGAAATTAAAGTAACATTAAATTTTTAATTATAACTTAGTTTGTGTAATGTATGTGTATGTGTGTGTATAGAGAGGATGAAAAATATAATGTTTGAATGGTTTATTGTTGTGAGTAGTGAATGGAAGTGTTGATAATTATTAATATTTAATTATTAATATTTAATTATTATTATTTATTTATTTTAAAATACCTATTGACATATTTTATTTTTGTTAATAGCGTGGATTGATTTTGTTAAATTTTTATTTTTATTAATTATTAATAGCATATTTGGTATTAGAATAAAATCGTTAAAATGTTTTCAGTTTCCTCATACGTTAGGGATCTTAGCCATTTCTATATAGTTTTCTTAATTTCAAATACTGGTTTTGTGTACATTTCACTGTGTTTGCTGATTTCATTGTAGAGATGAGGTCCAAGGAACTTGAAAAATCTTTGCATAAAGCTTGTACGCACCTTTACAGTTTTGCATACTTTGTCTTTTCTTCGTTTTGTTGTTACTGCTGTATTACTAGGAACGAGTTTACTGTGCTGTTTCAGTATATGTAATACTTTGTATGAATATTTGCCTAACAGTTAGAACGTCGCAAAAATTGAAGAGTTTCGTTGTAGGATAAATGAAAAGTTTAAATGTGCAGACCTTCAATACTGCACGCTGAGCCCTCTCTACTCGTAAGAGTGTTATGGGCGCCACCCCAGCTAGTAATGCAGTAACGTAACAGGGATTCAGCAAGAGCTACGTAAATACGTTTCATAAGCGATGCCTCAGCTACATGCCTGAGACTCTTAAAAACATATATTAATTTTCTAATTTTGGAACCAAGAGCCTGGATATGATGCTGAAATTTTAAATTATTATCGAGAGTTACACCCAAATATTTTATTGTTTGTGTCCTTTCCAGAACTCTACACATACACGAATTCAGGCCAAGTGTATCGCAGGTGTGGGCAAATAATTTGTATTCGATATTCGGTTGTGTAGAGCTAAGGATGGAGAAACTCAAATATTTGGTTTTTTCAGAGTTAAGGGTCAAAACATTTTGTTGTAACCAGCGAGAAACAATATCAAAGCCCCGCTGGGCACTATCAAATACCTCGTCCCATCCACTACCTGCAAAAAGTAAGACTGTATCATCGGCATAAGCGATGATTTTGGCCTGCGGTAGCGCAAGGCGACAAAGGTCATTTATATAAACCAGGAATAGAGTGGGTCCGAGGATACTTCCCTGTGGAACCCCACAGTTCATCGGTTTCGTGCTGCTCGTTAGTTCACCTATTTTAACGCATTGGATTCTACTCGAGAGATAGCTCCTAAAAAGGTCCAACTGGACTCCTCTTACACCTATAAATTCCAGCTTATTTATAAGGAGTTCAACCGAGACCGTGTCGAATGCTTTGGCTAAGTCCAGAAAAATTCCCAGACAGCGCTTTCCTTCGTCAAGGTTTTCCGCTAAGAAGTTTGTAAGCTCATGTACAGCATCAGAGGTAGACTTTCCAGCACGAAAACCATACTGATTTTCAGCCAGAATACCGTTCTTTTCCAGGTAGCTAGTGAGTCTTGTGTTCATGATTCATTCCAGAAGCTTGGAGAGGGAGGGGAGAATAGATATTGGCCTGTAGCACTCAACACGATCCCGGTCCCCCCCCTTATAAACCGGAATAATTACAGACTGTTTTAGAGCATCAGGAAATATTCCCTTCTCTAAACATAAGTTAAAAATGTGTGTAAGGATCGGAACAAACTGATTTTTATGGGATTTTAAGAGCTTGTTTGAAATTTTATCCCACCCGACTGAACATTCGTTCTTTAGATTCGTGATGAGTCTTTCAATTTCCTGATTATCCGTTGGTAAGATTACAAATGAGTTTACTAGAGAATTTTGTTCTGATTGATTTATTGCCTCTGCTAGATTTTTTCCCACATTTATGAAATAATTATTTACTGTTTCTAAAGATGATACGGGTTGCCTAAGATTTGAAATAAGTTCTCGAGGTTGGTCCTTTATTGAAGTGGTTGAGGAAATTGATTTGATAGCCCTCCAAAGCTGTTTAGTATTGTTTCCCGCTTTATGGAGTAACGACTTTTCAAAGTCTCTCTTTAAATTTTTCATTAAATTGTTACAAAAAATCCTATACCTCTTATATGTCAGTTTAAAAGTTTCATTTTTTGGATTGGAAATGGATTTCTTGTGTAATTCATCACGATTTCTTATACAGCGGAGGAGTCCGCTAGTCATCCAAGGCTTAAAGATGCGTTTTTTATTTGAAATTTGCCGAGTTTTTGTGTTTTTCTCTATAGCTCCTTGAAGAATGCATATGAACTCATTCATAGCAGAATTTGGATCCTGTAACTCAAAAATAAACTCAAAATTTGCGTCACCCAATGTCTTTGCTAAGCCTTCTGTGTCCAGAGAAGAAAGAGTAGATGGTGGATTAACTTTTTTGTGCTTTAAATCAATACACAAAAGCACAGATTTATGGAGCATTTTTCGTTTTAAGGAGTAAGTGGTCTAAGCAAGTATTACTTATATCCCTGGTCACAAATGTGTGTCCTGGTAGTAATCCATAATATGCAGCTTTATTTAAATAGAGGTCGGCATCACAATTTTGGTTACCTGGGTATATATCAATATTGAGGTCTCCTGTCAAAATGAGATTAGGAAAAGATGATAAATCCTGAAATATTTTAGTTAGTCCATCTATAAAATTCTCTATATTGTAGAAACAAGGTGGGCGGTAAACAGCGACAACTGCTATGTCTTTATTATGCTTTAGAATAAGACAACTTCCCTCGGCAAGGTTTGGCTCTTCTATGGTGACGAGTAAGTTTTCTTTATAGTATATCACCACTCCATCGTTTTGGTTTATTATTGATTTGTTAGAAAAACTTTTATAGCCTTGAATCATAGGAATTTTAGGAGTACAAGACAACCAACATTCGGTCAAAATTAGAATATCACAGTCAAATCTAAGTTCGTGCAGAAGCACTAGAAAATCCGATAAATTGTGACCAATACTCCTAATATTTTGAGAGATAATTTTTAGAAAGGACTCCGACGTGGTTACATAATTTATGCAGTTTCTGGTCTCAGTAAGGATGGATTTGCAGACCGTTATGCCGTCCAGATCATTGATTAATTGATTTACATTATCGAATGTGGTTTATTTTTATATTGAATCTAATTATATTACTCTGGGCCAAAGTCTTAATTATTTGTGTGATATTTATAATATTATCATGTTTTGTATTGTTTTCTGAATTAAACCTGTATTTATTATTCATGATGGGCTTTATATAATATTTATTGATTAATCGATTTTCTTGAGAATTAGTAATTGTTTGCAGGAGTGGTGATGTAAATGGTGTGTGTTTCTGTTTGTTGTGTATGTGTTTCTGTAGAAGGAATAAGTGAGTGTAATGTTTGTTTAAGAATTTGTATGTATGTATGTAGTATTTGATCTAGGTTTTTAACATTATTAATATCAGTGTAAAGGAGACAAGTACTTGAAGAATTTTCTAAAATAAGTCACGCCTTATTAACCAAATTGGCTAAATCACTGTCACTTGCGATACGGCTGTAAGGCTTATTTTCTGACTTCCGAAGGTAGACTACACCACGAGAGGTCCAGCAGAAATCATATTTGTTCTCCTTCGCAAATTCTCGAGCCATATAGAATAAACGCTGCGTCTTGGGGGTGAGGGTTTCAGATATGAAAATACCTCTCTTCGGCGCAATTAGACCCAGATGTATGGTGTTTAGTTTATCTGTGTTTGTTTTTTTTGAGTTGAAAGTTTTGACCGCTGATAATAGTGCCTCCTTTTTTAGAACCGTGCAAAAATCGACTAATCGGTCTCGAGGAGTCTTTGATATTCGCAGTTCTGTAAATATCCTTGATATCTGATTCATTAATTGGCAGGCTTATAACATTTGTCAGGTTTTTAAGTACTTCGCATAAACCAGCCTTAGTCTCCATGCTCTTGTCTTCAGGTTTTGTTGGGATGTTTCGTATTTCGACGCATGTTGAGCGAGACTTCTTTTCCAGTGACTCTAACTTATCTTCAAGTAACAAAATGTATTTTTTATCATCACGTTTTTCTGCTTCCAATGCGTCAATTCTTTTTAGCAACTCATCGTGCTTTTCCGACATAAACTCCACACTCTTTGTAATCTCATTGTTCTGTTGACGTATGACAGCGATGTTTTCTTGCAGTACGTAAAGGCGCGAATCAATGTCATTTGAAAATGATGCGAACATCCCGCGCATACTTCCCATAAAATCTCTTAATTCATCCTCATTATCACTCCCGTCATGCTTTCGCTTTGCCCCTCTAGGCAAAGTGTTTACTGAGTCAGTACGCATGCCCAAAGTAGACGAAAGATTTGGTGTCGATGAGGAGTGCTGTATGGGCGTCGTATTGGCTGCGAGTTGAGCGACACTCGCATTTGCTCCCGTAGATAGCGCGCTTGTTGGATTATTCTCTATAATCTCGATAAGCAAACCTAGATTCAGCAGATTACTATTAGGATCCCTGGTTATCCATTATATTCACCATCACATTCCCTAATAATGACATCTGAGAAATGAAGGAAACACAATGAAAGTACGATTTTATGTGAATATATATTACACTGTATATAAAATAAACTAATCTACTGTCGGATATTTATTCGCATGGTCATAAGACACCCAATATCCTTTATATCGTCGATATATCTACAAAGCTAGTTGTTACAATAGAATATCGCTTCTTTTTTTATATAGGATACAAGTAGTACAAAATAATATTAAAACAGATTTAGCACAATGTAAAATAATCATTGAGCCAGAAACATAAAAGCACAATGAAAGGCAGGATTAATTCACTTACCGAGATTAGTTCGGAACGGACGCCCAGACACAAGTGACTGGCCATTTTTTTTTTTTTTGTTGGAGGGGAAAAAAATGGAATTACCCATGCCCAGGAGTCAGACCTCCCTGCTATGTCCGGGTCCCCACATATTGAGCGGGCATCAGCTCGTGTGGTATACGGACTAAAAACAACCCCTTTGTGTTTACAGTTGTCTTATTAAGAATTAACTGTGAGCCATGGCCTCGGTATATGCTGAAGGCTTTCTACCTGCAATGCAAGTGACTGGCCATGTTGTTCACTGTTGCTTTTATACCCTGTCTGACAATAACAGATTTGCCGCCACACGTGGCCGCTTTGGCGCCACACAAACATAATTGTAGAAAGACAGAAATACATGTAAAATCTTAGTGATTTAAATCGTGTAAAATATTATTAATTATGATGACAATTATCTGATATTATGATCTTATTATTTATTATAAATTATATTTATAGAAACAACTATTTCGAATATACCGGAAATTGATTGAATAAGGACTTGTAAATTCTAATATGATTTCCATAATTCATTTCGCATTTTATGATGAATTTTAGGCTACTTATTTATGATTACAAAATTATCTTATAAAATAATCATATTTATTACGGAAATGCGGAAGTGACAATGACAGGATATTGACTTGAACACCATTTATAAATTCTTAAACGTTGTTAATAATTTAATTTGTATTTCATAATGAATATCCTGTCATTAATTTATAATTAATTACTACTTCACTGATATGTTATTCACAATATTTTATTATATGCTCTTACGGATACGGATATTCTGTCACGCTCGTACTAGCAGTCTTTGCCGGGGAGGGGGTGGGGTACGGAGAACGATACTGAATGATCTTATTCACACTATAAAATACCAGGCGCTCAGTGACTCGAGGAGGTTTGAGATGGCCTTTAGTCAAGTGCGCTGGCCACCGATCGTGAAGTTGGGCCGAAATGCCTTTCCGTCTAGTATAATATGAACCGCGTCCTGATTGGCCCGCGGTCAAAGCTACTCACGCGCAATGGGCGGTTCTTCTGTCCAGATGAATGAGGACCTCGTCAGCGGGCGGAGCTTGATTACGCTGTGTAGTAGTGGCCTTTGATGAGCTGTTGCTGGAGGGGACGTCGGCTGGTGGCGCGGGCTGGATCAACAGCGCGTAATTTAAACTGAGTGAAGCTCCTTCGCGTATGCGCTCCTATTATTTCGTTTAATTTAAAACGTTGAAAATGTTTAGTTTAAATTGTAATAAAATGACGAAAGGTTTAAAACACGACTACTCTTTACGAGGTCCGGGGGGGAAAGAAATAGGGGCAAATGCATGATTTTTGGTTACAATTTACGATTAAAAGTAGTTTTATATTCCGGGAGGCCACGAGACTCTTTTGTAAGGAACTCGAGCGCGTCAGATTAATTTATGGGAAATACCACATCCTGTGTAGTAACTCCACTGGATCTCAATTCTATTATAGGAAACGCATAGCGATAGCATATCGATTGCTCCCAAGGGCGCATAGCAGCATACAACAGAATAGAACCACTGAGCTTTCCATCTAGCTAGACTTTAGAGCCGCGCCCCGCCCCGTTAGGGCAACATAAATATAAATAACCAACACCATATATTTTAGTTTTGATGCGCTCGGGTAAATCTCACCTGTATGGACTTATTTTTTGTTGCCCTAGCGACGAGACTAGATTGAAAGATCAGATTTGGTGGAGTTACTAAACAGGATGTAAGATAGGTAACTCCCATGTCTTAATTTGGCGTGCACGAGTTACCCTTCTAGGCCTACCTTACTGTTGTATTTTTTTGTTATTATTGGTGTTGTATTGATTTGCTTCGTCCGACGCTTACGAAGTACAGTCAACAGCACATTGATATTGCTCACGGAGACTACTTGGTTTGGACAAAGTAAAAAATAAATGGTGATTTCTGGTGGTGGACGTAGAGATGGATTGGGTATTCTAACAGAGGTTTCCAATAACAAACATCGGCTCGACGAAAAAAGATACTTACTAGCGTGATAATTCCTCTCACGATTACGTCAACGGTTATTTTATAGATGATAATGTTAGCTACCAACTTTACGACCGTGAACGCACGGAGGATCCAGAACCTCAGCCACCAGAGTTCTCGCTTACCAGCATCGTTACTAGGGTTCAGCACCCAACAGTGCCCAGAACGCCACATTCTTATTTGGAATCCCTTAAGAATATCCAGCATTTCGATGACCCGGACTGGCGAAATGTTCGTTATTCAGACGTTCAGAAAAACTAATGTCATACTCGTTACCCCGTTACCCCGGTTTTACCGAATTAATAACGCATCAACGAGATTTATTCATACAATCCGTTCTTGTAGTAACGAGTATAGTTCTTGTAGGTACGAATAAATAAATCTATTTCATTTTTACAACATTCATTTTTACTACAAGAACTATTGTATAACAGAAAAGTGAATACATTTTTCACCTTACCATGCCCATGTGACGGTACCGAAACGGCTAAGCCTTATATTTTGACTAAGGTGTAGAGTTTGCAAAGTTGTGTAAGGGCTTGTAGAGTTAGGGCGTGTAGACCCAGATAGAAGCCTGGCTCTATATGAGATCTGATTACTTTTTGACAGTGCCAGCCATATGGTCTCGTCTGGGCAACATTTTACATACATGGTTTTAGTGGGATTTCACTTCTTTTTGTAAGTTGCCCATATTTTTTATTTATTTCATTTTGTCTTTCCTTTTTTGGGGTGTATTTATTGCACATTAGAGGTGCCTTTTTTCATAGCCCACTCTCTATCCTTGCATTTGTCCCGATTCGTAATATATCTCTATGCAAATTATTATTTAAATATCCAGAAACAATCATGATACTAAAATAAGTAGCAGAGGAAGATATTGATTATTTAGTTAGTACCTATCTTTAACTTTTTTAAATAGTTTTGCAGGTAACCAGAACCAGGAAACAGACGTTATAAAAATACGATAAGAAAGTACTCAATCAAGCGGTTTGCGAATACCATTATAAAAGAAAAGACTCAATATCATTACAAAAGGTCGCTGATAAATACGGTACAAACAAAAATGTATGAAACAGGCACTGCACGAGAACCGTGAAGAAACAAGGAGGGCAAACTGTTTTCTCAGTGGAATTTGAGGAGCACTTGATTAAATATGAAATTCCTAAGAATCCACGAGGGTTATGCCGTGGCTTCTTATCATTGTATTTTCGCTAATTCATCAAAAATACCTGAATAAAATAGGAAGGACTGTATTTAGTATAGTAAAGTATTAAATATACAAGTATTTTTTTAAGAAATGTGTAGCGGGGACGACGATTTAATTCAACCTCCCATATCTTCTTATGTTCAGCTCCCAAAAAAAAAAGTTACAATAAATAAGTAGGTACCTAATTTTTATTTAGGTAGGACTATTGTTGTGACAACCCTAGCAGAATTTTACCGTACCGTTATTCGAAGCCTATTAAGTAAATGAGAGAAGTGTTTGTTATCGCGGTGAGTCACCGCGAGAAGCGTAATTATGTGGCAAATTTTGACGTTCTAAACGTCAAAATTTGCGAGAAAATTGTGAGTCGCCTGCGGCATGCTACGGCTGCTGGCGACTCAAAACACGCGCGCGGTTGATATAATATCACGCGCGCGACTTTTGGCATGCTACGGCTGCTGGCGACTCAAAACACGCGCGCGGTTGATATAATATCACGCGCGCGACTTTTGGCATGCTACGGCTGCTGGTGGTGGTTAAAAGAAGTCAATGTGATATATATATATATCGATAGAGGCACGCCGACATACATTCAGAGTTATAAATACGTTTGAACAATGTTTTAAAATTTAGATTTAGGAAAGAAAAAACTGAATTTTATAAGAATATCGGACACCCGGAGCAAAGCGAAGCAGAGTGGAGCCGGTCTAAAGGGATGAAGGGGTGAATTTGTTTCGGGAAAACTAACTACCTACCTAATTGCAATGCGGAGGCGCATCCAAAATACAGCGAAATAGGTGTAGCCATAACACGTTTTGTATTTTGTCTCCCATCCCGCGCCCCACGCCTCTGCCTGCCCCGTCATCCCTGCACGCGAAAACAAGTCAACTCACACAACTGCATTTTGTGGAGCCGTGGAAATGAAATTTACACCGGTAAAATAGTTCATACCACTTGTAAATTTTTTTCAAAGAAAAGGAGAAAGGCTGAAGATAAACTTAGTTATAATATTTTATAAAAAAATGTGTGTGTTCTAAATGATACCTATACAAAACGCCTTTTCATACATGCCATTAGTTTTGAACGTGATTTCACATATTTTTATGGCTGCAGTATTGTCGGCATGTAATACACATATAAATATCTAACCGATTTAACTGCACACTAAGCACAGTAACGAGCATTTATCCGTGCACTTTTGGGTTTAACCATAGAGTACAGTCTTGATAGGTTTAACGCTTAATTTATAACTCTAACTGGGACGCTAAACGGGCGGCGGCGCCATGTCCCCGTCGCCCTTTGAGTGCCATTTAATTAAAGAGGTACATTATTCACGAACAACTTTACGCTAACAATCCCTTTATTCTAATAAATTCATAAAAAATATGCTTTCCCCATTCATACATGTATAGGGGTTAATAGGGAAGACATTGAGAACTTTCGCCCCTATTCACCCCGTCATCCCTTTTGATCGGCTCTGCTCCGGGTGGTTCACAAAGTAGTGACCTAACACAACCTATCTTTAGTATTCGGACAGAAAGTGACCTATAGCAACCAATTCGGTTCTGTAAAATCCATGGGGTCGCCTCGCTCCGCTTCGGGTGGTTCAAGACGTTGTGACTTTACACAATTTCGAGGTCAATGAACTGTAAACGATATCGAGCGTCAAAAAACGGTCACTGTTTTTTTTTGCGTAATATGCACGAAAGTTCAAGGCCAAGGTCAATGACCTCGAGGCCAATGAACTTTGAATGCCATCGAGCATAAAACAATGGCAAAACTGAGAATTTTCTGCTAAATTTACACGATAGGTCAAGTTCCAGGTCAAGGTCAATGAACTTTATGAACAGCGATCATTGTTTACGAAAGAAATCTAACGTTTAAAAAACGGCCAAATTCGTCGTTTCCCATCCTAATACTCCCACATCCCCATGGTCCCAAATACTTGAAATAGCGATTAAAAAAAAAACTCGAAAACTAATTATTCCAGACGGTTCGCGTATTTTGAGATCATGTATAAATACAATAATAAAGCATTGGAAAAATCAGCAAAAGCACCTGAAGCGGCGGTCTTTCCATAGGCTAGCCATTTTGTAAAGTAAGAAAGGTTATGAGGGAATTTATTTAAGGATTTTTTTAAACCTATCTAAATCTAGGGTAAATTGAGACTAAGGTTAAGTGAAAACCGGACCTGGCAGCACTGATAATAATAAATGCCGAGCAAAAACCCATCTCTGCATGCTACATCATGTACCTATGGACAAACATTAGGTACAGCCCGCACCACATTTCTTGGCCTCAGCTGTCACCTCTCTCACCCATTCATGCAAATCTCTTGTACCCATGCGTAGCTACCCCTACAGCCCCCATAGCCAAGATGCATTCTCTAGCTTATCAGTTATAACTCGCTACAACTCTGACAGTAGTCACTTGATACTTTGCAGAGCAAATGTAAATTCTCTTATTCTTAGCTTGTCATAGTGATTGATAAGTAAGAAAAAGCAACTTGGGTAGAGGAGCAGGCTTCATTCAGAGGTAAACAAAATTGGCTTTACAAGTACCAAAAATACACATTTTCTAACAAACCAATAGAGCCATCCTCAGATTTCATTAAGGGGGTTGTTGTTCTAGTGGCTATCTATACCGGGCCTGCTTGATCAGAGCCTTTGTGCATTCTATGCTATCTAAACCTGGGCAGAATATCCTATTATTATAAGCTTTGGCAGAATGTACTTTAAGTCATTATCATTTTGATCAAAAATTGCAATGTAAAAACTTTAATTAATCACTAAATATTTGTATTTATATTTACAAGATACAGATTGTACTTCTGACTCAAGGAAAAACTGTAACAGAAATCAAAGAATTCATAGGACTTTACTATTTACCTAGACAATTTACATGTTAATTTAAGCAAGAGAATATTAATTTAGATAATAATTTCTACATCTGCAATTTCTTCATCTTCTGGCAGCTGCACACATTGTGGGTTGACATAGTTTGGATCAATTGGAGGAAGGCAAGCCTCCTCTCTTCGGCGTAGTTCTAAGAAAGCTTCACGTTGAGACCAATCTTTCATCAAAGTGTCTGGAGAATAGGCCCAGAAGAACCCCCCGATAACCAAACAAAGTGTCACGGAGAAGAAGTAGGAAGCGTTATGGACATTGGTGTCTTCTGTCTTCGATTCGTAGTCGAAGCCGTAGCTCACCCAGTTCTTGTCCTCCTTGTTAGGTTCACAGGTTGCAGTAGCCGTATCACTGTTCTTTTTCGAGGTCGAAATGTTTCGTGCATGCTTGAAATGGGTTTTATACATATGGTTTAGAACACATCGCTGTAGCACAGGCATCTGGCGGAGTTTTATTAGAGCAGCCATGGTTGGAGTTTTAGAGAAAATTCTCCCTAAATCGAATCAGTCGTCTTTTTCCAAAATAATTTAACTAGAAACTTAATTTTTTTACGTACAAAACTGACAGCTACGACAGACGATTACGAAACAGACATAGACAAAAGTTTTCTTTTTGTTGCACGGCCACACTTACAATAATTGTTGGTCTAGTGGAAGTCACGATTACTCTCCATTCCACTAATGTTTTCCTCACGCTACTCTACGCTAGATGGCTCTGTGCGTTCAGATCTTGGTAATGTCGGAAAAGTTACCTTGCCTTGCTTTGCTACAACAATACCCTTCGAAATCAAAAAAAATACCAAGCCATAAGGTTGAAAATAACGGGCTCCCTGTGGAACCAGTGGGCTACTATTTAATATTAATAATATATTCATTCAATAAACTTTAAAAGTACATAAACTTAGTGTTAAGTTTATGTACTTATTTTATGGTCCGTATGTTTTTGCCTACACCTTTAGTTTATTTATGGTTAGTCAGGTTGTTCACTTTTATTTATCATGCACTTTCACTTTTGTTTTATGTTCCACTGTTTATTATTTTCATTTCTTTCGCGGTTATATGTTTATGTTTTGGTTCGGTTATTTTTCTCTTATATTTATTTCTATTTACGTGTTTTTCATTTATTTATTTTTCGGTTATCACGGGGGTTGTTAACTTTTCTTTACGGGTTTTCGCGGATTTTTATTAGTTTTTTTTTCTTATGCGGCGGTTCAGTTTTTTGCGGTTAAAATCCCTGAATGTCCCTTTGAGATGTGAGTTTTTCAGTTGGGCGCCAGTGTGACGGGGCACCCTTCGGGCAAGTTCAGCCTGGTTGCCTCGTCCACGAAAGACTTTGCACTTCTGCAATGAGCCTAATTTATCTCAATTATAGGGTCTAGCTACGTAGCCTAATGTGGGAAACATTCAGGGAAAGATTGGTTTGACGGTACGGTATTCCTAACTAGGTGCCGCAAGGTTTATTACAATGACCAAAGGTTACATTATTTAAATCTTAACTAATACACAATCTTACTAAGGCTAAGTAATTTACACATATTATGAAAGACCCGGATTCCCTCCTCGCAACCCGTGGCATGAATTTATTGGTAACACGGAATGGCCACGCTATCTACGGTTGTGAATGACCATAATGAATACCCCTGGAAACAACCCCTTTACGGTTACGGTTCGAATAGCACGCGGGCTCGATACTATACGCGGTGACGGGGGTGGGGTGTTGGTAAGTGGAATTAGGTGAGGACGGGCTAGGGGAACGGCGGGATCCCCCACGCAACCAGGGGGTAACCATGAGATTGCCTTGGGGGTTTGGAGGAACGGGAAGGGAAAGGATCAATAAGCGACCAGGGGGTAACCATGACATCACCTAGACTCCCGTGCTCTGGTTTATATAGGCCGGCGTTGCATGCTTCGTGGTGGGGGTGGCTTCGCTGCTAGGCGCTTCTAATGTGAGTGCTCCGTAGAAGCTCAAATAACACATTAAAAACAAGGTAAATAAATTATTTATTGAATTCTAATCAGTGCTTTTCAGCCGAACCACCCTCCCGCCACTCAAGGCTGCGTACAGTGTATCAGGCGCCGACGCCACCAGGCAGTTGACGCAGGAGCCAACGTTGAGTTCCCCGACCAGCTCCAAGCGGTCCGTGATCTCCCACCGGCGGACGGTGCTGTCCCACCCGCCCGTCCAGGCGTAGTCGCCGTTTACTGATAAGCTGGTTACTATCATGTCACTGACCTGTGGGATTCAATTAGTTAGGTCAATCGAGAAATGACGACCATGTTGTGGGTTGGATAACATGAGAACCATGTTATTCATCCCACAAAAACCTTTCTTTACATAAGTCTTACCATTCCGCCACGCCATATTATATATAAGTACACAGAAAATTATTATATAGGAATCACTACCAATTAGATCAATAAGGTCCGTGATTACCTTGAGCCACGAAAAATACCAACGAGTTTACTCGACCCTCGCTGTAGGTAAAGCTATTTTCCCATCTGTGATCAAGGCTATCATCATAAATTTTTGCTATTAAAAGAAAACGGTAGGTACCTTAACTTCATGCAGCTTCTTAAACTTAGCATCGGCAGTAGCGTCTACAAGCTGCAGATTGTTCCCGCCGCGCGCCATCGTGAGCAGCAGCTTGTCTCCAGCCAGGTGGAGTGGCGCTCGCCCTTCCATGCTGTGAAGAATCGTGAACCGCTGGTTTGTTTTTGACGCGTCTGAAAACAAAAATCATTTAACCCTAATAAATTCATCATCATCGATGCCTTGTTTCCACTCACTGCTGGGTACAAGCACAGAATGCTCAATCCATACTTTTTAGTATTAGTTACAAGTAGTTATCCAGAGATGGCGCTGGGAGTACATACCTCTACATGGCGCTAGGCACTAATCTTAGAATTGCAAATATGTTGGGTTATATTAATCAAATCCAGGAGGTCTAAAAAGGCCACTTTCGTGAATCATATGAGGATCCTATTAGGAATCACGTTTCAAATCATAAAATGGTTACTTAGTTCCCAATTCATATCATGAATTTATTATTATTTATATCAGTAATTCATCTGTTTGACAGTTTCCTATGGAGATTCGTAAAATGGGTCACAAAATAGGAATTGCTTTCTTGTCAAATAGCTGAATCCTTAGATGTAATTAAGGGCAACTTATTTCAATTCATCGTGTAGTTGCTTTGTTAAAATTGTTATAAAATGGCAGATTTAGGCCTCTATGAAAACTTTTTAGATCACACGCGTGTTACGCAAAGCCTCATAAGTCGCCGGCAAAGTGAATCTCTTCGGAACATGGAACTTGCTTACTGTGAGCTTGTGTAATGTAGCTTTAACAGTTCTAATATACCTTAAAATAATTTTTGATCTACTGTTAATATCTTGGGCGTGAAATCAATTTTTATTTTTTTCAGGTTAGAAATTTTATCAACTGCCATTTTTCCTAAAGTCGCGAAATGGAATTGGAGGCTGGGTATTCTACTCTTGTATTTGTATTGATAAGAACTGTCCATTGGTGCAAGAAAAACATTAAATTGTTGCCAGCCGAAAAAAATGCATCAAAATCATTTCCTGTTTTCATTTTGAGTCGTTATTTGTAATTATTTCAATGATTATAGTTTTGTTTAATGAATAAAGTATTTTATCTACACACGTATCATAAACCCTCTTTACTGCGTTCAAAAACCGCACGTTAGGTTCAGCATTATGTTAAACTACTTGGTAAAAACTCGTTTCGTATCTGGAAAACTACACATTATGGTCATTATGTGTAGTTTTTCTACATATAATGACATTCAAATTTCGAACGCCGACGCCCACCCGCGTGCCGTCCCTAGTTTGTTTGTGAAGTTGGTTCTGACATTCAAAATTTCGAACGCCGACGCCCGCCTGCGAGAAGTTGGTACTACAGAACAAGTTAAACAATTGCAGAGCCACAATGCCGGTCAAACATGCGGTTCCTGAACACATCAAAGAGAGCTTATGATATGTGTGTAGATAAACTAGTGTATGGAACTGTACATAATTAGGCATTAAAACTCTCGAGTGATATTATTATGAAACTCGCCTTCGGCTCGTTTCATAAACCCACTCTCGAGTTTTAATGCCCTCCATTATGCAGCAGTCTCATAAACTACTATTAATTGAACAAATTCTTAAAGAAAATCTTTTTTAAACAGTAAAGACTTAAAATATCAAATAACCGGTAAAATTACGGTTCTTACTTTTTTCATGTGGCAACATATCCCCTAATAGGATTCATTTAGTGAATTGAATTGCGTATGATTCACCTGACATCGTGACCATTTTACGAAAATTAGAGGAATTGCTGCGGATCTGCTCGCAATTCGGGAAATGAATGAATTGCGGATGAAATAATCAATGTGGCCATTTTAGACCCGCAGGGTTTCCCCTGATAAATTAAGGAGCAACATGTATGTAGCACCTTCTGTTTCTTCTAAAATACTAATATAGTTTAAAGCCAGAATTTATAAGCCCATTGCCTTTGCCGGCAAACTAAGATATACCGTGTTGTGGGTGGGAACCAGACAATTCAACGTGACAGACATTCTGCAGTTTACTGAAACTTTGCCCCACGCCGTTCTTATCAAACGTCGTCCCACAAACAATTCGTGGAATACCCTTTTTTGAGTAAGATGACGATCTCGACCAGTGACCTCTTCTAATCCTTTGTCACCCAGGGCCAGGGGCTCCCAGTACGGGAAAAGGTGTGAGGGCTCTATTTGTTCTGTTTGGGGTTTTCTGGGTTCTGTGTATACCTGGACATATCTCAGTAATGGTGACGTCGAGATCTCGGACTGTGAACAGGAAGTGTTGACGCACCGCGAGGTCTTTCACTTCTTCCACGACATTGTACCGCGCTTTCAGTTCATTGTTCTCGTACACTGTGACCTGTAAAATCATACTGTAGTCATTGAAAATACTAGATGAAAGGAAGCAGAATCATGTCTTCATCTCTAACATATATCGTGTTACCGAAACAATCGGATCTGCTGAATCACAAAAGAAAACCCACCAGCCCACCCGTTTCTCTAATTTGTAATAAATAGTGTCCCTTCAAACATTGACCCTCAAGTCCCGGAGTCAAGTCAAGAATTTGTTCCCTTGGAAGCAATTTACATACTATTGCTATTCGAGATTTATTAAGCGACTTGAGGGCGATTTTCAACTTTGTACCAAATGATTCCTCCTGTGTGTGTTGATCACTCACATTACCAGCCTCATCGCCAACGTACAGCTCGCTCCCGACCAGTCGTAGCACCCCAGGGTCGCCTTCAGTGGGGGACAGTTCCACGATCTTCTGCCCATCCAGTCCGGACCACACTCTCGCGCCTCCGTCGTTGGACACCGAATAGACCCGGCCGCCGCCCGCGGTCAGGGCGAATGGCTGCACGACGTGCGCGGCCCATGATGTGGATGGAGATAGGTTCGCATTGAATGACTGTAGGATACGAGATAGGAGAAATGAAATACGGTCTTCCCTATTCGGAGCATCATCGATAACCATGCAGCATTGGAGACGTCCGAAATTGGAGGTTACTTTAGGTTTACGTATTTCGGGATTAACGAACACTTAACTAGGCGTGTTTCATTTATGTTGTAGAGAAGGCTACGAAGTCTGCGATTAAACTGTAATGTTTCAGCTTACAAATTGTAACGCTTACAATTTGTTACGATTTCGGGAGATAACGCGGGCGATATCGGCATCGTACAAATTGACAAACGCGATAGTATACTGAGAAAGTAAAAAATATATAAATGACTATTCCTTACTTAACTCAACTACCTATCCCGTTACCTTTATAGACCCGTCTTCACAGCCAACAAACAGTTTAGTGTCCCAAGCCACGACACATGGATCCGACTCGAGCTTCACTTCAGTCTCAAGTTCGAGCGGCATTCTTGTGTATTGTTGTTGTTTATATCGTCAGAAACACATTCAACTGTGAATTCTCGCAACTGACTGAACAAACTGTCTCTCCTGAAGTCTTGAGCTCTGACGAAACGTCGAGAAAGTGGCGAAGATATAAATAAACTCACTACGTTTACCAAGATTTAAATAGTTCGGCACTAAACTCGTCGACTTTCAAAGTCAGTCCAGACGGATCTAGAATCAGTCAAGCTTATTCAAGGTAGGGCAGAGAGAGGACCCATCGTATTCATTTCATTTCTTTAGGGAGGTCTCTCAACAAGAATGAAAAGTGAAACTAAAATTACATGTTATTTAATTTTCCCTGGTAAGTACCTATCCCCCTTCAAATACGGCCATACAGTTACATTACATCCATTACATACTGTTACATTCTTTATATTTAGTATGGCGTGTATGTAATGTAACTGAGGCACGAGTCAGCTATGACCAGAAGGCACGAGGTACTGCTAATGGTCATCCGAAAGGTTCGTGACCGTAATAACAGGACCGCAATTATTGTGATGTAATAAGTAGTGTAATATAAGTTGTAACTACGTAATATCAGAAGCCATTAACCACCATGCCCTATACTATCGCAATTGGACAGTGAGATTTATGGACTTCTTAACCGGTGATTAGACAGAATAGAGGTCATCATTTCGGTAGTTAACATTTACCTATACTTTGATATTATTTACAGTCAGAAGTGAAATTAAACCAGCTTAATATGCTTCGTGAGACAAGTTGTTATAAATATATTGTTCCTGTTTCGGCATGATAGTTGGCATTAAAAAATGGAATTGCACCAAACTGAGAAAATCATTTCGAGATATTTCTGTTCGTTATTCCCATAAAAAAATATTACAGGATTACTGAAATACTTATCCATAAAAAACATAAATGTCCTCTACAATACAGCGTAGTTTGTTCAAATTTCCTTCGTCGTTAAGTTGTATATCTGGTAAAACTGTCAAGTGTCAGCACTTTTTCTGTCAGTCGATAACTCAGATGTCAGTCAGAACGTAATAGTAGTTTATGTGACTGATACATAATAGAGGGCATTAAAACTCGAGAGTGGGTTTATGAAACGAGCCGGCTCGTTTCATAATAATATCACTCGAGAGTTTTAATGCCTAATTATGTTTAGTTACATACACTAGTTTATCTAGACACATATCTTAAGCTCTCTTAGATGTGTTCAGGAACCGCATGTTCAACCGGCATTGTGGCATTGATCAGTGCTTTGCACTTGTTTAGCTTTTTCAGTAGTACCAACTTCACGGACAAACTAGGGGAAGCACGCCGGCGTCGGCGTTCAAAATTTGAATGTCATAATTTGTTGAAAATTTATACATTATGGTCATAATGTATCAATATAAGGATAAGAAATGAGTTTTTACCACGTTGTATAACATTATGCTGGTCGTAACATGCGGTTTTTGGACGCAGTAAGGAGGGTTTAGGTGTACGTGTGTAGATAAACAAATATTGATAATAAAAATTTGAGATTTATAATCAGAAATAAACCAATCTCAACTAAAACCGTTCTAAAACTTGTGAACAAGTGACTTCACGAAGAGTGTAATTTTAAATTACAAATTAATATTTCATTTAATTGAAAAAATAATTAGACATCTTTCACAGACTTGAACATCTATTCACAGACACGAAATTTTCAAATTAGTTTCTTAGAATTGGCAAAATTAAATAAAATAAAAAGTATTTTTTAACATGGCAATTGCCCTTCGGGGGCAACTCGGCCCACACGCCACTCAGCCCGCGGGCTCAGTTGACCACTTTTATTTTTTCGGTGGTGACTCGGCCCATTAATTTTCCAAAGGGTCTACTCAGCCCGCGGGCTCAGTAGACAAAAGTTTAACGCTGTGTGGTCTACTCAGCCCGATTGGATTTGGCCGACTTATGTACCATTAAGGCGAAATATGTTCAGGAAAGTACAGGAAGGCAGTGAGAAGGGGCTTGGAATTTTCTACTTCATTACACGAAAACTATGGTTATGGATATGTATTATTTAATAAATCTGACAAACTTAAGAAAAATAATTCAACTTAATTCAAATAAAATAATAACTCCTTCTTCGTGACTTCGGGTATTAGTCAACGAACAACACGTTACATATGAATCTAGAATCTTAAATGTTCGATACACAACGCTAAACTTTTTTTATTGTTTTCTAGATCCATTAATATTTCATTAATTCTGTCATTAACATCGATTACTTCATTTTTTCTTTTACTAAAGTTATTTTCTCTGAATTTGTTTACATCTGTTCTCATTAGCCAAAATCAAAATAAGAACCTTGCCTAGTTTTGTTTTGCTTAGACCACAAACCTTTGCCTTGTTCCACAGGCATTTAGTACAATGGTAAAAACATCCTTGTATTTGAATACCCTGGCAAGTATTAATTAAAGCCGATATCAGAGCCTTTTCGAAATCCACTTTAACGCTTGTTGGATTCCAATCTGGAACTTGGCTTTTTATTAATTGAAACATAATCTCATACGTTTCTTTACGCTTGTTGGGTAATAACGCATACAACACTGGCACAACTTTGATATTTTCTCGATCACTTCCGAGATCAGCGTGTATTGTTACCAGTTGGTAAAAGTTTCTTTGGCACGACTTGAATGTGCCATCAATATAAAATTCTTTGCATTGCGGTAATAAATTCCGGAGTTCATCACATGAAAATATCAATATTCTTGTGCTATTGTATGTGTAGTCAGCGAACAATACATGTGAAAATCTTGGTGGTATGACAACGTCAACGGCTTTGTTAAAAGTGCAGTTTTTTATCCCTAAAGATTTGTATCGTTTACGATATAATTTTTTCTTTATATTTTCAAAACTAGATATTTTCTTGTCCAAGCCTGCGTCTTTAATTTTATCATTAATGTTGTCATATATGTGTGAGATGGGCGTAGTTATGTCTTCGACGACTTGTTTGTCCAGGCTGTCCATATGTTTTTTAATCTTGTCATCAGGAAAATCAGGATCGTGGTTGTGTTCTGTCTCGTGAACAACGACTGAGTTATCACCGACCGTTTTGATGTCAGCATAACACTTGCATTTTACGCATCTCCATAAAGTTGATTCATCCTTGTTTTTCCTCTTGATGCGGTATCGGTGACCCGTCTTTATCATTACACGCCTTCCACGTTGCGACGTTATGAAATCAATGGCATCTGAACTGGAAGACGCGGATGCACTTGGTTTGTACGGATATGGGTACATTTTCGCTGTCCAAAATTAATTTAAATGTTAAATTACTCATTTGATTATGAAAGATGAACAAGAATTCAATGATTCAATGTCATGTCAAAGACGGGACGGTAGTGATTATATTCTCTTTGACGGGACGGACGGGACATGGACGTTGACAAGTCAGGTCAGTGTATTGTTCCAAAGACAATATTAATCAGATGAAAAAAATAAATAAAACCTCTTCTGAGATAAAACCTTTAGCTTAAAACAAAATGGGCTGAGTCGATCCTATGGCGATAGACTGTGATCGATTGAGCCCGCGGGCTGAGTTACCTATAACGATAGTCAGTGGTTAATTGAGCCCGCGGCGGGCTGAGTTTACCTAGTCGCCCGAGTCGCCCCCAATATAAACAGTATTGGTCAACTGAGCCCGCGGGCTGAGTGGCGTGTGGGCCGAGTTGCCCCCGAAGGGGGCAATTGGTTGATAACATGCCGCCGTAGTACACGAATATTAATTATGCTATTGTATTTCACTGGGGTGGCAGAGGCGACTTATCTTTAACGTTAGGATTTAACCTTGTAGCCCTTGTACCTAACTAGATTTACGCAGCCTCGAGATTTTCGAGCCTAAATAGGAAACCCTAAAAAGCACAAAATATCCAAGACACATTCCAGAGAATGTCTAGAATACCTTACCGCCTTTGAGAGACGTGCAGGACAAAGGCCGAGTCAAGCTATAAACAATCTGCAGAGAGAACAATGAAGGTAAATATAATTCAACGGGCGCAGGTCGTATGGGACTCCTCTGACTATGAGCTGATGTCTGCTCGTAAATTCGGGTAAGCAGGCTAACTCCTCCCATATATATCATATACACATATATCGCCCAAAAGGGAAAATCGCTAGTAGAAAGCCTTCAGCATATACCGAGGCCATAGCTCACAGTTAAATCGAATATCGATAACTAAAACACAAGGGAGGGGGGGCGTATGGGACCGTGTTGGATGGCGTTTCCTGGCCTCACTTAATCCCTGGCTAGATGACCCTGATATTTTCACCTGACCTTTTTTAAATCCTTAAATGTAAGTCATAGAAGGTAGCGTAACATTGCCAAAGTCAAACCTAGTACTGATTTTACAATGAGCAGATAACCAAATCACGTTTTGCAACACACCATAAACCCAAACCGACACAATAGGTTTGTGTAACAAATCTAATTAAATTAACTTTCGGCAGACGCATATCCATAGATAGTAGGTACCCAGGCTTGATGCACCTAATATGAATGATAATGACCTTCGTCTGTTAGAATTGTGGGATAGTAGTGACTGTACCTAAATTTAGGATCACGAAATATTTTTAGGATGTCTACCTGGACCTTATTTGACGATCATAGAAAATGTAACAAAAGCATAATATAATTTCAAAGTTGAAAATGTTTTCAATCCCATAAAACCTCAGTTTCTGCTGAGGGTGATTACCCTACGTACTTACAATAAAACCAAGGCAGAGCTGGACTACTTGATTAGGGTTGTGATCTTCTTATCTAGGATATTCGCGATTGACACGGATTTGTAAATCTTTTGTGAAAATAATTCGTTTAGATTTAAGTATGCTTTAGGGGGAAAGTGAACAGTTTGAACAAGTACAATACAATTATAATTATATCCCGAACTGAATGATGTCATGTCGTGGGATATCCGTGCATTGTGTTGCGTTTGCGTGAATAATACACGCATAAAAACGGTCTGCCTCCTAGTCTTACTTTTATAAGCGCTTCTTACAAACGGTATCTTCTACTTACATGGTGCATGAAGAGGTATATGTGGAAAATAGGCTACTCGGCCGCGATGGTGGCAATGTGCATTCTTTTTCAGACAATGCAAATTACACATTATTAATGAATTAAAAGCTTTTTGGATCAGATGGACCATACAAAAGATTATGTAGGCACTGTCCCTACCCAGCAACAGACGTGGCACTATTTTCAAAATGAATATGACGTCCCATCAATTGGCTTATAACCATTTTCAATCCAAAAATCGATGGGGTGTGTAAAAAACCACAGGTACACACGGCTAATACAAAATACATCAACGTGCGCTCGCACATAAAGATTTGACATCATATAGGTGCTATTTTGCACGAAAAGCTCTTTTGCATGAAAACCCCATACCGGTGGATGGCGTCTTAATAGAAGCTCATCAGATAGTCAGGATTTTGTCGAGAGAAATTTGTCCCTAGAGTATAGTAAAACCCATGGGTATGCTCAGATACGCCTTTATGATGTAAAACTCAAACCCGAATTCCATCTTCTGCATAAAAATAGCTACAAAAATATATGTATCAGATCAGATCATGAATAGCTCAGTTTACCATTTCCCTTCTATCTATACGCGTATCAACCCGTCTCTAGCTATCGCACATCATGACCTACTTGCCCCAATAGACGCAAATTACATGTATGTGCCTCTATAATGTGAATGCATGTGATAGTAAAGGGGCATGGAAAACATCGTAAGTTTAATAGTTGTGCAAGCAAGGTTCGTGCGGTGACTGGCCGCTGCCCCTTGCGTAATGCAATCTATGTACTTCTAAGTACATATTTTGAATGTGATTTGCATGTTTTCGTTTTTAGCACACGACTAATCAGGATTCCCTTTCCTTTGCCTTTTAGCTGGTGGACACGAGGTGGTTAACACCTTACGTAATAGCTAACCACAACTAGGTGCAGCTCTCTGAAATGCTGTAACTGAAAAGTGGGTGGGTGGCCTATTTGCCGACCCAAGACTATGGTGATACCTGTTAAAGTCTGCCTGCTGAGAGAATGCGATCCTGACAGCTCAAAACCCATAATTTTTTGACATCTGCAATGAAAAATATTGCTTAATATGTACGCATTAAGAAAATTTCATAATCGCATTCTAAAAACGGCCGAAGAGGTACGTGATTTGAAGGGTTCGGCAGTGTTGAAAAATAACAAATCAAAGGACAATGAATGAAGTATTTTTGTAGAGATGGGCTAATGAGAAATATTTACGTGAGGCGGTTAAAGTCGACAGTTGGGCATCTGTGAAAGGAGGGCTTGCTAATCTCTATTGTATTTAACTTTTGGGCCTATACATAAAGTGGCCTGCAATGATCAAATTTATTACATATTTTTTTTTAAATCAATGTAACATCGTGATTCTTAGGTCTGAGCTCTATTTACATAATGATTATTCTGATTATAATGTACGGTACACTTCACTTGTTGGTAACTAATTTCGATCAGTGCATCTGTCCACTTTCTTATCTAATCCTATTGCATCAATGGATGGTGCATTTATTAATTTCTAAGAGCAATCTTAACAGACGGGGCTATTGTATGCCAGGAAGAAGGTACGATAAGGCTAGTGGGATACAGTCTGCAATTATTATCCAGATACTTTCTCTCCCCTTCTACATCTCTGCGGTTAATGTAAGCATTAAGTTCACATTTTTAAGGGTGATATGTAAAATATGCTGCTTTAAGTACTTATAAACATTTAATATAAAAATAATAATATTTACAAACATTCACATCAATTTGATGCAATACACTTAAACATTCAATAGTTTGGCGTAAGCAGTGCTTCACCGTCCTCCCGCTGACCGCATGCTTGCGTTTGCACAGCCTCGAGTGCTTCGAGACCCGTTGTCGAGAGCCTTGGGATCGAAGCCGTTTCAATTAGACCTTCCAAATAAGGTAAACCACTTGTTACTTCAAAATTCAATTTTCTACATGTATGTACTGTACGAATGGTCAAAATTTATGACCCTGACTGGGTGACCTGCAAATTATTATATCTTTTGTTTCGGCGTTTGCGCAGGATGGTATGCGGTGGCGGGGTCCGGAGAGCGGTAGGTGCGGATTCAGTAGGAGCTGCCGCCGGAGGGGGCTCCGTACTCGGACGAGGGGGCTGAGGCGGGGGCGGGGGCGCCATACTCCGACGCGGGGGCGGCGGCCGCGGGGTAGCCTTCCTGTTTCTGCGAACGAAAAATAAATCTAATATAGAAACTTCTGGGCCAAGAACCACATCATCAAGGTTGTTAATCTTAATTACCAATCAAGCGGGGTGTATCTGTATACTACCCATAAATTGTAGAGAAATAAGGGCATCTCTTACTAAATTATTATTACTTTTCGTCACTAATTACAAAGCTGCGTTACAACGCTAGATGGATAAAGTTACTCAAGTCATAAATGAGACCGCCCAAATGTAATGTAATCCTTCCTGCCTTCATTACAAATATATAAACGAATGGGATTTTCGAATAAAACGACCACAAAGAACAGTAATTACGTACAAAGCAATTTGTTGGAAAATTATAATGTAGTAAGAGTGCGATGTCTTCACAATGGCCAGAAGCTGCTCCATTGTGCCTCCGACACAGGTCATGCTCTATGGGAAGGTGCTTGTTGCTTGCGTCAATATAATGATGGTAGCGACGAGTCTGTCTGTCTGAGTGAGTACGTTAGAGCAGAGCGTAATGAAGATGCGCTCAAGTGAACTTCCTGGAGCTGTCCAGGAAACGTTCGTCGCTCACTTTCACGCGGTGAATCCTTCGCGATTATTCTATTCGTGACGACTATCTCTATAATGTATTCTCTATCTACACTATCTACCCTTTGTTGTCTATTTAAAGCATGCGTTACGATGTACCTACATTAATTAATTATAAGGTAGGATTACGTTAGGATGATACACACAATTTTAAATACTCTAGCTATAAATATTCTACCAATACGTTTGATTTGATAAATAAAGTGAAGCGAAATAATACGACACTTATATAGAGTAAAGAGTAATTATTTGATTAACAATTTGGTAGGGGTTCTTAATGATTTTAACACAACTTTCATTATTCTTACTTATTTTTCAAATTGGCGTTTTTGGTGGGTAAACTGAGGATTTATTTGTAATATTTTAGCGAACCCTGTTGAATCAGGAGTCTTCAAGTTAAAATACCTTACCAATTTAACACTGACCTTCGCCCCTTAATGTTTGAAAGCGCTACCCACCTGTGTCTTGTATCTGATGAAGTAGACCTCTGGCTTGGCGGGCTGCGTGGGCGCCGGCGTTGGGATTACGATGTCAGGCTGCTCCTCGGGCTTCTTCACCAGCACGTACACAAGTGTCTTCTCCTCGTTCTGTGGCTGCGCAGGGATGATGGGCGCGGTCGGGGCCGGCGCCGTCGGCGCCTTGATAAACACGATCTTGTAGTGCTTCTGGGGAGGAGCCACGTAGATGGGCTTGCGCGGTGCCGGGATGTCGTTGTCTGGAGGAGGCACGTGTACGTACACGTGCTTATGCACTATCGGCTGCTGCTGTGGCGGCCCGTACTGAGGCGCCGGCGCACCATAGCTGGAGGAAGGAGCGCTGTAGGAGGACGGCGCATTATAGGACTGCGATGGAGCCCCGTACGAGGAAGGCGGCTCCGGGCGAGCCAGGGCGCACGCCACCACCGCCGCCAGCGCCAGAGATCTCAGCACCTGCACGGACAAACCACCCGTTAAACACCGACTGTACCAACTAACCGACGACATCCTGAAACACACTGTCCGGTCACTCGGATCAATCCCACAAGTAAGGTCACTAGGTCAGGTATTTTTTATTTAATTCGTACCGTTTTGTCACACATCCTGGCACACGGTTTGATGCAAGTATAGAAGAAGCAGTGTCCAGTGGGTAGGCGCCACCAGTGTTTATAAGAGATGCGCTCTATATCCGGGGAGGGGGAAGATACTTTCGATGGTTCGCGTACCTTTCGCAACTCCATGGCACTCGCGACCGCCGCCGTCGCCGCCGCCAGCCTCCTCTCCATCGCCCACTGATGCATGCATCAATGCTTTAGGGCAGAAAATCAACTTTCATACCTATACACTTGTAGATTACTCCAAAATTTGATCGACAAGTAAATTTAGCCAATTTTGGCTGGCTAGTATTATCCGCACAGCAAAAATACTTATTTTCACGGCAAAAAATGATCAGCAAAAATACATTTTATGTTTTAAGTATTTTGTTGTTCTTACATGTTCTACCTAATACGAAGGATAAAGGGGGCTTCGCTTCGCTCACCCCATTTACCCTCCACCTAAGTTACCGCAGTATTTTGCCCAGATATTTGCTGTGAAAATCAGTATATTTGCTGTGAAAATCAGTATATTTGCTGTGAAAATCAGTATATTTGCTGTGAAAATCAGTATATTTGCTGTGAAAATCAGTATATTCACTGTGCAAATCAATATGATTGATGTGCAGTTGAATATTTCCCATTTTAGCTCTGCCACCTCATATGGGAAAACGCGTATGTATGTATGCAACATGTAGGCGAGTTTGCAAATGTCACCGTAAGATTGTCAAAATCGTTAGTTTATAATATGAGTTTTGTTTTCTCGTTAGTTTACAAACTATCGATAAATTTTAAACTATACCGTACATCTTACGATATGACGCGTTAGTTTATAAACCGTTAAATTGTGAATTGGTTTAACCTTGGATTGAAAAGGAAATACCAGAGCAAACACTGCGCTAGCTTAGGTGAAGTCTAGAGGGGGCGGGCGCTGGGCACTATTCGTCTTCGTGTTAGGTTGACATGTAAGAACAAAAAGAAAAGTAAAAAACCCTGTCGGTCTGGTTTACAATTTGTCGATAGTTTACAAACTAACACGTAAGTATATAAACTAAACTAATAACTAACACGGTAATATAACTTAACTAACGTTTCTGGCAATCTTACGTGACATACATGAAGTGAAACACGACAAGTGCCATGTTAAGACAGCAAAGGGCTGTCGCAACTAAATTGCCTGGAAAATATCAGGGAACTTTAAAAACCCTATGAAACTACAAGGTAAGTAAGGTAAGTTTTATATAGCTGTATGTATGTGGCAACCTGCTGCTGATAGTACTTTCTTTATTTTTGGCGACATATTTTATATTCATTGAACTGAAAGTGTTGGTTAGATTACAAATTTGCTCGCCTCAATTCAAGTCTGCACTGGAGACATACAGACTTTAGTGACCTCTGAATTTTCAACCTTCTTGACCTAAGATAAAGAGCTAATACCTGTGACCACAATAAAGTCAATTGTAGATAAATCGGTCATTAAATTCAAGTTTTCAAACCGAACCAAGCGAGTTATTTACGTGAATAAACCATGTTTATCCCTAAAAATACGTCAAGGGCGAGTCGAACTTACACAAGAAGGGATCCGTACCATCGTACATACAAGGAAATCCGCAAAAGAAACAAGTCTCTTATGTGGTGGGACCCCCTTTTATTTCACCAATGGAAGTAGGTCAGTGTTCCCTGTACAATAGATTACATAAATCATTTACTCAAGCTTACTGGCAATTGTATATATTATCACATATGATAGTATCAGTGGTATAACTTACACATAATGTATATCACCCATTAATGTATCGGTGTATTAGAAGCTTTATGGGTTAGGCCAGGTTGGATTTGTTTGTTAAAATTCCCTTCCCTATGATGCAAGTACAAAGTACGCAATCTATTGCGTACTTTTTACTTGACCGTGCCCGTTTGTACCTACATAATTAATATTATGCTTTATCTTTATATTTTAAATACCTGTCACATCATTCATTTCACTAGACTGTAGGTACAGTTGAAGATTGTCGCGTTGTTTACCTTTTGATCTTATCTCTCCACGCAATAGAGACCAAAAGTGGATCAGCATGATCCTGTACGACTGTACACGTAAGAACACGGACTGTTCATATACGTAGATGTAGAAGTTAGAATTAACCGTGAAGCGTTGAATTAAATTCGATTAAAAAATATAGCTACCTTACCTACGTATGTACCTATATTACCTTGTAACTGCAAACCTGCGTATCGAAGCTCGATAGCTTAGTGCAATATGCAACAAGTTTCATACTTGCCGTTGTTTACTTGGATAGAAGAGTGAATAGTGCAAAATAAAAATACATAATAGCCTTTGTATAACCAAAAGAGTTTCTTGAGTGATGCTTTGCTAAATCTGTGATATCGACTTTGTAGATAGAAATATCAATGGTCTGAAACCTCAGCATTAATTTGCATTTGACTTGAGTGGTGGATTTCCGCGAGTAGATTAAAAAAATCAACTTACAGGCACACCATTAATATTGACCACCATCACATGGAAACAAAACACGCTTATCGAGCATGTTTTGTAAACATTTCGTTTAACGTCCTGTAAAATGAAATTTGAGCTAAATCGAGTCGCGATGGACTCTTGATTTCTCAGCGCCGAGGCTTGTGAGACCAAATGTGGCGTGTGGACTCGCTGAAAGATTCGTCCCAAGGGATCCTGAGTCACGCAAGAAGGTCCGATGTGTAGTTGTCCCGGCTCGGCAGCGTCTTAATTACCGCTGATTGGTGTGCATGGTCGGAACATATCACGGCAGAACGCCTCTAACTGTCCGCTCCGACAGAATAGAGCAATCAACGGTCATCGTGGGATACCATGAAAAAATAAACTCCTCAGTGAACAAACTGGAAACATCTTGCGCCAATTAAATACTGAAGGACAGGTCTGGCCTGTCTGCGACTATCACCGATGATCGGGAAAATGAATCGTGGTATCGGAACCAGTGACCGGCATGTAAGTTTTTAGTGTTTTTTTTTATTGTTGGCAGCCCCGTGTGACCTTTGCCTTTTGTAATACACACCTACTTTTTAGCATCATGACTAGTCAATGACAGATCTTCGTGAATCACGCACCGTCATTTTCTTTCTTGTATCTGAAAACAAAGCAGTACTTCTAATCATATTTTATTACAATACGGAGAACAAAGGTGATTAGAACAGAATTTAGTTAAATTCTGTTGGCGGTTGTCTGCTTTACCCACGCATCATAACGTGACACCATATTTGACCATAAAATACCGACCAGTCAGATCCCAATATACAAAAGTCATATTGTGATATATATGACTTTTAGATATTTCTAATCATTATTTGGGTATTGAAATATTATGTGAAGAAATATGCATGTGAATGTAAAGTGAGGTAATTCGAATTCATTTTGGACTGCATGCGATGTAATACCTACGGAAAAAAACATTCTGCAATGGTGTCTACTCGCTTACTTACTTTAGTATGTAACAGCAATATTGCAGACACATATTTTTTTCTAACGACTTTGGTATATTAGGCACATCACGGAATAACCTTTTGACTCATAATTTTGTGAGTGAGTGAATGTTATATGAAATTAAAACCGCATTATCCGAGTGTACTATATAGATAGTTACCGCTTACTTGTATATGTTACATATAAAGTGGATAATATCTTAACATATTATTAATTTCATTACATAAGTAGTTTAGTGACATTCTAGGTACTCGTTACCTACTCTAATTCTGGTAGCGCTAAATGATAATCTATATCTTCTCTAGGTAGGTACCCTTCTCAGCTTAGTTGAGTTTAGCTCTCTATTATTTAAACTGTTAACCCTTGGCTGGTAAATTCTTGCAGAAAATTAATTGGTTTTGTACTTTAATGTCAAGGCCATAAGGTTGAAAATATGGTAGCATGCATATGGCCACTGTCAGCTAGGGTTAACATAGAATTCGCAGTTCACATCCCCTTTAAATAACACGTCTTGCTGGGCCGCAGACAGTTGATGCCGAAACAATAAAGTCTACCGCAGGACAATTACCTCTTCTTCTTCTACAGCTTCATTCAAGACGACGAGTTACAGCCGGTAACATTCTATTCTAACTAAGCATACACGCGAGAATAGCGGCTTCTCAAAACTCTTACGTAGAGAAGATGTCTAAAACCTTTGCCGATGTGCATTAATATTTTCCTACATGTCCTCTATGCCAAACCAAAATACATATACACCTGAGTATATATAAGATTTTTCGATAATAATTAAACAAAAAGTAAATCTTAAGAGTAAAAACCGACTTGAGTTAAACCCTATTTGCTTAGCCATTTTAGCAATCGTATCCCAACCCATTAAATAGTTTTATAGAATTGAGCAGCTCCGGTGGGAATCGGTAGTCTTCATCATCAGTTCCACCCACTTCACCAAGTCATGCCACTTCCACTTCCCGAGAACTGCAGCTCTCAAATGCTACTATATACTATATATACTAGGTACAAAATACCAGAATCGGTATAGATTTGCATTTATTAATTTAAGAGCTCCTTCGATTTCCCCATAATACCAACATCAGGTAAATATAAATAAATAAAATAAATAAATATTTACACACAGGCACACACATTGCTACACACACACCACACTAGAATACCCTGTGTGGTGGGAACCAGAAACAGCGACGTGACACACATATAATCATCCAAGACCTGTTTTTTTTAACCCCAGGCGGGGATCGAACCCGGGGCCTCTCGCTTGGTAAGCAGAGCAACAACCGCTGCGCCACAGTGGTCCTGACTGACGTTGATAAATTATTGAGAAGCTCTCATGGCACGTCATATCCACTTCACCGTATGCATTAAGAGGAGAATACATTACATACGTAATAAAGCAACTATATCGAAACCCTGTGGGATACTTGTATTGACCAGTTCCGGTGGCCAGCTGTGGTCTTTATCATTTGTTCCAGTTAACAAAAAATATGCGGCATAAGAGTAAATGCACGAGTTACTTTAAAGTAAAGTTAAACTATAGGTCTGCCTATTATATTTGAAGAGTTCCCTCGATTTCTCCAGGATTCCACCTTCAGATCCTGACCTGGTAGTAATGGGACCAATCGAAAGGTAAACCCTCTCGACATCCGACAAAATAAAATTAAAATCAGTCCATCCGTCTTGGCGAAATCGCTGAACATACATAAAAAAACATCCCTGCTAATTGACAATCCCTCCCTCCTTTCTTGAAATCGGTTAAAAATAACTAAATCCGTATCTAAGCAGAACCTATTATTCGGGATAAAACCGTAGCTCAGAAGAGCTTGAGGAGCATCACATATACCCGCTGTTCATCGTTAAATTCTTAACGAAACGGTTGGTGATTGTTGGTCATGTACCTAGGTACATTCGCAAATTGTAGGGCAATAAAATTAGTCACAGGAATTTATACTTATTTACATAAATTAAAGTTTGTAAGTTCATCACCTTGTGTCAAATATAATTAAACAAGTCTTTATTGAGAATGTCAGAAAGATGTCAGCTTGTTTAATTGTTATCATGACCATGAGTGATTGATTGTAAGAGGAAAATGCAAGAAGGTAAAATTGCAATCTAACAGTTCTCTGTAGGATATAGAAGATGCTGGACGCAATACCATTAATGTTTCTTTACCTACTGACTTACTGACATGCCAGCCACTAGCATCACTTTAATTTTATTGGAATTAAATTCCTTTGTCTTGCGGTTTTCAAATGCCTCCTACCTACTCCTATCGCATAGAACGTCATAGAATGTTTCCGTAACAATCATTGAGCAAATTAATTAACAGTAAACCATATATCTCGCGATCTTTTAAATGTACCCATTGGCATATTTTACGACTAACAATGATATAGTGAAACAAACAAGTCTAATCAACGGTATAAGGCGGTTTAATTGTATGGAATGCGAGCCACATGCCTGTCTTCATGGGCTGCTCCGGCGTTCAGTCGAGTGGCTCGAGTGCGCCCAGTGTTTCCGGTATTATCCAGTTGTTTCCGGAATTATCCAGTTGGAGGAAGTTATCGCAAGCCTCTACCGGCTTGTTCTGCTTCACTCCGTGGCACCGTCATCCTTATCGCATGTCCAACGCAGCGCGTGTCACATTTCCATTGAGCAGCCAATACCAGCAATTTAGGAAGACGTCTACACAAACAAGTCACAATGGGATGCTGAGTCGAGAATCCGCTGAATTACGATTGAGAACGTTGTTATTGATCTACGAGCTCTCTTCTTACACGTCCTCAATGATTAGCAAGCTGCTAATATGACTAACAAGAAGCAAAGTGAATAATTGTCATTCATCATGATCACAGCTTTATTTGACCGATATCCCTATTTAAGAGTCAATTGGAAGATGCAAGAACAATTTGTTCATTCGATTTAAAATAATTGATGCGTTGTACTCGTATATCTATTAAATCGCAAGTCAATTATGCAATCTCGCTTTGCTAATGGGTTTTAGCGCGACCGATAGGCAGAATTTAAAAACAAACTCTAATTAATACATCTGCAGAAATATAATTGACGGTACTTCTTATGCAACGACATGAACGGAATGTAGCGATTTGTATGCGTAAATAAGACACGCATGTGAAAGGTCGTTCAGCGCCTTCGAGCGTGATGCCGATGGATGGCAGACTAGAAACCAGTGGTTAAACAGTCAACCCAAGAACATGGTCGTTACATCTTTGGTAACACCGGCACATTGTATCAATTCTCACGCTTGAGATTGGAAGAACTCACAGTGTAGTAAATTCTACGGTCCTTGAGCGACGTTGTTGCAATTGCAACATCAAATAGATGGTTAGCGGCCTGCTAAGCAGTTGAAACATCTTTGTTTTTCAGATATTGTCACTTGTCCTCGTGCTGTGTGTAAGCCAGCAAGTGATCAGCATAGTCGAAGCATCACCACACTTGATTGCTACACCTCCGAATAGGACAATACCAGACAATGAGGGTGAACCTGAAGAGCTATTTCACTGGGAAGACTATTGCGTGCTGGCAACGATGCTTATTGTCTCCTGTGCAATTGGAGTTTTCTATGGATACTTTGGAGAGAAGCAGACTACCAGTGATGACTTCCTCCTCGGCGGCTCGTCCATGGGCACGTTCCCGATGGCTTTAAGTCTCGCTGCGAGGTACCACCACATGTTTATACATTCATGAAATGAATATGGTAGAGTAGCTTCTTGGATTTGTAACGTGTAAATGTTATTCCCAGTTTCGTCACCGCAATAGAGTTGTTGGGAAACCCGGCGGAGATGTACGTCGCTGGAGCACAGTTTTGGATGATTTGTATCGCGTTTGTGCTGGTCGTACCGATCTCCAGTAATCTATACCTGCCTGTGTTCATGAGGCTGCGGTTGACCTCGTGCTATGAATATTTGGTAATCTATCTTTTTATTCCATTTTTATATTTTTTGAAGTAATGTCAAAATAATTTAATAATCACAAATTAGCGCTAAAAATAATTTATTTTGTTTCTCCTACCGATATAAGCATCGCATCTCCCTATACCCAGAATCTCATCTCTATCTGCTTATACCTTACGTCCTGATTACGGTACATCATGATTTATTTAAAGGTGGTCAGTTCTGAAGTGTTGTACGGTTTCAGGAAATTCGGTTCTGCAAGGCGGTGCGCGTGTACGCCAGCGGACTCTACATGCTACAGATGATCTTGTACACCGCTGTGGCGGTCTATGCGCCTGCGCTGGCTCTATCTGATGGTAGCTATCCGCACAACAATACATTGAAAGAATAATAAACCATAGCGATGCACTTTATCAGATGTTAAGGACGTTCACACAGAAAAGTGACTGTCTATAAATTCACGCATCTACCTACCTAACGCAATACAAAGTATTCATATCAATGCCTTTACAAAACTGAGGGTTCAATTACTACAATATTATAGTATTACAAAAATATTATAGTTATTGTAATAAAATCGAGGTCAATTTGGCTTTATTTTGAATGTATCCCATCCATTTAAATGAAAATGTGATGAAACAGATGCTGCTCTACGCAGTTTTGCTAGCAATTACTTGCGTTATATTATGTTAAACTTACACGATACTTAACTTCTGTTAAAGTGATTGTAAGAAGGTACTCATAGGCGAAGTGCACTTCTCTATAAAATACGGAATTTGTAATAACTGAGCATCATAACAAACAGATGCTAATGAGCAGACCATGGTTTACTTTAGTGCACTGAGTTGACATGAAACAATTTCATGTCAACAATTAGGCAATGTAGATACGAATAGAACAGTAAATAATTGTAGAGATTGTTGGGAAATAAAGGCCAGAAGGTAAGAGTCATTACACATTTCGGGCACCATACATATTCAATGTTAGAGGCACATCACATGTAGGTCATAAGCAGGACGATCGAGTTACATAACGTTGCCATTAGATTTACGTGACAAGCTTCCTAGATCTACCGAGTAACTCAGCATTATTCAGCTTCAATAATATATTCTATACCGACGTTAAGGTTACCCCATAAGCCATTCATCGGATCTATGCTTCGAGTTATGACGACTGCATCCAATGAATGCATCACACAGACTATAAAAGGTGAAAGTAATCTGCAATGGCTCAATAAAACACTGCGAATCACTATGCATCATGCCATGAAAGGCGACCCTGCTTGCGCAATGGGATAACATAGTAGCACCATCAAATTAATGCATTAAGTAATATGAAACTAGTTGGTATTGCGTAAAAAAGCGTATTATATTCTCATTCTATTGAATAGTTCAACTTTAATGTTCCAAAATTGTATTATTAAGTTCAGTTTTAAGTTTCAATGAAAAGTGGGATTTTTACAATGTCGAACGAAGATCATTAGGAAAAATCATATCGCTGCTTTTAGTTTCGTAGTTAGCGACTATCTAAAATATGAATATCGTTGTGATTATTTAACCTCAGAATGAAGGACTGGTTTACTCTACCTAAACAGGTGTCTTCAAGGGAAATACCTTGAGCCTTTATTTTGCACTGATCGAGCTGAGGTATGATAACAAGAAATGGATACGTATTTCTCTAATAATAAGTTGGTACCAACGTAAACACGATTATACAGTACTTACTTACTAAACTTTTGTCAGGTCTTGATTTTGGATTACCTATAGGTAGGTAAATTACATACTTTTTTATTAAGTCCACTTGCAACTAAATAACATCGTGCAACAAATCTTGGACCGTTCCAAGACTTGATGCATAATGCTATTAATAGAATTCTTCTTCTATCATTACGAAACTTGGTGTGTATATAAGTAGTACAGATGACAATACCGAAATATGGTACCACCGAGGTGGTCGGACGAAGGTGGGAGAGGAAACCCTGGCATATTTACTTGTAAACCCATCAAGTTTGGGCTTATTAGATTCGTCGTGCAAAGTCCTATTCATATTTCCTGGCGATGTTCTCATCATCATCATCTGATGATGGAGCTGGAAGGTGGTAGACGGAAGACTATTCTACTATAATACTAGGTATTGTTACTTGTAAACCCATCGAGTTGTGCACACTTGATTCGTCTTAACAAGACCTATTTCAAAACGTCGTTTTTTTGTTTTTAAACTACTATAAATAATAATTTTGACTTCGATTGTATAGGTAAGCGGATAATAGATAAGCTGAGGTGCTTCTGTGTTTCCACATAGTGCTCATTAAGTTTTATTATATAAAAAGGGGTTATTTTTAGGCAGAAGAAAATATATTCCCACCAAAACTTTTAACTTTATATCTTGGTGATAAAGTCCAAAACTAATAAAAAAAAATGTTTGCTTATGACCTGTAAGGGGTTAAATGCCGAATTAGTGAATGCAATTGTTACACACCTTCAAATATACACATAATCTTTTCTTTTTCAGTCACGGGAATTAACACATATTTAGCAGTTTCGCTAGTGTACGTGGTCTGCATTTTCTACGCATCACAGGTATTATAATATCCTTCTCATCACTAAGTGTGTACTTGTACACAAATATATTAAATGTCTCGCCCAGCTTAGACCAACATGCTACACGCTAGTCAAGTCATACAATTCTACCAAAAGACATGTATTTCAATATTTTTGGTTTAGGAAAAACTTTTCTACAAAAATACGTATAACTTCTAGGGTGGGATGAAGGCTGTGATAATGACAGATTCATTTCAATCCGCCGTGTTGCTGGGCTCCCTGGCGACGGTTCTGGCCCTGGGGGCTGCAAAAGTCGGAGGCCTGGAGCCCGTGTGGGCAAACGCCCGAAACACAGACAGACTTCACTTCTTTGAGTACGTATTCGATTGTTTCTTCTCGTATAACCTTCTTGTAATGATAATCATTTACTGAAATATCCGGTTAAATCAAAGGACCCTTTTCACGTTTATTATAAATTTAGAAAGAATGTAGATTATCTGGTGTTGCTTTACGAAGGTGTTGGTTAAATCTTAAGGGATCCGCTTAACGAGTGCCACTCAATACCCTTAATATTAATTACCTACTTAAAGTACTTAATTACAATTCATATTCAGAGTTTTTTTATATTATAAACATTTGCATACAGGTACATACGTTGCTTCTGGCCCCACACTAGGATACCCTGTGTATATAAACAGCGATATAAACATCCAAGAATGGAGTTTTTTTTTTACCCCCAGCTGGGGATCGAACCCGGGACCTCTCGCATGGTAGGCAGAGCCACAACCGCTGAGCAGCAGCGATCGTCAACCAATTTTACTAGGTTAGACACCCGTTACGTGAGAAAATCTTAATCCAGAACTAACAGTGTTCACAATAACCCATAAAGCTTTAAAATCAAGCACTGTGATTAAAGCGACCGGAAACCAAAAAGGTATCTGGAAACAATCCTGACTCGTAACCATCATATTAATTGTAATGGATTATGGTGACGAATTACTTTCTATGAAGTGAAAACATTGCTTGAGTGACGCAACCTGAATAACTCGTTGTAAAGTGATCGTAATTGTGATATAATAATAAGTACTTAATAGCTGTTAATATAATAATCTTAATTTACATATCTACCTATGTACGTACGTGTACTTATAAAAGTAAGTACATATTTATATGATTGTAGGATCATAAACGCATCTGCTCGTCTATCTATCGTAACTGACGATGCTGTTGACTGATGCCAAAGGGGACAACTACTACTTAATAATAGACCGGTAGGTCTAGCTTTTGAGGTTTCGAGAATATCAAAGTTGTTTGTTTTTATAATATAGTTTCCGGACCTGTTGCCCAACCTAATATATGAATATGTGTCATCCTAGGTACTTGCGTAGGTAGAAATTTAGGTATTTGTCTTTTCGATCAGTCTCGACGAAAAAAATATTAAAGATCGATCGATAAAAAGAAGATGATGATAACGAAGTATTAACTGATGTACATTGCATTTTGTGTCATCTCAGCCTATGGGAATCCTGATATTTAACCAGTACCTCAAACTTTGCCAAACTAGCTCTAAAAAAATGTTAAAATATATTGAATAGGTAACGATAAAATATTTTGTGTCAAATTCACCACTGCATTTACAGATATTATTTTTTTATCTTATAAAACCCTGAAAAAGCCACAAAAAAAGTACAAGTTATTAGAGTTTAAGTATTTATGATTATTAAGGTGTATCAAAACTCTAATCGCAATTTGTGTCATTTTTATCCAAGACATTTTTATTATTTTTTAAAACTGACTTCTTCGCGCGATGGGCGACCACGGGGAAGAGCGCGGGCGGGCCACACATACTAGGTGGCCGGCCGGTTACTTGAGATATTGAGGTATTGAGGTATCGTAGGTATTGAGATTGCGGACGCGCGCTTTGTAAAAAAGGTAGGTAGTAAGTACATACCTACATACGGGAGGGTGGCAGAGGCACGATTGCGGCCATGGCCGCAGCTATGGAGATTGAAGGTTGCTTCATGATGCTTTCCATCACCGTTGGAACGTCCGTATTATGTAGGTAAGTAATTATTTTTATTTCTATAGGTAGGTTTTGAGTTAGTCAGACTCCGTGGTCCCATTAGGGTTTCAGTAAGATTCCGTGGTCTAATTGGTTTCAGTACTGCCGCCGTCGTAAGCGCAAAAGACGCAATTGCAAAAAAAATATATCGAGAAAACAAGGTTTAAAGAGGTGATTTCTTTAACGCTTGGCTGTCTTTACACAGTTAGGAAAAGGTATTTTTTTATGTAAATACTTGAAAATGTACCATAACACACATGGTATAACATATACATTATAATATTATCTTTCAAAATAAGTGAAATATTTACTGATTTTCTTTTTAGCTTTAAATATAATACAATTAAAGACATAACGAAGTAGCAAGGGATTAAATGACCAATTACGTCCATTCTACTTCGAAAATATTTTTTTGCTTTATTCCTTAGAAAATCAGCAAATTTGTTCCTATAATCATAAAATGAAAAGAGGCAATTTCCTGAATGCTTCTTTTCTTCTTAGCAGTGCGGCAAATAACACAACTTATACAGGGTTAGATTTATGTAGGTACAGTCAACACCAGATATATGTGAGCACGCAAGCTACTCAAATAGATCTACACATTGATAGATGTTTCTGGTTTGGTTACCAGAAACATCTACTGAACACAGGATGCTGACATAATTTTGACTCTTTGGCTGTTAGATATTTCTGTTCGTATACAGAGGTATAGGATGTCATCAGTAGCTTGCGTGCTCACATAGGTAGGTATATCTGATGCTGAGTGTACATATTAATTTGTTCACTAGGTAACGGAGATAAGAGTCAATCAATACTCAATATGATAGGTATGTAATGGTATGTAACTGATTTACTAAATGCTTCGCTTAACCGGTTAAGATTCAGGGTCATCAATCATGCATCGCGATTTTAAACCTTATTGCTTAGTAATAGAGTTCAAATCTTATGAAAAAAAAATACATTTCCAAATGACCCCTTAACCGGTTAAAGATGAAAATGTACCAAAAGAACTTTTCTGCGTGGGCGCGCCTCCCGGCCGCCGCCACCGTTTGCCGCATTCGTCTGATTCGATCGCAGCCACTGTTCTTGTGTTTTATTTCTTCTAAATCGTGGCTGAAAATGTCACAAATTCACAATTATATATTATATTATATTATATTTTAAATGCATTTATACTCTTATAATTGTAACATATTTTGAAGAGTTTGTAACTGAGAACAACACAATATTTAAAAATCTTAAAATAGCGTGGTCTGATTTTGCACAAATTTAGTTAATGGGCTTATGTATGCGATCTGAGATATTTAATAGTTATTTCAAAAGTTGCATTTTTTCTTGCACTGTGTTTTTTGCAGTGACCGAAAATGACACAAACTGGCTTTGCACATTCCGCAGGCTATCCTAGATATGATTCTATAATAATTTTGAATTTTAAAATTATTTAGCAAGTTTTGAATTGAATAAAAAAAACAACCACAAATCATCGAATTGCTATGCAAGTAGCAGATGTAACATAAAACGCAATATTAGCATAATAGGTACGAATCTATCGACAGGCAAGAAATAAGCAACTTTAGAATTATTGAAACTTATGAGCCCAAAATCCCTCAGCCCGACGCGTCTATAAGCCTCCACCGCTGTCCGTCCGTCTCTCTGTCCGTCTGTCCGTCAGCGGGCTTTATGACATGAACCGTAAAGAAGAGAGTTTACATTTTCACAGAATGTCTATTTCTGTCGCCGCTACAGCGACAATTAATGAACTACAGGCAATTGGAATATAGAGGTGTCCTTAATACAAGAGACATACTTTTTTTGTGTTTTTTGGCAACCATTGTGTGTGAGTCCGACTCGAGCTCAACCGATTTTCAATAATCGGTTAAAATATCGCGCTACAGATCGTAGATACTCGTAAACGTATGTTTAGGAATCACCCCTTGTTTCCCGCACATTACCAACTTACATAACCAGCACTGGGAGAGGACAAATAATTCCTATTCCAAAACCGGGCTTTGTGAAAGGAATTTTTCTTTCCTTGTACAAAACCAACGTCATGGGCCGGTAATGTACGGGGAAAGAAAATTCCTACTACAATACCCGGTTTCGAAGTAGGAATTATTATTGCCTTGTACAGAACCAACCAGGGTTCGATAACAGATTTATAAAACAAACATACACCTTGCTGAATTTGGTAAATATAGCTTTACAGCGTTTCTAATCCTTAAAATGACCGTCACTATAAATAGTTATGTTTGTTTCCAGCATGAACCCCGACCCCACAGTCCGCCATTCCTTCTGGTCGGTGGTGGTTGGCGGCACGGTGTACTGGACCAGCATGTTCTGCGCCAACCAGGCCTCCGTGCAGAAGTACCTGTCAGTAGAACGCCTCTCCCAGGCCCGCACGGCCCTGTGGGTGTCATGTATAGGCCTGGTTGCGATCTACTCGGTGAACTTCATGACTGGTGCTGTGCTCGCCGCGTATTATTCTGACTGCGATCCGATTCAGGTAAAGGGTATTACGTTAAGGCCGGCACCCCGGCAGCGAATGTTAAATATGTTGATTCTTATATGTTGATTATATCTTTAAAAAAGGTATTATTAACTTATGGCTTATGTTTAAATGATTACCAAAAACGCACAAATTTTACTACCAATAAATTCGAAATGACTGCCAGAGTGGATAAATGTCCACCAAATTGTGTTTGGATAAATGATCACCAAAATTGTTTTTATGTTTTGTGTACTTAAGTTTATGTTTTAAGTATTTTTTTTTGTTCTTACATGTTCAACCTAACACGAAGGATAAAGGAGGCTTCGCTTCGCTCACCCCCTTTACCCTTCACCTAAGCTATCGAAGTATTTTGCCCTGATATTTTTTGCAACTTTTGGTGTACATTTTGGGTACGAAAAAAATATTTTGGTGATCATTATATTTGTTGCCTTAACTTATTATATATAACTATATTTGGTGTAAACATGAACTCGAGGACTTGTTAAGACTAAGCAAACTTGCCCAAACTTGATGGGGTTGCGTCGAATCGTTACATGGTTTCCATGGGCATCTTCTGGCACCATCATCAGACCCTGAATATCACCTACGACCAAATTACTTGTCAAGACGAACCAAACAAGCCCATACTTGATGTGTTTGCGTCGTTTTATAACAGAGTTCCCATGGCCACCTTCCTGCTCCATCATCAGATGAGCAATGCAATATCATGAAGATGTTGCATTGTCATCGAATTTACATATACATGCAAAATTTCAGCTCGATTGGAAACTGGGAAATGGGTCAGATTTTACTAGCAAGATTATATTACAGACGGACAGACACGGCCCGAGACAGGTGAAATTAATAAAAGCTCTTAGCCGATGTATCGAGGACTGACAGAACTACAACTTATACCTATATTTTTTTCATCACATCTATTTGAAAAGAGCTAGTTTATTCACCGGTAAACAGAGAGCGAACTAGCACTTTACTCCCTAGGAAGGCAAACTAACTTTTTAATGTGTGTTGCCAGTACAGAGGAAATAATCTCTTTCACTACATTCTAATTTGCCTCTTGTCACTAAAGAGATTGATCTTGAAACGCAGACCAAGTTAAAAAAAAGTTTTCACTTCTCATGCTCTAAAAGTTTGTCTTTAAGTTGTCCGTAGGCGATATAAAGTCACTTTTTATGCCCCAGTGCTTAAATATTTATTTATTTATTTATTTAATTAGGCACATCAACAGCACACATATATAAAATTAGACAATAGAAATATGGCGGTATTGTTCTTATGTGCCTATTATAGATGTGCACAGCATTCACCATTTAAGTACTAAAATTTAACATTTTATTTTGTAAATAGGTAATTTAACTTAGAATGTAAGTGTTACAATAATAAATAACAATTAATTAGAATTTGGAATTAATGTAGCTATATAATATTAATAATATTTAGGAATTATAAAGATCATTTTAGGTGCAAGTTAGTTTGCTCTTTCAGGATTTTATTCCTGAAGACAGGCAAGCGATCACGAAATATGTTTATGTCGGTTTCACTACAGGTGTTGTTATATTTGTCACACATTCTGGGTATCGGCGAGTGCTTGTAAATATTTGTCCTGTATAGAGGCGTATGGAAGGTGTTGGAGATACGTTTGCGTGGATAGTTATAGGGGACTGTCAGTCCAATCTGGCTCAGGATGTTGCTGACATCTAATTGATTATTACAGACCTTATGCAGAAATAGAAGGTCCTGTAGGTTTCGTCGGAAGTTCAAAGTGTCCATGCCGAAGTGGTCTAATCGTCGTTCGTAGGTTTCCCTGTGTGAGATTCCCGATTGGCTGTACGCTAGGTGTTTGGTAAATGCGTGCTGGATACGTTCTATTCTATCAGAGTGGACCGCGTACACGGGATTCCAGACAACGGAAGCGTACTCGAGGTGGCTTCGAACCAGAGCATTGTATAGGAGGATCTTGGTGGAGGTGAAACGGAAACCTTTGGTATTGCGCTTTATGAAGCCTAGCATTTTCGCGGCTTTTCGCACGGCGGTGCTGATGTGCGATGCAAATTTGAGGTTGGAATCCATCAGAACACCGAGGTCACGCATTTCTTTCACGGTTTGAAGTACGATGTCGTTGAGAGTGTACGAGGAAGCTATTGGCATTTTCTTGTTGGTGAAAGTGATGTGGTAGCATTTTGTTGCGTTGAGAACCATACCATTATCACGACACCAGATCGCTATCTCGTTTAGGTCCTTTTGCAACAATTCCACGTCAGCCTCCGACACAATGGTCTTGTACAGTTTTAGATCGTCCGCAAACAAGGAATATTTACAGTGTGCGATACGGGACGTCAAGTCATTGATGAAAATCAGAAAAAGTACGGGACCAAGATGAGAGCCCTGTGGGACTCCCGACTTCGCGTGGTATAGCTGCGACTCGTGTCCACTCACCGTCACTGTCTGAGGTCTCTGTGACAGATACGACCCAAACCAGTCCAGCAGTGACCCGTGAACACCAAGTGCTGCCAGCTTTCTTATGAGCAGCGAGTGGTTAACCTTGTCGAAAGCGCTGCTGAAGTCGGTATACACTGCGTCCACTTGGTGACCTTTGTCCATCTCATGGGATAAGTGATTGACATATGAGACCAGATTTGTTTCTACCGACCGTCCGCGCTTGAAGCCGTGCTGTTCAGGTGAGATAAACTTGTCGAAGTGATGTGTGAGAAGTGGGCAGATTAAGGATTCAAAGAGTTTTGAGAAGCACGATAGGATGGAAATGGGGCGGTAGTTTTTAATGTCACTTTCATCACCCTTTTTGTAGACAGGAACTATTCTACTTTTTTTCCATTCGTTGGGAAAGCAACCCTCCTTCAAGGAATGATTAAATATTACAGAGAGTGGGAAGCACAGGCCTGGTGCACAGAGTTTAACAAACACTGCGGGAATGTCATCGGGTCCTGCGCCTTTAAACACATCAAGGGTTCTGCATTTATTGAGTATGTCACGTTCGCTGATTTTGATTTTAGATAGGCCTATTTGGTTGTTTAAATGTAGGTCAGCGGTGTTCACTGGGTCGTGATCTGTATAGACTGACGAAAAGTGCCCAGCAAAGAGCTGTGCAATCTCGTTTCCACAGTTTGCCGATTCGTGGTCCTTATACATTGTCGCTGGTAGTGAGGAAAGGCCTTTTCGCTTGAACTTAATGAAACTTCAGAAGGCCTTGGGGTTATCCGGAATACTGGATTCTATATTGAACATGTACGTTTTCATGCAAGTGTCATACAGTTTATGACAGCGTTCTCGAGCGATCTCGAACTCTATTTTGTCACGGGGGTTCTTATATTTACGAAATTTCTGTCTTATTCGTTCTTTTTCAGCAATCAGTTTTATCAGCTGTTTGCTGAACCAGGGAGGATGTTTACCTGTTTTAAATTTCTGTTTTGGGACATATTTGTCAATGGCATTCTTCAAAGTACAGTAGAAGAGTGAGGTCATTTCATTGACGTTTCCACAATGACGGAATATGTCCTCCCACTTGGTGGACTTTAGATGCGACTTAAGCCCTTCGTAGTCGGCTTTGAAGAAGTTGTGTCGATGTCCAACGCTGGGTTTAAGGTGGGTAAGGCGTGATGAACTGATTTGAATCTCAAGGGGAGGGTGGTAGGAGTCTAGCTTGCTCAGGGTGTCAGAAGACCGGGCGACGGTCACATGGGGAACATTTGCCAGTACTAAATCGAGAATATTGTCATCCCTATTTCCGATGCAGTTAAACTGATACAGACTGTTCATTGTAATAAAGTCAATGAGTTGAAAGCCTAAGGTACTTTCGTACTTGGATGGGACCATGTGAACGTGGTTAACTGCTCTGTTCCAATCTATGAAACCTAGATTGAAGTCTCCCAGTATAGCGACTTCGTCGGCGTAGTTGAGTGTTCTATTGGCGTTGTCAAAGAATTCAGATAGGTATTCTAATTTTATTGGCGATGGTAGATATACAGCACATATAGCCAGCCTTTTTGTGCAGTCTCCAGTCCTAGTTTCTATAGTGACCCATAGGTCCTCAAATTTACTGTTTTTACTTTCCCAGTTGGTTACGCGAGTAGATTGATATTTCTTTGATACTGCTACGAGGACTCCACCCCCGTCGGCCTTGCTATCTTTAGTAGGCTTAAAACTACATAGACGATCCCTTCTATAGATGTTATATCTAGAGTCCATTAACTCAGAATTTGTGACATTATTATTTAACCAAGTTTCTGTAAGTACAATTATTTCATGATCGCTGCTGGATATGTTTTTGTAGAGATCATTGGTTTTGGTCCGTAAACCGCGGACATTTTGATAGTAAATACTAGCGAATTTAAAGCAAATAACACCATAACGATAGTACTATATAAAACACTTAGAGTCTAACACATCAAACGTAGGCTATCTTCGCTTCGTATGAGCAGAGCCTGGCAGTTGGTGTCCTTCCTTGCAAAAATTTTGCCGTTACGAACCCAGACGAACGTATATCCCACTTCCTTGGACTTCTTACGAGCGGCTGCGTGTAGGGATTTGTTTGCAGGCGTAAGGTGCTCTGAAACGAAGACTGGTTCTCGTTGTCCTCCGTAGCCAAGGTGTGTGGAGCTCAGCTTGTCCTTGGGGTTAGCCTTATTGAACTTTGCTACGGCGGCTAGAACAGAGTCGCGTTGACGGGGACTGCGCAATTTCACAACCACAGCTCTAGGTTTGTTGTTGTCTTTATTTATCTTGGCGACCCGGGTGGCGTATAAGATCTCGCTGTCATCCAGCGGGTTACCCACAATCTTTGTGAGTTGCTCTACCGTATTCGGTAGGTAGGTTCTCAGATTTGTGCTCGGGGATCCCATTAATCTCTATATTAGATTCTCGCATGAGTTGTTCCGTGATCGTGAGTCTTCCGGAGAGATCTTTAACTAGCGATTTGAGACTCTCATTTTCTATATTCATTGTTGAAATTGTTTTAGAGTTTTCTTCAAGTCTGACCTTCATGCTCTCAAATTGCTCGTTGAAAAGAGCCATTGAATCGGTGAGTCCGGCGATGAGGTTGTTGGTGCTCTTGAGTTCAGCCGACATAAATTCCTTTATAGTTGCTCGTAGAGCACCAGTCATCTCTTGTTTTATGATGTCACGCAGTCTATTCTCGGTTAGGTAATTCTTGCTGTCGCGAGGGCTGGCTGCAGTGTCAATGGTGGCGGCACATCGTTGCTTTCCAGTCCGGAAAGTAACGAAGGAGTCGTCGTTAGCCTTTACCGGTGTGTCGGAGTTATCAATCTTGGGCAGTTTCACCTTGCAGCTGGGACACATCCAGGCCGCGTGGGGACCCACACTAAGACCAACACATACGTAATGGTACACCAATGAGCAGTTGGGTACCGTGCAGGCAACTCTATCATCCTCTTCGGTATATTCACTGCAACCTAGCAACGCTCGGGAGTTAAACCTGAAGTCTATCGTTAAGTTCAAGATTCTATATCGCGCCCGTGACATAAAACAATGCTTTATTCCCTAGGTGTATAATCTGCTATTATAACAATGAAATAAATAAGAAGTACATAAATTCAAATCCGGTGTGAAATTTAAATAAAAATGTGTGATAAACAGATTTTGCGATAACTTCGAGTCTATCGTGCAGAAATAATCAAATTATCATACTTTTACATTAAACGTTAGCAAACGCAAGCTGATATAAACAACTCAATTAACCCTTATATTTACAACGACAATCTTGAACGACATCCGCAACAAAAAATATTGCAATTTGACTAATAATAGTACCTTTGTGGGATTTCATATAAGATAGGATCTATAACAAGGGAAAAGGTTATAAACCACAATGACCTACAACATACGTTGGAAAATGCTAGAATGGGTCAAAATTTACCATTGATACTATAAAACACCCTACCTAAAAAAAAACGTTTTCTTGGTGATGTAGTCCTGTTTTTTGCTAGTATATTTTATTATCTAAAAACAACAAAAATCCACCAAAAAAAACTATTAACTGTTTGTGCAAACAATACCAAAAATATATCCTCTTATCTAGCTATTTCAAAAGGTATATTAGTCAAATAAAATGTTTATTATTCTCGGAAAAACTGGGCTACAAAGTAGCGGACCCTAAGATGAGCGGTGCTTTAAACAAAGGGTTAATTAAGATGTTGATGATTGATGTAGTTAATGATATGCAAAGCTGTTGATCGAAAACATTTGTAGATACCGAGGGTCCTATTGGAAATATCTATGTGTTTTTTCCTCTACGTCGATGTCATAAGCACTTGGTCTACCTAAATCCTTATTTCGTCTTTGCACCGATCGAGCCGGCTTCTCTTACTCGTCGGTAAGCACCATCAAATACAGAAACATCTGACACTCGACGACCTGGATAACGTTGCATATATACTCTGTCCGTGCTGCTCGGGAATGCCCTCGACAAAAACCGTAACACATAAGAATGTCAGCTTATTCTTCAATAGAAAACACCGACATCGTGAACCTAAATCTCACTTTTTGCCCCCTCTCTACATTGGACCACTGTGGAAGAAGAAGGACGAGTATTGATAGTTATTGCATGGGATGACATGACCTATTCTATGCGTCACCACAACAATACAATGTTTTGTTCTCTATTACTTTTGACTACCCCTTGATTCTTGGAAAAAAATGACGATAAAACTATTGTTTGAGTGCCCATGAGAGATCGACTGCGGTTAGCCACAAATATACATCCAGACAAAGGTCAATTCATGGGGAAAATGACGACCCGAATGGCCGAGTCGGCAGTGACCCTGCCTACGAAGCCAAGGGTCCCGGGTTCGAGACCCGGTGGGGGCAAATATTTGTTTGATGAGAACGGATGTTTGTACCCTAGTTATGGTTGTTTATCTATCTATGTATAATATTTATCTATATAAGTAAGTGTATCGTTGTCTAGTACCCAAGATACAGGGAATCCTAGTTTGGGGCTAGATCAATGTGTGTCAATAGTGTCCAAGGTATTATTATAAATGCATGACCTAACAGCCGATATTAAAATAGGTTAATCATTTAAAATATTGCAAAACTAAACTAGTATACTTTAGTGACTTGTGCTGTGCGTACCGTACATACTTACCTCCCTGAGCTAACCTTTTCTTTCATCGTGAGTATCTCACTCGGCATATATTGTGGCCGTTTGAATCTTCTCCCCAACTGTGACCTGTCACACAGCCAGGTCACAGTTCCGGAGAAGATTCAAAAGTTATCGCATGTGGCTACATCTAGGCTAGTATATTTTAGTTACTTTCATAGTGACATGTCCTATGGTACCTATCTTGTTGTGGGGGAAAACAGCGGATTTGCAAACTAGTTTTATTTTACAGAAAAGAGCTTTTCGAGCGATTTATAATTAAAAACGCAATGTCTCCTTATGAGAGCTTTTTAAAGAATTTCATATACTAACTAGTCAATTTATTTTCGAAAATATAATATTTGTACGCAAGAACAACATTTTCCAAACTTAGCAATAGCTGTAATGTTTTCTTAAGAAATAATCACAGACTAGTTGCGCCCTGGTTTAGGTTCGCGAAGGTTAGCAATCCTTTCAAGGGTCACTGCATTCTCTACTACAATAAGATACCTCTGGAGATTTTGAAATTGTCATTTGAGCAATTTAAAAAGCACGTTAAATCGACTTTGTCGAAAAAGGGATATTACAATGTTCAAGATTACTTAAATGACGGGACTGTATGAGATTAATCTAGCTCAACCCAGACCGCGCTGTTAATAATTTTGTAATTATTTATTTCTGCTTATTAATGAAGGTAAATAATATTGCAATATATGTATAAGTTGTATAACTAATTTTTAAAAGAGATCTAAAAATCAATCTGAGGGTGTTTCTACGCCCTAATTCTCCCACAGTGGTCCAATGTAGAGAAGCGCCCATAAATGTCGTTTGCTAAGTATATGTAAATATCTATAGTAATAAAGAAATTTTACTTGACCTATAGTACAGTCATTTAGTATTTTTACCTGGAAAGTTTTCCGGGAGTTTTGAAATTTGGCAATTTTATAGATTTTGGTATGCTCTTGCCAAATTTCAACTTTGCCACCTCGTATGGCTGCCGCTCGCGCCGCCATATTGAAAAAATGGCGCCCAAAAGCAGTTTTTTGATAATAACTCCTTTCTGGCACATTTTACAGGAAAAACATATTTATACAAAATAAAAGTAGAGAAAATTTCCTACAACAGTAGAGTAACAAAGATACAAAGAAAAATAATTCATCCAACCAAATATGTGTGGACTTCAGTTCCTGTTTTCCTTAACTTCGTGAATCAGCAGTTTTCCGTCATTGAACACGGTGTTGTGGGAGTCCATCCAGGGCAAGTACAAAGCCGCTCTCGCTACACACATTTCCACATACATCTCCATATGACCTCGTGCTTGACCACGGTTCTGCAAGTCATACCGGTTACCCGTAGACCTCTCATATGCAGACGGAAAGTTGTATGACGAAGTTTCTGCGCTCCTCTGAAATCTCCACGGGAGGAGACCAGAATCTCTTGATTCTTGCGGCCTCAACCCATTTTCGATTTCGTACACCATCTGCATCAGGTCAATGCACCTTAAATATTCAGGCATGGTGTGGCCGAGATGGCCAACTGCTGTTCGCAAAACAGGGTACACTTGACGGTACCCGTTATAGCATACCAATGCGACTGGTTTTTCACACGATTCGAGGTACTTAACCAAGCGCCTGTAAACATCTTCGCTGAAGGACCAGTCGCGATAGTTGTAGACATCTTGTCCCGCCGCGTAATCCATTCGTTCGAATTCAAAAAGGACTGTATTATCGTCTGATACTTGCCCGCTAAGTAGTTGTTCTCTTCCGACGTATTTCACACAAGGCTTCATGTTAGTAAACTCTTCGTCTTCGTCCTCCTTGTTTAGGCCGACTACGCCAATGTTAATAAACAGAAAAGATTTCAGGTTTACTTGAGACATATTGTACAATATTGCTTAAAAGCGTTGATAATTTAAATTGGTTTAAATAACTGTTTGCACGAAGCGCTTCTCCTGCACTGTCATCACTGCTCTGTGAAGTGCTCCTCCTGATATGGCGATGCGCATGCAACATTGGCGGATACAGGGGGGGCATGGGGGCCATGGCCCCCTCGCAAAAACCCAGGAATTCTATACTTTCGACTCAACTTTTCGATTCAATACAGTTGCAATTTTTACACAGCTTAGGTACTCATCCATCTCGTCAGAGACCAAGGTCCAGAAACCTTTTATAGATTGTCCGTCCGAAAAGCTCTTTGCAAGACGAAGTTCAAATGACTAATAAATCGTCCTTCTGAAGAAGTATTTAACACCTTCGACATTCGCCTGCTTATGCCCGTAGTAATATTGGAAACTGTCGAAGATATGAAATAATATAACTGCAGTGAAAGGTTCCCTAATGAGAAGGATTTAGTGGCTCATTCAGGTCTACACAAATGCTTTGGGTAACCATCGAGTCAGACTAGAGCCAGAATATCATTCGTGGCAGCGAACAAAAAGATAGGATGAACACATACCAAGCACTGCTCTGGATGTCACATAAATTGTAGGAAATTTTCTCTACTTTTATTTTGTATAAATATGTTTTTCCTGTAAAATGCGCCAGAAAGGAGTTATTATCAAAAAACTGCTTTTGGGCGCCATTTTTTCAATATGGCGGCGCGAGCGGCAGCCATACGAGGTGGCAAAGTTGAAATTTGGCAAAAGCATACCAAAATCTATAAAATTGCCAAATTTCAAAACTCCCGGAAAACTTTCCAGGTAACCTCTATTTTTTCGACCAAATGACTGTACTACTAAGACATTGTGCAGAAATATTATATTTCATTACAAGTGCGGAAAGGCTGTCATTGCAAAGAGTTCCGACAATTGTCTACCCGAGCCGAGGCGCAGCCGAAGGCGAGGGTTGATAGTCAGAACAAGTTGCAATGACGGTTCCGCACGTGTACTGAACGACTATTTTTAATAGAGCTGCGATAAAATGAAGCAATTTAATAAAATAATAAAAACACAATAAACTCAACTAACTTAACATTTATTTCGTATAAAAGTTATAATTCACATATACATAAAAATTGGTACAGTTTTTTATACTAACTGGGGTAGTTTTAGGTTGCATATTTACTGTTTGAGACAAACTATTATTAATTTCGTATGATTGTTCATGTCTATTTGTCATTCAATGGCGTTTGCTAGTTGATGGAGTTGGATCTGATGAATTATCATTATCAACGAAGGTAGATGGACGAACGTTCTCTGCAACATGTGAAGGAGACGGACTGGACCTTAAATTAATGGATTGTGTGATTTTTTGCCCAGTTTCTAGTTTGTTGTTTAATGAATCACCAATATAGCTTTCTGCAACTTTGTCCGATTTCCAACCTCCTAGTCGCTTTAAGGACGTCAAATTGGCTCCTGAATCTGCCAATAATGTAGCAGAGGTCCTCCTGAAGCTGTGCCCAGTATAATACTCAGCATCCGGCAGACCAAGAAACGTAGCTATTTCTTTTGGCATATTACCAACTTTATTTATCCCGATTGCTTGAGCTGTACACTTCCCTTTTTGGTAATTTTGAAAAAAACGGTCGTTTTTTTCCTTTTTGGGACCGCTGATTCATATATTTTTGCACTATTCTAAGAAAGAAAATCTCCTTCAACAACAAAGCTTCTCGGTATCTTATTTTTTGTGTTCGGAATCTTGATTAGTAGCATTTCTCCATGGGTTTCAATATCTTTTAAAGTAATATTGGCTAACTCCTCTCTGCGGCAAGCTCCAACAACGCCAAAAATCAGAGCAACCTGCAAAAAAAGGGATTTATTAATATTTTTTTAAATAATGTATTGACTGTATTTTGTGATTTCGTAAACTGATTACTAAAGAAAAATATAAGTACTTATTAATAAATTACCTTTGTGACTAAATAACGATCATCGGGAGCTTCGTTCAAAAACCTTTCCACTTCATTCGATGTTAATATTTTCGACTTTTTACTTGTAAAACCGTCTGATTGTCGTTTTAAGAAAGCATTTAATTTTGGGTATTCACTTATATCCACGTTGTTCCTTATTTTCAGCATACTTTTTATCATCGAAAACGTCGACCATAACGTAGGTTTTAATTTTGCTGAGAGTTCGGAGAAGTATGCCAACATAACATTTTCTGAAAAACTATTTGCTTTTTTCTCTTCTCTCCACGCAATAAATTCGTCGTATGTAGATATGTAGCGACTTTTTGACTTTTCCGGTAAAATGTTCTCCGAAGCATATTTTGCAATTATACTGTTCCGGTGGTGTTAATTCAAAAAAACTAGGGTCGAAATTACTCATTTTGTGCAACAAACAACTAAACTCGCAAAGAAAATTTCTGAAAAATGGCGCCAACCGTAGAATAGAATATAAGCAGAGTATTTTTTTTCTTCACCCATTCTGGTAGGCAAAGGGAACTATGCCCATACAGCCAAGTCTTAGATTTTTTTTATTGATATGAAATGAAAATGAAATTTATTGAGATGAAATGGAATGAAACCTAATCTAACTCATTCAATCAAATCATTAAATCTGATATCGAAACAAATTAGTTGCTTCTTTTTAGAAATATACGTATTTGCATGAATCGTAAAAACTTCTATGATTTTTTTTAGTAAAAACTTCATGGTTGGTTTTTCTTTTTAATAGACATTATTTTGACGGTTGGGAAAGAGAACGCACGAGTTCGGGAAAGGAAAAAAAAGCACGAGTATGTAATAGCCCACATCCCGAACGCTATACGTCCCTGCAATACGCCACTTTTTGAGCAACTGTATTAAAAAGTACGTAACAAGACAATTTACTCTTTTTTTGCAAATGACATCTGTCACTTTGGGAATTTATAAAATTTGCTTCAGATTGAAGAACGCTTCGACTTCCTTCCCTCGACAAGACCTCGTAGATCCCACACCGACTCCATGGTCTCTACTCCACGTCAAAATACGCTTACGATCATGGGTTCAAATTGAGGGAAATAAATCTGTGGAACGCGCTCCCTGCGCCAAATCGCTCTTTATCTTCAAGATTCATCTAAAGGAGCATTATCTTTCTCTTTCGTAAACTTAGGGTTTATATATGTAGTTTTTTATTTATATTTATATATATATTTTTTATTTATGTATTTGATATGCTCTAAACAAAATAAAAAGTGTGGTAATGCATCTGGTGATGATGGAATATGTGTCGAGATGCTGCAAGCGGGGTCTCCGGAAATATAGGAGCCTCTTTCCATACTCTTCAAAAAGTTCTGTACGAAGGCAAAATCCGAGGGAGAATGCCATAGTCACGATCTTCCACAAAAAGGGCGATAAGAGTAAGTTAGGTAACTATCGTCTTACCAGCCTCCTCACTCAAGTCTATAAACTTTTTGCGAAAATCCTATGCAACTGACTTACCCGAACTCTGGATGACCGATAGAGCATGCAGGCTTCCGGATTGGATACTCAACCATGGACCACATTCACGCAGTCCAACAACTCATAGCGAGATGCCGGGAATATAAGCGGCCCATATGGTTTGCCTTTGTCGACTACGAAAAGGCATTCCACAGTGTCGAGCATTGGGCCGTGTTTCATTCTCTCCATCGGTGTAATGTTGACAAGCGATACGTGGATATCCTCCGGGAGCTTTACTGACATACAACTATCCAAGTACGGATGCATAGGATATCTGACTTCGTGACGATCCAACGAGGTGTGCGCCAAGGGGACACAATTTTTTACTGGTGTGCTCGAAGATCTGGTGAAGACAATCGACTGGGAGGACGAAGATATTAATATCTACGGCAGATGTTTATCACATGGGCGCTGGGTTAACGACATTATCCTTGTTGTGAGAACGTTGCGTATCTTCAGAATATGCTCGAAGACGTGTATGAAGCTTCACTTGGGGTCGGCCTGGGGATGAACGCGTCGAAAACCAAGATTATGACCAATCTTAAAGGTCCTCAACCTAACATAACGTAACGTAAACGTCTAGAGACAGTGGACGAATACATCTTCCTTGAACAGAGTTTATCCTTTGGCCGAAATTCTCAAGTGAAGGAAATCTCCAGGCGCATACAGCTGGGTTGGGCCGCCTTTGATAAATTGGAAGACGTCCTAAAGTCCAAAATCCCTGTTTAACCAATTTGCCCTGCCTTTACTCACATATGGCCCCAAGACATAAATAATAATAATAAATTATAAATTTTAGAGGACAATCTTTCACAAATCGAACTACGCCCATAGTAAACTCAATAAACTTGGTTTATTGATACTAGACGACGATATATTTAATAGAGATAAATACTTATGTTAATACATAGAAAACATCCAAGACATGACACAAAAGACACAAATATTCATGCTCATCACACACATATTTGCCCTTACCAGTATTCGAACCCACGACCGCCAGCTTCGTAGGCAGGGTCACTACCCGCTAGGCTAGACCGGTCGTCATGGCTGCTCACAAAGGAATTCATGCATAAAATCCGAGTAGCACAAAGAGCAATGGAGCGTTATATGCTCGGAATCTCCCTTCGCGATCACATACCCAACGTCGAGATACGACGACGCTCCAAGGTCGTAGATGTGGGTATGCGAATCGGAAGGTTAAAGTGGCGATGCGACGACCGTAGATGGACCAACCAAGGCGGTGACAGAACGGTGGCCAAGGGACGCGCGTATACCGAGAGGCAGATCAACCGCCCGATGGTCGGATGCCATCGCCAAAATGCCGGGCCGCAGTGGATCATGTTAGCCCAGGACTGCAATAAATGGCGTAATGAAGAGGAGACATTTACTCAACAGTGGGTGCAGGAGGCTGGATAGATAGATAGATTTTATATACGGTATTCATGTCTACTACCTATATGTAGAATATTTAGTAGTTTGGTAAAAACACTTATTTATATTATTTCTGCGCAAGGGCCTAGAGCTACCTGTCACTGCTATCAAATTTATCCTTTCCATCTTGGGTTTGCTGGAAGCCTGGAAGAAATATTTTGTTAGAGATAAGCTTGCCTTTGTAATTGTATTTTTATAAGCTTGTAATGTGGATTTTCATGTGCAACAAATATACCAAAATACATGTCATAGAACATGTACTAAAAAGACACTTTTATACCATAAGCCTGCACCATCATCAGAAGAATGTAGTCTCTCTGGAGATGATGTCCACATTAATACTAACATTTTTCAGGCTCTCTGGGCCTCTCTGTGATTGTCAAACCTTTCTAATGAAGATGCATGAAAAGGAATTCAATTTAGGTTTGAGGCACACCTAAGGCCAATCGTGATAGCTTGATTGATTAGCTTAGCTAAACCGCTATGGAATCTTTTTGGTTGAGTATTTACAAGTGGCTCTGTGAACTGGTTGACCTCGCAAGCGACACAAAAAGATTGCGTTTCTTTTTCATTAGTTTCACCCTCACACCCCCGACCCCTTAAAGTTTATCGGATAAACAATTGGAATTATTATAAAAATAAATATCCCGACTGCATTTTTTATTTTTGCATTTGGTTACGTACATGGAGTATGAAAGTAGCCGCACCAATAACTTTGTAACCCCATAGCTTTCTTTTCTAGAAACAGAATCGACAAAAAAAAACAGCATAATTATCGAACCTGCTCACAAATTTCAGGAGAATCGATAGAGGAACGTGACCGGCAGAGTAGAACAGCCGGAAATCCGAAAATCCAGATATACGAAAGCATTTTCGCCCAAGCTGAAACGTAGACGCGTCATCGCTTCGCTCGCTCGGTCAATAAAAAACCAATAACGCGACTGGATTTTCTTTTAAAACCACATACAAACTTATGAATGCACCTGGTTACGTACAGGGGTTATAAAAGTAGCCGCACCAATAACTATGTAACCCCAAATCTCCGCCATTTTAAAAAAATCCAAAAAAAATCGACGAAAAACATTTAATTATCGAACCTGCTTACAAAAAGACACGAACATCTATTGAGAAATGCGACCTATAGAGGAGAACAGCCAGAAATCCGGACAGACAAACAAACGAAGGCATTTTTGCCATAGCTGAACGGAGACGCTTTGCTCGCTCGGTCAATAAAGCTCTAAGTATAAAACAATGTGGGATGGTAAGGATTGCGCAATGAGTGCCAGCAACATTATTACTAAATCATCAGAGATCATGGTCAAGGGGCAAGGTTATCGTAGGATACGGACCTTGAACTGGAAATTAGTTTAGATCGGATAATCGTCCGGGAAAACCGTTACGAATCAGCACAGTGTTATGTTTATGGTTAATGTAAAATCAATTTTACCGATAACTTCAATCATTTCTATTCTTTTTCTTTTAATAAATTTATGCACGTGTACGAGTTTGCCAATTAACTTCTGCAAGGGTCGGTTCTAACATAAATGTAGGCGTAAAGGTGTAATTAAACACAGCCTCTGATAACCTGTAATACCTTTTTAGTTTGGTGCTGATGGAAACGGATATTACAGCATGGTCGATTACGGTCATACAATTTTATTGAACGACTGATTATTGCCCCTTACTTAAATTGCAAAAAATGGTACTTTTATAGTACTTTACTTCTAGGACCGAAAGATAGAAAACTATTTAATCTAATCAATGATCTCGAATCAACTTATTTGATCCATGTATTTTGTACAGAACGTAACTGGTAACCTGTCCTTCGTCGTCCTTTCCATATTTCGGGCGAATCACGCGTCTAATTAGTAGACTGAACTCTAGTAGATAGGTAATGTATCTCACCTCACCTTCCAGGCGGGGATGATCAACGCGTCCGACCGTCTGCTGCCCCTGTATGTGGTCCGTGAGCTCGGCTCCGCGCGAGGGGTACCCGGATTCTTTGTCGCTGGGATTTTCGCCGCCAGCCTGGGGTAAGTACAGAAACTCTCATTATCATAGGCATTTATATATATTCACATACGTCGCATGAAACAAAATGACAATCATTCCGGTGCTCTATTATATCTATCTGCTGCTGAGTGAGTGTTTCATTATTGTTTTCAAAACATAAGTCCAGACTTTTATCTGTTTCTGTAAAAAGTCTCAGAAGCCAGAGACCACATTTCCGACTAGAAAACACATCCCGCATGTACGTTACAAAAAGGCTTTACGGTACACAAACACTTTACTATGTGATAACGAAAATCACTTGTCCACTCCCAACCATAGGCCTAACACATACTGGTCTGGATCTCAGGCCCAAAAGCTCCGGTTAGAGGACCAGATGAAATTAAACCAATTTTAACTACAAAAGACCGGTTGGTATACCGGTTCCATTTGAGCTAAATTGTCTTGAATCAAGTGCAACATACGATTTTGCGAACACCTAGAATCCGACCGCGAACCAGTAGAAACTGGAAACTATCTGGAAACCACATTGGCATAATGTCAGCGGCAACCAGGTATTATTAATTCACTACACTAAATGATACCTAGACCCCAATTTACCTAACTATCCATATTTAATTACATTCAAATCGTATACCGATTTTACGTCAAGCATGTTCACATTGCCTCTGACAGTGTGAGCGATTTAAGTAAAAACATTTGAATATTGAATACTTCACTTCACATACCTATACCCAAATGCGTTTTCTCTTGTTCACAGAACCGTCGCTTCCGCGTTGAACTCTTTAGCCGCTATAGCTTGCACGGACTTCGCGACAGGACTATTAGGCATAACATTACCAGAAGACAAAGGAGCTGTAGTGAGTTAAACATAAACAAAACACACATTATACATATTACGTGTAAAGAAATGGTGGAATAACTGCCTACTTAACTCTCCCTCGCGTTTTATATAACAGTTCATTTGACAGTAAAATCCGGTAATTAATCATTCCTACACTATTCCTATCTGAGTTATCTTTATATTTTCCTAAATTAGATTCAACCTTTGATTCTTGTAAGCCTGTGAAATTTGCATGGGAATCCGTGAAAAATCTAGTTGGTCTGTTCAGTTGAGTAAAGAAAGAGTTGTTGCTTACGTAGTATTGCATACGAGTAGGTCCATCATGCATTCCGTTAATAGCTCATCCATAAGCATTATTGTCATGAGTCATGTCACTTTTTTATTTCCCAGTGTACAATTTCCGACTGTTGCGCAATACACGTCTGACATAAATGTTCTTATACTGAGTTTTCCCTTAAAGCCTATATAAAGTATATACCCGTAGACCTCACGCAGGACTTATGATGACTTAAAAATCCCACTTGCCGCTACAGAGACAAAGCTACTGTATCACTCCTTTCTCTTTAAGGCGGGATTTGAACTATGGGAAATGAAATTAGAAATAAAATATTCGGTCCAGAACCCTAATTAAAAGACACAAATGTCACTAAAGTTATAGGGTTAGTCAACATTTTCATGTTTGACTTTGATGATGTGAGTTACCTGTACATTAACAGATAGCCCGATGGGTGTGCCTCGGCTTCGGGGCTCTGTCGTTCGCGCTGGTTTTCCTGGTGGAGCGATTGGGGCCGGTGTTGCAGCTCGCTCTCTCCTTCAACGGGATGGCGGGCGGCGTGTCATTGGGACTCTTCACTCTTGGCATGCTGTTCCCCTGGGCTAATACTAAGGTGAGCGTTGAATATGTTTGCGCGTAACTGAGCATTGACCGAATGACAGAGCTGCTGATCAAATAAAGTGCAGCTTAAAAGTCATACTGGCGCTGATATTTCCCGAGCGAGAGACGGTGGCTCTGAGTGTCCGTCTACCTTTGAGTTGCCAGTTGTGCATCTGGGTCTACGAGGAGTGTCGAATTCGTGGCTAAAACGTGGCCACAGCTGGACTTCTGCCATTCCGTAAGGGAAAAATCGAAGGTACCTACGGTCTTCACAAAATAATAGACCCGGTGACAGAGTCCGTGTCACTGACGTAATAAGGTTGAATTTAGTTTGGTACACCGGGACTTTTATTTTGTGAAGACTGTAATGATATTCATTCAATATACTTTATTGCACAAAACAGTTAATACAAAACAATGATAAGCGAAAGAAATTACAAAGGCGAGCTTATCTCTAACAAGAGATTTCTTCCAGCAAACCTAGAATGTAGATGAAAAAACAAAAGATAGGACTATGTGCACAACAATAAATATTTTAATAAAAATAATAAACTATACTTACCAATATTTACATAATACTTAAAATAATGCTATATATATAAATGTTTAACATATACCTATACATAAATAAATACTAATACTTATCATGAAAGAGAGAGGTAGTGTTCTTTCAAACGACTTTTAAAAATGTCTCTGATGGCACTGGGAAGTTTGTTCCAGAGACTGATATCTCGTAGTCTGAACCCATTCTCATAAGCGGCAGTGTCATGTTGCGAAGTTGTAAGTAGTGACCGAGCGAATGTCAGATCTCCGTCGTCTATCCGAAGACAGAAAAAAGAATCGATCCCGATGTTTGTATGTGTTATACACACATGTTATACATAGATTAGAATATCGAAATGTTCAAAAAAGTCACAAGCGCAGAAATTCTCACCGAAAGTACCACAAAATCGCACAGAAGGTCCTCAATGCCTTTTCCATTCAAACCGGCATATAGAGAAATATCCAGACACACTCCGCTAAGTCTAACAAGAGGCTTACACAAGCAATACTCCCATGATGTATGTCAAGAGCTGGAGAAATCATTCACGGAACTCACAAAAGAAGTATTCCCGAGAACTGAAACACAACAGGACAATCTGGACAATGTAGAGCAGCAAAGCCCGCCACCGCCGGCAGCACAAACACCACTACCACCGACTACATTGCAGGCTAAAAATAGAATTATTATTATTGCTGATCAACAAGGAAGAAATTTCCGTGACATCCTACAAAAATTAATTGGAGAAGAATACACAGTAATATGCTACAGTAAGCCAGGTGCATCGTTGGGAGAAGTTGTTAGATCAGGAACACAGGAGATCTCAACACTAACGCAAAAAGACTATGTAGTACTGCTTGGAGGAACCAACGATGTACACCCATACAAATTTCAGTTTGATCTACAATGCTGGATTAGCACGGTGACAAAAACGAATGTCATAGTCTGTAATATCCCCTACAACAAGTACCTTAACAGACAGAAGCTTAACTACGAGATGAGGTTTATATGCAGCCAACACACAAACCTAACATTCGTTGATGTAAACTGCAACAAACGCAGACCAACTCCAATAATGTATAATATGCAACTGTGTAGACTAATTTTAAGAGAAATACTACCACCAGTTTGTGAAATTAAGTTCTCACATAACATAGTCAACAAGACACATAGCCATCAAATTGACCAATCTACCCAGACTGAAAGAAACAACGAAGAAACAAACATTTACAAACATCAGACTAGTAGTAGAGAGTTTTTTCGATTATAATAAGATTAATATAATCCATCAAAATATAAATGGCCTAATAACGAAGTCTGATGAGCTAATGGTACATTTAAATGATCTTGCGAGTAAAAATACAGATATAGATGTAGTATGTGTTACCGAACATAATATGACAAAAAGTGACCAGAATCAATTGACAATACCTAACTATACATTAGCTTCATGTTTCAGTAGAAAAAACCGTCGCGGCGGGTCGTGCATACTAATAAAAAATACCCATACATTTAGAGAAATTAAATCTATAAATAAACACAATGTTTCTAATGTCTTCGAATGTAGTGCTATTGAACTAACTGAACATAAAATTATTATAGTATGCATCTATAGAGTCCCGTTGTATGACAATAAGTCATTCGAAACCTTTTTCTGCACCTTTAACGATATCTTACATGATTTCGTGTACGAATCTAACAAAAAGATTATTATTTGTGGTGACTTCAACATTGATTTGCTTACAATAAATAAAAACAGCACACGTTTCAAAAAGTTAATTATGAGCTACAATCTAAAAACTGAAATCAATCAGCCTACTAGATTTGCAAGTAAAACGTGCCTAGACAATATAATTCACAATATTCATAGATGCAAGAGTGAGGTATTAGAGTTCGCCCTATCAGATCACTCCGCTCAACTATTGGAATGCCCTGTAAAGAAAAGCTATTCTCTCAAAACATGGCATGTCCTGAAACGTGACTATAGTGACGAGAATATGTTAAAATTTGCGAAACATCTAAATTCCATATCTTTTCACCAAGTATATCAATCTGACGATCCAAACTATGCTTTTATGATATGTTCGTCTTACTTTACAAGCTATGTTTTCCAGTGATAAAAGTCAAATTTTCCTTATTGCGCAAACAAAAGTGGATATCTAAAGGAATTCGGCTATGTTGCAAACGGAAAAGAGAACTGCTATGGAAATTTAGACGACACCGCACTGAGGAAAATAGAGAAGCATTTAAAAAATATGCAAAAAAGATAAAAAATATTATGAAACTGACACAAAAATGTCAAAACAACTATAGAATCCTAAATGCTGACAACAAATGTAAAGAAACTTGGAATATTATTAAAAAATCTCAAATAAACGTGCCAAAAGAATATATTAAGAGAATCAATCACAACGGTGACAATGTTACAAACCCCATGGACATAGCTGAATTATTTAATAACTTTTTTATTGACATAACGAATAAGGATAATTCAATTGATAAGAGGACTAATAATAATATTAATGAATCAAATCTGACATCTAATAATAACATGACTGTTCCTAATTTGACACCTAATAATAATAATGAACCTAATCTGACATCTCCTAATAACAATAATACCTCTTTATCAATCAATAAATGTAATTCCAAATAATTAAATCATTAAAAAACACTAACAGTGCCGGCTATGATGAAATAACAACTAAGGTGTTAAAATACGTGGTTCTAATAATCTGTCCCATCCTGAGTCATATAATTAATAAATGCATGGAACACGGCATGTTTCCAAATGAACTTAAGACCTCAATAGTTAAACCTCTTTTTAAAAAGGAAGATAAACAGAATATGAATTTCTATCGGCCTATTGCATTGATACCCATTTTTGCCAAAATATTTGAAAAGGTGATGTACAGAAATATTTATGGATACTTTGAAAATCAAAATCTATTCGCACCAGAACAAAAAGGGTTCCGGAAAACCAAAACCATAAATATGGCTATTTATGATTTTCTTAGTAAAATTATTGCTAACGTAGACATAAGAAATCCTGTAGTAACGATATTCATGGACATGAGTAAGGCCTTTGACTTTGTAAGTCATGAAATCTTAATAAGTAAACTATTAAATTATGGAATAAGGGGTAACGCAATAGAACTAATAAAATCATACCTAAATAAAAGACAGCAAATGACACAGATAAATAGGATTTGCACTAAAACAAAACTGGAAAAAACATATATATCAAAAGCTAGAGAGATAGAGCGTGGAGTACCACAAGGTAGTGTTATGGGTCCATTGCTCTTCTTAACATACATCAACGACTTACCAAATATTATAAACCACCCTATGGTGTCATTATAACATGTGCAGATCCAAATGAATTTGAACACGAAATTAATAACACTTTACATAAAATAATTAATTGGCTCAATCAGAATAATCTAGTTGCTAACATTAACAAAACAAAATTAATGAGTTTTCAAAATAATAATAATACTAATAAAAAATTCAACATAAACTATTCAGGTGAAACTATTGAACAAACTAAAGCAACAAAATTTTTGGGAATTCATATTGACTATAATCTTAAGTGGAAAACACAGGTGGAAACAGTTTGCAAAAAACTATATACGTTTGCGTATGCCCTATACAAGTTATCAAAAACTGTAAAGGAAGAAGCGGTACTAACGGCATATAATGGTTATGTGGACTCAACACTAAGATTTGGCATCATCTTTTGGGGTAACGCAGTAGACAAAGGTTCTGTTTTAATTGCGCAAAAAATATGTGTCAGGGCCATATGTGGTCTTGGCCGGAGGGATAGCGCTAAGCAACAATTTAAGAGGCTCAATATACTTATAGTCCCATCCTTATATATGTATACTTGAGGTAGCAATGTTTATAAAGTCAAACACACATCTGTTCACTAATTGTCAAAGCAGACGACATCCCAACAAAATTTGTATGCCTCAACACCAAACAGCTTTATTTCAAAATAGTATTTTTGGGATGGCACCCAAAATCTTTAATAACTTGCCAGAGAGGATTCGTAACATAGATAATATATTTCAATTTAAAATAAAACTGCGAAAGCTATTGATTGATAAAATATACTACTCCATATCTGAATACTTATTAGATAAAAACCTGTGACATAAGGTGCTTGAGTTGATTCTGGGCACGCAATTTGATCAATGACGTTTATAATCTGACTTCGAAGACTTTGACATAAATGTTTGTGACAAAATTATGTACCTATCCATAAATGTGTAAAATATTTGTATGCCTCATGGCTAAACATAGAGAGACATAACATTATAATAACAACTAAATGTATACCTATGTTCCACAAATAAATGATTTGATTTGATTTGATATGTTCACAATATGTAGAGGTGTAGGGGTAAATTAAGCTGTGATTGTATTCATGATTCTGAACATAATTCTATGAAATTGATGTAATCTCCATGCAATATTATTCATAAGGTGTAATTAAATTAAAAGGGAAAATGAAGTTGTCCAGTCCAAAACACTTCAAATAACAGACGCACTTATATGTAAACAATGTTTAATGTTACTCCCAGTAGATTATACTCCAATCACATTGCATCGGACACATTACGCAAAAGTTCAAGTCACTTTAGAAACATATTGAAAGGGGCGTTAAATGTGTTCGATCGAACAACTATCTAACTAGCCAAGTTAACAGAACGTTTAACCGGTGACCCCTGCGTGACCCCGCTGCGTGAGATGAGATTAAGGTCGTATTTGATATAAATAAAATTAACAACCTAATTAACATTCCACTGCCAGTTCTACCTAAGTACTATACATTTTGCAATGTTTGTCGTTGGTCACTCAACGCACTAAAATTTTCAATTTAAAATAAGGATTTATTAGCAAATATAAACCTTCAGTTTTGATAATCAAAAACCATTGAAAATGTTGTTTTATATTTATAAATGTGACATAATGTCACGGCTGTTTCGAGCTGACACACTCCTATTCCTACCACTCTTTATGCTTCTGCCACCCCGTACGGGAAAAATCATGATGATAGGACACTATTTACACACATTGATCTAGCCCCAAACTAGGATTCCCTGTATCTTGGGTACTAGACAACGATACACATACGTATATAGATAAATATTATACTTAGATAGATAAACAACCATGACTAGGGTACAAACTCATCAAACAAATATTTGCCCCCACCGGGACTCGAACCCGGGACCCTTGGCTTCGTAGGCAGGGTCACCGACTCGGCCATTCGGGTCGTCCATAGGTGATAGTATGTGCACTTACCTAAAGCGTGAAGCTATTTGAATAAATAAATAAGCTCGCCTTAACGTACATAAGGAGAGCTTAATTTACTTATTTAACTACTTGATAGAGTATATTTTAAAGAAATTATGAATGATGAAATATCTATTTGTATCTATTTGTATTTGTTGATGTGTAGGTAATAAAGGACAACCTCTGTGGCGTTGCGGTTCGAGGCTCTGCCTCCCATGCAAGAGGTCCCGCGTTCGAATCCGGCTGGGGAGGAAGAAACAAAAAAAGAAATCCCCGTCTCGGATGTTTATGTGTGGCGTCGCTATTTCTAGTTCCCACGACACAGGATATCCTTATGTGGCGCAAAGGAAGCAACGTATGTGCCAATACATAAATGTTTATGCGTTTATTTGAGGGTTCTAAGATTTCATTAGGCTTCCAAAATTTGATGTTAAGGTTATTGCCTATGTTCGACTTGGCGCGGGACCTGCCCTGCGCCCAGATAGAAGAGTAGAAAGAATTATGTAACTTTGGCCGTATGTCACATTTCCAGGGCGCGGTGGCCGGCGGCGTAGTGGGTCTGGCGCTGGTGGTGCTGGCGGGCGGCGGCGCGCAGCTGGCGCAGGTGCCCCTGCCCCGGCTGCAGACCTCCGTGGAAGGATGCCCACCAGACTACCACGGCAATAGCACCGTCTTCTCACAGTATGTATCCGATAGGGCCTAAATGCAACTCTGTTAGTCAAGTTTAATGGCCAATCTAATCACCTGTCGCAAATATTGTCTGTGGTGGCGGCGGTCTGCGCAGAGTTGTGTTGTTGTGGGAGGCGCTTTTCGCCGAAATCGGTGCTTCTATTCATTTTCATGAACTTTTAATTCAATTCATGCGACTTTACCGACCGGTTAATACCCAGCGGAGCTTAGAATTTTATCTGCAGCTTATTTTTAGTGGATTGGGAATTCAAATAATAATAAGACGCTCTTCACTAATCTATAGAGGACTAACAGAGCAGCATAACTGAATACTTTTTATAACGATTAAATTAATAACAAGTACAAAAATTCAAATCCGGTGCGAAACTATGAAACAACTGTTGTGAAAAACAGATGTTGTGACAACTTCGGGAGACTTTTCTATCGAGCAAAAATAATCAAAATTCGTTTATAAAGGTTCGCGGAATCTCTGCTGTCACTCACGATCAACAAGCTAGTATATAGAAACAACTGCTTTAATACTCTATTTGCGTAACTTAAGATACATAAAAGGCTGTTTTTTTTTGTTGGAGGGGAAAAAAATGGGAATCCCAGGAGTCAGACCTCCCTGCTATGTCCGGGTCCCCACATATTGAGCGGGCATCAGCTCGTGTGGTATGCGGACTAAAAACCACCCCTTGTATATTACAGTCATCTATGTTTGATTTTACTGTGAGCCATGGGCGCAAATCAGTGTTGCTGCTAGTCCGTATGAGAAAAGGCGTAAATAAAATCGTAGTGATTGATTATATTCACTTTACACTCTACAATAAGTCTAGTTTTAATTAGCTGTTATCATGTTTCCAAGTGAAAACGAAGACCAAGCCGTATTCTGGCTGTTCCGTGTCTCCTACTTATGGTACACGGCCCTGGGGTGCTTCGCGACCCTCGTGACCGGCTTGCTGGTGTCCGTGGTGACCGGCATCCGGGACCCGGCCACCGTGCCGATCGACCTGATATCACCGCCCATAGTGGCGCTACTCAACTCTCTGCCTGACAATGTTAAGGTAACTACTGGTACTTGAAAGCTGAAAAGAACAAGGTTTTTTAAATATCTTATACGCGTAGTCGAACGTCCTAAGGTACTAACAGTTTTTTAAGGCGTGCTAGTAGGTCGTACAACGATAAGTTATTTAACGTTGACATTTTTAGCAAGACGTTGAATAGGTAGTTTTAAAAATAAATCCCTCCAGTATACCACTGGATGTACTTGATAGCGTATAGTAAATGTTACAAACACGACAATTTAGGAAAATGTAAGTCTAGTTTTAAGTTACTTATGTATGTATGTACTATGTATTTTATATAATCTAAGACTGTTTGTTACTGTTATAAATAAATATAAAATTAAAATAAAAACTTCGTTGAAAGGAAAATTATCTTTCACAAGCGGATTTATCACCACGTAATTCCACCTTGACCTTATAACAATCTAGGTTACAGGCTAAGTACCTCAACCTACTTAACTTCCGCTTTTATGAAGCTAAGTGTCCAAAGCATGTGTGTACAAGTGCCTACAAGTGGAACACGTACCACACCTACTCATGGAGATGTTAGAAGTAAATTAAATGAACACATATGCGATAGTCACATACACATAATACTTGTAGCCGCGGGCGAAATGACAAGTGCTTACGCAAGGTCGCAGTGATTGTCGGTCGCTGAAGCGGATGTGCTTCCGGGCGGTTTAGCACGTTGATACAGATGTGATATGTAGCTTTTTTTCACGGCCTGTTGCCAATTACTAATGTCTGATTATCTGACTGTAGAACTTTTAGAAAAAAGGCTTAACTGGCATTACCTATTCTGTTCTGTGTAGGGCAACAGCTACAGGCTAAATGTCTCTAAAAGCAGATATCTTGGTTTTGTGGATTTTCCATTCCACTTTGTTTTAGCCATACTATATAGGTCGTGACGTAGCTCTACCCAGCAGGCATGCACCACATCACGAGCTAACATTCTAACCCGTCTATGTCCAATAGAAAGCGCTGCGTGTCCCGCGGCGGATGGGCCACGAGCGGCGGCGCAGCTCCAGCGTGCGGCCTCCTTGCATAGCCGACGACAAGGACACGCGGCGTCGGCGGCGCCTGTCAGAAATGGCCGGCGGAGTCTTCTACAGCGACGCCCTCACACTGACGAGGGGTCACGACAACCTGGGCTTGGGCTTCGACTCAGAGAAGCCGCCGCCCGATGAGACCAACCAGCATACCAGCTTTTGATGAGCTTCGTGATAATCACCTTGCCCGTTTCTTTTAAGGGGGTTTCTGTTGTTGCTAACAGCTGCCAAAGATGAGGCTATAGTTGAATTGTTACTTTCATTGAACGAAGAAATATTTTAGGGCAAAACACAGCGGTAGCTTAAGTGAAAACTAATGGTGTTAGTTCGACATGTATAACACAAAAACACCACGTAGTTCAAGACACGTTTTCGTGAAATTCAACCCTTTCTGTACATTTCATGAAATAATTGACTCTATTTCATGAAATTATCAATCCATGGTTGGTCCACAAATTCTAAGATATAGCTACGACAGTTACATTGTTCGGTATACTTGCTGAATATGTTTGTAATTATATTTATTAGAAAATAAATGTAGTGTTTGATAAATTATAAAATATGCTTTCATAGCATATAAAGCCCTTTCAGCACTTTCGCATACAGTCAGCATATTGCAGCCTTTGCCGTTGCCGTCAACCATCGCTGCTGTAACTATATGAATTTGGTGCTACGAGTAATAAATGTTAAGGACATAAAATAAAATACCAAAGTGAATGTGACAAGAATTTCGAATTAAGTACGGTAAAGGAGGCCAATTGGAATTGAGATGCTAATTAAAACACAAAATGCAGAGAAGTTTTTGCATTTTGTATTAGTTCCAATTAGCCCCCTTTTACGTTGTAGGTTTTCCAACATTAGACTAATGAGTAGAGTAGCAAATTAGCAATAGATTTGATTTTTTAATGTGTGCCAGTATTTATTACTTGCAGGTATTTTGTTTCTTTCATATTTGCTGAAATTTCCACCTACCATTTGACAGCAAGGAATAATATATTATACTCAGAACTCTAGCCAATCAATTTGTTCCGATGACTCTAATCATAATAGTACAGTCGACATCATGATCATGAAATGACCTCAACACATGATTTATCAAAATGTAATTGGATACGAGAATGCCTGTGCCAGTGATTTACGATGGTATACGTCGCGCCACACGTTATGAGCGGTGGCCTTGAATGCGCAGTAGTTACTTTTCAATACCTGTACACCTGTACCCTTAATTCGTGGCGCGAGGTATACTATAGTGTATAGTGACGCGAGGTATACTTTTGCCGCTCGACACTTCTCGGTTTTAGTCGCTGAAAGTGATCAACGTGACCTGGAAACTTAAAATTTGGCACAAAGGTGTATCATGATTATGAAGAAAGGGAATAAGTGTATTTATAATAATCTAAACAGTTCTTACGAAAACTGTAAATATAGAAGTGGTGTCGACGCTACAATATTATATACCTATGTACGTTACGAATATTCGCTTATCGTACAGAAATTAGCTGAGACGGGTTACAAGGCTAACTTATCACTATATATACCGCCTACCTAACCCAACACATTCTCGTGTAGACCCGTACATAGATATTGGCAATCGTCTCTCATCTGCTTGATACAAACCCGTTCAGCAATTACCTTTCTTACGTAAAGCAATCCTAGGAATCTTGATAGACTCGTCATTCTATTTATATAGATACGATTATTTACATTAGAATGCACATACCTATATGCATACTATAAAATAAGAAATTATAGCAATAATAGTACTTACCTACCTAATTAATTTAATTTCTAACTTGCTTTGGTTTGTCTGTATTTGAGTAAGCATGAATTGAATAATATTTAAATGTTTAGACAATAATATATATTGGATATTTAAGATACATAAATCAGATAGGCTTAACAGTAATTAAGGTTAACTTAAAACCCAAAAAGTAGCTTTAAAATTAAAAGATGCAGATTTTATCGGCTTCATTTCATTTATTTTACACTTAATCATAGTCATTTGATTATATCCTTTAGTATGATTTCGTGAAGGCAGATAAAGTTTACGAACATTGGTTCAAAATCAGTGGTATGTGTGTATCCAATCATGTCATCATCACAGCATATACCGCACACTAGGTACGACAGCTTGGGCTTGGAATAAGACCCCTGCTTGCTCAACCGATTGGCTAATGATTTAATAAGTTGTAATAAAGCTGCCTGTATCTACAGACACTCAACTACACATTATGTCTGGTTAGACTCTTAACGATCGTTCTTCAGCACTTGCGGGGATCATCTATCTTAATAATATGTAACATCGTGTGTGGCTGGTTTCTGTGATACACGAGGCTGATGAGATATGTGTGATGTAACTCTACAATCATTTTCGTATCGACTTGCGCTCTATCGGGGCGTCTTATTGTTTGATCTCCAACAAAGATATAAATTATCTAATTATCTTACTGACTTTGTAAGATTTTTTAACTAGCTTTTGAATTATCTACAATCATTTTCGTATCGACTTGCGCTCTATCGAGACTTCTTGATGTTTGGTCTCCAACAGAGATATTCTACTAATATTATATACGCGAAAGTTTGTGAGTATTTATGTAGGTATGGATATTTGTTACTCTTTTACGCAAAAACTGCTGAATGGGTTTTAATTAAATTTTACAATAATGTAGCTTATACATCAGGACAACACATAGGCAACATTTATAAAGAGATTGTGTGAGTTGTCCAAAATATACTGGTGTCAAGTAAGCAGGAAAAAAATCTGCCATATATAAGTACAATAAAAATTGTTACCTTTTTTCTAATGCACATTTGGTCGTAACAAATTGATCCTTATCAAAATAAATACCTTATCGCTTCTGGTATTTAAAGTAGATAAACTTTGTCTTTCACACTACAACATACGGACAAATATTTTATTATGTAGTTACGACGGTGTGATTTTGTTTTGAAGCGTCGAGCAGTGTCGTTACCATCCTTTACTGGAAGCCATTCAGGGCATTTTTGACCCCCCGTTAACTTCCTTGTGGATAAAGCTACAACAATCAACATACCTAGGTATATCTTCAAATTACATTAAATTTGAACCAGTACATTTAAAACTAAGGCAAGTCAAAGTTCCCTAATTCTGTCTCTGACTCACTCACCGATCATCAAAATTCTAAGGTACTTCTAGCAGACCTAAAAGTTTGAAATTTTTAACCTGGATTCGTGAAGTCATTACGGCGCTCTAAAGTTATTGCATTACAGCGAGGTGCAAACTTAGGTTGATCGGATAGTACTTGTAAAGTGTGTTATCTTACTGATTTTGAATTAATTTGAATTTATTTTAATTAATGTTGAAGATCAAGAAAATGCTGCAGTCCTAATCATATTTTAATATCATTTTAGGCTTAGCTATCAGTGGTAAAAGTCAACTATCTGCAGTAGATAGTTGTTTTGGTAGAAATAACACTGGTTCAAACATCACTGCTGTCAAATGTAAAATATTTTTCTGTCCGAGTCACAGATACACGAGATATAATTAAACGCGTTACCTTTCTTGTGCCCCAAAATCTCTTCTGGACGGAACACCCATCCACTTTAGCTGCCTTCCAGAACTCGTTATACACACAAAACTGGCATATCACTTGAACTAATAAATTGAAATAATGTAATATTCGGAGCTAAATTACGTGCTTTATTGCACACAAAGGCATATTGTGAAATGTGTCAACACTACCATTCTTATTTCATGATAACGCGTCGTGGGTGTGTCCAGCGTGGTGGTGGTGCTGCTGGTGGATTTCCTGCATGGTGGACACCGGCAGCGTAGCGCTCACGGTGATGGCGGGCATGCCGGGCAGCGACAGCGGAGTCAGCACCGGCAGCCCGCCGGCGCCCGCACCTGGCTGTTGCAGCGGAGACGTCGTAAAGCTGCTCATATCAAAAGTGGGAACTAGCGGTGCAGCCGCAGCCGCGTGCGGAACTTGTGGCGCAGTGTAGTTTGGCATCACCGGCATGTAAGGAGCCTGGCTCCTCGGTAAACCGGGCAAATTGGGTAACGGTGCAGGTGGAAGCACATTTGATGCAGGTGGAATGCTTCCCGTATTTGTTGTTGCTACGTCAGCAAAGCCTGAAAAAAAAAGACATTAGCATCCTAGGCATCAAAAAAATCTATGATAGGGAATACCAAAAAATACAAATAACCCATGCTCACTTGTTGAATATGCTGCTATATTAGGAACTACAGTTGTGTCTGGCTGCACGGGCAGACTCTGCTGCTGGTGAGTCTGTGGTGGAGCTCCGGGTGTGAAGCCTCCAGGATTCACCATTGGCACTCCAGTCAAGAATGGAAGAGGTGGTGGTGCTTGCTCTGATTGAGTATTGCAAGCCTGTGAAGTCATCAGTGGTGCACTTTCTTCATTTAATTTGACATGGCTTACACCCGCTATCAGATTCTGTGTCATATCAGTCGTCTGTAAATTATTATAATGGAATATAAAAATGGAAATGTGTGTTTGATGTGGTAGAGATATAGATTATCAAAGCAACATCTTCCTGTACCTAATAATCTATTGCGCAAGGTACAGTATGATTATTTTAACTTTACGGCTCGACACATAATTCTTTATTGTACACAAATATTTAAAAAGTTACTTATCTCTAAAAAGAGATTTGTTCCAGCAAATCAAGGCATTATGGGAATTGGTATCATAAAAGGGTAGGCAGTGCACAATAAATACTATAAATAAAATGCCTAGGAATAAATTAAATACCTATAAAATACAGATGGGAAGTACAAAATAATTACCGATATATACTACATAAACTTTACATATAATAATATAAATAAAAAAACTTTTACGAAAGAGAGAGGTAGTACTCTTTAATACCAGCAATTGCCAGCTGCCTGAAAAGTATTTTTTTCGCATATTGGTTATCTATGAATCAAAGCAGGAACCAAAGTAAGGTTTCATATTTTTAGGGTTCCGTACCCAACGGGTAAGAACGGAACCCTATTACTAAGACTTCGCTGTCCGTCCGTCCGTCCGTCTGTCACCAGGCTGTATCTCAAGAACCTAGCTAGCTAGAGTTAAAATTTTCACGGATGATGTATTTATGTTGCCGCTATAACAACAAATACTAAAAAACAGGATAAAAGAAATATTTAAGGGGGCTCCCATACAACAATTCTTTCAATACCACATACAAACTTATGGATGCACCTGGTTACGTACATGGAGTGTGAAAGTAACCGCACCAATAACTTTGTAAACAATATTTTGCTGTGTAAAATCCAAACTATTCACTCCACACCATCGCTTCCATTGAACGGTGGTACGGAACCCTTCGTGCGCGATTTAGACTCGCACTTGACCGGTTTTTATTTATTTTATTTTATTTTAGCCTAAATTATTGTTACCTTTGTGACTATTTTATAACTACAATTCAGGACTTTGTTCAAACTATGCCTATTACTATTGCCTGAGAATAAAAGATTGTTATTATTCTTATAATACGTTTCTTAAACGAGAAAAGATTGGGACAGTCTCTTATAGTGCAGGGAAGTGCGTTCCAGAGTCGGACCGCCCGCAGCCTGAAAGAGTGTTGACCCCAAGGTTTATCGCCTTAGCAGTGTATTCTATTGTAGTACCATTACGGGTTACAGGAACAATAGGTTTCTGTAATAAATAAAGAGAGTGCTTGGTTCCAATAATCATTGCTTGCGATTTTATCGAGTTAACCAACAGCCCGTGGGACGAGGCCCAGTCCTTCACATTCTCGAGGTCAGCATTCAACATCTCCACGGATGAAACTAAATCGCAGGGGGGAAAATGGCGACAGATTTGGAGATCATCTGTGTAGAGATGATACGAAGAAGAAAGGACGTCGGAGATGGAGTTGATAAAGACTGAAAACAGGAGAGGAGAAAGAATACCACCTTGAGGCACTCCTGCGGTTAGATCATGTCATTGAGTTTCCTCCTCAGACTTAATGCGCTGCTGACGTTCTCTCAGGCAAGAGTTGTACCAGGGAACCGCATGTGAAGACATATTCAAGGAACCCAGCACCGCAACAAGAATGTCAAAATCGACGCAGCTAAAAGCATTGCTGAAGTCAAGCAGGGCCAACACAGTGACTAACTTCTGGTCCATGGCCAGCTGGATGTCATCGCTGACTTTAAAAAATGCTGTGGTAGTACTGTGCCCTGGTCTGAACCCAGATTGGTACGGATTGAGTTAGTTATTTGAAGTAAGGTAGGAAGAGAGCTTAGAGTGGACTATATATTCAAGTACTTTAGAGAGGTTAGATAAAATAGAGCCAGGTAAAGGAGATCGCTAGACGTGTCCAGCTAAGATGGGCTGCTTTCGCAAAACTAAGGGATTTTCTGATCTCTAACATCCCTCAATGCCTGAAGACAAAGGTATTTAACCAATGTGTACTGCCCACTCTCACATACTGTGCCGAAACATGGACGCTCACGAAAGAGATTGTGCACAAAGTCACGGTAGCATAAAGAGCCATGGAGCGTGCCATGCTAGGCATCAGGTTGTCAGACCTTATCCGTACTTCGATAGATAAACAACCATAACTAGTGTAAGCGTAACTGATGATGAGGTAAAATAGAGATGGGCCGATAGTCTTTGAAGGGAGGAAGGAAGTTTTGGGTAGTGGGATGACGAGCGCTTTCTTCCACAGACCAGAAAAAGAGCTGACCGATAGAGAATGGTTAATAATGTGGGTAATAGGCGGCAGCAACTCTTCAAGGACACTGTGGATCATTCGATGGCTGATGTCGTCATCACCAGCAGCTTTGGAGGTTATAGCTAGCACTGCTTTTCTAACTGCGCCGATTCCAACGAGACTAAAGTTGAATGGTGAGGTACTGTTCATCGCAACAGGGGGAGAAGAGAAGAACTGGTTGAGACCGTTGAGATCGACATTACCTGAAGCAGATTCCTGGGACTTGCCAACACCAAGGGTTTTGAGAAACTTCCAGACCTGGGCTGGGGTGTACATCTCTAGCCGCTTGGCATCACGGCACTTACGGTTGCACAATTTTCGAAGGCGTTTATAACGGCCTTTGGCACGGTTTCGTTTTGCCATTAAAGCCTTGATTACGTTAGTCAACCAGGGGGCAGGAAAGTTTAACCCTGACTTTTTTATTGGTAAGTGCTTGTCAAACAGCCCCAGGACGGTGAAGTTGAACTTCAGGATTTTGTCATCAACGGTTTTACCAGTGACGACAGGGGTCCAATCGACAGATGAGGCATCTGCTTTAATCAAGTCGAGGTTCATATCCTTGAAGCTACGAATGTCAATAAATTTGGCTTTACTCTTAGGGGGCTTAATTTTGTATGAAATATAAACCAGCTCAAGATAGGAGAAAGGGGCATTAAGCTGGCCATGAGCAGCCACCTTTTCTGTGTTGGAGATGATCATGGGATCAAGAAGAGAGGGAGAACGTTGAGGTTGAAAGTGAGTGGCTTCCAGGGGAAGAATATGTAAGTCAAATGAGTTTACGATAGATTCTAGCCTGGCAGAACGGGCGTTATTTTTAATGAGATAGGTGTTAAAATCACCGAGGATGAGAGCTTCACTATAGAGAGGAGTCAAGTCACTGAGTAAAGTTTCAAAAGATTCAAAGTAATCAATGCGAAGTGAGGGGCTATAATACACACCCAGAAGAATTTTGTTGTGGTGCAAGCTGATCTCAAGAAAGAGATGTTCAGACGAACCAGAGTACAGGCTTGGCGAGAGGCTAATCACTTTGCAAGGAATGTCAGAACGTAAGTAGATAGCAACGCCGCCACCAGCTTTACCCGTCCTATCGTTACGATAGAGCCTGAAACCTGGCAGAGAATACATGGAGGAAGGAAAAAATTATTTGAGAAAGGATTCGGAGACAAGAACTCCATGTATACTATGGTCGCTGAAAGCTTCTAGATCAGCGTAGCTACTAGGGATGCTTTGAGCATTAATATGCATGAAGTTTAACTCCAACCGCATGAACACCGTTTCAGGCTGTTGAGACAAGGCCGCGTCCGCAAGGGAGTCAACACTTACCGCACTAAGAGAGACGTCATTCGAAGAGCATGAAAAATAACTACATATCTGTAAAATTATTCTAGTTATCCATATAAATAAATATTCTATTATAGCAATAATATATGAAATATTATATAAAAATAATAATATCCTAACCTAACAAGGTATAAAGATTTGACTAATATAATAAAAGCCTGAACCCAGCCACTCTGGGCTTGGGAAAGAAACACAATAAAATTATAACAACACATTAAACAAACAAGACATTATGAAAAATTACGGTCTGTACATAGGAAAAAAAAATATTGACAAACAAGATGACTAAAGAAGAGGTTGGAAATGAAAACTATAAATAATTAATACATTATAACCGTAACTTATTAAATTGGAATCTACCTGCCTGCAAGAAAACAAGAACACATGTATAAACCGCACAAGTCAAGAGAACACTATATAGCAGAGTTTGTCAGAGACTTGGTTAAGCCTACTTCACTGTGCTCCCGGTGGTGGCGGTAATCCTTTGCGTCTGATGCACTTGACACTTCTTGGCTTTTTGTTTTTTTTTTAAATCAATTAATTGTTTTCAGATTTCTCCCTTTATATAAGTACTCTTTATGATATACCTCTGTGCCAAATTAAAAGGTTTCAAGGACATCTTGATCACTTTCAGGAAGTAAATCCGACAAGTGTTGAGCGGTAAAGTTAAAGTAATTTTACTACCAATTCAACTTGGGGGCAACTTTCTGTAATTAATTAATATAATTCATCAATGATTTATGTTGAATAGCAAAATCTAACCCAGGGCTTACCATTGCAGGTGTAGGAATTTTTGATTGACTGTTAGATTCATTGGCATATCTAATAGGAATCCTGTGTAGGTATCCATAACCAATACCACAACCCAAGCTACCTTCCCCGCCCCAGGCATGGTTGGGTGTGATGATAACCTCACGACAGGAGTCATCATTTATATTGTAGACATACAGCTTCAAAGTTCTCCCTTCATGCGCTTCTATAAGTGTAATCAAATCTTCACTCTCATGCATGATGGAGTCAGCTCCAATTATGTAATCTGAGAATGGTTTCAGTCCAGCTATCTCAGCTGGAGATGTTGGATGTACCTCCTGGAAAATAAACACACACAATTTAATATGTACCCTTACATTTTGGCACTGACAATCCCATCATGGGGCCAAATTTTCTAAGATTAGAATCTTAGAAAATTTTGAAAATTATGATTGATAGGACAGTCAATATAGATCTATCTACATTGACTAACACCGACCTGGTTCTTTGAGGAGCCGTGAGCTAAATTGACTGAACCCGATCGCGAGCGGTTATGCGCAAGCCTACATTCATTGATATCTATGATGGTCGCCATTTCCCACTCGGAACGGGCATGATGGTCGTGACGACATTACGTGGGCGATGTAGCTTTGTTGACGTGACTCGGAACGTGATAAATGGTTGCTGTCGGTTGGACGGACATACACGCTCGCTAGTGCAGACGCAAGAGGTTTCTCCGTATAAAAATTTCGCATACTGGGTTCTTATTATGGTATTTTGATATTATAGACATTGAAAGTATGTGCAGTGGGCAATAGATCTTTGACCCCTCCTTCCCACAATGTGTAAAGCCCTTCAATGTAAAGTGTAGCAATTCTTAGAAGTAGCATTTGGCATATGTCAACAGTAGGGGATGTCCCTATATGGCAAATGCGACTTTTATGACTGGCTCCACTTCAGCATCGATGCTTTACTAAAAGATCTTGTAAGATGTATGCATAGATAGGTGTAAACATTAAATTAAATAACATAACATAACACGCATTTATTATTATGTATTTAATGTGAAAGTAATTTTGCATGAGTACTATATTGGTTAAAATTATGACAATCACTACTGATACATTTGCATAATGAAATACAACTCTTAGTTAGCCTAAACTGCTGGGCAAAAAGGCCTCACCGGTTCGAGCCCACACATCTCTAGCTATAGCTTCATCGAATCATCCTGGCAGGAATTGTCCCTCCATCTCCTTCTGAGGCATCCATTCAGTGGCTGATTTCGCCTATTTGTCCGGATGCATTTGACAGATATGTCCAGACCAGTTCAATGTGAGTCTGGCGGTTTTTACGCCACTGCAAATCTGGTATAGTCGACGTCCAGTTTTGGAGCGCAGTATAGTGTTCCTAACGCGATCTATACATTTAACACCTAGAATACTGCGCTACATCACTCGCTGGCATAACTTGAGTTTGGACTTCTGATGCTCGGTCGCTTGTGCGCAGTAAGTTAGGATGAGCAGGATGCACATGTCGACGAGTTTGTGCTTCAATATAGATCTATCTATATTGACTGTCCTATCAATCATAATTTAAACACAACTTACACTTTCATTGTTTAAACAAAAAATCTTCTAGTATTGGCAATCCAGTTTTGGGTCCAAAGAACCAGTCAACTCTTAGCATTTTTTTGGAAAACATGCATTTTAACAAAAGAGAATACATTTCCTATAAGAATATCTGTAAAAACAAATTGTACTTACAAGTACATGCCAGACATTTTCATTGGCCCCTTCAAATGAACAGAATCTAATACTGACACCAAGCAGGCCCTGTCCTCCCCAGTTCCCGCTCGGTACTATCGCCACCTCACGCACCGACTGAGTCTTACTGCTGTAAACAAGCACCTTGATACTCCTGTCGATATTCTGTTTCAACAAGTCCTTCAGTGTATCATTGTCCTGGTCTAATCTAGTGGTCTCTATGGCTACTATGAAGTCAAAGAAAGCCTCCAACCCGGCTCGTTGACCCGGAGAACCATCCTGTACCTGGAAACATAGCATTGACGTAGCAACTTTTAATGAGTTCTGCAAGAACCGATCAAGGCGGCTCGTTATAAGAGTTTGTACAAACCCGCAGGACATGGTAACCTTCTGAGCCACCACCGGGTACTTCAGAACTATGGGAAGAGCCCATTATTATAGTAATATCATAAATTAAATCCAACAAAAACTGGACTTTTCGGACTGAGTGACTGACATGACATCAACAGTTTTTGACGTTTCCATTACGTGGCGTTCACAGAATACAAAAAAACAATCAGCGCGTTCCGAATCGCACCATAATCGATTATAGCGTCTACGAGGTCTGGTGTTACTCTCTTTACTTTGCATAATTGCAAAGTAAAGAGAGTAACACCAAAGTCTGCCTGCCTTGCCTTGCCTAGCCTAGTAACTGACATGACAAGAGATCGTGTTTCGCGTGCGAGCTGCAATCAATATGCATATATCTCTCTGGTTCAAGACGACACGGACTCGGGAGCGGAAAGAGCTAAAATAGCGTAAACACCGACCTGGTTCTTTGAGGAGCCGTGAGCTAAATTGACTGAACCCGATCGCGAGCGGTTATGCGCAAGCCTACATTCATTGATATCTATGATGGTCGCCATTTCCCACTCGGAACGGGCATGATGGTCGTGACGACATTACGTGGGCGATGTAGCTTTGTTGACGTGACTCGGAACGTGATAAATGGTTGCTGTCGGTTGGACGGACATACACGCTCGCTAGTGCTACGCAAGAGGTTTCTCCGTATAAAAATTTCGCATACTGGGTTCTTATTATGGTATTTTGATATTATAGACATTGAAAGTATGTGCAGTGGGCAATAGATCTTTGACCCCTCCTTCCCACAATGTGTAAAGCCCTTCAATGTAAAGTGTAGCAATTCTTAGAAGTAGCATTTGGCATATGTCAACAGTAGGGGATGTCCCTATATGGCAAATGCGACTTTTATGACTGGCTCCACTTCAGCATCGATGCTTTACTAAAAGATCTTGTAAGATGTATGCATAGATAGGTGTAAACATTAAATTAAATAACATAACATAACACGCATTTATTATTATGTATTTAATGTGAAAGTAATTTTGCATGAGTACTATATTGGTTAAAATTATGACAATCACTACTGATACATTTGCATAATGAAATACAACTCTTAGTTAGCCTAAACTGCTGGGCAAAAAGGCCTCACCGGTTCGAGCCCACACATCTCTAGCTTCATCGAATCATCCTGGCAGGAATTGTCCCTCCATCTCCTTCTGAGGCATCCATTCAGTGGCTGATTTCGCCTATTTGTCCGGATGCATTTGACAGATATGTCCAGACCAGTTCAATTTGAGTCTGGCGGTTTTTACGCCACTGCAAATCTGGTATAGTCGACGTCCAGTTTTGGAGCGCAGTATAGTGTTCCTAACGCGATCTATACATTTAACACCTAGAATACTGCGCTACATCACTCGCTGGCATAACTTGAGTTTGGACTTCTGATGCTCGGTCGCTTGTGCGCAGTAAGTTAGGATGAGCAGGATGCACATGTCGACGAGTTTGTGCTTCAGGGACAGTGGTAGGCTGCCCTTCATCAGCTCCTTCATGGCGTTCACATGAAACAAACATGAAAACACCTATCATGACATTCGGTGCGTGGAACTTGAGAACGCTTCTTGATCGAGCTGTCAACGCCTGTCCTGAACGCAAAACCGCCATTGTAGCTCGAGAACTTCATCGCTATAACGTGGATGTGGCTGCTCTCAGCGAGACACATCTGGTGGATGAAGGAGAGCTTGTGGAAGATGGTGGTGGTTATACTTTCTTCTGGAAAGGTACCGCTGCGTCCGAACCTCGGCGATCAGGTGTAGGATTTGCCATCAAGAATAATTGGTAAAGCGGCTGGAGGAGTACCCTGTACACATCTCCGACCGCGTGACCACACTGCGCCTTCACCTGGACAAAGATAACTATCTTAATGTCATCAGTGTCTATGTTCCAACGACAGACAAATCTGATGACATCAAGGACAAGTTCTACGAAGAATTGACCCATTACCTAGACAGCATAAACACCAAAGAGCAGATTCTATTGCTGGGCGATTTCAATGCTAGAGTTGGACGAGACTATGAGGCTTGGCCTGGAGTTCTGGGTAGACATGGAGTCGGCAACATGAACAGCAATGGTCAGTTGCTACTCAGTCTCTGTACGGTTTGGCAATATCGAACACTATATTTAGACTCGCCGCCAAGTACAAGACAACATGGATGCACCCTAGATCCAAACACTAGCATTTGATCGATTATGCTATTATAAGGCAAAAAGATATCCGTCAAGTGCAAGTCACCCGTGTCATGCGTGGCGCGCATTGTTGGACGGAACACCGACTTATTTTCACAAAACTGCGACTTTGCCTCCATCACCCTCGTAGATCCACTACTAAAAAGCTTGCGTCTCTGAACGTGAAGATGCTGAAAGATCCCGAGGTGAGGGTGTAATATGCTAAAGCCTTGACCGAGAAGCCGTTGCCTAGAAGCGAGACAGGTGATGTTGATGTTGCCTGGGGGACTTTATCTTCTCACATTATGGACTCCGCTTTTGTTACTGTAGGTAGAAATGACCGGCGTAATGAAGATTGGTTTGATGAAAATGATGAGATTCTCAGGGCAGCACTCGTGCAAGAAACACCGAGACCTCCTGCGACAGCATGGTAGGTGAGGTGAAAGCGGTAGTCAAAGCCAGTGACCTAGAATTGCGCAAGCTGTCACGTCAAATAAAAGACAGTTGGTGGCAGGACAACGCTTGCCACATGCAGTGGCTCGCTGACCATAACCAGCTTGGGGAGTTTTACAGCGAGGTACGTAAGTTGATTGGTACATCCTATCAAGCTAAGGTGCCTTTAAGGTCTACAGACGGTATGCACCTCTTAACAAGCAAGCAGGATGTTTTAATGCGTTGGGCTGAACATTTCAATACCTTGCTAACCGTAGATCGTTCAGCGGATCTACAAAATATCAGCTTAATGCCTCAACTCCCGCTTGCCATCGAGCTGGACGAGCCCTTATCACGTGACGAAGTTATCACTGCCATCAGACAGCAGCAAAACAATTGGGCGGGTGGCATTGACCTTATACCGGGAGAGCTACTTAAATACGGCGGTGGTGAGTTGTATACGATGGTTTGGGAACTGTTTGTTCGCATGTGGGAGGAAGAGCGGGTCCCTAATGACTTCAAAGTGTCGCGCATTAGTGCTCTCTACAAGAATAAGGGTAACCGTTCCGACTGCAACTGTTACCGCGGAATTTCGCTTTTTTCTGCCCCTGGAAAGGCCCTTGCCAGAGTGCTTCTAAATCGCCTAAAGGATTTGTCCGAAAAAATTCTGCCTGAAACCCAGTTTGGCTTCCGACCTGATCGTGGCACCTGCGAAGCTATCTTTTCCGTTCGTCAACTACAAGAGAAAAGTAGAAAACAAGGTCGCCAGTTGTATCTATGCTTTGTTGACCTGGAAAAAGCATTTGACAGTGTGCCACGAGAAGCCCTCTGGTTAGTGCTAGAAAAGATTGGATGCACGGAAAAGTTTGCAAGACTTCTCAGACTCCTGCACGACGACATGCAATGCTGCGTCGCCGTACACTGTCCACAGTCAGACGTCTTCCCCGTTACCTGTGGAGTGAAGCAAGGGTGTGTCCTAGCACCCACACTGTTCGCCTTATACTTTGCAATGGTAGTCAAAGAGGTCTAACAGACAGTTTCCGAAGGAGTCCGCATCCGCTTACGCACAGACGGTGGTCTTTTTAATTTAGCTAGACTTAAGGCATGTACTAAAGTCTCGTATGCGTTGATAACAGAGATCATATATGCTGATGACCTATGCTTTCTAGCAAAAACCCCAGATGGCCTGCAAGAGCTTATGTCCGCGTTTCACCAATCTTGCTGTAAATTCGGCCTAAAGATTAGTGTCAAAAAGACAGAAGTCATGTCCCTGGACACCCATTGTCAAGAGACACTGTCGATAAAGATTGGTGAGGATATGCTCAAACAGGTGGACAAATTTCGTTATCTGGGGAACACTATTACATCCAAGTGTGACCTTGATGCCGAGATCAACAGCAGGATAGGTGCTGCAGCTGCGGCATTTGGAAAGCTGTGTTCCAAGGTCTTCTGCTCACATGACCTTAAGCTGGCTACCAAAATATCAGTATACATCGCAATTGTGCAGCCAAATCTCCTATACTCCTCTGAATCGTGGTGTTTGTATCGCCACCACATACGCACTCTGGATACTTTCCACCTTAAATGCCTTCGATCCATTATGAAAATCAAATGGTCTGACCGTGTGCGTAATACCGAAGTTCTGCGAAGAGCCAATGTTGGTGGCATTGAAGCCTACTTAATGCGTCGGCAGCTTCGATGGTGCGGTCACGTATCACGTATGAAAGAGGAGAGAGTGGCGAAGAGCATCTTTTTTTCTGAACTGGAGGAGGGCAAGCGAAAACATGGCGGGCAGCTTCTCCGATACAAAGAAGCGACACATGAGAACATGCAACATAGAGCCCTCTCAATGGGAAGGTTTGTGAAGAGGAAAGTACGCGAGTTCGAGGATTGCTGCGAAGATCGGCTACATAAGCCATGTTCGGGCGCACGCGTGCGAAACCGACTAGGAGTAGAAGTGGTCGCCATGACCGAAATCGGTCGGAATCAATCATCATCATGGCGTTCCAGTTCCAGGCGTTCGAAACACGTCTTTGGATTCCTTTGTCCTCCCCATCAATTACTACCTTACGTTTTGAGCCGTTGGTCATGAGTTGGGTTTTTGACCGATTCATCTGCAGTCCAACCTCAAGGCTTGCCCAGTTCTTGGAGCATTTTTTTGAGTTCTGACGAGGTCGCGCAAATTGAACAATATTTTCCGCAAAGCGAAGGTTATGCAGCCTATGCGCTATGCGCTATGAGACCGCCTAGTTTCTAAAAAAAAAACGAGGGTAATAGTGAATAGTTTAGAAGATAGAGGGTCTCCCTGTTTCACCCCTCTCTCTATTGTGAATGTTGGCCGGGGGATTGTAGTTCAATATTTTCCGCGCTATTGTTGTACATCGCCTGAATGATATTTATGCAAGTGGGATCGATATTTTAATTTCGGATTGCGGGAAAGATTGTGATACTGTCGAAAGCTTTTGAGTAATCTACGAATGCTAAGTAGAGAGGCTTGTTGAGCTCATTATACTTTTCTATTATCTGGTTGAGTGTATGCAGGTGGTCTGAAGCATAGAATCAGGCGCAAAAAGGTTCAGAGGGTTGATGGAAATCTAATTGTCCCGAAATACGGTTTTCTATTGTTTTGATAAATCATGTGAGATTAGACTAATAAACATAAACTCAAACATTTATATACAGGCACAAAAATTGCTTCTGGCCCCACACTCAGATACCCTGTATCGTGGGAACCAGAAACAGAGACATTATTCACATTTAAACATCAAAGACCTGGGTTTTTTATATTAGTAATAGGGCTATAGTTCCAAAAGTCCGACCTGTCGCCTTTTTGCGAAGAAGAATTTTAATCGAATGACAAATTCTTTGTGGGAGTTCTCCGTGACCGTGATTCTAGCAAGAAAGTACGATTTAGACGGATTCTGAGTATGCACATATTTATTGTGTTGTTAGATATCAATGTGACCGAAATTTCAGAATTTGTTTGTACACGGGGGCTGAAATATTTCACAAAAACACTTCCTGCTAGAATCACGTTTCGAAACGTGATCCTAGCAAGAAAGTGTATAATCTTAAGATTTCACTTATATGGGCATTTAGTGTGTCGTGTGTGGTAAATGTGACCGAAAAGCCAATTTTGTGTGTCCACGTGTTTCAGAGATATTCCATTTCCTGCTAGGATCACGTTTGACCAAATGCTGGTTTGAGAAAACTACTGAACACACAAATCTGGCAAGATTTGTGTGTTCAGTAGTTTGCTACATAATTATTTGTGGTAATTTGTTTGTAATTTGTGTGGACTTACTTTTTTCAATTATCACACCGTTTTGGAGTTTTTGGTAAATTTTTAAAATACCAAAATGGCTTTATATCTGCCAAAAAAAGCAACGCCAAGTCAAACGAGAGATACCTAACGATATATCTCACTCTATACTATCACTATACCGAATTGCAAAAGCCTACGATAAGCCGTTTTACCAAAATAACAACTTTTGTGAAGAATTTGGACGAAAATATTTGGACCCCAAAATAAGCAGGATGTACTTTGTTTACAGCAAAATTTTTACCACTAGCATTTAGTGTGTCGCAGTTATTGTGTAATTATTAACTTTTAAAACCAAAAAGTCACAGAAATACAGTTATTTATTGAAAATTGAAATCTCGACACTAATAGGACCAAATTAAAGTCATGGTCCAAAAGCGTCCGTGCAGTACTTGAGACATACCATCATCATTTTGCAGAGTTACGTTACTACGTAATGATGTAAAATGTACAATGATGTGAAAAAGTGCGAAGATTATTTTCAGTGTCTGACAGTGGGTAAATTAATCTTACTAAGTTAACCTAAGTAGCTAAGTGCAGCCTACCCAATAAAGAATATATTCTATTCTAAGGTATAGAATAGAATAGTGTTTAGCTTACCCGTTTGTTGGACACTGAAATAGCATTCTGCCCGTATTTCAACTTAACACTTTCACCACCACCTTTGTGTATCGAAATCCATTGAATCCATCGATCGAAACCTTATCCAGAAACCACGAAAGTTGTCGGAAGCACTATATAAGACCCGCCTAATTGTATGTTGTTTTCAACCTATACAACATAGCTTTTAAGTTCATAGACATAGGCTACTCAATTTTTTAAGTCTGAATTTCGTTTTTTTTTTTTGTTTTTCATAGGACAGATATTGAATAATCTAACAGTTGTGATTATAGAAAATTCTGCAGGGTGCATGGTTATTGAGAAAAAAATGTTGCAAAAAATAATGTATGGAGAAAATTACGATATTTTTTTCTAAAATTGGTCTTATTTTCAGCAGTTTGATAGTTTCATGTGAAAGTTAAGGGCATACGTTAAGAAATTTAAGTGTATACCTAAAAAAACAGTACTCTTGCAGTCACTTACAGCCTTGGGAGAAATCATGTGTCAAAGTATGCTAAATTTAAAAAGCGTTTTTTTCTTCGAAAATTAAACTTTTCTGTGTAACCTTTTTTTAAGACAAATATGTACTAAACAAACAGCATTTGTTAGAAATAAAAAGTCTGTGGGTGCGTACTTTTCGAAAAAAAAATGGAAAAAAGTAATGTTTGAAGAAAATTACGTTTTATTTCTTTTCTACAATTAAAACCTTGGCAGCAGTTTTGCATATATCATAAATAAAAAAAGAACTCGTGCAGCAACTTGCAGCCTTAGGAGAAATAAGAAACATGAAACAGTAAAAAAAACAAAATTTGCCAAACATGAAACAGAATATTTCGAAAAATTTGCTTTTCTGTGGAACTATTTGAGATCGTTCATACACCTTCTCATGTGAATGACTCAAGCACTTACATAACGACACTCTCGTACCTCCTGGACAAAGATTTATTTTAATCTTTCTTTGGCAACGTGACCGTATATTACCCTAGCATCGAACTCGAGGTTTTTGGAAAAAAATCGCCTGCATTATAAGATCAACAAAAAGGCTATCTACTAATTCAATATTACATAAATGAATAGCATATTAATTCAAATATAACACTATTCTTTGTATAAATTGTGTCAAAAAAAATCGCAAACAAAAGGTAGGTCAGGTAAAACCGCAGGAAAAGTGGGAATTGCAAAGTATTTTGTAACATTTAACAACAACAACAACATGTAACAGCACGGCAAAAACAAAAAAAAGCACGGAAAATAAACATAGCCTCAAAATAAATAAATATCAACATCTTCATCAAATGGCCTGGGTTGGGTCTAGAATCATTTGGCAAGATGAGAGGGGTAAATGTGGTTAAATCTGGTAGGAGCAAGGTAATGCAAATTTACCAATTTTTTAATAAAAATTGTTTCTAATCTCAAATCAGATAAAAAACGATAACTTCACTTCCTATGCAGTCTTGTGGCTAGACTCTACAGTGTTTTTCATTCCCGCAGCCCTCTAGTAGCCGGAGCTAAGGCGATTTCGAAATATTAATGCAAAATAGGTCACTTTTGTAGCGAAAATTATGTAAAGATAACCTGAAAAATTAGGTTAAAAAGTAATTGCCATCATACGACATTGATATGATATGCATCTAGGGATCATAAATTAGATCATAAATTAGGGATCATAATCTCTTTCCATAGGTACCTATAGTAATGATAATTGTTTTTTTTATTAATTTTTTATTTCAAGAGTTGTCTTGAGTAGGTAATTCAAGGTTAAGACGAAATAATTAAAAAATAAGTAGGAATATAATGGCTCCGTGGTGTAGGAGATGCCGTTTCGATTCCAATAAGATAATTAATTTATCTTAAGTACAATATACAATTTTCAATAAATAACTGTATTTCTACGACTTTTTGGTTTTGAAAGTTCATATTTACACAATAACTGCGACACCCTAAATGCTAGTGGTAAAAATTTTGCTGTAAACAAAGTACATCCTGCTTATTTTGGGGTCCAAATATTTTCGTCCAAATTCTTCACAAAAGTTGTTATTTTGGTAAAACGGCTTATCCTAGGCTTTCGCAATTCGGTATAGTGATAGTATAGAGTGAGATGTATCGCTAGGTATCTCTCGTTTGTTTGACTTGGCGTTGCTTTTTTAGGGAGATATAAAGCCATTTAGGTATTTTAAAGATTTACCAAATACTCCAAAACGGTGTGATAATTGAAAAAAGTAATTCCACACAAATTACAAACAAATTACCACAAATATTTATGTAGCTGGCAAGATTTGTGTGTTCAGTAGTTTTCTCAAACCAGCATTTGGTCTAACGTGATCCTAGCAGGAAATGGAATATCTCTGAAACCTGTGGACACACAAAATTGGCTTTTGGGTCACATTTACCACTCACGACACACTAAATGCCCATATAAGTGAAATCTTAAGATTATACACTTTCTTGCTAGGATCACGTTTCGAAACGTGATTCTAGCAGGAAGTGTTTTTGTGAAATATTTCAGCCCCCGTGTACAAACAAATTCTGAAATTTCGGTCACATTGATATCTAACGACACACTAAATATGTGCATACTCAGAATCTGTCTAAATCGTACTTTAATTGGAGGCTCTGTTCCGAGGACTATGTTTCAAATACCTATTGTCGTGTGACGACAAGAACCTACCAGAACCTAACAGAAAACAACCAGAATAAAATTTAGTAGTAACAGTTTATTAGATATTTACAGTGAAGACGATAAAAAAATTATACGAAGATGAGAATGAATGAGATGAGAACAGGTTATTTATAAAACACAGGTTAAGTAAAAAAAAGGAAGCGGAGGACACGGAGAGAAGTAGACCGGTGGGGTGATGACCAGGATGCAGTTGTATTTGTTGTAGATGTTGTTGAAATCGTCGTTGTAGGAACGGTAGCGGGCGTATTTGTAGTTACGGCTCGCAGGATCCCGTTGTAGGAGTGAATTACGTTTGGTCGCAACGAAGGATCCAAAAAAAATCAAAATGCTTTTGACTTATTTTATTAATTAATTCTACAGAGTTGCGACTTCAATCGATGTAAGATATAAAGTGACTCTATACAATGGAAAAAACCTAAATTCTAAAAAGTAGCTACGTGACGTTAAATGCACCGTCAGCCGTCTTGGCTTACACGAGGCACGAATATCAGGTCATCGTCATGGTCGGCAGTATCCGTGGAAAGTACGTATGTAACACCTCCCACCGAAGATCAGGAACTATTTGAGAGGTATCTTCGAAAATGTTGCTGAGACAAGATTAGGATCAAATCTTGTTCTTTCTGAAATCTCAGAATATATCTCTTTAGGTTTATCGGACTCTGCTTTGCCAACTTGTTTCTTAATATTGACCGTCTTGGTGTAATATTTCCGAATTATGACTGCTATAACGAGTGCACATGCACTGAATAGTATCGTATAGATGGGTATTGTAGTATGGTACAGACTATTATCTGTAGCCTTCTTCAAATGTACTGGTGACTGTAGGGATATCTTCGTGCTACTAGCGTGTAGATTTTCCAAGTTGAGTTCAATTCCAAAAGTGTATGCGACTGCAACCCTGCAGTGCTGGTTAATTCATTTCTGGACGGTAATTCAGTTATCTTCAATACTTGTCCTCTGGTACGGTCGTGACTGTTAGTTATGGTGAATTCTGGAGTCTGGAGGAAACAGCCATGTGGTAAAACTGCGAGATAGCTGCCTTGGAGTGTTTCGTATTTATTCTGTCCGCAGGACGTCTGAATTTTGGTAGGTTTCGGGAAACTTAGGGTGTAGTGCTTATCGTCGAGTTTTTCAAGTGCTTCTTTGGTGAGACTGATGGTGGTCGGCTTGCAGGAATCGTCGATTCGCTGGGCCGTAATAAGTTGCTGGATACAATCTGGTTGGTCTCGAAGCTGGTAGTTGAATTGTTCCTCGCAGAGATACCATACAGTGGTCTTCGGACATTCTGTCTCTATGTACATGAAATCTTTCTCATGAATTGCTATGTAAGGGGATGTAGGAATAAGGGACTCGTGATTTTTATTGGGTACAATAGATAATTTATAAAGGGAATAGATTTTGGATACGACAATCGGTAACTTGAAGACTATGACAATTTCCTTGTTACTATAATATGAGCCTATTTTTATTATATCGTAATATTCCCTCAAATCTATATCTAGAAGTTTATCCTTCTGATATATATATCTTAACCTACTTAACATATATTTTAAACTACCTATGGTTAAAGCCGAATGATAAGTGCTCGATGCACGAATGAAGGCTAAAGTAGTTTCTAACTTAATCAATTCTTCTGTTAAACTATCTATATTATCTCCTAAGATTAAAAGAAGCTGTGCTAAATGGGCATAGCTAACAAAATCAGCTGATTGGTAGCTCTCTCCTTTCATTACGTTATTAAGGACGTTTTTAATTTTCTCTTGGTTTTCTACGATACTGTTTAAAATAACTGAATGCTGGGACATCCATTCTTTACTGATCGTAATATGATTATTAATTTCTGAAGCTAATTTATCTTCGTTATTTTGTAATACTTTAATAGCATTGTTATGATAAGCAGCATCAGTGTAATCGAGATTTCCTGATATACTTTTGATAATGGAACCTAAACCATCAATGAGTCCCCTTTTAGCTCGACTGGGTTCGAAAGTTAATAATTGTTCAGCTACTTTACCTAGCTTACTACTGAGATAATCAAGGTGGGGCTCAAATAGAGATAAGGTCCTATTATTTAGCTGAGGTCTAAAACTATCGATTTGACTTTTAACTAAATCGACTTTAGAGTGAATATCCGATAGACTTATACTTTGTACGAATGAGTGATAGTGAGATATTACTCGGGTTGGTCCTAGTTTAAAGGGAAGCAGTCCAGGTCCTTCTTCTAAGGAGTCAAGTGTTATCTCTTGTGCGTGGGTCTGGTGAAGTAGCAGAATCAATAGTGTCCTGCAACAATTGTGCACTATTAGGGACCCTTTTAAGGCGTGATTTTGCTACTGGGCAAGGCTTCTTTTTAGTATAGACATGAATAGGCAAGTCAGCAAGGACTGTATCTTGAGTATAGCGGGCAGCTAGTTTCTGGCGAGCTGCGAGCGAGAATGGGTTTCGAATGAATATCTGCTGTTCATGTATAAGCTCTACTTCCGGCTCACGATCTTTATTTCGAGCTTCCGTTAGCTCGGTACGACGGCTAAGGGATGTCTCGTTTATCATCTCATAGACTTTAGACATTTTGCTACGATGTTCCTGGGTATACTGTTGGAGTAAGTGTTCAGAAAGATCTATATCGAGAGGATCACGAGGATCGAAGTGTCCTGTTATAATATCTAGGGGTCTTCATTAAGTGAAACTATGGATTGAGCTGTTATAAGCTAGAATAGCATACGGCATGAGATTGACTACGGATTCGTTTTTCTGATTTAATTTTAAGATACGTAAGTGTTCTAATAAAGTTGAATGAAAACGTTCAACCATTCCATTTTCATTAGGGGTGTGTGCTGAGATCTTATGATGCTGTATTTTATGGAGTCTAATGAATTCTGAGAATAACTGGTTAGTAAACTCAGTACCACGATCTGTTACTGCTACCAGGGGCATGCCGTGATGAGTACAGAAGTTTAAGAGGGCCTGAATCACACTAACTGCGGTACCGTCTCTGAGATGATATGCTTGAGCATATTTCGAGAAAGCATCAACTATGGTAAGGTATTTCTCATTTTGAGCAGTGAAGAGGTCTAGATGAACGATCTCGAATGATTTAGAAGGGGGTGGAACAATGTGAAAACGTTGCTTGATAGGACTGCGGTCATATTTAGCTTGACCACAGATAGAACATTCATTAATATACTTGGTTATGTGTTCTTTCATTTTTGGCCAGTAAAACTTATTAGACAGAGCTAAGTAACATTCAGAAATGCCACGATGGTTAGTTTTACCTTCATGGTATCTCTGAATGATTTCCTGTTGACGTAAACATTCCTTTACATTTTCATGTTCGACTTTAGTTAAGACCATAGTCATTGCTGAACTTTTGAATTTTTCCTGTATGATGGGGATGATCGAATACATAGCCAAGGGTGGATGAATAATAAGACCGGTTTTAACTTTAGGGTTAACGAATTCCTTAATAGCATTAGCCACATCTTCCTCAAGATTAGATTCTGAAATTTGGATAGTGGTTCGAGTATGTGTGTCGAAAGGCTTAGTTACTGTAGTACGACCTTTAATATCACCAACTAATTTGAAACAAATCTGTCTATTGAACTTATTGAGGGGTTCGTCGGTTATTGGGACTTCTAGAATGGGGTTTTCCTGGCTGGTGTGAGCTGTTGCTGTAGTTGACCCAGAAATTGAAGGTGGTTTCTCTGATGGGTTAGCTACAACTGAACTTATTTCCTCATTATTGATTTCTATTCGGGATAATGCATCTGCATTCGTATTAGCTTTACCTTGCTTATACACAACGGTAAAGTTATAGTCACTTAATTTCATTTTCCATCGGGTTAAACGTGAATTTGGCTCTTTTAGCGTCATAACCCATTGAAGAGGTTTATGGTCAGTTACAATTTGGAACTTGCGGCCGAATAAATAGGGACGAAAGTACTTTGTTGCCCATACGATGGCTAGAAGTTCTTTTTCGATGGTACTGTAATTTATCTCACTACTGTTCAGTGTTCTAGATGCGTAAGAGATAGGTTTATCTGAACCTAGGGGACCTTGGGAGAGAATAGCACCAATGGCTAGATTAGACGCGTCAGTTGTTAAGATGAAATCTTTCGAGAAGTCCGGATACTGGAGAATCGGATCATTGATCAGAAGTGTTTTACATTTTTCGAAACAGGATACATAATTTTCATCTAATCTGATTTTTTAACCTTTTTTCAGACATTGCGTGAGAGGTTTGGTTATCTTGGCAAAGTCTGGAATAAACTTTCTGTAATAACCGAGAAGTCCAAGGAATCGCTTAATTTCAGTAGGATTTTTAGGAATGGGGTACTTCTCAATAGCTGCTAGTTTTTCAGGATTAGGCTTGATGCCATTTCGAGTTATCACATGACCTAAATAAGCTGTTTCAAGTTTCAAGAACTCCGATTTATCCATTTGAACCTTAAAATTCGATTCACGCAATCGCTGAAAAACCTTATCTAAGTTAACAATATGCTCCTGAAGGGATGTGCTGAAAACTATTATATCATCAAGATAAACCAGGCAGATGACGTTTTGGAGGCCTCTGAGGACATTATCCATCACTCGCTGGAAGGTAGAAGGACTATTTTTGAGACCCATGAGCATCCTCAAAAATTCAAAGTGCCCATGCTCCACGTTGAAAGCTGTTTTTGGGATATCCTCGTCCTGCATCTCCACCTGATAAAATCCGCTGACGAGATCTAGGGTGGTGAAGTATTGACAATTGCCTAATTTATCAAGGACATCCGTTATGTTAGGTATGGGGTATTTATCGTCTATGGTCTTCTCGTTCACTTTCCGGGAGTCTACAACAATGCGCCATTTCGTTTTGCCAGACGCATCTGTCTTTTTGGGAACGACCCAGATTGGCGAGCTCCATGCGGAAACGGATATCGATAGCTTTTTGTGTAAACTGGGACCTCATCTGTAGTTCTAATGCAGTGCTTGATCTTATTTGTGAACGTTAGCGGTTCGCCTTCGATATAAAATATATCGGCGTACTGAGAACAAAGTGATTCTAAGTTAGCGCGTTCTTCCGCGTTCAAATGACTCGTCCGTAAGCGAGAAAGTACTTCTTTCGATCGCGGCGATAATTGCTGGGACCGTTCGCATTCGTTGTTATAAATTTCACCGTGAACGGGTTGATACATAGAAAAGATGACGTCATTTGGACTCGGGTTAGTTACTTCTAAAATACCACGACGATTTATAACTGATGTCAAGCAATCGCCTACAATGCAATCAGATATTACTTGCTGCGAAATAATTGCATCACCGTCATGCATGTTGACCGGTATTCGCACCAATTTTGATGAATGCGCTGGAATGATATCTTCGTAGAGGTTCACGTTGCATGAGTCGTACATGATAATGGGAATTTTAGTACTTTGTGTTTCAAGAAATTTGTCCTTATAATTTATGTTACATTCCCAACTGGTCAGTAAATCTGATCCTATAAGACCGTCGAAATAATTATGAAATTTATATACGAAGAACGTGATATCATTTCTGTCATTGAATTCGGGAAAACTTGGCAGGGTTATAGAATAGTCATTGCGGCTAGTAGCATGCACATTAGTTACTTCGAATGGATCATAGTTCAGTGGAATGTGCTGAAAATATTTTTCAATAGTTTCAGGACTTATAAACGACTGATTGGCACCAGTGTCTATTAATAATTTAAGTGGGGGGTTCGCGATCTGAATAAACGGTAGTTGCCGTTGGGTCTGTAAATTAATTTCTATTTTAGTCTGTCTGACTTGGATGATTTGGGAAAATCCTCAGGTATGGAGGATGAAGGCTGTGGAAACATATCATCGGTATTGGAGTTCACCTCGGGGACAGGTTGATAAGAGTAACTTGACTCGGGCTCGCCTGAGAGATAAGGATTGTACTCATAGTAGTCGTTGCTCTGTTCCGGGAAATAATCTACGTCATACGTGGGGCCATATTCATAGTCATCATAGCCATAGCACTCATTGAAGTTAGTCTCTCGCGATTTAAAATAATTATTCGGAGGTGGATTGCCATGTCGGGTCCAATCATGACCGGAGGGTGGCAATGGTTTAGGTACATAAGGGACAACTCCACTCATAGGTTTTGGTGCGGTATTATGGTTTGCACCAAAATGATTAGGGTTCCGCGGTTGCATACGGAAGACATTACTGTGAGGGTTATAATTCGGTGATGACGCTCGGAACATTTGTTGCGTGCGCGTGGGCATATTAGCCATGCGTTGGGGTGCACTGAATTGGGGATGAGAATAATTATTATTTGGTTTCCATAAGGGCACGGTACCAGGGCGCTGTTGCCAATTGGGCAACGGGTTAGCGAAGTTGTGACGTTGTGCCATCGGCATAGGTGGCACAGAAGGGGTACTATGGATAGGGCTCATTTTTATAATGGGCTGATAATGGGGGTGTTTTCGATCAGATAGGGACTCATTTCGATTTTGGAGGTACATGACGTTCACTTCCTCCTGTACATATTATAAAGCCTTTTCGATAGTTTCGGGTCTCATACACCGAATACGGGAACCTAGCGGCTCTTTCAGTCCTCTGATGAAAGATTGCAATGCAAGTTTTTTATATAACTCTCGTTTCGCTTCGATCGTTGTGGCGACACTCTCATGCAATGTTACATAGGTCATTATGGTACTAAAAAGACTTTGGCATCGCTCATAGAGATCTTGTGGGGTACCTTGGCCTTGTGATAGGAGGGACATGTCATTGTAAAGTGCGGTCTCGTCTCGTTGATCGGCAAAATTATTGATAAGGGCACTTTTAATACCTATCCAACTATTTGGAATGCCGTTGGAATTGATCGTTCGTGCTGCGGCACCGGTGATTTTATTTAAAATACCATTCAGCAGACATAAATTCGCTAACTCATTATCAGTAATAAATAAATAATAAAGTGCCGCAGCACGAACGATCAATTCCAACGGCATTCCAAATAGTTGGATAGGTATTAAGGCCCTGAGGCCTGGTTTCACATATACACTAACTAGCTGGTCGCATAACTGTATGAACCTAGTTAGTACATTGGGGTTGCCGTCAAATTCGGGAAGGAGCCTTAAGGCCTTGTAAATGGTATCTACGCCTGTGTTTTCCATTCTTCTACGTGATCTATGACTTTGTACTTGTTCGTCTTCCTCCACTTCGTCTATTCGTCTAAGAAAATCTTGGGCTACTCTACGGTTCCCTACTACACTACTGGGGTAGTAAGTCGCCGATTGTCGTCGTTGGACGCGTGGGTGGAAAATTTTGGAAAATTTATATTATACAGGGCTAAAAATAGGATTAAAATAGGGGATGAGCAATCACAAGAAAGAATCAAGTGTACTCACATTAGCATCTTGGTATCTCTGGGCGTATCAATGTCTGGATACTCCTCCGCTGGCTGACCGACGTGATTTATTTGTAGGTTTCGGGATAGCTGACGACGTTTCCCGGGCCACAGGAACCAGGATTGGCAGGAACCAGGAAGCACTGACTCAGCTATCCTACCGGCTGCGCCAATTACGTTTGGTCGCAACGAAGGATCCAAAAAAAATCAAAATGCTTTTGACTTATTTTATTAATTAATTCTACAGAGTTGCGACTTCAATCGATGTAAGATATAAAGTGACTCTATACAATGGAAAAAACCTAAATTCTAAAAAGTAGCTACGTGACGTTAAATGCACCGTCAGCCGTCTTGGCTTACACGAGGCACGAATATCAGGTCATCGTCATGGTCGGCAGTATCCGTGGAAAGTACGTATGTAACAAGTGGAACGGTAGCGGGCGTATTTGTAGTTACGGCTCGCCGGATCCCGTTGTAGGAGTGGCTCGCAGGATCGCGGCGTAGGCACGGCTCGCAGAATCCCGTTGTTTGAAGGATTATTTGAAGGTTTGAGGGAGTTTGAAGGCTCGCAGGATCCCGGGGTAGTGCGACCCCGGGATAAGGCCTTTAAGTGATACTTCTAGTTCAGAAGCTGACGTGAGACTGTCCAGAATTTCAGAAATGGTCCGCTTTTATACCCTTTTTGGAGAGTTCTAAAAATTATTTAAATTAAACGTAATTTTTGTGAGTGGCCAAGAGAGAAAAATTATTTTTGTAAAAGTATTGCAGCAAACATATCAGACCGCTAACGAGTTTGAATGGGCATTGCCATGACAACCAGATAAACAAAGACGTCAACCAATGTCAAAGTTTAGTTTCAGGCTCGTAATACGATAAACAACAATAAAACCATGAAGTAAATTACATAACAGCGAAAGGAAAAAGGGTAGCGCACCAGCGCGCACGAAGCCCGAGATTGCAGAGTTTCGGAAAAAGCCAAAAACAAGGTCACCAAAGGTAAACCCCTTCCCTATCGATTTACAAGAGCTGATAGTATGAAAATACAAAGCAAAAATGATTTGTTAATGTATTCTTATGGTTTAAAACGTTACAGGGTCCTATGGAAATAAAGGTGAACAAATAATAAGCTGTACAGCTCAGCAAGCATCAAGCAGCAGCAGCAAGGAAAAGGACATGTAAGTAGCATAACACTACATTATCTCGGTGCTCGTCACAGGCCTGGTTAATAAGATCGTAGTAGTCTTTGTCACCGCTGTGCGAGGATGTTGGTGCATGAAAATGAATTATGGTTATGCATCACGGAATTTAAGAAATGCAACTTTTCCGAGTATCCAATAAATTCTATTTTATTGTTCTACCACTTCTTTGCCACCAGGAAACCCACTCCAAACATTCTACTGGTGGCCCCAAAGTGATAGAGTATGCCTTCGTCTCTCTCTTAGTGATCTCTCATGGTCTTGTGATTTCTGATAGGCTTACGATGTCCCAGTTTACTGCCTTCAGAGCGTTGTCCAGTTTAATGAGACGCACTTCCGACGTAAGTGTCCGGGTAGTGTAAAGACGCTATCTGTATATTAGTCAGCTCTGTTAGGTCCTGTTAGGTACATGGTATGCCTCAGCGCCTTGATGATGTACAGTTTTTCCGCAACATAGTTTGGCTTGGTCACAATCGAGAATCAATAGGACAATCATGATCGCTATTAGCGCGTTTATAAGATTACCCCATGCGCGTTGGCCCCTAAAAATAATTCAAAACGCCTGAATCGATGGGGCCAATATCTGTTGCACCACGCGTTTGCGTGACTGAAACAACGAAGATGCTTACCGCTTTGCAGTGCGCGTATCCTGCATACTTACACATACACACACACACACATAGGGGTTCCTACACTACGGTGAGGGAAGTGATAGGTAGGCTTTCCACATCAAAGTTGTATTCAACAATCAAGATAGTTAGCGAGTATGCACGATTTATAGCGAAGTACGGAAGTAAGAATTGGAGATATAAAACAAGGGAAGGACTTTAGCGGATGACCTACTTTTGGTGACCCTGAAGGGGGAGGGGGGATTGAGGGAGGGGGTAGATGCCCCCCCTACGACTCCCCCCCCGCAGAAATACCTAGTTTCTGAGATATGATTATTTAAAGTTTTGAGGTTATGTTATTAAATTAAAACATAATTTAGACTGACCTTGATCTTTAAGTGGGGGGAGGGGGAAGAGGGTAGATGCCCCCCCCTACTACTCCCCCCCCGCGCGGAAATGCCTAGTTGCTTTCTTCGAAAGGGTAATTTTTCTGCCTCGACACCTTTCTCCCCCACAAATGCTCCATAATGCTATCATCAAAATTTACATGAAAAGTAGCCACAACAACCTACTCTAGCCAATCGTTTTTGTTTGCATACGCTGCGCTCGCTCCGCTCCGGTTTAGCTTCTTCAACGTTCTAACATAACCTATAACCCGATTGAAAAGTAGCCACAATAACCTACTCTAGCCAATCGTTTTTGTTTGCATACGCCCCGCTCCGCTCCGCTTCGGTTTAGCTTCTTCAACGTTCTAACATAACTTATAACCCGATTGAAAAGTAGCCACAATAACCCACTCTAGCCAATAGTTTTTGTTTGCATACGCTCCGCTCCGGTTTAGCTTCTTCAACGTTCTAACATAACCTATAACCCGATTGAAAAGTAGCCACAATAACCTACTCTAGCCAGTTGTTTTTGCTTGTAAATATCGAGAGAACAAGAAAATAGAACATTCGCGAAACTACTAGAAAAGGGACTACTACTTTGCCGCCCAACCAATAACGCGGCAAAACGCCCCAACAAAATGCGTTCCGTTTTAAACAAAAATGACAACTTTTTTATTATCAAAAGTGATATTTTACGAAAGAAATACGAAATTAACTTTGATTGACGTAATTTAATAAACAAACATAAATTGCAAGATAAATGAACGTTTTTATTAAAATAGGTATTATTAAAAAAAGATTCCACATTTCCTCCTTTTTTTAGAGAATTCTCATTTTTTCAAATATGAAATGTAGGTAATGTATTTTGACCACAGACAAGATTTAAACATATTATTTGCGTTGCGTTACATCATTTTCCAAAGTATTTTCAGATTTTCAAAAAATCATATCTTAAAAACTATTGAATTCCGCACCCTGAAACTTTCAGGAAGATGATCAAATGACCCCAACATGATGCTAAAAAAGTTTGGACGCCCCAACGTCATCAGCTAAAGGTGAGCCAAAACAAGACATGAAAACATAAACTACACTCAATAATAAAGACTTGGCAGAAATGAAGAATTGGCATTTATTGCCTTTACTAAATTCTGATTGTTTTTTCCGTAGAATTCTGACAGCTATCATTTTTTGACATGTCAGAGATTACAAACCTTTTTGGCCGGGCACATTTTTCAATTTCAATACGAGTCTGAACACCTGAGTCTATACATTTTATTTGTTAGTGAATGTATCCATTTTATTCCCGGGAAGGGCCAGGCTGTGGCTCCTTAACGTTTGTAAAAATCAACGAACAATCAAAACACGAAAATTCAACAAGAAAAAACTTAACAGAAACTTAACAAATTTAACAAGATATAACAACAAATAGCAGCAAACACCGAGAACACATGCGCGCATTGGTATATCTTTGCTGAATCCACCAATATAATTTGTTCGCCATATACTTCGTAGCGTAGAATCACGTTCCAAATGTTAAATTTTTGTATTTTATATGTTTTGGAAAATAAACGAAATAAATAAATAATTCTGCATCCATCTGACAAAGCAGGTCTTTTGAGTGCACACTTTTAAATTAACCGCTGTGGGGCTGTGAAGTGTTAAAAAGTGCGGAAAAGTCCCTATGAACAAGGATTTAGATTATCGTAAAAAAACATCCAAAATTAGATTTTAACCGCTTTAATGAATTAAATGTTAAAATTACAAACTGCCTAGAGTTCGTGATACAATTTATAACAATTACGTGAAGAATTCAGGCACAAATACACATTACATTTTGGGCATTTGTGTCGTGCAGTATTGTAATGGCAACCTGGCAGCCGGCATCTATTTTTGGTGTCCATTGGTTCGGGAAGATGATCATTTTTTGATGTACGAACATAATCAGATGGGTGTTGAGTTTTTGCGCGTTTGCTTGGTCGCCCAATCGACGATATTGTGCCAGCAGGATCTTCAGCAACGTCTTAATCTTCGTCTTCCCAAAACATAAGATAGTCCGAAATTGCTTCGCGAAAACCAAGACAATCCAGAATATCTCTCTTGAGTATGCCTATTTTCTCTTGATCACGTCTATATTCGATCCAGCCAGCTGCTATGGCAAAATCGAAAAGATGGAATATCAGCCTTATGGTCCATTTCTTGGTCCTCGCGGAAATTCTGTAGTAACTTATCATCCGATCTAAAAAGTCCACTCCGCCCATTTTCTCATTGTAGTTCTTTACCATTGCTGGTCTCGATACATCTATGTAGCGTTTCAGCTTCTTCTCCCATCTTTGACAGACATCTGTTGGCTCAGCGCCGTGTCTTGAAGACGCCATGATTACAGGCTTATTATCAAACCATTTGATAATGGCTACCTGTCCACTGGAATGTACAAGTTGGGAGTGACTGCCACGGCCTTGCTTTCGTAACTCAGAGTCGCTCTTCAAATTACAGTTCTTGGGTATCCTGTTCTTCTGCAACGTTCCAGTACCAGAGCATTCGCGCATGGAATGAAGCAATTCCAATAAATGAACAGATGTGAAGTACCTGTCCATGTATATGGTGCAGCCTGCAGGAAGATAACCTTTCCTCCAATATCAAGAGCTTTCGTTTCTTCATCACTTATAATAGTGTCACCTTTCCCTTCATAGAGAAAGAAATCCAGTGGAAGACCGTCAGGTGATGCTAAGACAAAGTTTTTCAAACCAACAGGATTTGGTTTTCCCCTGACCATCTGTCTTGCTGCATGTTTGCCCCAGAATGGGATCATCTGCTCATCTATGCAGGTTTCTTGGGATACAGGATTGAGTAGACATCCATTTCTTACAGTCGACTGCAATGGCTGAACTTTCCAGAACTTCGTTCCCAGTATTTTCTAATTCTCGGAAACTTCATGTAAGACATCATGATAGTGATACCAAAGAATATCTTTATTTCTTTAGCAGTTACATTCAAACTTGAGCCGTTTTTTAGTACGTATCTTTGGTCGGTACAAAAGGTTATTCTTGAGAAAATGTCTTCAGGTATGTACTTTGAAAAGTAGTCATATGGTCTTAAGTTAACACCTGGCTGGATCACTTCTGTAAAATCTGGAGCTGGCTGCAGGGGCTGGAAATCATTATTCGCTCTCCAATATACTCGGCGCGGTAGATATGGTTGGGAGATATTACTCTGAGCTGTCCTAGGAGCAGTTCTTGATTCCCCTTCAGGTTCTTGTGGTAAGTTTGCAGGTTCATCTTCTGAATCAGAGCTGTCCGGTTGCGGAACATAACTTTTGTCACTGGCCCAGTCTTCACCATCAGATACAAAATCAAGGTCGGAGTTATCGCCAGCAATAACATCATTAATGATGTTGCCAAGAACTTCATCTGAAAAAAAAACGTTACATAAGGTTATAAAAGTAATAAAATAATTTAAAAGGAATATATTTTATTGCATTTACTACGTTTAATTACATTTGGAACTTTTATGAAAATGTAAGGAAAGTTGGTACTATTTGAGATATCAGCACCTGGTGTCACCTATAGACGACATACAAAAGTTTGGTTGTGTGGGTGGACTTACAAAACTCGTATCGACAAGTTGGTTATCGTATTGGATGCAGATCTACAAACAAATATACAATTCCCTATTAGTTTATCATAAAATCATGCCACTGTAAAGAAATCTTGGACTTACCATCACGAGGGACACCAATTTTGTATTTTTTTCGCGAGCTCATTTTCAAAACACTCTCTTGCCAAAAAAATCCACAAAAGTTATATAAGTTACTCTGTGAGTATGGCCGCCGTTGGTAGGATACATAGCGACATCTCTCCCATAAAGTATGAACTACTAAAACTAGGTTAATAATAAGAAATGCTGGTTCTATCAACATTTTCCTAGAGGGCGTTACATGTCACCTATAGGCGACCGTAGGCCCGAGGAGGTTAAGTGTAAAGTAGTGTCCAATGTAGCGCAACACTGACAGCTAAACGTCGATAGCCACAGAACAAATATTACTCTCACGTCAACGGTAGTAGGTACCATGTTTACGTTTGTATCAAGTATCGGGTTTCGATTTATTGCTTATCAAAATGAATAAAATAATAATTGTCCTCAAAAAGAACCTTATGATATCTGAAATGTCAGAATTCTACGGAATAAAAAATCAGAGTTTAGTGAATATTGAAGAAATGGCAATCTTGCCTTTATTTCGGATTAAATTGTGGACATGGCAACATTGCCTTTACAAACAAGACAACGCTGTATGGTTGAATACCTTTGCCTGCCTGAAGAAGAGGCGAACGAAAGGCAAAAATGTTTTTTTGACATGTTCTGTATTTTTGACTTTTTATTGTTGTCAAATGTTGGTTTCCTTGGAAATAGCCAAAGTATAAAATCTCTAAAAATATAGTTAAAATGTTAATTATTGCTTCAGCCATTTACATGCAAAACTGAATCTCTCATATATTCGAGACTGACCGAAAATACAAAGCCTACGCTGTAAGTACTCTTTAATTCAAGTGTTTTTGGATTTGCAGCATTGTTTCTTCATAGAAAATCGATATTTTTTGTAACACTGACTGTCTTCAGAAAAACACAACCAGTTAGCCTATTTTACCTGTTCACAATAATTACCTAGTCGAATGGGTGTGGCCATAGAATACATTTTTTCTTCAGACCTTGTTTTCCAGATAATACTGACAAATAGCAGCTATGGCGGAGTGGAGGCATGTTATCACTGAATGGCTAACAGAGTACTCATCCTTGCGTGCACATGAGATTAAAAGTTTTGCTGCAGAACATGAACATAACCATGAGATAGCAACAGCAGTATTTAATTTACTATACAGTGATGGCGAGGATGATGTGCATTCCGAGAACAAAGTAGAAAATGAAGATCAGTATGAAAAGGTAAACAATAATGTTTAAATTGTCCTACTAAAAAGGGACTTTAATTTTGGTCTTACAGCATGTGAACTTTGGAAAATGAGTTCAATCATCTTTTTATTAGTTAATTATTAGTATAATCAAAACTTTATACCTTACATATTCTCTGTATGTTACTAATCTGTTCTGTCTTGATTGTGTCCACTGAACTTGGTTTTGGTGATCGATTGAAGGTGTCATTAATTCACATTCGTAATACACTTATTACAGTTTCTTGAAGATGTCTGCACCCAACTGTTCAGTTTCTACCGGTCCAGAGAAGCTGAGCTGCAGAGATTTACACTCCAGTTTGTGCCAACTCTGATCTTCAACTACTTGAGCTTGGTAGCACAGCAGGAGAAGACAAAAATATCCCGGTGTATTGAAACATTACTGATTGGTAAGTAAAGTTTTCATATTCACATTCATTTATTGCACTCCATAGTAACATTAAGGTCTGAATATATAGTAGTAGATCATTATGGACACAAGCCCTGTTGGGCACAAGCAATATTCTATCTAATGTATTCTGAATTAACTTGATAATATTCTTTACTTTTGACTTGTTACTTCACAATAAATTATTTAACTTTATTAGGCAAGTTGAATTATAATTAATTACTTATAAAATTTAAATTAGAATAAGAAGTAACATTAATTATATACCATGTTAGGTTTATTATGACTATGCTCTAGATACTGTACATTCTAAAAGGAAATGGTCTTTTCCTACCATTGTGAACAATATGAATTGTTTTTTTAGGCATCTACAATTTCGAAGTGGTGGATGATACCGGAAAGCCGAAAGTAGTATCTTTCAGATTGCCGTCATTAGCTCAGTCATCAATTTATCATGAGGTATGTGATTTAAGCTATTTATCCATTTATTGTGGCAACCGCTGTGGTCTTGGTTTTGCTTTAAATTAAGTTTGAAAACTTGTTCTTGCAGCCGCATTCCTTAGGTCCCCAGTTTCTCAATGAGACCGCTCTTAGACGTTGGGAGGAGTGCAATACTAAGCTTGTTAGCTGGGGTCCTCTGCCACAAGTTGAAACCATCAATGCTCAAAATCGTCTGAAAGTAATGGCCGCCCTACTCTTCATTTACAATCGTAATATGTGCATGCTTCAAAAGATGGCTTTCCGGCATTTTTGTATTGCAGCATCCAGGTAAATTATCACGATTTTTTTATTTTTTATTATTGCACCAAGAAAACATAGAATTAACAAAATAAACAAATTTCGACTTTTTTTAAATTCAATTTTTAAACTATTATAGATAGCACTGTATTTGGACACTACCCAGGAGAACTGTGTAGGGCGGTGGGGTCCAAGTATATCCTATGGACGTGAATGTGACGTGACGAACCTATTCCTCCCCTTTATTTAAATAATATGGACTTTCCTTTCCAGGATTGTGACTCAAGGGTTCCAGCAAAATAAAAACGGCACTTCATCCAGATCATATAATTCCACGTCACGTATTCCTGTGTCTCCTAGCTTCCTTATTGAGATGGTAGAGGGCGCTTACTATGCGATGTTCAATGAGTTCTATACCCTAGCCTTGCAAGCTGTTAAGGATATTGACAAACGCGCACAGTATGAGCTCTTTCCTGACGTAATGCTAGTCACCAGTGCTGTGATAAGCTCATTGAAAACTAGTCCATCGGGTAAGAAAATATACCGAAACTATGATATTATGATAACAACTACATGACCAACACAACTAGGCGCATGACAGCTAGGCGTTCATTGCGTTGTACATTGCTGTAGAGGCTGGATAATAAGCAATAAATGGAAGAGCCTTCAAGAGACGAGTCCATTTATTGCACTTTTGGCCGAGACGCGAAATGCGAGAAAATAAATTAACTGTACAGTTTAAAAAAAAAAAAAGTTTCGCCATCTTGCGCAATTAACAGCTCACGTCGCACTCGCTTTTACCGACACGGCAGGAAGTATTGAAGTGCCATCACGTCACGCACGCTTTTACCGACCGCATGAATTGCTATCTGTTGACATGTTACAGAACCATAACTGTTTAACTATTCATGAAAAGACCAATTGCGCGATGTATGATGTATTGAAAGAAATAAATTCTTGAACAGCGCGTGTGCATTAACTACTTTCCTTATTCTCCTTTTTTTCCTGGTCTCATTGCTCAGCCAGTTAGCGGCAGACTGTTTAATTTGCATCTAAAGTTGACTCTTCGCTAGTTAGTAGAGGTTCTATTAAATCAGTCATTCGGCCCGCGTACTATCGTCAGTCAGCCGTTGTGAGTCTTTATTTTTGTGATAATGTTTATGGTCATAACTTTGTTTCAGGTCAACCTTGCGATGGGCCACTTGGAGGAATCAGTGTAGCTCTGTCGCCTGCAACGAACACAGTCACGATGTCCAAGTCAATGATAACAAATGCTTCATTCCGAACCAAAAAGTTGCCAGGTAAGGTTTAGTTTTGATTCTTGTGATAGAGATCAATAAAGGCTATATGTTGCCCGTTTCCCAAAACACCCGTTCCAAAATAACAGTTTCTTTAAACGACCGTTCGCCAACAGGAGCTCTATTTTGAATCACTCGCGTGATTCAAATCGCATGAGATATATGTCACGTTCGATTTACAAGTCGCATGACGTTGATTTTCTGCATTTTTGAATCGTTCAACATCGGTGTTGCCAATAAATTTGGAAATGTTGATTTTTATCCGTTGCACACAGAAAAAGTAAAAACCGGTAAATATCGCATAGGAAACGGAACGTTAAATGCTCTCATATTATAGGCTGTATGACAAGTGTCTGTTCAATTAAGCTACCTACTAAATCATAGCAATAATACGGAACAAATCGGGCTGTTCAATCTGTCGCAAATGTCACATATTTGTCGTAGTGATGGGTAACTCGGTTTACCAACTCGGTTCAAACCGGTTTGACGATCGAACGATTCAAATCGGTTCAAAGATTGGTGCATACCGATTTGTAGGTGCGATTCGTTCGCGCGCGAGTTTTGCTTGCTGTACCTACTTGGTTGACTGATGTGTTGGTCAAGACGTTTTGCGCGCGCTTTGAACCTGTTGCGACTTGTGTAGGCGACCAGAATATTCATTGAACCTAGCCACCCGAGTCCCGCGACCGCTCTCAAATCGTAAAGTTTCATCGGGCGATTCGGTTTTCGCTCTTTTGTATGTATTCGCCGGTTTGGCCCCAAATCGATTTGAACCGGTTTAGAAACCGGTTTGCTTTGTTTTTCAAACCGACTTAACCGATTTGCAATTTGGAGCGAGTTACCCATCACTAATTTGTCGTTTTGGATTCCAATTCGAAAAAACGCGTGAAAACAGCAAACTCTGACACTTCAAATTGTGTTGACATTAGCTTTGACGTATATGACGTTTATTCTACTATTCGACTAGCGCAACGAGTTGTGCTGACCACTCGTTGCAGGCGAATGACTGAAAAATACGAAATTTCGGATGTCGAAGGAAAATCAGTAGAAAAGAGCGTTCACGAGATATAAATGTCATGCGAGCGATTCAAAAATAGAGCCCCAGATCCGTTTCTCATAGGATCCGTATGCCAAAACACCCGTTTTTCATTGCATCCATATGCCATAAGATTTGTTGCTCATAACACCCGTATACCCAAAAGATCCGTTTCTCATAGGATCCGTATGCCGTAGACCCGTTTCTCATGACACTCGACTATCCATAAACGAAATAATTAAGTCTTTTATAATTCATTCAAACGTGGTCAAAAATATCTGGACACGCCTTGTGTCAAAGGCATAAAGGCGTATTAAGGTATTTTCGTCCCAGGTTTTGTACAAATGTAAAACTCTTTGATTGCACACCTACCAACTTTTAATTTAACAGGTCCATTAGATTTAGAAGTTTTGTGAGAGATGGACAGACAGACACGACTTGAGTGATCCTCTAAGGTTTTTGGTTTTTCATTCACCGTACGGAACCCTAGAAACACATCCCATAACTACTCGTTCTATTTTTTGTGTGTAAGTTATAACGGTAAATAATACCGATCAGCAAATATTTTTTCCCTTTTGGGTTTTTATAAATTTAATATGTCGACTTCACACCAATTACATATAACAGTAGACAAGCCTTTCTAAAGTGTTCAGAAAACACATGTCATCAGTTAACAAGTGGCCAGTATGGAGTTTTATCTATGTAAAGTGGAAGTTGTATTATAAAGAGGTTACACATACTTTTATTTTTATTTTACATTTTTAAGAGAGGTAACTTTAAATGATGGGCGATTGTGAATGATTCCAATATTTGAATGGTTTGATACTACTAATATTAAGATTCGAATCCAAAAACAATCGATAACTAGTTATCAAATTCGAATGAAATCGCTAGTTCATTCATTCACTTTGCCATACAAAATTGAGCATTAGTCTCGGACGATACAGTCTACTTTTATTTGATATTCGTATAAGTAGTTACTGATTTGCGATCTACTATTTAGTTGACAAATATATTATTTAGGGGATCACAGTTAAAAACTTCGCGGGTAATCGCGTTAACTGTGAGCTCTGTGGTCTTATGCTTTTCACACTTGCTTCTCACACAGGAAATGCAGGTTCGAATCGTGACCATGTAACAATGAGATAATTAATCTATCTTGAGTATATAATACGTTCTAACGTTGATGGAAAAACATCATGAGGAAACCTTCATTACTCCATAGCTGCGGCGATGGGCTAGCCCCCTATAACGCAAAATGGAGTATTGAATAACTGGCTCAAAGTGAGCACAATTGTGCCTCTGCCCCCCATATGGGAAAAGGCGTGACGCTATGTTATGTTATCGCGTTAACACTTTTGTCTAACATTATACTGCGCAGATTATTAAATATAGCAATCTACTGTTACCTTGCGCGTAGCGCGTCGCGTTGAACATACACCGGCACAAAATGGCGGGAACGGAAGAAGTAAACGCCAATATGTTTGTTTATGATTCATTCTCACTTACACATGTTTCGTTTAAATATATTTCTATTCACTCGTACAAGTAAAAGATAACAACTAGCTTTCAATCAAAATAGTTTTTTATTGGGGCGCAATAAAGACTAGGAAAATTCGAATACAAACTAGTAACTTGTAATATTTATAAAGTTCCTTAACTGATTGAATTTACCACACGAAATTGAAACGTTTTTCTATGTAAAATACTCTGAATAGAGTTTACAAAACATAGAGAACTAATAATTAAATTTTTATTATAAGGAATAAAACGATGCTCGATTATCGATTGTACTATTTCGATTGATGAAGTTATTCGAATAATTTGAATAAAAGCTACAATCGATAACTTTATCGATTGCTATTCACAATCGCCCATCTTTATAACTTTTACATCTACGTACAAAAAACAGTATCCACTTAGAAGCCAATAACAACCTCCCACAGTTATTTCTCTAAATACAACATTATCAAATAATTATCGTGACATAACCTAGAGCCCGATGCACAACTAACATTATACACACACCACTATCACTCATGTTTCCTTAGAGAAGCCACAAAACTTCTTGCTTTAAGGACCCTTATTGACTGAGCACTGCCATTGAATATATCAATGTCATCATCACCATTGCTTACCACTATATATATCACGTAGTGACGGGAACAGATGTTTTGGGAAATGGATATCAAGCCAAACGTGTTTTTTGGGGTAAACACATTCTGGGAAACTGATTATTTAGGAAAAGGTAGTGACGGGAACGGCCGTTTAAGGATTAGGACTTTCTGGGAAACGGATATCAAGCCAAACGTATCTTTTGAGGAAAACACATTCTGGGATACACTTATATCGGGAATCGGATTATTGAGGTAAAGGTAGTGACGGGAAGGGGTGTTTTGGGAAACGGATAGCATGTTCCGGAGCCCTTATATCTAATGCGTAATTTCTATACCGATGATATTTAGAGATAAGTAATGGGTTCAATCTTTAGGTTTTCAATCGTACCTGAAGGGTGCCAAACGCGACCCTATTACTAAGCCTCCGCTGTCGGTCCGTCTGTTCGTCAGCGGGCTGTATCTCATGAACGTAGTTACGCACAAATAATGTACTCCACGAGTTTTTATAAATCCAAGGTTTCTAGGTTAGGTTTAGTACAATATTTCACCCTGTTTAGGGCTAACGCGTGCGAGCAGGTTAATTAAAGGGGTCCCCATACAAGATACATGTTTTAATATACATATTTGATTAAATAAAGGGGTCCCCATACAAGAAAAATGATTTAATATACCCCATACAAGAGAAGTGTTTTTATATAACAACCCGAATGGCCGAGTCGGCAGTGACGCTGCCCACGAAACCAAGGGTCCCGGGTTCGAGTCCCGGTGGGGGCAAATGTTTGTCTGACGAGAACGGATGTTTGTACCCTAGTCATGGTTGTTTATCTATCTAAGTATAATATTTATCTATATAAGTATAAATATCGTTGTCTAGTACCCAAGATACAGGGAATCCTAGTTTGGGGCTAGATCAATGTGTGTAAAAGGTGTCCAAGGTATTATATTATTATTATTATATATATCATCGCAAACGCGGCAGCTTTTATCGTCAACGGTAGCGCTATTAGTTTGACGGCAGATCCGCAATCAGTAGGGACTGGTATCGAAACCAAGTTCGTGCATATATTTTTTATTTATTATTTTTTAGCCCTAAGTTTTCTAGTTAGTCCTGTGATGGTACGGTACTTAGTTAGTCCTAAGATGGTACGGAATCCTTCGTGAGCGAGTCTAAACCGCATTTGAACTTTTTTTTAAGAATAGTAGGTTTGCAGATCTAAATATTGTAAAATAGCTTAGGATTACATAATAAGATAGGGTAAGATAATATAATTTGATAGATTTTGAGTTTGGCTAGATGGAATAGGTCCTCTGTAAAGCAACGTATCAACCAAAGATGTCTCTTAATCATTTTATTTATGATTTATTTGCGGCCGAACCTAAGTCAGAAGTGAGGTCATATCAGGAAACGCTCTCCTATTGAGGGGCGACTCAATCGGTATAATATTAAAAATACATACGTGAGGAACACTCGTCTTGATAGGTATGAGTATACCTAGTCGGTTCTTAAATACTGTCACTGGCCATATATTTTAAAAATAGAACACCTAGAAAAAAAAATTAAATGGTGTTCGATTTTCAAATATTTTTTGATTAATAATCTGCCAAATCACAATTACTATCATTAATTTTTTACGATGGAGTGGATTCGCAAAGCGGACCGAGTAGCAGTAGTTGCAATTCATCGTTGCGGCCATCCACCGAAGACGATATTCAACTTGCTTCAAAAATTAAAAATCACGAAGAGGTTCGTGTACGGACCATCAAGAGGTACAATGAAACCTCTAGGTCGATGACGAGAAAAGAACTGGCAGACCTCGTTCCTTTAGGACTCCAGGGGTCATCAAAGCAATCAAGGCGCGTATTGCAAGAAATCCCGTCCGCAAGCAGAAACTGATGGCTTTGGAGATGGGATTAACCAGAAGTACCGTAAAAAAGTACTCAATGACGACCTGGGACTACGAGCTACCGAAAAAAGAGTGGACATCTTCTGAATGCGCGTCTGATAGCTTTGAGAGCCAAAAAATGCAAAGTTTTGCTAAAGCGGTACGCAAGAAACAGACACCGCGATATCCTGTTTACAGACGAGAAATTGTTTAATATCGAAGAGAAGTACAACAAACAAAATGATAGGGTGGACGCTACCAGCTCTGCGGCCGCTGGAAGTGCCATTCCTAGAGTGCAGCACGGCCATCATCCATCATCAATCATGATTTGGTTGGGAGTGTCCTATTAGGCCCTACTGAAGTGCATTTTTGTGAAAATGGTGTCAAAACCAGTGCAAAAGTGTACTAAGACACGGTTTGAGATCGCATAGTAAAAGATCTGCCCCAGACACTCTTTGGAGGGCGGCCATTTGTTTTTCAACAGGACCCCGCACCTGCTCATAAGGCCAAAACAACTCCGGAGTGGTTCGAGCGCCAGAAATCGAGCTAATAAGGCATCAAGATTGGCCCTCATCTAGCCCTGACCTCAATCCACTGGATTACAAAATTTGGCAGTAATTGGAGGAGAAGGTCTGTTCTAAACCTCACAAAAATTTGAGCAGCCTAAAGTCATCATTGATTAATGCAGTGGCCGATATCGACATGAATATGGTCCGTGCTGCTATTGATGACTGGCCGCGAAGATTGAAGGCTTGTGTAAAAAATGGTGGCAATAATTTTGAATAATTTTTTGTTTAATGTAAGCTAATTAAATTACCATTTAAAAAAAAATTTTTTTTTGAATATCATGACTAGTTTTCATTTTATATCCAATTTTGTTTGTGACAGAATTTAAGCACCGACTAGGTAGGTATGTCATCCAGATATGCAAGTGACCTTGCATCACATTATAAATACATTTGTCCCGTTTGGAGGAACTGAAATCTAACCAAAGCTATGTCTAGACCAGTGAGCTTTCATGTCCATATTGTGTCTTGTAACGTGTAAGTAGCGTAAAGTGCCTTTTACACACACTCAATATGTTAAAACTAGTGGTACTGCAGCATAACCGCATGCAACATGCGTTTCTCGCAATACACAGGAGAACAGTAGGCTTATCATGTAACTCGGACTTCTAGGAATTTCTATATGTATATTCTATATATTCTATAGTACACGATTTCAAATCAGCCATGTAAAGAATTTTGAAAGGCACCAAACTGAGAAAACCATTTCGAGATAATTGTGTTCTTAACTAAACTTATTGCCATCTAAAAATATAAAAGATTATTGGAATATCAGTTAAAAACAGAATCTCCTTCATTTGTATTTTACAGCTCATTTTTGAAGAATGATGATGAACGAAACTCTTGCTGTAGAATTGCCTTCGCCGTTTAGTTGGCTGTCTTGTAAAACTGTCAAATGACAATAGTTTTCCCGTCAAGTCAATAACTTAGTTGTCAGTCAGAACGTAAACACGTCGGGTTGGGTTGCGGGGTTACCACAATCTTTTTCCGATTCAAATAAGGTTCAAAACAAGAACACCACCAAGGCAACCATTCCCATTCCAAATCGCCATAATGGGCTTTATTTACCTAACACCAAGTCTTGTTTTAAGACGGTCCCGGTAATTTTGCGGATCAAATTAGGTTCCTAATCTGAATCGGAATAAGACATTGTGGTAACCCCCCAGGTATATTGTTTAGTTCTACAAAGTGCTGAGAACTCAGATTATTAAAAAAAGCTTAGTGAAATCCTAAGATTAGAACAAGGCAATCATGCCTAGTTCAATAAATGGGTTCAAGCTCCACTCAGGGAGAAGATTAGGTGACCTAAAATCTTTAGCGTTGCGGCAGCATTCATCGTAAGTTTTCTACAGTTTTACAATTGATCTTATTTGGGACCTGTGTTAAATATACAACATGTCAATGAATAAACGCAAAACCTTATACACACCAACTTATTTTTAATAAAAACATATTGAGAAAAAAAACCAAATATCTGCCCAATGTCGTGGAGAGCAGCATGTGCCATCTCTACGCAGATGATACCCAGCTATATATATCATCCGTCCCTTCCGACATCAACACTGCAGTCCAGTCCATAAATAACGATCTAGAGCGGGTGGCGTCATGGTCAGAGAGGAGCTGTCTAGTGCTAAACCCTAGAAAATCTAAGTACATGATCCTTGGTACAAAATGTCAGATCCATAATACTGTCCAAGCCCTAGCCCTCAATTATATAGCTATCAGGGGCGACCCAGTGGAAAGGGTCGTAGAAGCAAAAAATCTTGGGTTGTTGATGGACGCTGAGCTTCGATTCGAAAACCATATCAGAAACGTAGTCAGCAATTGTTTCTACCGCCTTAAGATTCTTTATAATATACGTGATTACCTTAGCACTGATTTGCGTGTCAGGCTAAGTGAATCATTGATATTATCTAGATTAAACTACTGTGATGTCGTATATGGTAGCTGTATACTTGGTCGGTCGAAAAGGTTAATTCAACGTGTGCAAAACGCGTGTATACGTTTTTGTTTTAAAATTCCTCCTAGATCCCATATCACCCCTTACTTGGATGCAGCTAAACTTCTGAACATGGAAGCTCGTCGGCATTTACACCTAGCCAAACTACTCTTTGGTGTAATACACACGCAAACCCCACCCTACTTTACACCAAGATAAAATGGGCGACCAGGCTACGTGGCGTGCACAAGCACAGAATACTTACACCGGCGCATCGAACGGCGACTTTCCGCGGGAGTTTCAGATTTGCGGCATCTAAGTGTTGGAATGATATTCCCCCTCCAGTCCGTGAAGCGGCTAGTAGGTGTGCCTTTGGGCGGAAACTCAGGGCACATTTGCTAGATCAGCAGAGACTACTCCTCCCCTCCGTACCAACCTCACGCCGCAATAAGACTTGAGTCTGTGGTCGCTCATTGCCAGTGGGACCGAAAACCCAACACTTTTTAATGAAAAGAGGGATTGAAAAGCGCGGGCCATGTTTATTCATTTAACTTTTTGTATGTGTCATATATAACAGCCATATCTATATTTACCATTATTGTTACCTTTTTTTAATATATTCTTTATATTTATGTATTTATGGATTGTACCACGCCGCGGTCTGGGGCGCTCGCGAGGTAACACTTGGCGCTGACTGAAAATCAGCGTTGAAGGCCTGGCCTTCAACATAATGCTGAGTCAGACGCCATTTATAATGACAGTGACACACCACGACTGTCATTTCATTTTATATCATGTGTCAATGCAACTATTTATCTCTGTGATTTGTTTCTTTGTTTTAATTGTAGTGTGTTCACTGTCTTTATAATAAATGTTTCTTTCTTTCTTCTTCTTTCTTATATTAAAGAAAATATTTGAGACTTAAGTTATAGTGTCATTTCTGACAAATCCACAACTCTGTTGTGCGTACGTGCCACGCTCCTCGCAGCAGGTTAGATATAATATAATAATAAAGTTTATTTTAAGAAAGAGTATACAGATTGACTTAAAAGTTATGTACTTGCTAATGAATTACCTAGGTAGTGAGAATTACTCGTGAGGACCAGTTCTTTGACATATGAATATATAACTTATGTTTGACTTATGGCTAGAGGTATCTATACTAATCAACTGTGGACTTATGTTTAATAGTAATAGAAACAAAAATTCAATTAAAAGTAAAGTTAAAAAGATATTGAATAAACATACTTGAATTTAATAAAGGGGAAGGGACAGGATTTTATGCAGATTTTTAGGTAATCCTATGTTTTTTGGTAAAAAGCGATTTCAACCACTTTAGTATAGAGAGCTTAAAAGCTCTCACCGTCCAGAGTTTTATGTCGCAGTGTCCGAAAACCCTGTTATATGAAAGGCATCATAAAATTGGAGAAACGACGGGCAAATGAAGTTTTGGCTGCAGTTTGCGGCACACGGAAGATTCTTTTATTTAACAGATCTTCATGATTTGTACTGCGGATTGTCTTACTGTGCATATGAGTAGCCGTTTTTAGTGTGAAGATCTGTCACACGCTGAGTAGGTCCGCTTCAGCAAACAGAGTATCAGTCGGGAATCTGTGTGGTTTTTAGGCCTGACTTTTATAACCGATCGCTCCGCTCTCTCTAGTCTCAGCATATCAGTCACGCCAGATCCTCTCCAGACTGTAATGCAGTAGCTCAGTATTGAGTCACACAGAGCCACATAGACCAGCCTAAGGACACGCTTGCAGGCCGAGTTTCTTAGCGCAAGCATGATGTAAATAAGTTTCCTTACTTTTTTGGCTGTATCGGTGAAATGGGCTTTAAGGGAGAGGTTCTGGTCGATGGTGACACCCAAGTATTTGATAGTTTCAGCTCGATCTATCTCCTTAAACTTCCATGATACTGGATTACAAAAAGAGTGAATCCGCATGCGGGTACTGGAATTAGGCTAGGCTGTGAAGCTCGAGTTTTGTGGAAACACATATATCTCGTTTTTTGCCGTTAAGAGTAAGGATAGTGTAGTTCTGCCATTCAGAAAGGCTTGCCTATGGCGAAAATGGCGACAGTGTCATCAGCGTGGCAGAGGATATCTACGTCTGGGGGCGGAGCATTATGAATATCATTTATATATATTAGGAAGAGGGTGAGGCCAAGCACGCTTCCCTGGGGTACGCCGAAGTTAATAGACAGCTCGCGGCTTATATTGTCGTAGGCCAAGAAGTGATATGGGTCTTTAGTTCTCTGGAGATATCCTATTCCCACTTTTGTATATCGGAATGATCTTTGCCAACACCAGACAGCTGTTCAGTCTGGTGGGTTTTGTGATTGCATGAATGAGTCCCGATTCTGCATTGTAAAGAGATACTCGGTGCTTTCGATATCTTGCTCGTCAATGGTCTTAATATTAATGTCGCCCACAACAATGACCGGTTGTTCATTTTTAAGGCCGTTTAGAAGATCATTTAGTGAGGCAGTGAAGGCTTCAGAATTCGTAAAAGAAGGGGATCAGTATGCCTATTATAGTTGTTTAGTTTTGAGTTTCAATAGACAGGCATTCAGCTTCAGCTAAGGTAGGCTCTTGTACACTTGAATTCCAGGAGTCCTTTATGCATGTAGTCACACCCCCACTGCGATTGTGGTTATGTTTAGTAAAGTAGGAGTTGTATCCCTGTATTTCTACTATGGCTGCTCCGGTAGCCAGCCAACACTCAGTGAGCACAATAACATCGAAGCTGGTATTAAAACGTTTAAGGGTCTCTAGAAAATCGTCAATGCTGCGGATATTGTAGCTTAGAATGTAAAAGTTAAACGTATCCAATAAAGACTCGCTACATTACTCTATTTATTTATTTATTTATTTATTTAGATACAAACGGTCATGTACATTATTTTTAAGTTGAAATATAGTATAGAACATATAAACCTATAGTATCCTAAACTAAATAAAAACAATACTTAATCCGAAATAAAATTTAGAAAGTTCATTAGATATTATTTGAAGCCAAATTGGTTGAATCCGTCAATACGAGAAATATCTACAACAGAGATGTGAAGAAAATATAAGCACGCATCACCTTGTCGCCGCTGTCGATACAAGCATTAAAAGGTTCAACCAATTCAATCACAATTTGCAATCTGCTTTTTGAAAGTAAACAAAGATTTGTCAAATAAATCAACATGACTAAAATTGTTATTGTAAGATTTACAACTCCGCCTAATATAACTATTGGCCACGTAACAACTCCCGCTACTCTTAATTGAGAAAAGTGACTTCTTTATAAAACTGCGTTCATTCCTGCTAGGTACTCTTAAATACAATTTTGAGAGAAGATCTGGAGCATCAGTATAGTTCTGAAGTAGTTTGTATAAAAAGAGTAAATCCGCACGCTGACGACGATAGACTAGCGAGGCAACCTTATGACGTTTTGAAGACGTGACGTAATCAGAATATGCAAAACCAGTCCGAAAGTCCAAAGACTTTACAAACTTTTTTTGTAAGTTTTCAATCCTATTGATATATTTCTTAAAGAAAGGATTCCACACAGTACTCGCGAATTCAAGATTGCTACGAACAAAGGCGTTGTACAACAATTTGTAGGTGGAAGCCCTTTTAAACGGTTTTCCCACTCGCAAAATAAATCCTAACTGCCTATAAGCCTTATTTAATATTTCTTCAATATGTGGTGCAAACGTTAGCTCTGAGTCCATTAATACACCCAAGTCACGAGTCTGTGTAACACGAGTAAGCTTTACGTTACATAAAGAGTAATCAAATATTACAGAATTCTTTTTTCTGCTAAATGTGACACTTATCAGCATTAAGAAATAGTTTATTCGTATAACAAAACTGCTCAAAATGAGCAAGGTCAGCTTGCAGAACTTCTCAATCTTCAGTATTACGAATGATCGAAAATATTTTTGTATCATCAGCATAGAGCAGCGTTTTTGAGTTAATAATGCTGTTACTTAAGTCGTTCACATAAATAATAAATAGCAATGGCCCTAAATGGGACCCTTGCGGTACACCAGACGTAGCAACCTTATACTGTGAGCAATATCCGCCTAAGACAACAGCTTGACATCGATTTTTTACATAGGACTTGATCCATCTAAAAAGGTCTCCATGCACGCCAAGTCGCCAGAGCTTGTTTAAAAGAGTGTCGTGGCAAATTTTATCAAAAGCCTTGGAGAAATCTGTGTATATCACGTCCACTTGACATTTGTTATCCATTGCGTCTAATGTATACTCAGTAAGGCTCAACAAATTGGAATCAACACTTCTCCCCCTGTAAAAACCATGTTGTGAGGGTGTAATATGTTGCCTTATTTGTGTCGTGCAATGGACATTCTATTGTGAATGAGTATCTATTTGATTTACGGTTTCCATAAAGTCAAGGGAGGTGATTATTACAAGACTCAGATTAAAATGTCAGTTGCTTTAGGTTGAGGCTTGTTGAAGTAGCGAGAGAGCGACAGTTTTTTTCTGTGAATATTTGAAAGTTCGGCTTTAGTAGTTGGGAATGGGATGTGGATTGTTTGGGATGACACATATCGCATGACAAAAGTATAGTTGCAAGTTTTTTTTACATAATAATATGTGAACCTCGTATAAACGAGGCACACAAGTTAATCTAATGTGCTAAGTTCTTGGAAACAATATGCGGGCCAACGTTCTGGTCAATATCGTGTTTAGTACGAATGGGGATAGCTGGCTTTCTCTCTGATTTGCGGACGAATATGCAGCCGTCGCCACCCAGGATTTGTGCTGCGATAATCGTTGTCTTGCATTCCGAACTATCAGTCTGCTAGCTTTGGTCAGCCGCACCTTCGAAGACGTCCCGGGTACGATGTCCTGCGAGGTAAGGTTTTTGTTTTTTTTTTTGCAGCTTTTACCATCTAGTCGCGTTTGGCTCGGCGAACTAGTTTGACTACAATCGGCCGAGGCAGGTTTTTGGGATTTGTTGGGGATCGAACCAGGGGCTGTCGCCGGGGTCCGGCTCGATGAATTCCATCAATAGCTGAATCGGTAAGCTCAACCCCGATCTTGATATCAGCTATCAGGACCAGTTGGCGGGAGTTAACATCATCAATCTTAGGAACTCCTGCAATCTCTAGCTCATTTCCGAGTCCTTGTTGCTGTAGTTCTGCTATAGAGAAACGAAGATCAGTAATTTCTAAGTCTTTTAGCTGCGTGGTTTTATTGTTTTCTGTGTTTGGTTGGCCAGTTGACAGAAGGCTTATTTGGTTTTTCAGCACTGTTTCCTTCTTCCTGAGTATTAAAATGCTTAATTTTTGAGGGACAGGTCGTTTACTGCCTGTCTAAGTTGCCGGATCCCTGCGATTAGAATCGAAAGGTCGTAAGAAGCGCCAAACTCTAATGATGTGCCCAATTCAGGTGCCCTGGCTTTCCTATAAGTCACATTCATGTGCTCTAGATGAGTATTTGGTTGCACGGGGGTATTTCTGTTATCTCCTTTACGCTTCTTACACTTGCACTCTGAGCATACACAGGTTAGATTCGCTGTGTCCGAGGACTGTGGCTTGAGAGAGTCGTACACACATAGCTTGTGTATTCGGTTGTCACAGCTGATACAGTCGTAGTACTCCAGTTCGTGGATTTATTAGCAGCAGGCGGCACATTGGAAGAGCGGACCGTACATCATAGTGTATATGTTTTGGTAATCAGGTGTCAACAAAAATCTATCAAAAGTAAATAAATCAAAAGTGCGAATTGTGTCCTCACAGGGACAATGCGCACTCACGTACCGCTGTTGCTTCTGGGAAGTAGTGTACTTCTAAGCAAATGGTGTTAGACGGGTGCGGTGAGTCACGCATAACGCTGTTTGTCGTCGCAGCGGCTGCTGCACGCGATGTTGTTCCTTGCGTCGCTAGCGTAACTGAGAGAGTCGCACTTGCACGATCAGCTAATGCAAGGGCCCGTCGCGTCATCGTTGAGTAAGCAATAGATTTATCACCTCAAATGCTTTCCTGCATTCGATTTCAGGGTGGCTGATAGTTTGGTGGTCTATGCTTAGTTGATAACTGGCAAAAGTTTAATTGCAAATATTTCCGGATTTAACGCGAAAGCGGTTTAACAGCCAAACGACGCGTCAAAGATGTTGAACGCGTCAAAGTTAGGTTACCATACCAACATGATAGTAAGTACCTATTTAGAAATGAATCAATGGAAAGATGAAGTCAAACTACGATAAGCGATCCTACGAATTTATCCTTTCGTTTTGCTTAGTAAAGAAAACCAAATTAGGTTTCATTTTGGCAAAGATAATCCGGAGGGCTCCCGGCGGCCAACCGTGTGAGCTTCGTTTCAGCGTGAGTAGAGTATAGGCAGGGGTCAGTTAAACTGGACGGTCGCTCCGGTGTTAGCTTAGCAATAAATAGACAGGACAGCAAAAATTACTTTTTTTTTAAATATGACCTATATTTAAATTCAGTGAAATCGATTCTCCTCATGTTTCTGAACAAACTAGTTCCTCATTATGCGTTGATTCATTGACACGTTGTACGTATAAACTGTAAAATTATGAAATAAGTCTATCATTTTATAGTGAAGAGTTATTTATGACGGTCTTTTGCCTATTTTTCTAAAATGTTTTTATTTGTTATGAATGTTCAATAGTGATTGATTTTTTGAGAAACAACCAGCCTCAAGTAACCGGTCAAATTTTTGATCGGGTGACATCTCTAGGGGTGTTATTTTAAACATCATTTAAAAAAGTAATAAACCACCCATTACTCGAAATATTCATATAAGTTGCTTAAAATAGACTAAAATTTCATTAAATAAGTAAAAAATTACTACGTATATTTTTTATCCAAACAAAACAGGTTTATTTTCAACAAGCTGTCTTTGGATTCCTCGATTTGTCAATTTGAAATACCCCCATGGGTCTTGGTTTAAAGCTGAAGGGTTTGTTACAAAAGTTGGTGCATTTTTTTTATCGTGTTGTAGATATGAGTGCCATTGAGTAAATATCAAAAATGGTACTTTTGGCAGCTACAAAACCTCGAAATGTTTGGACTTCCCTTATTTACCCTGCATCCTAGCGAAAAGTTACTTTCTAACAAATGAAAGAGCACAACATTTTGCGTCTAATGAATACAAAACTTAATAATTCAGTTAAACCATATAATAGAAAGCCATAGTCAAAAATCTAATTTTATTCCCAACTTTGTGGAAAAAAAATATCTCTTTTGATATTTACTTAGTTGCATCGACTGTCTAAGGTATTCTAATATACATTCCCAGATGTCAGAATAATATAAAAAGCCTACAGGAGAGCGTCCCCTATGGATTGCTAGCTAGCTAGCTTAATCATTTAATTCGCTAACAGATTACCCGCTGCCAAACGAATGCGACTGGTCGCACACCGAGGATGACGCGGCTAACGATATTAAACTCGGTAGTAGAGTTGAGAAATGTTTCCCTGACAACTTGACGATTCATGACGCTGGGTTTTTTGCAAGGGGTACTATTAAATTCTTAAATGGGAATTATTGGAAGGATATTCTTAATAAAAAACCGACTGATGATTGCATATCTGAGAGTTCATCATGTGAAAATTACAAGCTAAAGTACAACATTTCAAAACAAAACTAACATCAATGGTTTCTGAGGTATGAGTAACATTAGAGATGATCTAATGCACTATGAAGTGATCGTTATTGCACAGATGTGTCGAGGTCACATGAAATACATACAAATTCATAGTCAACCATCCGTACACACGCCCTCATCAATTCAGTTACAATTATACACGATTTCGTAAAAATTATTGTCCATGTTTTCATATTCCACTTACAATGGATCACATAAGCATTTTGAACTTGAACGCCAATGTCTTGCTTTTGTCCAGTTCGTCAAGCTACTATTACATATTCTTATTATTTTTCCTACTTATTCCTATTCTTATTCCTTATTATTTTCCTACTTATTCCTATAATTTTTCCTACTCATTTCTACATATTATTTTCCGTACGTTTTTCCTCCAGGTAAGAAACGTGCGTGAGATAACCAACACAGCAAATATAACGGTCATAATTATGTCACCAATTACTCATACATAGTTACAAAGTATGTTTTCTATAGCCTCACATACCTAGATTCTCTTTCGTTATTTTTCATATTGCCAGCTTTTCGTTTTATGTTATTTTTGATAATAGCTATCGATACCATATATTTCCATTTTATTTTATAATGAAGGTACATACAGTTTTAGCTCCTTCCACTTGTACTTAAAATATGAATCTCCGGACCTTAATTTTGCCCTTTGTCGATGATATAATTTAATGAAATCGTTTGTATGTACATTCAATGTTAGGTCCATGATCTAAGTCCATTCATATGTATTTACCGTTTTATCGAACGTTAGCTAAGGCGGAAGTCACAGAAGAAAGTTAAGCCATTCAACGGAAATGCATATGTAACCGTAAGAAAGTCAAAACCGTTAGTTGATAAACAAATGCGTTAGTCGATCAACTATCGATAGATAGTAAACCAGACTGACAGGGTTTAGAATTTACGTTTCTTTTGTTCTTACATGTTAGCTTAACACGAAGACTATTCGGGGGCTTCGCTGCGCTCGCCCCCTCTGGTCTTCACCTAAGCTTCCGCAGTGTTTGCCCTGATATTTCGATGGCAATTCAAGTTTAAACCAGTGTACTATTTAATGGTTTTAACCGTTAGTTTATCAACTAACGCGTCATATAGTAAACAGTAGGCTACAGTTTACTTATCTGCCGATAGTTGACCAACTAACGAGAAAAAAAACGTTAGTTTATCAACTAACGGTTTTGACAATCTTACGGTGACACAATCATGTCTCACTAAATGTTGTGTTTTCTTGCAGATGACATTCCTATACAAGCGGGGCAAGTGGTACCAACAGATTCCAACGACATGCTCTCTTCCATCACGGAGGAAGGAGAGGCCGACGCGGCACCGATTCAGCGCGGATCCGGCATACGCACGTCCAAACCTAAACTGAGCTCGTTCCCCGGACTAGGTAAGAAGGCGAAGGACGCTAAAGAAAAGGGCTCCAGCTCCACTGAGAAAAAGGTCACGCTGAAAGACTCGTCTAAAGCTATCTGGAACACCCTGAGCGGCGGCGGCGACGCAGTGGACTCCAAGTCAACTGCTGACTCGACCGAGGCGAGTGGGAGTATGAAGGATGGACTGTCTATGACTTCCGGAACAGAGAACTCCGATTCCCGCTCGCAAGTAACCACCGACTCTCTGGACATGGAGGCCACGACGAGGTTTACTGCGATGCAAGTTAGCTCCGTCTGAACTTTGGTGATGCGTTTTGCTTCCACCTGTTCTTAATCTTACCTATTGTAAATCGTTAATTGACTGGTTGGTGTGCTGTTCCGGTAGTTATTAGATTACGTTGAGGTTTTTGGTGATAGTGTTATTGTTGACTATTTATTATTATATATAAAAGATCTATATTATAGTTTATAGTATATAAAAGATTAATGTACCTTAATTCCAAAACTGGTTCAAATGTTTTTATTAAGAGTTCAGATAATTCAGAAATCATTCCCTAATCTGTTTTTTTTTACTTTGTAAGTATGTACTGATTAATATTTCAATAGATATACAAATGTTTATATATTCGTTGACAGTTTCGTGTTCATTAAATTATAATTTAAATGTAAGGTATTTTAATTTTGGTGACGGTTTTTATCCTGTCGTAGTTGTAAAGTCACTCAATTTCATTGAAGTGAATGAAATTGAATGAATATTCAAAAAGAAGACATATGAAAGGATCTACAGCTATATTGATGATAACTTGAGGGAACTGTTGAAATGAGGGAACAACCGCTTACGATGAATACGTTTATTGCACTGATAACATAACAAGAAAATAATATAACGCTTATGTACGCTAAATAAATCTAAAATGAACTTTTTACAGTTGACTGCTGCCGAGAACAAAATGAACACAGATGTAAACTTATGAAATTACAAAACATGATAAAATGAGTATAAGATGAGTGTGTAAAATTATGTAAACATAACAATATTCTTAGGTAAGTCAAACTTCACGGAATGGTCTTCTTGTGGCGAAGTATCCCTCTCAGTTGTCCTCTTTCTGCAGAGTATCCGTGGCTACGGCACCGGTAGCTCCGGTACATCCAGCGTCTACTGTGTTTGTCTCCTCCGTATGAAGATGATTCCCACGATGATACCAATCAGTAGCAGCAAGCCAACATGCTATACGATATGATGTACTGATGCACATCGTGTACGGTGAGCGTCTGCTTCGGCTGATGCTCCCATTGTCTGCCATTGAATGTCTGTTCCATTGATAGACTGATCTTCTAACTCTGGTGGCATAGAGCTAAGCACCGTCCTGGCCCTCTATGCTACTAAGCACAAGCATCACACAAGCCTATCGCAGGCTCGCGCTATCTCTCTCTCTCACGACTCGATGAAACGTGACTTCCGAGCCTGCGATAGGCTTGTGCGAGGCTTGTGGTTAGTAGCATCGGGGCCCTGGTTCATGATGGACAATCATGGCGGCTCCATCTTTGGTACCGCCGTGTCTACGGGGTTGAAAAGATCCTTATGCGAAAGGATCGTAAATGAGTGTGCAGCCGTGACCTAGGCTAACGATTCCGTTGCCAGACAGAGTTCGAATTACCGTGACAGCTGGGCATAAAATGCGCACTGTGCATTCTTCGCAACAGGCGTATAGCCAGCAATTCTGTCTGCTGTTTTGTAACTTGATTTATTTATTTATTTATTTATTAATACAGTTTAATGCACAACATTACAGACTATGTCCAATTCGTTGTACACATACAAAATCATACTCATCCATTTAAACCAGATTGAAACGTAGCAAATTATAGTATCGTACATGCCAGTTCTATACATGTCAATAATAATAATTCAATAATAAAAATGTCAATGCAGTCATTTGTATTAAAAAAATCAGTTCATTATACTTTAATTACATAACACAACCCTGTTACACATTCCCCGCGCACAACCTTCCACATTATCGCACAATATGCCTCCTTGCATCACCAAACAGATTAGTCAGTGGTACTGCAGCCAACAGAGCGTTGAGACAGTCCCGCGCCCTCACCAGCGGAGACTGCGGGCGCGCCACCGTGCGGTGCGCGCCGCTCGCTAATAGACGCTGGTGCCTGGGCGCGTGGAGGTATTTGTCGGGCACAAATAGCGCGCATAGCGTACCGACAAGCGCGACACAGTCATTGTCGCCTCGTAACAATCGACACAGTCAGAAGCTGCTCGGTGTTACGTCTGACCTCTAGTGAGTTAAATCCAAGCATACCCAATATATCAGCGGATGGATAAAGATAAGGATAGTATCCAAATTTCCTCTTATATAGCTATCGTAGGAAAGCTTCGTGTACCTTCTCGAGTATGTAAGAGCTTTCGTGCGGATTCCTAACAACCGACCTAGATTCAAGTTTGATTCTCACTAGAGATGTGTATAGAAGCTGGACCACACCCAGGTTCCGGAAATACTTACTATTCCGTATTACAAACCTCAATCTTTTAAAGCATTCCTTGGCCAAAGTGCTCATAAGCTCATGGAATGTAAGTTTAGGGTCGAACGTAACACCGAGGTCCTTAATCGAATACACTCGAGTCAAAGACTCAGTGCCGAGTGTATACAGAAGGCAATGATATCCCTTGTCCATGCACACCGACACAATCTCGACCAACCTCAGTAAGTTGGTGTTAACTGAGCGGCGACTCCTGAATCCGTGTTGCGAATTGCTCAGATAGGGCGCAATCTGCGAACTGATTTTGCCATGTATGATCGACTCGGAACAGTTTTGCCAATGAACCCATGATCGCAATAGGCCGATATTGATCAACGGAGGCAGTGTCACTTGTCATCAGAACTGTTTACCAGATCCGGATCGAAGACTGGCTCATCAGGGAGGAAAACATCTGAGAGGTAGTTTGCAAATGCGGCTGCTGCTTCCTCACCAGCACATTCCCGACCCTGATGTGTGAACCGAGGTTCGAAACCACACTTCGATCGTAGGCCACTCACATCCATTGACCCTTTGATCACTTGATCTTTTTGTCGCCGCATGTGATTGTACCGATGTACAGAGTGATTCTTTTTCCAAATCCATATTTACCAACTTCAGGTCACAAATGTGTTTCAGAGTCTTTGATGTTCAGCTTTTTTAGAACTAAAATAGTTTATTAAGGTTATAGCTTAATAAAGGACTATTAACTCGAATGGGGCGTTGAGTAATTCCTTTGGCAAATCTTTTATGAGTTCGGATTTGTTACTGGACCAGGCACTTGCGAATATTCATGCCGGCAGGACAGTTGTAAGTTCTCGTTGAATTTCCTTAGCTTGACTTAATGTAGAAGGAGTTTCCAAAGCTGCGGCGGCAAGTCGGAATGTGTGAGCGTTGTTCCGAACAATCTGTTTGAGTGTTCTCATGTCAAGATAAGGGGTGGACTTCGTACCATATGTGAACGATGTGAGATTATATTCTCGAAGTAGGTCGCAAGGCAGGTCTCTCCATACGTTTGATTGTAGATGTTGGTCGGCCTCTCACAAGCATTTGGCGGAACATCTTTTCTATGTCCGCTGTGACAACATATCTGTATTGTCGCCGTCTAAGAATGAGTGACTGCAGATGTTTTGGATGATGCATTAAAAACGACGCGCAGGGCAGATGTTTTAGTCCAACTTTAACACGCCCCGTGATGAGGCAGATAACTTGCGTTTGGGGCATCTGCTGGGTCGGCCGGGCGCATGTGACCTAGTTGTTGATATTCGTGAATGAATTCTCTTTTCTTGCTGAATGAATTGGCCTTTGATTTTGAGTTTCCCAAGTTATTTTCAAACCCTGGTTTCATGGGAATAGCGACCTCGTATCTTCCATCTTCCAATCGCTTGGTTGTCGCTTGAAAGTACTCTTCGCAGTGTTGTACCTTGGTGGTCAAAGAATCCTCTGATCCATTGATATCCTCAACTTTCCAGTACTTTTTGATGTCGTCAAGGCTCCACACCTTGCATGTGAAGGTCCGAACATGACCCGACAGAATACAGCCGAGTTTTATTTGCTGAGCAATGGGTGATGAATGCGTGCCTTTCACGAGTCCACTCATGATGATTTTAGGTAAGCACTAGCATCTAAGAGTATATCGATAGGCTTCGATATATGATACTCGGGGTCAGCCACACTTGTATTTTTTAGATGTCCCTAAGAACTTTTCGGGAGTGATGTGCTGGTTAAGACTTGTGAAATAACCAGCGCTTCTGTAATCTGCGTAGATTGAGTGACATTCCATTGATACTACAGTCTATTCGTGATAAGAATGCAGTGAGTCATCACTGTCCGGCGGCCTAGCCACGCCCCGTAACCAATCAAATCGTTTCCAATTATCAAGCCAAGTTCACAGTGACCAGTTAAAGGCAAACTTTCGATCGCGACGGTTGTGTCCTGCCCTGTGAGTGATTGAACAGATTTAAATTTAAAAACATGAATACTTCACCTATTCGTAAAAATAAAAGTCATTCGGTAATTCATAGCGGAGAAATACGACTGTGGACTAATGTCCTCAGTCGTATTTAAGTTCTGTAAACAGAACAGAAAACAGCAACTGCATGCGGTGTGTCCGAGATAACAGTTTATAGTATTCTTAGTGAACAAAAGGAAACGAATACATTAAAATCGCCAGTGAAAAAAAGAGCCCGACTGTCAATGATAAATAAATTTGTTGAATTAGACAAATGTGCAATAAGGAGAAAAGTACATTCAATATATTTAAATAAGGACTACCCGACTCTGGATAAAATTATGACACTTTGTGAAGCTGACGAAGATATTCCAACGTTTAAGCGTACCACACTTCATAAAATACTGCATGAGCTAGGATTTGACTTTAATAAACAGGAAGGACAGTAGAACATTATTAATGGATAGAGAAGACATTGTTTTATGGCGGCGTAAAATTCTCAGGCAAATAAAAGAACACAGAAAAGCAAATAAAACAATATACTTCCTTGACGAAACGTGGTTAAACGCAGGGAATATTAAATTGAAGGCGTGGTTGGATACAAATATAAAAGTCAAGAGACAAGCTTTTCAAGACGGCTTATCTACCTGTCCGAGAGTTCCTACTGGAAAAGGTAAATTTTTTGCACATTGGAAACGACAAAGGATCTGTGGAAGGAGTTCTACTAGTTTTTGAATCTAAATCAACAAAGATTATCATGAAGAGATGGACGGTGAGAGGTTCCTTGAGTGGTTCAAAAATATAACGTCTAAACTACGGGAGCATTGTTGTCATAGACAACACTCCTTATCATTCTGTCAAACACGAGAAAATACCGACGACCGGTTGGAACAAACAACAAATAATAGACTGGCTGCAAATCAAAGGGATATCCATGGACATGAGTTATTTAAAAAAATAATTATTGAAGAAAGCCGCCGAAATAGCCCCACAATATGATAATAAATATTTAATAGACGAAACCGCTAGATGTAGTGGCCTTGAAATTAGCCGTCTACCTCCATACCATTGTAAACTCAACCCAATTGAGTTAGTGTGGGCCCAAATCAAAAAATATATTGCTGCCAATAACGCAATATTTAAGATGACTGACGTAAAGAAATTATTTTATGATGCAGTACAGTTAGTAGACGCTGATCGATGGAAGAAATGCAGTGACCATGTCATAAAAGAAGAAAATACCATGTGGGATTTAGATGACGTCATGGAACTCGCAGAACAAAATACTAGTGATACTAACGAAGATACTAGTGATAGTGATTAAAATATAATATGAATGACTTTATTTTGGTTTAGACAGTTAAGTGTATTTTTAAATCCATAAAAACTTATTCATTAAATAGTAGATTATTAACCAAGGGGATAAAGCAGTGTCTTCTGTCGCGGGTGACGATTTAAATCGCGAGCGTAACGAAGGACTCGAGGTTTACTCCCGAGCGTAGCGAGGGTGTTAAAAACTTAAATCACGAGCGAAGCGAGGGATTTAAGATGAGTCCTGAGTGTAGCGAGGGATTTAAGTTCACTCAAGACTAAGACACCTTTATCACCGAGGAAAATACTCCACTTTTCGTACCATTTGCGAAAAAATTAACACAATAATAATATGAGATAAGCCTTTATTAAAAATAATGACAATTAAAAGTAAAAGTTAACATTCGAAACATTGGTCCAATTATTGATAGAGAGAGTTACATTTTTGTTTGGTAAATTTATTGTTGTTTTTAACTATGGGAAATACCATACAATACCATACAGTGACGATCCAAATTTGTTGTACAGCTCAGTATTTAACCTTGTCAAAAATGAATATGATACGGTATTTAAATCAAAAACTATAAAAGTTAATAACAAAGCTTTGTTTAGTGATTGGGCGACAGTTGGAATTCATAGGAGCAGACGAAGATTATATGAACTCTATGAAGAGAAATCATATAACAAAAATACGGCCTTTCTAGATTATGTTCGTAGTTATTCAAAAATGTTTAAACGCGTTTGTGCCGTAGCTAAATCTAATTTAATTAAAAACAAAATTGAATCTAGTAGCAATGTAATGAAAACGACTTGGCAAATTATAAACAGAGAGACTGGAAAGGCCAAAGCTACACATAATAACTTCAAGCTTAAGATAGATAATCAATTGCTAAGTACAGACCTAGAAGTAGCAAAAGCTTTCGAAAATTTCTTTACGGACATTCCAGTTTCAACAACCAAGTCTTTAAATTCATCTCCCGCTGCTGCTGAATCTATACTTAAACAAAACTTTGAGGAATGTAAAACAGATTTTAAATTTAGGCACGTAAATAATGATTACATTGTAAAAGCGTTTAAATCCCTGGAAATGAAAAAGACAGCTGACGCCCATGGTCTATCAGTAAAAATTATTAGTTCCATTGTAGATTGTATTGCACCTCACCTTTGTTGTATATTTAATCAATGTATAGATAGTGGTGTGTTTCCTGACTTGATGAAACTAAGTAAAGTTATACCTTTATTCAAAGCTGGTAGTACATCAGACCCCACCAATTTTAGACCCATATCGATACTACCAACGCTTAGCAAAATATTTGAAAAACTCATACTTAATCAATTGCAAAGTCATTTTTATCTCAATAATTTAATTCATATTGCTCAGTTTGGTTTCACAAAGGGTCGTTCAACAGCCGATGCTGGTGTTGAACTAATCGACAATATTTTTGATGCCTGGGAAGACGCAATGGATGCAATAGGTGTCTTCTGCGATCTATCCAAGGCTTTTGATTGCGTCCATCATGACACTCTTGTCAGGAAGTTACGCCATTATGGTGTAAAAGATCAGGCACTTGGCCTTCTGGAGTCATATCTAACAGATAGGGTTCAGATGGTCGATGTTAATGGGAAAAGATCACCTGGGTCTTCAATAAGTATGGGCGTACCGCAAGGTTCAATTCTTGGTCCTTTCTTGTTTTTAGTATATATTAATGATTTACCTTACCTTGTTAAAGCAAAACATGGGTTAGTATTGTTTGCCGATGATACTTCTTTGATATTTAAAGTTAAAAGACAGCAATCAAATTATGACAAGGTAAACAATGCTATCTCTAGTATAGTGAACTGGTTTACTGTTAACAATTTATTACTTAATGAAAAGAAAACTAAATGTATTAAATTCGTGTTACCCAATGTGAACCCGGTAACTACAGACATATTTATAAAAGGACAGAAATTGGACCTTGTGCAGTCGACTGACTTTTTGGGCATTACTTTAGACGCCAAACTACAATGGGATCCTCATATAAATAAATTGTCGAACAGACTGAGTTCGGCAGCGTTCGCAGTTAAAAAAATTAGAGCTCTTACCGACGTAGACACCGCTAGACTAGTCTACTTTAGTTACTTTCATAGTCTAATGACCTATGGTATTTTATTGTGGGGTCACGCTGCGAATGCTAATAGTATATTTATTCTGCAGAAACGGGCTGTTCGTGCAATTTATAGATTAGGGCCTAGAGTGTCACTGAGGGAAAAGTTTAAAGAAATCAATATTCTGACATTTGTGTCTCAATATATCTATGACAATCTTGTGTATGTAAAAAGAAATATAACTAATTTTCAGAAGTACAGTGATATACACAATTTTAATACTAGAAATAAAGACAAGTTGGTTGCTTATGTAAGCCGACTACATAAAATTAGTAATTCTTTTAAAGGCAATTGTATACGCTATTACAATAAGGTCCCTACTGATATTAAAAACTTACCTTTAGACAAGTTTAAAATAATAATAAAACAGAAATTGTATAAAAAAGGTTACTACAGGATATCTGATTACTTAGAGGACAGATGTCCATGGGAATAGATTGTTTGAGTAACAGGCTGTTTCGATATATAATTAGCATTCATTTTGTAATTTGGCAATATTTTATTTAAAAAAGGAAACGCAAAAGATGCGACGACTGTGGAGTTTCTTCGGTGAGCTCTTCTCCACAGATTCCGCCATTGGGTTAGTGAACTCACCCAAAAAAATGTAATGACGGATCTAAGTGATGTAACAACATCCTATGGAAATAAATGATTTTTGATTTTGATTTTGATTTTGTTGATGAGTTGATTTGAGTATTTCTCTGTTCTTGCGTCTGAGGAACTTGCGTTTCACTGTAGATAGTATACGTCGGAGATAGTGGTGGTGGTGCATCGTGAGTTACGGACGAAGATAAGAGGCCGGAAGTTGATGGTTGTGGCTCTGATGGATTAAGTTTTATATTTTTGTTAATTTGACTGCTTAATATGGTTTTATTCGCCATTGAGCTTTCGATATAACCCTCAGCTACTCTATCAGAGCTCCAACCACCGTGTCTTTTTATTGACGTAATATCCTCCCCTGAATCCGCCAAGAAAGTCGCCGAAGTTCTTCTAAAGCAGTGACCGGTGTAGAGTTCAACATCTTTAAGTTTTAAATATTTAGCAATTTCCTTTGGCATATTGCTAATTTTATTTTTGCCGATGGCTTGTCGAGTACATTTCCCATTCCGATAGTTTATAAAAAATCTATTGTTTTCCATGTTGGTGGGACGTAATGCTTGGTATTTATGAATGATTTTAGTATATTGTCGTTGTACAATGAATGATCGATTTTTCTTTGTCTTAGTTTCCTTTACATTAATCAGCAGCAACTCATTGGAATGATTTTCAACGTCCTCCACCTTTAAGTTTACAAGTTCACATCCGCGGCAAGCTCCATTGAGTCCAAAAATTAAGGCCACCTATAACAAAGATAAAAACAGGTAAATATATAGAATAATTACCATTACTAAGATACGAAATATTCATAGATCATGTATACTTACTTTTGTGGCCAGAATAATTTTGTCAGGAGCTTCATTAAGAAATTTTTCCACACTTTGAGTCGTAAAAATTTTAGACTTCTTTGCGCAATGCCCTTCTGATTTTCTTTTTAAAAAAGCCAGTAATTTCGTGAATCTATTTATTTCAATGCTATGTTTGATGCTTATTGTAGCTTTCAGTTTTGAGTATATGCACCAAAGTGTATTCGGATTCTTTGTCTTGGATAAATAATCAAAATAGACAAGAAGTACTGATTCTGAAATTGATGGGCCTTTCGCACTTCTCCACGTTGAAAATTCTTCATAAGTTTTTAAATAATTTTCCTTGGATTTTGTTGGAAGCAAATTATTTATAATTGCCGCAGCATTTTCACTGATGGAATCCGACAATTCACTGTCACTGTCGCTTTGATTTAACATCGTAACGTATTTTTTAGAACATTAACTTATTTATAAAAATAAATTTAAATAAACTTAACGTTTATCCCCTCCTTTGCCGAGCGCCCTACATAGTCCACTTTTCAATAACGCCATATTTGCGGGCCGCCCTATATAGACCCAGCAGCAGCGCGCGCTACCGCGTCGATCAATATGAGTAATTTCAACCAATGGGGATCGGTGTGACAAGGACAGTAACAAAATTTGGTTTTGATTAACTCTTGGTCTGCATTTTGTAAATGTTGCATGTTACTGTTTTTAATGGGTTAGTGTTAACGAAAGGGTATGCGCAAAAGACTTAGATATTTTTTTTTATCTTTTTTTTTATTTTTTTGTTTTATCGAATCTTTAAGGGGGAGGGGTTGTTCAATGCGTTAATACAAACATATTTTGTCATATAAACTTTTTTCTTAGATGCGTATTTTCGACTTTATTGACACTTTACGGGGTTTCACAGGATTTAGATTATTTTTAATGTTTTATTTTTTTTTATTTCATATATTTGCTTTTTTGTTGATGCATAGATCTTATTAAAGGTCGTCAATACTTAAGTTTTTGTTTCATACACTTTTCTCTGTAGTCAGTAATTTAGCCGTAATTTTTATCGAAATCTCCCAACACTTATTTTTGTTTTCAGAAAGGTACAAAATTTTAGTCTAGTAAACCACATATTATTTTGCACTCAGCTGATAGGTGGCGTCATTATAAGCCACAATTGTCAAAATAACTTTTCTCTATTGTCAATTTTTGGCTAGAGTAGGTTATTGTGGCTAAATTTAAATTGGGTTTAGGTTAGGTTGGGTTGGAAATTCTAAAAAGCAAAACTGGAGCGAGCGCAGCGCAGTGGAGCGAGCATATGCAAATAAAAACAAAATGTATCTAAAAAATACCCCTTCTACCTTTTGATTCTAATTTTGGCCTCGTTAATAAAGTCGAAAATAAGCACTTTAGAGAAAAGTTTATTTAACAAAATAGGTTTGTTTCAATAATATGAATAATCTCCTATCAAAATAAGAACAAATACTCAACAAACAAAAAACATCAAAAAAGTCTTAAGTATATCTTTCCGCATACTCTTTCCTTCACACTGACCTTCTACATCTCAGGACTTTGATATTCTTCTTCTTCATTATCTTCTCACGCACCCTTTCTGGGGCGTGGGGAGTCGGGGTCAGGTCGACGGACCTCTTCCCGAAGAATCGCCTCTGTCCACTCCTGTGGACAGGTCATCGGATGGCCCCTGCGGGCGGTGGTCTTCTTGTGGCGCTGGTATGCAGTGGGTGATCGCCGGCTAGGCAACCAGGTCGCGTGGCAGGCGGCGGCGGTCGGGCGGGCGCGCGTGGTGCGGCGCCAGTTCGGCGATGTGCGGAAGGTGTGATGCATCCGCACGCGCGAACATGCCCTTCGCCAGCCTCTGGACAAACTGGTCCACGGTTTCCCATCTTAGGTCCCTCTGGATTGTCGCGTTCCTCACGTAGCGGGGGGCGCCGACGATGGTACGCAGAGAGAGGTTCTCTTGGGCTCGGAGTCTCCGTTTGTTCGTCTCCGAGCAGACTTTGATATTGTGTGTCTGTATGCTTACTTATATTTTCAATACACATATATTAACCATTTAAGTTATTTGTTTGTCTTTTTGCGCCTGTTTGTGTGTCTGACTGTGCCTGTTTTTTAACGCTTTTTTAACACTTTTCCGCATTCTCTAGTGTATAAGATATGGTGAGGATAAGAGGAGGAGGAATAGGGAGGGGGAAAGGTGGAGGACGAGGAGGAGTAAGCTCCTCTAGGGAAATTGAGGTGGACGTCATTGTGGAGCCATGTCCCTTGGAGCCTCCGACGCCGGCTCGACGAGCCAGGACCCACGGCGGGAATACCGACAGCCGAGGGAGGGTCGCAGCGAAAGGCAGGGGCAGGGGCAGCGGCAGGGGCAGGGGCAGGGGTAGTATGCCAGAGGAGCAGCAGCGGTAATATGTTTGGTTTGTTTATTGCTTTAAATTGTATGTTTTACTTGTTTTGTTCTTTTAATTATTTTTGTATGTAAGTTTTGTTGTTTGTGTTATTGGAGACGAATAAATTTACTTATATTCTATTCTTTTTTGTATACTTTTTATTTTTATAATTTTGTTCTTTCTTTCAGATTTTACTGCGGTAATATTGTCGGAGGCGGACTCCCAGAGGGAGAACCGTTGGAGTCCCTCTTGCATATTAAGCGCCAGCGGATCTGGGATCCCCTCCAATCCCTGATCACAATACACGAGATGCCGCCTGCTTCCTCCGCTTTGTTGGCGCCAGTGATGTAAGAAACATTTTTTTAGCGTAGTCTATACTGTGTTTTTTTTAATTATTTTTTTAAGATATTCCAACAATATGTTCGTAAAAAGCTCTGTGTTTCAAAAAAAATCACATATATTTGAACATGTTATTTGTTATCTTACCATTGCTAATTTATTTTATTGATATTTTAATAAGTAATATTTTTTTACAAGTAAACATTTTTGTATGAAGCCAGGCTACTTGAAACTTCAAATAGGTACCTACCCTAAAATTTTGGTTTTTCGTGTACTGTAATGTAATGTTTCGTGTAATGAGAATTTAATTACAAACAACAAATGTTCTTTTGACACAATATAGTAAATAGCGTAGTAGCGTTTCTGAGATAATTCAGTTTAAATATGTAATTTAGTCATTTATCTAGTATTTTTTATTTGTATTCTAATACGGTTCGATACTTGTCAAATTTATATATTTATGTAATTTCTCATTACAATATACATTAAATTGTATTTTGTATATGACTATTGAACATAAAATAAAAAACACAAAAAATACAGAGAATTAATTTGCAAAGGCAAGCTTATCTCTAAAAAGACATCTCTTCCATCAAACCCATGATGTAACCCCATAATTGTAAACTATTTTTTAAACATCTGTCATATCTACCAAAGATCAGAATTTCAAAGTCGCATCCATACTTTTTTCGCCAGTGGTATTTCTGTTTGTATGAAGAAATCATTTTCAACTCTTCAAAACTTCTTGTTTCTAGTAAGCTAATTAGATAGTGTTCATTGAATTAATTAGTTAATTTAATGTAGTTTTTGAATTAGTTAGTTAATTTAATGTAGTTTTTGAATTTATTGACCATTTTCAGCAAATATGTCAAGCCCATAATTTTACTATGTGACTGGAGAGGTGTTTAATATCGGGTCATACACACCAACGACAAATCATATCTGTATAGGGTTCTTGATTTAACTAGTTAAAGACCTAAACTCTCTAAATTAGCTTAGACAAGCCACTGTAGTCACAAAGAGGGTCTAGAAATAAGCTGACAACATAACCTATTTTAGAACACTTTTTTGATAATGTTATTTTAAGGTCATGGCTTTAAATCAATTTTTGTCTTAATTTTTCCACAGGACCATGTCATGTTTATATGTAACTGTGTAAATAAGATAATGTTGTAAATAAAACCAAAAATTCAAGCTGTTCCTGTGTTTAATTTTGAAAATTCAAGAGTTTTTGACAAAAATGAGAAGAAAAATCCCTATTTTCAGAATACTTTCTTTGCTCACACCTAGACTGCTTGACCAAACCTAGCTTATGTTACATTATTAGAAAGTATGTTTAATGCAGTTTTCAAACATATATAGGATGTTTCTATTAAATAAGTAGTTTACGCCTCTTGGAGGCTAGAAGCAAGCGCGGGGCGCGCGGCCCGCCACCTGTGGTGCGCACGATTTGCGCCGCGGCAAGTGACCCTAGATGCGGTTGCGAGGCGTGTGGCAAGGGAAGGGTTATGTATTTGAAGAAAACAAGAACGCGGCAAATTCGTATACTAATATTTTTTTGTCGGAAAAGCAAAGGCATCAAGCTCATACGGCCTCGTCGGTTTTCGTAATTTTATTTAATAATCATAACTGCCTAATAAATAAGTATTCCTTTTTGAAAAAGATGTATAATGCTTTATATACAAACTCAATGGTGTAAACACAGATGTAGTTCATTATAAATTTCGGTAAGTATTCCAAATTTAAATCACATTCTCCCCCTAGAGGTGAATGAAATTCAGTACAATTTTCTTTCCCTGTTTTTAACAGATTAAAAATACCTATTGTTATGTTCGCTTTTTGTGGCATAGAATGTCACTTTTTTGAGCAAGTGGTACGAAAAATATTATTTGTTTGAATTTTAATACCACGGTGAATACACCTTTACCCTGCACTGATGACTCACTGCATTATTATCACGAATAGACTGTAATCTCTGTTTTGAGCCAGTAGGTACCAACGCCCAATATTGATGCTTGATAGCGTCTACGCTTCAGCCCTAACAGGTGAGCACACTTGATCAAGAAGAGCTCTGAAGTTCATAAGATTTCCGTCTGAAGATATTGCGTGATAGAGTCGTTAGAAGGATTTCTTCATCCTCGCTTGTAACGAAATTAACATGTGCTGTCGCTTGAATGATGCCGTCGAGTTTGTCGTAGATGCGACGGCAGTGTCATGTTTCTTGGGTTCATGGCTTATCAACCGCTATGTCGTGGATAATGGAATTGTGATTTCCATAGCATATTTTGCACGTTTTTCTAGACGGGTAAATACTGTCGTCATGCTTGAAAAGGCAGTTTTTGCATACGTGGAGTTTCGCAATAGTATTCATCACTGCTTCCCCAGGCTGGTTAAGGAATTGTTTGCAACGGTACAAATGGTGATTTTCGTCACACATTGGGCATTTATTTTCGTATGATGTTGTATTAGCCTGATGACATCTCGAGGAAGAGTTATTCGCTCGATGAATGCCATGAAATCGTCGAAGATAGGCATAGTTCTGGGTGACACAATACTAACCCATATATGGGTTTCATAGGTTTTGAACTTTATTATCAAGCAATAACGTTGAACATGGCGACCCGTTTCGGGTAAGGGCATGCGTTAATTAAGGGGTTTGATACCATGCACTCTTATCATTTGTATAATCTTGAACATTGTAATATCCCTTTTTTACCCGACTACGGCGACCGCCAAAAGGAAGGGTAATGATTTTGACAGTCTATGTATGTATGTGGGTGGGTATGTATGTATGTCCACTCGTAGCGCCTAAACTACTGAACCGATTTTAGTAAATGAGGTGTCAATAGATTTGTAATAATTCTGCGGGTGACATAGGCTATGTAGATCTGATGTGGCGCCCTCTAGCGGCCATGAAAAACTCTGTTTAGTTAGGTAAATGTTTGGTACTCATGAACTATGATAGCTAGAGAGTTGAAATTTTCACAGATGATGTGTTTCTGTTGCCGCTATAACAACAAATACTAAAAACAATAAATAAAAAAAAATATAAGTAAAAAAAAACTATAACCCGACTACGTGAGTTAAGAGGTTTAAAAAGTGCGAAACAAGGAAATAATTCAGAAAGAAGTCAAGAAATGCGAAGGTACAAAAATGTTCGAGGTAGAGCCGTGGTCTCGTGGAGAATGAGAATACAGTAGGTGCGACCACGGCTCTACCTCGACCATTTTTGTACCTTCGCATTTCTTGACTTCTTTCTGAATTATTTCCTTGTTTCGCACTTTTTAAACCTCTTAACTCACGTAGTCGGGTTATAGTTTTTTTTTACTTATATTTTTTTTAGATAAAGTGATTTTAACATGGTTTTTGCTCATGGCAATTTCAAAATCTTGAGAGGTATTCTGTTGTAGTAGATAATTCATTCACCCTTCCAAGATTTGCTTACTTTCAAGAGTCTAAACCTTGGTGCAACTAGTCTATGATTATTTCTTAGTGTTGAATGTGAAAGTGCTGAATTATGCGCTTGGCTTCCCCCTTGAGATACTGCATCTTCTGAGCACTGGTGAGATACGATACTTGTTGTTTACGTGAATAGATCGTAGAATGTAGGCCATTTTGTATACTATAATTTTGTTCAATCTCAGGTGTTGACTGACGAAGATGATCGGTAGAGCTTAAATTCCTGTTTAGTTTCTTTTTAATCGCTGTGTACTGACTTTCAATCGTTATTAAGTCATTTTCATATTCCCCGTCGCTGCCTTGAAGTATGTTGTCTATCTAGGTGGAGACTATCGATGTTTTACAGAGATGATGCAGGATTTTTAGCTCATCATCGATCTCCCATTTTTCTTCCAAGTGGCTGGCCCCAATTCGGTTATTGTGGCGCTCAAAAGCACGGAAATTAGTACCTTGCTGACTGATAAGATAAGTTGCTCCAACTCTCCTGTTTACGCGGGAATCGGCAGATTAAACTTCACCGGTTTTGAATCCACCGTGCTTTTTGCTTCATCATTCAAGCAATGCACCCTGCATAGCTTGAATGATGTTATCATAATTCTGGTCTTCTCATAGTAAGCCTTCCATTCAGCGTAAATGTTACGCGAAAAGTATTCACCTGTTTTATCTTCGCATGATTGCAGACTTACATGATTGCCGTCAAACTCTCGCCAAAGTTGATCCAATTAATGCATCTACACGCTTCTTGAGGTACACAGTGTTTTTTCAATTCGCGATGTCCTTGGCAAAGTTGATATTAACACGTTCAATCTCTTGAAGAATCTCATGTTGACGCGTGAGTAGAGTTTCGGCCATGATGATTGATTGAATGAGGGATTTCTACGAAAAGATATCTTGAATGATGCTCAGTGCTGAGATGAGCCGAGGTTCTTGTAGCCCAGCTGATCTGCTGTGACTTTGTCGAACTGAGTGAATGAAGATATCTTCGATAGTCCAGCTGAGTGCTGCGGCTACCCGATGTATGTGACGCTATGACCTGTATGTAGGTACAAGGCGATAGATGCTCGGTCATGAGGTTCCCTGAGGTTCTTGAAGCCCAGTTGATCGGCTGCGACTTCCTCGAACTGATTAAATGATTGATCTTCGATAGTCCAGCTGAGTGCTGAGGCTACCCGATGAATGCGGAGCTGTTGACTATAGATGTCGACAGATGCTGACGAACCAAATCCGCAAGCAACCTTTTGGTGTGATGGAAGCACCTTCTGAATTAGCCAGTGGGACCCGCTGGTGGGAGGCTCACTAACCGATTGCTAACACATTTCAAAGGAAACAGACTGTACCAAGTCGCAATAGTTCGAAGGACCAAAAATTTATAGGATCTACTGCATACTACATATTGATGATAACTTGAAAGAAAGTTGCGTGCTAGCTACGTTTAAGTGAGGGAACAATCGCTTACGATGAATATGTTTATTGCACTGAAAATAATGAATGTGGTAACTTAACAAGAACATAATATAACGCTTATGTACGCTAAATAAATCTAAAATGAACTTTGTACAGTTGACTGTACAATATAGAAACGATAATGGGTAGCCATAGTCAATTCACCGAACGTAATAAAAATTCGAAGTATCCAAGCCCCTGCCAAGGCTGTTATGGGTGTATGGAGACAAGTTGGTGGCCTCAATGAGTTGCTGCAACTTGGCAATAGTGGCCGCTTGCTCGTCGCGATCCATTTCGTGAATCACTGTCGGCAGGCTAGCTGCACACACCCATAGGTAGAACATGCCCACTGCAAACAAAGTAACTACATACCTATAGGTACACATACATTACATGTTCAGTCGAGTAGTTGCAGTGGAATCTGCCCCCTCCATCGGTTTTGAGCGGGCAGATTACGCAAGTCTAAAATATTGGTGGAATCTGATTATCCTTCATTGGCGTTCGTTAGGCCGCACACTGAATTGTCAAGAACATGCTAGCTGGACAAAAGTCACCTCCTAATTTCCAAGAATTAGTGGTCACATGTCATTAACAACACCCCAGAAGGAACATTTCCAAGAATTGTTTGTTTCAAAGTACGGATGTCATTAAGTAATGACAGGTAAAAGGGTGAGTGTTAGATTTTGTATTTGATTAATTCTCGTCACTTGCAATTTTGCTACACGATCGAAAGGGTCTCATGAGTTATTTTGTGAAAAACCAAAAGTGTTGTGCTATGGATTTTGTTGCTGAAGGTATGTAGATTATGTTATCATATTCAAACCTCTCCTAAATGTCTGTTTTGTGTCCTTTTTAACTGTCTAAAGTTTAGTCTGAAAAAAAGCGTTTTTACCTTTTTAAAAGTTTAAAGGACCATATCTTTTTGTATCCACGTGTACCCGGGCTAATTTTTTTATATTACTTAGACATAACCCTAAGCTTTAATTTAAGATAAAATTTCATTGCGCATTTTAATTTTTTTTCAGAACACGTTCTCACTGTCTCGAAAATTGAATTTTTCGAGGAATGGGTGAAACACGATAAAGAAAACCGGAATTCACGGATTTTCGACTTTTTGTCTACAAGGATTGACCTCTCGAATATCACCGAAGAGTCACGTCGAGAAATACACCTCAAAATCGCATCATATTAGAATAAGATAGTGGAAAAATGGGCCTCATCAGGACGTCATCAAGATCGTTTCTTAACTAACAATAAAAGTTGGTTAGAAGGTGCTGACTTTCAGTTCAAGGTTCATGTGATCAGCCCAAAGGCGTCCAGCTCATCAATCACCGAGAAACGCACCCCGGGAAGGCCAAAATGCAGCTTTGAAGACGCTTCACACAAGACGAAGAAACGGCGTGTTGAAGAAGCTGTGAACAAGTGGACTGCTGAGGAGTTGGCGACTGCTGCTGAGGTCGCAAGCAGAGCGGAGGGGAAGAGAAGCATCGCAAAAGCAATAAAACGTGCAAGTGATGGCGAAACCTCTAAAGCTACTTCGTGCCCTGATGGTAGGCAGTTGTCTACCAATGAAATGATGGAAACACCACGCGTAGATTTTTTGATAACGCGGATCTGAGTGCAGGGATTACAGGGTTAGATGCTATTCTCATTAAAAAATGTAATATAATATTAAGAACATTATCATCTGGCTATGATATCGATTTGGTTAAATTTGAAAACCTTTGTGTGGAAACGCGGAAACTCTACTTAAGTCTGTATTCGTGGTACTTCATGCCTGCCACTGTGCATAAGATCCTTATGCACAGTACTGAGGTAATAAAGACCTCGTTACTTCCGATTAGGCAGTTCTCCGAAGAAGCCCAAGAAGCGAGAAACAAAGACATACGCCGTTTACGGCTGCATAATACTCGCAAAACGTCACGTATTGCCACGAATACAGACTTGATCCACATTCTTTTGGCATCGTCTGACCCTTTAATCAACTCACTCAGAGATGTTCGTAGAAAAAAACCCGAACAGTTAATGCCTGAAGTCTGTGACTTAATTATCCCACCTTCAGTGGCCATTTCGCCACCTACTTGTAATTTAATTAGAAATAATTTAGATTATACAGAATCCGACTCGTCTGAGGGTGAAGAAGAATGACTTTTGTATTGTTATGTGTAAATAAATCGATTTAGTGTAGTTTTGGATCAATTATTTAATTAAATAGGTTTTTATTATGATCCTTTTAATTTAAGTTACAGTTATAATTTTGTAAATATTGTTGATTTTGTGCATTGTAATTATTCAATTTATTTTTCATTATTTATTTCCAAAAGGTGTGTATTTCTTTTGAATAAATATGTATTTTTTTAAATATTTTTTTGTTATTTATTTTTTATATCCCCCTAAAATTGCGGGATAGTCTCGAATCCTACTAGTAACAACAATTAACTGCTATTCAAGCTAAAATAAGCCATTAGAAATCAAAAAATAATTTTGTCCAGCTAGCATGTTCTAGACGAATCAGTGTGGGCCGGTGTGTAAGCAGCATTAGAGCAAAGTCAGTATCAACAATTACAATCATTTGCTTGCCCACAATAGTTTTTTGTGTCTCAAGGGAGCAAAATGATGTATTTACGACGAGGGCGGTGCATTGAATCCAGAGTGAAGCGAAGGATTCTAAGTTAGGATCCTGAGCGTGACGTAAGATTCAAGCGCCTTAACGCCTAAGCCGAAAATAATTTTGCTCCTGAGTGATAGAAACGGTTGCACACCCATACCACCATCAAGTACTACGTTTCAGGCAATAAGGGGTTACGGAGATATGGAGCATCGTCTGTTGCATCTTATATCAATCTGGGCGGTCACAGTTCATAAACTACAGGGTACAACCATCGAAAGAGCAGTGATTGAGCTTGGCAAAAAATTGCAAAAGGACAAATATATGTTGCGTTAAGCCGATTCAGAAGTTTGGAAGGCATAGTCTTATCAGATTTGGACGCCAGCAAATTATTAAATCGACCACATGATGACAGATCGTTATCGGAAATTACGAGACCACAAAATCTGTCTTCCAATAATCAATAATATAATAAAGCTCACTTTTTACTATGGAATATAATGTAATACTTACATATTATATCCCACAGTGAAAAGTGAGCTTAATACAATACGAATATACGAGTAAACACGCAATTTCCCAAACATAAAAAATAAGCCCTATTTTCGGGGTTACTCGGGATGCGAATGTCGTCAAAATACACGAAAACAAGGCTACGAAATCTGTCTGTTCGACAGTCAAGTCCACACGTATTACCATGCATTATAAACCAATATACGGTACTCATGACAATGACCTTAACCTTCACTGATAAGTCACAGTAAAGCAATTGTACGCAAATTTGTTTACCTGGATGATAACATAATTCCAGTATTTTTGTTTTAAAAACCAAACTACTGGACCGATTTCTAATATTCAAAAAATGGTACCAATCTGGGTGTTCAACCTTTCAATTATATTTTTTTTTAATCGATTTACAAATAGTAACAGTTTTGAGGTGACATACATTAAAAAAACATACAACTGAATTGAAAACCTCCGCTTATTTTGAAGTCGGTTAAAAAGGAAGACAAGTCAATCGAGCAATACATTTTTGAATTAAGAAAACTAGCAAAGATTTAGTACACACACAAGTTGAATTAATTAGTGATTGGTTGGTTTGCGGAGTAAACAGTGCGGCGATTAGAGAACGGCTACAGCGAGAAGTAAACAGTGCGGCGATTAGAGAACGGCTACAGCGAGAAGTAAACAGTGCGGCGATTAGAGAACGGCTACAGCGAGAAGTAAACAGTGCGGCGATTAGAGAACGGCTACAGCGAGAAGAAGATCTGAATGTGAAGAAAGCAATGATGATGAAATGTGCGTGAAGAACAAATGCGCGAGGGTAGTGACGAAGTATGGTACGTGGGGCAACGAGGACAACACCGCTACGCAGAACCAGGATGAGGTGGTATGCGTGTGGGCATGCGAGGGGCAGCTGGGGGAGCCAAGGGCGGCGCATTCCCGGCGGGACCGCGTCGCAGCGGTGGCGGCAGCGGCGGCGGCAGCTGGCTACACGCGCAATCAATGACAAAACGTGTGCTATGGTGTGGAAAGCTCTATGAAGTTAGCAGTACACAGTCATAGAAAACGGGGCTCAAATTCAGGGCATTTTGAGCTTATTTTGAGCTTCCAGAATACGAAGTTTCAGAATTTAAAACACCTAGTTGTAAGTATAACTCTAATTGAGTGAGTGAGTCCAGCATTAGAAGTGATTTTATGTCTAACATGTAAAAAGTGATTTGTTAGTGAATAGCAGGCTAACAATGCCCTGAATTTGAGTCCCGTTTTCTATGACTTTATAGGTGTTAATATTATTTAAAAATACAACTTCATGGATACCTTCAATTACTCTCTAGTTGAAAATGTCGCGAGTTGACAGAGCAGAGAGTTGAAAATTTGCAGCATATATAGAAAAAGCTTAGAGATTCCAGAATACAAAATTTCAAATTTCTAGCTTTAGTGGTTTAGATAAAAGTGTAAAAACATATCAATTTCATCTATCTAGATGATATTGTTGTGTAAATGATTTTTATTTTTTTTCTCGCAAACTACTTAAGTTAGTGAAGTTCTGATTGCATATTCTGGGAGCTCAAAATCATGTCCAAATACGCTGCGAGTTGCACTTCTCTATTCGGACTTTGCACTGCTGGTGTTTTATTGCGTTTTTTCGAAAACCGCTCGAGCTCAAATTGTGAAACTTCGTATTCTGGGAGCTCAAAATAAGCTCAAAATCCCCTGAATTTGAGCCCCGTTTTCTATGACTTTGTACTGTTAACTTCACAGAGCTGGTGTGGAACAATGCATACGTAGTAGATATGAATGCCCTGCGTATGGCACCACATGTGTAAAGTGCTCGAAAAGGAATCACTTTGCCCGCGTACATATATGGTATTTATTGCGTGGAGGAATCATAACAGATAATTTACTGAGTAGAAAGCAAAAAAGATGATTGGACGATATAATTAAAAATAAATTAGACTAAGAAGCCGATGCGAATGCATTGCCGTTAAGATATTGAAATAAAATAGGACTGTCACAGAAACACTTGGTTAGAGCAAATGTTCAACGGTTATTCGGGGGAAAAAGTTAATAAATTTTAAATTGCAGATGTAACGGCAAATGTCGTTTACCGTATGTCGAGCAGCTAACGTTAATGAAACTATTATTTTCGGTTGAATCCAATTGTGTGCCGAACTATTTACACGAATACAAATAGTTTTTGAGTTAACATTTAAAGGTTAACGCTATTCCTGTAATTCACGCGTAAAGAAAACTGCCGTTCGCAATTAAATATTCCGTAAAAAATTTGTTAATAGAGATGGAAAATCGAGGAATTTTCTCAAGTGTGACAGAAGCGAATGATTGGGTCAATAGTATGACTATGATAAGAAAGGCAAACGGTGCTCTGAGGATTTGAGGAAAAAAAAAAAGTATGGGGGAGTTTCTTGCCGTTTCTTCTTAACCCCGAGGCCCACCTTCCGAAACGGTGTAGTCTTTTTTTATATATAAAAAAAATATTGACTTGTAGTTATAAGTAAGTATAATTTTGACGTTGAATAAGATAATTTATTTATTTATATTCAATAAAAAAATGACTCTGACTCTGACTCTTTTGCCTGGACCCGAAGGAACTAAATGAAACAATAAGAAGAGAGCACTTCAGACTTCCAACAGTTGAAGAAATAGTATCGAACCTGTCAGCTGCATAGGAGTTCAGCAAGTTAGATGCGTCATCAGGATTTTGGCAGAAGATGCTTGAAGATATTTGCACGTTTAACACCCCATTTGGGAGGTATAAGTTTAAAAGAATTCCGTACGGAATAAGTTGGGCCAGTGAAGTGTTTTATAGAAAGATATATGAAAACTTTGATGATATAGATGGGGTGTGTATATACGTTAACGATTTGCTTATATATGGAGCTACAGATTACAACTTTTCTTCTTCTTTTGTCCGTACCGTACCTCCGTTTCGTATCAGCGTCGCGATCCAAGAACGCTAGTTTGGACGCCCGTTCGGTACGGTACGGTGGTACGCGTGTCTCGATCGGAGCCGATCCATCTCACGTTAGGGGCAAAAGAACATGTCTGGACCCAGCTTTCATCACTAGCCTCGTTTACTCACACAGCAGGAAACCACACGCCACGCTGGCGCCGATCAAAAGGCCTATATCCATCGTGTTCTCTTTAAGAATGAGAAGCCAAGTGATCACGGCGAATGATATTGTTATCAACCGCACCATTTCCATCACAATGAAGCCCATCATCAACTTTGGATTACACTGAAAATTGAGACGAGATATCGTAGTCTGTCTAGCTAGTAAATCGTAGGCTGTTCTTCATTTTGGTTGAATGGATGCAGTGCTTACCATAAAAGCTCCATAAATGTATGCAGTACATACAACAATGTAAATACATGTAAGGATAAGGGCAATCCTGATGTACTTTTCAGGACCTGTAAATAACAATACCACTTGTGTTAGATAAATATTGTCCGAGGAATTCAGTAAAGTCTGTCATGGGCGCTATTGGCAAAGATGTCAGTCAATTCGTCCGTGAACTACTCGCTGTGCATTATGCAACGCTAATACGGGGTGTCCCAAAAGTCATACGTCACAACGACGCCGAATGTAGCCATGCCTCAGATGCATCTATCAAGCCTATCAATACCTCAGTAAAAGTTGCATGTAATTCGAGAAATCGTTAGTTTAAAGTTTCTAATTAAAATCGCTATTTTCATATGGTTAGTGCCAGCCATTTCTTTGATATCCCTTTATTTTGCGTTTTTGTTTTATTTCTACGATCTCGTACGTGCATAATTACTTAAGACGATACAAGTGTTATTTTTAAGGGCTCACTCAGCCAACAAAATAAACTGATAGTTTGAAATCAGTCAGTTCTTACCTAGTTGCCAATGAGTTATTATTTTAATTAATAATTAGTACAAAATCCGTGGTCTACTGGGTTCCACGCTTTATCCTCGCAGGAGATACAGATTCAAATCCCGGTGCCGACCGTGTAATTTGCCTTTTTTATTTAACTTTCCTTCATTACTCCAAAGCATACTTCCTGAATTGGCATAACAGAAACAAGTTTCAAAGGTATTTTCTTTTTCGATATCTAGTTTAAAAAATCCTGATCAAAGACTAGGTCAATATTTTTGCTGAGACGAAGTCATCAATTTATCATAAGGTATCGACAAAATAACACTTATGTCGTCTTAAGTAACTATTAAAAAGGGGTAGAAATGTATAACACATACAATAAAGGGATATCGAAGATATGGCTAGCACTTACAATGTGAAAAATGGGGATTTTCATTAAAAACTTTAAACTGACAATTTCTCACATTACAAGCAACTTTCACTAGGATCATGTTAGGCTTGATCGATGCATCTGAAGTAGGACTACCTTCTGTCTGTGTCGTTCTAACATAGGACTTTTTGCACGCCCTGTATAATCACTAATTACAGCATCAATATCCCTAGTTTCGTAGAAAGACAAATTAATTATTTTTGAGTCTACATACAAGAATTGCAAGTCTCCGAACTACGTATAGAAACGACTCGTAATCAGGGTGATCGAAGCGAACCCTATCTAGGCCACAATCCGGCAGATCGCTTGGTACACTTTTTATAGAAACTTACATTATAGGTTGATAGTTTGACATAGTGATGTTTATAGCTATAGTTATAGTTTAAATAAACTCAACAAATTAAAAATAGCAGAATGAAAAAGCTTTGGGCTGGATTGTGCCCTTGTGAAGTAGTATACATTTTATGAATAAATTTGTCGGCGGCCGATTGTAGAATTGGGCACATCATGATGTGCAGCGCCATATTAAGATGTGGCGGCGTTTCTTGAAATACGCCGTTGTCTATGGGGCACATCATGATGTGCCGAAACCAAAATCGGGCAGATCGATGAACCAAACGCTTGTCGATATTTCCAGTATATGCTTCGCCACATCATGAGATGGACAAAGGATAAAACTTCACATCGTAAAATTGTTCAAATTTTATGAATAAACAAATCTATTTATTTTTACATTTTTTTTTGTTTGTTACACGTAGGTATGCTAGATGACTATTTCTGTATACTTTCAAAAATAATTTTCCATTTAAATATTTTTTTAAGTTGTAAATCAAATCAAGAAAAGTAGGATGACCATCACACGGGAGTCGGTGGACTACTATAGGGTATCCTAGTATAATATCTTTAAGACTTTTATTATCCTCATTATTAAATGTTTTTATTTGCTTACGCTTTGCTTCGCTTTGCTGCCGTTCGGGTTTTTCTAAGTTCCAACCTAACCAATATAACACAACTGAAATTTAGCCACAATAACCTACTCTAGACAAGTTTGGCTTTTCATTACTTTCAGTCGCAAGCTCGCTCCGCTGGTTCCACATACACGTTCTAACCTAACCCAACCTACCGAGCCAAATCTATTGTCACCCTACTTTTCGATATGCTGAGTTATAGGCTGGCAGATGGTCGAACGTTGGTCTTGAAATAATACGGCGGGTTTAACATGGCAGATCAAGAAATGCCGCCATATCACAATATGCCGAGGCACATCATGATGTGCCGAATTGTAAGATCAGCCGCCGACATATGCATTGCTATATTGATTTGTAGTGCCTGCGAAAATTCATTTGAGATCTCCTTACGCGTGCCTTATACCAAGCTGCGCTTTCTGCTAGTAATAGATTTACACGCTTCACTTCACGTCAAGTAACTTTTCGTTTACAAACAAATCGCATACATTTTGTCGAAGCGGGTGCTAACTTAGCGAATGCAACTTGGCGAGGGGGGCTGACCTGCTACAAAATTTTCAAAGTGATATTTGACGTGGATTAACTGCATGCTCTGTAGCCAGTCCGACACGACTTCCTTCACGGCAGGTATGTGTTCATAGGCCACACCACAAGCTGACAAAGATATTGTCGCTTGGATCTGGAATAAAGTATATATCTATATATATGTTACCGGCAATCTGTATACTCCGGTATTATATATAATCCCTAGGCAATATACATAATGCCTACAACTGCAGTAATGTATGAAATATTATTTATTTTATACTTTGCCTAGGTATTATATCTAATACCCAATGCGCAGTCGGTAATGTATGTAAAAGCGTAAAACACTGCGGTAGCTTAGGTGAATGGTTAAGGGGGTGAGCGAAGTTAAGCCCTATTTATCCTTCGTGTTAGGTTGAACATGTAAGAACAACAAAAAATACTTAAAACTAATTATCAACCTACGAACTACAACCTAACACGAAGGATAAAGGGGCTTCGTTTCGCTCACTCCCCTTTACCCTTCACCTAAGCTACCGCTGTTTTGCCCTGATATTCTACCAAAACCTATTTATTTTAAACATTGCCGGTGGCCAAGTAGGTCTATATAATCCCTGGGCATTGTCTATATTACCTAGGTAGAGTAATATCTAATGATGAGTAAATTGAAAAATATGTAATTGATATTAATATTAATAATATTTCATACATTGCCTGAACGCCACAGGTATTATATATATTGCCTAGGTATTATATAGAATACCTGCATTATACAGATTGCCGGTGAGATATATATTAAAGTACATATCTACCTACCACAGAGGCTCGTCCTACCAACTTTAGGAAAGGCTTACCATTGAAAATACCCCTATTAATATACCCCCTAACCGCAGTGAAAACCAAAAACAACAACTATACGCGAAAGCCATTCCGGTACAGGCACATAGCGCAATCACTTCACTATTATATACTAAAATTGGTCGGCAGGAAAGACCTTCAGGATCATTTTCCCAAATATTAAATCAGAGAGGCATAGAAAACAGCCAGATATGTAGGTAGATAGGTAGATACGTTTACTTCAGATAACACAGGCAAGGAAAGCGAATACCATGAAATTCATAAAAGAACTGTTAGCAAGCTTTCAGCTAAACCAGCCCTCCCCACACACACCCCCATGTTATACAAGGTGTATTATGAGCGAAACAATGACAATATCTAAAACATTCATTAATGTAACATGCTGATAGGGCAGGGCTAATACCATCAACTCTCTGGATAGTTGACCGAGCGAGCGCGAAGCGCGGCGAAGCGTCTCCGCTTCGGCCTGGGCAAAAATGCTTTCGTGTGTCTGTCCGGATTTCCGGCTGTTCTCCTCAACAAGTCGCATTTCTTAAGCGATTCTCGTGAAATGTTGTGAGCTTTTGTTGTCGATTCAGTTTTTGGAAAATTTTCAAAATGGCGGATCTCGGTCGTTGAAAATGTACTAAAAAACACTTGAAGGATTTTAACAAATACATATGAGATTAGGCTATTATAATTTTGGTTAAAGTCAATAGGTTGGAATTTGTACAAAGTTATTGTTGCGGCTACTTGCATACTCCATGTGGGTCATCAGGTGCATTCGAATGTTTATATACTTATTAGAAGTTCAGCTTCCACCTACATACTCGCGAGGTTTATAGCTCACAGAGCCTCTACTTTATTTTTAGCATTTGGTCATCCAGGGGAATAATTAAGTTGTGGGTCTGTGAGCTGTAAGCGTCGCGAGTCTTTTGGTGGAAATCTCAACTTAGAACATACAAACTTATGAATGCACCTCGTTACCTACATGCATTATAAAAGCAGCCGCATATGACGCTGCCAAGCTGAAACGGAGACGCTTCGCTCGCTCGGTCAATTATCGGAAACCTCCAGATTCAATGGGCTTACCTATGATTGGAACGATCGGCTGAAAATGGTTACGAGCGAGCGATGAAAACGAAACAGCCTTTATTTAAAATTGGTAAGTAACACGCAATGCTAAAGGCCCCAATCTGATAGACATTAGTGCCATTGTAATAATGATGATAATTATGATGGCATGAATTCATGATACATGTAATGATAAGAAAACTTTCTAATTACACGGGTGCTGTTATGATGACCGATTATAATCATCACTGAATTCTGAAAGTTGTAAAGATGTGAAATTTTGAAACCACTATTGTGCGAAAACACTCAGTTAACTGCTCATACGCTTTTCATGGTCATATTAGGTACATTAGTTTACCGGCCTGGATTCGAACCTGTGACATTGTGATGCTTTGTGTATGTGAGGCTAGCTTCGACCACTACGTCCCACAACGATCTGCATACAGGGTCCCTCCCTAGCTCCCTACCATAAGGGATGATGCCCACTGAACAGATAAGGCAGAGACGCGACAACTTAGCGCGGTGAATTGCGCGGGCGCGAAATATCAAACGTAGCAACTGCCCTAGACTGGCGGTTATTTCTCTAATTGCTTCTGCTTTCAACGGCTAACGGCATTTAATGAAACTTTTTGACACCGGGTTTTTTTAGACTAATTAGACCCCGCTGAACACGATTCTGCCCGGTGTCAACCCTTCCCTTCCCCCCCTTTTCCCCCAAAACGTGTCCCAATCTGCGGTTTTTGCAATATTTCTCCGAAATTATTGGGTTAGTTCATACGGATCCCGGGATCAGATCAAAGTTCATACGGATCCCAACGATTCGGTCACACCGATCGATCCCACGTGGGATCAGTTGGCCCCGTAATAAAATGTAGCAGTGCACACTGATCCCGTTGTACAGAGACACGAAATAAAGAATATTAAAAACGGATGTCGTACATACATACATACATAGCGTCACCCCTTTCCCCATACGGGGCGGCAGAGGCACAACTGTACCCACTTTTAGCCAGTGATTCAATACTCCATTTTGCGTGACAGGGGGCTAGCCCATCGCCGCAACTGATGTCGTATATGCATAAAATCGATATCCGAGGATCCGGTTAGAGTCCAATCATGAGTCAGATTTTGAAAAATTCACGGCACCATCTTGAAATTTTTAGTTAATTAACCGATTTGCTTCAAAATTATATCTGAGGATCCAGTTGGAGTCTAATCATGAATCTGAAATCAGGTTTTGAAAAAGTCGCCGCCATCTTTAACTTACACCCCGTACACCCTGTATTATAGACTGTTTCATTAACGCTTCACACGGCTTCTAATTTACCAGTATTATTATTTACCTAAAACCCTACGCATAAAAATAATATAATATAAAGAAATCAGCATCGATAAAATGCTATTCTATATTTCGTGTCTCTGTACATTGGGATTCGGGATCGGTGTGAACTAAAATATTATATTTTTTTCGGTCACACTGATCCCGGGATCGCGGTGTGAACGAATCGTCGGGATCCGTATGAATTTTGATCTGAACCCGGGATCCGTATGAACTAACCCAAATTATTGGAGATAAAAGAAAACTGTCCATGACAAAAATAAACAACATTAAATTCTCTACAACATTTGCATATACATTATTAGTCAGGCTTAGTAACTCAGTTAATATCGTCTGCCCAAACTGCATGAATTTTATTTTTTTCAAAATGTTTGCATTCGCAGTAAATTGATCGAAAAACGGACGAAGCTATGCTAAAATATCCAAGGAGCGAATTGATGTTAATACATTTACCTACAAAACAATTTACTGTCGTACAATTATTCGTTCACGACTTTCACGTACCTAGTTAAAATAACAAATTTTTAGGGTTCCGTACCCCCAAGGGAGTCCAACGGGACCCTATTACTAAGCCTCTGCTGTCCGTCAGTCTGCCCGTCTGTCTGTCTATCCGTCAGCGGGCTGCATCTCATCAACCGTAATGGGTAAAGACGAAATTTTCACAGAATATGTATTTCTGTTGCCGCTACAGCAACAATTAATGCGTTTTAAAAATTAAAGGATAAGTTTTTTTGCCATTTTTCATGGAACAGATTTATAAACATTGAGTATATCACCAGGTTGCAAACAATGTTATTGAACAGGAAAAAGCAAATATCCCCGCACTTTGACAGGTTCGGACGTAACATCCTATATAAGCGGAATAAGTAAACGAGAGGCTCTTAAGGTTTATGCACTCTACTCTCTTTTAGGAGTATCCCCTCGACCGAAGAAACGCTCGCGGACGTAGAGAGTTTCATGGTTAGATTGTACATAATAAAATCTCCTGGAAACACAAAAGATGAAGCAAGGCACGTCCTCTTCTCCAGAGTTACCACACTTGAAGCTCTGCCACCGACTTCAGATGCAGCACGACTACATATTCGCAGAGCACATTAATAATCATCTGGAGAAACGCACACATTGGAGATATCGAGCGGCTTTATCCAACAGAACTACACAACAGTCTATGGTGATAAAGCCGCCTATGGTTTAGGGTTACTTACAGTCGTAACGTCTTTGCTAAATCCAGTTCTGAGTCTTCTTCCTGTTTTGATCGTGTGTAATGGGGTTATAGGTCGAGAGCAGAGCGTCATCGTCACCTTGCCTCTACCGGACTGTTGTCTGCATTCACTATCCCCGTTTGGACAGATTACGGGTGGCGTCAGGATGGCAATAACCTGATCCCAGTGCTTATAACTTTAGAAGCAGTTCCAAAAGCTTGCAAGGATCTCCTTACATGCGGCTGTAGGACAGGTTGCAAAACTGAGGCTTGTATTTGTCGTAGGGAAGTCAAGCAGCCTTGTGCACCAGGCTGCTATTGAAAAGGGATATGTGCCAACCCGGGACTACAAAAAGATCAGGAATAAATATGTCACTTGATTTTTGTTGTATACGTGATGCAGACTGTTTACAATTTATCTATTAATCGTATTTAATGATCATATTCCAAAACGCAATAGTAGCTTTTAATCTGTTATCATCTTACAAAAGTTTATACCATTATTATCTGTAAATATTTAACTTATTTTATAATTTTCCTTAACTTCATAGTTGATTCGTACGATAATTATAATAGTGAGTGGTATGTAATGTACAGGTATATGAAACAATTGCTTCATAGCTCAATATTTCTGTGCTCAATATCAATATCAATTCAGGCGTAACTACGACACCGGCAAGTGCGGACGCTTCCTATCAGCGTCCGCGACGATGCCTTGTAACACAGCGACGACCTAGATTTCAAAATACCGATCCCACCATGGCTTTAGCAGCCAAGCGCGCGGACACCATCTTGGTGAACGAGCTGCTCGCCTTCGTACTACAGAAGCTGGACGTGATGGACGAGCTCTCCCTGGAGCAGATCTGCTCGACCAGCTTTAAACCGCCATCACCACCGTGCGCCTCGTGGCGCGGAGGGTTGCGAGCGGGAAAAAGGATCTCTAAGACATCTTCCGGGTGTTCAAGTTGGAGACCGAATCCAACGACGTTCCGACCTACGTGGCCCGGGACCTCAACAAGCTGCCGCCGGTGACATTCGACCACGTCGACGTCACGCGGCTGCTGAAGGACATCGTGCGGCTGCAGGCCGTCATCACCGAAATCCGAGGCAAGTTGGAGGCTTCGGAAGCCATCTGTGCTGACCTCAAACGTGAATTGTCGGCATTGCGTTAGGCTGATACCTGACATTACGCCGGTCAGCAAAAATCCCATTACTGCAACTGACCTAGTTACGCAGGTTTCCAAGCCCGCGCCGACAAATACCTCCTCGCCTCGTGACGTTACGAAGCCGAGTCGACCAGCACCGGATGCGGTTTTTTCTGGTATACCCCAGAAGGAGTCGTATGCTGAGTGTCCCGCCGTGCCCGCCACCGCCGCCCGCGCCCCGCACCGCCCGCCGCCGAACAATAGAAGCTGCAGGCTGCGCCGCGCGTGCCGCCGGCCAGGCCCGCCCGTGGCCCGCCGAACGCGACCTTCGATGGGGAAGGCTTTATCCTGGTCCAAAACAGGAAGCGCCGCTCCAGACGCAGCCGCAATCAGCGTGGCACAGCCCCCGCCAGTGAATGCAGCCTGAAAGCTGCCGTTCCCACTGCATAGCTATGCATTTCCAGGATCGACACGAAAATGACCTGCGAGAACGTTGAGCGTCACATCCTGGAAAAGGTGAAGAAGAATCCACCGTCTGGTCTCAAGGAGGCGAAGGTACAGATACATATACAGTCCTTCAAACTTCGGGTGCCGGCGGACCTCAAGACGATGTTCCTGGCCAAAGATTACTGGCCGGAGGGTATTGTTTATCGACGCTACAGGAAGCGAGAACGAAGATTAAAATCCGTAGCTAGGTAAGATAATATTTTGTGTGTATTTTTATAATAAATTATGAATCTCTAGTTGTAAGGTATTTATAGATATGGGTTTTTGTTAACCTGAAATAAAGATTATTATTATTATTTCCTTTTTCTCTCCTATTCATAGGAGGTTATTTTACGGCACGGGCCTAAGCTAAGTGCATAGTGATGAATGAATGATTAAGATTAATTTCCCATGAATTTGCGGACGATCCTGCAAGTGTTTAAAATATCGGCCTTTTGCAGTAGTGTATATGTTGATGGATGTAAATGTATTGTTTTTAAGTACGAGTGTAATGATTTGGGGATAATACCGGTTGTAGATATTATAATGGGTACTGTTTTCACTGTCATTACCCTCCATTGAACCTGGATCTCTATTGAAAGATCATTGTATTTAGCTATCTTTGTAACTTGCGTGCTGTTAAGATTGTGAGTGTTGGGTATACAAGTTTGTTAATTTTGTCTATTACTGTTATATCAGGTCTATTGTAGTGTATTGTTTTATCGGTAATTATAGATCCGTCCCAATATATTTTATAATTTTCGTTTTATAATATGGATGAAGGCTGATATTTGTAGTAAGGAGTTTTTTCCTGGATAAGTTTGGAGTTTTAAGCTATGTACTGATAGATTATCGCGGCAACTTCGTCATGTCTGTGTTTATAATCTGTTGCTAATGCTAATGATGAGCAGGCACTGGTGATGTGTTGGATGGTTTCGGAATTTCTATGGCATAGTCGACACATATCTGTAGGTAGATTGGGTAAGCGAAGTATGTGTTTTTGGTAATTCCTGGTGGCTATGACTTGGTCCTGAATCGCGAGCATGAAAGCTTCAGTCTCTGGAAACAACTCCCCTCGCCGCAGCCACGCGTTCGACGCATTTCTGTCGACATGTGGCTGCCGCAGGTCGAGGATATTATTATTATTATTATTAATAATAATAATAGATCAATATGTAAAACAATCAATTATAAACACTGAAGCACTAAATTATTAAGTAATTATAATTTATCAAATGATTTATTTTTATATTGCTATAGTCTTACCTACAAAATGTATGTATAACTTTGTGACTCGCGGTGGGGCGTCTGCGCTGCGGCCTATAAATCATGAACTAATTCTCGTAAGACGATAAATTACGTTTTGTTTTGTAGGTAAATAAAAGAACATTAATTCGCTTCTTGGATATTTTAGCATAGCTTCGACCGTTTTTTGATAAATTAACTGCGAATGCAAAAAAATAGAAAAAAAAATAAAAAATATGTAGTTTGGGACGTTACTAACTGAGTTACTAAGCCTGCCTAATAATTTATATGCAAATATTGTAGGGATTTCAGGGATATTCATATTGACTTGCCTCTGCGGTAAATCTTTGATATACGGGTATGCGACCCCGGCCTCCCGAGCTACCACCAACTCATCCCTTTTATAGTCTTCCGAGAAAGTGGTATCCTATAATCCTACACTCATATTCCTGTCCATAACAATCCTTTTCTTTCTCTTTTCCCTTCCCTAATCCCCTTAAAGACGCCAAGCCGCCTGGCCAGCGTGGTGTTTACCAAAAACCCTTCTCCAATATGAATAGCACAACTAAACCACGGCCCTCAGTCCCCGGCAGCCCCGCTATCCCTACCTCCGGCAGCGGTTCAGGTTCCGGCGGGGCAGAGGATGCTAAGAATCCCCGGCAGAGATCCGGCTGCCAAACAATGACCCTGGCTACATACAATACAAACAATACAAGGACATTGAGTACTGACGAAAGGCTTCTCGAACTACTGGAAGAAGTCCAACATATAAATTGGGACCTAATATCCTATCTGAAGTTAGGAGGGAGGGTGAAGACCTAACGCGCCTGGCATCTGTTGTACCATAAAGGCCATGATGATTCTACATAAAGCGGTGTCGGCTTTTTGATCCTCAGAAGACTCTACTCAGCAGTCCAAAACATAACGAGTGTGTCTACAAGAGTATGTTATGTTAATCTGACGCTGAGTAAGAGATATGCTATTAAAGTCGTACAAGTTTATGCCCCTACTTCAGATCACAAAGAAGATGAAATAAAACCTTTTTACGAGGAAATAGGGAGAGCGTATCGTGAGAACCCGTGTTACTTCACGGTAGTGATGAGTGATTTTAACGCAAAAATAGGACCCCCTGCAGAACAGGAAACGTCGGTTGAACAATTCGGGTTAAGTAGTCGAAATCCACGAGGGCAAACCCTATTTAATTTTCTCGAGCAACATCATTTCTACGCTATGAACACATTTTTTGAAAAGCAACCCTCGAGAAAATGGACCTGGGCTAGCCAGGAAGAAAAATTAATTTGACTACACACTAAGCTCGCAAAAATCGAACGGAACAGATGTCTCTGTTTTAGCACGCTTCAAAACCAGTAGCGATCACCGCTTAGTGAGAGCCACATTCAGGTATAACCTGCCCAAAGAAAGAGCAAAGCTGCTAACGTTAACTAGCCATAGCTATATAACCCAAACAGTTACAAATTCCTGCAAAAGGAGTTTCAACTTGAACTGAAGAACTCTTTCGATGGGCAAATGTAAGATAACCAGGATGTGGACTCACTAAACCACGCACTGTGTGCTACCCTAAAGCATACCACCATGAAGCATATAGGGTGTAAGACCACCTAAGGAGGCAAAACTGACGCCCGACACGCTGTCTCTATTATCGCGAAGAAGAGAAATTTAAAACATTGGACCTGAGAGAGCTTAACACCATTAATAAGGCAATTAAAAAGGCGATCCGCAACGAAATTAGGGCTTATAATACCAAAGCTATTTCCAAAACCATCCAGGACAATAGAGGCCCCAAAGTCTTCAAAAAGAAGCTCAACAAAAATAAAATGGAGATAAACAAGCTCACGGATACATCCGGAAACATTGTGTTAAATCGTGATCAAATTATAAAGATAGTTGAGGATTTTTACGGGAACTTGTATGCTTCCAAAGCACCGACACCAGACTCACCAGATTCAGCGGATCCTAGAGCAGTACCTGTGAACCGCTGCGACGATAGTGATCTACCTCCGATCACTTCAGATGAAGTACAGTCCGCTCTGGGCAAAATTAAAAAAGTCAAAGCATCTGGGGAGGACGGGGTGCATGTTGAGGAGCAGGCTGCAGGCTGCAGGCTGGTGGAGAGCCCGTCCTTAAATTCCTTGTAAAACTCTTCAACACCGTTCTCGCTCAGGGTGTTACACCCGGTTCCTGGAAGACCGCAATTGTAACGATTCTCCACAAAAAGGGGGACAAGACGAATCTGTCTAATTACCGCCCCATAAGCCTGCTCTCTCAAGTCTACAAACTATTCGCCAAAGTCCTGTGCCACCGTATCACTACTACCCTCGATGAATACCAACCTGTCAAACAAGCTGGCTTCCGGAGCGGATACTCGACATGGACCACATCCATGCGGTCAAGCAGCTGATGGAAAAATGCATAGAATATAACCGGCCCCTGTGTCTCGCCTTTGTTGATTATGAAAAGGCATTTGACAGCGTAGAGCACTGGGCCATGTGTCATTCTCTCCATCGTTTCGGAATTGACATGCGATACGTCGATATCCTCCGGGAGCTGTACAGGTCCGCGAAAATGCAGGTGCGCATATATAACCAAAGTGTCTTGCCTATCGTCACCTATGGAGCCGAAACATGGACGCTCACTAAGAAAATTTACACAAAATCAAGGTGGCCCAACGAGCAATGGAGCGTTCCATGTTAGGTATCTCCCTCGATAACCGCGTGCCAAACGTCGAAATTCGACGGAAGACGAAAGTCGAAGATGTAGGAAAGCGGATAACGAGACTGAGGTGGAGATGGGCGGGACATTTGGCTAGATGGGATGACGGACGGTGGACCAAAGCAGTCACGGAGTGGTGGCCAAGGGGAGTAACAAGGCCAGTGGGCAGACCACCTGCCCGATGGTCCGACGATATACTAAAGTCGACAGGATTTCAATGGATGCGGATGGCACAGGACCGTAGGGATTGGCGCTACAGAGAAGAGGCCTATGCCCAGCAGTGGGCTGATGTGGGCTGAGCATGATGATGATGATTGTAGAGAATTTAATGTTGTTTATTTTTTTCATTAACAGATTTGTTTTATCTCTAATAGTTTCGGAAAAATAAAATAAAAACCGCAGACCGGGACACGTTTTGGGGGGAAATAGGGGGAACGGAGGGGGGAGAGGTTTAACCCGGCCAGATCGTGTTCAGCGGTATCTAATTAGTCTAAAAAAAACCGGTGTCAAAGTTTCACTAAATGCCGTTAGATGTGGTTCTATCCAAATAAACCGCCAGTCTACCCCGCCTATGTCCATGTCGGCGGGCGATCATTAAATTCGGCTCATTATGATATGCACGCTGCACGTATAAGTGGAAAATTTCCAAATTTTGACCATTCTTGTCCTACTTTCAGCTGAGATTAGGTATTATTTTTTTCATTTACTCTCTCTATCTATTGATTAATCTCTTGTGCTAATAGACCCCTGTCTGAGGACATGGAGGGTGATGTCCCTCCTTTTCCCCGGCTTCTCCGGATAAACTCGTTCCGCCGGGGGACATTCAAACATGGATCTTTCTTTATCATTCCCGGCGAACATCATCCCCATTGAGGAAAATGGAAAGAGAGGCTCACCCTCACTAGACGATTCACAGTCACCTTTGAACGCCCCCAAATAAGGTTTCCCCAGCATGGAGTCACAAGGGGCCTCCATCCAAACAATATGTATATATTGTTTGGATGGAGCATACATCTGAGCTTAGAAGCATACCAGGTGAAGCAGTATGCCAGTTCTGATGTAGGTCCCTTTGTGGTCCATGTTGAAAGAGAGGCTGGACACTCCTCCGGCACAACTTTTACCCTAATTAAATTTGGTCAGTTCTTATTTTTAAACAAAATAAATTAAATAACGAAAGATATTTCAATAAAATTGGGAGAAACAGAATGTCGGTCACATTCACAACATTAAAAGACGCATTTAAATTCATCCACAACCCTATCCTAACTAATAATAAATATAAGGTATTCATACCAAATTTCGCTGTCTCGCGTATGGGCTTGGTCAGGGGTGTCCCGGTCGACATGTCTATGGATGAATTTGTTCAGTATACCTAATTACCTTTGGGCTGTGGCAAGATCCTAAAGGCGCGCCGACTGAATGGATTCCGACTCAGTCAGTAGTAGTGACCTCTAGGGATCAAGTCCTACTCGAGAGGATCTACTCATTTCACATATCCTTCCTTGTTGAGACATACCTTCTTCCCACCAACCAGTGTCACAACTGCCTGAGGTTTGGTCATGTAAAAGCGCAGTGCCGCTCAGACCCCGCTGCTTCTGCTGTGCCCAACCTCATAGCGGGGATAACTGTACAGAATCAAGCCAAGAATTGAGGTGCCTGTTCTGCTCGGGTTTTCACTCAGGATTGCCCTGAGCAGAGCAGACTAGTTATTCCCAATATGCAGAGTAGATAAGAGAAATGAAGGTCGTACGAAGAATGAAGAATAGTATTGATTGATAGATTAGAATTTAACACTTTGTTTTTTAACAGAACAGGTTTATACATAAGATAGAAAAAAAAATTATTAGCAGTTAGAAATAACGATAGGCACTAGCAAAAGCAAACGCGGACCGCGGGCGCATAGCAACATGTTACCCAAGCGAGTGCGTCGGGCGGCCGCGGTCGCTGCGAAGCAAGAACCAGTCGTTGGCGGGTGCAGGCGGGGTATAAGACTTGAGCGCGGGTGCTGGTTTGCGTGTGGCCCAAGGTGTAATGCTGAACCGAGTTTTGACTGGCGGTTCAAGTGTGACGCCACATATTCCCCCTGGCCAACCGTAGCTACGGTCGATAATAATCGGGAAATCGGACTCTTCGACCGCACCGTGTCGTCTTTTCCGCGTTGATCGCAGGAACCTCATGGTTCGTTATATGTAGGTTTCAGAATTTGGCCTGCCAGAATTTTTTAATCTGCTACTTTGGTATCTCCCATCTTGTACGCAGGTTTCAACCTGTCAACAAACACGGTATTTCGTTTCCCCCGTACGTCTATCGTCAAGAACTTTGGATGTCTTGCAATAACCTGCTATGATCCTTCGTAGCGTTGCTATAGATTGTTGCGTGGGATAGCCAAATCGGGCTATCCAGCCAGACACCAAAGTAGCTGCGCAGATCTTGGCAGTGATGTCCATCATGGGGTCCACCTCAGGCCATCGCGTGGAACGATCGATGGCGGTAAGGATACCTGTAACCAGAAGACAGAGTTAGGGGCCCTACGATGTCGAGGTGTATGTGAGAGTACCTACCTCGAGGAAGAGGTTAGGAAAGAGGAGAGGAGGGCGATTGTGTGGCGAGTGATTTTACTCCTTTGACAAGACAAGCATTGCCTAGTCCATTCTCTACAGTCCTTTCGTATCCCTGGCCATACCAATCTTTGTGAGACCAGCCGCACTGTAGCTGTACATCTAGGGTGGTGCAGATTGTGAAGCGTAATGAAGAATTTTTTCCTGAACTGTGGGGTGACGTATGGACGTGGTGGTTGCACAGAAGTGTCACAGAATAGCGGTAAGTTATCATTATGTTTACAACTTTTCCAGTTTTAATGCTGAGCCGTGAAGGAGCATGTCTTGCAGTTCTGAATCTTTGTCCTGAGCTCGTGCAAGATCATTAAAATCAACAGACGTTGAATATTTTTTTCGATTCGTGAGAGTGCGTCAGCCGCCACGTTCTCCTTACCAGGTAAGGATCTTACGTCGGTTGCAAAATGAGTAATGAAGTTAAGATGTGTGATCTGTCTTGGAGTATTGTTATCCTTGCTCTTTGCGAGAGTGAGCGGCTTATGATTAGTAAATATTGTAAATATTTTTGCCTCGTCCATATGGATGGATCTGGATGAGCAAGGAGTGCTCCCTGTGATTGTGATTCCTTACAGTCTTCGAATGCTTGAAGTAAATGCGGAGTCATATCTACCGGGTGAGATCCTTTAATTTTAGAACCACTGAAGACATCATTCAGCGGGGCGTACCCTTAACAAACACTTGAAAATTACAGGTACAACAGATAGCCCCCTCTGCAGGAGGTGTATGGAAGTGGACGAGACCGTAGAGCACATGCTGCTTGCGTGCCCGTTCAACATAGAAACCAGGATGGCAATTCTGGGAGACGTAACTTTGACCTCAGAGCTGCTCGAACATCCAGGCTTCCTACTCCAGCTGGTATCGAGCTAGGATGGCTGAATTAAGATGTGTGGGTGCAGGGGAAATGCAGAAAGGCACTTTTACCCCTGGATAGAATTAGAAGTAGACTATTATGGGTACACTCTCAAGACGCCGGCTCGTGGGTTGTTAAAATGTAGAGTTCTATATCTCCATTCCTATAAGAGCAATCGTGGTGTAACTTTATAAAGTGAAGGCACTATTTGTGTACTATTTTTAGGTGTTACATTTGTATCTTGGATGTTTGCCGTTATTGCAAAGGGCTTCGACGAAGCGCTTCGAGTAAAAGGTAGGTAGTGGTAAGGTAGGTAGCCAAGACGAGCAAGCGAAGCGCAAGGGCTTCGCTTGCTCGTCTTGGCGGGGGCACTACAGTGCCCCCAGATGAGGAACTAATTTTTACGCATGCCGCAGAAGACGTTGGCATTTGGCAATTATTGCCTTACAGATTTTATATTGAAGGCTTGGCAGTTATAGTCTCTATCAGTGAATATTGGAGTAATGGCAAACTTGCCCTTATTTTGGATAAAATTGAAGACATGATGGCACCATTGCCGTTACCAACCTGAGGCTGTATGGGTACCTTTGCCTGCCTCAAGAGGCGAACGTGAACAAAACAATAAAAAAAGCGCGGGAAACCATTGAAATAACCAGGCGGGATTTTCGAAGTTTTTATTAATTTCATTGATTACTCGTGTATCAATCGGGGTTTTTAGAAATAAAAGGCGTCTGGAGACAAATAAAAAGAAACCAATCATGGGGAAGGCGCGAACAAGAAAGAGAAAAAAAGATGAGGCTGAAGAGAAAAGTGAAGGAGACTCCACGTCGTCGTCCGAGTCAGAGGTCGAAAGCGCAGATAAGTACAAACCTTATCTGGTAACAGATTATAAGAGACGATACCCTGAGGATTCCGGTGCTACAGAATTTGTAGTATTCGTAGAGTCTTCCAATGCGGATATACCTATAGGAACCCGAGACCTAATGTCCATATCAGATTCTAGCTGTATCAAAAGGTTTAATAAAGGAATCAAATATCTTAGGTCAATGAACAAGTTCAAAATTGCCATACACTTCGAAAAAGCCAGCCTTGCTAATGCCTTCTTGAACAATGCTATATTTTTAAAAGACTACCAATTTAAGGCCAATATACCAGCTTCAAGCACTGAAATTACTGGTATAATTGCACAATGCTATCAAGTTACAAGAAAATGATATCTGTTCGAAGATTCACAAAAAGGACCAAAGTTGATGATAACTTCATTCAACAGCCGCTGCAGACAGTAGTCATCACCTTCGCGACGTCAGTTCTTCCAGACTACGTAGATTTGGACGGTTGGCGGCATGACATCTCAGCGTATGTTCCACCAGTCAAACAATGTTTCCGGTGTCTCAGGTATGGCCATTTAGCAAAGTTTTGCAAGAACTCCGAGCGCTGCTCCATCTGTAAAGAAGACCACTCATAAAAAAAACTCCGATCGAACAGGCCAAATGCTTCCATTGCGATGGCAATCACGTTAGCATTTCAGCTCAGTGTCCAATCAAGCAAAAGAAAATACAAGAAAACAGACAAAAAGTTCAGACACCATCATTCGCTGACATATTCAAAAATGGAAATTTCCCACCTCTCGGCCCTAAGAAGCCTCTTGATCTCTTGACATTATTAAAATCAAATGACAAGGCACTGAATCTCTTAGTGCAAAGCATTATAGAAATTATAACATTAAATAAGACACAAGATATCCCAATATCCTCTAAAAATGTGTTAGATGTTTTAAGCGATTTTTTCAACTCCAGTGATACCAAGAACATTAGAACAAATTCACAGACAAATTAAAGATAGTACAGTGGCATGCTCAAAGTCTGTTATGTAATCGTCATATTTTTACTCAATTTTTGTATGAAAATAATATTGACATAGCTTTAGTTTGCGAAACTTGGCTCAAGCCTACACAACGTTCAAATATTAAAGGATACTCAATAGAACGCAATGATTGTGGCAATAAACACAATGGTGTTGCCATAGTCATTCGTAACAACATACAATACAGTAGATTAAAAACATTTTTTGATGATTCACTTCAGAATATTGCTATCAAAATAAACTTTAATAACAGTTCATTATCAATGGCCAGTTTTTATATCCCGACAAATTGTAGTCCTGCTTTTAGAAAAACAAAATTTGTTAATTTTATTAATACCTTACCACAACCATGCTTAGTAGCAGGTGACTTCAATGCACATCACACCATGTGGGGTTGCCAATCTGTCAGTCCTCGTGGAAGAGATGTCCTCGACGCTGTAAATGAATGCAATTTAGTGTTATTAAATGACACACAACCAACAACTGTAGGTACAAATAACTGGAGACCAAATGGTTTGGATTTAACAATAGTCAGTCCCTCTATAGCCCTTAATTGCAATTGGACAGTATATGATGATCCCCTGGGAAGTTATCATCTACCCAGAATAACTGAGATTTTGTTGAACACTATCACTGATTCTTCTACAAACAACTTTATTTCTCAAAATAACACAGCTGCACTCAAAAGACCTAATCTACGGCTAGTAAATTGGAATAAGTTTTCAAAGTTCGCCAACACTATGCTTAAAGAATTTATTATTAACCATAACGTGTATAAAACCATACGTGTATAAAAGAGGGAGTCTATCCTATGACTCTGAAAAAGAGTAAAATATCTCCTATATTTAAAGGAAAGGGAAAGAGAGAGAACATCGACTGCTACCGACCAGTATCTGTGATACCAGCTACCACCAAAATATTTGAAAATGGACTAAGTTCACGTTTGGTGGATTATCTGACCCAAACCAACGCATTGTCTGATCAGCAGTATGCTTACCGACCTGGCCGCTCAACGACAGCACTGGCGCGTGAAGTAATCCATCGCACATTGAACGCGCGTGAACGCAGGTCGCATGTGGCAGTCCTATTTTGCGATCTGTCAAAGGCGTTTGATGTGGCAGACCACGCAGTAATTGCGGCCAAGCTGGTTCACTATGGAATTGTCGGCCCACCGCATTCCCTTCTCACCAGCTTCATGCGAGACAGATCGCAGATTGTGGTGGGCGACCGAGGCACCGTCAGATCCGATCCTCTTACCACGTCGATAGGTGTCGCGCAGGGCTCTTCCCTGTCCAACATCATGTTCTCTCTGCTTCTCAACGATCTCCCACAAAACATAGATACTGCCGACGTATTAATGTACGCTGATGATGTAGCTGGAATAGTATTTGCACCAGACCTGGTCATGCTGGAACAGAAACTTAATATCACTGTCGCTAAACTCTCCGAATGGTTCTCTCGAAATGGCCTTATCCTAAACATTAAGAAAACCCAATTCATGCACTTTCAGCTGGGAGGCAACCCCCCACGAAGAATGGATTCCCCCCTCGGTTCAGGTTAACGGGGTTCCTATAGAACAAATAGATGTCGCGGGATTTCTCGGGTTTCAATTGGACAGGGGATTGACCTGGGAGGCGCACATTGACAGGTTGTGTCGAAAGTTGGCAAGTGCGTGTTTCGCGCTTCATCGCCTTTCGTGGACTGTCCCAAAGGAGGTTGTTCGGTCTTGCTACTTCGCGACCGTACACTCTCTGCTCCAATATGGCGCAGAGCTTTGGGGGCGCGCAACTGATTGGGAGCGCGCATTCAGGATGCAGAAGAGAGCAGTAAGAGCCATCGCGCGAGTGCCCCTGGACACACCCGCGAGGCCGCTGTTCAAATCGCTCCATATCTTGACTTTACCGGCTGTGGTAATATTCCAGGTGGCTGTGTATGCTCACCAAAACATAGACGCCTATCGCGCCCATAAAGATGTCCATAGGTACGCAACACGCAACGCCAATAATTTGGTCACAATCTCCCGCCGTCTGACGAAAACATGTAAATCGACACATGCGATGGGTCCGTCGATTTACAACAAATTGCCGGGGCACATCACATCCGCTCCAAGTACCGGGGCATTTAAAGCCAGACTAAAGCGGTGGCTTATTGAGCTGACGCCCTACAGCCACGAGGAATTCGTAACGCACTCACGATCTAGGTAAAATTTATTTATAATTAGGTACAGCCCCCTCTACAGGTTGTAGCCTTACTTGACATTTGAACTACATATTTTTTATATTTTTGATGACCATGACATATTGTACAAGATTACTTAAGACTTATTTTTGCTATTTTTGTATTGATATTAATACCAAATGACATGTAATACTAACCTATTACGAATAAACGTCTTACGTCTTATGTCTTATGTCTTAACGATCCTCTACAGTCTTACTATGACTATTGTGATATCATTCATAAAGCTATTAATCAATCGATGTTTAGAAGTCAGGCCCAAAATTCAAATATGAATAATAATAGCTCGAAACAGACAGGAAGCAATTTTAAATACCGGCATCCTCCTCTGCCATGGTGGAATGCAAAGTGTGCTAATGCAGTTCAAAAAAGTAAGGAAGCTTTTATTATATTTAAACAAGATCCTAGTGATTTAAACTATATTAATTAAAAAAAAATGCAGGCTGAGAAAAAACTTATTATTAAATTAGAAAGATTAAATAGTTGGAAGGAATAATGTACTGAAATAAATAGATCCACTCCAATTTCTAAAATTTGGCAAACTATGCGTAAATTTAATAAATCCTACAGTAAAAGTAAACTAAATAATAATAATGAAATATTTTGGATAAATAACTTTTAAAGGAAATATACACCTGACTTTGTTTCACAACCAATGCAAATAAATAATACTTCTTCCGTAAACCCCACCAATAGTTACATTATCAATCCATTCACCATAGATGAGTTAAAAGCAGCTATCAAGTCACGTAAAGATACAACCTTTGGTATAGATTGCATTTCTTACAAAATGTTTCAAAAACTGGAAACAGATTGCCTTGTGAAATTTTTAAATATTTTAAATTTACTCTGGGAACAATCAATAATTCCAAAAGAGTGGAAACAAGATTGCTTGGTTCCAATTCTAAAAGCAGGAAAAGATCCAAATGATGTAGACTCTTACCGTCCCATTGCATTAACATCTTGTGCAGGTAAACTTTTTGAGCAACATATGAAACAACGTCTTGAGTTTTATATCGAATCCAATCATATTCTTCCAAGAAATCAGTTCGGGTTTCGTCGCGGTCAGTCAGCAAGAGAAAGTATAGGGCATCTCTTCCATGATACTGACGCTGCGGTTAACAGTAATAAACATCTTGTCTGTATTTTTTTCGATATTGTAGGAGCATTCAATAACATTAGTCATTCTGTTTTATGTACCATTCTTTCTTCTTTGGCAATACCTGAAAATGTGTTAGGTGGATTTATGAGTTTATCAGTGGAAGAGAAGTTTATGTTAAGATGAGTTGCAATAATATTTTTGGGCCTAGATTGTCAACTAAAGGCGTCTGTCAAGGTGGCATTTTGAGCCCTTTATTGTATATTGTCGTGTAGCGACAAGAACCTAACTAGAACCTAACAAGAAACAACAACCAGAATAAAATTTAGAAATGACAGTTTATTATGTTGATTTACAATGACTATTTAAAAAAAATGATATGAGGATGAGGATGAATGAGGTGACACAGGTTTTACAAAAATACAGGTACAAAAGATATAAAAAGGGGAGCGAAGGACACGGAGAGTAGGAGGGCAGATCAGGGAGCACGCGGCGGTGGTGCCCGGAGCCTGGAGTAGTGGCGAGTAGTTGGAGATCCGGAGGTGGTGTAGGAGGTGGCTTGAAGGCAGCAGCACGTCAGGGTATAGATGGTTGGAGACGGCAGCACGTCAGGGTATAGGTGGTTGGAGACGGCAGCACGTCGGGGTATAGTTGATTGGAGACGGCAGCACGTCAGGGTATAGGTGATTGGAGACGGCAGCACGTCAGGGTATAGGTGGTTGGAGACGGCAGTAAGGCAGCAGAAGCAAACTGTAGGCGACTCAGCAGAGGCTCGCAGGATCCCGGGGCAGTGCGGCCCCGGGATAAGGCCTTTAGGTGATGCTTCCTTTTCAAGAGCTGAAGCGAGACTCCCTTGATTTCCGCAATGTTCCGCTCTTATACCCTTTTTGGAGAGTTCTAAAAATAATTTAAATTAAAAGCAATTTTTGTGAATGGCCAAGAGGGAAAAAGTATTTTTGTAAAAGTATTGACGTAAACATATCGGACCGCTAATGAGTTTGAATGGACATTGCCATGACAACCAGATAAACAACGATATCAAAATATGTCAGATTTTGATTTCAGGCTCGTAATAGAGAAAACAACAAGATAACAATGAAAATTGGGACAGTTACAGATACATAAAAAGGTAGCGCACCAGCGCGCACGAAGCCCGAGATTGCAGAGTTTCGGAGAAAGCCAAATACAAGGTCACCAAAGGTAAACCCCTTCAACATCGATTTAAAAGTGCTGATAGTGTGAAAATACGAAGTGAAAATGATTTGTTATTGTGTTCTTATGGTTTAAAACGTTACAGGGTCCTATGAAAATAAAGGTGATACGAAATATCCAGCTGTGAGATAAATGTAGACCATCAAAACAGACTGGAAAATGGCATGTAAGTAGCATAACACTACATTTTCCCCCCGACTCTGGAAAAAATTTTGACTCAGCAAAAATTTTTATATGTACATTTTAAAATAAACCATAAAAACACAGCTTTGCAGAAACAGACATCACCAGGCAAAATCAGATATACCATCTCTTACATTCATCATCTTCATTCAGGTAAGGGTGGAGTTCACATTCAATTACTACCACTCTAAAAGTGTGTTTTCGAAAGGACATTCAGGCTTACTTAAGGAGTTGTCATCCGCTCCTGCGTGGAAAAAAAATAAGTGGAGGTAAAGAGAAACAAATTAATCCTAAGGTAGCTTTAGTCGCTTTGACTTAAGAAAAGATTAAGAACGGCCAGAGCGGTATGGCTCGAAGCCAGAGATCAGCAACATCGCCAACGAGATGTGTCTGAAATAAAGATAAAAAAAAAAGTGAAGACTAACCAACGAAGATTCGAGGTCCTAAAGTAAAATGTGTTGAAGAACACTGGATTAAAGGAAGAAATAAAAATAATAAAGTGAAAATGATGGTGATATTTATACATACACAGTCAGGTCATAAGTTCTGTCACACAATAAAAACTTTTGAATTTAGAACGCTGGCCACAAAAAAGTTTATTGAATTCGAATTTCGAATTTTTCATGAAAATAAAAATGTGTACTTTTTAGAATTTTCCTCATTTTTAAATATGGAGTGGACACTTAAAGAAGACCGTGTCGCAGTTATTACGTTGCATCGTTGCGGTTACGCGCTAATTCAGAAATCTGTAATTCGAAAATTCGAATTACTGAAAAATTTGAATATAACCAAAAGATTCGTTTATCGTACCATAAAACGTTACAATGAAGACTCTAGTGTAGATGACAGGTCAAGAAGTGGTCGCCCTCGCTCTGTTAGGACTCCAGCAGTGATAAAAGCTGTGAAGGCGAGAATTCAAAGAAATCCCATACGTAAGCAGAAACTGCTGGCCCTTCAGATGGGGTTAAGCAGGACCACGGTGAAAAGGGTGTTAAATGAAGACTTAGGGCTTAGGGCATATCGAAGAAAAACAGGATATCGTTTGGATGCTCGTTTAATGGACCTGAGACTGAAGAGATGCCGCGCTTTGTTGAAGCGGTACGCGGGAAAAAAGCATCGGGAAATTCTTTTTTCGGATGAAAAAATTTTCACCGTGGAAGAGAGCTACAACAAACAAAATGATAAGGTGTACGCACCAGCAGTGAAGAAGCGAGCAACCGTATTCCGCGTGTCCAACGAGGTCATTTTCCATCCTCGCTCATGGTTTGGTTGGGAGTCTCTTATTGGAGCTTAACTGAAGTACATTTTTGTGAGAAAGGCGTAAAAACGAATGCAGTTGTGTATCAAAATACAGTCCTCAAGAACCTTGTGGAACCTGTTTCTCATACCATGTTTAATAACAGGCACTGGGTATTCCAACAAGATTCTGCGCCAGCTCATAGAGCGAAAAGCACACAAGACTGGCTGGCGGCGCGTGAAATCGACTTCATCTGGCACGAAGACTGGCCCTCCTCCAGTCCAGATTTGAGTCCGTTAGATTACAAGATATGGCAACACTTGGAGGAAAAGGCCTGCTCAAAGCCTCATCCTGATTTGGAGTCACTCAAGGCATCCTTGATTAAGGCAGCCGCCGATATTGAGATGGACCTCGTTCGTGCTGCGATAGACGACTGGCCGCGCACAATAAAGGCCTGTATTCAAAATCGCTGGGGTCATTTTGAATAAACTTTATTACCATAAGAATTTATGTTTTATTAAGTTCATTTCGCTATATAAATGTTTACATAAATAATAAACATGTCTAAATTATTTCATATTGCACATGTGACAGAACTTATGACCTGACTATGTATATACAAATTAATAGAAGTTAAGAAAATTTATAGAAGTTAAGAAAATTTAAGATTTTATATCTTTAATGTGCTACTTGCCTCTAACTCCGTTAGGGTCTTCGAGAATGTATACTAATGGTGAAAGTTTGGTTATTATTTTACACTTAATGAATTTAGGGGCAAGTTTAGCATTAAAGTATGCGCCGGCATTGCTTAAAACATGGTTTTTACGCCAAACAGTATCTCCCACATTAAATTCTTTAAAAGACCGGCGAAGATCATAGCGAGCGCTATTTTTAGCGTGAGCTATGTGAAGTTTAGTTTGAACTCTGTGAAAGATAGATGAGAGGAGACCAGCATTAGACGCGTAAATATCACGAGGCATAAATATCAATTCCTCGAGATTCTGAGTTGGAGTATAGAAGGAACCACAAGGTATTGTTTCCCTACCAAAGACTAAAAAGTTTGGAGTAAAGCCAGTAGCAACGTTTGTAGCGCTGTTCATTGCGAACTGAATCTTAGTAAGATGGTTGTCCCAGGATCTATGATCGTCTCCTACTAGGGATGCTAGAGCTGTAATAATCATACTATTAAATTTCTCTGTAGGATTAACCTGAGGACAATATAAAGCTGTGTGAAAAATACAAGGAACGTTATAAGAATTTAAGAATGAGTGGAATTCTCGCGAGTGAAATTGAACAGCGTTGTCCATTATAATAGTTTGGGGAATGCCATGAACTATAAACACTGAATTTTCTAAGACATTAATGATATTAGCTGAAGTAGCACGTTTAAGGGGAAAAATCATAGTATATTTAGTAAAATTGCAGTTAATTACCAGAATATACTGATTTCTTCTCCGGGTCATAGGCAATGGACCCATAAGATCTAAGGATATAGTTTGAAAAGGTCTGGAGCAAAGTTTAGGTTTACCTATAAGACCATAGGGAGAATGATTAGGGTGTTTGTAGGTTAAGCAGGTTTCACAAGTCGAGATTAAATTGGCAATGTCCTTAAACATACCAGGCCAATAGTATTTTAAAGATATTTTCTTGAATGTCTTGAAGATACCAAGTTGGAGTTCTGAAGGGGAACCATGGCTAACTTCAATAAGTACATGTCTATCTTGCGGCAGTGGAACTTCTTTCCAAATAAAGTCATCGTTTAGACGATCGGAAGAATGGATGCAGCGGTAAAGTTTGTTATCCCTGATAGTGTAGTTGGGATATGCGTCTGGGTTGTTCGAGCATCCGAGAAAAATCTTGTTGTAGTGCAGTTCTTGTTCTTGTTCAGTGCTTGTTCACGATCAGGTGGTTCTTCAATCGTAATAGGATATACGCCTTGAGGTGAAGTTTCTCGTGTATCAGGACGTTCTTTATTCTTATGTCTTGATAATAAATCAGGAACAACGTTATCATTTTCTTTTTTATGTTTTAGGACAAAATTAAAGCATGATAAGCGTAGAGTCCAGCGAGCAAGTCTTCCAGATGGATTCGATAAGTTCTGAAACCATTTAAGTGCAGCGTGGTCAGTATATATTGTAAATTTTTTACCATTGTCTAGGTAACATCGCCAATGTTCTAGCGCAGTTATTACAGCCAATGTTTCTCTTTCAGTAGTTGAGTAGTTTTGTTGATTTTTGTTTAGTGATTTACTCATGTAAGCAATCACGACTTCTTTGTCATCTTGATGTTGAGTAAGCATTGCTCCTATGCCATAATTTGATGCATCACAATGTACAGAGAAGGGTAGTTCGAAGTTAGGGCAAGCAAGGACAGGAGCAGTTACCAAAGCTTCTTTAAGTTTCTGGAAAGCAGCTGCAGCCTTGGAATTCCATAAAAATTTAGGAGCGTTCTTCCAGGAACAGGTTAGTTGGTTGAGTGGAGAGGCAATAGTGCTGAAGTTTTTAATGAATCTTCTAAACCAGCTGCAGGTGCCTATGAATCTTCGAACTTCTTTTCTGCAAGTAGGTACAGGATATTCTAGAATAACTTTTATTTTATCTGGATCAGCACGTAGACCATACTCGTCCACTAGAAAACCAAGGTATTTCAGTTATTTCCTGAAGAATTGACTCTTTTCAAAGTTAATAGTCAGATTAGCATATGAAAGTTTTTCATGAACTTTCATGAGAAGCGATATGTGCTCATCAAAAGTCTCGCTAATAATAACGATGTCATCCAGATAGCAAAATACCTTGTTCTCAAATTCAGAAGTAAATAGCGTATCCATTAATCTTTGTTGAGTTGCAGGTGAGTTAGTGAGACCAAAAGGCATTACTTTGAATCTGAACATACCTCTTCCAGGAACATAAAATGCTGTCTTATCTCTATCAGCAGGATTCAAGGGAATCTCCCAAAATGCTTTCGCAATGTCGATGCTTGATAAGTATTTGGCATTTCTCAGGTTGTCCAAAATTTCGCTTATTAGAGGCAGACTATAAGCATCACGACGTGTAACTGAGTTAAGCTTCCTGCTATCTACGCAGAAACGCCATTCACCATTCTTCTTTGGAGTGATGAGGACTGGAGATAACCAAGGACTTTCGCATTGTTCAGTGACGTTCCATCCCAGCATCTTGTCAACTTCATTCAGTGACCCTGCCTACGAAGCTAAGGGTCCCGGGTTCGAGTCCCGGTGGGGGCAAATATTTGTTTGTTGAGAACGGATGTTTGTACCCTAGTCATGGTTGTTTAGCTATCTAAGTATAATATTTATGTATATAAGTATGTGTATCGTTGTCTAGTACCCAAGATACAGGGAATCCTAGTTTGGGGCTAGATCAATGTGTGTAAATAGTGTCCAAGGTATTATTATTATTATTATTATTATTATTATTATTAATTAAAGCCTTTTGTTTTTCAGGAGACAGTCTGTAACATCTTTGTTTGATCGGCAGAGAATCACCTGTGTCAATCTTGTGGGTGATTAAGTGTGTGTTTCCCAGAACACCTTTTTCTTCAAAAGAGATTGTCTTGAAGCGTTGGATGATGTCATTAGCGATGTTCTTTTGATTAGGAGTTAAATGCTCATAAGGTAAAACTTTAATATCTTTAGTGTCGATAGCAAAGCATTTAGGATCTGTAAAGTTAAAAGAAGCTAAAACACTAGGTAGAAGATTAAATTTTCTCCAAAAGTCAATACCTAGTATTAGAGAAGGAAATATTTCAGGGAAAACATAAGCTTTAATCAAGTGAGTTTCGTTATTGAAATGGACAGAGTCAAAATAACCCAAGGAATTATTTTTTTGATTATTAGCAGTAGAGACAGTAATGAGATCTGACTTGAGAAGTTTGCAGCCCAGTTTAAGAATTTGCAAATGAGAATTATTACCCAGAATAGTTACTGAGCTGCCAGAATCTAGTAAACCAGATAAAGTTAAGTCATAAATTTTGACATTAACGAATGGACGATTAAGATCTTGTTCTTTGGATTAGAGTGTAGAAGAGATTTTGTAGCAAGCAAAGAAGTTTTGAATTGTTTTGATCCAATTAGTCCACTCGTCCTTATCAAAGTTTGAGTTACTTTTCAAGTCAGCAGTTAGTTTTTTGTACTAGTATTAGGTTTGGGAGAACAAGTAGGGCAATCTGCAGTTTTAAAACCCTTAAGACCACATTTGAAACAAATCACGAATCGTGGTTGAGTGCAACTGTTCATAGTATGACCTAGTTTACGACAGCGAACGCAAAAAGAACTTTCTTGGGGAGCTGCAGTTTGAGAGAGACTATTAACTTGTCTAGAAGGGGTATTTGTAGGGTGGAGTGAATTTATTCATGAAGGTAGGAGAAGGTCGTGAGTTATTAGAAGAGTTTGGAGAGTCAACTGAACTTGAAGTGGAATGCTTGTAGTTGAATTCAGAAACATGAGGACTTTGTTGCAAATTTGGTTCTTTAAATTGTTTGTCTCTGTATAGGAACTTTTCGTAGTTTTGGCAAGTGGCCAGAAGAGAATCGATAGAGTCAATGTCTTTTAGAGCTACGAAGACTGAATAAGATGGGCGAATATTTCTCAAAATAATCTCCAATTGTTCTGTTTCAGAAAGTCTTTTTGAAAGGCGAGCGAACATTCCAGACATGATGGAACTATAGATGACGATAGGTTCATCACGACCTTGAGTACGATTCCTAATCGCTTCTAGAAGTTTATGATCATAATCAAAACCACCAAAGTCTTTGATTAGTAAAGAAGAAAGTTCGTTCCAAGTTAAGTTTGGATTCTGATTATATTTAAACCTGAACCAATGAAGGGCATTGTCGGTGAAAATTTCGAACGCCTGAGAAATCAACAAGTCCTTGGACAAGCCACGAGCTAAGCTATATTCTTCAAGTTTTTGAAGAAAGGATCTTGGACAGCTTTTACCATTGAAGGTGTGTCTTTTCAGATCTTTGAAGACGTTAGTTGGAGGGAAAGATTGAGGTGGTGGTGGAGGATACGGGGTATGTGTCTGGACAGAAGTTTGAGAAACAAGAGGGGGTTCCATGACAGTCGGGTCAGCAGGAAGGTCAAGTGATGGAGAGTCATTTGCAGTTGAAGGTGGAGTCAAGGATTTGAATTGTTTAGAAATAGCGTCAAATTTCATCTTCAAAGTATCGAAACTAGCTTTAGAGTATGGATATAAGTCAGTATCTATTCGCTCCAACCGGTAAAAAACATGATTAATAAAAATTTCTATTAATCGTAAGTACTTGGTTTTACCTTGTAAAATTTTTTCAATTTTACAATCCAGGTAAGTCAGAGTAGAACCAATTTGAGACAAGTCATCCTCAATCGGAACTGGAGAAGTCAGAATATCTTCAGGGTGAGAATTCGCAACTAAACGCAAAACCTGTTTTTTAAGAAGCAAAACAGTATTAGCTGGTTCCTCACATCTAATCTTTACTTCGTATTCGAGCTCGGCCTTGTTAAGGAATTCGTACTTAATAACCCTTTCCATTGTTATAGTTAAATTGAAAATTTTACCTCTTTCCGGTTATCTAGAATAAAAATATTAAAGTGATGAAGTGAAGTAAAGTGAAGTAATGTAAGTTAAATGTAGGCCTAAATATAATCCAGATGAGTTGAAAAACTAGATGAAGTTTTGTTTTAGAATTTGGAAAATATGAAAAGGATGAATAGATAAAGATTTAAGAGCGAAAGAGAAAGCAAATCAAAAGGAAAGAGACAAGGCGCAGAAAAGGTGAAGAAGGGTGAAGAAGAACTTTTACTTTGGGCGCCAAAATGTCGTGTAGCGACAAGAACCTAACCAGAACCTAACAAGAAACAACAACCAGAATAAAATTTAGAAATGACAGTTTATTATGTTGATTTACAATGACTATTTTTTTAAAAATGATATGAGGATGAGGATGAATGAGGTGACACAGGTTTTACAAAAATACAGGTACAAAAGATATAAAAAGGGGAGCGAAGGACACGGAGAGTAGGAGGGCAGAACAGGGAGCACGCGGCGGTGGTGCCCGGAGCCTGGAGTAGTGGCGAGTAGTTGGAGATCCGGAGGTGGTGTAGGAGGTGGCTTGAAGGCAGCAGCACGTCAGGGTATAGATGGTTGGAGACGGCAGCACGTCAGGGTATAGGTGGTTGGAGACGGCAGCACGTCAGGGTATAGTTGATTGGAGACGGCAGCACGTCAGGGTATAGGTGATTGGAGACGGCAGCACGTCAGGGTATAGGTGGTTGGAGACGGCAGTAAGGCAGCAGCAGCAAACTGTAGGCGACTCAGCAGAGGCTCGCAGGATCCCGGGGCAGTGCGGCCCCGGGATAAGGCCTTTAGGTGATGCTTCCTTTTCAAGAGCTGAAGCGAGACTCCCTTGATTTCTGCAATGTTCCGCTCTTATACCCTTTTTGGAGAGTTCTAAAAATTATTTAAATTAAAAGCAATTTTTGTGAATGGCCAAGAGGGAAAAAGTATTTTTGTAAAAGTATTGACGTAAACATGTCGGACCGCTAATGAGTTTGAATGGACATTGCCATGACAACCAGATAAACAACGATATCAAAATATGTCAGATTTTGATTTCAGGCTCGTAATAGAGAAAACAACAAGATAACAATGAAAATTGGGACAGTTACAGATACATAAAAAGGTAGCGCACCAGCGCGCACGAAGCCCGAGATTGCAGAGTTTCGGAGAAAGCCAAATACAAGGTCACCAAAGGTAAACCCCTTCAACATCGATTTAAAAGTGTTGATAGTGTGAAAATACGAAGTGAAAATGATTTGTTATTGTGTTCTTATGGTTCAAAACGTTACAGGGTCCTATGAAAATAAAGGTGATGCGAAATATCCAGCTGTGAGATAAATGCAGACTATCAAAGCAGACTGGAAAATGGCATGTAAGTAGCATAACACTACAATATTCTCTACATCCACAGGCACAATGAAATGTTAGGAACAGAAGTCAGCAACTTACAGTTTGCCGATGATTTGGCTATTTATTGCAGTGGTAATAACATCACACACACAACTCAAAAATTAAATTTAGCACTGGAAAAATTACATAGTTACTTTCAATATTTAAATCTAGAAATTAGTCCAGCTAAAAGTAAAGTAGTCATATTCTCAAAGAAAAAAGTCATCCCAGTTAAGGTACAATATGACAATAACTTATTACCAATTCAATCTCAAATAAAATTTTTGGGTGTAGTTTTTACACAGAATCTCTCATGGTGTAGATATGTTGATTGCATAACGGAACGAGCTTTAAGAGCTACCAACACTTTAAGATCTTTGGTTGGCAGCCATTGGGGTGCCGATCCTAAGATTCTTTTAACTCTATAAAAAGCCCTTGTAAGAAGTCACTTTGACTATGGTTTTTTCTGTTATTGTATAGATCCAAAATTAGTAGATAAACTTGAAAATATCCAAAATATAAATTTAAGATTAATCTTAGGAGCCTTTAAGTCATCTCCAATTAATTCAATGCAGGTTGAGTGTAACTTGTGTCCATTAATGATCAGATTCAATAATTTAAAACTTAATTTCATTATCAAGTTGTAGTCTGAAGATGGCAATCTCCTTTTTTAAAATTAGTAGGCTTTGGCTCAATCAAGATAGAGAAATAAGTTTGTTTTGGACACATCTCACATTGGCGTCTCTGGCAACGAACTCGCTGATAATCTTGCCAGCTCTATAATAAAAAACCCCAATATTCACCAAATACCTGTCAAGAACATTAAGTTGCCAGCTTCAGATTGCAAAACCGACATTAGAACGAATATTATACATCAATGGATGCTTCATTGGAGAGAAACGACACAAATAAAAGGCAAATGGTACAGCTATATTAACTCGGACATTAAGAGACCATGGTTTATCGTCGGAAAATATATACATAGAAGGGCCATTCCGTGAAAATTTGCGTGCGTGCAAAAGACATCGTCACAACACTTTTGGAACAATTTTAAATGAACTACCGTATCTCGATCTTTATTGACTTATATAAGTAATAAGAGTTATTCATTAGCTTTAAAGTAAACGTATGACACAAGGAATAGTTATTACATTTAATTGATTATAAATAAAAGTAGGCAACAAAAAGAGGCATTCTAGCGTATCACAAGTCATCTTGTGATTTTCAAGAAACGATATTTCACAGATTTTTATGCTGAGCCTTATGTTAAGTGTATATGTTTGAAGACTTTAATGCCTCGGTTAATTAAGAGAGTAATTTCTTTACGTAATCGTACTTTGATACAACAAAATACTCTAAAATATCTTTAACCTAATTATGATCAAGATGGACAGTCCACTTTAGTAACGGAAATTTTAACTGCCTCTGAATTATAAACTACCAAACTACCCTTTTTTTGGTTCCTGGCAACATTACCAGCAAAAATCGGCCATATTTTTTGATCATTCACCATTCAGTAGTGAAAAACCGACGCTGAGTCACGTTGCAGCAAGCATGGTCCATAATCCAGTCCACATTTAGTCACGGCTTTTACAAGAAACCGGTAAGTTTTTTAAAGATTTGGTTAATAAGTTTATAATCGGTATTTGTCTTAGTATAGAGTAAACGTAAGATATCCGATCAAAACACAAATAGTAATTGCTTGATTACTAAATACTTCTAGCAAAGTGGGAGCTCGTCACGTCCATTTAGTGGCGTGACATATTAGTGGAACTATTTTAGTGACTAAATGGACACATAAGGTGTTGGTTCATAGCAGAGTTATTTTTAGTCAATTACTTTTAAACATTATTGGCGTTATTTAAAAAAGTAAGACCACTCTGTTGAACGCTTGTTTATTAAAAAATAACAATACATTTTTGCGGTTAAAGAATCGCTAAACCATAGTTTATTTTTTTGAAATCACAAGGTTCTATACTACTAATGGCCTGTTCCAAACTATGTCTGACAGATTCATCTGTCATTTTACACACTTTTTTTTATTATTTCTGCTCAATAGGGCTTATCTGTTCAACAGTGATTTGTTTGGAAGGGTGATGCCCGATCACCCCAAATTCCCTACAATGATATTTCATACATTTACCTAATCTGCCCAAAATATAAAGCTAAATTATTTGTAAATTTTTGCATTCCATGTCAACTTTTGCCTCAAAAGGGTATTATTAGGCTGTAGTAGTAGTATATGATTTAGTTTCTACGTTTTCCTGTTACTCTCAAACCATTCGTCACGATTATGACCTTACGCATTGTTTTGCCTGCTGAGTAGGCTTACATGCAAAGATGCTTGCATGGCGTAACAATTACATTGTTTTTTTTGGATTTCAGTGATAGCTTTGACACCTGCTGAACGTGCCAAACGTTACAGAGAGAAACTCAAGAAAAACGCTGAGAAATACGAAGAACAAAGAAAAAAACAAATTGAAAGAGTGAAAAAGGGACAAAAGAAAATAAGAGAGTTAAGCAATCCACAAAAATAGGAAAGAAGAAAAATTTGGCGGGAGCAGAAAAAGAAGCAAAGGAATGCAAAAAAAAACAAGCAAAGCAAGTCGAAGAGGTTAAAGAACCCTTTCAAAGTTCTAGTAGACCCATTAACTATAAATACAAAAACTTATTGAAGAAGTATAACACAGCTTTAAAGCAGATAAAAAGGCTACGAACCACAAATCAATGCCTTAGAAAAAAAATAAGTCGAACTAATGAGAGACATGAAAGAGAAACCAAAGAAAGCACAGAAGAGACTAACAAACTAAAAGCTCGACACGAAATTTTAGAAATGGCTCTAGGTCAAAGATACAAAGAATGTAAAACACATGATAAAAAAAAGATTTTGCGTTCAATCGCTACGGTCAATGTTGCTTTAAAAGAAAAAGAGGCCAAAAAGATTATTTCGACAGGTTTGGGGCTAAAAAGTACCATAAGAGTTAGCCAGAAAAATAAATGTGTTAGCAATAAAATAAGAGAAGAGTTAGACGCCTTTTACAACCGAGACGAAATAAGCAGATCGACGTCCGGTAAACGTGAGCGCAAAACAAAAAACAAGACAAAGATGCAAATAAGGTATCTCACCGACACTTTACACAACCTCTACCAAATATATAAAGAAGAAGGGGGAAAATATAGTTTTTCTACGTTTTGTAAGTACAGGCCATTCTATATATTGTCACCAACACGTGCTTCACGAGACACATGCCTTTGCGTGAAACATAGCAATTTTGAATGCTTAGTAACAGCTCTGAAAAAATACACTTCTACCATACAGTTGAAAAGCACAAAAGAAATTTTAAAACTTATTTCATGTGACTTAAAATCACAAAGATGCATGTACAACGCATGTGGCACATGCAAAGACAATGCAATTGATTTCAAAGGTGATAAACACACCGAAGTTGAATGGTGGCAGTGGGCGCGCGCAAAAGAAAAACTATAAGAAGAACGATGAAGATCTGACAACTAATATAACAACAAAAGATAAAAGAGTAGGAACACTAAAACAACTCGTAGACGAGTTTCAAAAACAACTGCGTTTATTCAAAAAGCACTTCTTCAACCACCAGGAACAGCAACGCCAATATAGAATGTGCATTGAAAATTTGAAACCCGAGGAATGTGCGATATTGATCGACTTTTTGGAAAACTATGACTGCAAGATGACACAAGAGATTCAGTCGCTACATTTCGGTGGGTCCAAAAATTCGATTACTCTTCATACAGGTATGGTTTTCCTGGAAAACAAATGTCAATCATTTGTAACGTTTTCAGACTGTAATTGCCATGAACCACATGCTATTTGGGCACATCTTATCCCAATTATCAAATTGGCGAAACAAATCTCCCCGAATCTGTCGGTAATTCACTTATTCTCGGCCCATGCAGCCAATATCGGCAAAAGAAAAACTTCTTCCCGCTCAACGTATTTACAGGACACCTCAAGCTTACCATGACAACATGGTCAAAATCAAAATCAAAATCAAAAATCATTTATTTCCATAGGATGTTGTTACATCACTTAGATCCGTCATTACATTGTTTTGGGTGAGTTCACTAACACAATGGCGGAATCTGTGGAGAAGAGCTCACCGAAGAAACTCCACAGTCGTCGCATCTTTTGCGTTTCCTTTTTTAAATAAAATATTGTCAAATTACAAAATGAATGCTAATTATATATCGAAACAGCCTGTTACTCAAACAATCTATTCCCATGGACATCTGTCCTCTAAGTAATCAGATATCCTATAGTAACCTTTTTTATACAATTTCTGTTTTATTATTATTTTAAACTTGTCTAAAAGTAAGTTTTTAATATCAGTAGGGACCTTATTGTAATAGCGTATACAATTGCCTTTAAAAGAATTACTAATTTTATGTAGTCGGCTTACATAAGCAACCAACTTGACTTTATTTCTAGTATTAAAATTGTGTATATCACTGTACTTCTGAAAATTAGTTATATTTCTTTTTACATACACAAGATTGTCATAGACATATTGAGACACAAATGTCAGAATATTGATTTCTTTAAACTTTTCCCTCAGTGACACTCTAGGCCCTAATCTATAAATTGCACGAACAGCCCGTTTCTGCAGAATAAATATACTATTAGCATTCGCAGCGTGACCCCACAATAAAATACCATAGGTCATTAGACTATGAAAGTAACTAAAGTAGACTAGTATCAAAATATCAAAGAAGTATCATCGGCAAACAATACTAACCCATGTTTTGCTTTAACAAGGTAAGGTAAATCATTAATATATACTAAAAACAAGAAAGGACCAAGAATTGAACCTTGCGGTACGCCCATACTTATTGAAGACCCAGGTGATCTTTTCCCATTAACATCGACCATCTGAACCCTATCTGTTAGATATGACTCCAGAAGGCCAAGGGCCTGATCTTTTACACCATAATGGCGTAACTTCCTGACAATAGTGTCATGATGGACGCAATCAAAAGCCTTGGATAGATCGCAGAAGACACCTATTGCATCCATTGCGTCTTCCCAGGCATCAAAAATATTGTCGATTAGTTCAACACCAGCATCGGCTGTTGAACGACCCTTTGTGAAACCAAACTGAGCAATATGAATTAAATTATTGAGATAAAAATGACTTTGCAATTGATTAAGTATGAGTTTTTCAAATATTTTGCTAAGCGTTGGTAGTAACGATATGGGTCTAAAATTGGTGGGGTCTGATGTACTACCAGCTTTGAATAAAGGTATAACTTTACTTAGTTTCATCAAGTCAGGAAACACACCATTATCTATACATTGATTAAATATACAACAAAGGTGAGGTGCAATACAATCTACAATGGAACTAATAATTTTTACTGATAGACCATGGGCGTCAGCTGTCATTTCCAGGGATTTAGACGCTTTTACAATGTCTTCATTATTTACGTGCCTAAATTTAAAATCTGTTTTACATTCCTCAAAGTTTTGTTTAAGTATAGATTCAGCAGCAGCGGGAGATGAATTTAAAGACTTGGTTGTTGAAACTGGAATGTCCGTAAAGAAATTTTCGAAAGCTTTTGCTACTTCTAGGTCTGTACTTAGCAATTGATTATCTATCTTAAGCTTGAAGTTATTATGTGTAGCTTTGGCCTTTCCAGTCTCTCTGTTTATAATTTGCCAAGTCGTTTTCATTACATTGCTATTAGATAGATTTAGCTACGGCACAAACGCGTTTAAACATTTTTGAATAACTACGAACATAATCTAGAAAGGCCGTATTTTTGTTATATGATTTCTCTTCATAGAGTTCATATAATCTTCGTCTGCTCCTATGAATTCCAACTGTCGCCCAATCACTAAACAAAGCTTTGTTATTAACTTTTATAGTTTTTGATTTAAATACCGTATCATATTCATTTTTGACAAGGTTAAATACTGAGTTGTACAACAAATTTGGATCGTCACTGTATGGTATTTCCCATAGTTTATCTAAAATATTATTCCTGTAGTGTTCAAGCCGAGTGTCACTAACGGGCACACATGTAATATCCTCTTTTTGGTCCTTTTTTATTTTAATATTGAATATACCTATCTGACCAGAGTGATCAGAAGCTAGGTCGTTTTCAGAAAGTGGCCATGGAAAAGGGGTGGCCGATGGCATTGGGGGGGGGGCTACAAAGAGAGCTCTTGATCGGCGGCTGTATTATGGAAATGACATCATGAATGCTACTGATGCACTCAACAATTTGAAAGCGAGCAAGAGCTCCATAAAGGCATTTGTCATACCTGACTCACATATAGAATCCGTAAAAAATCTAACACCGAACAACCTTAAACCAGTTACAGGTACGATGCAAATCCACCAAGTTATATAAAAAAAACGAAATGAAATTCAACACCGACAGTTAAGTTGTTTTTGTGAGAGAGGACATTGTGGCTGCTTAAGCCCAATCAGGCATTACTTTCTGAAAAATGTAACGCTGGCGTCTGACTCAGGAAATACTGCACAAAGTATTACTAACTTGACTGAAAAGCCGAGCAACCGATACACAAAGCTGACCTTTGTCATGAACACGAAATTCCTGGAATAATAGTCTCCGATATACCTGAAGATACTTACCTGACTGAAGAAACAAGCAGTGACCCAGCTCCTGATGTGTTGAATATATACAGAATTCCGAGCGACCTAGCTGCTGATGCGCTGATAATACACAAAGCTGACCTTTGTCATGAACACGAGATTCCTGGAACAATAGTCTCCGATATCCCTAAAGATACTTACCTGACTGAAGAAACAAGCAATGACCCAGCTCCTGATGTGTTGAATATATACAGAATGCCGAGCGACCTAGCTCCTGATGCGCCGATCATACACAAAGCTGACCTTTGTCATGAACACGAGATTCCTGGAATAATAGTCTCCGATGTCCCTGAAGATACTTACCTGACTGAAGAAACAAGCAGTGACCCAGCTCCTGATGTGTTTAATATCAGAACGACCTCCGACTTCCCTGAAAATTCACAAAATATTTATCCACGTAAATAAATAAAAGTTTTAGCTGATATAAGCTTTCCTCCCGAAAGAGTAGTAAAAAAAAAAGTTAAGACAATCCATCCAACTTCAAATAAACCACTAAAACCCATTATCGTAAGCCGACTAAATAAAAGAACATTTTTCTGCACCCTTTGCAAGTCGCGCAAAGCATTTAACCTCAACGAAATGATTACTTGTGTTACCTGTAAGACATGGAATTGCATAGCGTGTTGTGGGTCAATTCACTTTGAACCATATGTGTGTGCTGATTGTTTGAAAAGGAATATTTTTTAAATGATGCTAATAATTATAGATAATAGTGATTTGATTAGTTACGATAATTATATTAGTAGGTAAGTCAGAAAAAACAAGCAAACTCGTAAGCAAAGCTCGCTCGCTTACTTTTGTAAGCAAACCAGTGAATTTATCTAAAAGTCTGACTACCTAGTTAGTAAACCAGTGAATTTATCTAAAAGTCTGATTACCTAGTCAGTAAACCAGTGAATTTATCTAAAAGTCTGATTACCTGGTTAGTAAACCAGTGAATTTATCTAAAAGTCTGATTACCTAGTTAGTAAACCAGTGAATTTATCTAAAAGTCTGATTAGTAAGAAATAAGTCTAAATAGAAAAAAATAATATATTTTAGGACGTTTAGCCTACGTAGATTTAAATGTAAAGATTTTGATAAATAATAAAAACTGTTTTGTAGTAAATATTTTGTTTAATTTTTCTATCTCTTCAATATTTTATACATTGTGAATACCGCTTTGTATTTCTATTTAGTCACAATATCCGTTCCAATTTAGTCACGGTCACATATTTTTGTCTCAGATAAACGACGATAAAATAATATCATATTGATTAAACTGTTACAATAATTAATGATATAGTTAGTACACGAAGCATATTTTCTTCTAAAATATTTGGATTGGAATTTAGTGTAGCCAAATGTCTAAAAATGTTAAAAGTTACGAACTATTCAACCCAAAACTTGATTAAGTTATATAAAATGTCATATTAACCCTAATACGTGTTGCACAAACCGTAGGTATCATTCGTTTTCAGTAGGATATATATACATATTTACTGGAAATGATCAAAATGAGAGAACTTAGGTTGTAATACAAAATATATATGTCACCGGAAAATAATACGATCCGCAAGTTTATAAATTTCCTAGGAAATTTATAAACTTCCTTCTAGATTATATTAGGCTAGGGTAGGTTAGGTTAGGTTATGTTAGGTTAGGTTAGGTCAGGTTAGTATGTTTATAAACTTGCGGAAAAAATATTAGGAAATTTATAAACTTGCGGATCGTATTATTTTCCGGTGACATATACACAATTACCAGTCGTGACGAAATGGACTAAGTTTAGTCATAGTCCATAATTCAAAACTATATATCTCCCAAAGTAGACTTATAATAACTAAAAAGGCAACGTTATGATGGACTCTGATTTATCAGACCCCACCAATTTTAGACCCATATCGATACTACCGACGCTTAGCAAAATATTTGAAAAACTCATACTTAATCAATTGCAAAGTCATTTTTATCTCAATAATTTAATTCATATTGCTCAGTTTGGTTTCACAAAGGGTCGTTCAACAGCCGATGCTGGTGTTGAACTAATCGACAATATTTTTGATGCCTGGGAAGACGCAATGGATGCAATAGGTGTCTTCTGCGATCTATCCAAGGCTTTTGATTGCGTCCATCATGACACTCTTGTCAGGAAGTTACGCCATTATGGTGTAAAAGATCAGGCACTTGGCCTTCTGGAGTCATATCTAACAGATAGGGTTCAGATGGTCGATGTTAATGGGAAAAGATCACCTGGGTCTTCAATGAGTATGGGCGTACCGCAAGGTTCAATTCTTGGTCCTTTCTTGTTTTTAGTATATATTAATGATTTACCTTACCTTGTCGAAGCAAAACATGGGTTAGTATTGTTTGCCGATGATACTTCTTTGATATTTAAAGTTAAAAGACAGCAATCAAATTATGACGAGGTAAACAATGCTATCTCTAGTATAGTGAACTGGTTTACTGTTAACAATTTATTACTTAATGAAAAGAAAACTAAATGTATTAAATTCGTGTTACCCAATGTGAACCCGGTAACTACAGACATATTTATAAAAGGACAGAGATTGAACCTTGTGCAGTCGACTGTCTTTTTGGGCATTACTTTAGACGCCAAACTACAATGGGATCCTCATATAAATAAATTGTCGAACAGACTGAATTCGGCAGCGTTCGCAGTTAAAAAAATTAGAGCTCTTACCGACGTAGACACCGCTAGACTAGTCTACTTTAGTTACTTTCATAGTCTAATGACCTATGGTATTTTATTGTGGGGTCACGCTGCGAATGCTAATAGTATATTTATTCTGCAGAAACGGGCTGTTCGTGCAATTTATAAATTAGGGCCTAGAGTGTCACTGAGGGAATAGTTTAAAGAAATCAATATTCTGACATTTGTGTCTCAATATATCTATGACAATCTTGTGTATGTAAAAAGAAATATAACTAATTTTCAGAAGTACAGTGATATACACAATTTTAATACTAGAAATAAAGACAAGTTGGTTGCTTATGTAAGCCGACTACATAAAATTAGTAATTCTTTTAAAGGCAATTGTATACGCTATTACAATAAGGTCCCTACTGATATTAAAAACTTACCTTTAGACAAGTTTAAAATAATAATAAAACAGAAATTGTATAAAAAAGGTTACTATAGGATATCTGATTACTTAGAGGACAGATGTCCATGGGAATAGATTGTTTGAGTAACAGGCTGTTTCGATATATAATTAGCATTCATTTTGTAATTTGACAATATTTTATTTAAAAAAGGAAACGCAAAAGATGCGACGACTGTGGAGTTTCTTCGCTGAGCTCTTCTCCACAGATTCCGCCATTGTGTTAGTGAACTCACCCAAAAAAATGTAATGACGGATCTAAGTGATGTAACAACATCCTATGGAAATAAATGATTTTTGATTTGATTTGATTTGACATGCATGCATATCATAATAAAATCAAGTAAATATATTTTTGAATTTGTCCGTTTTGTCCACATAGTCACGGTGTAAATTTCCACGGAATTGCCCAGAAACTTTTGCACAACAATTTGTCGTTTGAGAATTGGACATGGCAGATTGAACATTTACATAGATTGAAAATGATTCCTTCCCCAAATTGTACATTTTGTAATTCTGAAAACCAATCTCTAAATCATATATTTTTTGATTGCCCTCAATTCAATATACAAAGACTAGTATTCATTGTCAGCTTATTGAACATTTACAAAGAGCCCTGGATGTCCCGCGCTCTATTCAGGATCTCCTTATGAATATAGAAGCATTTTACCCTATTTATAATTTTATCAAGAGTACCATTGGAGTTATTTGAAAAATAATAATACACCGGAATAGACCTATACTACCTGATTTGACAACTCGGATGTGAACTATAAATACTGGAGGAAAATTGATACCTGATTTAACAACACGGATTGACCTAAACATACTGGATTATGAAGTTAAAGAATAAATACGTTAGACAAGGCTATGTGCCTCGAATATATAATAAAGACTGAAGAAAATACCTACGGAAAGACAAGGCTTTTAGCCTCAATCAATATGAAGAGAAGAAAAGAAATTAAAATAAGACCAGGCGGTATGGGCTTAAGCTCATAGCCTTTTCCATAAAGGAAAAAACATTACAAAAAAAAACAATAAGATAGATAAACTATTGGAAAAAAAGTAATGTCAGCCAGCGCTGTTTGATTAATATTTGATTGTTATTTAATGTGTGTGACTGTGATTGTATTGAACCTAAAATAATGTATTGCTGGCTGCGTAATTTTTATATCTCATAAATTCAGTACATACTAATTCCTGTATTTTTACCTACAATAATCTTATCGGTGTTGTCTTTATCCTGAATAATATCCAGTATACCCCTCACTCTACTCCAAGCTAATCACTGCCTGACCCTGAACCTGAAAACCGCAGTTTTCAATTGCTTCAAGCAATGTCTGAAAAAGGCATCATCAGTGAGGTTAATGCCGATGATGAAACTAGCGAAGTTTATTTTCTGCCAGATGAGGTTATATCATTAATATTGAAAAATAATACTCTCAGTACCTTGGACGTTTTAAATTTTGGATTATCATGCAAACGCTTCTATAGTATCGTGATCAACAACAATTATATCTGGAAAGGCAGAATGCGTAGTCTGTAAGTATGCCGAAAGCAGCTGAAATAAAGACTAATAATACTAAGAAAAACAAATTTTCTATAACCTCAATTGACTGTTCACTAATAAGTTGAGCCATTGCAGTCAACATTAACAAGCTTAAACAACATTTGATCCAAACAATGCCACTTACATTAAAATCACAATTCAAACAAACTGTCGCTTAGAAGTACGATAGCAGTAATGGTTTGATGTATCCCCAAATACATATCACAGTTATGTATCTAAAATTATTTAATTTCAGGCTTCCAGCTGAAGTATTTGAAGTTATAAAATCATCTAGTGATGGCAATTGGTACAATGAAGCAAAAACATATTTTATACTAAGAAAATCCTTAATTACAGAAGTTATCCATCTTTCACCAAAGTATTATGGGTTGGTAATTTATGTTTGTTTTTTAAAGTAATCAGTTAGACTTGTCCATCATAATAATTCTTTACCAATATGATGTTATGTTTTATAAAGTGTTGGTTATTTATTATTATCAGCAGGTTTATAGTCTTGAAGAATGATCATATGTTGGAGGATTTAATTATATTTACGGAACTAGCAGTAGCAAGAAATATCAATTACTATGTCACTATTTGGATATTGTGTGATCTTATAAAGTCAGCATACAGATACATTGATTTTAATAAAAGCAGCAAAAAGTAAGTGAAATTATTACTTAATCATTTCCAGAAACAAATGCCAGATTTTATTAACTGCCATTTTATTTTATTTTTTTCAGGCCTTTTACATTAACAGAAGCTTTCCATGCAAATATGGTATTACAATATCTTTTTCAAGAATTCCTAATGGTGAAATGGTCACAAATGGATAAACAAAAAGAGGAAACCCCAGAAAAGGTACTGCAATTCTTTGTACAGTGGGTGGATACAACAACCATTCACTTAGAAGATGATGTTGAAGATTTGGTATGTATCATTGAAAATTTTGTCTATAAACCCTTATTCACATAAAAACGAAGTAAACTGACAACATCAAATGTCAATTCTTGAAATAATGTTGCCATGTACAGTTTGGTAGTGATGTTCTCATTAATTCTAAATAGAATGAAAAGCTGTATATTTTGAATAGAGTTATTCTTTACAATCAGAATTTGTAATTAATGTTTATCACAATTTAATGTGATATTAGATAACATTACGCTTTATTTCCATTTGAGGTAGCAGAAGCAAATTGTGTCCACTTTTTGTGAGTAATAGTAATAATGAGTAAAAAAACTTATGCACTGACTAATGCTATTCTCACTCTCGTTAACCGTCCCATTGTTCTCTTTTGTTAGTTTGCTCAGCCGGTGTCCTTACGTAACTTAACTGATTACCGCACTAATTACATGTTATTATTAGGTTGTGTGCGCAAGCAAGACAAACACATACAAATGCACTTACTCTGTCGTCATATCTTCCGTCTAGCTTGCGTCCGGTTTGCATCATGCATATATTGTCGTTGTATTGTCATTCGTCTCCCTTTCATTCAAGTTCAAGTTTAAGTTCGAAGATGTTTATTCATAATAGCACAAAAATTGAGACTTAATGAATGTCACAACATAATCAAGAAAGCATAATATAACATTAAGTAGATGCCTAATTATTACATAGAACATAATATATACGGTGCAATGAACTGGTTTAATGCCAGATGTTGGTGTCTTGTAAAAAGTTATTAATTTTTTAGTAGGCCTTAGTGCACAAAGTGTGCTTTATACATTTTTTTAATCAAGCTTCAGGCAAGTTTTGTATTTCTTGCGGAATTTTATTGTAGAAGCGCTTACAGTGTCCCATAAAATAACTGCTGACTCATGAGTCTGAACATTGGAAAAGAAAGTTTATGTTTATTTCTAGTTTGCACATTGTGGCGGCTATCAATGGTTTTAAAGCTACTGATATTTTTCCAACATACATTATGTTTTCATAGATATATTGACTTGCAACTGTTAGGAGCATTCAAATGAGTGCACAAATACGATTTTTTTTTTCATCATATTTTTTTTTTGAGTTACTACTAATCTCTATATCTTTCAAAAAACGCAACAAAAAAATAATTTTTGTAATGTCGGGTGCCAAGTTCACACAGCTGAATACGTTCTCTGTTCCGAAAAGATTTCGTTGTGTTTGTTGTTTCTATTATGTTGTGTTTGTTACTTTTATTTTTGTTATCCTTGACTTTATTATGGAACCTCAACCAAGTACTTCGAGGGAGTGTTTGTCGCCAAAGAAAAAGAGATCTAAGGTTGCATTTAGTGTTACTGAAAAGATTATGATCCGTAATACGTACAAATACAAGAGGAATCCAAGATGCTACCCTTATCGACGGATCGCCCAAACGTAAAAAAGTGTGTGGTTAAAGCTGCTGAAATCTTAGGTATAGGCAAGACCTCTGTATACAGCAATATAAAGGAGTCGAAAGAAAATATTGAATTTAAGTCTCCTGAAAAAAGGGAGCGTGAATTGAAGTTCTACGACAAGGTGGATGACTTCACGTTTTCAACGATTCGCCGTAAAGTTCATGGATTTTTTCATAACAACGAACCACCAACCATTATTAAGGTATGTTACATAGCCCTAATACTTATATTTTTTTGTATCGTACGCGCGTTGTCCCCTTAGTTGTCGAGCTGTTAACGACAAGAGTATTTTTATTTCCATTTGTATTTATCCCTAGGACTTATATTTCTAAACTTTCTAAATAGATTGTCCAAATTCTTATAAATTCACACAGCTGACACAATTTGAGGTCAAAGGTATATCTCCAGGTAGATATTCCCTCTTCATAACATAATAATATTGATATGTAGCCCAGAATTGAAAGAGGTTTGTAGGAGTAAATAGATGTTTATTGTACTGAAGTTTGGATAGCAGAGCCTCTAATTATCCGCAGTATAATCTTATATAGTCTTACAAATAAGGAGTCACACACACAGTGATACATCTCTATGTCGCTATGTCCGCACACTTCATCTCCCACGGAAATTTTAAAAAAATACATGATTATATTTTATATTCTAAAACTATATCTAAATATTTCATAATGCTTGTATGTACGGTTTCGTTCTATTTTTATGAAATTTAACAATTTAGAATACATAACAAGAATTTCATCAAAACATCAATCTATAAAATATTAATACAAAATTAACCACTATAAAATGAATCATTTGTGTAAAAATAAAAAATTAACTGTGTAAATCTAACAATTTGTAAATATCCTTTTAAAAATAAATACTTTCATATAGAACAATTTTAAAAACCAAGTCAAATAAATTGATGATCTAGTTATCACAATTTTAATTATTACAAAACATACACTTGTCTGTTATTCATTAAAAAAATATATGCAAAAGAAACGCTATAATGTTTCTTAATTTCTGAAGTATGTTTATCTATAAAGTAGACGATTACATAAAAATATCAGGTTATATACTAGTACCCATTTTCTAGACACACGAAATAATAATAACTGCTTTAGGTGTAGGGTTGACGACATAAATTTATCTTTATTTTCATACTAAATATTCAAATTCACAATATTTACTGATTGCAATACATGTTTATATTTCTCATTCCTTCTGTATCTCTCTTTCTTTTCTCCCTTTATTTATTTATTCAATTCTTATTCCATTAATGCAAACTACTTTATTTTTATTTTCCATAACAAGTCTACCTTCTCAAAACTCACATCACAATGTTCTTAAATATAAATCATTGGGTATACATCTTCATTCCAAACTAACAAAATATTCTCTCTTTTCTTATACAAACGCTATCAATCAAAGTCTCTTTTTTTTTCTCACTTCATATAGGTACTTTTATTATTTATTTATTTATAGACGTCTTAAGGTACTTTTATTATAATAATACTTAAATACATATACTACTAGTACCTGGCTCCAGGTCTACCTGCCTGAGCCTGCTCACGAGCTTATTAGGTCATCGATATCCCACGTTCTCACAAAGGAAACTCGTTCACGTCATGATCGAAGCGAAGGATTCGTGCCTTGTACCTTGGAGTCTTTGCTGAAAATACAATGACATATCGGTCTCGCCAATAGTCACGTACCACACTAAAAACATAACTTCAACTCAATCCATTCGAATCCTTCGAATTTTAAGATATTCTGTAAAGATTGGATGATCAGTCCAACTTTTCTCGAAAACTTAACAAACAAAGTGTTCCCAACTACCTTGCTCTGTGGCCTAGAGTAACATATCCTGCACATTCCACACCTTCTCTCAAATTCATACTTTTTATTCCTAACGACAACAAAAACCAACATTCCCAAATCCAAACAAAAATCAACTTTCCTATGTAATACTATCATAAAACTCAAAAATATCAAATATGAAATAAACTTTCATAACAACGATTAACTTTTAATTTCATTCAATTTCCATACTTTTCAACTCTCAATATCATACAAGAAGAAGTGACCATATCCGCTGGTCAGACTATAATTCTATTAATAGACTCGATTGCACTGTCTGTAAAATAAAATAAACGTAAATGCAATCTCGAAACAATCTTTTGTATTAAACTAACGTAAGTGGTTCCGTCGTTAGTAATGTATTTTAAATCTGAGGTTAAACTACTTTATCTGTAAATTATTCTGAAAACTAATGAGACATAAAAATCTGAACACGAAAAACACACAAAAAAAAAATTACTCCAGTTATCTTCTCTCTAAGACGTACTTTATTTAGCGTACTAAATATTTATTACACACACTCAACTGATTTTCATACATACTGATACTATTAAAATTAATTTCATACTGTAATTTAAAAAATGGTTCCAAACTTTATCTCTTTGTGGTAGGTACCCTAAGCTTGCTATCAATCATTCATCACCTTTTACGTATCTCCCATATTAGTCAACTGAAACTAAAATCTTTCGCTCCATACAAGTCGAGCTGTAGTAACATGAACTTATAATAACAATTATTTTACGTCTGTAATCGAAACAAGTTTTCTACCTAATTTGGATTCTTCTGCAGTGTTGCATGCCCATATTCGGATTGCCTGCGAACAGTATATTGAATTACTTGGAATAACTGTGACTGTTACCAAGTCATGAAACATTTATGTACTTGATTGTACATTTGGAGTAATTTTGAATTATGAGGCAATTATTTAATAAAATATTAGAACGGCTATAAAACAACAAAACTTTTATCTTCCTACTTCACATATTAAACCACATTCTTCCCATATTTCTCAAAATCGTCTACTCCAAAAATAAACTACTATCAAAATCCTCATCCAAAATAACTCTTGTCAAACTAATTCAATTTACTTTACGGCCGTCATAAATATCTCCATTCCCAAAAAAAAAACAGTTATCAAACATTTATTCATACTTGTCTTGCTAACTGTACTGTACTACCTACTAACTTTTCATTGTATGTATTCTTCCAAATATTCTTTACTTTATGCAATCATCCTCGGAAAAAAAAATGGTATATCTATTGATATTGTTTTGTATCGTCAACCCTATGTCAAAAATACAAAAATCTGCCTAGCGTGATTTTAAATCGACAATTAATAAAAATTACTTACATATAAAGAAACCCATTGTCCAAAAACCACATCTTATATCGAATCACCACGACGTCGCCGATCGCCGCAGCTCGCTCGGAGTCAGCTCACCTTGGGACCCGTACCATCTCCCGGCTGCTCCTCACTTGACCCGTACGGTTACGCCCGGCGGCGCCCGGCTTTCCACATCACTTAGGCTTGAAATTCGCCCGGCACCCGGCAGCAAAAATCTTCTGTACTTATATTTATTTTTCTCTCTTCTTTAATTGATTTCTGTCTTCTATATTGTCATCTTCTTTATTGTCCATCTTCCTCTTCTGGCTGCTATCTGGTCTTAAGGGTGGTCGCGTCGTGATTTCTTGTAGTCTTCAGGTTATTATTCTTAAAATTTTCTTCATACTTTTTAATTTTCCACATTCCATATTTAGGTATTTCCATTTATTTACCATTTGGCACAGCACTACCTCGCGAGAGGTAGGCTGGCCTGGCAAGGTCGCCATGAATTGAAAGAGGTTTGTAGGAGTAAATAGATGTTTATTGTACTGAAGTTTGGATAGCAGAGCCTCTAATTATCCGCAGTATAATCTTATATAGTCTTACAAATAAGGAGTCACACACACAGTGATACATCTCTATGTGGCTATGTCCGCACACTTCAGCCCACCCTCTCGGTAACCGTCCTAGTGTTCTCTTTTGTTAGTTTGCTCAGCCGGTGTCCTTACGTGACTCAACACCTTAATGACCCCACCGAGGGATACGGGCCTTCACTCGGTAATGAGTATGATGATTCATAATCTTTTGTTTTTGTTACAATGATGACCCTGACTTAACCGATTTTTCCTGGGCCACAATGAGGAGGATAATTAAACTCTTCAAGTTGAAGTGTATCACAAAAACCAGAAAAAGTATTTTTGTTGATGCGCCTGCAATTGTTTTATGGCGTCATAGATACTTACACAAAATAAAGTCTTAAAGAAGAGAAGGAAGGCAAATTAATACCAAGACGAGACCTGGGTTAATGAAGGTGTGTGCTTATTTTGTAATGAGCCTTTTCATTTATATACATGTAGAAGAAGTGAAGGCACTTGATATTGGAGGAAAAGTCATCATGCGCCTTAGCATTCGTCTTCCTGCAGGCTGCACCATTTACATGGATGGTACGGGAACGTTGCAGAAGAACAGGATACCCAATAACTAATCTGAAATGAAATCTGCCACGGAATTGCTTACGTAAATCAGAGTCACTCGACTCTGATTTACGTAAGCAATTCCGTGGCAGCCCCTCCCAACTTGTACATTCGAATGGACAGGTAGACATTATCAAATGGTTTGACAAAAAGCCTGAAAGAAGTTAAAAATCTTTTTCACGGAGGCATTAACGTTGTGACCCCCGAGAAATGGAAAAAATGCATTGAACATGCGATTAAGAAAGAAAATCAAATGTGCCATCTGGACCACCTTATAGATAGTTAGATATCTCGGACAGATTAGTAATAAATTTGAATGATGATGATTCCGATAATGAGTACCATAGTGATAGTGATATGGAATAAATATTTCTGAAAATTAATAGACAATATTTAGTTATAAGTTATGTATATGTAGTTGTCTCATACTAGACTGTTAAGTATACATATTTTTCTAAGAAATTTTATTTTTTGTTATAATATGTTAATTATATTTTTAAGTTTGATATTTGTTTACTTGTATATTAGTTATTAACCTTTTTTTTCTTTTTCACAAGTTGTATTTTTAGTAGTATATTCTACTTTATACCCTTGGTTGCGAGAAAATAAATAGAGGTACAGCTTGGTAAGAAATCCTATAAAGTATGACTTTAATTGTCAGTTTTAGGGATACGTGAATGTTTAGGGTGTCAAAATACGCTTATCGAAAAGAGCTACAAGAATTTTAAATAAAATCTTGTAAAAGTTTAATAGGTTTTGAGAAAATAAAAAAACTGTTGAAATTTTTCATGAATTAAAAAAAATAATGTTTTTTTTTGTTATTTTTATGTTATAGATTGACCCAATATTTATATACATAATTTTTTTTCGAAAAAAATAAAAAGGTATATATTTTTTTTGAAAAAACCTGCCGGCTGCCGACTCACACTTGGCCAATTTTATTTTCGTTTGGTTGGTACGGTTGTCCTTATTCGTCGTATTCTAGAAGCATTACAGGGCTGCGAGTCGCGTACAGAATCGCATGGCAATAGCAATAGCGAGGCGAGGGCGCAAAATGCAGTTTATGACTTGTCAACAGCGCGGAGACGCGCCGCACCGGCTACAAAATGCAGTTTATGACTTGTCAACAGCGCGGAGACGCGCCGCACCGGCTACAAAATGCAGTTTATGACTTGTCAACAGCGCGGAGACGCGCCGCACCGGCTACAAAATGCAGTTTATGACTTGTCAACAGCGCGGAGACGCGCCGCACCGGCTACAAAATGCAGTTTATGACTTGTCAACAGCGCGGAGACGCGCCGCAACGGCTACAAAATGCAGTTTATGACTTGTCAACAGCGCGGAGACGCGCCGCACCGGCTACAAAATGCAGTTTATGACTTGTCAACAGCGCGGAGACGCGCCGCACCGGCTACAAAATGCAGTTTATGACTTGTCAACAGCGCGGAGACGCGCCGCACCGGCTACAAAATGCAGTTTATGACTTGTCAACAGCGCGGAGACGCGCCGCACCGGCTACAAAATGCAGTTTATGACTTGTCAACAGCGCGGAGACGCGCCGCACCGGCTACAAAATGCAGTTTATGACTTGTCAACAGCGCGGAGACGCGCCGCACCGGCTACAAAAAACCGACATTTCGGGCCCTCGCTATTGCTATTGCCATGCGACTTGCAACCCAGGTATATTTGTGCTTGTTCCAAATTGAAAATACTTTTATTCACTAGAGAATAAAAGAGCGTTTTATTCACCGTTATCGATGAATAAAATGCCCATTTTCGAGTGGCAATGGTATAAAAACATTTTGCTTTTCATTATTCATACTATAGCTTGTTCGAACTAAACGCAATCAATAAGACAAAATTGAGAGAATAGAATGAACTAAATCATTCTTAACCCCATCACTATTTTTTTCTACCAAAAAGCGGTAACACTGGAACGGTCATTTTATGATTTTACTTCGTTGATATGTGAATAAGGGTATAGTATTTATTTGGTTGTAATATCTGTTCCAATAAAGAATTAATCTGGATGAAATAGAAAAACTGTATTTCCTTATAATAAATTATGAAATTATATTTAAAACGAATTTGCGTTAAAGGTAGACAGCTTTTTCAGTATTTAATTTATTACAAAAATTACAAAGGTTCAGTTATATATACAGGGTATAACAGAAAGGTGTTTGCAACAACGATTTTCTAGTGAGAGTTGTTGTTGCAAACACCTTTCATAGGTGAAACCAATTTGATCAGACTGCTAAATAATAAAATTATTTCAAATGCCAGATTAAAGGTGTGGTCGGCCAAGTAGAAAACTGTTTGGACAGAAATCATCCATTGAGAACAGTGTCTCAGCATGAAAGACAGTCATGGGCAAGAGGTTTTCTGGATAATAATAAGTGGGACTCAACCGGAAACCGAGCAGTACTACTTGCTATCAAGTATGTTTTGTATGAAATGAAACCCATGGTTCTCCTTCCAGGAGCCAACCTTGAGACCCTGGATCTCTTGAAGGTATGTTTCCCATAACACCTATATGTATTTATAAAACTGAATCACCGTTCTTAATCTAGCTAAAACTGGTTGAACTGCTTTCTGTAATTCTATTTTATTTTATTCGTCTCCACAGATACTATAATACCATACTATACTAGGTCTCCCGTAAGTGGTTTAAGAATAGAGAAAATTAGAAAAAAAGGTAAGGATCAGACGATAAAAAATATAGAACCAGTCTGCTGCTGAACTTAGAGAGATAGTGGTCTTAGATCCGAAAGATCCCAAAGGTCCGACCCCAGACTGCGGTCGTAGGGCTAAGCAGGGGCGTACACCACCACACTACACACTACACATTACACATCTTACCTGTGCATTCAAAATTTAATATTTATTAATTTGAAGGAATACTGCGGGGAAGTTGTTTTCCAGTTGGCGTCCGTCGTAGAGTGTAGTAGTGTGCGGCTTTCTGCCATTAGAGCCTCTGTATATATCAGTGAAATGATGTTGATAAACGTACTTACCTACGGACTGTACAGACAATCTCCCGGTCTACAAAAGTCTTAGCGAAATATACGCAATTATAGCCAGCAAAATCTCCTAGCACAAACACGGAATTGACTGCATTCAATTCCTTGTTTGCGCTAGGAGATTTTAACGCTCATCCGCATGAACAGTCTAGTGATGGGCTCCTTGAGTTCTGCTGGGAGTTTAAATTTATCTGTGCCGATATTGGGAGACTTGGACTATACTCAGAAACATACATAGTGACGTATACGTTAGTAGGAGACGGTTGGACCATTGTGTGATTACTACATCTGCTCAGCTTACCATACAGGGCATTAAGGTACCTACATTATAATTACGTTTACTCGTCAGAACACTTGCCTCTAGAAATATCGTGTAAAATTAAATACTATTAGGTCAAAGCAATCCAATGTTGATACTAAGTGTAATAAAATCAAATGGGGCGAGAGGAAATCAAACGATATAGACATACTCGAAACTATAAATGACAGTTTTACACCAAAGCAAGTAGCTCAACTTATAAAAAAAATATGACGCATCTCTAGGACATTATAAGTATTGAGTCCGCATACAGTAAGCATGAGATCACCTTCGTATAGTACTTACATTGTTTTTTACACTACGACACTATTAGTCACAGCTATCTACCAGAGGGCCTAACATTTGACGTACCAATTTTTGTGCAGGACTGGTGACATATCAGACAAGAATAACTATAGGCCGATATCGCTGGCGATTAGTAATTTCGGTTTCCGGCCTGCAGCCTTATGGCGTAAGTCGTCTGAGCTATGAACTTCATATAGACTTTTACGTTTGACACCTTGCACCAGCTTCATCTGTCAAATTGGTATCATGCAAGTAGCATCATAATGGAGGCTAAACCCAAGCTCATTGAATTAAGCCTAGAAGCCTTCGGTGATACCCCGCAATCGATGAAATTGTATGAAGATGAGAACCATAAACACACGCTATGAACTTCAGAGAGGTACGCCATAAGGCTGCAGGTATCAGGAAATCGCTATTCTAAGTCTGCAGCACGTAATCTGATATTACACAACAGACAGTAATTACGTGGTTTTTGGATCTTTCGAAGGCTTTTGATCTAACGGCCTATGATAACCTATGGAAGAAGTTGGATGGACTAGGCGTGCCTGACGAGATGTCTACTATCTTTAGCTATTGGTACGCAACGGTAACTTAAGTGTAAGATGGGGTACACCTGCTCAGAGATGTGGAATGTGGAGTTTGTCAAGGTGGTTTATCTTCGCCGAAACTTTTCAATCTTTACATGCACGAAGTGATCAAGGAGTTAAGCAGTACCCATGTCGGCTGTAACATTGGTGGCAAACGCATCAACAACATAAGTTACCTATGCAAATGATATGACGCTGCTCGCCCCTCCATCAGTACAAAAGCGCACCAAGCGCGTGCGGTGCGACGCATGCGCTAGACGTGAAAGAGAGCACTGAGCGCCTTATTGATGAGTGGAAAAATGAGATCCAATATTATTAGGCAGTTTTGGAAAACACGAGTGTTGCAAGGTCACATCTTGTCAGCGGTTATTTGTGGTCGTTTTTTTATGCAGTTCGTTATTGTCAGTACAGTATCGTTATTAAGATGTGCGAATCAATAAAAAAAACTGTTCTTATTCTCGGATGAGTGTTTTGAGTTAATAAGATTCGACAATGATGGAGGAGGACAAAATTTGATAGTAAGAGAGAGCGCAGGGCGTTGGACAACTGAGCGGATATGCAGCCTATGGGTTATTTATAAGCTGAAGACTTGTAATGCCCTGCGTGTCCAATATAACAACATCTCTAGGATGTCCATTGCGATGCCCCGGTTCTGTAGTGTATCAACAATATTTGCAGAGGCGCGCACAGACGACTTCTATGCAATCATGCGAAAACGCACTGCATCCATTGTTGACAGCACCGAGCAGTACCAACGCGATTCTCAGGGTGATCTCGTGGAGGTTTGATTGAGCAATGTACCAACATTGGGTTATCAAAGGAACATCGAGAATGTTATAAACATAAATTAAAACATTAATTGATTAATTAAATTTAATATTTACGAATATTAGGGTAGTTAGCTTAGTACTAACAAATTATGGATTAGTAATCGAAAATAAACGATTATTATCACTATTATATATTGAAAAAATATATTGTGCGGTGATTTCGTATGGAAAAATCAAGACGCGGCGGTGGCCAAGGTCCATTTAAATCGGCTAATTCTCTGACCTGTAACTGAAACCCTTACCCCACTACGATGAATCAGGGCCCTGAATGAAAGGTGGCTTTGGAAATATGGGATTCTTACTGACTTTCTCCTAGTAGGTACACCTCTGTTTGGTTTGTGGACCCTAAAAACGCGATGAAAAGCCGAGCGATGGGCAGCAAGCAAACAATACAAATGATCAATCATTAAAGCTATAACACCTTGTTGACCACAACTGAACACAAACACACTTTTGTTATGTCATGCATGAATTAATTGTATTGGAAGACCATTTTCATAATTTGTTAAGATGATAAACGTCTACAGGTGCTAACTACTAGAACGGGGCATGCCGTAGCGGTTGCCGCCGTCTTCTCGGCAGTGGCGCGAAGATGCGGCGTGCGGTGCGTTCTTATCGCGTTCATCCACCACTTGTTCCTCGAGTGGCGGGACGACTACGAGACCAGGTCATTCACACCAGCTTATACTGTGAACCTCAGCAATGGAGAATTGGAAATGAAACGACAGTGTCCCTTCTCGCGCGGAATCAGACCGAACGTCTCATCAAAACAGTATTGCCCACATAGTCTGTTGGAGTACGTAGCCATAACCTTCTCGGAATGTTTGGGCGCCATCAGGAATACGTGAGTAAATCCTTTCCACCACACATTGTCTCTATTCTTAAAAAAAAGTCTAGTGCGAGTCGAACTCGCGCACGAAGGTTTCCGTCCCACCGTACAATGGTAGGGATGGTGTGGAGTGAATAGTTTGGATTTTACATAGCAAAATGTTGTTTACAAAGTTATTTGTTACTTTCACTCTCCATGTACGTAACCAGGTGCATTCATAAGTTTGTATGTAGTATTGAAATAATTTTTGTATGGGAGCCCCCTTAAATTTTTATTTTATTCTGTTTTTTAGTATTTGTTGCTATAGCGGCAACAGAAATACATCTGCGAAAATTTCATCTGTCATCCAGAAAACTTAACAATCATCCCTTTGTATTTCAATGTTGTAGATATAGTATTATAATATCTGTGTTGTAGGTCTACGAATAACATTGGAGAACTTTATAAGTTTCTTGGATTGGAACATCCTAATCAAAGAAACATTGACTATTTGGAACAAGAAATGAACGCCGCCGTCAATAACTCCGATATTGCGTCGCCAATAAATATAAAATACGTATGTACCTGCTCAGATTGTATCATGTAAACAATTATTACAATTACAAATTCCGTTCTTCATTAGATCTTAATCTTACCTAAATATGACTTTTGCAGATGGATCCATTTTTCCTCACGTTCCTTAAGGAATTGGCCAGCATGAAAATATCTCGTGAACGCCGACAGAATGCGATAAAACGGCTGGTGAGTTTTGCATTTCCGTAACTAATAAATTCCTACCATTAAACATTTATTTCGAAATTTATTCGAAATAAATGTTTAATGGTAGGAATTTATTTTTAGTTGATTTAAGCAGCGTCCGATAGACATCGGCGCTCGTGAGTCCCGTGACCATGCAGTCCAATTGGATAAAACGATCTTCATCCTTCCCCCTGATCCTTCACTTCCTTGTATTTCCTAACCCTGCATCCAGATAGGGGGCAATTACGAAGTACCCGTAACCGGCGAGCTTGCATGAAGAGACTTATGAATGTTGAGGAAGCGAGAGATGTATGCCAGGAAACTTTTAGTAGCCCGAATACATAATTAAGTACTTGCATAGCTTCAGGCCTTGTCCCACTTTTAGCCTTAGGTTCAATATTACATTTTACGTGGCAGGGGGCTAGCCCATCGAAGGTTTCCTCACGATGTCTCCATCGTTAGAACGCCCGTCTAATAAACTTAAGAAAAATTGCGTATCTCATTGGTACATGGTCAGCACCAGCACTCGAACCTGCATCTCCTGCATGAGAAACAAGCGTTAAACCCACTTTACTATGGAACGCTATCGGCGACATTTTCGAGGTTTTTGGCCATCAAAAGTTGCCCCCGCCCCACTTTCGAGGTTGCAAACTGATGTGTGGCGTACACACACGTGACCAAGCTTACCTAGAAAAAATATTGTAGAAATTAATGTGAGCTGAAACCCCCAATGTATTGAGTTATTGGTATTTTTTACAAAAGAGATTTTAATTCCTAGGCGCCATAATCACATGATAACGCCACTGATTTCGTCCCAGTAGCCTTAAGTAATTCTGACAATATATCTACCTGTATTGTATGTGAATTGTATTGTATGTTTACATCTATAGATGTAAATTGGCATATTTTCAAAAAGCGATTGGTCGCATAAACAAGCAAACCTTAATAATGCCGCTCATGTCAAATAATCGTTTCGCAATAGTAAAATGTTCAATAGCGACCGAAATTCCTTGTTGTCAGAATAACATGACAGGCTGCAGAGACTCAAACTACGATCCTCATTCCTACCTACACTGCGTCATCTGATGCTCACCGAGTATCTGTTGAACAAATAAGCAAGTCAAGACCTTCAGAGAGATATTATTTATTATTATTACAAGCCGTTTATGTCCCACTGCTGGGCAAAGGCCTCTCTCTCCTTCTTCCACTCCTGGCGGTCTTGAGCGGTCTCCCACCAGTTTTTGTCCCAGAGACCCAATCTTTTCCTGGGCCGGCCAAGCTTTCTCTTTGCACCGGGAGCTCATTGCGTGGCTCTTTTGGCCCATCGGTCCGGGTGCATATGAGCATCGTGGCCGGCCTAGTCCCACTTCCATTGGGCCGCCTTCTTAGCTACATCTATTATTTTGGTTTTTGACCGCAACTCCGTATTCCAGACTCCTAAGAGCCGGACTTCGAGGATGCTGCGCTCCATGTTTCTTTCCAGAGAGATATAAGATGATTAATTAATTACATTTCGCCATATGTTAACTATAATGCCGTTATAATTCGTTTGTATTTGTCTGTCACTTTGAAATTTGTGTTTGTGAGAAAAGGACAAAACACATTTTAGCTATCATAGGTTTGATTAGTTTTATGAATAAGTCGGTTTGTCTTTTCCGTCTACACAGATAGAGCCGAAGCCTCACCCCAGTGATGTGAGGTTTGCAGTGGGCATGGTGTGCTTACACACCGAAATGGAGTACGTATGCGTCATTCTTGACTGGGACGAGACTTGCCGCCAGTCTTCGGACTGGCAGATCCGAATGAATGTAGCGAGGCTGAAGTATAAAAATGCTCAGCCATTCTACAGCGTTATGGCCATCGACTACTCTACAAGATATGTTGCACAAGGTAAAGACTTTAGTTTCGAGGGTTTGTTACCCGAAGGGTCCAAACGGAATCGTATTGCTCTCACTCACGTGTCCGTCCGACCGTCCGTCGTCTGACACACAGGCCTTACATCCAAACGATTAAAGATAGTCTACAAATTTTCACAGTATAAACATCAAGTTGATTTCCACACTTTATTTTTTATTGTTAAAGGGAGCTCCCGAAGACATAAAGTGCGCGAAAAAAAATTATCGTACCCAATCGAGTAAGGTAACATTGTTTAGAGCTTGTTGAGTAGATAAATACTACGTTTTTTGTTTTTAAAATATTGGAAAACAGGAATGAGAAGCCACCAGAGTCAGCTAACTGTTTTACATAATTTGGTACCGAAGTTTTTTTACTTTTTACCAACCCTAAAATTTGTTGATTATGTTTATATTATTACGTATATTTTACTAACAAATACCAATATATTGATAAATCAGATTGTTTCTTTAAAATTCTCTCATTTGTAGGCTCTACATTTGTTACGGAACCTTAAATGTGTGAAGTCCGACACGCGCTTGGCCGGTTTGTTTACGATCCTCTTAGCAAATCATCGCCGGCCGGAAACGTGGCTTTCACAGTTATCACCTTTACCTCATATTTCCTGTTGCAGAAAACCTCCGTGTTATCAAGAAGCCACACCGGCTGAGTCATTTGGAGGAAGAAATCGGACGCTATTTCAATCACTTTGACGGCTTTGCGTACATACCGAACGATCAGAAAGCAGCGGAGTATCCCCAGGACGGACCTATCAGAGAAATGCACAGAACTCGGAGTTAGGCGCGGATTTCAATCACGCGGGGATTGCAAGCCCATGGACGTAATGCTGTTCACTGCTTGCAGTCTGCACCAAATAGCTTATTCACCATCGTTTCTTTCGTGACACTATCGCGGCTGGCACAATCCATGGATGTCTCTCATTAGATGCAAAAGCAAGCAAGGTAATAAGAGCTTTGCAATTTGAAGAGATAGGCCCTTATTACACTATCATTTATATATATGATCATATATAGGATCTTATCTCTTATCCCATATGTTAAATTCCACGCCTTAACCGAAAGGGGGTGGAATCTTGGTAGGGTTGTTTTTCAGTGGAATGTCACAAGCAGTACTGACCTTGCCGTGGACCGGCATTCGAACGCTCAATTCGAGGCGGGAGTACGGGATGAGGAACACGAGGGTGGGGGGTGAGGGGAGTCGAATCTTACTCGCGTCGTAGGCCGCTGCTGATGCCGTCGTGATGCCGCCGACTACAGGGGTCGCTATCCGAACGCGACGAATTGGTGACCGAACCACTTCAACCTTTCACAGCACGAAGCACTCACTACGATGATGTGAAATCTACTTATTTCTTGACGATTGTTCCGTGATTATTACAAATAACATTCAGCCAAGCCTCCCGATGCTGGCGCCGACAAATTTTCCATGTGCAAAGTGCCAGCTAGCTAGTCATTTTTTTTCTATGCAAGTGACAGCTAGCTAGTGATGTCCCGATCACTCGCGGTCGATCCGCGCAACGAAAACCGGTGCGTTCCGAAGCATAAATATTAAACACCATATATCCTCTGTGACCTCTTGGATCATATCTGTGTATACATTATCGTAGTTCTTTGATTTATTTTTCGTATTTTTTACTTATGTGGTTACAATGGAGGACTAAACCAGCCAATTTCAGCCTTAAATTCCTTTCGCCGTTAAGTTGGCTGCAGTGCACAACTGTCAACAGTCACGAAAAAAATGGGCAAATGCAATATCTGTTTGCCAGATTCACATTGCAATCCCCCGCTTTCATAAATAAGGTAGCAGGTATGTTTACCTACAACTTCGTCACAACACGAAATACGCAAATGACACGACACGTGTAACAGAAAGGTGTAATGAAGTTTGTTACCAATAATAATTGTTGAATTCCACTAAAGGGGCATTTACACGATCAGGTCTACCCAATCCTGCAAGCCGACGCAAAGGCATCCGTTTCAGGAACGACCGCCTGATCGGCCGCGGACCGCGACTGTCGCCCATCGATGGCAATAGAGAGATAGCTAATTTCAATTAGCTTGACCGGCCGCCGAGGCAACTTTGCAAGAGTAGTGTAAAACTGTAAAGACCCATTGGCTGGTTTTATAGTCGTGGCGTGCGTGACGTGAACGGTAATATCGTAGGAAAGTGAGCCTTGTTTCTCACTTTCCTACGATATTGAGCGACTCTTCACCAAACCGGCCAGGCCCGACAACAACATCTGTGGTCGCTTCATTGTACGGAATTGTAATGCACTCTTGCTGACCGGCCCAGCCCGGCACGCACATGCCGGCGGCAGCAAGTCTCCCACAAGTGTGGTCGTGCGGGTGGCGTGATCCTGTGACACTGCCCCCCGTGCCCTCTCACCTCACACACAATTAGCGCGCGTGGAAGATAGTTTATTTAAATACAAACAAACCGAGTAGTAAAAGAGAGTAGTAATACAGTTTTGAGAGACAGCTATTGGACTGAAGTCAGTGAATATTTAGAAGAGATTTGCAGAAATTAATCATGAAAAAAAAAAAAAACGTGTAAATCATGTTATTGTTAATTAAAATCATTAGAGGTGGTTGCAGGAACAGCTTAGATCTAGCTCGGCCGTTTAGGTTTAGTGAAGAATGTTTCTGTCGGCGTCGGGTCATTGAGTATTGTCGTGTTGGGCCAGTTCGTTGCTGTGCCGGTTTGGTGAAGAAGCGTCCATTACCGTTATATTAAAAAGACCCATTCGCGCGGCCGTTCCTAAGTAGAACCGTAACTGCACTGATTCTTAAGCATATTGTGAACTTAGTGCCTTTCCATACGGTCACGGTGCCGTGTAGAGTATGAGCTACGCCACGGCACGGTCGCCGTGCCATGTAAAAGTCGACATTGTAGCTCATACATTTCTACTTTACGTGACGTTATGCGTTTGAAAAGGCACTTACCCCAAAATTTCATTGTCGCGTATCGTTATCGTCACAATAAATACTTAATTGCCTTAACATTTAGAATATGGCAGTAGCAAAACTTAAAAGGCAAAATCACATAATTTTATGAATTATGTTTCTATGATCATATCTAACAACAAATTCCAAAAATGGACGCTTTTATACTTCCATGTTATCGTGCAAAATTTTCATTATAATTTGTGTAAGTATAATTAAATTTGTAGAGATAGGGAACTTTATGCTATGTATCGCGTATAGTTCCGTCCCTATTATGAAAATTTTGCACGACATTGAAATATAAAACCAATCTTTGATCAAAGACGATTTGAATCATATGTCTACACCGTGATTTTTTTGTCATTTTGTTTTCCGTGGCGTAGAGCTTAGTTATTACGACTGATTTGTTTAAATGTTTATTAAAATATACATTTAAGTGAGAAGGGCAAGAGTTAAAAGCGTAGTAACACTGCAATGCAAGTGAGATTGCACCCACTTTCTTTTTATCGGTTATAATTATAGTAGGTATAGAGGTAGTGGAGGCGCAGCAGTTGAGGGGAGGAAACGTGCGAAACGCGCGGGGGGCTGCGGCATTCCGGGATCGTTGATTGGCTCGCCACGCCGGTAGTAATGTGTCTCTCGCGTCGAAACGAGTTCCACAGGCGTCCGAAGTACATTCGCGTTCTAAATTGTTGTTGCCGATTGTTATCGATTTTTTACTTTTTTACAGACTTAATGGAAGGCGTAGTGCCATTATCAGATAAATCATGATTCACTTATCGACACTGGAAGATGTGTCGCGCGGTCTCGGTCTCTCGTATAATGCGGTGGTAAAACAGTTGATTAGAAGTAACATTATTAAGTTATTGTTATAAATTTATTGCATGCATAGAACATACCTACCTCACTCTCACATATCGTCGAACATTCTTGCCTCAATCATTATTTGTAGGGATGACAACTTCGTGCTTTATTATTTACCAGTTGATATCTTGTCTAGCGGCTTTTGAAATTGGCCTTTTTACCCCTTTTTTCTTGTCATCACTCCAAGTTTTTCCTTTAGTGTGGGATGGATGTATTCAGTGGACTAGAAAATTGGCGATAGCTGTAGGTATCTACGAGTTGGCGATGGAGCACTACTACTTGTTCTCAGTTTTCCTATTATTTTAAACTTAAGTATTTTTTTTTCGATCTTATAAATCGACAGTACTACTTATACATAGTTGCTACGCTTCGGAACAAAATTAATAAAAAATAACCGTGTATAATATACATTTAGATATGACTCAGGCCTTTGATCACAATTATAATAATGTAATGGCGGCCGTACTCGTAAGACGTACTTATATCGAAATTAATAAATGTGTACCTACCTAGAATAAATGTTACGGAAAACTATAATTCTAGGTAAATGGGTAAACTAAACTAAATATTATGATTATTATAGTTCGAAGTTTATTTTTTTGGGGGGGGAAAAATGGATTTACCCATGCCCAGGAGTCAGACCTCCCTGCTATGTCCGGGTCCCTACACATTGAGCGGGCATGAGTTCGTATACGGACTAAAAACAACCCTTGTGTGTGCGAGTAATTATCGTTAGGTGATACTGCTACTAGCCATGGTCTCGGCATATGCTGAAGGCTTACTACCTGCACGTTGCCCACATACGGCCTTACTAATTAAATAAGTTATTCACTAACTTATAGTGTTTTGTCCTTTTCATACGTCTTGTAAATGTCAAAGCAAGACAAAACACTGTATAAGTTACATAGCGAACAAATTCTTTTATTAGTAAGGCCTTAGTAGTTTAGAGACAAGGTTCATACATGGATGGAACAACGCATGTAATAAAAACACAGCCATTTCTTTTTCAAATATTTATTCATTCCACTTGCAGTGCTCAGTTTTATCATATGATACGAGATTGCCTACCGGAAACCATTGAGATAATATGTACATACATAGGTGGAAAACTTAAACTCAACATTTATTTCGCGGCCCTTATTTACCCATGGCACTTCAAAGTAAAACATCTCTCATTATCAAACGTCCTTAGTTGATACTCAAATCAATGCCGTGCTATGCGAAACAATGATGGTAAAACAATAAATAGTTATTATAGGCATTCCTTACGTATGTTATATCGCCACGTATATTGAATATCTCTTCGTTAGGGCAACATTTTGATATTTCCATCAAAATGGATAATAGAAAACCAGAGATAGGATGGTGTCAGTACATATTGCCCGGCAGTATTAATGATAATTATGAATATGAGAATACGGTTAGGGAGAATACGGACAAGGTAGTCCAATAAATCTAAAAACGTGTCTCAAGCTGAACCTAATTCAACAAAAACGTCTGACAATATCAGAATGTATATTTCCAGTAGTTGTATTTTATAAACTCAATTTTGTGTTAAAAAGACAGTATTTGACTATGACGTCACATAGACTTATATTTCATATAACTCGTGAACAAAATTACCGTTTGGACAGTTCTTAAAAAGTATCTATTTTGACTAGCAGTCAAATACCGTATTGCGTTTATTTGCTGGCTTGAACAGAAAGGACCACATCGAATGAACACACGCCTTTTACCATATAGGTTGGCAGGGCACAGATGTGCGCGTAGAAGTTATCAAACAGCCAATTGAACATAAATATGCATTGTTAGCACATTTTTGTTTCACGCATTGTAATCGTTTTACAAGAGGCCATACATAATACATTGTAAGAATACTTTTACATAATAAGTTATTTGGGCAAAAACATTTTTGCAAAATATTAAATGCGGGTAGGTATATTATATTAGCCGTTTAAGTACATAACAGTTTGTTGCGGATGGATGCATTAGTTTATTATCAATTTATTATATTTTGAGTAAATGTATTGGATAATAAAGGGTTTGATTTAGCGGATTGGTGTATTAAGCATGTGTTACATTAACAAACACATAATTGCCATCACATTTTAGGATATACCATCATGTCATGACATCACATTTAATAAACAAAGTAAAATTAAGCTACATCCCTGTTTACGCACAACGTCGGGTTTGTAGAAGCTTATTATTCTTTTTTGCGGTTGCGAAGAATTGTATTAACTTCATTAGGGTAATAAGGGGTTTTCTGGTAGCTCAGTTATCAAAGCAGCTCGCCAGATGGCGTCGTTGAATTTTCGGATTTATCACAGGCCAATAATAAGTAAGAGAGAGACGACTAGACGAGTAAAATTATTGTGGTCTGTGACCTGAGTCATTTCATAATATATGCACTGCTTAGGCTTAATCCTCAAATTCTCTCACGCCCTCTAGCGACGTGTGGAAAGCTTTGTTTTATAATAATATTTCAGAAAACTCCTGATTATAATGAAAGCCCTTTCCCTCACTCTGCTGGCTGCAAAAGAAATTTATTGACATAAAAATGAAGGCATATGATGTAGTATGTCCCCCCCCCCCCCACACAATAGAAGCTTCTGTACTCCACATGTGACGTCATCAGTCACAGGGCTGGATAGTCATTACGCGAGCCTTCATCTCTGAATAAGCACATCGAGCCAAACTATGTATTATTTTAAATTTTGTGCATAAAGCAAATATTTTCTTCGCTTCCTCTGGCCAAATACTTATAAAATGTTTCTATTTCGACTAAATATGTTGATATTTTGATTTGCTCACTTTCAGTCTTCATAATTTTATCGTAACCCTTTCCTTCGGAATAGCACGAGTCGTCTTCTTTATTGTTATTCAACTAGGTGTGACTCATTTGATATTTTATCATTTTCCAAATACTTATATCAATATTACACAAATATTTATATATGAAGGCTGAAACCTTTTATTTAATATTACTAAGCACAATTCATATTGTGAAATTAAAAACGTACTATTTGAAACAAACATTCTAACTGTAATTTAGTTTCATACATTGTATACAATACAAATATAATGTATTCAATTTCTGATATCAAAATCCTAAATAAACTATGTGTGTCCGTAAATGAAGGTGTGATTACATGACATTATTAACTAATATAGGTGCTTAAAAAATGACAAATAAAACTACCTACTATCAAAATAAAATTAAACATAGCAGTGAACATACAAGATCGAAACGGCTTATTTAGGGATGCCAAGCGATCACTCGTGATCTGTTCCATGCCTGAGCTTGCACCAGGCAAACAATGCAAGTCAAACACGAGGCGCCGATGACACTTTCAGGAGGTATTACATTGCCCTTAATCAAGGCCCGCAATGGAAGGGTGCCCCTCATTATTACATTACCGATTAGGCTCAGGATGCCCTAAATCACGTGGACGTCACAATGGACGTCATGCAACTTAATAAAAATAATAAATGTATCCCATTAATTTCCCACCGAGAGGCAAAGGCCTTTGCCCGAGTAGGCATACGATTGGACCATGGTCCACCACGTTGTCTCAAACAAAAAATATCACGTTCTGTTTAAAACAAAAAAGTCGCTATGGCAGTAAATGCGACAACAAATAATGTTAAAGAAATAGGATAAAAAATATATGGGTGTAAGAATATTAGTGAAAATCTTAAAAAAAACGACACACGAACGCTCTCCGCGCTCGTCGCGCACCGAATGAGTGGCCAACTGCCTAAGAATAAACATTGCCGGACCGCTCTCCGCGCACCTAACCGATTGCCCTGACTGCCTAAGTATTAACATTGCCGGTGGTAAGCGCACTAACTCGGGTTTCATCCACGAGATTTACTATCGGATTGACCCCGCATGCGTTGCTGTCAGTATGGATGGAGCCCCGCGTCCCGCATGAAAAATACGCTCCAAACTGAAAGCGCGCTAAGGGAGTAAGGCGATCCTGGTACCCTGTTATGCCCTAATTAAGGATCTTAACTGTCTTTCTCTTATTACACATCTCTTAGTCTTATGGGGCCCTAATCAGTGGCAATGTAATCCCTTTACACACTCGTACGTATCGTCACGCACACAGACGGAGCACGTCACACAGCAGAGATAGCCGAACACCGACCGATCTAAGTCACACACACTAACACTTCACGATTGAGCAATCCAAACAATCGCAAAATCGCCTCTCACATACTCGACAGCAGCAAATAAAGTACACATATTGGCAGGCATAAGTATGAATTACTATTATCTAGTAGATTGAAAAGTTATCACTAAAAATTTACATCGAATGTTACTACTAAGCAAATAAAATTACATAAAAGATGGAACTTGCAACTCTAATGTTGAGTATGGTTGTCATTTGGATCATGTTTGGTAATAATTTTATTGTTAATTAAATTAACTGTAGGTTAGTGATTGAGGTACACCATTGACAGTCTTTGATTTGAGAACCCCGTTCTCGTACGACATGATCGTCTCTCGTCCATTTTCTGTGACCCTGAAACGAGAAAGTGGCGAATTATACACCTTTCAGTATTGCGGTAGGTACATATCTTTATCAGTATTCGGCATACTTTCCAATCGTGCCGACTATGGGGAGGAAAAGTAAATACTATATTCTATTAGTCTTGCTAATAAAAAAACTAGTTTTATACACCAGAAATAAGCAAAACCTTACTAATAAACACAAAATAGTCAAATCGCATGAACACAGCTGTTATAACAAGTGCATAATTCGTATGAAGATATGATTTTGACCTTTCGGCCGCGTACGAAACCGGCGGTTCGTAACCAGTTGCGAACCAATACTTTTTTGTCCTTGTACGAAACCAGTTGCGAACATGGACTATCTATTAATCCTTGTACGTAACCAGTTACGAAAGGAGAATATTTGTCCTCGTACGAAACTTTTGGTCAGTACACAACCACCACCAGCACAAACCTCCCAAAGAGTTATATACTCCTAGTACTTTTGGTTTGCTCTGCGCTGTGCCTTGTCCACCTAGCTTTGTTATCAAAACTTCACCGCAAGCAATATTATCTATTACTTTACTGGCCATTTATAAAATCTTATAAGGGAGTTTAGGTCATATTGGTTGTCATAGATCATAATTTGTTGTATTCGAGAGTAATCTTTATCTTTATTGAACTGAATGAGCATGGATGAAATAAATAGAGATATTGATTTTATTGGTACTGAAAGAGGAGGCCGATCGTTATTACTAGCCGGCCGGCAATATCAACCCAAAAAAAAATACGGTAATGGAAACACATTTTGGCTATGCTACCACAATAATGAAAATGGGTGCAAGGGAAGGATAACTCTAAATAATATAAATAATAACTCTAAAAATGCCATATCGCTGGATGTAATGCTAATTAGGCCGAAAATAAAATATTGAAAGAAATGGAGAGCCTAAACTAAAGGAAAGACTATCTATAATGCTCGGAATAAAGTGCTGGGTGTAACAAAACCTAGATTCAGCAAAGCAAGTGAAATGAAAATACCAGAAAAATTCAGTGACTTACTATTGGCAGATTATGATAATGTATGTGGAGATAGCAAAAGAATCATATTATTTTGTGGAAAGAAAGGCAGAGATAATTTAGGCGATTTACGCATATCTTAGCCGATTGAACATTACTTTACACCATACATGTACTAGACTAGACGAAGAAAGCCCGTCCATAGTACCATTGATATTCTGTTTTACTTCCGGACAAGACCACATATACACATAATTGTATATTATCTCTTATCTCTTGTAAGCAGTGTTTCCTAAGTGGAACCCGAAGAAAATTATGATGGATCATGATGATGAGTTGGCTGCCATGAAAGGAGTAAGACAAGTTTTCCGAAGATACAGATCAAAGGCTGCTTTATTTATTTTTTTATTTCTTTATTTTATTATCATTTAAAATTTTAATAGATGCCTATTCCGGAAAGCCAAAAAAATGTACATCTCAAGTGAGATGTCGGACTCGCCCATTAAGGGTTCCGTTGTATCAGTATGTTGACTGTTTGTGTTGTAACTTTGTTTTTCATAGTGTTTGTATAAATGACAAAGTTATCTTTGCGGTTTTTAATAAATGTGTTCATTTAAAAATATATATATATATATTATATATTATTTTATTATGCCTATTATTTTTTAATTCATTTAACATTAAAAAAATCTTATATTATTTTGTTCAAACCAATTTTCGTTGAAAGTGTGTATTCAGATTAACAGCATATATTTTTGTATATTTTTCATTGTCTTACTTTAAAGGTTAGAGGGACATTCTTCCACTTTGGAAGGGTCTGTCTCTTTAACGATTAACTTTGGAGGAAAAATGGTTTCAGGAACCTCAACGTCATTTTTAAAGACCTGTCTGTAGACACCTCACACATATAGGTTTGATGAAAAAAATATTTTTTGGTTTCAGTTCAGGTAGCCCCCTTCAATTAATTTTATTTTTAAATTTTTGTATAAAAATCGTAAAGCGGTTCACAGAATACATCTACATACCAAGTTTCAACTGTGTAGTCCTAATAGTTTCTGCATAAACTTGCTGTGACATACGGACGGACGGCACTATAAGGGATCCTTGTTTCTATACGGAACCCAAATCAAATCAAAACTTTATTGCACCATAATGTATAAACATGAGTATTGGTTCGCAACTGGTTACGAACCGCCGGTTTCGTACGCGATCGAATGGAATTTTGACGTGAGATAGATTGATTTGTTTATGATATTGGTTCGCAACTGGTTACGAACCGCCGGTTTCGTATTTGTTTATGATATTTTGAGTTCGTATAACATGGTGGATGTGCTTCTTCTCCATATTAGAAAACTGGCCACCTCAAAAGTAAGTAAGACATACAAAACTCCATAATAAACTCATTGTCAAAATGACAAAACAACCAAGCAATCTGTCAAAAATACGTTCGTAAACAGGTTTCCCACTTTGGGTAGCAATTGAAATTTAATTTACAACACGAAATAGCGTAGAATGTTGGTGTTGTTAAAATAACTGGAAAAAATCTTTTTTTTAATTAAGTTTTTCAATTGTAGCGCCAAAATATGCATAAAATTACCATAAAGTTTCTTTATTATTATGCAGAAAAAACGTGTCGTAAGTTATCAATGTGGCTTTGTATTGGGTTGCCAGCGAGCAAAATAAAAGTCATATAGTTACACAACTCTTATACACTGTTTATTAGTCAAACTGGTGGAGCTGCTCTACACAAGATTTATTTTCTGTTTAACTATTACAGATTACAGTATTATATCGCTGACATAAGACTTTTTTATTAGTGAAGCAAGGCTATATAGGATATCTTCTAATTCTTTGGTCTAGCGGCTAGACTCTAGCTAGCCTACCATCAACAGAAGTTGCTTGTTTTATTTTGACTAATTCAGAATAATATTTATGAGAATTAGCTACAATTGTTACCGATAGAGAAACTAATCGAAAGAGTATTGTACTTGCAGTGACAGTAACAGCTGATAGGGTCATCAAAAAAGCAGTTGTGGTTTTAGTAAATTATTATGAAGACAGTTTAGTTGGAAGAATTCAAATATAAATTGGATATTTCTAGATATTTAGTGACTTTATAAACGATTTCACGTGCATCACTACGGAGAACTTTCCCTCGATAGCGCGAGGACATATTCACCACACGCGTAACAAAACGTCATACGTAAGGAAATGAACAATAACAACGAAGAAACAAAATTCATAACGAGAATTCGAGATTAATGAAGTGCATTGAGAGAGCGTGAGAGCAAATCCAGTGTTTTTTTTTGCAAGCAGTACGGCCATTTGTGATTAAAGACAGCGATAGTGTGCAATTGAGAGAGTATGATAATTGCAATAATATGAAGTAAAAGACGCCATTTTAGATTAGTTTCTATTGGCATACGTAATATTGGTATAAATTGTACAATCTGTACTCACTTCTTTGTGGTGATCTTCTTACCATTGACGAGGCGTGTGGAGGTGGTTGTACTGCGCATGTTCACATTGCCCGGCCCGGCGAGCGAGCTGCTAAACAATTACACATTAACACAATGGCAAAGGAGCCCCAGATACACTGTAACAAGGAATATCAGACAGCTCACGGGCGCAGCGACAACGTTTGCGTTCGGGAGTCAATGGTAAAACTGGGTTAGGTGCTGCTCAGTTATGGACTATCATCGTTCTGCAACTAGTTCCGCAGTTTGCAGCGGGTCACGAAGCCTCGGAAAAAAGAAGTGAACGACCGAATGTATAACTAAACTACATACCTATATGTTCCTATCCATTGTTTGATATAGTAGTATCTATTGTTGGTAATCATTTACTCTATAGATTGACACTCGTTTCAACTTTGGTCGCAAAAAAACCCTTTTACGCGCCGCCCTTTATGCAGTCTTTTGAGTCTCTTTCCTTGACTTGTTGCCATGTGAATTATCCGAGCCCTTATTCATAGGTGGCACTTTACTAAAGCTAGGCTGGCCACGTGAAAACCCAGGGTGGCCAGCATCGCCCCTCATAGCTTGACTATCCTAAATGCTTTAAGGAATATTGTTTGCGTTATGAAACTGGGTTCAGCTTCGACTTTATCCATCCTTTCCTAACCAGTCATACATTAATTTTGCCGTCCTGCTGTCAGGCCAATAACAACCATTATCGTTCTAGTCCAACACCCTTGGACGGCGCGGCGCCTGTTACCTGTTGAACGTGGAGAAGGAGGTGAACGCGTTCCCGTTGGCGTGCGCGAAGATGTCGTCCAGGCCCGCCATGCCGAACCCGAACGGACTGAAGAGCGACGACGTGAGCGACGTGCCCGGGTGCTGCGAGCGACGCCCGCCGCGCCCGTGGCCGTGACCGTTGATCTCTGGAAACAACAAGCCCAAGTATTAAAGGCATCGTTAAACGAAGTCATGAGTTGATTCGAACCGATGCACAATCCAGCATAACTATGTACGAAACACAAGAATAGAAAACGTACCAGCAAACAGGTCGCCGAACGGTGAGCCCCCGAAGAACTCTCTGAACACATCCTCGGGGTCTCGGAATGTGAATGGGAAGCCGGCGTAGCCGAAGTCGTAGTCCTCGTCGGCGGCCGACCGGCGGCCCCGGTTACTGTTCAGCCCCTCCTTGCCGTACTGATCGTACACGCGGCGTTTCCTCTCTGCGAAAGGGAGGATTCTTCTTTGAAACGATTGTCAGGAACCAATTCATTAGGCAGCAAATTTTCATTAAGTCAACTAATTTGGAAACAACTTAACACAAGTTGGAAAGATTTTTACTGTTTCAGCGTTCTATTGCGTTTCACAGCGTTTATTCACTTGATTAAATAACTAACGGTAATTTACCACTGTTCCTAAATTTCCTACAAATTTATTTGTTGCTGTTCACATCTTAGATAAGTTAATGTTAATCAGTCCACTCAAAACTTGATTTATAGGGACCTATTATTGCATTATTAAGCAAAAGGGGGGATAATGAGACTTTTACCAAACAAGCAGCTCACAAGCACAAGGTTGGCTCACACTAGCTCATTAGTTGCAGATACAATCTATAGGGGTTATTATATCATTTAGGAATGTAGGGTGTTTTGTTGGTTTCATGTTTAGATGGAGTTAGGTAGCTATTCAGTTTCAAATTTCCGAATATCTGTTACTCTTTTTTGTCTCGTGAGGGTTCAAATCTCAAACTCTAGCTTTTGATAGTCCTGAATCAAATGACTTGGAATTGCAAACAAAAAACAAACAGATTATCCTTGACCTTGCCAAAACCAAAAAAACATTGGTTAGTCTGCAAATTTAAATTCTGGTTGGTACCTTGCAATGAATATTATCATGTCTTTAAAACATGCATTCACAAACAAATTTTCGTGATGAGTGTTGTAGGAATGTTTTAACATTCTTTGTTTTGCAACATAGGAATCCAATGACCATTAAAAAAAATAAACAAATGATAATATTCAAAACATTCCAAAGCTTCAGTTATTTCACAAATTACTATTATGTTCACAGAATCTACCGAAAAAGCGATGGAATGGAGTGTCTCCGAAAAAGCCTTTGAAGCTAAAGTGTCGGTGCCCATTGACTCCATTCTTGCTTGTATATCTGTGACTGTGATGACTGCTGCCCCGGCCATCATACAGTTTCCGCTTGTTTTCTACCCAAGAACAAAATATTAACTTAAAGAAACTCTCTCTCTCATATGGAATCAGATCTCTCTCTCTCTCTCTCTCTCTCATTGTCATATGGAAACAGATCTCATGGAACTGGGAAGAGCCTTTAGGAAAAAAATGAAAATCTTTTATACATTCAACCTTTTCATTTAATATCTCTCCCTCTTTAACCGATTCCGGAACTACAGAAATATTCACTTTGTTTGTTACATTGCAAACAGATAGAACTTACATATTATTAGTTGCATCTAACTTTTTGAATTATTTATTAGAAAAAACTGTCATTAGCATATATTATGTCGATTTTGTTGATGTTGATGTATTTTACAAGCCCTAAGAGTGATGTGAATCCTGCTGCTGTGAATCCAGGTGATATGAATGGACATCTGCATGGTCCAAGTGATGTATATCCACATCCATACATCATAGACATTATTCTGTTATAGTTTACATTATTCATTTATTTATTACTCTAATATTTTACAATATTTGATGGAAAAATATCGAAAAATAACATACCATCAGAAAGTACTTCATAAGCTTCAGAGATCTCTTTAAATTTCCTGGTAGCCTCATCTGCATTGTCAGGGTTTTTGTCCGGGTGCCATTTCAAAGCAAGTTTTCTGTAACTGAAATAGTAAAAGAATATTTCAATTTAATATAATACTACCTAGATGAATTAATCTCATACAACAACAATCATAGGAGATACAGATGATTACTAAGAAATAAATTTAAAAGTAAAAAGGATAGACATTACTTTGTCTGCGTATACATAGTAACTATCATTAACCCAAAACACATTACCCTCCTTCTGATGTAGTCTGATAAAAAGTTTCCTTTATGTTAATCTATAGTCTTCACAAAATAAAAGACCTGGTGACAGCGTCCATGTCACTGACATAATAAGGTTGAATTTAGTTTGGCGCAACACATTTGGCGCCGAAAAGGTGAGTCAATTGAGGAACTAGCCGCGTCCGTGATTTATGTCATAACTAACAAATACGACAGCTGCTTTCCCCTCAGGCGAAAGCCACAAACTAAAAGTCAATCTTGGGTAACACATGAGCTCAAAAACATCAAATCACTATTATTTGACGTGCTTGAAATCGCGACTGCTCAACCTGACAACAATGTAATCATAGAGGTCCAGAACAAGCTATTAAACCAATATGACAACCTGGTTAAGAACAAAAGAGCACACTTTTATACAAAGTCAATTACATCCAGCACAAATGTGAGCAAGGCCATGTGGAATGTGATAAACCGAGAGCGAGGGAAGGGCAGTCGTGTTTGTGTAGATTTCACGGACGTGGCTGTCGACTCAAACGGCGTTAAATTCAACAGCAAGCAAGATGTGGTGGACGCCATGAATGCGAGATTCGCCGGCGCCGCCGCCGCGTGTGGAGCCCCGCCGGCCGACGTGCCGCGCGCCTGTCGCGCCCTGCAGGCCGCCCGCCCTACCGCCGACCGCTCACTAAGACTACATCTATTCACTCCGAGCGAAGTTTATCGCATTATAAAATTCCGAATCGCGCATAAACCCACCAAAGATATTTATGACATTTCGACGGAACTTATACATTGGGCCGCAGAGCCTTTAGCACCGATACTAGCTAAACTCTTTAACGAGTGCGTCAGACGAGGCATCTATCCGACAGCGCTAAAGAAGAGCAAAATAGCACCGATATTCAAGGGGAAAGGAAAGAGGGTGAATATCGATGGGTACAGACCAGTCGCAGTCGTGCCCATACTGTCCAAGATCTTAGAGAACGGCCTTAGCTCCCGACTCCTTGAATTTCTAGCGTCGACTGAAGCGCTGTCGGACCGGCAATACGCGTACCGCGCGGGACGCTCAACGACTGCGCTGACGAGGGTCGTGGTGCGACGCGTGCTCGAGGCGAGAGAGAAAAAGCTCCAGGTGGCAGTACTCTGCTGCGACCTCTCGAAGGCCTTCGACGTGGCTGATCACGGTGTTCTCGCCGTCAAACTCCGGCATTACGGTATCGATGGAAAGCCCCTATCTCTAGTAGCGGATTTTCTGAAAAACCGTACCCAGATCGTTGTTGGTGATGGAGGCAGGACGAGATCAAAACCAGTGATGACACATATGGGGGTTGCTCAGGGCTCTTCTGTATCCAATATTCTGTTTTCGCTCTTGCTCAATGACCTGCCACAAGCAATGACCTCCAGCGAACTATATATGTACGCTGACGATGTGGCAGGAATTATAACGAACAAAACGATTGGAGGCCTTGAGCTAAGCCTAAACCATACAATAACCGAACTGTCTCACTGGTTCCGCAACAACGGCCTCGTCCTTAACTTGAAAAAAACCCACTTTCTCCACTTCGACCTGTCAGGCCGCCATCCCGTCCCGCTGAACGTCCATGTGGGCGGAGAGCGGGTCGAGCAGGTGGAGGCGACAACGTTTCTGGGCTTCGAGCTGGACCGCGGCCTCACGTGGAGTGCGCACGTGGACAGGCTGTGTGCGCGGCTCAGCGGCGCGTGCTTCGCGCTGCGTCGGCTGGCACGCACGGTGCCGCGCGACATAGTGAAGTCGTGCTACTTCGCTACAGTGCATTCGCTGGTGCAGTACGGAGCCGAACTGTGGGGATGCGCAGCAGATTGGGAACGGGCATTCAGGATGCAAAAGCGAGCCGTGAGAGCTATAGTCCAGGTCCGCTGGGACGTCTCCGCGAAGCCTCACTTCAAAGCGCTCAGGATCCTGACGTTGCCGTCCGTCACCATTCTGCAAGTGGCCGTCTACGTGCGCGGAAACCTAGACTCATTCCGCACGCTCCGCAAAACACACCGCCACGGTCACAAACTCGCGACGGTCCCCCACACATTGGGGAAGTCATCGAAGATGACTCACGTCATGGGTCCGGCAGTATATAATCGTCTTCCCGCCAACGTAACCGATGCTCCCAATCCAAGCATTTTCAAACTGCGCCTGAAGCGCTGGCTTGTCGAGCAAACCTTCTATTCTTTTTCGGAATTCCTAGACCTACCCAACTAGGTAGACAACATTTGCGTTAATAAAGTAAATTATTCTATTTTTATATTTTTATATAATTCAATATAATTTATTATTATTATTTTAATTTAATTTGACACAATTTAATTTTAATGTAATTTTATTTGACATTCATGAACTAACTATATTTACAAAATGACTTGTAACTGACGTTATCAATAAATAAATATGAATATGAATATGAATATGAATATGAATAGTTTGGGCCTTTTACTTTGTGAAGAATGTAGCTAAACTATGTGAGTTAAATTTCATTCAAATCTGTTCAGCCGTTTTAGCGTGATTGGGGCAAACACATCATAACATCGCGGCATAACATCTAAACATCGCTACTCAAATTTATAATATTAGTTGGATGTGCTACTAATATGATGAAATACTGATCAGTGGAATGACATCAACAGGCATTGGGGTGTTAATTTTAAATGGGAAATATTAAACAGAACATCAAAAATACTGATTGCGCAGCAAATATTCCTTATATTTGCTGCGGCAGCTTAGGTCAAGGGTTTGTGTTAGGTTCAACATGTAAGAACGACAACAAATACTTAAAACATAAACTTAAGTACACATAAAATTTTTAAAAAATAAAGTATTTTTGCTGATCCTTTTTTGCTGCGCAAATCAGTATTTTTGATGTGCGTTTTAAATTTAGAATCAATCATCATTATTTTGTGTGTGTGTGCATCTGTATGAGTGTGTCCGTGTGTGTGTATGTGTGGTTGTGTCATTCACTTTTGTGAACCGACAGATTTTAAATAGAATATTTTTTGAGCAACCCTCAACATTTTAGGATCAATAACCATTTGTGTACTTTTTAGAACTTATACTTACGCTTTCTTTATCTCAGCTTCAGAAGAGGCCCGTGTCACCCCCAGGACCCTGTAGTAGTCTACCATGGCAGCTTCCCCACAAGGGAGTTACACCTTTCTGAAAATAAAAGTAATACTCTTATAATTAAACATTATTGATAATAAATAAAATGTTACAAACATTATTATACATTTATTACTCTTATTCTTGGGTAAAAGCCTGCTTTTCTGTCTATATTTGTACAGAATTTTCCAAGGTGATAATATTTATCCATGTTTATATGTACAGTTTAATTGAATTGACAATTGGTAATAATTAAACAATATGTTTATATTGGTTAGGCACAGTAAGGGTACTAAGTGGAACCATTCCCAGAAGTAGCATTTGGCATCTGTCATGTCAACAGAGCTATGCTCCCTTTTTTTTTCAAGCGAAAAATGGAGAAGACAGACTCATAGAGCTCTATCCCTACTGTTAACACATGCCAAATGCTATTTCAGAGAATGGCTACACTTTAACCTGCTGAGATGCAGAGAATCTAGAAAGGTTCTGACAGTGAAGGTCTACATTGTGAAGAATCCTGCACATCTACATAGGTGTGGCTATGTAGATATCATCCAAAAAATTTGAATTTTATAATGCCGCCAAGTATGGTAAAAGGTGTGACAATATGTTATGTTACATTATAAATAATACAGTATTGAAATATTAATCGAGTTTAAATTAATGAACGAAAAGTTCCGTGTTTTGTATTCAGTTCAGTTTTGGTATAGAATTAACATTAACATTTGTATATCATTTATTAATTACTAGTCAAGATAGATCTAATTGTTCAGATACCAAGATATTTCTGATATGACACATACTATCAAGAAGTACTTATTTCACTCTGTCTCATCTTGATGCAAGTAGGCAAGTTGAGCTTCTAAAGTAATGAACTCAGACCCAGCCCATTAGGCTTTGTTCCAATAATGCACAATGAAATCATGGAAATGATCTCTGGGATTCCTGCATTATGGGGTAAAGGGACTTATTTGTCAGGTCTCTCGTAGAAATATCCAGTAACGACGAGTTATGAAGACAGAGCATGTAACAATGAAAAGGCTTCAAGGCATTAATAGTAACTTTACCTAGTGTTTACTTACGGGTCTTGCCGGAAAACCTGAAGGGGAATGTCTCTAATCGCGAATAACTTGGCTCGCCGAATGTTTGGGAAAGATTTTATTGGATTTATGTGAATATTGGCTCAAACAAACAGGCAGATGGTGTCCTGTCAATTTTTTTCTGCAACTGTCAATATGCGAATGTCAGTGAAGATAACCATAGACTATTGTCTACGCCCAGAGCCCCTGAGAATATTGATGTATGATGGATGGTTGGTGTAGCCGTAGACAGAGAATCTACGCGCGTGTATGTAGCCCTCATTTAATGATGTATTCTGTTCTGACATCTACGAATTTCAATCGCTGTTGAAAAGTATGTGCAGATGTAGTGAATAATCCTTTCCTTTCGTATTTTCTCGGAAATGTTCGTTTTTGTCTTACTACTTTGATACATTTGACATTGATAAATAAAGTATGTGATTTATTTGATACCTACACGTAATTTGATAATACAGTAATTCATAGACACATCGGCTCCATTCGGGTGTTATCGTTCTTCCGAGTTTTGCCGATAGGAAAGGATTATTCACTACATCTGTACCCATATTATGGCATATTTCAGTCGCAATGTCATTCAAATTCGAAATCGACCAATCACATCGCAAGAAAAGACAGCTCGAGTAAAATAATCGTGTTCTCATTGATATTTCAATTTGACTGATATTTCAATTGATGTCATAAATAGGCCCACCTTTAGCGGATGACCTACTCGCTGGGGCGTCCAAACTTTTTTAGCATCATGTTGGGGTCATTTGATCATCTTCCTGAAAGGTGCGGAATTCAATAGTTTTTAAGATATGATTTTTTGAAAATCTGAAAATACTTTGTAAAATTATGTAACGCAACGCAAATAATATCTTGAAATCTTGTCTGTGGTCAAAATACATTACCTACATTTCGTTGTACGCATATTTGAAAAGATGAGAATTCTCTAAAAAAATGAGGAAATGTGGAATCTTTTTTTAATAATACCTATTGTAATAAAAACTTTCATTTAACCTGCAATTTATGTTTGTTTATTTATTTTACGTCAATCAAAGTTAATTTAGAATTTTTTTCGTAAAATATCACTTTTGATAATAAAAAAGTTGTCATTTTTGTTAATACGGAACGCATTTTGTTGGGGCGTTTTGCCGCGTTTTTGGTTGGGCGGCAAAGTAATAGTCCCTTTTATAATAATTTCGCGAATGTTCTATTTTCTTGTTCTCTCGATATTTACAAGCAAAAACAACTGGCTAGAGTAGGTTATTGTGGCTACTTTTCAATCGGGTTATAGGTTACGTTAGAACATTGAAGAAGCTAAACCGGATCGGAGCGTATGCAAACAAAAACGATTGGCTAGAGTAGGTTATTGTGGCTACTTTTTAATCGGGTTATAGGTTATGTTAGAACGTTGAAGAAGCTAAACCGGAGCGGAGCGTATGCAAACAAAAACGATTGGCTAGAGTAGGTTATTGTGGCTACTTTTCAATCGGGTTATAGGTTATGTTAGAACGTTGAAGAAGCTAAACCGGAGCGGAGCGGAGCGGAGCGCAGCGTATGCAAACAAAAACTATTGGCTAGAGTAGGTTATTGTGGCTACTTTTCATGTAAATTTTGATGATAGCATTATGGAGCATTTGTGGAGGAGAAAGGTGTCGAGGCAGAAAAATTACCCTTTCGAAGAAAGCAACTAGGCATTTCCGCGCGAGGGGGAAGTAGTAGGGGGGGGCATCTACCCCCTTCCCCCTCCCCCCACTTAAAGATCAAGGTCAGTCTAAATTTTATTTTAATTTAACAACATAACCTCAAAACTTTAAATAAGGGGGCAGTAGTAGGGGAGGCATCTACCCCCCTCCCCCAACCCCCCCTCTCCCCCTCAGGGTCAACAAAAGTAGGTCATCCGCTAAAGTCCTTCCGCCGGTCGCCGCGCCGCCGCCGCGCCCGCCGCTAAGTTCACTAAGTTCTGTAAGTTGGCTGAAGTGCACAACTGTCAAATAAATGGGGAAAAGCAATATCTTGTTGCCAGACTCGGATCACAATTCCCCGATTAAAAATAAATAATAGAGCAGCCGCCTGATTATTAAATTCTGACATATAGGAATTTCTATCGGAATTCCTTTTAAATTGACTAATTTATAAATCATAATCTTTACAAAAGACAGTTCGTTTAAAATAATCATGTTAGATTGGTCGATTTGTCAATTGCGATTGAAATTCCTAAATGGGATGTGAGAGTTTACATAATAAGATAAGGATACAGGTTTGTAGGTAGGTAGCTACAACCTCGTCACATAAGAAGTAAATTAAGAGGCCTCTCCACTTTCGGACGTCTCGTCGATTTTAGGTATTAGAGCGTTACTCACACATTAACCGGTGCGCTAATGCACCCATAAACATCGCACAGTGGGGCAAAACCCGCGCTTATTCCAACTTAGCACCTCAGTGATCGAGACTCCGTATCTAGTACAAAAGTGATCAAGTTTATTATACTTAAAAAATGGGTTTCGTTTTTGATTTCTGAAAATTATTAAGAATATTTTTTGTTCACATGTAGGATTTATTCACTCTATAAACACAAAATTGTACACAATCTAAATATATCTATATAAATACAAAGATATACGGAATAGGGTAAGCAAAACATAACATGACCTGGCTGAATTAAAAGTAGCAGATACAAATGACGTTGAAATGATTTTAATAGTAAACTGATTTATATTTATATTTTTTTATAAATAATATTTTGTACATACATACAGTGTGAATCTTCATTTTTTATCAAAATGCGCTATCTGGGTACCAACTGCAAAAAAATATATAACTTTGGAATGGAATGGTTTTTCGTAGTAAAATTGACTGATTCGTGACGGTGAAAGACACGTTGTGCTGCCAGTAATAAAAAAATGCAGAAAAAGTGTTAAATGTAAAATAAAATTAGGCTTTGTTTGTTAAATAATAGTGATTTTTTTCGCAGTTTTTTTTAGTAATGGCAGATTTCCACAAAATTTGGTTCCTAAAATGGAATTATTTTGTTGCGGAATATTATTCTTCATTTTGTTAGCTTTCGACGACACCAAAATTATGTTTCTAATTAATAACCTTAATTTTTTTAATCATTACATGATACCTTTTTTCACGTTTAGTGATATACGGAAGTAAATAAATAAATGTAGCCTACATTAAATTCACAGGCCTTTTATGGATATGCGTAAGATTGATTGATTGTTACTCCATAGCTGCGGCGATGGGCTAAACCCCTGTCACTGAAAATGAAGTGCTAAATAACAGGCTTAAATTGGGCCCATTGAGCCTCTACCACCCCGAATGGGAAAAGGATAAGTTTCACCGCATTCGGGCTTCCGGTCACAGCCACAAACGCCGCCACAAGAAGCGGCCACAAAGGAAGCTAAAGCGCGAGTTTGCCACTTGTGGCTGTTGGCTGCTACTTTTTTAACACATGCGCGCCGTATCATAATGGACTTAGGTGGGGAATCGCGCGAGTGACGTGTGGCGTCTTTTTGTAGCCGGTGCGGGCTACAAAAAGCAAACAGCGACGTTTTGCAGCTTGTGGCAATCACCGGCGTCAACCATGTGCGGCGAGTCCATATGAAATGTGTGAAAACTACAGGAAATATGCCGGAAGCGGCGTTTTGTGGCTGTGGCCGGCGGCCCGTATGCAGGGACCCCTATGTTATGTTATGCGTAAGATTGAGCCATACCTCATCAAGCTACCACTAATATCTAGGTCTTATAATAATAATATAATAATAATCTTTATTTCAGGCTTACAAAAAAACCCATATCTATAAATACCTTACAACTAGACATACATAATGTAATATAAAAACACACTAAATATAATCTAACCTAGCTAGGGATTTTCTCCTTTGTTCTCGCTTCCCTGTAGCGTTGGTAAACAATGCCCTCCGGCCAGTAATCTTTGGCCAGGAACATCGTCTAGAGGTCCGCCGGTACACGAAGTTTGAAGGAAAGGAACTCCTTGGGTCTTTCTGACTCCAAAACTTCGATCCGTACATTCGCCTCTTTTATACCAGACGGCGGATTTTTCTTCAGCTTTTCCAGGATATGACGTTCAACGTCCTGGCAGGTCATTTTCACGTCAATCTTGGAAATGTATAACTGAACGGTGGGAGCGGCAGCTTTCAGGCTACTCTCACCGGCGGGGGCTGTGCCACGCAGATTGCGGCTGCGTCTGGAGCGGCGATTCCTGTTTTGGACCAGGATAAAGCCTTCCCCATCAACTGTCGCGTTCGGCGGGCCACGGGCGGGCCTAGTCGGTGTCGCGCGCGGCGCAGCCTGCAGCTTCTGTTGTTCGGCGGCGGGCGGTGCGGGGCGCGGGCGGCGGCGGTCGGCACGGCGGGACACAGCAGCATACGTGTCTTTCTGGGGTTCCAGTATTTTGGATGTTCCAGAAGAAACCGCATCCGGTGCTGGTCGACTCAACTTCGTGACGTCACGAGGCGGTGCGATATTTATTAACGCGGGCTTGACTCGTGGAACTGGGTCAGCTGCAGTAACCGCATTTTTGCTTAACGGCGTAATGTTGTCGCGCGTGTCGGCTATTCGCTGCGTCGGCAAAGAGGTATCAGCCTGACGCAATACCGACAACTCAAGTTTCAGGTCGGCGCAGATGCCTTCGGAAGCCTCCAACTTACTGAAGGACGTCGTGCGGCTGCAGGCTGACGTCACCGAAATCCGGAGGATGTCCTTCAGCAGCCGGGTGACGTCGACGTGGTGAAATGTCACCAGCGGCAGCTTGTGGAGGTCGCGGGCTACGTAGGTTGGGACGTCATCGGGTTCGGTCTCCTTGAACACCCGGAAGATGTCCTGGAGATCCTTTTTTCCGCTCGCGTTCCTCCGCGCCAGGCGCACTGTGGTGACGGCGGTGTCATGCAGCACTTTATTGGCGGCGGCGATCTCAACCTCCTTGAAGCTGGTCGAGCAGATCTGCTCCAGGGAGAGCTCATCCATCACTCGAGCAACGCGAGCAGCTCGTTCACCAAGATGGTGTCCGCGCGCTTGGCTGGTACAGCCATGGCGGAATCAGTATTGCGAAAACTAGTTCGACACTGAGTTATGGGACATTGTTGCGAACGCTGCTAGGAAGCGTCCGTACGTGCCGGTGTCGCAGTTGCAACTGCATGATTAAGCTTAGCGCCGAAAAGTGAAAATAGATATTATGTAATGATTAAAATATAGATATATTAGAAACACAATTTTGGTGTCGACAGCTAACAAAATTAAAAAAAATATTCCGTAATAAAATAATTCCATTTTGGGAACCAAATTTTGTAATTACTAAAAAATCTCGAAAAAATCACTATTATTTCTTAAACAAAGCGTATAATTTAGTTTACATTTACCATTTTTTCTGCAACTTTTTGTTACTGGCAGTACTACGTGTCTTTCATCGTCGTCACGAATCAGTCAATTTCACTGTTCCATTTCGAAGTTGTTTTTTTTTGCAGTTGGTTTCAATATTAAAATGGCTTTAAAAATTGGGAAGGGTGAGATTTTTTTTTATTTTTTCTTGCCGCATCGTTACTTTACGAAGTTGTCAACTTTATTGTATGAACATAATATGCATATTTTTCATCTTTTTTCCTTTTGAGCAATTTTTTATATCTACGAGTATAAACTACGAGAGATACGTTTTGTTGTTAAATGTTTTCGTTCAAACGTTTAATCTAACGTCAACATTTTTGTTTGTTTTAAATATAAGTATGTCTTAATATAATTTGTTAATCTGCCTAGCGGCACCCATGACACAGGATAGGTTTGGTGTGGGAGCCACTGCACTCTGTAATTTCAGGAAAAATTATTATTTGATGTTTTATTTGAAAAACACAATACACTAACTAACACGGAGTACAAGAAAGAATATTCCAACGAACGAACAAATGAATTAATAATTAAATACCTCACTATTTATTTATTTGTATGTTTATACATTTAATATTCATAAGGCGTACTTTATAACACCAATCAACATAAAAGTACAACATTATAACACAATATTACTAATTGATTCCTTGCTTAATGTCAGGAAATGAAAGTAACGGATTAATTTACGTCGGTCGTTGGATTTGAAAGGAATACATATAAAATCGACGGATCATAAATTGGTAGGTATATAAAGGGCCACACCATGAAATATAAATAAGTGATTTCTCCCCCTCATTCATACAAAAACTATCAACCGAAGACTAACGTCGGTATGCACAAACGACCACTCAAAGTTTGACGGAAACTCAAAGTCATGCTGCCACTGTCTCTCGCTCGGGAAATTACAGCGCCAGGATGATATTTAAGCGGCACTTTATTTGAACAGCATTCTGTGCATTCGGCCATAAAATAGATAAATCTATCTATCTTATAATAAAAGTGTCATGGGAGCAATGACTTTTTGACAGAAAATTGTTTGTCTAGACTTCCTGCTCAACCGGCTGAACCAATTGAAATGCGGTTTTCACAAAAAATATGCATATTACCTTCCAAACATACGCACTGCATATCATGACGTTATGATCAATGTGTGACGATTCCTGGCAACATCTACTATGTTAGCCATAAAGTTAACCTATTCAACAAGTGATTCATGATAATATGTTACCCAATGATCTAGCAACGAACGTTTAAACCCCTCAACTAATATGGTCGATTCCATTCAGATAGATGGAATTTGAAGCACTTGTGCTCTGGGGGCGCGTTGTCATTTACTCCTAGGTAAAAAGGACCTTTTGGAACTTTAATCCAATGATATCAGCGGCTCCAGATGAGGCTGTTTTTTTTGCTGAATGAGCGCTTGCTCCAACTTCCATCAGTAGCCACTGGAATCAAGGTGTGCCATCTTTGTCAACACTTCCAAAAGATACTACATAGTCTGCTTCATCTTTGACAGCGTCAGCCATAGAATGTGCTGCTGCGATTTCCCACCAATCACAAATATTATCAAGAAGTGATTAATCTGGGTATTTGAAATACCTGGCAAATTTATGGAAGCGGTGATGATTTTCAAATGAGAATTACCACTTCTAGCGGGCTTATTCGCTAACTCAAATGACAGTAACTGTCGCAACTTTAAAACTGAAGGATATCGACTTTACTGACTTCCGGAAATTTGGTATTCAGTAAGCTCAGTGTACATGATTTTGACGTTTAGCAGTGGACCACCCAAAGTGTCAAAATAGAAGTGAAAACGACTATTGGATCGTATTTAATGGTGAATAGCGGTTATCACCGTAATATTAATCATTATTGTGATTTAATTTAGTAAGTAAATTTTTGTTTATTGTGAGGCAGGTCCTTGCTCAGTGCATACAATCACGAATTGTCAAGTGGAATAAATCCAAAGTGCCCTCCCTGCTCGCTGCTGCTTCCGTCACATTTGCACAAAACCAACACTTCAATCACGATGACATATCGAAGGACCAAAAATATGTGTGGTCTTTGAAGGGATCCGCACACCTTTACTTACAACTAAGGGTTAGCTAAGTTGTCATTTAGAAGTTGAAAGAATCTGTTTGTATAAAGTATAAAACACTTTACTATAATAATAAGTTACACTCTAAAATTAGTCTGTTGTGGCTTAGATTTAGGTGCGACTGCTTGCTTGTGTTATTTATTAGGTAAGTAGAACTGCGAAATATTAATAAATAAATAAGACATTATTTATTGGTAAAAAATAATTACAAGTCATTAAAATAAAATAAATAATTGGGAATAAATATTACAGTCGTCACATTATCATAAGATAAGATTTAATTCAATATTATTTAAATTTTATAAATTTTTACATATTCAATTAATTATTAAATGGAGTATTGGAAAAATTTTGCTGGTCTTTTATATTAACGACATGGTAACCATCCTCTATAAAAATCTCCACGAGTGCATCGATAAATTTGTCCCTTTTAAACAGCATAATAGGCAGAAATACGCCCCTGGTTCAATAAAAGCCTTATCAACTTGCTGAGAGAAAAAAACAATATCAGACGACGCTTTAAGAAATTCAGTAACCCTCTAGACAAAATTTCGTTCGATATTATAAAAAAGCGTTGCGAGAAACTAGCTAACGGCTGCTACAATGATTATCTCAACACCCTAGAAGATAATATAGCCAAAAATCCCAAACTTTTTTGGTCTTACGTCAAAAGTAAGCGCAATGGACAATGCTCCTACCCTTCCACTATGACTAATGATAATAAAACTGCAACGTGTGGTAAAGAGGTTTGCGAACTATTTGCGTCATTCTTTTTATCTGTTTATAATACCAGTAACCATAACTCAGACCAAATTGACAACCGCGACCTGCACAGCGACAACTTTTCGAATCTGGAAATTAAACCCGACGAGATTCTTTCGAAACTTAAAAATCTCGACCCCAGCAAAGGACCTGGACCAGATGGTATCCCTCCATTATTAATTAGGGCCTGTGCACTCAGTCTAGTCAAACCCTTGCATGTCATCTTTAACCATTCATTAAGGTCAGGCACATTCCCATTAAAGTGGAAAACGGCCAAGGTTGTTCCAATATTTAAAGGTGGTGAGGTTTCATCGGTAAAGGATTACCGCCCAATCTCTCTATTGTGCACGTTTGCCAAAATATTAGAGTCTTTGATCTGCCCCCACATCCAAAGATACTGTAGGCAGGCTATAACAGACCACCAACACGGCTTCCTCGAATCAAGGTCTACATGTACCAATTTAGTCAGCTTCGAGGACACTCTCGTAGAAGCAATAGATATGAACAAACAGGTTGACGTTATATATACTGACTTTTGCAAAGCATTCGACAAGGTTTCCCATCAGGTCCTGTTGCACAAGCTTGGATTGTATGGATTTGCGGGCCCTATGTTGCGATGGCTAGAGTCCTACTTAAAGGGTCGCACATTCTGTGTCGTTGTTAATGGGTTTTCATCAAGCTATAGCAATATAACATCAGGCGTTCCACAGGGATCGCACCTTGGCCCAATATTGTTCAACTTATTCATTAACGACCTCCCAAATTGCTTCCGACACACTACCGCATTCATGTACGCTGACGACCTAAAGATCGCGAGAGTCATCGACTCCCAGCAGGACTCGGCCCCACTGCAAGATGACCTCGACTGTCTCTCAGACTGGTGTCGTAAAAATGGAATGCAATTAAATGCGTCCAAATGCTTCCATATGACGTTTACCAGAAAACTGCACGTATCACAGACACATTATTCCATAAACGGTATTATGCTCGCGTCATTAGACACGATCAAAGATCTTGGAATCCTCTTTGACCAGAAGTTGACATTTACCGCTCACATCGATGGCATTGTGCAGAGGGCATCAAAAATGCTAGGATTTGTTATCAGAAACGGCAAAGCTTTCAGGAACCCCAAGACAAAAATATTGTTGTATAACACCCTTGTTCGTAGTGTGCACGAGTATGCAAGTGTGGTGTGGCGTCAACATTACGCATCACATATGCTCAAACTTGAAAGAGTCCAGAAGAGATTTTTGTGGCATCTGGCTTACTCTGGGGGTGTTGCCAATAAAATAGTGCATTACCAAGACCGATTAAAAAAATTCGGCATGAACTCCTTATCTATCCGCTATAAATACATTGACCTAATCTTCCTACACAAAATTCTCACGAGCAAAATAAACTGTCCCCAACTACTATCAAAATTCAATATAAGAGTACCACGTAGTCGCCCCCGCTTCCCCATTACACCACTTTACCCCCCCCTGCGTAGAACGGTTCTTGGAGCCAACTCTGCCATCCCTCGCCTATGTCGATTGCTGAACGAGTACAGTAACAGGATTGACGTATTCCACGAATCAACCGCAAAAATAAAGAAGCAGTTGCTGAAGGACAGGCTCGTATAATAAATAGTCTTCATCATTGTTTTATTTAACATTAAATTAAATAAAATAAAATCACAAACCTATAGTCTAAGTAGTTATAGTTTCTTTAAGAACGCTGTGTTTACTTTTAAGTAATATATGTGTCTAGCATTATCCCTACATTAAGAACTGTCGAGTTTGTATACACTTGATGCATATATTGTTAGTAGACCTAATAAAATAAAATAAAATAAAATAAAATATTCCATACTTATGTATGGGCCCTGTCCTTTATGAATTCCTCATAGGTATAAAACGACTTCTCGACAAGCAATTTTTTTAATTTGTGTTTGAAATTTGGCAAGCTCGGAGCATTAGTGATCTCTTTTGGTAGCGCGTTGTTCACTTCTGGACCCATCACTTGTATTGTCTTAGATGTTTTTAATATAATATTGGAGGACAATCTTACACACATATAAATAGGCCTATACTAATCTCAACAAGGCTTGTGTTATGGGTACTAGACGACAATATATTTAATAGAGATAAATACTTATGTAATACATAGAAAACATTCAAGACTAAGAAACAAATAATCGTGCTCATCACACAAATATTTTCCCTTACCGGGATTCGAACCCAGGACCGTCAGCTTCGTAGGCAGGGTCACTATCCGCTAGGCCAAACAGGTCGTCAAAACCTATGAAAAATACTTACTATTTAAACTAGAATGGGCTGATAATGCTGCGTTTGCATTGCACAAGGTTGGCTTTAACACAGATTTTTGTTAATAATACACCACACAACGAAAACGCATATTCATGGAAAATGGTGATCTCCTTTGGTTTTTACATGGTTACTATCGCTCGCCCCGCGCTAGCGATGCGCGCGCAGGTGTAAATAAAGGCACTGGCAAAATCTCTAAACAGCCTCTACAATTAATGCTTTGAATTCGCAAATTAAGGTTAATATGTACTGAAGAATAATTAATCTGATAAAGTAATGATAAAAAAATGAATTATTTGGTTTATCGTAATTGTACATTGTACGTGTCCTAAAATATTTTATTCATAAAAATATGTTTATTCATTCACAAAAATATTTTTTGTTTTTATTTGGGCATAGAAACTTGCGGAGATTGAAAAAAAATGTATATACATTGTTCTAGGCTGGAAAATGGGCAATAGATGGATGAGTGAGTTTCAGGCCGAGCCAGAGGCGAAGTCTTCTAAGATTCGAGTCCATATATTGCACTTTGGCCAAGACGCGACCGACGACGGCATGACGCGCTTTGTCGGCAAAAACCAACACGGCATGAAGCGCCATCTGTTGACACGTGGCAGAATCATAACAAACAAGCTAACATGTTTATTCTGGCCTGTTCAAACAGGCCAGAAATGTTTTTGTTGCCCGGTAAACTATCTTTACTCAAACAAAGCAAGTAATTTGCTCATTATTTTGACAACATTCTTTGAGCAAAGTCGACATTGCCGCGCTTCTTGGAGGAGCCAGAAAAGGAGCCGGCAATTTCCTGTGAAAATACATTACTGTCGAGTTTCAGCGACCGGCAATTTCCTGTGAAAAAAATCCATGATTGTCGAGCTTTGTTTAAAAAATGGTAAAAAAGGTAGTGCAAAAAGGCTTTATTCAGAATTTGGTTGTGTGTGACAAAAAAAAAGAGCGGGAGATCTTCTTTTTCTCTCTCGCCTCTCAATTTTTTTCCAATATTTTGTTGTGTGCCAAAACAATTGAAGTCTTAAATTTTAGCAACTGTAGGTACATTTATAAATTGTCATTTTTTATGAAATCAATGATTATCTACTAGGTATAATAAGCTGGTTTTATTTAATTACTCGCATTATTTGAATAAAGTGCTATACAAGCCTTGGTCCGCGTCGGCAATGACTGCACTGCTGGCCACACTATGAAGGCCTCGAGCTTAGCTACGCTTGCTCACCATTGTAGCCTTTGATGTCCGCGCTATGGCTCACATATACATAGTCAGGTCATAAGTTCTGTCACATGTGCAATATGAAATAATTTAGACATGTTTATTATTTATGTAAACATTTATATAGCAAAATGAACTTAATAAAACATAGATTCTTATGATGCTAAAGTTTATTCAAAATGACCCCCGCGATTTTGAATACAGGCCTTTATTCTGCGCGGCCCGTCGTCTGTCGCAGCACGAACGAGGTCCATGTCAATATCGGCGGCTGCCTTAATCAAGGATGCCTTGAGTGACTCCAAATCAGGATGAGGCTTTGAGCAGGCCTTTTCCTCCAAGTGTTGCCATATCTTGTAACCTAACGGACTCAAATCTGGACTGGAGGAGGGCCAGTCTTCGTGCCGGATGAAGTCGATTTCACGCGCCGCCAGCCAGTCTTGTGTGCTTTTCGCTCTATGAGCTGGCGCAGAATCTTGTTGGAATACCCAGTGCCTGTTATTAAACATGGTATGAGAAACAGGTTCCACAAGGTTCTTGAGGACTGTATTTTGATACACAACTGCATTCGTTTTTACGCCTTTCTCACAAAATGTACCTCAGTTAAGCCCCAATAAGAGACTCCCAACCAAACCATGAGCGAGGATGGAAAATGACCTCGTTGGACACGCGGAATACGGTTGCTCGCTTCTTCACTGCTGTATGCGTACACCTTATCATTTTGTTTGTTGTAGCTCTCTTCCACGGTGAAAATTTTTTCATCCGAAAAAAGAATTTCCCGAAGCTTTTTTCCCGCGTACCGCTTCAACAAAGCGCGGCATCTCTTCAGTCTCAGGTCCATTAAACGAGCGTCCAAACGATGTCTTGTTTTTCTTCGATATGCCCTAAGCCCTAAGTCTTCATTTAACACCCTTTTCACCGTGGTCCTGCTTAACCCCATTTGAAGGGCCAACAGTTTCTGCTTACGTATGGGATTTCTTTGAATTCGCGCCTTCACAGCTTTTATCACTGCTGGAGTCCTAACAGAGCGAGGGCGACCACTTCTTGACCTGTCATCTACACTAGAGTCTTCATTGTATCGTTTTATGGTACGATAAACGAATCTTTTGGTTATATTCAAATTTTTCAGTAAGTCGAAAATCTGAATTGGCGCGTAACCGCAACGATGCAATGCAATAACTGCGACACGGTCTTCTTTAAGTGTCCACTCCATATTTAAAAATGAGGAAAATTCTAAAAAGTACACATTTTTATTTTCATGAAAAATTCGAAATTCGAATTCAATAAACTTTTTTGTGGCCAGCGTTCTAAATTCGAAAGTTTTTATTGTGTGACAGAACTTATGACCTGACTGTGTATATATATATATATATATATATATATATATATTATTGGCCATGGCTCACAGTAAAGTCTTAGACAGATAGGTAACTGTAAACACGAAGGGGTTGTTTTTAGTCCGTATACCACACGAGCTGATGCTCACTCGATATCTGGGGACCCGGAAATAGCAGGGAGGTCTGACTCCTGGGCATGGGTAATTCCATTTTATTCCCCTCCAACAAAAAAACGGCTTTTATTCCAGCTTGTCCATCAAAGGCTGCAATGCTCATCGCGCTGTGTAGGCGTTGAGCTGCGCTGTGCTGCGCTTTCGGCCATCAACAGTGCGACCAGCAACGCAGTCATTCATTACAGACCGCGACAGTAATGTACTACTTAATTCATTGTTGTGCGGCCCCTTTACTGACAATCCTTCGCCACATTTCCGAGCAGTTTTTAATTATAACTTGGTACCTACACACAATACACAGATTGATATCAGTAAAATAATACCTATCTATTAGGTACCTACTTACTTACTCGTGCATTGTCTTTCAATTTAGTTTTTAGCTTAATAAGTTTTCAAGAGGAATGTGGGTATGAAAATGTATCATATGATGCAGCTCTTTCAATTCTGATAAAGAATTGAGCATTTTTCCTCTTCATGTTCTTTCCAATGATTCATCTTGTTGTCGTTTTGGGACAAATGTTGGACCAAAAGCACAGAATATATAATCAGGGCCTTCTTGGAATGAGAATGCCTTCCTCCATGCGTCTTCTAACTGTGACTAGCAGCTTCCACTCAGATTTTTCTCGGCTTCTGTTGCACTTCTGCTTGGATGGCCATTTCACAGTGACCTCATAATTATTTAATTATCGGTTCTCCCAGATGGACACCGAAAGGTATCTGATATTTAAATGAAGCCAAATACCTACCCCAAGAAAAGAATAAACTCTTGACACAGCAGACTGAAACAGGTACAGTTGGGGAGTTTTCGGTGATTCATAGAATGGTAATAATAATACTTATTACAGGATAACCTTACACAAATCAAACGAGACCCGTAGTACGCTCAATAAGGCTTGTGTTATGGGTACTAGATGACGATATATTTCATAGAGATAAATACTTATGTAAATACATAGAAAACATCCAAGACTAATATTTATGGTCAACACTTTAGGGTTAGGTTTATTGGTTACCTACAGGCGGTTGTTAAGGTGATACGAAAAAAATGGAGTGTTTTTCGAATCCATTTACTCCACCATGAAGTCATCTACAGATTTAATTTTTGGGTTAACGTTTATTGAGTATTTGATTAAGATTCTCACTAAAGGAAAACGTGATTAGATTAAATTTTCTCGATTGAATTTAATTACGAAAATACCTCTAAATTGTTTTATTTTTTCCTGTAATTCTGAAACCCTAACACATTGTGGCACTGTGTTCAAAAAGTAGATATTATGTATTCGTAAACTCTCCTTAAAAAACTTTTTAACAAAATAGCGTAGTTTATTTTTAAACAATTTTTCTGTGGTTTAGCGCTACGTTATGACATTATTTCCCGATTCCGTCCCTCTCACACTGCAGGTCTTTACGCCTGGAGTAACGGGGACCTTTGCACGGACGAGGTATCGCCGAGGAGCAACACTTTAGCGTCGCTGCGAGAAGATTTTACATTTTATTCAAAATTAATTTTTCAATAACTTAGTCTACTTATTTACATAAATAGGGTGTCTCTTGAAAGCTGAAGTATTGGGCATTAGAATGACATCAGATTTTTCAGTAGGAGTCTTTATACTATTAAGTAAAGTAGCTTTGTGTGCGCGGTAGTACCTACCTTGAGACGATTTGGTTATTCACAAGAGCATACCTATGTTCTGTGATATCAAGAGTATTATATCTAACTATTAATTTATGATCTCGTTTATTAGTGATTTAAGGCCTATTAAATATTTCAGTATGTTTGAATATTTATTGACAAATTTATACTCGTTATTGCATGACTGAAGAGAAGTTAATCATCAATGCTAATCACATTTCTTCAGTCATGCACGTTATTGAGTATAGTGCAGTGTAAGCTGATTACATATCTTTATAAGTTGTTTTTTAGCAAAATTATACGTTTTGGTTCCTTTTCTCACACTAATTAAATATTAAGTCATTTAATAAAAAAAAATACAGGAAATATTTAAGTATTTTTCTTGCATGTTATCTGTAATCTAACATCACAAATTCAATCGAAAAGGAAAAATTCGAAAATAGTTGTCTGCGAAACATATCCAATAAAACCGGTCACGTGCAAGTAGGACGTCGGACCCGCACACGAAGGGTTCCGTACCTCGCAGATAAATGAAACTCTTATACCATTGTACGCGGAAAAACGTAAAACGTCAGTATTTTGTACGAGTATACCTTTATAATTTTCAATAATAAAATATTTAATTAAATATAGGCCGTACATAGAAACATTGAAAAAGAGTTTTGTTTATGTTGTATTTAAGTATTGAACTAAGTATGTACTCAGGTTAACGAAGCTCTTTGCACATTGAAGCCGGAAGTGAACAGAAATTGAGTAAATTTATAGAAATAAAATCAAATATGATAAAAAACATAATATAATTTATTATAATTCGAATGAGCAATTATTAATCGTATAATGACAAATAACTAAGCACAAAACTGGATACCCGCAATTAAAGATCTTTTCCGATAAGATCGGGAGAGTCCAGTTCACCGATAAACAAATAAAACAAAATGCCTCAGAAAATTACCATACAAATGAGTTTCCTACTGTATAGCTACAATAGAAAATATCAACATTTATAATACAAAAACCGGTTGATCAACGTTTTACTGAAGTAAATGCTTAAAATGTCAGTACTTTGAAAATATCAATAATTTTCTAGGACAACGGAATTCTTAGTCAACGGTTTAAAATGTCAACAATCAGTTTATCAACTAATTGAAATATATGTTCAGAATAATGTCCCTTAGAACCCTGTTTCGGCTTGTACCCCCCTTTCTGTTACACCCTGTATATTGATATGGATTTCAAAGAAAAGCAAAACAATCATAAAACATTTCAAAAAGTCATTCTAAAATAACCTATATAAAAATAAAACAGTAAGTACATAATAATGTCATATACTTAAGTATTTACAATATAACAAACAATAAAAAAACAAACAAAACAAAATGTACACATCTCTCGGTGTTAAACAAATATATCGTATGTTTGAACATCGGTCCACTTCATTTTATATTCTGTAAACGTAGGGAATCTTCTTGAGAAATTCCATCAAGTCAATAACTTCTCTTTTATTTATGATGCGTTGTAAGGAATCTTCGTAAATTTTCCTCTTCTTTTTTGGTGGTGTAACAGGAATATTTGCTGTCATTCTTTAAATTTTCAGCTCTGTCATATTTTGTTCCTTTACGAATTCGGAAATTATTATATTCAAATTCTTTACCACTTAAAGTGTATTCCACCTCCTGTGCCACGATTCAACAACATTATACGTAGGTACGTGGAAAGTTGTTATTAGTGTTATCAATATCATAAACTGACCAAAGTTCTGGTTAAAACAAAGGCTTCGTTTTCTTTATGATTACAGAAGCAGGTCCTTTATTTTTGTTGACACTTTGAACCGTTGATTATGTAAACAGTTGTCCTATAGTGAATTGTTGATATTTTGAAGTCTGATATTTTAAGCATTTGCGTTATTAAAACGTTGATCAAACGGTGTTTATATTATAAATGTTGACATTTTCAATTGTTGCTATAGAGTAGTGAACTCATACAAATAATCTCTTGTATGGGTCCTAGGTAGTGTTATTCGTAAAAACTCGTAATTTTCATTATTTGCTGTTATAGCGGCAATAGAAATACACCCTTTGTGAAAATTTCAGCTCTCTACCTATTTCGGTTGATGCGGTCTACCGGATCTACCGTGCTCTAGCCCGGTGACAGACGGATGGACAGACGGACAGCGGAGGCTTAGTAATAGGTTCCCTTTTGGCACCCTTCGGGTCCGGAACCCTAAAAACCTTTGCAGGGAAGTCCACTATAAACTACAAAAACCACATTAAAAACCGTCCACCCGTATGGCCGGTATCCTTTTTTAAGCTGATAAGTTTCGAACTACTGAACCGATTTTAACAAAACATATATCTGAAAACCATTACAGTGTCTACAGCCTATTTACAGAAAACAGCATTAAAATTAGTTCACCCGTTTGACCGCTTGGGTGCGAAGGACAGACATATAGACACACCAACACATTGACCGACAGACGCTTCAAACATAACATATGTTGGTCGTCGGAGATTAAAAAGTAGATACATTCCGAAGTCCCAGAAGCGAATTTACTTCATTCAGTGTGTTAAGGTATCTTATTTAAAAATTAATGAGTCGAGGTCCAGAGTTTGGGATCTATAAACCTACATGTTTTATATGCGAATCGTCGTTCGTTCAACAATTTGACATTTGACATTCTCAAAGTTATCATGAAATATATTAATTACACACTGAAAGCTGTAAGGTTAACTTATCTAAATAAATAAATGGAAATATTAAACTGCACATCAAAAATACTGATTTGCACAGCAAATATCCCTTATATTTGCTGCGGCAGCTTAGGTGAAGGGTAAAGGGGGTGAGCGAAGCAAAGCCCCTTTTATCCTTCGTGTTAGGTTCAACATGTAAGAACAACAACAAATACCTAAAACATAAACTTAAGTACCCATTAAATATTTCAAACATAAACAGCGTTTTTGTTGACCTTTTGTGCCGTGCAAATCAGTATTTTTGATGTGCGATTAAATACTAGCCATAAATAAATAGTTACTTTGCACGTCGTCGTGCGTTTGTTTGTTCGTTCTCATTAGAGAGAGTTGGCGAACATACATTACTTAAAATAAACATTTATAAATATGTAGATATCTATAATACTACAGATATATATATATTGCTTCGGGCCCTATACTAGGATACCCTGTATCGTCAGATCCAGAAACAGCGACGTCACACACATATAAACATCCAAGATTTTTTCTTCCTCCCCTGCCGGGATTCGAACCACGTTTGTGAGGCCGAACCTCGAACAGCTATGACACAGAGGTCGCCGACAGGTACCTAGGTGCATACCTTAAAATAACATTGGCTCTTCCGGTGATTACAAGGTGTTGCCAACCTCAATCGGCAATCTCCAAATCACAAAATAGAAACACTTTCCTAACCCACCAGCCTTTCACTGATCATCGATTAATCACATGAGGACACTTAAACGCCTTCACCACGACACTTAGATTAAGAACGGATAGTCTTTAGATATCCTTTTCTTTGTATCTGCACCTGCGCTGTAGTCAGTGACTAATTTACATCACAGGCAGGAAAACACTGGTATCAAATGAAATTTTCCAGAAGAAAAATCGATAAAAGGTACATGTGCTCCAGTAGTCTTGTGTGCTTGTTAGTACGGGCGCGGTATGACAGAGCGTGGGCAGGCACGGTGCTTTTTTGTCACGTCTTCTGCAAGTGACGTGCGACGCGATCTATCGGAGCGGCTGTTTTCCGTGGACTGGCGAGAAACTCGACGGTGGCGCTGCCAACTGTGGATCAGGGACAGGAGACGTTGATGCGTGCTTCTTCAACAAAGCTGCTGCTTCATCAACATCAACACGTAAGACGACACATGTCGTGATACGTTTTCCCCGAGAACAGGGCATAGAGAGGCCTCCTGCCTTAGCCCATATTATATGGCTCGTTATTATGACTTCATACATCGTATTCGTATCGCATCGTATATTTATTCTGTCCGTAATAGGTGGTCCGTGGTCTAAATGGTTTTCACGCTTGCTTCTCACTCAGGAGATGCAGGTTCGAATCCTGACCATGTACCAATGAGATAATTAATTTATCTTAAGTACATTATCGGACTTTCAGTGTTTCGGATGACACTGTAGCTGTAGGTCCCGGCAACCATCGTCACGTGGTAGTGGTCGTAAACTCCTCCATCAACCCGCACTGAGCCAGAGCGTGGTGGATTATGGATTATTCTTACTCGTATCCAGGTAAAGGCATGTGCCCCTCGATGGGGACATTAATGGTCTATATTTATTTGTTATTTTAAATAGGTGATATAACTCGGACTCAAGCTAACATTTATCTCGAAAAAAGTAATAGGTAGGTACTCAGTTGATACATTTTATTCTGTGGGTAATTCTTATACATCTTGACCTACTCTTTCTTTGCTAGATTGTACTGGACTACTAAATCAGACTGGAATGGAAGCGTAAGCGTTCATCATAATACCTTCGTGCATTTTAGTTTAATACTTGAATGAATCGAACTCCATTATCGAACTCCATATATCGAACAGTGTGAAATTATTATAGGCAGACTACCGACAGATCAGCCCATAATATGACGCCACACAGTTCGAACAACAGGAAGAGGCTCATATAGGTACCAACCATGACTTACACACTACCATAATCCCGTATACCTAGGCAGGATACCTAATAAATGGTTCCAATTTGATCAAATCAATACAGTGTGTTGGTTTGGGTACCGTGTATATTGGTCAATCATCGTACGTTTGACCTTCGAGCGATGTACTTCCTACTGGTTGCCACAACAATCACTGATAATATAAGCGCAGAAGGTCTCCACGTTACGTCATTATAAATTGTTTTTATTAGTTTTTCGTAGACACGCTCTAACTACAAGAAAAGCCAATGCCAGGTACAAGGTGGCTCGTGATTATCCCCTCTTTTTAACACCCTTCTATAAATTATAGCACATAATTATCTATTACTATCTATTACTCATTTGTTTATTTTACACTCGCTACCTACCTATATCAATACCTGATACATATGGTTACGACTCACGACTTACGAAGCACCTATTAGAACTTCGCAAGTCGGAACCATATGTATTTTTGATGCAAAGCGGTAGGTAGGAAGGTACCCTGGGGTGAAACTGTGAGGGTCTACATTATAGAATCTGATGTAGAGTTGCTAGGTAGACGCTTTAGATGCAAAAGTATTTTGACAGAGACCCTGCCTACGAAACCAAGGGTCCCGGGTTCGAGTCCCGGTGGGGGCAAATACTTGTTTGATGGTTGTTTATCTATCTAAATATAATATTTATCTATATTAGTATGTGTATCGTGTAATATGTGTATCTAGTACCCAAAATACAGGGAATCCTAGTTTGGGGCTAGATCAATGTGTGTAAATAGTGTCCAAGGTGTCCAAGGTATTAGAGGAAAAAAATATACGAAAAGAAAGCGAAAGTGATGATTACGCTAACTGACTGAACTTGGGTGTAAATGTGATCATCCTGCCACCCAATTTATTTAAATGGGAATAAAATAATTGAGAACTAACTTTTATGTTCATAGATATAAATAAGATAGACGTAGTCCATTAACTTTTACTACCTCGAACTGACTGACCCTCTCTGCACCGGTTTATAGATAAACGTCAATGCGTAGAAACTGTAGAAAGTTATACAGCCTCGAGACACTAACATCAGACAAGTTCATCAACGAAAAGTGCCATTTAGCCACCTACCTACTAATACAGACACTAGTCATTTCTAAGAAAATCCCACGCAACTTTCCAATTATTTTTCTGTCGTAGATAGGTAGAGGTACACCAATAACTTTTGCACATTCATACAAATTGATCGCATGTGTGTGTACCTCTAGCGCAGAATATGTAGGTAGTAGTACCTATAGCTAAACTGTAGAATGTATTGTATATGCCACCAAACAAATGTACCTACCTACAATTCCTAGTGATAAATACCTTCCTATCCTACATTCTCCCTCTCTTGAAATACGGCCAAGTCAAGTCGACAACCCCATTTCTGGGGACTAGACGCCAAACCGAAAGCATGACTGTGTTAAATTGCGCAAGTTAAATGAATCACTGAGTGTGTTTGTGCTGTAGAGCTACTACCTATAGAAAGCCGCAATTCTCTGCATAGTTAATAGGTTTTACCTAGATTCAACAAATGGTTAATCTAATTGAATCTGTACTATAGGTGAACGACATTACATTAAATAGGCCGATGCGTGCAGGATTTACGTACGCATGTTCATTGTCCATTACCCAGTTCTGCATTACCGACCGGCATCGCGGCACTGAGAGGTCACTGGTCAACGAGGTCAACAAACTGGCACGGCTGGCGGGCAGTCAAGCAGCCCGTACACTATCCTTATGTTTCACAGTTCAGGTTAACATACTGACAAGTTACTGTGTAACCCACTTGCTGTTGTTAATTTATTGGAAAAGTTTGATATCATACAATGTCAGTCATCATTCAATTTGTGAGGAGTTGAGGACGAACTCAAAAAAACCCGTGAAAATGCAATGAAAATAATCTAAACGTATAAAGGCATCAATAGAGAGAGGTAACACGAGGTCTAGTATCTATTGAATTGTTTTCGACTCTATATTTGTTAGAGATTAAATCTGGGTAAAAGTGTTCCGGATTGATGGACTGCTCCTCAGGTCAACTGATTAAAATTCACTAACATGTGTACCCCAGGTTTTAGTTCGAAAGCAGACGTGCTTTGTGAATTAAGTAAATCCCAAACAATCAATGAACTCAATCAAATCGCCCACATATACACAATGTAGGGTATAGGCCTCCATGCCATCTACTCCGGTCCCGTGCCTCCTACAGGCACTTCTTGCCAGCTGTGGCACTGGAGTCCGTGTGGTTCTGGGTAGCCACTCTGATACCGCCTTGGTCCACATTCCGTCGTCTCGTGATTCGCTTGCCGACATCGACGACCTTAGTACGACGTCTTATCGCCGTATTGCGAATACCATATTGATGCCTGATGTCTATAGCATGGAACGCTCCAAGCCCTTTGTGGACTTTAATTTTGTGCATATTTGCCTTTGTCAGCGTCCATGTTTGGGCACCATACGTAAGCGTGGGCAGGAAACATTGGTTGTAAACCTAGATATTTAGGTTTTGTGGAATCTTCGACTTCAATCTTTGAGCTTCCCAAATACGGCCCAACCCAACTGAATCCGTCTGGTAATTACTTGAGACTCTCGGCCAAAGGAAAGATCATGTACATGTACATGTACATACACATAACTGTCCACTGCCTCTACAGGGCTATATTACCGACATTATGTTCAGTACTGATCAATGAGTGTATGACTCAGCATAATTTTAGTTTTGGACACGTTCATCCCAAGGCCTAGACAAGACCTGAAAAGATATTTCTGCAGTTCTTCAAGCATTTTTGGAAAAAACCTACGTTGTCAGCTATGAGCACATATAACATGCACCTTTATGGTTGTTATGAGCAACCTACTTACTAAATAATCTGGGAACATCAGGTGCGTAAGTTTCATGCCGTTACACATGTTGACACATGATAGTCTCCAGTACTCAACGTACCTACTCTCTACACAACGCCTGGACCTGGTTATGAGGCTTCGCGACTTGAAACCTTATGCCATGGTAATATTGTTAAAAACCTATAACGGGAAAATGACATCTTAAGATGTCACTACACTAGTTGTTGAGAGGTTAAGGACATTGCTAAAGTATAAGCATAGAGTTTAGTATATGGTATAAGTAAATCTTCATTTGATTATTAATATATATTAATAGTATAGAATAGATTTGCCTAGATAGGTATGTATATAGTGAGAGCCAAGAGAGCCAAGCTGGCACAAAATTCTACAGTTTCCGAGAAATTTAAACAATCTCCACCAATTTATGTAAGGATGTGGTAGGAAGACAGTCTGACGCAAAATGTATTGTCAAAACCGTTTGTTTATGATCTACCGTTCTTTTTCTCGTTAGTGTACAAACTATCGATAATTGTAAATGTACCGTACTGCTCACGATATGACGCGTAAGTTTATAATAAAACCGTTAAATTGTGAACTGGTTTAAACTTGAATTGCAAACGAAATACCTGTAAAGGTAGCTTAGGTAAGTATTAGGTTGACATGTAAAAACAAAAGGAACGTAAATTCTAAATCCTGTCGGTCTGGTTTGCAATTTGTCGATAGTTTACAAACTAACGCGTTAGTTTTAAACTAACAGTTTAGACAATCTTACCGTGACATATATAAATTATCCATTGGACTCCCAAGAGTACAAGAATAAAAATGTTATTATCTGTAGCGATCTATTTCTATTTATAGTCGAATGGCGTAAACAGAGCTGGGATTTTGCGTCGCGTCGCGGGAGTCGCTCTGCTGACCTGCCTGTGTGTGATCTACTAGCTAAAACAAATAATAAATTAGTGTAGGTTAAGTAAAATATAAAAAGCGTTGTGATTGTATTAAATGTGATTGTAATAAGATTAGAGATATAAGGCCGTTATTTAACCGATTGTTTAAATACCAACAGTGCACATTTAACCGCACATGTGCAGGTAAACCCGTTTTTGTCGGGGGTTTGGGTTAAATGCATCTTTTATCGTAACTACTTGAGTTTAATTTATATTTGCTTTTTTAGTTCCTCGAGAATTGTTAACGAGTTTTTTAGATGGGATTTCCCGATGACAGTTACTACGGTAATCGACAAAATATCGATTTAAACTATCATAAGGGTTCTGAAACCTATATTGTATCTCGTTTTGGAAATAACTTCTAAGTACCGGGTCAAATGTATGAAAATATATTTATGTATGGTAAAACTATAACATATTTTAAATGAAAATTTTAGAGCAAAATATTTTTAATTTGTTTTGAAAAAAAAAACAATTAACTAACTAATTGCAATGCCGAGGTGCATGCAAAATACAGCGAAAAGGGTGTAGCCAGAACAGGTTTTGTGTTTTGTATCCCGCACTTTAATCCCTTCCCCGTCACCTCTGCATGCGTAAACAACTGTCAACTCACACAGTTGCATATTAAGTCTTTTGAAACTTTCTTTGAAGGAAATGGAGAAAAGCTAAAGATAAACCGAATTATAATATTTTATAAAATATTTACAATAATGTGTGTATTCTAAATAATATACATGCTCTATGCTTTCTTACATGCCCCTTCGGATTTTAACGTGATGTCAGGTATTGAAGTAGTGTCGTCTTGTAATAGATATATAAATATCTAACCGTTTTAACTGCATAATAGGCACTGCATTTATTTTGGTTTTAACGGTTAATTTGCATCTCTAATTAAGATACGGATGTTAAAAATGAATACTACATTCGATTGATGTATTCTATGTCTATAGCTTCGCAGAAAGTAAAAAGGGATTAATTAGATAGGTACTTAATTAAGTTGTTGATAAGTCTCTCGTGGAGTAGACTATTCCAACTACAAATGTAGTTGGAATAGTCTACTCCACGAGAAATAAACGTCATATCAACTCATAGTAAGCTATGAGTAACGTAATGGCTAAGGCTATTACGTTAACTACATGTACAACATTCATGAAACATGATAAGGGATGGCGATGAGACTTTTCTAACATTTATGACTAGTAAGTACTACCCGATCATTTCAAGTATGCCGTGGCTGACCGTTACAAAATTCAAATTTCCCCTTCCCTCTGCCCCGCCCGTAACGCACCGCTTTGATTTAGTACCGATAGCATCGCTCGCTACTTACGAACGTACGCGTTGAGTCGCGGTGTCCCGTGTCAAGTCCCGTGTCGCTCGCGATTATTGTGATAGCGAATTTTAATAGTTTTTTTACAGTTACTGTTATTTGAAGTTTTTGTTTGTTGAGCTCTGAATGCAATTTATTAATTACTCAAGTTGATGTCATTTTTTGAATAGGAGAGAAATAACGTCGAAGTTGATGCTTACTCCAACGCTTTATCCAATGTCGCGTTCTCGACATGTTTTAGTGGAATTAAATTTACTATAATAACGATACGCTATCCTATAATCATAATTGATAACTTTGTAAACTATTGCGAGGGTATATTTAGATGACACATATTGAAAGGTTGTAGATTTTAATTTGAATGAATGCCTTTTTTTAATAATAGGTATATAAATAATATGTGATAGCGAATTGTAATAGTTTTTTTACAGTTACTGTTATTTGAAGTTTTTGTTTGTTGAGCTCTGAATGCAATGTATTAATTACTCAAGTTGATGTCATTTTTTGAATAGGAGAGAAATAACGTCAAATTTGGTGCTTACTCGCCGACAAGTAAGCACACAGGAAGCGGACTCTTTATTTCAGACTTATAACTAACATATTACTAGGGGATATATGTACTTACATAGCAATACCTAAACGTACTCTATTTATATTAGTTGTGAACAAAATTATGAATTTGATCATGAAATAAAATTGACCAGCTCCACCACCAAGTACACCTTTTTTGTCAACTCTACGAATAGTTGTCGTCCTGACACCCTGTGTCGTCATATTGTAATGGTCAGCCAAGGTAAACTTGAATTTAACGGATAAGTAGTAGAAGATCTATTAGATCACTCCCAGAACAGAACCTTTTATATTTTTTTATTAAGCTATGAGCTTCATCATTTATTCCTTAAGTAATTCTAAGCATTTCTACCGCTGGTCACACACTGGAGGGGAGGAGAGGGGAGTACAAAGGACCCGCCCAAACACCTTCTTTAAAAAAAACGACCAACCGAAGGTTTACAATCTTTTTCAGAATCTTAGAGAAAGTTGGGAAGTAATGATAATGATATTGGACGATAATTAGCCGGCTCAGTTTTAGTTCCAGTTTTATGTATTGGCGAAACAGCTGCTGTCTTCCATACCTTTGGGAATACTCCATTTGATAGACTGCCTTTTTTAATGTGAGTGAGAGGGGTTACAAGGTAATCCTTTAATTTTTTAATTAACCGGTTGCTAACGTTGTCTATACCAGGTGCACTATTTGTCGCTGAATGATAGAGTTCACCTCAACTTCATCCGTAGGTTGTAGAAATAGGGAATCCAATGGTTTAACTCAAAATTCAAAATTCAAAAAGAGTTTATTTCCATAAGAAACACATAGGTAGCATTTGGAGAATGTCAAATCTTAAACTAACACATGTATAAGATACAGGGAAATATAGAACTCAATTTGAATTCCGTCACCTCAATGTTTTAGATGCTGGAGGCAAAGAGGCGACTAGAAACCTCCAGCTTTATACGTTATTTTTTACAGAATTGGAGCAAACACCTTCCCAAGCTTTCTTGTCTTCTACATAATCTGATATTTTGTAGTAACCTTTTTTACATAAGTGATTTTTAACAACATTTTTAAATTTATTTACCGACAATTCTTGTAACTCAGTCGGTATTTTGTTGTAAAAGCGAATACATTGCCCTTTAAAAGATTCATTAACCTTATGGAGCCTAATAGTAGGTATAGCTAGTTTATTCCTATTTCTAGTGTTGACATTGTGCCTGTCGCTATTCTTAGGAAATTTATCAATATTTTTGTGGACGTACATTAACCTCTCCTTTCCCGGGAGTTCGAGACGTCAAAAACGACAAATACCGGAGTGTTTTTGAGCGTGCGGGCTGCGCGGCACTTGACTAATATATCAAGTGATTCTGTTGGAATGGTAACACTTAGAATTATGGGAGTTGTATATCTGAGTAGCTAATGAAACCCTCTTTTACACAATGTGTAGAAAACGTCACTGTGACCTTAGTTTATTTTTGTACTGGCATGAGAAACACAGTCTTCTATGAAAATGCTCCCTCTCGACACAAATCTAGCCGACATCAGAAAATTATCAACAACATGTACATGTTGTTTGATACCTACGTAATCTACACAAAATAACCTTTTCAAAACAATAAAAACATTAGGGTGTTCTTATAGAAACTTTCGAATATTTCAGCGTTTCAAATTTTCATAAAATACGGAAAGTAAACTGACGCATCGCGCGAATTATGCAAATCTTGTGAAATTATTTGTGAAGAGACTAGACTACCTAGCGTTATATTTCTTAGTTCCTAGGATAGGTAATTTATTCAATAAAAGGAAAACAAGTGGTATTTGCCACTAAATCATAAATGATAAGTGTGAGGACGCCATATCTCACAAGGAAAGTATAAAATAGGTAGAAATCAACACTTTGTACTATTATTGAATTTATAGGCAATAGGTGATACTTATCATTCTAGAATTAGTGGTTCTAAGTAGAAGACAAACTAGGCTTTCTAACAGTGTATCGTACTATGTACCTTTTCATACAAAAATAATTCAAAATCATGCATGTTATTTCGTGTCACGGTGTGTTGTTTCTGGGCTTTCTCAAGGTCTCGGCAGGTGTACGATATGCGTTTATACAGAGTGTGCAAAGATGGAACGAAGAAAATGTTTCGCCGTGATTTGATTCTAGGTAAAATAGCTAAACTGGTGTTTCGTTCGTGTAGGTATGGTGTAAGTTTGAGTTAACTAGTATTTAGTTGTTATGTGTATATGAAGTGTTTCCACGCGGCTCCGTTCACGCGCAAGTACAGATACCTACTGTTCTTACAAAGTGTAATATTGTGTAATATTGTGTTAACTAGTGTTATGCGAGATCAGATATGTACTTTTGACAATTTAGTGTAAGATTACACAAATTTGTAAAAAATAAACAATTATTTGAAATGTGTAATTAGTAATTAGCTACCACCTACCTAATGTGTAATTGTGTAATTAGGTTTTGGAAAAATAAAAAAGAACAAAAATTTATATAGTTATATATTCACATTCTTTATTGCCCTGTGCATAAAAATGTACTTAAAAGAAATTTTATAACAACAGGCGAGCTTATCTCTAAAAAGATATTTCTTCCAGCAAAATTTATATAGTTATATATTCATATTCTTTATTGCCCTGTGCATAAAAATGTACTTAAAAGAAATTTTATAACAACAGGCGAGCTTATCTCTAAAAAGATATTTCTTCCAGCAAAATTTATATAGTTATATATTCATATTCTTTATTGCCCTGTGCATAAAAATGTACTTAAAAGAAATTTTATAACAACAGGCGAGCTTATCTCTAAAAAGATATTTCTTCCAGCAAACCTGGGCGAGACATAATTGTTTAAAAAACAGGACAGTACTAATGCACAATGAAACTGTATACATTATATTTACACACACACGAGTACACAATTATGGAAAAGTAGTAAACAGTAAGTAAGTAGGTAAACAATTCTATACAAGTTCTTAGATAGTTGTTTGACTGATATTTGTAACTTTTACCGTATAAAAAATGGAATAAAGTACACAATTACGGAAAAATGAAAAAGAATTTTGTTGCAACTGTCAAAGTAAACAATTTCTATACAAGTTATAAGATAGTTAGGTAGTTGGCCACAAATAGAAATTGTTATTTACACAAACGCATAAATATTAGACACATAAAAATTCCACACAAAAAGATAGAAACATTGCAACTGTTAAAGTAAACAATTTCTATACAAGTTATAAGATAGTTAGGTAGTTGGCCACAAATAGAAATTGTTATTTACACAAACTCATAAACATTAGACACATACACACATAAAAATTACACACAAAAAGATAGAAACATCCGGATCGCTAACGCTATGAAGGAGGAGAATTACAATCACACACTGATGGCTGATTTAGATGTGTCTAGCTAGCAGCTGCTGATGACTGTGAAAATAGAAAAATACATTATTGTATACGGTATGGTACTAGAAAGCATGGAAGGATAGCTGGAATAGAAGAGTAGGTGCAGGAGAAATGCACAAAGGCCCCGCTCAAATGGGCCAGCTGCAGGCAGGCCACACCCTGTTGGAGGAGAAGAATGGTATGATACCACCGGTGATCTATCTGCTTGCTAATCAGAATACCTACCACCATTTCTTCAGCCAGCGAGCGCCGGCAGCGCCTTGATGTCGACGGCTGCGGGGAGGAGTCGCCCTCGCTCCCGCTCCCGCCCAGAGAAGCTGGTTGCTTCACCATCTATAACATAAATAAAATAGGCAAATTAAATATAAACAAAATACCAGACTGGCAGTCAGTGACATTTGCAGTATAATTATTTGTGTCCTTTTAGTATAAAACTTCACATTTCCCAGGTAAATATTTAATTATACTTGGTAAAACTATATTCAGACCGTTTAGGCTGCTGAATGGAACAAATTAATGGATATGTATATATATAAATATAAAAGGAAACGAAGCAAAAACGATGCGAGTGAAATTTCAATTATTTACCTTCATCCGACCGGAGCGGGAGCGCACATACACCAGCTTCTCATCAAGCTGGGCATGGTAGTCATGATCCATTCTGAAAAAAGTAGCTAAGGCATTAGGATCAAAACGTACACTCTGTGCACTTTTACAAATTTGTGTAATTTTGCATTTTTTTGTCATTTTACACTAAATTGTCAAAAGTACATATCTGAACTTGCAGGCAAACGAATCCGCCTAAAAAGACAAGTTAACACAATATGACACAAATTTGTTATTTTTTTATTTTATTTTTATTTTTATTTTTTTTATTTTGATATTTCCACTTGGGCATCGTGTAGGGTGTCTTACGAGCATAATTTTATGTCATATGCATGTTTTCCCTAGGACTAATATTTATAGAGATATCGATATTACAAACATAATATGACGTATATCTCGAAATCGGTGAGGTGCACGAGGAAAATGTTTATAACCAAAAGTGATAGCAAAAAGCAGCACTACACGATTCCGAAGCAAAAAATAACAGTCAAAAAAAATATTTTTTAACACAATTTTTCTAAGTCGCTGGATGCTGGATTTTTCCATTGATAAGCTTCCGCCCCCTTATCGACACTCTGACCAAAAAAGGGGCTTCCGCCCCCTTATCGACACTGAACTCCAATCATAAAGCCGCGGAACCTTTGATATGGAAACCTCAATCATCACATCACCCCGAAACCTATGATATGGAGTTTCACCGAATATGACAGAAAACGCACCGCACCGCACCGCACCCTGTAGTGAGATTCTGTCTGTGTGTGAGTAAAATGGCGTCGCGGAATGCTTATGTGTGCGGGTGAAGCATGTGAATTGGATGCCTGATCACGTTTCTGACGGAAAATCAGCAAATTGGTACATTATTTTGATAAAGAAACCTATAAAAATGGATTCCTTATAAGATTTCCAATAAGATATGTGTATTTTTTATTGAAATCTAACTGTATTTCTCATTGGAATTACAAATAGCATTGGGGGGAATCCGTCTGGTTGCATGACGTATCATGTAAATTTGCCGATTTTCTGGACATCTTGATGAATTTTACTATGATTTGTGGTTTGTTTATCGCAAATAGAGTTGTAAATATGAATAAAACAAATACTTACCTCAATTCACCAAAAAAACTACACTTTTCTCCCAATAAAATTTCACCACCAAATACGTTGGGAGCGTCCGGAAGAAAGTGATTTTCAAAACGCGGTTGAATTATTTTTTTCTACGGAAAAGCATAAACTAGCACACAGACCATAAAGTTTGTCTAATTGGGTGTCCACACATGATCGAACCGTAAAAATTGGTCCAACCGTTGGATAAAAAATACCGGTTTCAAAAATATTAGTCATCCCGCTGCTTATGCTGACAGCGGTACAGGGAGTGACCGGGGCCGCGCTGCTTATGCTGACGGCGGAAAAGGAGAGGTTAAGGTTTTCATAAATATACTGACACGGCACTGTCATAATGTTAATTTCCTTAAATTTACAACGCAGTGACTCTCTGGGACCCACATTGTAGATTGCACGAACAGCCCTCTTTTGCAGCACAAATATTATGTTAATGTCTGCAGCGTTCCCCCACAACAGTATGCCGTAAGACATAATGCTATGGAAGTAGCTGAAGTAAACTAGTCTAGCTGTTTCCACGTCCGTAAAAAGACGGATTTTTTTAACTGCATAAACTGCGGAACTGTGTTTTTTTGATAGCTTATCTATGTGTGGGCCCCACTGAAGCTTATTATCTAAGGTGATTCCTAGGAATACCGTGCTATCTACAATTTCTAAATTTTCACCTTTAACATTAACATTAACCGAGACTTGTTTAACATTGGGGAGTATAAACCGAATACATTTAGTTTTGTTATTGTTCAGTAAAAGATTATTAGCACTAAACCAATTGACTTCCTTTGAGATTGCATTATTCACATCGTCAAAGTTCAAACTGCGTCGTTTCATTTTAAACAAAAGTGAAGTGTCATCTGCAAACAGTACAATCTCATGATTATCTCTGACAAGATGTGGCAGGTCATTAATATAAACCAAAAACAGGAATGGCCCGAGTATGGAACCCTGCGGTACACCCATAGTAACAACAGACCCTGGAGATCGTTTTCCATTGATGTCTACTCTCTGTATCCTGTTATTTAGATAAGAAGAGAGAAGATCTAAAGAGTTATCCCTAATTCCATAGTGATGTTATTTCCTGTTCAATGTCCCATGGTCAACGCAATCAAAAGCCTTAGACAAATCGCAAAATACTCCTAGAGCATCATGCGACTCCTCCCAGGCATCATATATATGTGATATTAACTCAATACCGGCATCAGTAGTTGATTTGCCTTGTGTAAAACCAAATTGTTTACAGTGGAGCATGTTGTTGGTGTTGAAATGTGTAAGAAGTTGATTTAAAATTACTTTTTCAAATACTTTACTAAATTATTTATATTATATATATATTATAGTCTGAAGTTAGAAGGGTCAGATGTACTACCCGATTTAAACAAAGGTACTATTTTATTGTGTTTTATTAAATCAGGAAACACGCCAGATTCAATAGATGCATTAAATATGAAAGCTAAATCAAGTGCAATAACATTTATTAGGGGCTTCACAACATGAACAGAAATATCCCAGAGGTCTGCAGTTTTCTTAACATTTATTGAATTAAAAGCTTTAATAATTTCTTTATCATCTACATAATTAAACGAGAATTGATTTTCACATCTAGGTACATAGTCTTTTAGCAAAGATTCAGCGACTACTTTGGAAGAGTCTAAAGACTTTGTAGTAGAGATTGGGATGTCAGTAAAAAAAAAAACGCTTTAGCTACATCAATATCATTTTTGAAAGTAATATCATTAATTATTCATATTCATTGTTTTTAATACTGACCTTTCCAGTCTCACTTTTAATTATATCCCAAGTTGATTTAATTTTGTTATCACTTTTTCTTATTTTAGATCTGATATAAGTAATTTGATTTTGCAAAAACTTTTTTAAATATTTTTGAGTACTTTTTTACTTTATCCGTGAACTCTTCACTATGATTCCATTGTTTTTCACTATATAATTCATATAAATTTTGTCTACTTTTAAGTATACCTGCTGTGGCCCACTTACTAAAGTTAAGTTTGTCTGAGACCACAATCGATCTGGTAGTAAATACTGCATTGAACGCATTGCTGAATTTGTAAAAAAAAATACAATATAACTTATTAGGGTTATTATTAGAGTAATTGGTAGGTAGTTTGCTATCCCAATTCAATTTAAACCTTTCAAACCGATGTGCAGTCACAGGTATGTATTGTATCTTTCTTGTAGAACTTTTTTTAAGTTGAATTTCTAGTCTAATGTATTGACCTAAATGGTCTGACTTTAAATTACTTATAATTTTTTAAGTACAATTTTTTCATTTGGATAAGCAAATATATTGTCTATACAATTTGCTGAGGTTTCAGTTATTCGAGTAGGTTCCATGAAAAGTGCTTTAAGTTGTGAGAATTAAATAAGTTAGTTAGTCTCGTACTAAGGAAGTAAGTTTCTAATAAATTTACATTGAAGTCTCCACATATCATAAGAGTTTTATTAGATTTTGATACTTTAAATAATGTCATCCATGACTTTTTCAAAAACATCAAATGAACCTGATGGTGGGCTGTAAACGCTTATTACAATTATGCGCTCCAATTCAACACATGCTACTTCAATGTGGCTTTCAACTGATAAACATACTATGTCATTACGATTTTTGAACTTTATGTGTTTATTTAGAAATATTAGAGAGCCTCCACGAACAGCATGTGATCTGCAAAAAGAACTACCAACCTGGTGGTTACTGAAATTGAACATGAGCTCATGGCTTTTTAGCCAATGTTCTGTTAGACATAAAATATCAATATTAAAAGAGTTCATGTACAATTCCAACTCTAATAATTTACTGCTAATACCTTGAATATTTTGGTGGACCAGATTAGTAAACTTTGCATTTATTTTACAATATAGAATTTTTCTGTTTTTATTATGTACTTTATTAATATTATTTGACGGGCTAGAGACTTCCTCTATTGTCGTTGTATCTAATTTAAATGACTTGGAAAAGCTTAAAAGGTTTTGTTTGAAACATCAGTATAATGCTCAATAGAGGCATTATGTGTAGCCAAATTTTTGGCTGTTATATTAAAATAATAGCACAGCGAATTTGCTACTTGTCTTTTGTAATAACTAGGAAGGTAATATTTACCTTTAGTCAAATAATATTTATTTCTACTAACAAAATTGTTAGTATCCATTACATGTATATTATTATTGAATGATATAGTATGCAAGGTCATATTCAGCTTATATCTAAGGTTGTTTTCTGATTGTGGCAGGCTGTCGCTGTAAGGGAATGTGAACATAACAATTTGTTTTACTTTTAAAGAACAGAGCTTGTCTAAATATTTAATTTAATTGAATTCAACTGAGTCTAGACCTGCGCTATTCCGTCTTCCTCTCGGGTAGTGCACTGAGGTTGGTGGTTTTCCGGGCTGAAACGTTTCACAAGGTCGTCGTGTGATGCGATATTAATTGCCGGTGAACCAACGACCATCCGCACAAATATACGTCCTCCAATGATCCAGCAGTGTTTATAAAAGCCAGAGGATTTGTGTCGTTCCCTAGTTTCCCGAAATAACTGGCGCGTAGCCCGCGTTAGGCATTCGTTCAGGAATATTTTGTGGGGTGGCCCATCAATGCCAATATCTGTCGTCTTAAGTTCAGCAAGTTATCCCTGTAAACTTTTCGATTGGTCTGTGTGAAGGTTCTTCGATTATTTGATTGCCTAAATCCTGTAGACCAAGTCGTGGTCCCAATCGGTTGACACCGTCGATGTCAGTTTCCGTGTGATCCACTCCAATCTTTTTCGCGATAACAAGAACTCATCATCATCAGCCCTTGTCATCCGACTGCTGGGCATAGGCCTCTCCCAAAGCACGCCATTCGCTACGGTCACCCGCCAGTCTCGTCCACTGCTTTCCAGCCACCTTAACAATTACATCTGACCATCGGGCCGGCGGTCTGCCCGCTGTTCCCTGCCCTGTTCGCGGCCACCACTCTGTGGCTGCCTTGGTCCACCTTCCATCCTCCCTTCTAACCAAGTGTCCCGCCCATTGCCACTTTAGCCGTACCCACGTCTGTAACTTTGGTACGTCTGCGGATTTCAACATTAGGCACGCGGTCAACGAGGCTGATGCCTAGCATGCCACGCTCCATAGCCCTTTGTGCGACTCTAATTTTGTGCATATTGGCTTTTGTGAGCGTCCATGTTTCGGAACCATAAGTGAGGATTGGCAGGACACATTGGTTGTATACCTTGCTCTTCAGGCATTGCGGGATTTGTGATTTTAGGACGTCTTCTAGTTTCCCGAAGGCAGCCCATCCTAGCGTCTAGTGATGTCCTTCGCCTGAGCACTTTGGCCAAAGGATAAGTTATGTCCAAGATATATGTATTGATCTACTGCCTCTATAGGGCAGTTACCTACGATAACATTAGGTACGTGCTCCGGATCGCTACACATGATCTTTGTCTTGGACATATTCATTCTAAGGCCAACCTTCAGGGATGCTTCATGAAGTTGTTCGAGCATGCTTTGGAGATCTTCAACTTCTTCAGCTAGGAGAATCAGATCGTCGGCGAAACGCAGGTGTGACAAGCGCGCGCCGTCTATATTGAGACCTCTTTCGCTCCAATCTAGTGTCTTAATTATATCTTCCAACACGTTTGTGAAGAGTTTGGGCGAAAGAGTATCCCCCTGGCACGTGCCCCGGGCAATGGGCACCGGTTTGGTCAAAGCGTGCATGCGTACCTGCATCGTAGCGGCCCTGTACAGCTCCCGGAGTATATCCACATACCTTTTGTCAACATAGCAACGATGGAGATAATGAAACACGGCCCAGTGGTCGACACTGTCGAAAGCCTTTTCATAGTCGACAAAGGCGAAGCATATGGGCCGGTTGTACTCGTTGCATTTCTCCATCAATTGCTTGACCGTATGTATGTGGTCCGTAGTTGCGTATCCTCTCCGGAAGCCAGCTTGTTCTACAGGTTGGTACTCGTCCAGGACTCGAGTCAGCCTGTTGCAGAGGACCTTCGCGAACAGCTTATAAACTTGAGAGAGGAGGCTGATGGGACATGGGAGGCTAATGTAGAATCATTACTACGGCATTGTTCTACGATTTCGGAGTGATGCCTTCACTAAGCACTTTGTTGAAGAGTTTTGTCAACTTTTAGTACGCTGGGACCTCCTGCCTGTAGCATCTCCACGTACACACCGTCCCCTCCAGATGCCTTCTCACGTTTCATTCTGCTCAGAGCAAAACCCACTTCATCTTCTATGAAGGGAGGTAACCCATCTACGAGATCCTCCCGAAGATGCTCGGTATGTTCGGCCCTGGCTTCTGACGCGTCTGGAGATTCTGGTTCCGGAGACTTTGACGTATAAAGCTCGGCGTAAAACTCTTCAACCATTTTTAGTATTTGTTCACGATTTGTGACAAGATTCCCGCTTCTGTCATACAATTTAGAAATTTCAGATTTAGATTTATTCAATTTCCTTCTAAATACTTTCGGACCTTTATTTTGTTTGATTGTTTCAGTTATGACTTTAGTATTATATGCTCTTAAATCGTTCCGGATTGCCTTATTTACTACTTTATTAAATAATTGTAGCTCCTTTTGGTCTATAGCTGTCGCGTTTCTCATCCTTCGTTCCAATAGTGAGAGCGTGTCTGCTGATAGCTTCTTTTCACTTTCCTTCTTCTTGCCAATGTGTTTTTTCGTTGTTTCAAAGATGGTTTTACAGAGATCATCGCAAAATGTGTCCACATCCAGGTTCTCTTCCAATAGCCCATCAAAAGAATTCTGCAATTCCAGCTGAAATTCTTTTTGGAGAAATTTCTAGCCAACGCTATCAAATTTTACCGCTTGTGACTTTACCATATTTCTCCGCTCTTTAAGCAGGTTATACTTGAACTTGGCCCTCACTAAGCGATGATCACTGCTGGTCTTAAAGTGGCTTAAAACAGACACATCGGTGATATTGTTTTTGTCCGAGCTGATGATGTAGTTCTTAGTTCGGTCGTCTGGACTCGCCCATGTCGATTTCCTTGAAGAACGCTTTTTAAAAAAGGTATTCATAGCGTAGAGGTGGTGTTTTTCAAGGAAATTTACTAGGGTCTGTCCTCGCGGGTTCCGACTACCTAGCCCGGATTTTCCCACTGACAGTTCTTGTTCTAGTGGAGCCCCGATTTTGGCGTTAAAGTCCCCCATGACTACGGTGTAGAAGCCAGGGTTTTCCTCACGCGCTCTCTCTATGTCCTCGTACAGCTGGTCTACTTCGTCATCAGTACCGGGTTTAGAGGTAGGCGCATGGGCTTGGATGGCCTTAAGGACATATCTCTTACTAAGCGTCAGGTTCAAGTAGCACACGCGAGGTGATATGCTCTTAACGTCCTGAATAGCAGACGAGATAGTTTTGTTGATAAGAAATCCAACGCCGCCGTAGGTAGAGTCGTCATTTCCTCAGTGAAAGAAAAGTTCTCCAGAGGAAAGCCTTACAAGAACTGAATGCAATAAATTTTCATGACGTGATGCTGGTATTCCAATAATTTCCAGATAATTTTTAGTGCAGTTTGTTGATGCATATTTGCTTCCATCTTTAGTTCATAAATAGTTGCTTGATGTTTCGCTATTAAATAAATCTAGAAATAATGAAAAGTTTGCAAAAATATTTTTGCTTCGTGAGAGCTGATGATTTTTGAATAGCAGAAAAAATAACAAAAAAAACTCTAGCAATGCGTATTTAATGCAGGTTCTAATAATATCCATTTTAAGAACCTCCTTTTACAAAAAGTTTGTCAACAAATCGGTTGCCCACTGACGCTAGGAGACAGTCCTTTATCTATTTTATAAAATGGTCTGTATTGTCAGCGTTCACAATTATTATTATTAATAATATAATAATAAGTATTGTAGCAAAAAATAGCGGTTACTATGGAACGGCTAGTTTCCGAGCCACACTTCTGAGATTCTTGTTTCTCAAGGGCGGACTAATTAGAGCTTCTGAAAGTAGGTACGTATTAAAATACGATACCAGTCTAGATGGTATTTGTATGATGGTCGTGAATTTACGTACCCACAGGAAACTAGGCGATCACCTTCCGGCTCCACCATCAGATCAGCTCCAAAATTTCGATAAGGCGGTGTCGTTTTATTACAGAGTTCCCATGGCGACCTTCTGCTTCAACATCAGACTCTGGATATCATCTAGGTCCAAAGTACTTGCCAACCACCACCTTCCATCATCAGATCAGCTCCAAAATCTATTTGTAGTATTTTTTGAGAAAATTCATGCGAAGTATGTTTTCCATTTTCTGATTTGAGCTTGGAACTCCTGTATTTTTCACATTTTCGTGTATTTTGAGTTTGATTTAATATTGAATATGCATTAGAAAAGGAACTGAAACGTATGTTTTTGGTAATACAACAACTTATTTACATATGAAATCATATTACACTGCACTACCTTAATTATCGTGCATGACTGATGAAATGTGATCAACATTGATGATTAACTTCCCTTCAGTCATGCACTTTATTGAGTATAAAGTTTTAAATAAATCTTCAAGCTAACTAAAATGTTAAACAAATTAACACTTATTATCACTCATGAAGAGATCATAAACTAATAATTAGACGTAATACTTATAACACCTATGTTCTCGTGTACAACCAATTCGACTCAAACTACTACCGCACCACTCAAAGCTATTTTACAAAATAATTAAAAGACTCGGGACTGAAAAATCTGACGTCAATTGAATACCTAATATTTCAGCTTTTAGGAATTACCCTTTTTATGTAAATAGGTTCACTACATTTTTGAAAAATTTGTTAGGAATCAAAGTAAAATCTGCTCTCCGCGATAAAGTGTTGCTAGTTTAACAACCCTTCGTAACCAATAAACCTTATCAGTCGCTTATCCAAAGGTCACCAATGTTCTGTCTTGTTAATTACCATCAATAATTTTCGAAAACTATGTTCACGAAAGAAGCAGAAGCCCCCAATGCTGATGTCGATACTACAGAATTGTATGAATCACCAAAAGGTTCCTTATCAGCTGTACCTTTTAAGTCTGCTGTGTCAAGACTTTACAGAAGTTTTCTTGGGATATCTGGCGTCATTCCAAGACCTTAAGGCATAGGTGCACATCTGGGAGAAACGATATTTTAATCAGCATGAGGTCACTGCGAAATTGCCATCCAACCCGAGTCTTAGAGCAAGAGGAGCCGAGACAAATCCGGAGGAAGCTGCCAGTCAGTGCACACTTAGAGTTGGAGGAAGGCAACTTCATACCAAGACGGCCTTCTGTTGGCCCAAAATTGGGACCAAAACATCGCCAAGATAAATCTATAGAAAGAGCGTCTAGAGGGAAAATGCTCATGCTTTATTCACCTGAATCAGAATAACCACATCATATGATGCATTTTCTGGTGGTTTTAACCCCACATGCTGGATGCCTCTTGAAAACTTTGTTTGCAAGAGCTTAAAACGAAATTGATATTTGAGAATGTAAGTAGGTACCTAATCGGGTTTCAATCTGTGTATCAAGAGAAAATTCAAATGTTCAATATTCTAGAAAAACAGTTCATTGCTGTAACTGACATATGTAACTCACTTCTTCAGTAGTTTTTGTAGATAATTCATATATTTTTTAAATTATTAACCTTTGTTCGTAATGGGAAATAAGAAAAATTCAGAACGATGTGAAAGGAGGTTCAATCTTTGCATACTGAGAAATGGGAAGAATACGGTACTTTGCAATTTGCATAAGCGGCATACGAAAACAACCCATATCATGTACATTGCATTCACACGTACTTACTACATTTAACGTTTATAAAGCATGATATATGTAAATATAATGTATTGTTGTCATACAAAAACTTGAGAAATCACGACTTTCCGAGCGACCGCGAGACACATCCTCCAGTCTCGAAATTATGGCGGACACTGTCGTGTCGAAAATTGCGCAGCTGCGTGGACAGCCGATTTTTTGGGTACCTAATAAATAAAAGATAGTTTAACGAATCGTCGCAATTTTAAAAACAAGGCCAAAAACGAAAATTCATAATTATATATCAAAAGCTGATAAAATTTCTGATTCATTTTTGATAATTTTTTGAAATGGCTGAAATTTGTTTATTTTTTACATTTTCAGCCCCCACATCTCCGCCATTTTGAAAAATTTCCGAAACTGAATCGACAGAAAAAAATATATATAATTATCGAAACCATTCCCTTATTCAGTAGGTAACTCAAATTGACCGAAAATTGTGGAAATGTGACAGTTTTATGGTTTTAATATACAATAAACGTCAATTTGTCACTAACTGCGTTGGATTTGACGTGGCTTTAAGTTAGTGAATAAGGCGGCTGCTCACAAAATTGCACAAGAATCTGTTGAGAAATGCGACCTGTACAAGAAAACAGCCGGACGTCCACGGACAGCCAGACGAAACCATTTTTGCCCAAGCTGAAATGGAGATGCTTCGCGCTTGCCCGGTCGATTATGAACTGAGAGCATTACATTTATGGACACATAAACACTCATATCTACATAATAGATGGGAGTTGGAAAATAAATAAATAAAGGCTAGGTAGTTCGCGACAGGAAAAAAATAAACTAAAGGTAGAACTATGTACACAACAATAACAATGTTAATAAAAATAATAAACTACTTATATCTAAATAATACTAAAAATAATGCTTTATATTAATATGTAACATATACATAAATAGTAAATACAAATAAATACTAATACTTAGAAATATTAATACTAAGAGAAAGATAATGTTCTTTCAAACGACTTTTAAAAGTGAGCATTGACGGACTGTCTCTGATGGCGCTGGGAAGTTTGTTCCAGAGACTTGTAGCTCGTAGTCTGAACCCATTCTCATAAGCGGCAGTGTTATGTTGCGGAGTTGTAAGTAGTGACCGAGTGTGAGATCTCCGTGGCCTATCCGAAGACAGAAAAACGAAACAATCCCGTAAGAAGCCAGGATAGCGAGGATTACATAAAACATTCAAGAGGCAAATGAGGATATGGGAATCCTGTCGAAGGCAAATCGGGAGCTATTTCAAGTCCCTGCGATACTCCGAGACGAGGTGGAACTTGCACAGACCGAAAACAAACCGAATCCCGAGGTTCTGAAGTCGCTCGGGTTTGTTCAGTTGCTCTTCGTTTGCGCATGCCCAGCAGACATCAGCGTGATCATGACATGTTTCAAGTGTGTATGTCGCCCCCCCATTGCCTATCGGTTTACCTTTCCAGTTCATGTTAACCCACTATTACGTTACTTATCTTTTAGTACGATGGGGAAGCCATAACTTATTTAACTCATAATTTATCGTGTATTCCCGAGTGCCATCCTGTTGCAAATTATACCTAGGGAGGTAGGTACCGGTTAATCAGTCACAACTATAAGTTTTTCTTGAGTGTGGGTGGATGTACCAGTACTCCGGCTTTCCCAACCTCCGAGGAAGCCAGAATGATGTATAAATTAGTAACGATTTACATTAGGAATAGGTAGGTAGTTTTTTTATCATTGGAAATGACATGTATTTATTTTGTTTGTCTATTTTTTGTCCTGTTAATAATGTACGAAGCTCTTTAAATAAAGAAAAAAAAGGTAGGTACCTACATAGTATTCCGATGTCCCGAACAGATTTCGATAGTTTTACGAAGAAGATTATCTTCGGTGACATACCTAGCCGACAGTCGGCAGTGTGTCAAGGTTTTGGAACCAGCGCAGTATCTGTACATAACAATAGGTACACGGCAGTGAGACACAATTGCAAATGAGATAAAAAGAAGAAGTGATCTAGGGTAGATATCTCAACGCAACTCAGGAGCTATTTTCGTACGTCGTCGCAAGAGCATCCAAAATTAGACGGGTGTACAAATATACTTACGTAAGCAGACTCTATATTTATAACGATCACGGCGAAGCCATTCCGTATTTCAGAAATTTCACAGTTTACAATTATACAGATTTATTTGCTTGCGTCGTCGTTTAATCTATCACATTTATAAAGTTTGGCATGTATTTTACACGTGCTTGTTATGATGTTTATGTCTGAAACTGTTGATTTGATGTCTGCTGTTGAAGATAATGATCTTGACATCTCGGCGTCAATCGTTGCAATAAAATAATCAATGAACTGCCGAGTAACCGGGTTGAGGACAATGTTTTTCCATAATTCGTTCAAATACCTTACGGGCAAATACGTATTATCCAAAGGTTTTCAGCTGAAGATTTCAGCAGATTTTCAATTGACCGCCCACTCACACCCATTGAGATGTAGAGGGCAGACACTTCATATTTTACTTGTTGCTCCATGTAGGTATCTCAAAGTACCTGTGGCACTCATCGTTTAAGTGGGACGAAAGTAACAAAACGATTTGCGGGCACTTTAGAGAAAATTATAATTGAATTTGTGTATAATTTGCCACCAGCACGCGCAGCGCGTGATTTGTCGTAGATAGTCGTGATCTAGGTCAGTGAAACGGCAATTGAAATTGTAAAAAAGTACAAGCCTCACATCACAAACGTCTGGCGATCTAACGATGCAGAGCTCATAATCCTAGACAACGATTGGGAAAAGTTAAAGAGTGTGTGGAATCAAAATTGTAGATAATTTTATCAGCTTTAATTATGCATTACAACAAAACTTCCTACGATGCATCGTAAAAAAGGCATCTTCTTTGTGAGCATTTTTTTTTCGTGTTTGATGGTCCTCTATCGCTTAAGTAACTTTCAATGTGCGCCACCAGCCAATTAAACCTGGCTTAACAGCAGAGCAGCAACAAGCAAGCAGCATTCAAAGGTTGTAAAAACCAAATCTCAAGGCTTTGTATTGATCTCCCAAACACCGGTGTGGTGGTTACCTTGCAGTAAAGAAATACAAATGAGTAAACAATTTAAAAAAAAACACCCTTATTTAATTAAAAGGTATTTTTAAGACCAATGTCACGAGCACAAACTCGATGATTTTACTAATAAGCAGGGTTCTACTACCTTTGAACTCCATCAGTTCACTTGTACCATAAAATGGTGTGATGATCGAAACTAGCTACATATAGGGCATATCTATGTAAATTGCTTGATGGATATAAAATAACCAGAAGTGGGCAAATTCAGCTTCTTAGATTTTATTAGCATTCGCTCTGCATAGTTATTACTATAATGGTGATTGTTTAAAAAATACAAAACACATGATCCTTTCCTTCTTTCCTTGCGTTAATGGTATACCTACCTAGTTGTAGTCACCATAGTTAGGATTTAATGATTTAACTCGTATTATTCAATGTTTTCCCTTACGACATACCTATGTTTTATTTTCGCGCCTAATAACTCTAATAAGTGCCTGAACTCGTTAATATAATGGAGCTAATGGAAATTTTCGGCGCTGCCCACTTCATGCAATCGACAAGAGGAATATGTATTTGTAGACATGCTTACATAATATGTAGAATGTATAATTATAAAATAATGTATGACAATAATGATACCCACAGCCGACCACGCGGCTTGCCAGTCGAATGCCCTAATCGGTGATTCTCGATGACGCTTATCTCGTGTTGACTGAGTCACCGAACGCCTCTCATTTATGTTTTTCGGTGCTCATACAACTCAGTGCCAATAAATATATCGATGATAATTTAGAATTTCTGCCTTGCACGGTTTATTCCTATCATACAACAGACTACGTAAAGGCGAGATTGGTTGAATGAATCACGAACACGTTATTGTAGCGGTTAAAACATTCAAGTGGGCTTACGTGTCCCCTGACATTAATCTGCAGACGTGAATGGACGTCCTTCCCCGCTAATTAAATATGTAGGTATAGCATATGTGTTTAGTCGGTTATTCCGCGTCGCATTGTTATGAAGAGGAGAAATTGCGGAAAACCTGTAGCAATAGTAACTGGTTCTATACCTACCTACAATGTAGCTAGTAGGTTAGACTTAGTACCTAGATATTAGTTAGATGACTTTTAATATTTTAAATGGAGATGAGAAAGTTATAAAATGCATTGGGACACTCATGTGGTTATTCGCAAGCTTTTGTCTTCAATATGCTAAGTGCCGCTAGTGAGAGTTAAACATTATAGTATTTGTGGTTAAGCCGGGCCTCCGTCACTGAATGTACTTGCGCGCTATAATTACCTACCGCCCGCCCGAGCTCTCGGGCAGCCCGGCTATGGCCAGGCTGCCCAAGTCAGTATGGTTGTCGCAAGCCAATCGCACGCACGTTTTGAACTGTGTTCGTATCGTACGAGTATCTGCGATGCCTTCTTTTTGTGCTGTACATGGGTGCACATCCAATAACAGAAGGCACAAACACCTCACCTTTTTCCATTTACCTTTCAACGAAGAAAGGTAAGTGATACTATTACTATTTTTTGTCGTTTCAAAATTATTTTTAATAGGTATAGGTAAGGAGGTACTAAGCATTAGCTTGCCTTTGAGACACAGATTTACATATTTTTGTTACACAGAAACGTCCTAAGGTCATTTGGCGCAATTATAGTAGTATTCATCCACGGCGGCGGCGGCGCGTGACGTAGCTGTTTGCATCCTTCTCTTTCATCGGGGCTCTCTGCTGAAAGACAAAGATGCAGATAGCTACGTCACGCGCCGTCGTGGATGACTACTACTATACCTACCTACCAAACTTCCAACCTTAGATGATTTATGTGATGTAAACGTAAATTACAAACAAACACGGGTGATTCGGTTTTATGAGATTTGTAAAATAGTAGGTAGTTTATGCAACTGTCATATATTACTATTTTTTACTTAGTAGGCAGTTTATACATCTGTCATATATTTATATTTTATATATAAAGAGAACAATTTTAAACTACCACCTATAGACAGAACATTTTCACAGTTCTCAATAACATAGACACAAAAAGTTATGTTAATTAATTTTTATCGAAGAGACAGCCCTGCGATTAGTGTGAGATCGCGCGGTGCGAGGCGATCACAACTGTACGGTTGAGCAGTTAGGCACATTTTAGCATGCAGCGGTTGCTGACGCGACGGAGTAGGCTCATATAGCAGTAGGTATTGGAAATTTCCTACTGAGTGAAGTATCTGTTACGTAGTAACTATTTAGTAATCTGTGGTTAAGCGTAGCTTTTTGTCAGCGTTAATGTGATGCGCATATTAACACTTTTTGGAGAGGCTCATAAATCGTTCAACCAACAGTTATGAGTTTATGACGTTGGTAAGAGAAAGTAACTTAGTTTTAAACAGAAGCCCGGAAAATGGCGCTTAAATGTCATATTTTACTCGGCGCGGCAGCATTTGAGTCATAAATATTTTTCTGTGTATCTGATGTCGTGTTTCTGTGTATTTCTGTGTATTTCCCGAGCAAGAGAACAGTCCCTTGTCGGTCACTGGACCGACAAGACTCCAGTGTCCATGTTCTCGTCTGGGCATCCGAGCCTACCTAAGTCTGATGATTCTGACCGGGTCTAAACAAAACACATGGGTATCCAACTCAAATATTTATCATTTAGATATTTAAAAATAGATGTGTATATGCTGGTATAGGTGGTATAAAGAAATAAATAACAATGCTTATGAAAATATTAGCTTTGACCAAGAACCTTTTTTTTTACTGAATTTCCTTTGTAGATCGCTTTGTACAAGGGGAGGTCCAAAAGTTCGTGGAATCAGGGTGAAGAGGGGTCAGGACATTAATTAATGATATGTCATTCTAATAAGCAACTAACTGCAAGTTTTTAAGTATTTTTTTACTAATTATCATCATTAATCACAAAGTTATCGCCCCAAAAGGTACTAAATCCGCAAGTGAACTGCAACTATGGAGCAAATTGAACAACGAGCCATCATCAAGTTCCTCACCAAACAAGGAACAAGTCCGAATATCTTCATCATGGAAGAGCTGTTTACGGGGACCATTGCCCTTCTAAAACTTACAAGTGGATTGGACTTTTCAAATGTGAGAGGGAGTCATTTGAAGATGACCCCGCTCCGGACGCCCTGTAGAGGCCGCCTCATAGGATATCTTCGAAAAAATCGAAAAAATTGTACCTACTAGAGGATGCCAGACTGAAGAAAAAACAGTTATCTGCATTTACTGGCGCATCCGAAAATACTATTTTGAGAATATTGCATGACCATCTTGGAATGACAAAACTCAGTGCAAGATAAGTACCGAAAATACTCATGCGCCATCAAAGAGCGCGAGTCCACGCTTCAAAGCACATTATGGAGCTCTGTGGTGATGAACCGGCTGTAGTTTTGGATCGAATTGTTACAGGAACGAAAGTCAAAATAGGAGTCCATGCAGTGGCATAATAAAGGTTACACCACCCCCTAAGAAGTTTAAGGTGTCAGAATAGGTCGGAAACATGATGGCTACAGTTGTCTAGCATACTGAAGGAATCTTGTTGATCAACTACAAAGAAAAAGGTGTCAACATAACAGGAGAATACTACGATTCCCTACTGTAATAGCTAAAGAAGGCTATCAAAGAAAAAAGGCGAGGAAAATGGTCTCGAGGTGAGTTCCTTTTGCATGACACGCACCCGTTCACAAGTTTGATACTCTTATTTATCCACCCTACAGTCCAGATCTGGCCCCCAGCGATTATTATTTGTTTCCAAAAAGGAAAAAAGTCCTTAGGGGAAGAAAATTTACCGAAGGTGAATAGGTCAAGGAAGCAATTTCAAGCTATTTTGAAGGCAAGGAGAAGTTTTTTTTATGACGGTATAGAAAAGCTAATTTCTAGTTCTAAAAAGTGTATTGATCTTAATGGCGATTATGTAGAGAACGAAAAATAAAATGGAATCGATAACTTATATGCAACATGCTTATTCCGCAAACTTTGGACCGCCCCTCGTAGCTAACTTTGTAGGTTACGGCGCCAAACTTACAATAGTGGCTCTGTGAGCTGTAGACCTCGCGGGACACTTTATTTTAATAACACATACAAACTTATGAATTCACCTGGTTACGTACATGGAGTATGAAATTGGCGCCGCACCAATAACTTCGTAAACGTCGTTCGTCTTAAAACCCAACCTATTGACTTTTCACTAAAATTATATTATATTAGAGCCTGTTACTCTTACTGTCTCTGCAAATCACCTTATTTGTTAAAATCCGTCAAGCTGTTTGTAAAGTAGCGGTTTTCATAAATTTTAAATCCCCTAACGTCTTCGCCATTTTGAAAATTTTCCAAAAACTGAAACATTTGATATCTTTTGCTACCATGTACCTATTTCTCAACGACAAAGATACCTACCTAAAATCTATCTGGGAATTCATAGTTTAGCCAAAAGCTCAAGGACGAATTTAGGCATTGTTTGATATTTTCGGCTACCATGTAACTATTTCTCAACGACAAATATACCTAACTAAAATCTAACTGGGAATCCATAGTATAGCCAAAAGCTCCAGGACGAATTTAGGCATTGTTTGATATCTTCGGCTACCATGTACCTATTTCTCAACGACAAAGATACTTACCTTAATTTTATCTGGGAATCCTTAGTATAGCCAAAAGCTCAAGGACGAATTTAGGCATTGTTTGATTTCTCCAGATATCATGTACCTATTTTGCAACGACAAAGATACCTACCTAAAATCTATCGGCGAACCCATAGTATAACCACAGAATACTTAATAGTACAAAAAGATCACTTCGCAAATTCACTTAAATAAATAGCTACTCTCAATGGGAGTTGCGGCAATAAATCGCACCCGCGCTACTTACAATAATCGCTAAACACCTACAGAAACGCCCGTGCAGGCTAGATTGCACCGCATCACTACGCCTGAGAGCTTCTTTTACTCTGACATCACAAGGTCGTCCTGGAAACTCCTGTCTCACTTGATCACGGCAGGGTTATCTATGTGCGATTTGTGATTGTGAATTTTAGTCCACTCTGTCTAAGAGAGGTGTTATTAGTACTTACTCAGGCTATTGGCAAAGTCTAAGGCTAGGTAGGTCCCTACCTCCTTATTTATGTAATTGTTATTTATTTTATACTGGGTCTAAAGTGTTTACTTTTAGGTAAACAAAAAGGTATTCAATTAAAAAGGAATCGAATTGTATTTCTGAACAATTCCTTTAGACACCCTAAAATGTTAGGCACTTAAGTCATTGTTGTTGCAAACCTCACAAAAAGTTGCTTATGACGAGCGGCCAGCGCGCGACGCGATTGCGAGCCAAGCGAGCGGCAACCTTACTGAAATCCTGCACGTCGGGTTGGCCGGTCGATCATACCTAAACTGTTGAGTGAGACCCCCTGGTAAAACCTAGAAGCTCAAGCACCTATTTAGGATACGTCATCACTCCTGTGTTACGGCTTGGCCACGGGACATTCGCCATAGCGATTATTCGCGCAGTGCAGCTGCTGCGCGTGGCTTGATCTATGCATTTATAATTTTCAGTCGCTAGACGCTTCACCGTTCACACTTTGCGAATATTCGCTATGGCGAATATCCCACGGCCAGAGCGTTAGAACTTAGGATGTACTTGTGAATCATCACTATTTCTAACCCAGACGTGATTCGATGACATATTTTGAATTCTTGCTCGAGCTTCTTGGCTATACCTATATGGTTCTGGATTCCCCGATAGATTTTAGGATTACCTCGTTCATTGTAAAAACGAATCTAAAATAGCGTCTTGTATTTGCAGTGACATATGGTCAACAAAAAAAATCAGTTGTGGTTTAAGAATATTATTGTGATGACACTTTGATTGGAAACTCGAGAGCCCCACGCTGCCTGTCTCGAGGTGGGGCCTGAGAGCAAATTTAGACAAATTGCTTGTTTTGAAAGCCGTATGGTTATCGAAGATATCAACAATGCCTAAATTCGTCCTTGAGCTTTTGGCTATACTATGGATTCCCAGATAGATTTTAGGTAGGTATCTTTGTCGTTGAGAAATAGGTGCATGGTAGCCGAAGATATCAAACAATGCCTAAATTCGTCCTTGAGCTTTTGGCTATACTATGGGTTCCCAGATAGATTTTAAGTAGGTATCTTTGTCGTTGAGACATAGGTGCATGGTTGCCGAAGATATCAAGGAGCGCGGCCAAAAAATAAAAGATAAATTACTTATATTTTCACCGGTGAACGGATATTTGGGCGGAAATGGTGCAATTTTTAATGATGTCGCATAGGTAGGTAGGTACACGAATAAAAATACTTTTTTAGGAAATAATTACGAGAATTAAGAAACGCTCAACTTTGTGGTTATTTACGTATGTATGGCAAAAAATAATAATGTAAGAGCGAATTTTCACATGGCTTGCAAACAACAGCAAAATTTAAAAATTCCTCCATTGTTATAATGGCGCTAATTTCACGATATTTCACGTGGACAGAGCTATGTAAAACTTACGTTCAAAATGACAACCATAAGGGAGGGCGAAGATTGTTGCCCAAATGAACGAGACGGTACCCTTTTCCAAATTCCAAATTCCAAATGTCTTTATTTCTGTAGATATTTACATATACTTAGATCCCTTTTTAAAAATTGCTTATGCTTAACTAATACAAAATATAATATTTAGTCATTATCATAATTAATAAGCAGGAATAAATAATTACAAAATTATTAACAGCAAGGTCTGTGTTGAGCCAGATTAACCCCATACAGACCCATCATTTAAGTAATCTTGAACATTGTAATATCCCTTTTTCGACAAAGTCGCTTTAACATGGATTTTAAATTGCTCAAATGGCAATTTCAAGATCTCCAGAGAGGTATCTTGTTGTAGTAGAGAATGCATTAACCCTTGAAAGAATTGTTAACCTTCGCGAGTCTAAACCGGGGCGCAAGTAGTCTGTGATTATTTCTTAGGTTAACATTACAGCTATCGCTAAGTTTTGGAAATTTTGTAAGGTTCTTGCGTACATACATTATATTTTCGAAAATAAATTGACTAGTTACAGTTAGTATGTCAATTTCTTTAAAAAACTGTCTTAAGGAGTCTGTGCGTTTTAAATTATAAATTGCTCGAATAGCTCTTTTCTGTAAATAAAAATAGTTTGAATATCCGCTGCTTTCCCCCACAACAAGATACCATAGGACATGACACTATGAAAGTAACTAAAATATACTAGCCTAGATGTAGCCACATCCGTGTTTTGTCTAATGTTCCTAACAGCGTAAGCCGCAGAACTTAATTTACCAGCCAATTTTTCTATCTGGGGTCCCCATTGCAATTTGTTATCAATGATTATTCCAAGAAACTTCGTGTCATTTACTAATTCTAACATATTGCTGTCCAACACTAAACTGGTCCCAACTTGCCTGACATTTGGAAGTGAGAATATGATACATTTGGTTTTACCAGCATTTAACAATAAATTGTTAACTGTGAACCAATTCAAGGTTAAAGATAATACTCTATTGACATCATCAAAATCTTCTTTTTTTCTTTCAATTTTGAAGACCAGTGAAGTATCATCAGCAATCAACACTATGTTAGTCAATTTCTCCACCATAAAAGGCAGATCGTTAATATATACCAGGAATAAGAAAGGGCCTAATATGGAACCTTGTGGAACGCCAATTTTTACCCCCGATCCATCAGATTTAACGCCGTTGACTTCTGCCTTTTGAATTCTATTGCTTAGGTATGATCTTAGTAGATCCAACGCTTTATTTCTAACTCCGTAATGATTTAATTTCATTAGTAACGTGTCATGATCAACACAATCAAATGCCTTCGACAGATCGCAAAAAACACCGATAGCATCCTGTGCGGCTTCCCATGCAGAATAAATATGAGATATAAGGGTAATACGCAGATATTACCCTTATATCCAATCGACTACGAATGCAGATCCGTAGTCGATTTACCCATAGTGAAACCGTATTGCTTGGCGTGGAGTTGTTTTTACGGTTAAAGTGTGAGAGCATTTGATTGAGTATAATCTTTTCAAAAATTTTACTTAGTGCTGGAAGAACCGATATTGGTCTGAAATTTGACGGATCACCCTTGTCTCCCGACTTGAACAGAGGTATAAGTTTACCGTGTTTCATGAGGTCTGGGAAAGCTCCATCATCAACACATTTATTAAATATATAAGCTAGGCGTGGGGCTATAACAAGTATTATTGAACCAATGACTTTGACTGACATACCCCACAGGTCTTTAGTATTTTTTAAGTTAAGTAATCTATACGTTTTCACAATATCCTGGGGACATAAATGATACAATTTAAAATCTACATTACTGATGCTAGTGCTGTTTTTTAACAAAACCTCTGCTTCATATGGAGATGAATTTAGACGCTCTGTTGTGAGTAAAGGTGCATTGGTGAAGAATGTTTCAAAAGCTCGAGCTACCTCAGCGTTGGATTTAACCACATCATCATCTTTAAGCAGAAATCATTATCCCTTGGTATAACTTTGCCAGTTTCACGGTTTATGATTTGCCAAACCGTTTTCATTCTATTATTTGAATTTTATATTTTTATATTTATGTGTAAGTTTTTGCAGTTCTACAAACCAACTTGAAAGTTTTGGAATATTTTTTAACATGGTCATGAAATTTTATATCAAAGTTATGGGTTTTTTGTTCATAAAGATCATAGCTCTACTTTTACGAATTCCAAATGTTGCCCAGTCATTAAATTTATATTTACCGTTGTTGGCACTGACTTTATTTAATTTAAAAACTGTATTGAATTCTGTTTGAACAATGTTGAAGAAGTCAGAATAGATTTTGTTCGGGTTCTGTTCATCAAAATATCTAAGTTTTTCATATACATCTCTAGTCTATGGGATGTAATAGGCCTATAAAATGATGGATCAGTCTTATTTTCACTAGTAATTTGGAATGAAACTGTTTGACCACTGTGATCGGACGGTAAACAGTTAATTACAATTTTACTTGTGAATGCACAGTCACAAAAAACGTTATCTAGGTAAGCAAGTTTGGCTAGTAAGTGTAATTCTAGTCGGCTCTAGAAATATACATAAATTAAATGATTTGAACAGAGTTATTAAGAAAGAAGATTTATTGAATTAGACCCACAAAAAAGCGGTTTGAGGAATTAATTAAAATTTAACAACAAGCTGGAAAGCGTTTTAATACCTACCTTTATTTAGTCCGAAGAGCGTGTAATCCGAATTTGCACCATCTCAGGATCTGAGCTCAACTTTTGAGAGACAATTTTATTTTTTTTTATTTCCACTTTTGTGCTTGTAGCTACGTCGGACGGTCACGGAAATGTCATTTCATTCAATATTAGAAAGTTATTTACAAAGTTATTGGGCACTCCATGTACGTGACCAGGTGCATTCAGAAGTTTGTATGTGGTTTACGGATAATTAAATAATTTTATTCTGTTTTTTAGTATTTTTTGTTATAGCTGCAACAGAAATTCATCATCTGTGAAAATTTCAAATTTCAAACTATTCATAACATACAGCCTGGTGTCAGGCGACCGAACAGCGGAGTCTTAGTAATAGGGTCCCGTTTTACCCTTTGGGTTCGGAACCCTAAAACCCAGGATGTAAATTCGGGATATTTTTTCCAAAATGATGCCCCAAGGGGGAAACGAGGAAAAAGTTTTAGAGTTTTTATGCAACTCAATAACGCATGAATGTAGGTAGAAACGATGCGATCAAGGATACAAATAATTTAATATAAAATACTCTAGGAGGGTTCCGGTGGATTTGAAGCCGGCTAATCCCTCCCTCTGTCGGTGGGTCGGTTTGTAGAGGTTGCCGAATTTTAGCGACACACGCACGACAACGTTGACAGAGTCGGCGGTGATTGAGAGGTCTTTATTTAAGTACGGAAGCAGTGCGGAGAAAAATCGGTGATACTCCAAAAATTATCAAATTCCAGAACACGGCTAGGGTTGACCTAGGCTTACAAAACTGGACGCTCATCAGCAGACAAAACATGCCTCTGGGAACCCGTCTGCTCATGGGCTTTCTATCTGAGTTTGCTACATCTTGGAGCATAGACATGTTCTGGTGGTGCTTCCAGATGACGCAAGTTAGGCCAGGCTTATCCGTGACCAATTGGGAACTAGAGTCGAACCAACCAAGCCTACTTCTCTGATAAACACACCCCTTGGAGTGGAGATCGCAAGCTGAATTCGGAATGAAGGCTACAGGGGAGGAAGATAAGCCTCGGCGCGAAAAGTGGTCGGTTGAGGTCAGTGTGATGTTGACACAGGGCTCTCAGAGTGATTCCGACCTGTCCATGGAGAAACAACCTTCTAATTCACCCCAGAAGATTTCGCAAAACACTAAATAATCGTTTTTTATTGTCCTTCGCACAAAGTACTATGTGACTATTTGTGACACCAAAATATTACCTACAGCTACAGTGCATTATGTGTGTCCCAACAGTTGCGAACCCCTGCATGCTAGCGCATCAACATCTAGGCGATCACAACAACCCGCAAATTATTTTATTTTACCGCTCTGTTGTAGTCCATTTTGTACGGTAATATATCTTAGCATAAGGTTGTATTTATTATTAATGTCCCATCGCTTTTGTAAAAATTACTTTTTCTGCGTATGCGTCTATGATATTGTGATGATGAGTCATACCTACGGGCAGTTGGAATTCAATTTGCACTATTGTAACCAAGTAACTATTTTAATATTAAATTGTATTTTAAATAATAATGATAAACCTACACTTCATTATTTACGTAAGTGTACTTATAGGAATGCTGATTTTTACCACTATTGATTGTGTTTTTTTCTTACAAATAATGAATTGCTTAACAAGGATGAGTAGGTATGTCTTATACCTGATTATGCAGTGGCTGGCAATGTTTACGGGTATGAATAGGCACTCTGTATTATTTAGTGACCATTCTGACATCGTTAATGGATAGGTTGTCATTATATTATCAAAATGTTCGTGGCCTTAGAACAAAAACTGGTAGGTTCCTGCGGGGTGTTTGCTTGAATCAGTATGACATTATATCCATAACCGAGACTTGGCTACCGGACAGTGTACATAGTGGGGAGCTCTTCGATGGTAGGTATGTGGTGTGGCGCCGCGACCGCGACTACGCGCGGACTCGCAAGACAAAGGGTGGCGGGGTGCTGGTTGCAGTAAAGCGTGAACTTAACGCTATTGAGCGACCTGAGTGGCGCTCGTCTGCCGAGGATTTATAGGTCTCAATAACATTTAAAAATAAACGCAATAATAAGATACGAGATATACACATATGTACCTTATATCTCTGTAGCGAAGGCAGCGGTAACACCTTTAGCGTTCAACTCAATAACTTTTCGCAGCAATTAGCGCAAATTATTTTATCATATCCATTAGATACTTTTGTTATATTGGGAGACTTTAATCTCAGTAATATACAGTGGTTACGAAACTCGAGCGAGGAATATTTAACCGCGCAGGGGCATACAGGGGACAGCCAGCTGTTTTTCATAGACACACTAAGTGCATGTAACCTTTCTCAGTATAACTATGTAAAAAATATCAATTTACGCATTTTAGATCTAGCTCTGTCAAACCACACTGCTCATCTTACCCTGTGGAGATCCCCTAGTTGAGGAAGACATTCAGCAACATAAGTCGTTGTGCATATCGCTAGCCGTACGCGACCTACCTACACTTGAGGACCCCCCACAGCTTAAATATATATACAATAAAGGTAACTATGAGCTAATCTCCCACGAGTTGTCTGCGATAAAATGGTGCGATATTATATATCCCCCTGTGTCTATTGAGGAGGCTGTGTCGAGTTTTTATTCAATACTTAATGGACTCATAGCTAAACATATACCCACTAAATTCGTTAGGCCCAACACATACCCCCCATGGTTTAATTCCGTTCTAATAAAAATGCTAAAAGAAAAATCCAAATTCCACTCAAAATATAAGACTTACGGAAACATCAGTGATTACCAGTCATTCTCGCTACTTCGTCGCCGCGCAAAGTTGTTAGAGAGCGACTGCTATGAAACCTATATAAATAGAATTGAGCAATCAATAACTGAAAATCCACGGTACTTCTGGTCTTATGTGAAGAGCAGAAGATCTACTAATTATATACCATCCACCATGAAGTACAAAAATAAAACTGCTAATGACGGAGAGACCATTAGCAACTTTTTTGCTGAATAGTTTGCTTCCACTTTTCAAAACCCTACAGCTTGCGACAATGAGAACTCGATGCGGCCTCCCAATGGATACTCACCCGCGGATATCGCCAGGATAGAAGTCTCCACTGCGGGAGTACTGAAGCTTCAGTACGGGTACGGTCTGGACTTGACGAAGTCTGGTGGCCCTGATAACATTTCTCCTATACTTATCACAAGATGCGCTAATGCCATTCTCCTTCCACTCTATCGTAGATCTTTAAGTGAAGGGTACGTTCCTGCAATGTGGAAGTCTGCGTTTGTCTCGCCGGTACATAAGAAGGGAGACAAGACTGAGGTAACTAACTATAGACCTATATCTAAGCTATGCCTTTTTGCTAAAATTTTGGAGAGAATTGTATATAATCAGGTTTACAACGCACTAAAATCAACGTTCTCCCCTGAGCAACATGGTTTTCTTCAGCGTAGGTCCACGGTCTCTAATCTTCTTGTTGCGAATGAGTTCATCACTGTAGGCATTGATGGGGGTGGCCAAGTTGACGTAATACATACTGATTACAGCAAATGCTTCGACAGAATCTGTCATAGCATACTTCTTAGTAAGCTTTCCCAAGCCGGCATCCATGGCGACCTTTTGCGATGGTTTGAATCTTATGTCGAGAACCGAAGCCAAGCAGTGGCCCTGCAGGGCTACCTATCTTCATGTATGTCTATCCCATCTGGTGTTCCACAAGGGTCCTTGCTGGGCCCCCTTTTATTTGCTATATTTGTTTCCGACATAAGTAACTGCTTTCAGCACTCTAAAATCATTCTGTATGCGGATGACATGAAAATATTGAAAACAATCTACACCGTTAATGACCTAATTCATTTGCAATATGATTTAAACAGCTTCGAAGAATACTGTATTCTCAATAAACTTGAATTGAATGTTTCAAAGTGCTTTTATATGTCTTTCTCACGCAAGGCCTCGGTTCTCGACATGGGATATAAACTCAAAGGGTTCAACTTATGTAAATGTACCGATATGAGAGATCTTGGCGTGATCTACGACTCACAATTATTATTTGACAAACATATTGATAGTATAGCCAAGAAAGCCTCTAAAGCTCTAGGATTTATTATAAGAACAACGCACGATTTTCGCAGCCTTAAATCACTGAAAATCTTGTACTGTTCGTTTGTGAGGAGTCATCTGGAGTACGCTTCCCAGGTGTGGAACCCTAGATATGATGTTTATATAAATATACTTGAAAATATTCAAAAGAGGTTTTTGAGCATATTGGATTTTCGTGCTAAGACATATTCTGATGACTATAGTGTGAGATGTAAGCGTTTTCATTTCTTGCCGCTGCATATAAGACGTAATATAGCTGACATTGTTTTCCTTATTAATATTATTAATGGTTCAGTCGATAGCCCAGAGCTGCTCTCAAATGTAGGTTTTCATTGTAATCGAATTAACAGTCGTAATCCATTGCTTTTACATGTACCTAAAGCTAATACAAATTACAGGCAAAATTCCTTCAAGCTACGAGCTTCAAATGAAGTCAATAAACTGTCCAAAGATATAGATATTCATTGTGGACACTTAATTAAAAAAATATTAACATTAAAACATTTTGCGTAAATAGGTAGGTAGATAGTTATTATCACAAACATATGTAATACTTTCCTTAGTTTCCGTTTGTTAGGTAGGTAGGTATAACATAATATTATTAGTTTCTCATTTATTCATATTATCTATTGATTACATAGGTAGGTACCAATTTTGCATTGTATAAAATATTTAGCTAGAACATAACAGTTGAACTATTAGTGAATACCTATAATAGGCATTGTAACTTATCATTGTCTGCGTAATAGTATTAATAATTTGATCTGTTGGTTTTCCGATCAGAATAAAATAAATAAATAAAATAAAAAATAAATAAAATAAATAATAACTCTAACTTCGAAAATGACAGACCAAAACATTATAATAAATAATAATAATACCTTGGACACTATTTACACACATTGATCTAGCCCCAAACTAGGATTCCCTGTATCTTGGGTACTAGACAACGATACACATACTTAGATAGATAAACAACCACGACTAGGGTACAAACATCCGTTCTCATCAAACAAATATTCGCCCCCACCGAGACTCGAACCCGGGACCCTTGGCTTCGTAGGCAGGGTCTCTGCCGACTCAGCCATTCGGGCCGTCACATTACACATTGTTAACTGATTGGCCGATTAGACAAATTAGAAATTGTCAATTGAACCTCCACCACTGCAAAGACGCGATCGTTGATCTATGCAAAATCATAATGGTCGACAAGATGACATAAAACGTCTACAAGAACCACACATACCGTCGACAAATCGCTTCACGGAGCTGGGTTGTCTGGGTGGCGCTGGTGATCTCTATTATAACCATTTAGGCGAGCTGAGCCAAGAAGGTGGCGCTCATATCCAGCTACATGCCAAGCGAGAAAGACTTCATGCCGCCCCCGCGAGTGGTAGATGATATTGTCGATTACTACAAAGGTAAAGACGTTCCATCCGTGTTGTGTTGGGGTGCTTAATCCCATAACGAGGTGTGGGGAAGTATGGATACTAACAAGAAATGAACAGAGTTATTAGACTTCATCGCAAGCTATTATCTTGATAGAAAGAACATAAGTAGGTAATGAACCTACTTTTATAAAAAATATTTCTAGAGAGGTCCTCCTCAAAACACTAACATTGGGTGAAATAGGAAGAAGAGTTGAGAATAGGAGAAGGAGAAATACTCTTGTCTGATCCCAGGTGCATAACCTTTCAATAGACTAGTAGTTTGAGATATTAAAAATAAGCAATCCTTGAAAGACGGACGGATCAAATTATGTGGGCGAATGGACTCCAGCCCGACTCACATTTGGAACTAGAGAAGAATTATAAAAGGGGGCTATGAAATGGAAACAACTCCAATAGATGCATACCACCAGGCACGACCCCTAAGAAGAATTCTGGAATGAAAATGTCAACTCTGGTGCAACAAAGACCTCAAGAAAGAAAGGAAAAGAACTCGGAGAAAGAAGAAAAGATTTCTGAGACAAGCCCTTTCAAATGATGACGAAGATAGGTTAAGGACGAATATAGCAAAACAACACAAAGAAAAGGAATTAATATCGGCGCCTGTACTGCAGAGTTGAGCACTTACTCAGACGTGGCTCGGCTGGTGAAACTACGACCAGCGACAAAACATACCAACTATTTGAAGTTTTAAAATAGACGGACTATTTGTATCTGAGCCCCAAACAATGTTGAAGACTAAGTTGGAGACACACATTCCGGGCTGCAAAAATTATAAAGAAAACAACAAAACATATTGCATGGGAGGATCTACCAGATATAATAAAAGATGAAAATAATGAATGGGCCGTGAATTCATTTGCATCATTCAAATCTTCGAGTCTTTGAGATTTACCTGTGCTTCTACAGAAGGTCTACAAATTTATTTATTTGGATAGACACTTAAGGATAAAACTAAACGAAAGTGCCTCCCCCTTCCAAAGTTATCAGCATGCCTATATGGAAGGGACATCAACAAAATCAACTCTGCACTACTTAACCCTAAAAGTGTAGAGAGCACTAGATAACAAAGAATTAGCAGTGGGATTTCTTTGATGTAGAGGGAGCTCTTGACAGAGCAAACTTCCAAGCAATAGCGGAATTTCTCGAGCGGGACGGAATACATAAACAGATAGCAAAGTGGGTGGGTAGTAATCATGCTCAAAAACAGGGTAATTACTGCAAAGCTTGCTGGAACCAGTTACTCCATTGGAGCAAATAGAGTATTCCCACAAGATGGATGTTTATCACTACTATGTGGTGTCTACTTATAGACTCCCTAATAACTCGCGCCAACAAATTCAACACATATATACAGATGATGAGGCAAAGTCCTAGATACGATAACATCGATTTTGAAGAATGCAATAGAAACGGTCCAATGTTGGTGTCAAGAGTCAGACATTGGTCTAAATCCGGAGAAAACAAAGCTAGGACTTTTCATGAATAAAAGGAAAAATATTGAATTGCTTCCTATTACGTTGAAGGGAACAAGACTAGAATTGGTACGCAAGATATACGTAGGAGTGACCCTCGACTATTTTAAATCAGTTTAAGATAAAAACTAGGCAAATCTTCAGAGAATCGTGGAGGGACACCTGTAGCTCCATAAACAATGAGTCACAGGCCTCTCAACTAAAGAAACTATTAGGTAAAGACCCACACCACCAACCCGGATCGCTAAAGAAACCGGATGGCACATATACGAAAGACGAATCAGAATTCTGTAGCGTCTTGCTGCGGACGCACTTCCCTGATTGTACAGTAATACCTGCAGGAGAACTGACTTCTGAAGGTACTATAGATCTTCAACTCAAACGCGAACCAACCCGAGAGGGATGGGCAGGAGCAGAGTATACAATAAATGAAGAAAAAGTGAGTGGGCAATTAACTCCTTTCTTCCATATCAGACGCCGGGCCCGGACGGCATAATCCCGGCCCTGCTGCAATGGAAGAATAAACTAATAAGACAGCGTCTCGTAGCAATATACAGGTCAAGCCTGGGTCTTGGCTACATACCTGAAAGCTGGAGGGAGGTGAAGGTGGTGCTCTTTCTGAAACCTGGAATGGACGACTACACAGAACTCAAGGCCTTCAGACCAATAAGCCTAACTTCATTTCTTCTGAAGACACTAGAAAGACTATCATAGTATTGTATAATGTGACAGGGATATTAGAGACGGACCCATAAAATCCAAGCCAATTCACCCAAACCAACACGCGTACCAAGCTGGCAAATCAACAGAGCCTTGCACGCGGTGGTTAGAAAAATAGAAAGCTCTGTACCAACAATCATGCTTAGGTGTGTTTATTGACACCGAAGGCGCGTTTGACAAAACAAACTTCAGCAGTATCAGAACAGGACTAGAGCAATAAAATGCTTGAATCAAGGATAATCTCCCTGAAATAAGCGAAAAAGTGTAATGCAAAGTAGCATAGGGCTGTCCACAGGGAGAAGTACTCTCCCCACTCTTGTGGGTAATAGTAGTCAAAGACCATAAAGCCTAACTTAACGCAAAAGGCTTTGACACGATAGCATATGCCGATGACGTAACTATATTTGTTAACGGCTTATTCATAAACATCCTGTTTGAGCGCATGCAAATAGCACTGCGCAGCATTGATTACACCACAGAGTAATAAACATAAACTCTCGGTGAACCCCAATAAGACTGAGATGGTATTGTTCACAAAAAAGATAACGATCGGCAACTTCAGGTTGCCAAAGCTATTCAATAATACTCTAAAGTATTAACAAAGCCGTTAACAAATGTAGTTACGTCATAGGCATGTGTTTAAGTAAAATACTTATTCGTATGGCTTAACAGCAAATTAAGCTGAAACAAACAACTAGGCGCAACATAAAATAATGCTACTATATCACTCTTCCAGTGCACGAAGATGGTGGGTGAGAAATAGGAACTTAAACCAAAAATATGCCGATGCATTTATACGGCAGTAGTCAGACCAATAATTACATACATTGTCGTATATTGACAGCTGGTGGTGGCTTAGTGGTGGCAATGCATGACACTAAGTACAACCGCAATACAACTCCAACAATTTCAGAGGACGGCAAGTGTGGCCATTGCGGGCTGCATTAGGTCAACACCATCGACAGCCCTTGAAATTATATTAGGTATACCACCATTGGATGTATTTGTACAGCAAGAGGCTAAATCTGCAGCCCTAAAACCGTATAACACGGAACAATGGAAAGGTCAACCTGCAGATAGTGGACACTGCATCATTCTGGCAAAGGCCCTCGAAGAGGTAGCTGAAGCCACAATCGGGACAGACCGCATAAAAAAAACATATTTAATAAGAAATACGAAGTAAACATTAACGAACAAAACTCAAATTTGGAGATCAACATGAAAATAATACACAGCGACGGCTCAAAAAATTATCGTTACACATGGGAAGCATTATTCGTCTGATTTAAACATCAAACATTTAGGGAATGTTTGATGTTTAAATCAGACGGTGAGGACACAACAGTATTTCAAGCGGAAACACTCAGTCTTTTGCATGGAGCTATACACATAGCGGGCATAGAGGAGAGTGAGATTGTCTTCAAAACTGACAGTGCATCTCTACTCTGTGCACTAAGAAAACCACTAACTAAATCCAAACTCATACTGGAGTATCACGAGACGCTCAACAGACTGGGTGAGAGGAATAAAGTCAAACTGCAGTGGGTAAAGGGTCACTACCTAGACCAAGGAAACTGCGAGGCGGACAAACTATCTAAAGCGGCTATATCTCCACCCTTCTCGCTCTTTTCAGCAGAAGCAATAAGGAAAAGACTAAAAGCAGCCACAGCTATGCAACATAATGGTTTATGGGCGAGAAGGAAAGACTGCAAAAATACTAAATTATTTCTAAACAGATATAACCATAAATTCACAAACTACCTTATGAGACTGCCACGCAGCAAAATTAAAATACTAATTGGCCTTATAACAGGGCACTGTACCCTTAACAAACACTTGAAAATTACAGGTGCAACAGATAGCTCCCTCTACAGGAGATGTATGAAAGTGGCGGAGACAGTAGAGCACATGCTGCTTGCGTGCCCGTCTACCATGGAAACCAGGATGGCAATTCTGGGAGACGCAAGTTCGACCTCAGAGCTCCTCGAACATCCAGGCCTCCTACTCCAACTGGTACTGGAGCTAGGATGGCTGAATTAAGATGAGTGGGTGCAGGGGAAATGCACAAAAGCCCCACTCAAACGGGCCAGGTGCAGGCACTTTTACCCCTGGATTGAAGAAGAAGAAGAAGAAAACCCTCGACTGGAGATTTAACACCCATGTCAAGCTACAGTGCCCAAAGGCCACAATAGTCATATTTCAATCCAAGAGAGTTACATAAAAGAACATAGCATCACGCTTTTTCCCATACGGGATGGCTGAAACACAATTGTGCCCACTTTAAGCCAGTTATTCAATACTCCATTTTGTGGGACAGGGGGCTAGCCCATCGCCGCAGCTATGGAGTAATGTAGGTTTCCTCACGATGTTATCCATCACCGTTAGAACGTCCGTATAATGTATTCTTAAGATAAATTAATTATCTCATTGGCACTTGGTCAGGAATCGGACCTGCATCTCCTGTGTGAGAAGCAAGCGCCTTTTAGACCTAGGAACTGTGGTGCAAGAGAGTGGTTTTTAATAAATGGGGGATTAAGCCAGAGATCGTCCATTGGATCTAAATGGCAATTATGCCACCAAAAATTCTGTACGAATCTATTGCATGGTGAAAAAGAACAGAACTAGCAATGACTAGAAAGGAGCTTCGCAAGGTACAAACATTGGCATGTTTTATGATCACAGGAACCATGAAGTCTACACCAACGGCATCCTTACTAACAATTCTCAACCTAAACCCATTCCACGTAGAAGTAAAAACACAGATACTAAACAATGGTACAGAATGACCATGAACAAGGAATGGAAAGGAAGCTCCATGGAAATAGGACATGCCTCTTTAATAAGATCGTTAGGTGGCGAATTGGCAATGCTTTTGATTGACAAACAACGATCGATAACAAATACCGCATCCAGATACGAACAAGATAAAACTGGGCAATAGAAACAGACCAACCGCTGGTGAATTGCTTCACGGATGGCTCAAGAATATAAAGTACAAAATTAGCAGGAGCTGGCATTATGAAAGGCAACGATCAAGACAAATCAGTTGCCTTCGGGCTGTACGCCAGCCAGCACTGTGCACTGAGGGAAATTAGTTCCCGGAAATACAAGAAATTAAAAATAAGACTGTAGTAATTAATTCTGATAGTTAAGCAGATTTAAAGGCACTAAGGCAACCGATGAATAAGTCTGCAATAGTTAAATAATGTAAGGTAAGTCTTAACTCCTCGGGAAGGACATCAGAAATAATTATCACATAGGTCCCCGGTCACGAAGGGATTAAAGGTAACGAAAATCAGATGAGTTGGCTAGAAACGGCGCTAGTGAGCGCTTTATTGGGCCAGAATCAAATTGAAATTGAATTTCAAAGCTTAATTTGTAAAACATAGGTGAATAACAAAGATCTTAAGAATTCATTCAAGGTATATTTATGTTTGGCTTAATGGTATACAAAGTTATATTTATTGCACACTAACATCAGCCGTATAATTTACGATTAGTTAATAGAGTAGTAAAAGCTGTTAATATACAACAATGCCATTTTGTAGTCAATGGTCAGAATTATATTTATTAGCTATTGATTTGTTGAGTATATTTATTAGTTATATTTCAAAATATTTATATTATTCATTGCTCTTAATGTCTCCGGAAGTGTGTTGTATATTCTGGTGGTCATCCCAAATATGCAGTTATCGTAATGAGCAGATTTAATGTGGGTAAGCGCACTGCTTGTCCTGATTGCGTTAGCTCTTCATAAAAGTAAAAAATGGAGATTACACTTTTACGAACACTGTAATTTCAAATATGTTTAAGTAAGTAACTGTTAATATATTTATCTATACACGTATCATAAAGCCTCTTTACTTAGTCCAAAAACCGCGCGTTACGACCAGCATAATGATGGCGGTATATTACTGGTAAAAACTAATTTCTTATCTGAATATTGATACATTATGACCATAATAATTTTTGACATATTATGACATTCACATTTCGAACGCCGACGCCCGCCTGCGTGCCGCCCCTAGTTTGTATGTGGAGTTGGTACTACTGAACAAGCTAAACAAGTGCTGAGCAATTACCAATGCCACAATGCCGGTCGAACATGCGGTTCCTGAACACAACATGTGTATGTAACTGTACATAATTAAATTAAGTAGGCATTAAAACTCTCGAGTGATATTATTATGAAACTCGTTTCATAAACCCGCTCTCGAGTTTTAATCCCCTCTATTATGTATCAGTCACATAAACTATTATAAGATAAATAAAATAGGTCGATTCCATTTTTGGTTTAGTGATAGATTGATTGATGATTGATGATGATCTAAGTAATAGAAAACACTTGACTTAAATAACACAAATCTGCACTAAACCAAAAATGGAATCGACCTATTCATCTATATGGGACATAAAATGTGGAGTATATACCACAAGGATGCATATTGAGCCCGTTGTTGTTCCTTGTATACAATAATGACATCCCAAAATGTGTAAATCATCCCATGGTACTTTTCGCTGATGATCAAAATCAAAATCAAAATCAAAAATCATTTATTTCCATAGGATGTTGTTACATCACTTAGATCCTTCATTACATTTTTTTGGGTGAGTTCACTAACCCAATGACGGAATCTGTGGAGAAGAGCTCACCGAAGAAACTCCACAGTCGTCGCATCTTTTGCGTTTCCTTTTTTAAATAAAATATTGTCAAATTACAAAATGAATGCTAATTATATATCGAAACAGCCTGTTACTCAAACAATCTATTCCCATGGACATCTGTCCTCTAAGTAATCAGATATCCTATAGTAACCTTTTTTATACAATTTCTGTTTTATTATTATTTTAAACTTGTCTAAAGGTAAGTTTTTAATATCAGTAGGGACCTTATTGTAATAGCGTATACAATTGCCTTTAAAAGAATTACTAATTTTATGTAGTCGGCTTACATAAGCAACCAACTTGTCTTTATTTCTAGTATTAAAATTGTGTATATCACTGTACTTCTGAAAATTAGTTATATTTCTTTTTACATACACAAGATTGTCATAGATATATTGAGACACAAATGTCAGAATATTGATTTCTTTAAACTTTTCCCTCAGTGACACTCTAGGCCCTAATCTATAAATTGCACGAACAGCCCGTTTCTGCAGAATAAATATACTATTAGCATTCGCAGCGTGACCCCACAATAAAATACCATAGGTCATTAGACTATGAAAGTAACTAAAGTAGACTAGTCTAGCGGTGTCTACGTCGGTAAGAGCTCTAATTTTATTAACTGCGAACGCTGCCGAACTCAGTCTGTTCGACAATTTATTTATATGAGGATCCCATTGTAGTTTGGCGTCTAAAGTAATGCCCAAAAAGACAGTCGACTGCACAAGGTCCAATCTCTGTCCTTTTATAAATATGTCTGTAGTTACCGGGTTCACATTGGGTAACACGAATTTAATACATTTAGTTTTCTTTTCATTAAGTAATAAATTGTTAACAGTAAACCAGTTCACTATACTAGAGATAGCATTGTTTACCTCGTCATAATTTGATTGCTGTCTTTTAACTTTAAATATCAAAGAAGTATCATCGGCAAACAATACTAACCCATGTTTTGCTTTAACAAGGTAAGGTAAATCATTAATATATACTAAAAACAAGAAAGGACCAAGAATTGAACCTTGCGGTACGCCCATACTTATTGAAGACCCAGGTGATCTTTTCCCATTAACATCGACCATCTGAACCCTATCTGTTAGATATGACTCCAGAAGGCCAAGTGCCTGATCTTTTACACCATAATGGCGTAACTTCCTGACAAGAGTGTCATGATGGACGCAATAAAAAGCCTTGGATAGATCGCAGAAGACACCTATTGCATCCATTGCGTCTTCCCAGGCATCAAAAATATTGTCGATTAGTTCAACACCAGCATCGGCTGTTGAACGACCCTTTGTGAAACCAAACTGAGCAATATGAATTAAATTATTGAGATAAAAATGACTTTGCAATTGATTAAGTATGATTTTTTCAAATATTTTGCTAAGCGTTGGTAGTATCGATATGGGTCTAAAATTGGTGGGGTCTGATGTACTACCAGCTTTGAATAAAGGTATAACTTTACTTAGTTTCATCAAGTCAGGAAACACACCACTATCTATACATTGATTAAATATACAACAAAGGTGAGGTGCAATACAATCTACAATGGAACTAATAATTTTTACTGATAGACCATGGGCGTCAGCTGTCTTTTTCATTTCCAGGGATTTAAACGCTTTTACAATGTCTTCATTATTTACGTGCCTAAATTTAAAATCTGTTTTACATTCCTCAAAGTTTTGTTTAAGTATAGATTCAGCAGCAGCGGGAGATGAATTTAAAGACTTGGTTGTTGAAACTGAAATGTCCGTAAAGAAATTTTCGAAAGCTTTTGCTACTTCTAGGTCTGTACTTAGCAATTGATTATCTATCTTAAGCTTGAAGTTATTATGTGTAGCTTTGGCCTTTCCAGTCTCTCTGTTTATAATTTGCCAAGTCGTTTTCATTACATTGCTACTAGATTCAATTTTGTTTTTAATGAAATTAGATTTAGCTACGGCACAAACGCGTTTAAACATTTTTGAATAACTACGAACATAATCTAGAAAGGCCGTATTTTTGTTATATGATTTCTCTTCATAGAGTTCATATAATCTTCGTCTGCTCCTATGAATTCCAACTGTCGCCCAATCACTAAACAAAGCTTTGTTATTAACTTTTATAGTTTTTGATTTAAATACCGTATCGTATTCATTTTTGACAAGGTTAAATACTGAGTTGTACAACAAATTTGGATCGTCACTGTATGGTATTTCCCATAGTTTATCTAAAATATTATTCCTGTAGTGTTCAAGCCGAGTGTCACTAACGGGCACACATGTAATATCCTCTTTTTGGTCCTTTTTTATTTTAATATTGAATATACCTATCTGACCAGAGTGATCAGAGGTTAATTTATTGATGACCGATTTGAAAATGGGCGTAATGTTAGTAAATATATTGTCAATGCAGGTAGCAGATGTTGCAGTAATTCTAGTAGGCTCCAAAAACAGATAGTTCATGTTGTGACATAAAAATAAAGATTTTAATCTAGTACAAATATTATTATCCTCTAACAGATTAACATTAAAATCACCACAAATTATAAAAAAATTGTTTTTATCGCTGATTTTAATCAACACTTCATCCATTTTCTTTTCGAATAAATCAAAGGATGAATCTGGTGGTCTGTATACGCTCATTACAATAAGTTGTTCAAGTTCAATACAGGCTATTTCCACGGTACGCTCAACAGACAGGCTCACTATGTCAACTCGTTCCTTATATTTAAAACTATTATTTACAAGTATTAAGGAGCCACCGCGATCAGCTGTTTTTCTGTTGAACGAACTAGCAACGTGGTGGTTATTAAAGTTGAACATGAACTGATAACTCATTAAAAAGTGCTCTGTTATACATAAAATATCAATATTATTACAGTTCATGAATAACTCAATTTCCAGTTCTTTACTTAACATACCCTGTATATTTTGATGAACCACGTTTAAAATATTCTTACTTTTACATTTTTCATTACTAGTAACTTGATTTAATGGGCAAGATGAAGGTATATTTATACAAATATTAATATTACTGCCAGAGTTACTCTCTGTTGTCCTATGGGTTAATTTAAAGAGCTTGGAACAGATTCCAAGGAGTACATGTCATTATTATTACACTGCTCAATAGAAGCAGGCGTTTCATTAGTCAAAAACTTGACTGAGTTCAAAATAAAATAAGATAGTGACTGTGCTATCTGTTTTGTATAAAACCTAGATAGGTAATTCCTATCCTTAGTCAAATAAAAGTATTTTCCAATACAAATATTGGTGTCTATGAAATGAAATTTTTCAGTATGACGACATGTCAATGTGTGTATAAATGTATTATAATCATGTCTTATATGATTTTCATGTTGTGACAAAGATTGGCTGAAGGGAAACGCAAACAAGATTATTCTATCTACATTTTGTAAAGAATTTAATTTGGAAAAGTATTTAGTTATTAGTTTTTTAGATACATTTTCCCTTCTACCAATTAAAATAATTAGGGTGGTTGGTTCTAAAAACTGCGATGACAACACTTTGTTTAATATTTGTGAATATGTGGCGCCAGGCATACAGTTATTTAATATTGCCTGGCCCACGCGCTGACTAAGTTGTAAACCCATATTTTTTCCAAGTTCATCGCTGTACATTATATACCTATCCTTTGTCCGAGAGAAGGAGGCGTTATTGATAACACTATTAGTACTCAAGTCGACTGACGGCGGCGCCTGGGTCAGTATCAGCTGTTCGGCCGGCTGCTCGGCGGGACACACGGTCGGCACGGAACAGTCCGCTGGAGCTTGTTTACAATCACAGATGTGATTGTCGGTCAAAGATATGAAAGTGTCATAATTATACTTACACGTCTCCAACAAACTATTCATAGCCGACACATGTTCCTTAATTTCGTATTGTGCTGACTCATATTTACGTGTAATACTTTGTAATGATGAGTTTAAAATATGCATATCTGACTGGAGTCGCCGTGTGTCACATTCATACTTTTCTGTAGTTTTTTCCAAACATAATCTACAATCATCGATTTCCTTAATTAATTCGACACGTTCCTTGCTACAATTTAAATTTTTACAAAATATTTTATTTCTATTAGCTAGTTTTTGTGTTTTTTTTGTATAATTATTCAATTTAACATATTTCTTTAATTTATTTTTACTACAGCTCATAGTGGTTACTGATTGCGATCTATTAGGACTATCACACGTGAGATCACAAGCTGTTAGGTCAATAGTTGGTATGCCAGTTTGGCTCATGACCTCATTATAGAAGGCCCTGGTTGTAGCACTGTCTCGCTGTTCCTCCCGCTCGCTGAAAACTTGAAGCTCGTGGTGTGCCTCTGCAAGCTTTTGTTCAAGTGATTTTATGTGTTGCAATGCTACGTGGTGGACATCATGACACTTGTAAAATGAGTCGACTTGGTGTTGTAGTTCATCTCTCTGGGCACTGAGATCCTGGCATTGGATGTCCAACTCACTGAGCTCTTCTTTTAGCGCCGAATTTTTCTTAATTTGCTTTTCTATCTCCTCTTCACACTCATCTCGCTCTCGTAGAAGTATTTCACAAAGCTCTTGGCTCTTCTTGAGCTCCAGCAAGGTCGCTTTCAGCTTCAACTCCACATCGCGTGTGCTCATCTTGCTTCGGGTCAGCATTGCACCCTTTTTCGCCTGAAAAAAAACCGCGAATAGGTGTCAGTGTATGACCGGGTGGAATACTAGCGAACACTAGGGAGTTTATTGCACAATGAAGGTGTTAAGTGTGTGTTTTTGTTGAATGTGGCAGAATGTTGCGTCTTCAACTTTGCTTCCGCTTTTGCCAAGTAAAGAGAGACAAAACGGTACCTGAATGAGTGTACGGCAAGTATTTCACTTATATGAAGGTTTGTTTAGTTTGTTACGGGTGTGAAAGGTGAGATTATTGATATAAATACAGAAATAAAACGATACTTCCCCCGTTTACGTCGTTGCTATTTGAACTGATTTTGACAGTTCAATCGGCCGGTACAATCGGTCTTGTTTTTTCCAAAGCTTGTATGTTTGCACAGCTGTTTCTTATCTACACATTATTTAATCACTAATTACTACTTAAATTAAGTTTACTCGTGCAGAAAAGCAATTTTGACTAATTTAATTGAAATAAAAACTACAGAGCTGTTTACATCGTCAGCTATTCGCTGATAGAATCATTATAGGATATAATCTTCATACATTTGAATCTGACATTAATAAATTACCTAATAAGTTTAAATGACTGACTAAATGGCTGGACATTAATCTTTCAAATGACATTGGCAAAACAAAATTGATGAAATTTAAGAAAGGACATAAAAACAAATGACATTAAACAATAACTTTGAGGGTAAACAATCGGAGGAGACTAATACTAGTACTATTAAGTATTCTGTGCTAATACTATGAAATTCTTAGGGCTTCACAGTGACAATAACTTGTCATTTATACACACAAAGACAGAGCCAATAAATTAAGCCAATTTTCATATGTTTTATATATGCTGTCTAAACAGATCAATGAAGACGCTAACGGCATATCATGTGTTTATCGAGTCATCATTACGTTATGGTCAGCATAATTTTTTGGGAAAATTGATTTTTAAGGCTCAGAAGAAATGTTTACCAGCTATATCTAACCCAATCAGTGCAGAATCTTGCAAGGGCCATTTTATTAATCTTATAATAGTTTATGTGACTGATACATAAAAGAGGGGATTAAAACTCGAGAGCGGGTTTATGAAACGAGTTTCATAATAATATCACTCGAGAGTTTTAATGCCTACTTAATTTAATTATGTACAGTTACATACACATGTTGTGTTCAGGAACCGCATGTTCGACCGGCATTGTGGCATTGGTAATTGCTCAGCACTTGTTTAGCTTGTTCAGTAGTACCAACTCCACATACAAACTAGGGGCGGCACGCAGGCGGGCGTCGGCGTTCGAAATGTGAATGTCATAATATGTCAAAAATTATTATGGTCATAATGTATCAATATTCAGATAAGAAATTAGTTTTTACCAGTAATATACCGCCATCATTATGCTGGTCGTAACGCGCGGTTTTTGGACTAAGTAAAGAGGCTTTATGATACGTGTATAGATAAATATATTAACAGTTACTTACTTAAACATATTTGAAATTATAGTGTTCGTAAAAGTGTAATCTCCATTTTTTTACTTTTATGAAGAGCTAACGCAATCAGGACAAGCAGTGCGCTTATCCACATTAAATCTGCTCATTACGATAACTGCATATTTGGGATGACCACCAGAATATACAACACACTTCCGGAGACATTAAGAGCAATGAATAATATAAATATTTTGAAATATAACTAATAAATATACTCAACAAATCAATAGCTAATAAATATAATTCTGACCATTGACTACAAAATGGCATTGTTGTATATTGACAGCTTTTACTACTCTATTAACTAATCGTAAATTATACGGCTGATGTTAGTGTGCAATAAATATAACTTTGTATACCATTAAGCCAAACATAAATATACCTTAAATGAATTCTTAAGATCTTTGTTATTCACCTATGTTTTACAAATTAAGCTTTGAAATTCAATTTCAATTTGATTCTGGCCATTTTAAAGCGCTCACTAGCGCCGTTTCTAGCCAACTCATCTGATTTTCGTTACCTTTAATCCCTTCGTGACCGGGGACCTATGTGATAATTATTTCTGATGTCCTTCCCGAGGAGTTAAGACTTACCTTACATTATTTAACCATTGCAGACTTATTCATCGGTTGCCTTAGTGCCTTTAAATCTGCTTAACTATCAGAATTAATTACTACAGTCTTATTTTTAATTTCTTGTATTTCCGGGAACTAATTTCCCTCAGTGCACAGTGCTGGCTGGCGTACAGCCCGAAGGCAACTGATTTGTCTTGCTCGTTGCCTTTCATAATGCCAGCTCCTGCTAATTTTGTACTTTATATTCTTGAGCCATCCGTGAAGCAATTCACCAGCGGTTGGTCTGTTTCTATTGCCCAGTTTTATCTTGTTCGTATCTGGATGCGGTATTTGTTATCGATCGTTGTTTGTCAATCAAAAGCATTGCCAATTCGCCACCTAACGTTCTTATTAAAGAGGCATGTCCTATTTCCGTGGAGTTTCCTTTCCATTCCTTGTTCATGGTCATTCTGTACAATTGTTTAGTATCTGTGTTTTTACTTCTACGTGGAATGGGTTTAGGTTGAGAATTGTTAGTAAGGATGCCGTTGGTGTAGACTTCATGGTTCCTGTGATCATAAAACATGCCAATGTTTGTACCTTGCGAAGCTCCTTTCTAGTCATTGCTAGTTTTGTTCTTTTTCACCATGCAATAGATTCGTACAGAATTTTTGGTGGCATAATTGCCATTTAGATCCAATGGACGATCTCTGGCTTAATCCCCCATTTATTAAAAACCACTCTCTTGCACCACAGTTCCTAGGTCTAAAAGGCGCTTGCTTCTCACACAGGAGATGCAGGTCCGATTCCTGACCAAGTGCCAATGAGATAATTAATTTATCTTAAGAATACATTATACGGACGTTCTAACGGTGATGGATAACATCGTGAGGAAACCTACATTACTCCATAGCTGCGGCGATGGGCTAGCCCCCTGTCCCACAAAATGGAGTATTGAATAACTGGCTTAAAGTGGGCACAATTGTGTTTCAGCCATCCCGTATGGGAAAAAGCGTGATGCTATGTTCTTTTATGTAACTCTCTTGGATTGAAATATGACTATTGTGGCCTTTGGGCACTGTAGCTTGACATGGGTGTTAAATCTCCAGTCGAGGGTTTTCTTCTTCTTCTTCTTCAATCCAGGGGTAAAAGTGCCTGCACCTGGCCCGTTTGAGTGGGGCTTTTGTGCATTTCCCCTGCACCCACTCATCTTAATTCAGCCATCCTAGCTCCAGTACCAGTTGGAGTAGGAGGCCTGGATGTTCGAGGAGCTCTGAGGTCGAACTTGCGTCTCCCAGAATTGCCATCCTGGTTTCCATGGTAGACGGGCACGCAAGCAGCATGTGCTCTACTGTCTCCGCCACTTTCATACATCTCCTGTAGAGGGAGCTATCTGTTGCACCTGTAATTTTCAAGTGTTTGTTAAGGGTACAGTGGCCTGTTATAAGGCCAATTAGTATTTTAATTTTGCTGCGTGGCAGTCTCATAAGGTAGTTTCTGAATTTATGGTTATATCTGTTTAGAAATAATTTAGTATTTTTGCAGTCTTCCCTTCTCGCCCATAAACCATTATGTTGCATAGCTGTGGCTGCTGTCTTTTCCTTATTGCTTCTGCTGAAAAGAGCGAGAAGGGTGGAGATATAGCCGCTTTAGATAGTTTGTCCGCCTCGCAGTTTCCTTGGTCTAGGTAGTGACCCTTTACCCACTGCAGTTTGACTTTATTCCTCTCACCCAGTCTGTTGAGCGTCTCGTGACACTCCAGTATGAGTTTGGATTTAGTTAGTGGTTTTCTTAGTGCACAGAGTAGAGATGCACTGTCAGTTTTGAAGACAATCTCACTCTCCTCTATGCCCGCTATGTGTATAGCTCCATGCAAAAGACTGAGTGTTTCCGCTTGAAATACTGTTGTGTCCTCACCGTCTGATTTAAACATCAAACATTCCCTAAATGTTTGATGTTTAAATCAGACGAATAAATGCTTCCCATGTGTAACGATAATTTTTTGAGCCGTCGCTGTGTATTATTTTCATGTTGATCTCCAAATTTGAGTTTTGTTCGTTAATGTTTACTTCGTATTTCTCATTAAATAACTTTTTTTTATGCGGTCTGTCCCGATTGTGGCTTCAGCTACCTCTTCGAGGGCCTTTGCCCAAGTTGCATTTGCTAACTTATCACTCGCTGCCACGACGCTAAAAAAAGGAATGCGATTTGACGTTTGCCACGCAAAATCACGTGATACTTTGTGCAGCTAACGTCAAATGGCATACATTTTCTTAGCGTCGTCGTAGCGAGTGATAAGTTAGCGAATAAAACTTAAGTAGAGAGGCAGGCTAGCTATGTAATTGTAAAGTAAAAAAAATATTAGAATCAATCATACATATAAGAAATAACATATAATTAATTACTGTCTTCCGCGGTTCAACGGTAACCATCCGTCAATATGCAGATTAATTTTATTTACCTATAAAGTGCGAATATCAGCTATTATATTATAATATAAGTATATAAGTAAACTTTCACACTTTAACGGGTCGTACCAGGAAATCTGCAAATTACCTAGTTATGTGCACATTAACGGGTTCTGCATTCTAACGGTAACATATATTAGGTCCTTACATATGAAATTGGCGTTTTCCATGGGAGGAACATAACGTCGTTTTTTTTAAATACAGGGTGACTTTAAAACCCCTAGCTATAATACAATTTTGGAATCAGAATCACTAGTAGAAAACAAAAAAGCATTTTTTTCGTTTTTTTTTTTTCATATTTGATTGATAGGAAATAGCTCCCATATTCGAATTTAAAGACAACCTACGCGCTCAGGGCGGCTTTGTGTGACTCGCGGTGTCTAATCCGCCCACCACACCCCGCACCCGCCCGGCTCACCCCCGCAATGCCTTTACGTGCGCCGCCGCCGCCAGCCAGACTGCCCGACGCCAGTCTAGCTAGTCGCCTGCGCAACCTTATCGCGGTTTGACGTGCGCACGCTACAAATTCCCCTCGCCGCGCGGGTACTTTTATCTTTGAGTCCGTGTCCGTCTGATACGCTCATACAAGATGTACTCTAATCATGAATATTACGAGATGGTGCGTGTGTACATCCAAAGTGGAGAAAACCTGTACGAAGCCAGAAGATTGTACGAGACGCAGAGCATCCCTCGGCTCCAAGCACAAGGACTACCTAACGCCACTGTCCCCCACCGTCAAACCATCTTAGCGGCAAACCAACGGCTTCTGGATTATGGCCAGTTCACAGTGCCAAGCCATGCTTATGGTGGAGGCGCGCCGCGTTTGGCTGTGGAGGTAGAAGACGCTATCTTGGAGTACTTTCAGCGCAACCCTCGAAACAGTACGCGAGACGCAGCTCATCGTTTCGGAATCAGCCAGTATTCTGTGTGGAAGTTGCTGAACTCTACTGGACAGCATCCATACCACTTTCAAAAAGTGCAGCAATTAAATGAAGATGATGCGCCACGTCGTCGCAATTTTTGCGAATGGCTGGTACAAAATCAGAACAAGCACATCCTATGGACAGACGAGGCGATGTTCACTCGTGTAGGGCTCTACAACCAGCACAATCAACATTGGTGGTCATACAGTAACCCAAAATGTATACGAGAACATCATCACCAAGTGCGCTTCAGTGTGAATGTGTGTGCCGGCATCGTGGAAGATAAAGTCATTGGGCCGTACTTCATCGAAGGCCGCCTGACCGGGGGCACGTATCTAGATATGCTGCGAGGCGTTATTACGCCTCGCAGCATATCTTTTGCTATTGCAAACTTCTTAGAGGACGTGCCGCTCGCATATCTACAAGATTTTTTCTTCCAACAAGACGGAGCACCACCTCATTTCGCGCGACCTGTTCAAAACTACCTGGACGATGAGTACAGTGGTCGGTGGATAGGACGCGGAGGACCTGTGCCTTGGCCTGCCAGATCACCGGACCTCACACCCTGTGATTTCTTTTTGTGGGGCGAAATAAAACGGCGTGTCTACTGGGACGAGGTTCAGAACCGGCAAGAACTTAAAGACCGCATCACAAGTGCATTTGACGCTGTAAAAAGTGATGTGGTAGTCTTAAGAAAAGTGCGTCATAATGCAGTGAAACGTGCAAGACTGTGTTTAGAAAGGAACGGATTGCATTTTGAACAGTTGTTGAAGTACAGCTAAGTTTGAGGTACGTATTCAATATCAATGTTTTTAATAATTTCTTCAGTTCGCAGCACATGAAGTTGATCCTAAACTACAAACTACGTACAGCATTTACCTAAACACGTGCTCATCTCATGAAAATAAGTAAAAGTTTTATAATACCTACACCAGAACTCAGTAGCTAGGGTAGGTAGGTAGGTACCTAACTAAATAATAATCGCGGTCCACCGGTGGTTAGTAGCTTCTTGACTGATCCACCCTAACTTACTGACCCCCACTCAATAAACTAGTTAAACTGACCTATCTAATGGTGAACGCACACTTATCGGCATAGTCCGCATACGAAACCTCGCTCACCTATCCGCGACGGAATCCGGAGAAATCCTGATGACGTCATCAGATTTGGCGCGGAGTATGCGGACGAAGCATTCTGCCTTCTGTTGCATGCGACAGAGCAACACACGAGTCGCAGGGAAGATTCCTTAGACAAGGCCTATCCGCACCGTGCGGATGATGCGTGCCGATGTCGATAAGTGTGCGTTCACCTCAAGAGCGGTCGTTTGCGGGTCGAAAATCCATTTGTTTTGTTTGAAATGTTGACTAGGTAGGTAGGTAGGTAGGTGGTTAGGTAGGTAGGTAGTTAGGTAGTTAGGTAGATAGGTTGTAATTGTAAGGTAGCTAGTAGTTTGAAGGTTTGTTACAAGTAAATCAACGTATTCTTTAGTAGCTAGGCAGGAATCATTTAAACTACAAATTGCCGCGCCGCCGGCCGCTGCGATCGTCTCACCATTACCTACGAAATGCCGAGACGATTGCAGCGGCGACGGCGGCGGCGGCGCTACACAAAGTGAAAGCGCGGCGCTACACAAAGCGAAACCGCGGTGCGATGTTATCAACACTGGGCGGGCGGTAAATATGGCAACAACACTATTTGGGACTAGTAGGAATACTTTGACGGTAGATTACTTAATATTTTACTATGAAAGCAGACGAAAGTAACAAAACATACATTTTGTACTTTTATCAAGGAGTACGCTCTTTTGATATAGCTAGAGGTTTTACAGTCACCCGGTATAATATATTTATTTAATCAAAGTATGTACCATTGCTATCTATACACTTTTGCCATCTCATAGGTATTTCCCCTTGTTCTTCGTACATAACTAGCTAGGTATGTACAAAGAAAAAATATTCTTCGTACAAAACCGGGTAATGAACCAAGAAACCTACTTTCTTTGCACAGTACCAGATACAATGACAGTTATGTACGAGGAATTATAAATTCTTCTTACAAAACCCGGTTTTGTACAAAGAAACTGCTATTCCTACTACAACTACAAAACCAAGGAGGTTCTTAGACCAGTGTATCAGACTTACGAATGTCAATTCATCTTTTACTTTTTGAACATTTACAATCTTGACATATCCTGCATTCATTTCATAAAATAATTAATATGATATGGAAAGGAAACACTATCGTAATTTATCGCAAATGCTGAAGTGATTTCAAGTGCTCTTTTAGTCATTAATGATTCCATATGATAATTGGTCTGTAATACAAATAATCAGTCCTGTTTCATTACGTCGACTGTATCGCCGAGCAGGAGGGTTACTCCAATCTAATATTCCGAGTCAAACTCAAGGCTTAATAAGTACCACAACGTTTTTTCGTACTCCAACCTCACCAATAAGAACCTAATTAGTCTTGACATTATTCTAGCGGTTCAGCTGAAAACATTCATTCAATTCGTACCACAAGGTGCCATTTGACAGCAAACAAACTTGATCTGCATCGACCAAACGTCAAAAAAAGCAAACCAAACAAAGTTCCTCGGGATGCGACTTAATAAATTTAAGTTCTTCCAGTGACGTCGCTTATGCTTTCGTTTTTGTGGTTTTTCTTTGTTACAGCAGCATAATCACTTATCCATGTGACGGGACACCCTTCGGACTAATATATTAGATTCTTGGAGTACGAAAAAACAGGCGGCCTACCGTAAAAAAACTTTATACAATTTGGCGGGAACGTGGTCACTGGGAAATTTCCCCTATAACTGTGTTTGTACCGTAGCTGGGGTTCCCTACTTGAAATCGAATGCCGTAAGCACGAAAAACACATGCTCGAAAACTATATCTCGACAGTTTACAATCTCGATGCATCAAAATCTCGAAAAGCCATAAGCGCGAAGCATCGGCTGCGCGAAGCTGTAATATATCGAAAGATGATGATCTCGACAGACTATTTGATCGAATTTATTTTATAAGTTTAAGTATGTATATTGATTCGTTTGATACGTTATTTATTGAGGCTCTTTAGGGAAAAATAATGAATCTAGATGTAACTATTTCTTATAAGTATGTAAATATAATTATTAAGGAGGGTAGTTGTAAAAAAAAGTAGTCTGTTTATAACGCTATGCAGTAAGATGTCAGTACATAGTTTCTGTTGGTGATGAACGTTTATTCAAGGTTCTAATTTTCGTAAAAATGTCTACAAATAATCTCCAAGTATCAAAATCGCAAAAAGGAAAAGACATTTTAATTCTAAATGGTTAAGTATGTATATTGATTCGTTTGATACGTTATTTATTGAGGCTCTTTAGGGAAAAATAATGAATCTAGATGTAACTACTTCTTATAAGTTTTCGAGCAGACTATTTGATCGAAAATACTAAATAAATCTTTTGTGTTATTTGATTAAAGATAGGTTAAAATAATGAGGCAACATTCATGTCAAAAAAACAACTTTTATTTATTAGTATAGAATCAACAAAAAAATAGTCATATTATTATAATTCACCCAGAGATTTTATAATTTTGTATTATTCGCAATACCTTTTAAAAAAATTAGTAGGTCCACTTTCTCTTTACTCTCGCATAATTTTGTAATAGAGTTATTACGCTGTCGGTTTTTCTTCTTTGGTGGAGTCAATTTTAGCGCAAATTCGCTATCTTCACCGTACCTAGCAGCTAGACCGCATTCTTGGATTTTTCTCCATAAAGACTGACCGAAATGAAAAAAACAGCCCTTGTTAATAATAGTCGGAAATTCAATTTTAAATGCGTTAATCGCTGCTTTTTCAAAGTCAGATATGACGTGTTGTGGCTCCAGAATTATATTGCACTCAACAGCATATGTTTTGAGTTCTCTGAGAAAATAAATATAACACTCTTCAGTTTTCCGAGTAACAAATGCATACACCAAAGGCACAATCCTTTGATAATCGCCCTCTCCAACGAATCCATGAATTGAATATAGCTGCAAAAAATGTTCTGGACAACACTGAAATGTTCCGTCCACTATCCATGTTTCAGACTCACTCAAAATTTCCAAATTGCTTTTAGTTGTAAACAGCAGTATACGTTCGTTACCAAATTTATAATCTTTCGCGAAAAATAATTCTCCATGCACTCTGTGTAATTCTTCTGGTATATCTATTTCTTCTAATGTCGTGGGTTCTTTCGGTTTTCCTTTGTTTTTGGCGCGTCTAATCATTTGTCGTAAAGCATTTTTATTAGGAACAGAACAAGCGCTTGAGCTCGGCACATTCACCAAATGTTTATTAATTATTTGCGCTGGGCGCGATGCAGAACTCAATGTGGCATCTTGTTTTATATTCGTTTTTAATTGCACTATTTCTTTTACACCAGGATCAGGCGCGTGACAATGAGCACTCATTTCTTTTATCAAGCAATGCATGCCGTTCCCTTCGGGTGACTCACTAATCATCGTACTATTACACTGATTTTGTTTTTTATTCACACAATACCAGTAATGTTTCTCCTTGACTCGTTTATTTATTGCCATTACGTAACCATTTAGAATTAAAATGTCTTTTCCTTTTTGCGATTTTGATACTTGGAGATTATTTGTAGACATTTTTACGAAAATTAGAACCTTGAATAAACGTTCATCACCAACAGAAACTATGTACTGACATCTTACTGCATAGCGTTATAAACAGACTACTTTTTTTTACAACTACCCTCCTTAATAATTATATTTACATACTTATAAGAAATAGTTACATCTAGATTCATTATTTTTCCCTAAAGAGCCTCAATAAATAACGTATCAAACGAATCAATATACATACTTAAACTTATAAAATAAATTCGATCAAATAGTCTGTCGAGATCATCATCTTTCGATATATTACAGCTTCGCGCAGCCGATGCTTCGCGCTTATGGCTTTTCGAGATTTTGATGCATCGAGATTGTAAACTGTCGAGATATAGTTTTCGAGCATGTGTTTTTCGTGCTTACGGCATTCGATTTCAAGTAGGGAACCCCCGTAGCTGTGCCTTTGCTTTTATGAACTAATCATGTCAGACGTATTAGTTGCTTTTGAATTATTGGAGAATGACATTCAAACATTTCAACTCCGAAAAAGGCTTAGGGCGCAATTAAGGGATGAACTGGACCCTTTTCTGCTTGAAGAGTCAGAGTTTGTCAAGGAATATCGCTTAACAAAAAATCTAGCCCGTGAATTGTGCGAAGAACTGAGGCCCAAGTTCCGAGAACCAAATAAACATACTGACTTATCCGTAGAAACCGAGGTAAGCTGCCTACGCAGGCACCTACTTAACATAAAATAAAATTTGCCCATTAATGTCCCTAAGGAGGGTACCAGGACCTTTCCCTGGATGCAAGTAAGAGCCATACTCCACCCCACTATTAACTAATACTACAATTTTTACCTTTTATTTTAGGTCTTAACAGCATTATCATTCTATGGTACCGAATCGTATCAACGACCTATTGGTGGGATTGTTGGGCATTCAATGGCTCAACAAACGGTCTCATCGGTGATTGCAGAAATCACAGCGAACTTAGACTTAGTAGGAATGAGGAGGAAATATATAGTCTTTCCTCAAAGCTTGGCAGAAAGGGATGCCATAAGGCAAGGGTGTGTGAATTCAATCAATCATTAGTCTGGCAATATTCAGATCTATATTAGATAGATGTTACTTAAACAGATATATTATTTACAGCTTTTTCAACAAATTTGGGGCTGCATTGATGGCTCACATGTAGCAATTGTGCGGCCTGTTCAACAAGAAGAACGTTACTTCTGCAGGAAGCATTACCATTCTCTTAATGTGCAATTGGTATGTACCAACCATAATTAATTAAATTCAGTGAGTAAAATAACATGAGAAAATAAGATAATAATCAAAATATACACAGTCAGGACATAAGTTCTGTCACACAATAAAAACTTTTGAATTTAGAACGCTGGCCACAAAAAAGTTTATTAAATTCGAATTTCGAATTTTTCATGAAAATAAAAATGTGTACTTTTTAGAATTTTCCTCATTTTTAAATATGGAGTGGACACTTAAAGAAGACCGTGTCGCAGTTATTGCGTTGCATCGTTGCGGTTACGCGTCAATTCAGATTTTCGACTTACTGAAAAATTTGAATATAACCAAAAGATTCGTTTATCGTACCATAAAACGATACAATGAAGACTCTAGTGTAGATGACAGGTCAAGAAGTGGTCGCCCTCGCTCTGTTAGGACTCCAGCAGTGATAAAAGCTGTGAAGGCGCGAATTCAAAGAAATCCCATACGTAAGCAGAAACTGTTGGCCCTTCAGATGGGGTTAAGCAGGACCACGGTGAAAAGGGTGTTAAATGAAGACTTAGGGCTTAGGGCATATCGAAGAAAAACAGGACATCGTTTGGACGCTCGTTTAATGGACCTGAGACTGAAGAGATGCCGCGCTTTGTTGAAGCGGTACGCGGGAAAAAAGCTACGGGAAATTCTTTTTTCGGATGAAAAAATTTTCACCGTGGAAGAGAGCTATAACAAACAAAATGATAAGGTGTACGCACACAGCAGTGAAGAAGCGAGCAACCGTATTCCGCGTGTCCAACGAGGTCATTTTCCATCCTCGCTCATGGTTTGGTTGGGAGTCTCTTATTGGGGCTTAACTGAGGTACATTTTTGTGAGAAAGGCGTAAAAACGAATGCAGTTGTGTATCAAAATACAGTCCTCAAGAACCTTGTGGAACCTGTTTCTCATACCATGTTTAATAACAGGCACTGGGTATTCCAACAAGATTCTGCGCCAGCTCATAGAGCGAAAAGCACACAAGACTGGCTGGCGGCGCGTTAAATCGACTTCATCCAGCACGAAGACTGGCCCTCCTCCAGTCCAGATTTGAGTCCGTTAGGTTACAAGATATGGCAACACTTGAAGGAAAAGGCCTGCTCAAAGCCTCATCGTGATTTGGAGTCACTCAAGGCATCCTTGATTAAGGCAGCCGCCGATATTGACATGGACCTCGTTCGTGCTGCGATAGACGACTGGCCGCACAGAATAAAGGCCTGTATTCAAAATCGCGGGGGTCATTTTGAATAAATTTTATTACCATAAGAATCTATGTTTTATTAAGTTCATTTTGCTATATAAATGTTTACATAAATAATAAACATGTCTAAATTATTTCATATTGCACATGTGACAGAACTTATGACCTGACTATGTATACATTTGTTTTAGATCTGTGATTCCAACATGCAGATAACAAGTGTTGATGCCAGTCATGGAGGCAGCAGCCACGATTCATTTGTATGGAATAGCCATCCTGTAAAGGGACACCTAGAAAATTTAAATGAGAACATCTGGCTGCTTGGTAACAAATAAATTCACCTTTTTATTATTGACACCAAATTCAAACAAAACAAATTATTAATTATAAAATTATATTACTCAAAAAGACAACCCTGCTCAGTTAACTGTAAACAAGTTGTGCAAAACAATATAGACACTATTAAAATATCAAAGGAATACAATAAAAATTATTATAATTAACATAGGTAGTAACAAACAGCAGTTACAAATCTTAACAATTTTTGAAAAGAGACATCTAGTTGCTTTTATTATAAAGCCGCAATTAAAGTGGTGCAAATATTTCACAAACTTTGATGGATACCTTATCTAGGGAATGAGTTTTTGCAAAACTATCTAAATTTATCATTGGCATTATTTAATCAAGACAGTAAAAACATTACATACCTCAAGAAATGGATCAACCCTTGCTCCAGGCAACCCAGCGCCAAAGTCCTGACCAAGGATTTGCAGAAACTTAAGTTCAATTTCCATCAGAGGCTTGACGTCAGCTGGGCCACCACCAGTGCGGCTATTGGAAGTCCGCACGCTAGCAACTCTAGCTTTAATTCGGCATTAATAATCTGACCAATACTGAAACAATTAATAAAATAGACATTACTTTTCTATACAGATTTTGGCTTGGGTTAAAATAATTATTAGTTTCCAGCTATCTCCGCGAAGTAAGTACATAACTACCTTTGACCAGCCCTTCCAGTCTTTGACTGCGCCATCACCGTGTGCGTTCAAAATCTGCTCCGCGTTACGCCACAGGTTTCTCGATTTTTCCCTGGCTTGAGCATCTTTGTTGAAGCCTGTAGCCAGGCTTTTGTTAGCTATTAGTAATTCCCACAGGCTTTCAAGTTGCCTGTGAGTCACCTTCCGACCATTTTTTCCACTGGAAAATCAAAGAAATATGTTATAAAACTATTTTTCACGAGCTGAGATAGTTAGGTCCGGAGTTCACGATTTCAGGAACAAAAGATTTGTTCCTGAAAGTTTATTTTAACTCTTATTTCTACAGGATACTTACGACAAAGTATTTTCTGCAGATTTTACGCTTAATGCACTTCTCCACAAAACTTTAAAAGTTTTTTAAACAAAAATAATTTACCGTTTTGGTTCTAAATGTCAAACTCAACTCTTTTTTTCCGCTTCAAGTAATGTACGTTCAGAATTCTTGATAAAACGAATTATTAACAGACTGCTTAAAAATTAAATTTCTCTCAAAATCACGAAAACTTGTATGAAACCACAGAAAATTATAATTTAAGATTGTTTTAATGTAAAAACTAGCAAGACAATATCGTATAGTAAAAATAACACCTGTATTGTAGTTTACGTGGAAATATTAATACAACTTCTGAATGTCGTTTTTGGTAATTGTTTGGTTAGTGTTCACAGAATTTCCCTTTTTCCAATTACGGACCAGAGACAATTTTGTTTTTTATTCATCATTCACTCACGCCCCGAATCAAAAGCAGTCCTAATTTAGGGCGGTCATGGTACGAAATTTTGTCGTTCAAATTAGTGCCCAAGTTTGGGTTGGACGACATTTGGTCTGACTTTTTAAAGATTGTGGTAACCCTCCAGTTCTGCAAATGAGCTAGTGTATGTTACATCCAGAAGAGGAGGCCAAGTATTATTATACGAAGGCCATCAATACCACAGAGGAAAACGGTATAAAAATCATTCGCAGAACTGGACATGTGCGAATTACAAGATGTGTAGGGGCAATTTAACAGTGTTACAAAACAAAGTCACAGGTAGTATTCCGCATCATGATAATTGTGTACCAAATCATCCGAAAAACATTGTGCTGAAAGAAATTGATGTATTACGGCAATATGTAGTCAGTAACTGTCTACCTATTCCAAAACAATATAATGCAACAATATGCGGCTTCGTTTTTTTTTTTAATATAATGTATTTATTTAATCAAAGTATGTACCATTGCTATCTATACACTTTTGCCATCTCATAGGTATTTCTTCGATCCCTTTACTAAAAAAAACATTCGGATGGGAATCAATAACATCTTTGAAGGCAGTTTGGACTGCCCCATCGGAGTTGAATTTTTTCCCTTTCAAGAAGTTATCCAAATTTCGAAAAAAATGGTAATCTGTTGGAGCAAGGTCCGGAGAGTACGTTGGATGTCTTAGACATTCCAATTGAAGCTCCTCTAATATGGTAGCCGTCTGTTGTGCAGTGTGTGGTCTAGCGTTATCATGAAGCAGCTGTGGCCTAGAGCGATTGACCAGGCTCGGTTGTTTAGCAGCTAGCTTTTCCATCAGATTTGCAGTTGCTGACAATAGACATCTGCCGTAATCGTCTGGCCAGAATTAAGAAAACTGTAGTGAACGACACCAGCACTAGTCCACCAAACGCTTACAAGTAACTTTTTTGGAGTCGATTTTCGCTTGGGGCATGGTCTGGCTGGTTCGGCAGGGTTCAGCCATTGTACAGGATCCACTTTTCATCACAAGTAATGATTCGATTTTAAATAGTTTCATTATTGTGCCGGGTGAGTAATGCAACGCAGCAGTCAACGCGCGTTTGTTGATTTGCTTCACTCAGTTCGTGAGGTACCCACCTTTCAAGCTTTTTCACCTTTCCAATTTGCTTCAAGTGGATTAAAACAGTTTTATCACTAACACCGCAGCCTGCAGCTAACTCGGACTTGGTTTGCGATGGATCCGCTTCCACAATAACCTTCAATTCTTCATTATCAACTTTGGTCTCCGACGTCCACAGGGCTTGCTCTGCAGGTCGAAATTTCCAGAACGAAAACGTTTGAACCAAAAACGCACTGTGTTTTCTACGGCACGGTAGAACTCAAGATATTTCAAGTTTTTCATTTTGTAAGCTGAGTGACGCAAGAAAAAAAACAATTGAGGAAAAAACAAATGAATTATAATTTTAGAAACACAAATACATGAGTAAATAGCTGTATAAATTTGAATTTGGAATTCCTAACCATAGAGGAGATATTTGAGATCAAAATGGCCAGTACGGCGAAACGCCAATTTCATATGTAAGGAGCTAATATAATGTTAAGCATTGTTTCCTGAATTCTTGCTTTGAATTATAGAGACTGTCGTATTTATACTAGTCGTAGGTACTTACTTCTATGCTGTGTTATGATATCGTGTTTTAATTAATTCTATTATGATTATGAGGATTAGCTTTCCATTTTCGGCCCTAATATGTTGGGCCTATAATGGAATGCTAATGAAATAATAAATGTGCCATTTAGCTATGAATTTTTAGTGGTAGAGTTAATAATATATTAAGATTTGTATTTATGAAACTTGTCAATTATTTATAGTATAAGATTAGTGTTATTTTCTTTATTGTTAAGGGTCTAATACATTGATCATCATTGAATTGATTGATGAGTCTTGTGCTTACCCCTAACACCATATGCATATGCATATGCATATGCATATGGTGTTTATTTAAAGTATATTGTGGTCCACTTAATCAAAAGCCTTGGTTAGGCCAAGCTCCATAAATAAGGACGTGACTGGTTTAACACTTTCAATACTTGTCTGATCTTACATTGAAAGTAGTATATTGCCATGTTGATATTATTACTTTTCCAAGGCTACCCATATCACCGACTATCACCAAGAATATCTTCGATATGATAGCTTCGCGAGACGTGAACCAAGAATTACTGCATAGGCAGTCTACGATGTTTATCTCAAGAAAGGACATCTGTTGAACTAATGGTAACCAATGCCCAAACACTGTGAATTGGGTGAAATAGTCACAATAGAAGACGGATCACCCGCCTGGGTTCAGCGGGCGTCCCACCACTATCTATGGACGTTTCGAAATCAAAAACTTACCATGAATAAATATAGGATGGTATATAGCTTCAGACATGGATAGCAACAGACATTTCCAGTAAATTGGCTACTAGTTTCTAAATCAGGCCAGTTTAGGGCGAGTTCAAAGGCGAAGTACATAATGAAGACAAAAGGTGCCTATATTTGTTTTTGTTTATGAAATGACATGAGAAATATTTGAACAGAAAGTAGAATTTACAATAAAGGGCCAAAAACACGGCTAGCAGCAACGGCAGCCAGCAAAGGATTACAGCATTGTAGTACGTTGTTTGTAGCCAAATAACATGTGACCTTAAAACGGCCATGGCAGAGAAGCATGCGTTGCCAGAAAGCTGGCAGCATCGTTGGCAGGATGCAGTGTAGTCGCTTCCTGTTAGCCTCGCGAACAACAATCGCGATTCTGCAGCCTGGAGGCGGCGAGCACAGACGCACGCGTCGGCCTGCGCTCAAAATGGCTTGAGATAAAAATGAACGTAGCCCTTTACACGCGAGAAAAATCTTCAATCCTCCCCAGTGTGACACATGGGTGTCTGACTAGTTATTACTTATGTCCACACCATAAAAGTATGTTTCAACGCTATTAGATGTATCGACATATCGGTTGCATTCACAAAAGTAGCTTATACATATACAGGTTGTTTGATGCATCGTATGTCAAATAAAAATGGCGGATAGAAGCGGTCATTTGCTATCTCTTAGGTTCACATAAAAAAGTTTTGGCCCAACGGATTTTTTCATTTTAATATTTTTAACTTTTTTGAAAAATCCTCCAGAATTACTAATTTAAACTTGAATAAATAAAAAAGTTCAATTTACTGTTAAGCAAAAGGGGCATTTTGAACATTTTGTATGTTTATCTGATAAAATAGGAAATAATTAATATTATCGAAATAAATTTTGGTTATTTTTTACTTTTCAATTCTCCTTGTGACAGAATTTATGGCTAGGCTAGGTATTAAACATGCTATGACGACGTTGTAATGAATGTACGGTACGCGAGCGTAAATACGTCATCTCCACACAACGTTCGTTCAAACACTGCTGTGTTGGCTGGAAGCTTGCTGGATCCAGCCATGTACCGGACTCGCTTCTCCAAGGTGACCTTTGCTGGAAGCCGTTGCTTGCAGCCGTGTATTAGACCCTTAACAATAAAGAAAATAACACTAATCTTATACTATAAATAATTGACAAGTTTCATAAATACGAATCTTAATAAATTATTAACTCTACCACTAAAAATTTATAGCTAAATGGCACATTTATTATTTCATTAGCATTCCATTATAGGCCCAACATATTAGGGCCGAAAATGGAAAGCTAATCCTCATAATCATAATAGAATTAATTAAAACACGATATCATAACACAGCATAGAAGTAAGTACCTACGACTAGTATAAATACGACAGTCTCTATAATTCAAAGCAAGAATTCAGGAAACAATGCTTAACATTATATTAGCTCCTTACATATGAAATTGGCGTTTCGCCGTACTGGCCACTTTGATCTCAAATATCTCCTCTATGGTTAGGAATTCCAAATTCAAATTTATACAGCTATTTACTCATGTATTTGTGTTTCTAAAATTATAATTCATTTGTTTTTTCCTCAATTGTTTTTTTTTCTTGCGTCACTCAGCTTACAAAATGGAAAACTTGAAATATCTTGAGTTCTACCGTGGCACCAGTGCTGCAGAAACGGCTCGAAGGATTAATGATGTGTATGGCGACGGTGCCGCAATAGAAAACACAGTGCGTTTTTGGTTCAAACGTTTTCGTTCTGGAAAATTCGACCTGCAGAGCAAGCCCTGTGGACGTCGGAGACCAAAGTTGATAATGAAGAATTGAAGGTTATTGTGGAAGCGGATCCATCGCAAACCACGTCCGAGTTAGCTGCAGGCTGCGGTGTTAGTGATAAAACTGTTTTAATCCACTTGAAGCAAATTGGAAAGGTGAAAAAGCTTGAAAGGTGGGTACCTCACGAACTGAGTGAAGCAAATCAACAAACGCGCGTTGACTGCTGCGTTGCATTACTCACCCGGCACAATAATGAAACTATTTAAAATCGAATCATTACTTGTGATGAAAAGTGGATCCTGTACAATGGCTGAACCCTGCCGAACCAGCCAGACCATGCCCCAAGCGAAAATCGACTCCAAAAAAGTTACTTGTAAGCGTTTGGTGGGCTAGTGCTGGTGTCGTTCACTACAGCTTTCTTAATTCTGGCCAGACGATTACGGCAGATGTCTATTGTCAGCAACTGCAAATCTGATGGAAAAGCTAGCTGCTAAATAACCGAGCCTGGTCAATCGCTCTAGGCCACAGCTGCTTCATGATAACGCTAGACCACACACTGCACAACAGACGGCTACCATATTAGAGGAGCTTCAATTGGAATGTCTAAGACATCCAACGTACTCTCCGGACCTTGCTCCAACAGATTACCATTTTTTTCGAAATTTGAATAACTTCTTGAAAGGGAAAAAATTCAACTCCGATGGGGCAGTCCAAACTGCCTTCAAAGATGTTATTGATTCCCGTCCGAATGTTTTTTTTAGTAAAGGGATCGAAGAAATACCTATGAGATGGCAAAAGTGTATAGATAGCAATGGTACATACTTTGATTAAATAAATATATTATATTTAAAAAAAAACGAAGCCGCATATTGTTGCATTATATTGTTTTGGAATAGGTAGACAGTTACTGACTACATATTGCCGTAATACATCAATTTCTTTCAGCACAATGTTTTTCGGATGATTTGGTACACAATTATTATGATGCGGAATACTACCTGTGACTTTGTTTTGTAACACTGTTAAATTGCCCCTACACATCTTGTAATTCGCACATGTCCAATACTGCGAATGATTTTTATACCGTTTTCCTCTGTGGTATTTATGGCCTTCGTATAATAATACTTGGCCTCCTCTTCTGGATGTAACATACACTAGCTCATTTACAGAACTGCTCGGTGATACAGTCGACGTAATGAAACAGGACTGATTATTTGTATTACAGACCAATTATCATATGGAATCATTAATGACTAAAAGAGCTTGAAATCACTTCAGCATTTGCGATAAATTACGATAGTGTTTCCTTTCCATATCATATTAATTATTTTATGAAATGAATGCAGGATATGTCAAGATTGTAAATGTTCAAAAAGTAAAAGATGAATTGACATTCGTAAGTCTGATACACTGGTCTAAGAACCTCATTGGTTTTGTAGTTGTAGTTTTGTTGTAGTAGGAACAACAGTTTCTTTGTACAAAACCGGGTTTTGTAAGAAGAATTTATAATTCCTCGTACATAACTGTCATTGTATCTGGTACTGTGCAAAGAATGTAGGTTTCTTGGTTCATTACCCGGTTTTGTACGAAGAATATTTTTTCTTTGTACATAGCTAGTTATGTACGAAGAACAAGGGGAAATACCTATGAGATGGCGAAAGTGTATAGATAGCAATGGTACATACTTTGATTAAATTAATATATTATATTTAAAAAAAACGACGTTATGTTCCTCCCATGGAAATCGCCAATTTCATATGTAAGGACCTAATATATGTTACCGTTAGAATGCAGAACCCGTTAATGTGCACATAACTAGGTAATTTGCAGATTTCCTGGTACGACCCGTTAAAGTGTGAAAGTTTACTTATATACTTATATTATAATATAATAGCTGATATTCGCACTTTATAGGTAAATAAAATTAATCTGCATATTGACGGATGGTTACCGTTGAACCGCGGAAGACAGTAATTAATTATATGTTATTTCTTATATGTATGATTGATTCTAATATTTTTTTTTACTTTACAATTACATAGCTAGCCTGCCTCTCTACTTAAGTTTTATTCGCTAACTTATCACTCGCTACGACGACGCTAAGAAAATCTATGCCATTTGACGTTAGCTGCACAAAGTATCACGTGATTTTGCGTGGCAAACGTCAAATCGCATTCCTTTTTTTAGCGTCGTGGCAGCGAGTGATAAGTTAGCAAATGCAACGTGTCTATGGGGGCTGTTATCGTCAGACTGATTTTATTTTTAGTTTCATAAATATAATTTAGTCAATTACCTACTTTCAGTTCAGATACTCAAGAGTTAATTTTGGTTGATTATTTTTATTCCTTCATTCAAGTCTCACAAATTTTAGTCAAAGTCCATAAGGCAAGAATCTGCTTTATGGACTTTACCTTATGCTTGTTCGTTATTCTGCAGATTATCTAAGTACTTATAATGCAGATTACCTAGTTGATATCAGAACTGAAACATTTCCTCCCACTTTCTCAGCCAGGTAATCTGCGGATTAACTAGTTAATCGGCGCTCTAACTGATTAATGCACATTAACGATATCATATATAACAGTCTCACCTAACGGTAAGGTCACCCCGGGGGTTCATTTTCCCGTTTTAACAAACAACACAATTTGATCATCAGTTAACCTGAAAAAGTGATTTCCAAGTGAGCTTGCAATCCACTCGGCGCAGTGTGCTATTGTGCAAGGTCCTTGAGTGTTTGTCTCAGCCTGTCAAGATAGATGTTGGCGTGTTTCGGCTCAAACACCAGCGCCGGCCGCAGTCGCATAGACTTGCTGCCGCACGTTCCTCCCAGGACACCTGTCATGAAATACATCACAGAATTAGTATCAACATAAAATAAATCTTGCGCAATGTAGCTGCATTTGCAGAGCTTAGCACGACATTGGGACTAACATCCTGTTACGGAGATGTACGATGAAAATAACTATAATTTAAAATTACGACAACAAACTTCTCAAAATTTATTGAAACGACTGACAATATCGAAAAAAAACAATTATGAATTTATATGTAACACCTTTGACACCCTTGTTTACTGGATATTTCCAGTATAGGTACTTTTCATAGCCCTCTCTGAGTATTATTTAAATAATAAATCAACTATTTCCCTTAGCCCAAAACCATGCGAAAAATGTAGCCAATCAGGTAACTAACCGTTCTTCTTCAACTGGTTAAAGATCTTGTCCCTGAGCTCGGCGGTCGGCGAATCAAACCCCAGGAAAGTGCCGCGCCCTCTCACACTGTTTATCAGTTGCGGAAACTCCTTCTCCAGCTCTAAGAGACCGCACTTGAGCACCGTTCCAGTTTTGTTGACCAAGTCGAGCAGATTCTCCTGCCGGATGACTTGTAGCACCCGCTCAAGGAGAATCAGTTTGCCCGGGTCCCCCATCCACGTGTTGAAGATACGGAACGGTTGCGCGGGCCTGGAAGAAACGACCGGTTTACGGACAAAATTGGATGATAGTAAATCAATGAATATAGAATGGTGTAAAAGGAATCTGTGGTGTTCCGAGTTATAAATGGAAATCCCTCAGCATCGGGATCTACTCCTCCAGCCATCACCTCGTCAGTCGTCACGTTAAGTGTTATTTGAGTATTAAAAATGGTGCTCCTTAGTCTGTCGTCGCATCATGTAATACTTAGCATTAAGCAGCGTGTAGGCGTAGTGACTTACTTGAGCTCAGAGATGAAGTAAAACCCTCCGGTGAGCATCTTTTTGCTGAAGGTCATCGCCTCGGGCGGGCTGGGCAGGTTGAAGTATTCGTGGCACCACATCTTACCGGTGGGGCCGCAGCCAGTCTGCACTTCGTCAATGATTAGCGCCGCGCCTTTCTGATATTAAAGACAAGTTTGATGATGGAGAGGAGGCGGTTCAATTACTTACAGTTTGGTGCCGTGACCATGTGTTTCCTGGTAACGGCACCAAACTATAAGTATACTTAATGGTTTTTCAGTCAAATGCGCCCCGCTCAGTCAATGTAGGTAAATAATAAGATACATACAATAATATTCATGTGGGGTCAACCAATCCACACGGACCGTCGCACTCAAAGCGATGCCACCGTAAGTTATCATGTCCACTAACCTCCTTACAGATCTTCTGAAGGTCCTGGAAGAACTCAGGCGAGCCCTCGTAGTCGCCGCCCTCCGACTGGATGGGCTCCACCATCACCCCGGCCACCGGGATGGACTTCTTACATCCCTCATCTATGATTTCTGCTACTCGGGCAAGGCACCTATAACGAAAATTATGTGTAAAAAACCAAGCTTTTGTAAATTAATATTGTGTACATACATACACAATATTATGTTAAATGACACTGCCAATTATCTTTGGTAGATAAAACCTTGTCAAACATTGTGCGTCGGGCGCTTCCTCTACCTAGGCACACTGTTTTTCAGTTACGTAGTAATGTAGGTACGCTGCTAAAAGGTGAAATAAAGTGTTTTTGTTTTAAAATAGTGTAAGGAATAATATAATAAAGCGTAAGTAAAAATAAAAGTAGGTAGTGTTTATACAGGGTATAACAGAAAGGTGTAGTCATATTTTAGGAGGTTGCTAGGGAGATCATTATGAACAACTACCACTATGAAACCGGTTTGATCAGAGCAACTTTATTTTTCTCGTCTACATACACTTTGGACCGAGCCATCATCTGATGTGTATGGGGAAGTGAAAAAGAAAGTTGCTCTGATTAAATCGTTTTCATAGTGAAAGCTGTTCAGAATGATGTCAGTAACAACCTCCTGAAATATGACAACACCTTTCTGTTAAACTTTTTATAATTATATTATAATGGTATAGGTAAAGTTGTGTACAACGGAAAGGTGTAAAAAAGAATGTAGTAATGTAGTGCGTGGTTCACCTGAACCACAGTTTTAGGGCTCACTACATATTACTTTGGTGTAGTATGCTACCTCTCGTCATCGTCCTTGTTCTCTCTCTCGTTCTGTTCAAGGGGATACTTGTATCTCGGGAACGGTGCGACCGGCCATTCGAAAGCCGGAGAGTCCATCTTGTGGATAGCTTTGGATCTCGTAGTAGAAAGCGCGCCGAATGTTCTCCCGTGGAAACCACCCTGTAATTTTACTGTGCAACGAAAAACATCTTTCATCCCACTCATTCTATCTATGCCATCTCGGAATCGTATCTATCTAACAGAATATCGGGGAAGGAGAATGCACGTCTTCGTTCAAATGCACGCCAGAACTGCCCAGGGTTTGGTGTGACCATATATAAGAGGACTAGCAGTCCTAACCATGTATGAAGGTATCTTCATCTATCAATTAGTATTCAAGGAAAATTACCGGGAATTCAGACTAGAGTACAAATGTTATATACACACCTCAAAAGACAGTATTGACATATTGGGCGATCCCGGCGGCTGGTTCAGCATGCAAGATGTCATCTCTTCCTCGGTAAAGTCAGTTTTCCCACCGCGCTGCTTGGTGCGGTACCATATGAAGACCGCCTTGTACGCGTTCTCTACGGAGCAGGCACCGCACATCATGGTCGCTATGTTCGTCATGCCGGCCGGCGCAACTGGCAGCAGGATGTTCTTCAGCATGGCCGGCCAGTCATGGGATGGAAACACGCCCAATGCCGGCCGGTTGATGAGCGCTCTCTGGAGATGTCATAGCAATTGCTGTTTTAAGTTCCCAGCTGAGTAGGTACCATGTATGCGATAACTATTTCTCCTGACGAATGAAGAGGATGGGTCGCTGGGTTATGAATTGGGAATGTTATGAATGTATAGGTTATTTGACAGAGAGAAAGTAATTACAAAAATTAGAATGTCACCCACCTTTTTCCATCCACTGCTTCTGTTCTCTTGGTGAAAGTGCAGGCTTTGTCACACACAGGGCAACACCACAGGCATTGTTATTCACCGTTTCTTGATAGTCTGGTATTTGCACACGGCCGTGGCTAGACGAAAAGTGAAGGAAAGTGCGGGTACACAACAATTATTGCAATACCCGCTCTCTAGTCAAACATGAATTCTAAGTATGAAACAGAATCCCCATCTCTTCGCCCCTGATTTCCGGTTCCGACATTGACCATATTCTCAAGGGATATACCATAATCATCATCATATCATGTCACCGCTAAGCAGCTTCCATTTATTTGTCCATCTGCACCGGCACCGCCCAGTCTAAGGTCAGGATGACATCCTATTTCTAGCTGACGCTCACATTTCATTGAAACAAAGAAAATTATATACAACATACAAGATTATGCTGGTCCTGGAAGGAGCTGAGCAGACATGCATGGTTGTACCCGAGGGCTAAGGTGGAGATCTGCGTGTATGAATCGAGAAACACGTTTCCGTCCACATCGACGAGGTAGTTACCGATGCATCTGTCGTAGTCCGCGAACAGTTGCACCGAGCCCGCTTGCTGGAATACAGAGAATCAAGCTATAGATAATACATGCGGGAGCATGAGTCCTAAAATTTTACCTATAGAAGCGAGTCCAGATACATGTTAAGGGTTCCTTTTTAGGGTTCCGTACCTCAAATGAAACAAATAATCCTAGAAATTGAACACCAATAATAAGATATGTTTTGATTAAAAATTACTATAAAGACTACCTGCCTGTAAGCAGTTTAGTTCTTCCAAGAGCTGTTTACTTTTTGGCCCAGGAACTTCAGTCTTTATAGATGGCTCCGATGGCTCCATTACTGCATAAGTTGTCAAACTACGGAAACCTGAAATAATTGAGCAAGATCCATGCAACATCATATATATCATCATCAGTAACCCAAATCTACCTAGTGAAACGCTATCCTGGCTCACTGACAGGCAAGTCACAGCCTAAACCGGTGAACATACTGTCATAAAACTTTTTACGGGGGTTCCTATATTAAGGTACCCCTATACAAAGTTTCTTCTTCTAAGATGGGAATTAGCGAAATTTAACCCTTTCATAATTCATAATGCATAATTCTTTATTGCACACTTTGAGTAATAATGTATAAATACTAGAGACGCTAGCTCGAACAAAATATGTTGACGAGAGCGGGCGTGTCAGTTGTCTTGTCATAGATAAAAATCTTTGCGCTCAGATGCGACATGCCGAAGACGTACAGTCGCCTTTGCCCAAAGTATACCTATCGAGTGAACCCTGCCTATACTGGTTGCATAGTTTTAAGCGCAGGCGACCTATAATGTGAATTTGGGTATAAAATAAAAGAGAATATGCACATATCCAATATTTTAATGGTTTTTTTTCATTGGTTGTGATGTTGTTAGTCAGTTTAATAAATAAATTGGCAGTTCTTTAAATTTTCGTCAGATGATAATTATCATTAATTAATTGCGATAGTAAAACATAAGCGGTATTTCTGCGCAAGGGTCTACCTATCACTGCTATGAAATTTATCCTTATCATCTTGGGCTTGCTGGAAGAAATATCTTGTTAGATAAGCTTGCCTTTGTAAATGTCTTTTCCATAAGTTTGTAATGTGAATTTTCATGTCCAATAAAAATTTACAAAATATATGACGTGCATAACACGTTGGTATTCGGAAATGACACATCTGCATGTAAAAATCTTGTTACTCTTTGATTTTCAAAGAGAAAACATGGCTGTCGCTTTGTTGATTTTTGTAATTCACAAAATATTATTGAATATGCGTATTTTACTGATATTACAGGGTAATTAATATGAAAAGTTATTCCTCGGCTTTTTTGGTCTGTACGGTGTAGTTTTTACAGTACCACAGAGCACACGACGGCATTATTTAGTTTCTTACTCTCGCATCAAAAGCGTCACGGCTCGGCAAGCCCTTGGCACAGACTGAATTGGTGTTGAGTGAATTCACTCTACTTACGACCCGGATGGCCGAGTCGGCAGTGACCCTGCCTATGAAGCCAAGGGTCCCGGGTTCGAGTCCCGGTGGGGGCAAATATTTGTTTGATAAGAACGGATGTTCGTACCCTAGTCATGGTTGTTTATCTATCTAAGTATAATATTTATCTATATAAGTATGTGTATCGTTGTCTAGTACCCAAGATACAGGGAACCCTGGAAATCATATACCCTAGTCATGGTTGTTTATCTATCTAAGTATAATATTTATCTATATAAGTATGTGTATCGTTGTCTAGTACCCAAAGGGCAGAGTTTGTACGAAACTCAAAACAATCTTGACCTTCTTATGTGAAGCAAATAACACAGGTAGTTTGTACATACAAGACGTTTTGTATAACCATGAACATTTTCTTGACTTTTTATGAAGCTGAAAGGCAGGTAGGTAGTACGAGTGTAGATGTGGAGCAGGGAATACGTGTGAATGAATATGGCAACAAATATAATGATCACCAAAATATTTCTTTCCTATCCAAAATGGATAAATGAACACCAAAAGTTGCAAAAAATATCAGGGCAAAATACTACGGTAGCTTAGGTGAAGGGTAAAGGGGGTGAGCGAAGCGAAGCCCCCTTTATCCTTCGTGTTAGGTTGAACATGTAAGAACAACAAAAAATACTTAAAACATAAACTTAAGTTTACAACACATAAAAAAAAGTTTGGTGATCATTTATCCAAACACAATCCATGTTTCCATTCTGGCAGTCATTTCGAATTTATTGGTAGTAAAATAGGTGCGTTTTTGGTAATCGTTTAAACATAAGCCAATGAATATCAATGTATTTAGCGGCAAGGCCGTAGCAAGCGTGGGGGTACGAAATTAAAGGAAGAAGATACTTGTTTCTTTAGAAGTTTTCAGACATGCTGTGATTATCAAATATTATAAATAGATAAATGTTATGAAATCGTTGTAACCTTTGTGTTCGACTCGCACTTGGCCATTTTAATACAACCGAACGCGGGTGAAGCCGCGGGCAACGGCTAGTAAAATATAAAGCACCCATCGCACCCATTAAATTTAGCGAACACCAAGCGAAGCTCGGTAGTGACTTGATAGATACTTACGTGAGCAAATATGGGAAGGATGTATGTTTTTTTTAAAAAACATGAAGCGTACAAAAGGCTGCATGTTATTGAGGTTGTAATGGAAGCTACGCAACATGCTGCTTTAGCTGCTTCTCAAGCGGAGTAATTATATTAATGTATAAGCGCACTATAAGATTATTAACGATTTTATACCAAAATACATTTCAAAGCCTTCGAAACTCCACTTGCCAAACACTTTAGTTCCGCTGTTACACAAATAAACAAATACACTTATCTATGGCTATTTGTTCCTCTTTTGCTAGACCACTATAGTGCTCAAATTAACGAAACTCTTTGCAGAAGTGGTCTGCGCAATAAAAAAAACGGTCAAGTGCGGTCGGAGTCGCATACGAAGGGATCCGTAGGTACTATCGTACAAGACAACTTATGGACTCTAAAATAATAAAATAAAAACAAAAAACATCCGTAAAAAATACTCAAACCCAAACTCTAACAGTCTTACCTATAAAAAATAACAAATTTATGTTTGTAGACCTGTTCTAGCAAAATCCTCTATAAACCTTAATGGGCTATATATGTTTTTATGATTTATAAAAGTAGGACAGCGATTCAGTTTTATCTAAAACACTGTTGTAAGTTCGTTATTATTTTTGGGTCTGTGGATGTTTTTGTGGCTGAAGGATGAGAATCCAAAGCTGTAAGCTTAATAAATAAAAAAATATGTGTATGTAAGCAAAGAGTTTCGTTTATCTGAGGTGTTTGTGTCAAAATTTACTCCGTGTGCCAACCATGGAAGTAGTTTGTACTACCGTAGTACATACTACCTCCATGGTTCCAACAAACAAGAGAAAAAACAACCAACCTAAATTCATACTCTGACAACTGACTGATGTTTGCTTTTGGCATTTGGTGTACACCAGGGAGAATATAATATGTGATAGATAATGCCTAAAATGGGCTAAACGGACAGTTATAGAAGGGTCTGCTACTTTAAGTTGTAGAAGGTTTATAACGACACTAAAACACATATTTTATTTTATAATCACAATTTTGTGGGAACGTGTTGTAGACTGGTTCGAGGTTTGATAGAGGTGGTTCTTTAATCTTAGTGATATATAATAATATTAAGGTGAAACAACGGAAAGATATTCTTGCACTTACTGTTGAAAGACAAATAGAGGATTCCTGTGTTGAGTTAGATAGCCATATTATTGTTTGTGTCTACAGGCCACCGAGGGATGAAAAAGGCCATGGCAATTTCGAAATATTTGAGAAAATTATGGAGGAAGCCCTCATTAAACTTTGTAATAACAGAATAAGTTAATTATTTGTGGCGATCTTAATGTAGATCTACTTGTAGATACAACACTGAAGCGACGATTAATAACTCTGTTCCAATCATTTAATTTAAGTCATGTTTTTCTAGAGCCGACTAGAATTACACTTACCAGCCAAACTTGCTTGGATAACGTTTTTTGTGACTGTGCATTCACAAGTAAAAGTGTAATTAACTGCTTACCTTCCGATCACAGCGGTCAAACAGTTTCATTCCCAATTGCTATTACGGATAAGACTGGTCCATCATTTTATAGGCCTATTACATCCCAAAGACTAGAGACATATACGAAAAACTTAGATATAAATTTGCCAGTACCGGATTTTAATGAACAGAACCCAAACAAAATCTACTCAAACTTCTTCAGCATTATTCAGACAGAATTCAATAAAGTTTTCAAATTAAAGAAAGTCAGTGACTACAACGGTAAATCTAAATTTAATGACTGGGCAACGTTTGGAATTCGTAAAAGTAGAGTTATCTTGTATGACCTTTATGATCAAAAAACCCATAACTTTGATCGAAAATTTCATGACTATGTTAAAAAATATTCCAAAACTTTCAAGTTGGTTTGTAGAACTGCAAAAACTTTACACATTAACAGAAAAATTCAAAATTCAAATAATAGAATGAAAACAGTTTGACAAAAAATAAACCGCGAAACTGGCAAAGTTATACTAAGGGACAATGATTTCTGCCTAAAGATAGGTGATGATGTTGTTAAATCCAACGCTGATGTTGCTCGAGCTTTTGAAACATTCTTCACCAATGTACCCGGACTCACAACAGACCGTCTAAATTCATCTCCATATGAAGCAGAGACTTTATTAAAAAATAATACTAGCGTCAGTAATGTATATTTAAAATTTCATCATATATATCCCCAGGACATTGTCAAAACGTTTAAATTACTTAACTTAAAAAATACGGAAGACCCGTGGGGTATATCAGTCAAAGTCATTGGTTCAGTAATTCTAGTTATAGCCCCACACTTAGCTTATATATTCAATAAATGTGTTGACGATGGGGCTTTCCCAGACCTCATGAAACACAGTAAACTGATACCTCTGTTCAAGTCGGAAGATAAGGGCGATCCTTCAAATTTCAGACCAATATCTGTTCTTCCAACACTAAGTAAAATATTTGAAAAAATTATACTCAATCAAATGCTCTCACACTTCAACCGTACAAAACAACTCCACGCTAAACAATATGGTTTCACTAGGGGTCAATCGACTACGGATGCAGGTATTACCCTTATATCTCATATTTATTCTGCATGGGAGGCCGCACAGGATGCTATCGGAGTTTTTTGCGACCTTTCGAAGGCGTTTGATTGTGTTGATCATAATACGCTATTAATTAAATTAAATCATTACAGAGATAGAAATAAAGCGTTGGATCTACTAAGATCATACCTAAGCAATAGAATTCAAAAGGCAGAAGTTAACGGCGTAAAATCTGATGGATCGGGTGTTAAAATTGGCGTTCCACAAGGTTCCATATTAGGCCCTTTCTTATTCCTGGTATATATTAATGATCTGCCTTTCATGGTGGAGAAATTAACTGACATAGTGTTGTTTGCTGATGATACTTTAATGGTCTTCAAAATTGAAAGACAAAAAGGAGATTTTGATGATGTTAATGGTGTATTATCTTTAACCTTGAATTGGTTCACAGTTAATAATTTATTGTTAAACGCTGGTAAAACCAAGTGTATCAAATTCTCACTTCCAAATGTCAGGCAAGTTGACACCAGTTTAGTGTTAGACAACAGCACGTTAGAATCAGTAAATGATACGAAGTTTCTTGGAATAACCATTGATAGCAAATTGCAGTGGGGACCCCACATAGATAAATTGGCTGGTAAATTAAGTTCTGCGGCTTACGCTGTTAGGAACATCAGACAAAGCACGGATGTGGCTACATCTAGGCTAGTATATTTTAGTTACTTTCATAGTGTGATGTCCTATGGTATCTTGTTGTGGGGGAAAGCAGCGGATATTCAAACTATTTTTATTTTACAGAAAAGAGCTATTTGAGCAATTTATAATTTAAAACGGACAGACATCTTAAGAGAGCTTTTTAAAGAAATTGACATACTAACAGTAGCTAGTCAATTTATTTTCGAAAATATAATGTATGTACGCAAGAACCTTACAACATTTTCCAAACTTAGCGATAGCTGTAATGTTAACCTAAGAAATAATCACAGACTATGTGTGCCCCTTTTTAGACTCGCGAAGGTTAGCAACTCTTTCAAGGGTCAGTGCATTCTCTACTACAATAGGATACCTCTGGAGATTTTGAAATTGCCATTTGAGCAATTTAAAAAGCATGTTAAAGCGACTTTGTCGAAAAAGGGATATTACAATGTTCAAGAATACTTAAATGACAGGACTTTATGGGGTTGATCTGGCTCAACACAGACCTTGCTGTTAGTAGTTTTGTAATTATTTATTCCCGCTTATCAATCATAACAATTAAATTTTTCATATTTGTATTAGTTAAGCACAACCTATTTTTAAAAGAGATCTAAAAATCAATCTGTGGGAGTTTCTACGCTCTTCTTCTCCCACAGTGGTCCAATGTAGAGAAAAATGACGTTTGCTAAGTATATGTAAATATCTACAGTAATAAAGTACTTTGACTTTGACTTTGACTATTGTAACTCCATATTATGAATGTTTAAGAGAAATTAAATCTTTATAAATAACACTTAAATTTGTTAAAATGTGAACGCATTCTGTTTTATTAATAACTTTTTCTCAGACATGCAATGAAATGGATATTACAATGTTCAAGATTACTTAAATGACAGGACTGTATGGGGTTAATCTGGCTCAACACAGACCTTGCTGTTAATAATTTTGTAATTATTTATTCCAGCTTATTAAATAAAAATAAATCATAATTGTATTAGTTAAGCACAACCTATTTTTAAAAGAGATCTAAAAATCAATCTGTGGGAGTTTCTACGCCCTTCTTCTCCCACAGTGGTCCAATGTAGAGAAGAGGCAAAAAATGACGTTTGCTAAGAATATGTAAATATCTACAGTAATAAAGTACTTTTGAGTTTGAGTTTGAGTTTGAAAATGTCGTCATTACGTGCGTTATAAAAATTGCAGGCCTAGGCCGGTAAGTTTTTTCTTTTTTTTATGCTCAAAGCAAAAGAAATCAACGGGCGCACGGAACCAACGATTAGTAGAATTTTTAATTGTGAATTTGTTTTTGAGTGGTGTATTTTTGTATATGCCTCTGGCCGTGAAAAGGGCTCCCCGGCTTCGTATCACTATCCGGCCTCCCTAGGGTCGGCCGGCTATATCTACTCAGCCGACAAGCCCTTCTTTCCCGGCGTCTGCAGTAATATAGTATAGAAAAAATATTCGTTTTTCCAGTGACACTTGTGGGCTGATTTGTCTCTGTCTTCACTTCCTTCTCTATGAAACCACTTTTATCACGACATGTAAAGCCCAAACAGGAACATAAAAAACTGGTCTGAGGGCGCTAAATAACTTTATCTACACACGTATCCCTCTTTACTGCGTACAAAAATCGCACGTTACGATCAGCATAATGTTAAACTACTTGGTAAAAACTCATTTCTTATCTGAAAAATTACACATTATGACGATAATGTGTAATTTTTCTACATATTATGACATTCAAATTTCGAACGCCGACGCCCGACTGCGTACCGCCCCTCCTTTGTTTGTGAAGTTGGTACTACTGAATAAGCTAAACAAGTGCAAAGGAATTATCAATGCCACCATGCCGTTCGAACATGCGGTTCCTGAACACATTAAGGAGATCTTATGATATGTGTGTAGATAAACTAGTGTATGTAACTGTACCTAATTAAGCATTAAAACTCTCGAGTGATATTATTGTTACGCCGGTAGGTTAGGTCAAAAACTTTGAACGTCAATTTCAGTGCTTTAGAGGCGTTTTCAGCAGGCTGAAAAGTCATTTCAGGCCGTTTCAGAAGTTGCTCTATCACATATCTAAAGATCGAAATTTCACCCATGTTGCCGTCGTTTTCAGGCGCCTGAAACATGTTTTCAGTCCGTTTCAGGGCACCCTCTATCAGATGACGCCATAACCTGAAAACCCGTTTTCAGGCGTTTTCAGGACCCCTTATGGGCCTCTGAAGCACAAATCGTTATATGGCGAAATATCCGGTAGGAGTGACAGAGATAGCACTACTAGAAAGAGAAAGCTATACTGGGAACATTCGAGAAGTGTGTGACAGAGATAGCACTACTAGAAAGAGATAGCTATACTCGGAACATTCGAGAAGGGAGTGACAGAGAGTGCACCATTAGAGAGAGACATATATGGTCTCGAATGTTCACGGCCCTCACGCTGGTCCTTACTAGAATATTCGCGATATGTGTAGACAATGTGTCCAGAGCGGCTCCGCGGGATATAAAAGGCGCCGACGGCCGGCGCGAGTTAGTGACATTTTAACTGCGATCGAGTGCTAGTACAAGGATAATCGGAGAGAAAGACTCTTCGTGTGAATAGTGAGTGCATAATTAGTGAAATAGTGTGTGTGTTTTAATTAGTGGATTTTAAGTACAGTTCGTGTGAATTGTAAGTGCGTAATTTGGGTAACAAAGTGAGTATTTTATTTAGTGGATTAATTCGTGTTTTTCTATCACATACGAACCCCACGCTCGTAACATTTGGTGTCAGAAGTGGGATAGAAAATGCCGTTAATGACACGAGAAACCGAGCCAAAAGGAGTGACGACGCGAAGCCAAACGTCTGGGTCTGGAGACTCGACGCCTGGTACGTCGGAATCACCTGCTCCAGCTACACGAGGAGTAGACCTCAACGCTATCTTCGTCCTCCTAAAGGAACAGTCGCGGAAACAGGAAGAACAGTCTCTAATCCTCCAGAATGAGCTTAGGGAACAAAAGGATCACCAAGAGGTACAGGCACGAATGCTTCGTGAGGTACATGAGTCCACGACCGAATGGAAGAGAGAGTTGTTCGAGGTCCAGGAAAAACTGGCCGATATGGAGGAAAAACTGGAGAGTCGAGTCCATGATGTCGATAAAAAAATTGAGACCTGTGAGAGCCGTCTCCAAAAACTTGAGATTAAAGTGGCTAATGGTCCAAGTACCTATGTACCCGACGCATCGGTGTCCGGAGGCGGCAGGTTCAAAGTGCCCCCCTTTGACGGTAGCTCATCGTGGACTGCCTATAAGCTGCAGTTCGAGTCTGTTTCCCAGGCTAATGGTTGGAGTAAGGAGCAAGCCAGGACAACACTGACGTTGGCGCTGCGCGACGAGGCTCTTACCATACAAGAGGCTCTGGGAAACGACCGGACGTACGAACGCCTTCTAGAAGCCTTGGAGGCACGATACGGTGACAGTCACCTGGAGCACGTGTACCGAGCTCAGTTAAAGGACAGGACACAAGGACGTAACGAGTCCTTACAACAGTGGGCCCTGGAAATCGAGAAGTTGGTGAGGAAGGCCTATCAACGTACGTCAGCATCCTTTGTGGACAGTATGCTGGTGCAAGCCTTCATCGATGGGATCCGGGATCTGGAAGTGAGGGCAGCCGTGCGATTGGGACATCATGGCAGCCTAAAGGATGCAGTAGCCCACGCTCTCGAGGTGGAAGCTGTACGACAGGATTCATCCAGGCCTTTCAGGGTGCGAGAAGTGTCGACTACGAAGCCAGTAGATTCCCGCCGCGAATTTGGGCCACGTTGCTACCATTGTGGAGAACGTGGTCACCTGCAGTCAGGCTGTCCGAAAAGGACTAGGAGGGACAGATACCCCGCTCCAAGGACAAGGAGCGGGCCAGGCCATCGCGCGAAGATCGCAGCGAGCAGAGCGAGAGAGGGGATCGAAGCCAGCGGGACCGAGACCGCGACCGTGACCGCAAGCATCGCAAGGACAGGCGCAAGGACTGGTCACCGCACGAGCGCGGCTCGCGACGTCGCTCGCGCGACCGCCACTAGAGATTCACTGAGGTATCACATAGCACCTCCAGTCGTTGGCAGACGTAAAGGCGCGAGAGGAGCTCCCGCAGCAGCGGCGGCGGGGGGCTCGGCTCGGACCGGCGCGAGTGGGAGCGCGGCCAGCGGGACCGCAGGGACAGAGGGGACCGCGGCGACAAGGACAATGATAAGAACTGATACGGTTAGCGACGAGTGGAGTGATGAAATCATGCAGCAAGCGCAACAAGAGGACCCTGACGTGAGACCCATTTTTGATTTGATTAATGCTGGCGCACCTAAACCAAGATGGTGTGTTGTAGCTCCTATGAGTGCGGTAACAAAAAGCTACTGGGCACAATGGGATAGCTTGGTTATGCATAATGGCGTTCTATGGAGAAAATAGGAATCAACAAATGGGAAGGATGCTCACCTGCAAGTCGTTGTCCCAAAGAAAAGGGTGAAAGATGTTTTGAGAAGCTTTCAAGATGGAACATCCGGTGGACACCTTGGAGTAAAAAGGACCCTAATGAAAATTCGGCAACGCTTTTATTTCATTCACTGCCGAGAAGCTGTTGAAAATTGGTGTAAACGATGCACTAATTGTGCATCAGTCAAGGGACCGCATACCCGTAGCCGAGGAACACTCAAGTTGTACAACGTGGGAGCCCCTTGGGAAAGGGTTGCATTAGATGTCGCAGGACCATTCCCAGCATCGGACTCCGGAAACAAGTACATTCTTGTCGTGATGGATTACTTCACGAAGTGGCCTGAAGTATTTGCCATTCCTAATCAAGAAGCGGTAACCATAGCTGAAAATTTAGTGAACGAAGTATTCTGCCGGTTTGGGGTACCACTCGAAAACCACAGTGATCAAGGAAGAAACATCGAGTCTGCGGTCTTTCAGGAGACTTGTCGCATAATGGAAATTCATAAGACGAGGACTACGGCGTATCATCCACAGTCAGATGGAATGGTTGAGAGATTTAACCAGACACTGAAAAGACATCTAGCCCAGGTCGTTGAGAGCCATCAAAAAGATTGGGTTCGGCATATCCCCCTCTTCCTGTTGTCTTATAGGTCGGCAACTCACGAAAGTACGGCGGTTACTCCATCGTATGCGAATTTTGGAAGAGAACTCCGTCTGCCTGCAGATCTCCTGACTGGGCGTCCGCCCGATACATCAAGGACCATCACGGAATATGCAAGTGATTTGCGGGATCGGATTGATGATGTTCACAGCCTGGTACGTGAACACGGGCTCCACGCTAGCATAAAGATGAAAACCCGATATGACCGGAAGTCTTATCAAGTGGGTTTTGAGGAAGGTTCGTTGGTGTGGCTACATAACACTATGCGACGAGTAGGAAAGTCCCCGAAACTATCTCCGAATTGGGAAGGGCCTTACAAGGTAGTCACCAAAATAAACGACGACACGTATCGAATCCAGCGGAATCCTCGAAGTCCGAGCAAAATTGTTCATGTCGACCGGCTGGCCAGATACCACGGAAATAATGATGCTCGGGACGAGCATGTCTTAGGAGGGGGTAGTGTTACGCCGGTAGGTTAGGTCAAAAACTTTGAACGTCAATTTCAATGCTTTAGAGGCGTTTTCAGCAGGCTGGCAGGCAGGCCGTTTCAAAAGTTGCTCTATCTTATCTAAAGATCGAAATTTCACCCAAGTTGCCGTCGTTTTCAGGCGCCTGAAACACGTTTTCAGTCCGTTTCAGGGCACCCTCTATCAGATGACGCCATAACTTGAAAACCCGTTTTCAGGCGTTTTCAGGACCCCTTATGGGCCTCTGAAGCACAAATCGTTATATGGCGAAATATCCGGTAGGAGTGACAGAGATAGCACTACTAGAAAGAGATGGCTTTACTCGGAACATTCGAGAAGTGTGTGACAGAGATAGGACTACTAGCAAGAGATAGCTATACTCGGAACATTCGAGAAGGGAGTAACAGAGAGTGCACCATTAGAGAGAGACATATATGGTCTCGAATGTTCTCGGCCCTCACGCTGGTCCTTACTAGAATATTCGCGATATGTGTGGACAATGTGTCAAGAGCGGCTCCGCGGGATAAAAGGCGCCGACGGCCGGCGCGAGTTAGTTACATTTTAACTGCGATTGAGTGCTAGTACAAGGATAATCGGAGAGAAAGACTCTTCGTGTGAATAGTGAAATAGTGTGTGTGTTTTAATTAGTGGATTAATTCGTGCTTTTCTATCAAATACGAACCCCACGCTCGTAAACATTTGGTGTCAAAGTCAAAGTACTTTATTACTGTAGATATTTACATATACTTAGTAAACGTCATTTTTTGCCCCTTCTCTACATTGGACCACTGTGGGAGAAGAAGCGCGTAGAAACTCCCACAGATTGATTTTTAGATCTCTTTTAAAAATAGGTTGTGCTTAACTAATATAAATATGAAAAATTTAATTGTTATGATTAATAAGCAGGAATAAATAATTACAAAATTATTAACAGCAAGGTCTGTGTTGAGCCAGAATAACCCCATACAGTCCTGTCAGTTAAGTAATCTTGAACATTGTAATATCCCTTCTTCGACAAAGTGGCTTTAACATGCTTTTTAAGTTGCTCAAATGGCAATTTCAAAATCTCCAGAGGTATCTTATTGTAGTAGAGAATGCACTGACCCTTGAAAGAATTGCTAACCTTCGCGAGTCTAAAACGGGGCGCACATAGTCTGTGATTATTTCTTAGGTTAACATTACAGCTATCGCTAAGTTTGGAAAATGTTGTAAGGTTCTTGCGTAGATACATTATATTTTCGAAAATAAATTGACTAGCTACTGTTAGTATGTCAATTTCTTTAAAAAGCTCTCTTAAGGAGTCTGTTCGTTTTAAATTATAAATTGCTCGAATAGCTCTTTTCTGTAAAATAAAAATAGTTTGAATATCCGCTGCTTTCCCCCACAACAAGATACCATAGGACATCACACTATGAAAGCAACTAAAATATACTAGCCTAGATGTAGCCACATCCGTGCTTTGTCTGATGTTCCTAACAGCGTAAGCCGCAGAACTTAATTTCAGGTGTCAGAAGTGAGATAAAAAATGCCGTTAATGCCACGAGAAACCGAGCCAAAAGGAGTGACGACGCGAAGCCAAACGTCTGGGTCTGGAGACTCGACGCCTGGTACGTCGGAATCACCTGCTTCAGCTGCACAAGGAGTAGACCTCAACGCTATCTTCGTCCTCCTAAAGGAACAAGCGACAGAGCTAAAGGAACAGTCGCAAAAACAGGAGGAACAGGCCAGGAAACAGGAAGAACAGTCTCTAATCCTCCAGAATGAGCTTAGGGAACAAATGGATCACCAGGAGGTACAGGTACGAATGCTTCGTGAGGTACAAGAGTCCACAACCGAATGGAAGAGAGAGTTGTTCGAGGTCCAGGAAAAACTGGCCTATATGGATGAAAAACTGGAGAGTCGAGTCCATGATGTCGATAAAAAAATTGAGACCTGTGAGAACCGTCTCCAAAAACTTTAGAACAAAGTGGCTAATGGTCCAAGTACCTATGTACCCGACGCATCGGTGTCCGGAGGCGGCAGGTTCAAAGTGCCCCCCTTTGACGGTAGCTCATCGTGGACTGCCTATAAGCTGCAGTTCGAGTCTGTTTCCCAGGCTAATGGTTGGAGTAAGGAGCAAGCTAGGACAGCACTGACGTTGGCGCTGCGCGACGAGGCTCTTACCATACTAGAGGCTCTAGGAAACGACGGGACGTACGACCGCCTTCTAGAAGCCTTGGAGGCACGATACGGTGACAGTCACCTGGAGCACGTGTACCGAGCTCAGTTAAAGGACAGGACACAAGGCGTAACGAGTCCTTACAACAGTGGGCACTGGAAATCGAGAACTTGGTTAGAAGGCCTATCAACGTACGTCAGCATCCTTTGTGGACAGTATGCTGGTGCAGGCCTTCATCGATGGGGTCCGGGATCTGGAAGTGAGGGCAGCCGTTCGATTGGGACATCATGGCAGCCTAAAGGATGCAGTAGCCCACGCTCTCGAGGTGGAAGCTGTACGACAGGATTCATCCAGGCCTTTCAGGGTGCGAGAAGTGTCGACTACGAAGCCAGTAGATTCCCGCCGCGAATTTGGGCCACGTTGCTACCATTGTGGAGAACGTGGTCACCTGCAGTCAGGCTGTCCGAAAAGGACTAGGAGGGACAGAGACCCCGCTCCAATAGCGAGGACAATAGGCTCTGTGGAGTCAGAGCCCCAACAGGGAAACGAATAAAAGCCAGGACTATGGGACGAGTGCTGGCTGGTGGTCGAAATGTCCCAATTATGATCTCACAGGCAAACGACGGGAATAGTCTGGTTGTCAATGGAGAAATCTGTGGAATACCATGTCTCCTTACCATAGACACCGGAGCTTCTCGGACTGTGATCAGCTCTCGGCTACTGAGACACCTGACCAGAGATCATCTAGTCCGACCTAGGCATCTCCAGCTGCAAACTGCTACCGGCCAGTACATTTCCGTCCAAGGAGAACGAGAGTTAGCTGTGAAAATAGGTGAAAAAGAATACTGGCATAAATTGATCGTTGCTAACATCGTCGACGACTGCGTGATTGGATTGGATTTTATGAGGAGACATGACTGTAAAATCGACTTAAAGGTTGGAGTTCTAAAGTTTGGAGTTGATGAGATTCCTATACAAGGTGGAGTAAATGGAAATGTTTACTGTACCAGGAGAACCATTCTTCGACCAAGGTCACAGGTTTTAGTTCCAGTAAAATTGCCGAACTCCACAAGGCCGCAATCTCACCGCTGTGTGGTGGTAGAGAGGTTGGATGCTGATAAACCGTGGATAACAGCCCGTACAATGGTAACCACGGCATCTACAGCATTTGTAAGGTTCCTAAATCCAAGCGACACGGAATGCGTCCTCAATAAAGGAACGCTGGTCGGATCATGCCAAGAAATTTCTTGGATAAGAGGCTGCCGGGAATCTGAGGTAAACGTGAAACCTGGGCATGTTAAGCCTTCAATGGATGTTGAAAAATTACTAAATGACTTCAGGGAGCACCTTACCGAGGAGGCGCTTCCTTAAGGCGCGTAGCTTACTGCTACGATATCGCAACGTCTTTTCTTCGCATGATGATGACATTGGAAGAACTGGAGTGGTTCAGCATGAGATCGACACTGGGGAAACTATGCCTATCCGACAGCGCCCTCGGAGAGTTCCAGTAGCTCGGGAAAAGGAGGTTGAGGGCATGATCGAGGAAATGCAAAGAAGCGGCGTTATTGAACCTTCAACAAGCCCGTGGTGTTCTCCCGTAGTTTTGGTTAAGAAAAAGGACGGCACCATGAGATTCTGTATTGACTACCGTCGACTTAATGATGTAACCAAGAAGGACAGTTATCCACTTCCACGAATCGACGACACTTTAGACACATTGAACGGAATGAAATGGTTTTCAACGTTGGATCTGAAAAGTGGCTATTGGCAAGTCGAAATCAAGGACAAGGATAAGGAGAAAACAGCCTTCTCTACTGGCAAGGGACTCTGGCATTTCATTGTTATGCCATTTAGACTGTGTAATGCACCAGCCACATTTGAGAGATTAATGGAACAAATATTAGCTGGACTTCTAGGAGAAACTTGCTTGGTCTATTTGGATGACATCATTATCGTTGGTAGAGACTTCAACGACCACTTGAATAAATTGGAGCAGGTGCTAGGCAAACTACGAGGGGCAAATCTGAAACTCAGTCCGAAGAAATGCTCGTTTTTCAAACGTAAAGTGAATTACTTGGGACACGTGATTTCGAAGGACGGCATCCAGACAGATCCTGAGAAGATTAGCGCCGTGAAGGATTGGCCGACGCCAAAAGACAAGACTGCAGTACCTGCCTTTTTGGGGCTTTGTTCATACTACAGACGTTTTTTGAAGAACTTCTCGGATATAACAAAGCCTTTGCATCAACTAACGGAAGAAAAGCGATCATTTGACTGGAACGAACAATGTGAGTCAAGTTTCAACGAGCTTAAAGGAAGACTTTGTGAAACGCCAATATTGGGGTATCCAGACCCGGACGAGGATTTCATTGTGGATACAGATGCTAGTAACACTGGAATTGGAGGTGTCTGTTACAGCATTTCAGCAAATACCTGCTGGGAAGAAAGTTTCGTATCAGAACTGACCATGCTGCTTTAAAGTGGTTGCTAGAATTTAAAAACCCCGAGGGACAAGTGGCGAGATGGATTGAACAACTACAGGAGTATGATTTCATCATCGGACACCGTAGTGGGAAATCACATGGAAATGCTGACGCCCTATCACGTAGACCTTGTGCGGACGACTGTAAACATTGCTCAAGACAAGAAGTCAGCGGTGGCGGGGGGCTCGGCTCGGACCGGCGCGAGTGGGAGCGCGGCCAGCGGGACCGCAGGGACAGGGGGGACCGCGGCGACAAGGACAATGATAAGAACTGATACGTTTAGCGACGAGTGGAGTGATGAAATCATGCAGCAAGCGCAACAAGAGGACCCTGACGTGAGACCCATTTTTGATTGGATTAATGCTGGCGCACCTAAACCAAGATGGTGTGATGTAGCTCCTATGAGTGCGGTAACAAAAAGCTACTGGGCACAATGGGATAGCTTGGTTATGCATAATGGGGTTCTATGTAGAAAATGGGAATCAACAAATGGGAAGTATGCTCACCTGCAAGTCGTTGTCCCAAAGAAAAGGGTGAAAGATGTTTTGAGAAGCTTTCACGATGGAACATCCGGTGGACACCTTGGAGTAAAAAGGACCCTAATGAAAATTCGGCAACGCTTTTATTGGATTCACTGCCGAGAAGATGTTGAAAATTGGTGTAAACGATGCACTAACTGTGCATCAGTCAAGGGACCGCATACCCGTAGCCGAGGAACACTCAAGTTGTACAACGTGGGAGCCCCTTGGGAAAGGGTTGCATTAGATGTCGCAGGACCATTCCCAGCATCGGACTCCGGAAACAAGTACATTCTTGTCGTGATTGATTACTTCACGACGTGGCCTGAAATATTTGCCATTCCTAATCAAGAAGCAGTAACCATAGCTGAAAAGTTAGTGAACGAAGTATTCTGCCGGTTTGGGGTACCATTCGAAATCCACAGTGATCAAGGAAGAAACTTCGCGGCTGTGGTCTTTCAGGAGACTTGTCGCATAATGGGAATTCATAAGACGAGGACTACGGCGTATCATCCACAGTCAGATGGAATGGTTGAGAGTTTTAACCAGACACGGGAGAGACATCTAGCCAAGGTCGTTGAGAGCCATCAAAAAGATTGGGATCGGCATATCCCCCTCTTCCTGTTGCCTTATAGGTCGGCAACTCACGAAAGTACGGCGGTTACTCCATCGTATGCGAATTTTGGAAGAGAACATTGGGGATCGGATTGATGATGTTCACAGCCTGGTACGTGAACACGGGCTCCACGCTAGCATAAAGATGAAAACCCGATATGACCGGAAGTCTTATCAAGTGGGTTTTGAGGAAGGTTCGTTGGTGTGGCTACATAACCCTATGCGACGAGTAGGAAAGTCCCCGAAACTATCTCCGAATTGGGAAGGGCCTTACAAGGTAGTCACCAAAATAAACGACGTCACGTATCGAATCCAGCGGAATCCTCGTAGTCCGAGCAAGATTGTTCATGTTGACCGGCTGGCCAGATACCACGGAAATAATGATGCTCGGGACGAGCATGTCTTAGGAGGGGGTAGTATTACGCCGGTAGGTTAGGTCAAAAACTTTGAACGTCCATTTCAGTGCTTTAGAGGCGTTTTCAGCAGGCTGAAAAGTCATTTCAGGCCGTTTCAGAAGTTGCTCTATCACATATCTAAAGATCGAAATTTCACCCAAGTTGCCGTCGTTTTCAGGCGCCTTAAACATGTTTTCAGTCCGTTTCAGGGCACCCTCTATCAGATGACGCCATAACCTGAAAACCCGTTTTCAGGCGTTTTCAGGACACCTTATGGGCCTCTGAAGCACAAATCGTTATATGGCGATATATCCGGTAGGAGTGACAGAGATAGCACTACTAGAAAGAGATAGCTATACTCGGAACATTCGAGAAGTGTGTGACAGAGATAGGACTACTAGCAAGAGATAGCTATACTCGGAACATTCGAGAAGGGAGTGACAGAGAGTGCACCATTAGAGAGAGACATATATGGTCTCGAATGTTCTCGGCCCTCACTGGTCCTTACTAGAATATTCGCGATATGTGTGGACAATGTGTCCAGAGCGGCTCCGCGGGATATAAAAGGCGCCGAAGGCCGGCGCGAGTTAGTTGTTGCAAAACCGGGCAAGGACACCAAGCTGCCTGAGAGCTATCGGCCGATCACCCTACTGAGCACCATCTCAAAGGTGTTTGAGAAGCTCCTGTTAGCGAAGTTACTGCCCCACATCCAGCCGCGCCCGGAACAGTTCGGCTTCAGGCCCGAGCATTCTACGACGCTTCAGCTCACCAGAGTACTGAATGACATGACGGTCTGTTTGAACAAAAAAGAATACACTGTCGCAGTACTTCTGGATATGGAGAAGGCGTTCGACAGAGTATGGCACGAGGGGTTGCTGTACAAGCTGTCGACGTCCCCTGCCCCAAGAAGAACGGTCAAGACAATCGCCTCTTTCCTGAAGAATCGCCGCTTCCGAGTGATGGTTTAAGACGCCGTCTCCGAGGAACATCCCGTTGCAGCCGGCGTCCCCCAGGCCTCTTGCCTGTCTCCCGCCTGCTACGCCCGATACACGGACGACATCCCCGTCGGGCCGGGTGCCCAGCTAGCACGCTTCGCAGACGACGCAGCCTACTATGCGTCGTCGTTCCAGGCTCGGCACGCTGCTATCAAACTGCAGCGCACCCTGGACATCTTGCCCGACTGGCTCGCCAAGTGGCGACTGTCCGTCAATGTTGGGAAAACGCAGGCGCTCATCACAGGCCAGAGTCTCCTTCCACCATCGCTCCAGCTCCAGGGACAGCACATCGAGTGGTCTTCGCAGCTGAAGTACCTGGGAGTGACAATTGATCGCCGGCTCACCATGAAGCAACACGTCGACAACGTCGTCAGCCAGGTCAAGGTGGCACGCGCCAAGCTGCGTCCACTTTTCGACTCCAGCCTCCCTCTGAGGGCGAAGCTCGGGATCTACAAGACCTATGTGAGATCCCGCCTCACCTACGCGGCTCCGGCATGGTACGCCCTGTGCTCGGAGACGAACAAACGGAGACTCAGAGCCCAAGAGAACCTCTCTCTGCGTACCATCGTCGGCGCCCCCCGCTACGTGAGGAACGCGACAATCCAGAGGGACCTAAGATGGGAAACCGTGGACCAGTTTGTCCAGAGGCTGGCGAAGGGCATGTTCGCGCGTGCGGATGCATCACATCTTCCGCACATCGCCGAACTGGCGCCGCACCACGCGCGCCCGCCCGACCGCCGTCGCCTGCCACGCGACCTGGTTGCCTAGCCGGCGATCACCCACTGCATACCAGCGCCACATGATGACCACCGCCCGCAGGGGCCATCCGATGACCTGTCCACAGGAGTGGACAGAGGCGATTCTTCGGGAAGAGGTCCGTCGACCTGACCCCGACTCCCCACGCCCCAGAAGGGGTGCGTGAGACGACTAAGAAGAAGAAGCGAGTTAGTTACATTTTAACTGCGATCGAGTGCTAGTACAAGGATATCGGAGAGAAAGACTCTTCGTGTGAATAGTGAAATAGTGTGTGTGTTTTAATTAGTGGATTTTAAGTACATAATTTGGGTAATAAAGTGAGTGTTTTATTTAGTGGATTAATTCGTGCTTTTCTATCAAATACGAACCCCACGCTCGTAGCAGTATCAAAATGAAAATGTACGGTCCACGTGGCACTGACCTCGAAAAATAACGTACACAGCGCTATCTATCGGTATTTTCTGAGAAAAAACCTCATTGCCTTCTGTATGCGGACGATCTGAAACTGATACTCCCCGTGAGTTCAGAGGATGATTGTAGTTTGCTGCAGGAAGATCTAGACGCGGTTCATAGGTGGAGTGTGAACAACAAACTCCTATTTAATGCTGCCAAGTGTTATGTCATGTCCTTTACGCGTTCTTCTCAGCCTATAACCGCGACGTATATACTCGGCACTGAGTCTTTGACTCGAGTGTATTCTATTAAGGACCTCGGTGTTACGTTCGACCCTAAACTTACATTCCATGAGCATATGAGCACTTTGGCCAAGGAATGCTTTAAAAGAGAGAGCTACACGGCCCTATTGAGAACCAAACTTGAATCTAGCTCGGTTGTTTGGAATCCGCACGAAAGCTCTTATATACTTTTGCTCGAGAAGGTACACAAAGCTTTCTTATGATACCTATATAAGAGGAAATTTGGATACTATACTTACGTTATTATTGTATTATTATTATTATTATTATTGACATTTAATGAACTGACATGTAGGATACTATAATTTGTTATGATTTAAATGAAAGGGTATATATGTTATTTGTATATTTGTATTTGTACAACGAATTGGACATAGTCTGTAATGTTGTGCATTTAACAGTATTAATAAATATATAAATGTAATAAACTTAAATTACTTACTAATCTTATCTTTCTTTGTAAACTAAGAAATGTCATTCTTCGTTTACACAAAAAATATAAGGTTAGTAATTTAAGTGTAGTTGTAATGTACAGATGTAGTGAATAATCCTTTCCTATCGGCAAAACTCGGAACAACGATAACACCCGAATGGTGCCAATGTGTCTATGAATTACTGTATTATTAAATTACGTGTAGGTATCAAATAAATCGTATACTTTATTTATCAATGTCAAATGTCAAATTGCCCGTTTGACGTATATTATACTGAGACGTTAAAACCACCACGATTCTATCATATAAAGAATTCGTTAGGTAAACAAAAATATAACTAGTTACTGAGGACGTTTTATTTCAATAAAACGCACTGATAAAAACCAAATTCCGGTTGGGATGATCTAATTATTTTATAAGGATTGGAACCCCAAAAGTCTAACTATAAGTCAAAACTACAGTAGGATTTTGCAGACCTTTTTTATAACAATAAATTTTTGTAATTAATTAAAAATACTATGACATAACAAAAAAGACACCTCAACATAAAACAAAACAAACCAGCAGAGAAATTAATATAAATAAATTTGATTCTCTGATTGGATGAACGACTTCGATTATGACAGCGGGATAGAAGGAGGAGGAGCGGGGTGGACAGTGTGATGCGAAACAATACTTCCAACTTCCATATCACAGTCAGAATCAGAACTATTTTCTGGTGTATCATCGTCAGAGTTTTCATGAACGGTGATTACAAAACTAGCCATATAATTTTCCAACTCAGGTTCGTGTTTTCGGTACTCGCTTTCGCATTTGATGGCGTGGTCACATACTTTGGCCCAAACATCGGAACCAATCATATTAACCTTTTCCTGTACCAATTGTTTCACAGTAGTCATATTCACACTGATGTTTCTTTTGGATACGTATCCCTTTATTTGAGACCATATGTTTTCAATCGGATTGAAATCAGGATGATATAGTGGCAATCTTAGTACGCTGTGTCCATATTCGTTCATAAGTTTATCTATAGAGTATTCTACAAAGTCTTGTTTGTACTTGCAAATATTTTCATATATTTCAAGTTTTGTTAATGACGGATCAATCGGAACGTTATGTTTGGATAGCCAATCAATCATGTCTTGCTTCCTGGTATTTGAATTAGGAGGTTTTTCTACGTACTTATTATGATATGCAGCATTATCTACTACTAGTACCGAATGTGGAGCTAAGTTTGGAATGAGTTGATTACGAAGCCATTTTTCATAGTTTTCATTGTTCATCGCGTTGTGATAGTCACCTGTTTTATCAGTAGACTGATACATTAACAATGCCCCAGGTATAAACCCCTTTCTACTACCAGCGTGCACTATTATAAGACGTTGTCCTTTAGAAATTAACTGTTTCACTCCGTTTTATGACGAGTCAGCCCAGCTTTTACCTGCCAAATGTGAGGTATGGATGTATGTTTCATCCATATAAACAATCTCTCTCCCTTGCAATCTGTACTATTTTATCGCGGCTAAAAACTTTACTCTTTTTAAACGAACATCATCTTTCTCGATATGTAATTTTCTGTTGTTTTCAACTTTTTTATACCGAAATCCCATTTTTCTAAGAATTTTTCTTAGCGTAAAGTCACATCCCTTAAAATTTATGGCTTCGGATAACTTGGACTTCAGGGCTTTAATTATAGGTACTTGTTTGTATATCAAATGGAAATTATACACTAATCGGCGTATAAGGTTGTAGTCAAAATAGTCAAGACCTAGACAAAATAATTTATTTGGTCTACCCAACTTTGCCGACTTCGGACTATTGGAGGTGGATTGATTTATGTATTCTTTTTGCAATATTTTATTTACTGTTCGTTGAGAAATTCCACTGGCCTCCGAAACTCGTTTTTGGACTTTACAAAAGTAAGCAGTATAGTTGGTATGTTTGAATTTATCATTTTCAGTTAAGAAATATAAATAAATATTGAAAATAACTTCGCAGGCTTGCCGATCTAAACGTTTCCCTTTTCTTAGTGCTTTCGGCATGTCTGTTATAAATTGTTAATGTGGATCGAATAAAATCAATGTTTATTATTTACAAAAATGACAGACAAGAGTGAAATGTAAAGTCAAAAAATATATATATATAGGTGGCCTGCATTAATACACGAGTCCATGAAGTTTATCACAAAATCTAACATAAATATCAACAAAATATTTCTGTGGTATTAACTACTCTATATAGATACTTCCTCTTGCAATGCGACCGTTCCCTACGTTGTCTCGATGGGTACTGAGTGCGGTGAAGTAGTAAGACAAAAACGAACATTTCCGAGAAAATACGAAAGGAAAGGATTATTCACTACATCTGTATGTAGCTTTTACAAGCAAGTCGCCATTTTGTAAATGACACACGTCGGCCGACGCGCCGATCAAGAATCAGTGTTTTCCCGCAAAAAATTAAGACAATCATTATAATTTTTTAAATTTAACTATTTGTATACTCTATAATGTCCACTTCATAGATAAAATTAAAATTAAATCAAATTGTGATCCGATAACTATAAGACATCTACTTTTCCAAATGTCATTGATTCTAGTGCCATCTGTTGACGCTAAGATAAAACTAAGAACAAGATAGCTTCTGAACACTTTCGTAGAGGACGCCACCGTCTATCTTATGTATCCTCTCCGTGATGTAAACTCAAAAGAACTTTAATGACTTCAGTCAGAATTAAAATGTTAGGCTTCAAATGAGGTTTTCGCTTAGTATGCGTTTTAATGGTAGGTATACTCGGCGCCACGACTAAAGAGCTTTGTCCTTGAATGCGCAGTAGTCACTTTTCACAAGTGTTTGGCGCGGGGAAGTGAGGAGCGACGGGGGCGGTAGTCAGCGCCGGCACCTGATTCGTTGATCAGTCGCTTCCCGATGCCCGCACCGAAAGCACGTCTCGAAGCTTCTTGAGTACAGTCGCATACAATATTACCCAACGTTATCTTTCGCCCCGGTCGAAAAGGCCGAAAAATAAAGTACTGACTAGGCAAGCTAGAAAAATGGTTTACGATGTGAACTGTTATATCAAAAAAGAGTCTGATGAAATACTGATGAAGAAGTCTGATGAAAAACTTAATTGTGGTTTAATTGTTACAAATGATTAGTCAGCGGGAAGAAAAGAGTGTGCAGGACTATTACTACAAGTATCTATATTCACTAGGCCCTAGTGACTAGGGGCATTCTATGCTAGGGGGTTATTTATATATAGGTTTCAACCTTGACGTTAACAAATGTTGTCAATAGAGAGTACCTATAGTTTATTTGACACAAAGTCCATTATTTACATCGGCTAATATCCCAATCAACAAAATATCAAACAGAGAAAAAATAGAAGTGAAGAAAGTCCTGAACACTCATTCCTTCACACTAACCCTAAAAACGCACTTCGGAATTATGCCGCGACTGTACACATGCGCAGTAATCCCCGCCAGTTTCTCCGAGAGCTCTTTATTCGTGGCGCCGAGTATAAAACGCTGTTATTTAGCGTTGAACCGTTATTCAAATAACTAACAAATAAATAGGCTTCAAAGCCTAACATAAATGTATGTGAGACCTGTCTGTTATCGCCTGGTGTACCTACATTAAAAGTATGTTTGTGTGTGATGATGATATTAAATAAAAGTGATGTGAAATTTTGTGTGAATTAAAGAGATAAAATTAAACAAGGGTGCGTGGAATCATAAAGTTTATGTATTTTAGTATGTAAGTAACATGTAAGTTTGTGAAATATATCAGTGGATATGATAAGGCAATTTGTATCAAGTGCATCGATGTTTGCAATAATATAATAAACTTAGTAGTTTTATTTCTTTACATTAAGTACTTATCCATATAAGGTAGACATAACCAAGCCTAAATGAAGTATTAATTACATCATATAAAATATCATCAACATAAACCTAAAAATAACTTCTGTAAAGAAAATCAACATAAATTCATATTCTTATGATGATTATTATCTAGTTATTAGCTAGTAACAACAACTTGTTTGTAAAAGAAAAGAAATATTATATACACAAATTACTCTGTGATTGGTGCAAATAGATTTTGCATAGAATTCTGTACAGGCACATCACAGATTACTAATATGGAGGCACATTGAAATCAATTACTCGACTATAGAACCTCAAAAAAGTATTATCTGTGCCCCAGTTACCACGGGCTTCTATTTCATCAGTTTGGCACTTTAGTATCCATGATTTGGATGCAACTGCTGGGCGTACACATCCAGGACTTGAAGATGTACTTTTGTATCCATGATTTGGATGCAACTGCTGGGCGTATACTTTCAGGACTTGAAGATGCACCAGCTTTAATCAAAATCTTTTTAATCAAATTACCTATGTTAGTCCTTGAAGCAGGTTTAGGTAATCCACAAATAGTAAGAAATAAACTTTGGTGTGTACTGTAGTGTCCTAACCACTAGACGATCACGGCCTATACTTGAACTTGCTAGCCCTACAGATTAGGTAGGCAATTATAAAGACTTTGGTAACACTAGAGTTGTGTTTATTGATCGAATATGGTTACAATTTGTATAAAAGGGATCAAACTGGCTCGATAGCCATTAAGCTAGGTAATCCTAACTATATAATTTAGATCGGTCGCTGGCCGAAGCCTAAGGTGAAGTGTGTCACATTGACTTTTCACATCCAAGCCTCTTTCTTTTTAAAATTACAAATTACGTAACAGTGTCAAAGTGAACACTCACTCTAAAGAGGCCCGTATACAATATTATCGCATAGACAAATATCGAAACTAACTATAAACCTTACAATAATTCCCCCTACTTTCAAAAAAAAAATCCAACGTTTTTTTTTTCCAAAGTGGCAACCCTAACTCAAAGTCTAAAATCTAAAATGATAACCCTATCTCAAAGTCTAAAATCTAAAAAACATTAAATGTTAACATTAAGTGAGCTTGCCATGCTTGAAATCTAAAAAAACAGTAAATATGCCGCAAGCATAATCTTAAATAACATCGAGTACCCTAATCCTTATCCGTCCAACCATCCCATTTTACCTACTTAATTAAACATTAAATTCTGATCACGCATAAGACCAGTACCAAAACAAAACATTGACATGAATAAGAATAAATTGACAAGAAATAGAATAAACTGACCGAAGGTCATATGTTAAGTTACACACTTAACTACACTTAGGGTGTAGATCCTACTTAATATAAACCTAACTACACATAAGGTGTAGGCTATGCACCTTAAAAAACTTAAATTATAACACCCTATGATCCCATCATACAATTATTCGCGGCTTAACACTAACCTACCTAACGCTAGAAAACTATATTACAATACGAAGGCAAACAGCTGAATCTAGCTAAGATTTAGCTTCTCGATTGGTTATCATTCGACAAACTTTCTGACAAAAAAAAACTAGCGAAAAAGTTATCAGACAACTATAATACCTCCGTTCTTAAAATTAACACAACTCCATCTTTGCTTAAAAAAATCATTTACTCTTTCCACCGAATGGAAATATTTCAAAAATTAACGCAGGCAAAGATCAAAGAAAAAATATCCTTTTCAAATATAGGAAACGTCAACCATATTAACAGGATTAATCTATAGAACCGTATTACTAAGCCACAGCTTAAGAATGAGTTCATTAAAATTCGTTCCAATAATACGATGACATCAACTAACTTTAAAACCGATGCTACAACTTACAAACATCTCAACTAATCCATTGGAATTCAGTAAACTATATTTTACTATTAACAGTTTAAGATAATCGCCGTGAGTTGCAACCAATTACCCAAGTTAAAACACTACAAAGAATCTCGAATGTGTATCGAATACCCGAGTTATACCACATCAGAAATTACTTCCATTGAGAAACCTTCGTTACCAACTTTATGAACAACCCTTACTCTCCCCTTACCAAATCATCCCAACTCTATACTTTAAGAACGCAGGAAACAAAACAGAACCCTATGACGAATAGCTATTGCCTCGTCATACTGCTCTCAAAGATAAACCAGGCGATCGGTTCAAACAATTATACGAACTCTCGTTTATAAAAGTTTCTCATATAAAGGTAATCTACCACGGAAATCTAGTATGTTACAGATATTTCTTGGGTCTTTGGTGAACGGTCCTCATCAAACATCATAGTTCAGCAACAACATGAAAAGAAACACCGGTTAATAAACAATTCATAACAATACCGCATACATAAACCACAAACCAACAACCGGGATAAAATTATATTAAACTCCTAATGTATAACTATTTAATATCAGACGAACTCCTCAACGCAGCACAAAGCGTTTTAAACGATTTGTGTTAACAATTACGCCCCGTGACCGTGAGTTCAGACGACGAATCAGCACATTAGACCTCCCAACGATCTCAATGACCTTGTATGGTCCTTGATACAGACGTGCCAACTTCATACATCTTCCCGTTATCCGCCTTGGTACGTATAACAAAACTAAGTCATTCACCCGGAACGATCTGGGTTTTGATCTCATATCGTAATACCGTTTTTGAACACGCTGCGCGTTCGCAATATTTCCTAACGCCTTAGTCAGCAGCCTACCCATACTATTTACCCTTTCATCTATCGTTTCGTCTAAACCAACTGCGTTTAATCCTAATGATCGATCCACCACTGAGCACGGTTCCCTACCAAATAAAATATTATACGGCGACACTTTCGTTGACGCCTGCACGCTAGTGTTATACGCATGTACTACCAAAGGTAAAACTGAGGCCTTTGATTACTACCTAAATATTTTGATAACATCGAAGTTAACGTTCTATTCATTCGTTCTACCAAACCGTTACTATGTGGGTGAAACGAACTTGTATGTATCATTTTAGCCCCAAACTGCTCTACCGCTTCTTTTACGATTCCCGCCGTAAAAACTGTACCTCTATCTGAAATAATTTCCCTAATCGGCCCGAACCTACAGAAAACTTCCTCAACTAAAAACCGCACTACATCTTCCGATGTAACCCTAGGTAACGCCTTACATATCGCAAACGCATACTCTACCGCGACTATGATGAATCGGTTATCTCTCGACGAACGTGGAAACGCTCCTAACACGTCGATTCCTACCTTCTCAAAAATATCCGAGACCCTAATCGGCATCAAATCTGCTACGCTTTTAACTAATTTCCTTTCTTGACACGGCACGCACGAAGCTATATAACGCTCTATCTCCTTATCGGCTTTCGGCATGAAATATTTCGACCGAAACCTCTTCAACGTCTTTGCGAGACCCAAATGACCTCCTGTCCACGCCTCATCATGTAATTCGTTCATTACATTTTGAAACAAAGACCTAGGCAATACTAATACCTCCCTTATTTCTCCATCTCTACGTACGCTTTTATATAATAAATTATTTCTCAAACAAAAACCGCTACGCCACGCTTCCGGACGTTCGCTCAACCGCGTTAACCATCTACTACAAAATGAATCGTTCTCTTGATCCGCCTGTAACGACTCTACATTAATACTAAAAACTTCCAAACCATCATCTTCAGATTCAGAACGAGAAGAATACTGAGGTCCTTCTATTTCCCGTTTCCCTTCTTCCATTAGCGGATTCCTACTCAAAAAATCTGACACTACATTGCTTTTCCCCGAGCAATGAACTATCTCGAAATCCCATTCTTGTATCGCTAACGCCCATCGCGCTAACCCACCAGACATATATTTTTTCGACTGTAACCAACATAACGCGCTATGGTCTGTAACAACCTGAAAATACGATCCCCAAAGATAATGCCAATAGTGCCTTAACGCCCATACTAACCCCAGACACTCTTTCTCCGTCGTACTATATTTTTTCTCCGCATCCGTTAACTTCCTAGACGCATAGGCAACCGGACTCATTTTTTCAACGCCCTGCATCAACACTGCACCTAACGCCTCGTTAGACGCATCTTCATAAACCCTCGTAGTAACCGACTTATCCCCCGAATAATAGGAAAGTATTGGCGCACTACAGATAACCTTCTTAATATAATCGAACGAATTCTGCAATTCTTCATTCCATTGAAACATTACCCCCTTTTTCAATAATTTTGTGAGAGGTAACGATATTCTCGCAAAATTCGATACAAATTTTCTATAATAAGAAAATAAACCTAATAATATTTTCACATCCTTCGTAGATGTGGGAGTTGGAACCTGTTGCATAGCCTTCAGCTTTTTCTCTCTAGGTTTTACTCCTTCATTCGAGATTAGATAACCTAGCATCTCAATCTCGCAAAAACCGAATTTACATTTGGATGGCTTGAAGGTCAAGTTCGCTTCTCTAAACCGCCCAAAAACTTTCTTCAACGTATCGGTAAACTCCTCGAACGTTTTACCATAAACAATTACATTGTCTACGTAAACCATAACCCCTTTAAATCTTAAATCCGCTAAAACTTTATCCATCATCCGTTGGAAAATCGCTTGACGCGTTGCCAAAACTTTCGTCGTGACGAAAGCCGTTTTATGCCTACCTTCCGTAATAACCGTCTGCCAATAACCTGAATTGAGATCTAACTCCGCAAAATACTTGGCCCCGGCCAAACTATCGACAATGTCTTCTATCCGCGGAATAGGATAATTATCCCTACATTTTTTTTCCGATAATCTACACTAAACCTCCATGAATTATCGGGCTTTTTAATTAACACAACGGGCGCAGCATAACAACTACTGGATTCCCTAACAACACCTAGTTTCAACATCTACGCGACCTGCTCCTCAATAATTTCTCGTTGCACCGGCGAATCGCGGTACGGGTGACAATGAACCGGCTCTTCATCATAAGTCTTAATATCGATCGACACTATCTCCGACCTACCTAACTGGTCAGTTGCAAACGCAAATCTATCCGCATTCCTATCAAATAACGCCAATAATACCTGCTTATCATTCCTACATAAATCCTCATTTATGATAGACCGTTTATCTTCTAACCCAAACGCAAATTCGCACGAATCCGATAACCCCGAGAAATAAACGTAATCGCCCTTTCTTAACTCCTGAAAGTCGATAAAATCTATCACGTCACGATCCTCGATAACCGTGGTTTCCCCGAAGTTCACTTGTTTCCTTCCAGAATCGTCTAGAAAGTCCGACCCTATCTTTTGTTTTGAAAGAATCCCTACGCGCATGATATTTCGTTTTACCGGTGTGGTGTTTTGTTTCGTATGGAAATTATTGAAAAACGGTATTTTTCCCTGGAAAAAACACATACACGAAGGAACAAAACCAATATTCATACCATTCTTTATTAAAAAATCCACCCCTAAAATAGTGCTACAATTTAAATCAGTTATTACTAAAAATTCCTGTGAAAAGTTAAAATTGTCCAAACTAAAATATATAACACATTTCCCTACAATTTGCAATAAACTTCCATTTACCGCCTTAACCCGTCTCTTCTCTTCTTGCATACATCTCGCACCCACTTGATCCGCAACGGCTGGGCTGATGCATGAAGCCGTAGCGCCTGTATCTAAAAGAGCTACCACGCTTACATTAGAAGAATTCAATAAAACTAATGGTCTGACCTGCTGATCCGCCTCGACTGCGACGATCTTCCCCATTGGTCGTTTCGCCTCCGTGCTACGCTGCTGAGCTCGTCTGAGGCCCTCATTCCACGGGTCAGCCTGGTCACCGCTATCGGCTTCTAGCGACGACGCGTTGTAAAATCCGCTTGCCTAGGACGCAAATTATAATTATTAGTACTAGGTCTAATATGTGGTTCCTGACCACTTGTCGACGCCGAAACATTCGGCGTTGGGCGTGATTCTTGAGTAGGGCTTTGATTAAATTATGTGTGAAACGGCCTGTCTCCCCCCCTCTATGGCTATGGGCCAAATTCGGTCCAAAAGTTGCCGGGTTCCTAAACACATTTACATTATCATCACTTCCCGGACTTAATTTCTCCATCTGTACCAGTACTGCCCTTAGCGCCTTCTTATCTACAAAATGGCTCAACATTAATTTATTTCTAAGATGGTTTTGCAATCCTCTTAAAAATTGCGTTATAAAAATGTCATCTTTGGTAACTCTAGCCTTCCTCGCTAGGTCCCCTAAGTAATGGAAGTAGTCCAACAAACTTCTTTTCTCTTGCTTGGCATTGTACAACTTCTCTGCAAAGTCTGTGCTTCCAAATTTCTCATTAAATTTATCCACCACCTCTTCAAATGTCTGGGCACTGTCCCTAATTTCCCTAAAAAAATATAAGGCTCCACCTTTTAAATACGAAGGAAATAATGAAAATTTTAATTCCTCCGACGATATAAATTTCTTCCTCGATGCAGCATCTCTGAAGTCTTCTAAAAAGTCTTCAAAGGACTCCTGAGGACTCCCCGAAAAACAAGTTGACAAATCCTCCATCATGAAATAAATTCATAAAATTTTTCACAAAATGTCCGCTGCGATAAAAATCTTCCCACAATATTTTTCTATTAAATTCTTCACTCGCTTGGCAGGTCGAGGTAATTCCTAAATTAAAAACTTAAGTACAGAAATATACTTCCTTTCAATGTAGTTTCGATCCTGCCTCGATTCTTCAAGGTCTGGATCGACGATCACTATCCTCTTCTATTACGTCACTTCTTATGACGTAACCTCTTATTCCTTATGAAGCGGTCTTCTTATATCTCCCGTTCGTTCGGCACCTCCGCCAATGTAGTGTCCTAACCACTAGACGATCACGGCCTATACTTGAACTTGCTAGCCCTACAGATTAGGTAGGCAATTATAAAGACTTTGGTAACACCATAGTAGTGTTTATTGATCGAATATGGTTACAATTTGTATAAAAGGGATCAAACTGGCTCGATAGCCATTAAGCTAATCCTAACTATATAATTTAGATCGGTCGCTGGCCGAAGCCTAAGGTGAAGTGTGTCACATTGACTTTTCACATCCAAGCCTCTTTCTTTTTAAAATTACAAATTAGGTAACAGTGTCAAAGTGAACACTCACTCTAAAGAGGCCCGTATACAATATTATCGCATAGACAAATATCGAACCTAACTATATACCTTACAGTACAAAAAAATCGCCGAGATTCAGACAGTAAAATAACCCGTTGAATCCAGTAAATTGGATCTCAAGCCCGATAATCTTTATTTCTAGATATACGCCACCCAGATTATCTATTAACAATATAATCAGTTTTTGATTCAATCTTTGGCAAAATGTTACAGTATCCTCAGACCAGATACAGTTCTCTTCATCAACCATTAACAGGGTCAAATCGTGCACTCTTCCGCCAGAACAAAGTAAGAGTAGCACAGCTGCTCGACATGATGCCTCAGATAAGCTATTTGGGTCCCAAAATCTCTACATATCGGGACTTTTCTTTGTTTACTAGAATTTGCTATTGCCTTCAGAACCTGCTTAACCGAGATATGTGAAATACCTTATCCTGTTTTCTAAAAGGGGCTCGCTCAATGTCGAGACAGCTGATTTATATACTAAAATAGTACTATAAGGCAAACCGTGTATCTGGTGTAGATCAATAATAAAACTAGCCAGGTTAGATCCTTAGCCCATAAGGACCATCTATACCAATTATGTTTGTAGGTTTTAAGGAGGAATCACGCCAACTTTTTAATAAAAAATCTCTTTCAAAGTTCTATCTTCAATATTTTTTTTCAAAATAGATTCTTATTAACACTTTTTGAACATTATTTGAATCTATATAATGCAAGAAACACTACCACCGTTTCGGAAAGTGTTATGGCAGCGGAGAAGAAGCGGCACACGAAACTCGTACACTGCAACAAGGCCTACTTTTCTTTTCTGTTTCTTTTTTTTTTCGAAAATAGGTCTTGTGTTACAATCGTTTGCGTGGTTTTTGTGCTGCGCTGGAAAATCGGAGCTCCATACCTCTATGTCATTGATGTAATCATCTAACCTATAATATGCTTTATAACATAATGTTTTTTTAACAATGACTTTAAATTTCTTCTCTGACAAATTTAATATCTCTTCTGGTATTTTGTTATAGTAATGTATACTTAGACCCACAAATGAAGTTCTTACTTTAGCTAGTCTACAGTAAGGTTGGTCAATTTTATTTCCGCTTCTTATATTATTTTGCTTGTGCCTGTCAACATTTTAATGAAGCTATATATGATTTTCCTATTGTACATGATATTTTCATAAATATATTGGCACGGTACAGTCATAATGCTAATTTCTTTGAACAGTTCCCTCAGGGAGTCACGACTGCGTAGGTTATAAATTGCTCTAATAGCCCTTTTTTGTAGAACAAAAATTTAGTCAATATCAGCAGCTCCACAGCAAAATTCCATAGGACATAATGCTGTGGAAATAACTAAAGTAAACAAGTCTCTCCGTGAACTAAGTTTTCCCGATAAAGATGAAATGTGATGGCTCCATTGTAGTTTCGAGTCAAGTGTTCCCCCCAGGAAAACTGTACTATCAGTAAACTCTAACTTAGCATTATTTAATATATCCTCATTTTTTAAGGAATTAACATAAGGCAAAATTAATTGTATATATTTAGTTTTTTTCGCATGATTGATTTCGCACTAGATTGTTAACAGTAAACCAATTATAAAGTTGTCCAAGAACGTTATTTACTTCGTCATAGTTCTGTACATGTCGATCTACTTTATATTAAGAGATGTTTCATCAGCAAATAACACAATCTTTGACAAATTATGAACCATGTAGGGCACATTATTAATATAGACCGAGATTATAATATAATAGAGACTAAAAATAAGAAAGGAACTAATATGGAACCTTGAGGCACGCCAATTTTCACGCGAGATCCTAATGATTTGGTTCTGCTAATCTAAACCTTCTGAATTCTAATATGTAAATAAGAACTCAAAAGTTTTAGAGCTTTATTTTTAATACCGTAGTGTTCCAGTTTTAACAGTAAAGTTTCATGATCTTCGCAATCAAATGCAATAGAAAGGTCACGGAAGACACCAATGGCATCTTTTGACTCTTCCCATGCACTAAAAATATGTTGTAATAGTTCAACACCAGCATCTGTGGTACAACGTCCTTTTGTAAAGCCGAATTGCTGGTTATGTAATATATTATTGTGATTAAAACGGGAAAGCCTTTGAATGAGCATGAACTTTTCAAACACTTTGCTAAATACCGGTAAAACTGATACAGGCCTATAGTTACTGGGATCTTTTTTGTCACCAGCTTTATATAGAGGTATTACTTTGCTATTTTTCAATTAATCGGGAAAGGTACCGCGATCTACACATTCATTAAATATGTAAGCTAAATATGGTGCTAATATGATGATAATGACTGACATCCCCCATAAGTCTTTAGTGCTCTTAACTTTAATGTCTTTAAAAGTCTTAATAATATACTGGGGTCTGACATGACTAAATTTAAATTCAGTTGCGCAGGCTTCCACGTTTTCTTCTTTCTCTTTCACATTCTTAAGCAATGTAGCTGAAAGGGATGGTGAATATCAAGGTAAAATAGGTGTCAAATTCCTGAGCTACTTCTGAATATGCAGTAATAATACCGCATCTTATGTGAAAAGTTGTTCTCGCGTGGCTTTGTACTACCTTTCGCTTTTTGTAACTTTCCATACGGTTTTTATTTTATCGTCGACAGATTTAATTTTACTACTTATGAAATTTACTTTGGCTTTAAGACACCCTATCTTGAAAGTTTTGAAGTAATATTTGTGATATTCTTTAAACCTGTCACTATTTGTCATGTTTCTTTGTTCATAAAGTTCAAAAAGTCTATCTCTGCTAATCCGCAAACCTGTGGTCCCCCAATCACTGAACTTAAATCTAGTATTAATTTCTTTCGTATCAATTTTGAATATAAACTCAAATTCTTCGCTTACCAAAGAAAAAAGTCTTGATATAAATTATTCGGGTCGTTAAAACTATAATCATGAACAGGTAATTTATCAAGTAGAACATTTTGGTACTTTCCAAACGACTCGTAGTGATGGGTCTGGTTTTATTTTTATTTTCTGAATATGATTAATGTCAGAAAGTTTTACACTTTGACGTCTATGATCTGATTGAAGCGAGGTAAAAATAAACCTTTTTTCTATAGGGTAAAAATCACAGAACACACTATCAAGACAGGTAGCAGTAGTTGACGTAACTCGTGTTGGTTCGAAAAATACATTTTTTAGATTAAATTATTTAAAAAGCCCTAATATCTAATCGGTTAATGAATCATCTTCTTGAATGTCTATATTGAAGTCTCCAACAACTATAATCTTTTTCTTTGTCACTAATTCAATTCTATCCAGCTCAACACAAGATAATTCAACAAATCTTTCAATCGACAGTTCAACAATGTCTTTTCGTTCTTTGAATTTAATATTGTTTCTTATAATTATTAGAGAACCTCCGAATAGCGAACTGTCGTTTGAAAGAACTGGCAATAAAATAGTTTACATAATTTAATACCATTTGGAAATATTTTTGCCAATGTTCTGTCAAACAAACTACATCATATTTATGCTTTTCTAAAAATAATTCAACTTGTAGTGTTTTGCTGGAAAAGCCCTGAATATTTACGACCTTCAAGCTGAAAATGAAATTCGACACTGCCAAAAATTAGTCCAGAAATAGTCCTAAATAGTCCACCAAGAAAGAAAATTTGTCCACTTATAGTTTCGAAGTTATAGCTATAGATTGGTGAGGATTACAGCTTGACGTCAAGCTGTAATCCTCATCTCTCGTGCAAGCAAACGGAAGGGCCTATCGACTTGGTTTGGGTTTCAAAAATTAGTCCAGAAATAGTCCACACGGCATGCCAAATTTCAGAAATAGTCCTTCAACGATTCCAGAGTTATTAAGACATCTTGGTGAGGATTACAGCTTGAACATTTGATATCATCAAATATCCTCGGAACGCCTACGACTTTCAGTTTGAAATTTGAGCCAAAAAATAGTCCAGAAATAGTCCACCGAAACAATAATGATTTCCACCTGGTTTACTTTGAAGAAGTGCATTAAAAATACAATGTTTCATTTCCCATACATTCAATACATGTACAGTCGGGTACAAAATAATAATGGGGTAAACCCTAATAAACCGGTTTATATCGGTTAATTCAATCAAAGGGCCTGTTTTCAAACTCTGAAAACTAACGGTATTGTAATATTGTAGGAAAGTGAGCGCATAGCTCTGTCCCTTACGTTCACGAAACTTAACTTTTATGTGCTCCCATTTAGCCGGACTTTTACCAGAGTTTTTATAACCGCAAAATACAGTTTAAATACAATCTTAATAAAACACGGATGGTTAGGGGCATCCTGGCTGACAGGCAATAAACTTAGCCTGCTTGAGTACGTTACTTGCCTTTTGCTTGTTGTGTTTAATTTAAACTGTTTTAACGGCTGTCAAAAGCCTGAAACATAAATGATTTTTTTGTTGTACATAAGTGCGTGACAGCGATTTGGATTTTAGGCGGGTCTTCGAGCTTCGGTTGTAGCTATGATATATATGTTATATATTTATATAGTTGAGTTAAGATGTAAACAACAACGGAATTAGTATCGCGGACGCGCTGGCAAAATTTCGTCGAAATACGATTTTGCCGAAACTTTTGAGGACATCTTAAAGCATTTCTCGGTGGCAATTAAGGCACGAGTGTTTAAAAATCACGTCAATCGGTACTTGAAAATTGCAATAATGACATCATTGCAATTGAGGAAAGTGTTAAGAACGTCAGTTCTTGTGTGTATATGTCAAGTGTGTGTGTATATCAATGTGCAAAGGATAACATGCTAGCCTCTGTACTCTGTAATAATGACATCATTGCAAAGACAAAGACAAAGACAAAGATAATTTATTTGCTCAAACATGTGTAGTACATAAACATGCATTTAGGTATAGATGGTGGTGTACAGTGGGTCTGGTCCAACATGTTTTGCCGAGATTGACATGCAAATAGGAATAGGCGTGCAGGCCTTAATCATTATCAATGGAGGTAAGTGTTAAGAACTGACAATCAATGTGTAAAGGATAACATGCTAGCTTCTGTACTCACAAAACATAATTTGAAAAAAAGAACCGATCCATTTATGTTCATTATAGTTATATATATATGTATATGTTTATATCACATTTATATATATAACTTAATTTCAATCACAATAATCACAGTCGGTTCATTGTTATAATCATCACATAACATCAAACATTGTTCGATTAATTACAGTCTTAATCATTTCAATTTTAGGTATTTAATTAAGTGCTTATCTCTAAATGATGGCACCTCCCGAGTATAAGTATACATAAAAGAGTAGTCAAATTTTTAAGGGGATAACCCCTTCCCTAAACTATGATGTCCGTACATATACATAAATATGTAGGGACATCATAGTTTCGTCATGAAACATCTTCAGAGCAACATTATTTTTAACCTCTTCCAAAAATGAATATACAGGCTGTTGTTTTGTAAAGTTACGCCTATAGTACCCATCATATAATAATAATAATAATAATAATACCTTGGACACCTTTTACACACATTGATCTAGCCCCAAACTAGGATTCCCTGTATCTTGGGTACTAGGCAACGATATATATACTTATATAGAGAAATATTATACTTAGATAGATAAACAACCATGACTAGGGTACAAACATTCGTTCTCATCAAACAAACATTTGCCCCCACCGGGACTCGAACCCGGGACCCTTGTTTTCGTAGGCAGCGTCACTACCGACTCGTGACTACATCATCATGAACAACTTTCCCCCAGAAACATATGGTGGCAAATGGAAAAAAATCGTCCCTCATTACATTTACCGATCAGCTGATTACATGTTACTATGGGAGACCCAAGATGTTTATTCGTTTGCGACCATATATTTCTTGGAGAAAGTTATTCATAATGATGGGTACTATAGGGACTACCCTTACCCGGGGACTTAGCTTTACATAACAACACCCTGTATAGTGGTGAAAAATAAAATTGCTCTGATAAAATCGGTTTCATAGTAAAAGTTGTTCAGAAAGATGTTTCTTACAACCTCTAATTTGACTACACTTTTATTTTACAGCCTGTACATAAGTCACATGTCTTATAAATGATTTATTTATTAGAAATTATTTATTATCATATCTAAAAAAAACAGTCAAAACAAAGTAAGTATAATTGCTAGATCTCTAACCCAAAGAGTAGTCAATAGAGTTCAATTATTATGGAAAGTGGCAGTAAAGTCATGAAAATTACGAATAAATGATGTTGATTTTAAATATTTTTATCATTTTTAAATTAGTATTAGAGCGTACCATACTTTTTTACAAAATACTATCCTTTTTGTATTTTTGTGCTATCCTTTTCAATGCACCAAAATCCAACACTGGTTGTCGTATAGCGCAGCCGGTCTGGCGCAGTGGGGTAATAAAATTGTAACCTCATATTTTTTTTGTACCTTGTTGATTTGTACCTTTGTAGGAAGGTAGGTAGTTAGGTGCCTACAGCAGGGGGCTAGCTCATCGCCGCAGCTATGGAGATAAAAGGTAGCCTAAAAATGTTTTCCATCACCGTAAGAACGTTTGTATAATGTACTATGGTAAAATTACTTATCTCAATGGTATATGGCCCGCACCGGATTCGAACATGCATCTCCTGCATGAGAAGCGAGTATGAAACCACTAGACTATGGAGATTAATTGGTATAAACTGGTTTATTATGGTTTACCCCATTAATATTTTGTACACGACTGTACATTGATTGAAATGTATGGGAAATTAAACATTGCATTTTTAAGGCCGTTCTTCAAATTAAACCAGGTGGAAATTATTATTGTGTCGGTGGACTATTTCTGGACTATTTTTTGGCACAAATATCAAACTATTAGTCGTAGGCGGTCCGGAGATATTTATGTTATCAAATGTTCAAGCTGTAATCCTCACCAAGATGGCTTAATAACACTGGAATCGTTGAAAGACTATTTCTGAAATTTGGCATGCCATGTGGACTATTTCTGGACTAATTTTTGAAACCGAAACCAAGTCAATAGGCCCTTCCGTTTGCTTGCACGAGAGATGAGGATAACAGCTTGACGTCAAGCTGTAATCCTCACCAACCTATAGCTATAATTTCGAAACTATAAGTGGACTAATTTTATTTCTTGGTGGACTATTTAGGACTATTTCTGGACTAATTTTTAGCATTTTCAAACTTCATTTTCATGAAGGTTTCAATGGTGAGGATTACAGCTTGAAGGTCGTGAATATTTTGGTGCATTTTAATATTACCAATTTTTTCCTTTGTTCTAGTATTTGTCAATTGATTGCCAGAAAACCCCTGCTAATTTTGTAAAATTATCTTATGTTTAGAGGAGTCCTCTTTTGTCGAACAATCTTTTTTCTATTACTACTAGTAGTACTAGTAACCACTTCTATTACTACTAATACTAACTAAAACTGAAGGCGACTGTGTTATAGTATGTTTGGCATATATTATACGCTAACAATGTAGCTACTCGTTTTTTTGTTTTATTAGACGGGTATAGTATATGTAAGGTACATAGTATACAAATTCCTGATTGTGAACGGAGGATCCAGTGCTCGGTTCTTCAGGTCGGGTCTCCAAAATACCTTCTCCCAACGTGGAGGGAAGACCCAAGCCAACCGATAATCCCAGTGATCACTGAAAGCATCGTGCACCATTGCTCTCTGATCTCTTACGTCGATTGTGCCATATAATGGGACTACATGAGCCGCGGCCGAAGCAAACAAGTCTATCACAGGCTGGCCCTACGTGGCAAATATCAATGTGATTCCGGCAGAGGCACGTGACAATCGATCTGCTTCTCCTTTGTAACGACCCGGGATGTAATGAACTTCTATACGAATATTGAACAGATCTAATAAAAGGAAGATTATCGTAAGTTATCGACATCAAAGTCATTGATTTGGTTCCACCTTCGTTCCTCAGATATGAGACATTTCGATTGAGATTGTCGCTTTGTATTAATAGAGAAGAACCTTTTAGATACTGACATTGATCTTTTAATGTGTACCATACCACCAACATTTCCCTTTGATTCGAGTGTAAACTCGATTCCTCTAGAGTCCAGAGGCCTGATACTTGCAAACGTTTAGACGAATAATGACCAACTCTAAAAATTATAACATACTCTAATATTGACTGATTCTAAAAATGATCAATTCGTAAGATGTACAATTCCCAAAACGACTGATTCGTAAAATGACCGATTCTAAAAATGATAACATAGTAACATAGTAGATAATATTGACTGATTCAAAAAATTAACAATTCGTATATTGAACAATTGGCAAAACGACTAATCTTAAAATAACCGCTCCCTGATATTGAATGCTGGGCAGTGAGTTAGAAATAAAAAGTTTCTTTTTCTATCCAAGGTCAATGAAAAAGTATATTTATATTGGTATATTTTTAAATTAAGTATAGGGTCAGTCAACAAAACATGATTCTTAACTCAGTAGGTACCTACGTAGGTAGTCATTTTGATTTTTAGCTCCTCTATTCTAATTACATAAAAATATATATATGTATACAAACACATGAAAATTAAAGAGTTACAGTAACATTTGAATATATATAATTTTCTTCAAATATTTTTTCACGGAAATTCCGTTTCCGTTTAATTGTTCAAGAATTTTCTTATACTTCCTGTCAAAGCAAAGCAGCAAAGCTGAAACTGTAGGGGAGTGTGGGGTAAACGCGAACGCGGGGTAAACCCCGACAAAGTAGGTGCAGGATTTGGGACTCTATTACATAACCGGCTTAACCAAAAAGTAACGAACATTTGCTGTCCAAATAGTTCATTTGTAGATCTAGTGAAGATGATTAGTCGCGGTATCTATGATGAGTACAGCACTATTGTAATTATGGTAGGAAATCATTCAAACATTAGTCGGAATGATTTGAATAAAAGTGTTGAAACACTTCTAGACTTACATAGTAGGATGAAATGCAAATTTATACTATGCAATTTTCCATATGCCTGTAATTTGACAGAACTACAGAACAAATCTATGCATAGAATGAATATTCATTAATTTAATTTAACATGTCATCACAGCGATGCTATTTTATATTTCGACATGAATAATTTTATTCATAACTTTACTCTGACACGGGATACATTGTACCTGTCTAATAAATATAGAAAATTAGTAGCTACATTGTTAGCTTATAATATATGCGACGCAGCTATAGTTGGTTTAACTAAGTTCAACTTGACATCAGCTTATTTTAAGAGTAATATGACATGCACCCCTATTGGGAATTCACCTGTTAATTATACTTTGCATGCAACATTGGAATCTGTTCCAAGTAATTTAAATTAGTTCATAAGACAATAGAGGAAATCTCTAGCATACAAGAGCCACTAAATATGTCAAAATGTAAGCCCCAGTTAAAGATTGCCCATCAAAACATCCAGGGGCTACCTGGCAAAGAACTTGTATTAGAATTATTTCTAAAAAATTCTGACATTGATATTATTTGTGTTACTGAACACTGGTTGAAGGAAAATATGATGTCTTTTAACATAAATAATTACAAAATTGTCAGTTGTTACAATAAAAAGACTGCTGATAGAGGTGGTTCTTTAATCTTAGTGAAAAATAATATTAAGGTGAAACAACGGAAAGATATTCTTGCACTTACTGTTGAAAGACAAATAGAGGTATCCTGTGTTGAGTTAGATAGCCATATTATTGTTTGTGTCTACAGGCCACCGAGGGATGAAAAAGGCCATGGCAATTTCGAAATATTTGAGAAAATTATGGAGGAAGCCCTCATTAAACTTTGTAATAATAGAAACAAGTTAATTATTTGTGGCGATCTTAATGTAGATCTGCTTGTAGATACAACACTGAAGCGACGATTAATAACTCTGTTCAAATCATTTAATTTATGTCATGTATTTCTAGAGCCGACTAGAATTACACTTACCAGCCAAACTTGCTTAGATAACGTTTTTTGTGACTGTGCGTTCACAATTAAAAGTGTAATAAACTGCTTACCCTCTGATCACAATGGTCAAACAGTTTCATTCCCAATTACTATTAAGGATAAGACTGGTCCATCATTTTATAGGCCTATTACATCCCATAGACTAGAGACATATACGAAAAACTTAGATATAAATTTGCCAGTACCGGATTTTAATGAACAGAACCCAAACAAAATCTACTCAGACTTCTTCAACATTATTCAGATAGAATTCAATAAAGTTTTCAAATTAAAGAAAGTCAGTGACTACAACGGTAAATCTAAATTTAATGACTGGGCAACGTTTGGAATTCGTAAAAGTAGAGTTATCTTGTATGACCTTTATGATCAAAAACCTATAACTTTGATCGAAAATTTCATTACTATGTTAAAAAATATTCCAAAACTTTCAAGTTGGTTTGTAGAACTGCAAAAACTTTACACATTAAAAGAAAAATTCAAATAATAGAATGAAAACAGTTTGGCAAATAATAAACCGCGAAACTGTCAAAGTTATACCAAGGGACAGTGATTTCTGCCTAAAGATAGGTGATGATGTTGTTAAATCCAACGCTGATGTTGCTCGAGCTTTTGAAACATTCTTCACCAATGTACCCGTACTCACAACGGACCGTCTAAATTCATCTCCATTTGAAGCAGCGACTTTATTAAAAAATAAAACTAGCGTCAGTAATGTATATTTAAAATTTCATCATGTATATCCCCAGGACATTGTCAAAACGTTTAAATTACTTAACTTAAAAAATACGGAAGACCTGTGGGGTATATCAGTCAAAGTCATTGGTTCAGTAATTCTAGTTATAGCCCCACACTTAGCTTATATATTCAATAAATGTGTTGACGATGGGGCTTTTCCAGACCTCATGAAACACAGTAAACTTATACCGCTGTTCAAATCGGGAGATAAGGGCGATCCTTCAAATTTCAGACCAATATCTGTTCTTCCAACACTAAGTAAAATATTTGAAAAGATTATACTCAATCAAATGCTCTCACACTTCAACCGTACAAAACAACTCCACGCTAAACAATATGGTTTCACTAGGGGTAAATCGACTACGGATGCAGGTATTACCCTTGTATCTCATATTTATTCTGCATGGGAGGCCGCACAGGATGCTATCGGAATTTTTTGCGACCTGTCGAAGGCGTTTGATTGTGTTGATCATAATTACGCTATTAATTAAATTAAATCATTACGGAGTTAGAAATAAAGCGTTGGATCTACTAAGATCATACCTAAGCAATAGAATTCAAAAGGCAGAAGTTAACGGCGTAAAATCTGATGGATCGGGTGTTAAAATTGGCGTTCCACAAGGTTCCATATTAGGCCCTTTCTTATTCCTGGTATATATTAAGGATCTGCCTTTCATGGTGGAGAAATTAACTGACATAGTGTTGTTTGCTGATGATACTTCAATGGTCTTCAAAATTGAAAGACAGAAAGGAGATTTTGATGATGTTAATGGTGTATTGTCTTTAACCTTGAATTGGTTCACAGTTAATAATTTATTGTTAAACGCTGGTAAAACCAAGTGTATCAAATTCTCACTTCCAAATGTCAGGCAAGTTGAGACCAGTTTGGTGTTAGACAACAGCACGTTAGAATTGGTAAATGATACGAAGTTTACCTTACAACCTTACGAACCTTACAACATTTTCCAAACTAAGCGACAGCTGTAATGTTAACCTAAGAAATAATCACAGACTATGTGCGCCCCGTTTTAGACTCGCCAAGGTTAGCAATTCTTTCAAGGGTCAGTGCATTCTCTACTACAATAAGATACCTCTGGAGATTTTGAAATTGCCATTTGAGCAATTTAAAAAGCATGTTAAAGCGACTTTGTCGAAAAAGGGATATTACAATGTTCAAGATTACTTAAATGACAGGACTGTATGGGGTTAATCTGGCTCAACACAGACCTTGCTGTTAATAATTTTGTAACTATTTTTTCCTGCTTATTAATCATAACAATTAAATTTTTCATATTTGTATTAGTTAAGCACAACCTATTTTTAAAAGAGATCTAAAAATAAATCTGTGGGAGTTTCTACGCCCTTCTTCTCCCACAGTGGTCCAATGTAGAGAAGAGGCAAAAAATTACGTTTGCTAAGTATATGTAAATATCTTTTATAAAAAAAAAAAAACCCGAACGCAACGATTCTGATATGTTAGAAAGAGATAGGCATATTTCACTTGTCGCTGTCTCGAAGATCACGCCACCACTAGTGCCAGTCAACAACCCGAGCGACGCGGACGCACGTACTTATTAAGGTATGCATTTTGTTATATTTTGCATGATTTTGATGTAATTTTTTCGTAAATGCAACTTGATATTACTTGATTTTTATTAACAATATTTATTTAACTTTTACTTACTGGAATACTTACATAATAAACTGCTAAATAACAATGACGTAATCGGCAAAAGTAATATAACCTAAAATATTCAACTCAATTTTTTTTTTCGATTTGGCGGGCTAAAGGCGAACACTCCATGTCGGGTAATCTCGAACGTTCGTCATTACCCCATCATTTTGTTGATTCCCAGTTAATCTAATTTGTGTTATTGTTCCAGATGCCTCGTAATTACAAACGAAAAACAGTGACGAAATACAGTCTAGAAAATCTCAAAAAGGCTATAAATGATGTTCAAACCAATAAACTTACCATCGGCAAAGCTGCAAAAACTTATAATATTCCAAAAACTACAATTTTTGATCACCTAAAGAAACCAGTGATTAAATTGCCAATAGCTGGTCGAATAATTTTATTCACAGGCGAGCAAGAAGCTGAACTCGTGGATTATATAATAAAATGCAGTAAACTTTATTACGGCCTAACCATAAAAAAAATTCGCCGAATTGCGTACCAATATGCTGAGATGAACAAACTTCCTCATAATTTCGACCGAGTAAAACAGCTAGCCGGGAAAGACTGGTATTACAGTTTCATGAAAAGACACCCCAGCCTATCTCTGAGAACACCTGAGGCGACTTCACTGAATCGTATCACAGCATTAAATGAAACTGATGTTCAAGTTTTTTATGATAATTTGAAGGCCATACAAGAGAAATATCATATTCAACCTGATAAAATGTTTAACGTCGATGAGACAGGTATATCAACAGTCCAGAAAAATCAGAAAATAGTGACAGTAAGAGGTCAGAAACAAGTTGGTAAGGCAACAAGTGCCGAAAGGGGATCTACAACAACAGTGGTTTGTGCATTTAGTGCAGCCGGTCAATACATTCCACCATTTTTTATTTTTAAAAGAAAACGCATGAATCCACTGTTACTAAAAGGTAGTAACCCTAACATGATTGGAGCTGTGTCAGACTCTGGATGGATAAATGAAAGTCTTTTTGTTGATTGGCTACACCACTTCATTTCAAATGCAAAGCCTTCAAAAGAAGATCCAGTGTTGCTCATATTGGATAACCATGAAAGCCACATAAGTCTTGATGCTTATTCACTATGCAGAGAACATGGAATCATTATGCTGACTTTGCCACCACACACCTCACATAAACTCCAACCTTTAGACTTGACATATTTTGGCCCTATCAAGATAGCATACAATCAAGAATGTGAGAATCACATGGTGGATCGATTTGGACAGCCCATCACACAATACGACATAGTAGAATTGTTTACGAATGCTTTTAATCGATGCAGTAACCTTCAAAAAGCAACAAGTGGATTTAGATCTGCAGGAATATATCCCTTGCGCCCCATTGAGTTCGATCCAAACATATCCCAAGATAACTCACAGACAACAATAAACCCACCACAAAATGATATGAATACCCAACTCTCAAATAACCAAGAAACTGAAGTTCAACAAGTTCCTAATGCTGATACGACTGCAGTAACACAAGTTCACAATGTTGAAGATTTTAATGTCCAGGCATCCGATGCAGGTCTTGCTAATTCACAAATCGAAAATACAAGCACACAAGAAGTTCATCTATCCGATATTGTTGAATTGCCTGTGATTACTCCAAAAGTATCAAAACGCAATATTAGGAAGAGAAAATCTACCATTCTGACGAGCACACCTATAAAAGAGCAGTTAGAAGAAAAGGAAAACAGAAAAAGAGCAAAAGCAGAAGAAAGCAAGGAAAAACCAAAAAAAAAATAAAAAAAATAAAGGATCTCAAATAAAAAGACTGAAACGTAGTGATAAGAAACCTTTGAATAAAGAAATTAAAGGAGAATTAAAAAATGTCAATAATATAAAAGAATTTAATAACGCTAGTCAAAATACAAAAAAAAGGAAAAAAGGAGAGAAATAAAGACTTTTTTTGTATTTTTTGTGAAGAAAAATATATAGATCCCCCCGTCGAAGACTGGATCATGTGTTACGTGTGTGGAAAATGGGCTCACGAGAACTGTACCGACGGACAGTCAACATCGGCGGGTTATAAATGTGATCACTGTCGTTATTAATGTTACGTAAATTACGTACGTAATTACCCCACTTGGTGTTCGTATTTACCCGACTAATGTCGGGGAAAGCCGAACACTAAGAGTTTTGTTTTTTATTCATATTTTCATACTTTATTAAAAAAATATAAATGTTGTCTTGTTAATTCGTTGCATACATTAGTAAACTTTATAATTAAACGATTAAAGAAGGTATGTGATTAAATTTCACTGTGTCATTTGAGTTTTCCCTTAGGTGTTCGTATTTCCCCCACTTTCCCCTACTGACTGTACTTAACTTATAATAGAATAAAAACTGACGGTGATGGAAAACATCGTGAGGAAATCTTCATTCATAGCTGCGGCGATGGGCTAGCCCCCTGTCTCGTAAAATTGAGTATTGAATCACTGGCTGAAAGAAGGCACATTTGCGCCTTTGCCACCCCTTATGGAAAAAGGCGTGACGCTATGTATGTATGTATGTATGCAAAAACTGACATAGTTTAGCGGCGGCGTTGGGCTAGCCCCCTGTCACGCAAATTGGAGTATTGTAAAGCAGGCGCATGGAAAAGGGCTTGACGCATCCGCCCTCGTTAAAAAGATACAATGGGTAAGTAAGGAAATTACATCACTATGGAATTAGGGATGACTCTAAAGAAGATCTAAAGATCTTCTCTCTTCTTATCTAAATGACAGGATACAGAGAGTTGACATTAACGGAAAACGATCTCCAGGATCTGTTGTTACTATGGGTGTACCGCAGGGTTCCATACTCGGGCCATTCCTGTTTTTGGTTTATATTAATGACCTGCCACATCTTGTCAGAGATAATCATGAGATTGTACTGTTTGCAGATGACACTTCACTTTTGTTAAAAATGAAACGACGCAGTTTGAACTTTGACTATATGAATAATGCAATCTCAAAGGTGGTCAATTGTTTTAGTGCTAATAATCTTTTACTGAAAAATATCAAAACTAAATGTATTCGGTTTATACTCCCCAGCGTTAAACAAGTCTCGGCTAATGTTAATGTTAAAGGTGAAAATTTAGAAATTGTAGATAGCACGGTATTCCTAGGAATTACCTTAGATAATAAGCTTCAGTGGGGCCCACACATAGATAAGCTATCGAAAAAATTCAGTTCCGCAGTTTATGCAGTCAAAAAAATCCGTCTTTTTACGGACGTGAAAACAGCTAGACTAGTTTACTTCAGCTACTTCCATAGCATTATGTCTTACGGCATACTGCTGTGGGGAAACGCTGCAGACATTAACATAATATTTGTGCTACAAAAGAGGGCTGTTCGTGCAATCTACAATGTGGGTACCAGAGAGTCACTGCGATGTAAATTTAAGGAAATTAACATTATGACAGTGCCGTGTCAGTATATTTATGAAAACTATGTATGTCCACAAAAATATTGATAAATTTCCTAAGAATAGCGACAGGCACAATGTCAACACTAGAAATAGGAATAAACTAGCTAAACCTACTACTAGGCTCCATAAGGTTAAAGTATCTTTTAAAGGGCAATGTATTCGCTTTTACAACAAAATACCAACTGAGTTACAAGAATTGTCTGTAAATAAATTTAAAAATGTTGTTAAAAAATCAACTTATGTAAAAAAGGTTACTACAAAATATCAGATTATGTAGAAGACAAGAAAGCTAGGGAAGGTGTTTGCTCCAATTCTGTAAAAAATAACGTATAAAGCTGGAGGTTTCTAGTCGCCTCTTTGCCTCCAGCATCTAAAACATTGAGGTGACGGAATTCAAATTGAGTTCTATATTTCCCTGTACCTTATACATGTGTTAGTTTAAGATTTGACATTCTCCAAATGTTACCTATGTGTTTCTTATGGAAATAAACTCTTTTTGATATTTGAATTTTTGAATAATTAATTACTTTTAATAATATGGGTAAGTAAGTCATTTTACGAATCAGTCGTTTTGCGAATTGTACTTTATACGAATTGTTAATTTTTTGAATCGGTCAATATTCGAGTAGGTATGTTGTCATTTTTAGAATTGGTCATTATTAGACTAAAGCTGAGCCCCCAGCCTTTTCCGGAGGCATCCGTCACTAGGTAATGTGATACTGAAGGGTAATGAAATGAAAGGGTATTGAAAACTGGTGACGAGGATCTTGATACAACAAATTATGGCAAAATCTAAGCAGTGCTCGATGATTCAAACGACCTCTGGGGACCGGGAAACTTGCAAAATTCACTGAGCCTAGAACACTCTGAAATTCTTTTAAATCGGCCCTTTTGTTTTGAGAACACGATCCACCTTTTTGAAAATTTCTTGACTTTTTTGTCGAGGTAGAAGTTTTTGGTTCAGAGGAGGGTTCCAAATAATGCCCAGATATTGAACATTGGTGGCACTAGTACAGACTTCGAATAGTTGATTTTCCAGCCTAAAAATTCCAGCGTTTGAATTACTTGTTATGTCTGGTGCTGTAATAGCCAAGGGTCTTGGTTTACCACTAAGAAGTATTGGGAACTGTCTCCGGTATTGTGTGGCGGAGGTCGGATTAAGAGGCAGAAGAATTTCGATCTTGTTTTATTTCTGACGAACAGAGTTTTCTCGACGTTGTAATGTCGAACGAAAGAGGTGTTTGGAAACGGTGGTCGGCCAGATGTGGCACTTCTAAAGGTGGTCTTTTGTCAAAGGGAATACGAAAATTCTGAATCATCTTTGTTAAAATTGATAAAGCCTGAAAGAAATGCCAGTTGCTTATAAAATGAGGCAACCGGCCCGCCCGACGTTTGGGTTGTCTACGGGGGCCTTGTAACCCGCTGATCTGTTTTGTCCTCGAAACGAATTAGAGTATCCATCCTGACCTTGCGGATGTTGATTGTTATGCCTCGGACGAGAGGGCCTTTGACTATTTTGCCTAAAAAGCGATCGAATAAAATAGTGGCCTTGATAATAGTTATTGTAATGCCCAAAAGGTAATCGGAATCCTGTTGGAAATAGGAAATTCTTCGGCATTTTCCATTTCGGATTTGATTTCTTGGACGTTCTGATTGTATTCGTCCATGTCAATAGATGTGCGTACTACATTGATTTTAGATGAAGTTTTGAGGAGACTCTCATTGTGTTCCTTGATAGTGGTACCGCAAGTTTCATTTTTATTAGAGGATGCTTTTAGGAATTTGGTATATTCCTCGCTTGAGCTCGTAGAAATTGGAGGTGGAACATGAGGCGTTTCAGGAATAATTGGGGACGGTAGACTTAATGGGCTGAAATCTAGTTGCTCGCCAAATGGGCTTAAATTGGCTTCACCGATGTATATCAAATCTTCCAGCTGATTTGCTCAAGGTATCGATCTAGAATTGCTTCATTTGTTGAAGTAGAAGGTTGGGGTTCATCAAGATTCTCGGACAAAGGCCAATCTTGAATGACGGGATTTACGGGATATCTGGATAGGGCATCAGCATTGCTGTTTATTTGACCCTTTTTATATTCGATGTCGTATTAGAATTTTTCCAATTTGAGTCTCCATCTGACTAATTTGTAATCTTTGTAATTGAAAAGCCACTATAGGGGGCGATGGTCGGTGAAACAGTACAGTGAAACGCCGATCATAGAGGTATGGTCGAAAGAACTTGGTGACGAAGGGATAGCCAAGTATTCTTTTTCGAAGACGTTATAATTGAATTCAGCTTTATTAAGAGTTCTGGATGCGTAGGCGATAGGACGGTCACTACCAATACCTGGGACCTTGTGATAATATTGCTGAGATAGTATAACTGGATGCGTCACAGGTGAGGGTAAAAGGCTTGGAGAAGTCTGGATAAGCCAACACAGGGGCACAAGTTAAGGCCTTCTTAAGGGTATCAAAGGCTAATTGATGTTGATGTTGCCGCGAGAACAGAACATCTTTCTTGAATAGTGATGTCAAGGGTTTTGCAATCTTGGATAAGTCAGGAATGAACCTGCGATAGTATGTCACTAGTCCGAGGAATTATTTCTTTGGGGTTTTCAGGGATTGGAAAGTCGGTGACTGATTTAACCTTATCTGTATTCGGTTGCACGCTATCTTTAGTGATCATGTGACCTGATATGCAACTTCTTTTCTGAGGAACGAGCTTGGGTAGACCGAGAAGAGATTTTTACTGCCACCCTCTATGTAAAAGACTGACGATATGTTATTTTGTTGTTAGATTGACGTCTGCGTCTAATTTTCTTAGTATTTCAGTTTTTTTTTAATACCGCAAGCTTGCGGGACACCGCAATAAAGATGCGGGGTCACGATTTTGCGGGATTGTATTCCCTATCTGCAATATTGTCGGCATGTACATAATACACATATAAATATCTAACCGATTTTTATGTGTGTTTTACATTTAACTGCACAATAGCCACGGTAGAGAGCATTTAACCGTGCACTTTTGGGTGTATCAGTTACCACTCTACTCGATTCACACCCGTTGTAGATCTGTTTCACAGAGTAAGTAAGCAAAGAGTTTCGTTTATCTGAAATCTTTTTCGTCAATCAACTTTCATTCATCCGAGCCTTTATGATCCAAAGATATTGAAGTTCCTAGTTTTTCTGGGAGAAATCTCATAAACATTATACAAGTATTTTCTATATTTTGTATATTGCACACGTTTGTTTTGTGCGATAAAGTATTCAAATCGAATGAAATGAAAGAAGTTTCTGGATGCTAGATCCCACAGAGGAAACAATTGAGTAAGGAAGAGGAACAATCACTAAATCCACAAGCAAGATATATCTATATCATCGCCAATAGATGGCGCTTTAAAAAAACCCCTCTTCATCGAGCCATATTTCTAAATCGCTTTGGGATCAGTGTTTCGTTTATCTGAGGCTATGGTCGCTATGGGTGTGCCCATAAAGTATAGAACCTAAGTTGGTGTCCCCAAAGAGTGTAGAAACACTACTTCAGAAGAGGCGGAACTTGGGTGTGCCTAGAATATTTCTAGAGTTCCCTTCGTTTTCTTCAGGAACCCATTATCAGATCCTGACCATTGTTAATTGTTGAGGACAAATAAGTCTGCGAGTCATTATTTTGAGGTAGAGGATTTTTGGACTTAACTATCAGCTCCACTTCACCATATGCATTATGTATGACGAACCTTCATTGCTCACTAATTATAACGCAACTTGTGAACTACCTAGTACTGAGTACGTCCGGTGACCATACGTGGTATTCATCATCAGTTCCATTTCACCAAATAATTCTTCCACCTCGCTTTTGGACGAGGCTTACTAAAAGTACCCAAATCGCCACAGGTGTTTTACCTACTTACTATTTGAAGTTTGCTTGATTTATCCAGGATCCATCGGATCCTCACCACATGGGAGCAATAGGCCATAAAAAAAATACAGGGTTATTTTTGGACCCTACCCAAAATTTCAGTAATTTTGATTTAAATTTGATTTAAGTATGAAATAAAAAAGATATTTTTTTTCACACTTTGTCGCCAATTTGCCCTAATGCAAATTAAAACTGTGCTCACTTACTCGTTTGTTCACCGCGCGCACCGCCCATTGTTATAATCCTCGGTCGCTCATGGCTCGCGGCGCGTTGAGCGCAAGGGTGTGGAGAAATGTACAATTCACAAAGTGGCGTGAAATTCAGATTAAAAAAAACCGGCCAAGTGCGAGTGGCGGACCGGACCGGACCGAACCGGACTGGCGCACGAAGGGTACCGTACCATTATCTATAAAAACGGCAAAAAAACACGTTTGTTGTATGGGTGCCCCCTTAAATAATTGTTTTATTTTAATTTATTTATTTATTTTTAAACTGAATATATAACTAAATATTCTGTGAATATTTCAAGCGTCTACCTGTTGTTGTATAGGAGCCCCCTTAGATATTTACTGAATTCTGTTTTTTAGTATTTGTTGTTATAGCGGCAACAGAAATACATCATCTGTGAAAATTTCAACTGTCAAACTATCACGTTTCATGAGATACAGCCTGGTGACAGACGGACGGGACGGGCAGACAACGGAGGCTTAGTAATTGGGTCCCGTTGGGCGCCCTACGGGTACACGGAACCCTAAAGAAATCCTTCTTTAGGGTTCCGTATCCGTAGTTGTAATTTTTTACCAAATATATTTTTTTCTTTTTATAAAACATATAAAAAATAACAGCCCTTTCAAAAATAACCCTGTATAAAGTGTAGTAGTAGTACCTATACGCTTTCAAGCAAAATAATACATTTCCAAATCGATCCAACGGTATTCGAGAAAATAGTAGATTATGCACCAACACGGTATAAAGCACTGTTTTATGTCACGGGCGCAATATTGAATCCTGAACGTAACTAAGGACTCCAGATTTAACTCCCGAGCGCGGAAGACAAAACAGTTTTATACCGAGGAGTATACTCTACTTTTTGTTCCTCCTGCGAGAAAATATAAAAAGCAAGGCTACTTAAAACAGCATTTTGTTAATATAAATTAATGTGAAAATTATTTTTTTGATACATTAGTCTAGTTGCAGCGTCATTTAAAAATCGCGGGTTTTGTTTCATTTTAAATGTATTCCATGGCCGTGACCATCCCAATTTTCAAATAAGTTAAGACAATCACTTTAAACCCTGGAGTGATCTAGGTTGTGATACAACCAAATTCAGAACAACTTTTTGTAACAGCCTAGAGCTATAACGACTTCGCTTATGGTAAGGTTTGCACGTTTTGCATAAAGTGTCTTTTTCGATCAGGTGGTGCGAACACGTAATAATTTGACCCAATGTTAAGGCCTTTTTAATGTCCCGCTTTCACATACACTCGGTATTTATTATGGGATTGACCCTGCGTCCCGTATTACACTGAAATACGCACGGCACTGAAAGAGCGCTAATCATCACGCACGCGGGATCTAGTGCACTCTCGGTGTCGTGCGAATCGAATGCGAGTGCTGTCAGTATCGCGCCCCGCGTCCCTCGTGACAAATACGCTCGACACTGAAAGAGCGCTAATCATCACGCACGCGGGATCTAGTGCACTCTCGTTGTCGTGCGAATCGCATGCGAGTGCTGTCAGTATCGCGCCCCGCGTCCCTCGTGACAAATACGCTCGACACTGAAAGAGCGCTAATCATCACGCACGCGGGATCTAGTGCACTCTCGGTGTCGTGCGAATCGCATGCGAGTGCTTTCAGTATCGCGCCCCGCGTCCCGCGTGACAAATAGAACTTAGAACGCTTGGTGTCGGTAAGTCTCAGGATCAAGCGGCTGGCATTGTTGATCTCAACGGTCTCAACATTTTTTTCTCAGCTCCCCCTGTCGTCATGGATCCCACCTTAAAAAATGCCACTCTGTGTCACCTGCGCTCGAGGTCTGCTCCCACCTCCACTCCATTTGACTTCAGACTTGTCGGAATTGATGCGGTTAAGAAAGCAGTGCTCTCCATTTCCTCCAAAGCCGTGGGTGACGATAATATCTGCTCCAAAATGATCAGCAACGTACTTGACGAGCTTCTTCCAGCTATCACACATATAATAAACTTCTCTCTCTCCAATAGTTCCTTCCCAAATGTGTGGAAAAAAGCCTTAGTTATCCCATTACCCAAAACATCAAATCCCTCCTCTTTTAAAGAGTTTCGTCCAATTTCCATTCTGCCTATCCTATCCAAAGTCCTTGAATCCATTGTCCATTCTCAGTTATCCTCCTACTTATGCTCAAACAACTTGCTGAATCAACTGCAATCCGGTTTTAGGCCCGGTCATAGCACTGTCACGGCCTTGCTTAAAGTCACCGATGACATTCAGCATGCGATGGACGAGAAACAGCTCACTGTGCTTGCACTGCTGGACTTCAGCAGCGCCTTTAACTGCGTTGATTTCGATATCCTCGTTGAGACCCTGAAGTCCTTGAATGTGTCCTCCGTCTCTGCTTGCTGGTTCGACTCTTATCTGAGAGGTCGCCAGCAACGTATTAGGTCGGAGGTGACTTCAACGGAGTGGTGTGACCTCGTTGCGGGGGTCCCTCAGGGTGGTATTCTCTCTCCTCTTCTTTTCTCCGTCTTCATAAATTCCGTCTCGGATACTCTCTCGTCATCATACCATCTTTACGCAGACGATCTCCAGATTTATCGTCATTTTTCTCCCTGTGATATGGTGTCTGCTGTGGGAATGTTAAATGCCGATCTCGAGCGAATTAGGGACTGGGCCACTTCTTTTGGACTACTTGTCAACCCTAGTAAGTCCCAGGCTTTGATTATTGGTTCCAGGTTTTCCCTTAACTTGTTACAGAATCTGTCCATTGCCCCTATAACCTATGATGGAACTATAATCTCATATAGTACTAAGGCCAAAAATCTAGGAGTTTTCTTCGATAACCAATTTTCCTGGTCAGCGCATGTCAGCGAGGTCAGTAGGCGAGTCTTTGCCACTTTTCACTCCCTCAAACGACTACAATACTTCCTGCCTCGTCAGACAAAAATAACGCTTGCCCAGTCTCTTCTCCTCCCCCTGATCGATTACGCTGACGTATGCTGGGTGAGCGCGAATGAAGAGCAACTGAACAAACTCGAGCGACTTCAAAACCTCGGGATTCGGTTTGTCTTCGGCCTGCGCAAGTATGACCACGTCTCGGAGTATCGCAGGGAGTTAAAGTGGCTCCCTATCCGTCTTCGTCGGGATTCTCATATTCTCATCTGCCTCTATAACATCTTATTTAATCCTCGCTATCCTGTCTTCTTACGAGATCGTTTTGAATTTTTGTCCTCGGATAGGCCTCGGAGATCTCACGCTCGATCACTGCTTATAACTCCGCAACACAATACAGCCGCATATGAACATGGGTTCAGACTACGAGCTATCAGGCTCTGGAACAAACTTCCTAGCGCCATCAGAGACAGCCCGTCACTTTCTATTTTTAAAACTCGCTTAAAAGAACACTATCTTTCTCTTCCATACTAGATTTATGTAGGTTTATTGCTTTGATATATATGTAGTATAATTTTGTCTATTTGTATTGATATTATGTATTTATGTACATATTAGTAATTAGTTTATTATTTTAATATTTTTAACGTTGTGCACATAGGTCTACCTGTTATTTCATGTATTCTGTCCATATTAGGTTTGCTGGAAGAAATCTCTTTTTAGAGATAAGCTCGCCTTTGTACACCTAGTTTCCATTTTTTTGTATCTGTATCTTCTGTTTTTGTGCAATAAAGTATAAAGTATAAAGTATAAATACGCACGGCACTGAAAGAGCGCTAATCATCACGCACGCGGGATCTAGTGCACTCTCGTTGTCGTGCGAATCGCATGCTAGTGCTGTCAGTATCGCGCCCCGCGTCCCTCGTGACAAATACGCTCGACACTGAAAGAGCGCTAATCATCACGCACGCGGGATCTAGTGCACTCTCGTTGTCGTGCGAATCGCATGCGAGTGCTGTCAGTATCGCGCCCCGCGTCCCTCGTGACAAGTACGCACGACACTGAAAGAGCGCTAATCATCACGCACGCGGGATCTAGTGCACTCTCGTTGTCGTGCGAATCGCATGCGAGTGCTGTCAGTATCGCGCCCCGCGTCCCTCGTGACAAATACGCTCGACACTGAAAGAGCGCTAATCATCACGCACGCGGGATCTAGTGCACTCTCGTTGTCGTGCGAATCGCATGCGAGTGCTGTCAGTATCGCGCCCCGCGTCCCTCGTGACAAATACGCATGTTCAGGCGAATTCCATGCATTTGAGCCAGAAGACACATGAAGGAAGTTGTCAACCTGACTCCATTACGGACAGATTTTGGGCCGAATTTAGGAAATACAATATTTCTATTACAAACAGAATACATCTATCATGATTTAATCACAAAAGGTTATTTTTTCCGAAATTTAAAGTAAAGATTGCAGTAAAGATAACATACAATATATTCAATTATTGGTTATTTAACTTACATGGAAGACCTTTTAGGCAGAAAGTAGAAATACCGCTAACACTCAGCTAAATATCCATAAAAATAAATAACAAGATTAATAAAACAAAGCTTTTCAAAATATGTGGTACATACTTAATTAAAATTGTAATACATCATTTTTAACTCGACTAGAAAATAAATAGCTGAATGGCACATGATAAGTTAGGGTCTAAAAAGATAATTCATAATTATCCATTCATAGTAGAATTAATAATAATACGATATAATAACACATACGTATACAATAAGACAGTTTTTTTATTTAATTCAAGAATACTGGAAACAATACTTGACATTACATATAATAAACTTACCTCAACACTAAACAGGCTATGTACATTTAGTTGTTGAACTGAAAGGTCACATGGACCTGGACCAACACCGCAATTGGGATGATAACGGCTTAGACAAATAAACATAAATTAGATATGTATATCAAAAACAAGAATATTAACGACCTGCGAGCCTGGGCGTATGCTAGGACGCAAGCGACGCTGACCACGCAGCTCAGGGCAGAGCAGATTTTGTAATGCATGATCGTACTGATGCGCTTTGATTAAAATACGATAATTCATAAGTTTTGCGAGATGCATACAGTTACATTCTATCGTCACATCCTGCGTCACCTGGCAGCATACGCTCGCGGCCTATGGCCCAGACCACAACAACGCGACGCATCGCACTCGTATACCCTATAGTTGAATAGGGTATACGAGGTAAGGGTGATTACTGTTTTGTGTGATGTGGCCTGGGACTAACTCTGCCTCGCCAGCCCTGCCTTTCAATATCTGCGGTGCGTGGCGTGCTTCGCCTGGGTCTCAGCATAAGCCCAGACTAAGGCGCTTGAACGTCACAATCGTTTATAATTTTGAGCAATTGGATCAATAATAGTAGTTTATACATCTGTCGTATAATAAAGAGCCTTAAATCACAAGCACGAGTGTTTTAAGGCCTAATTTTATACAGTTGCATACACTACTTTATCTACACACATATCATTAGTGCTGTAAAATGGGTTCAAATGACAACTGTCATGGCGGTACCACCAAAGTCAGTAAAGCGGTTTGAATGTTTCGTGTCCTTAAAGCAGTGTCACCAAATGTCATTTCATACTGGGAGGGCATTAGTTTCATGTTTTAGCCACCTGAACAGTTAAGTTGGTGGCACTGTACAGACGTCAAGATAAATGTCAATTTTGACGATGCGACGATTACAGCAAACGCATCAGCAATTTTATTTTAATGCATCGATTAATCGATGAGTTAAAGTAAAATTAGTTTTTCTGTAAATTGCCATATCCGCATCGATGTGTCATAATCATAATGCAGGTCATTGCCCCATGGTTTCTGAGTCGACTTTAGAGCTTCTTTGATACGTGCGTAGATAAACACCATTGATATTGACCTAAGAAAATGATGTCGTCAGATTTGTATATTTTCATACAACTAGCACTGAGAACAAATCGAGGTCTTAACTATTCTTTAAAAATATGTATTTTGACTAATCTATCATCCATCATCCGTATTGGACCATCAGCCGATCAGGTAAAGTGATATCCTAGTGAGCGAGCAATCAACCGACAATCATTAGCTAATTAATCACGAAAAGGAAAAGGAAACAAGCGAGCTTCCAATCCACCGACCAAATGTGCTATTAAATCTCCTTGAGTGTTTGTCTCAGCCTGTCTAGGTAGATGTTGGCGTGTTTCGGCTCAAACACCAGCGCCGGCCGCAGTCGCATAGCGTGAGTACCGCACGTCCCTCCCAGGACACCTGTAATTAAATACATCACAGAATTATCAGACTGAAATCCTGCAACGGGACCGTAAGATGGAAATATCTGTTACTTCAAATAAGGATAGTAAACTTCTCAAAATTAAAGGACGCGACTATAATTTTTGTACAGGTACTTTATATACAGGTTGTTTGTTAGATCGATGCAAAGCCTTAAAACGAAGATAGTACCGACCCTTTAAAACCATTCAGGCCAAACTTGTGTTAGCCGAAGTCTACCGCTTCGTTTTTACCGATTATTTTTTGTTATCACGATAAAACCCATAATTTCTCATTTAATTGATATTTTTATCGATTTAGAACAATAATTGATTACTTTTTCAATCATTACTAAGTAATTAAGTACGATTAAACTAATCAAAATCAATAAATTTAGGCATCTATGACTAGAGACTACCAAACACCCTGCATATACGCTATGTTTATCGTCACACTCAAGGCGCGAGCGCGATAAGTGAGCCGAGTGAGTGTAATGATCAATGCACACGCGTTTTACGTTTCACAGGACTCCTGTCATGAAATATATCACAGAAATAGCAGACTGAAATCCTGTAACGGGGCCGTAAATAAAATGTCTGATTTAAAATTAGGATGGCAAACTTCTCAAAGTTAAATGACACGACTAAAGATTTTCTGAAATTATACTCGTGCTTCGTCCTCTGATGAGTACCTGAAATCTAAGAAATATTGTATATACACATTGTAGTTGCACGCTTGTTACCACTCTACACTGTAGTTTTTTCTACCTGCTGTCAATCACGCTCTGTCTTGTCATTCAAGTTTCAGTGTTCAACCACTTAACACTTGTACCGCAATTTTTATGTTTCGTGATCATTTCGAATGTGCTCGGTCAGTGACCATGCCAAGAAGAAATATAAGGTGACGACAGTCAGCTGGATATATCTTCACGCAAAATTAAGACAGTAACTGACAATCGTTGTCGACGCATCTACAATCCATCGTAACCGGCGCCAATGCGCCAGCGGTTTCCCGCCAGGTAAACATGAACGAATCTACGCATCAGGGCAATTTTTAGGGCTGTTACGCCGCAACTCACAGCCACTCAGAGTAGATTTTGGGTCTGTCTCGCGGCATATAACCTGCGATACCTAGGTCAGTTTCGCAACTGTACCATACAAGATGTATTGCTACATGTACGATACGGAGTGTGATGAAATAACAATGCAAATAATTAATTGTTGCAGAAAATTTCTTTGAGTAGCATTTTGATTGCGTTCTTGCAAAAAAAAAATGTAGCAAAAAGCAGCGGTTTGTACTGCTTGCCGAACAGTTTTGATGCGATTAATATCTGATTTTTTTAAATTACAAAGTCATTGATGTTGATGTAGTTCGACCATTTTGGTGCCAAAATTATTTTAATTAAATTATAAAGAACCTGCCTTTTATTGAGGGTTTCACGGGGTGAATTTCGCTCCGTTTCGGAGAAATTCGTATTTTGTCAAAATTCCCGCAAAATTTTCAAAAATTCGTGCCTGAAATGGTTAAAATCTATTTCATTTATCATGGCGACCGCTTCAACTACGGGTACTATGTATTCATAGCTGGCTTCGCTCAAAAACATTAACGCTAGATTTTATGCAAATACTTTTTCTCAAAATTTCTAGCAAATCATAGATTCATTTTAGAAAAACAACTTTATGAGTAAATAACGTGCTGCTATGTGTTTGAGGACCTACAATAAATTAATGTGCCTATACTCGCGATGAGGGCATTTTTTAGGGTTAGTCCACTTAGTTATACTACTAGTTATGAATACTATACAGAATAATAATAAATATTACAGAATAATGGCTATTACAAAAGTCTTGTTGTATCATTCTAGAGTTTGGAATAAAAGTATGAACGGCAAAGGCCCTGGGCATTGGCTCGATTATTCGTGATGGCGGTGCAGTCCCAAAAACTGCACTGATTATTACAGATTATTTGCCGCGAGATAGTCCCCTGTCAGTGAAAACACTGCTCTGCGTGGCTATAGGTTGCGGCGGGTCAGTCCTAAAAAATGGGTTAGTCCACTTAGTTATACTACTAGTTATACGATATAACAAAATGAACAAAAAAAATCCTAATAGTTATACTGAGCAGTATAACTAAACAGATTTCATTATTTTGGATCGGGTACGTCCATTTAGTTATACGATATAACAAAATGAACAAAAAAAATCCTAAAAGTTATACTGAGCAGTATAACTAAACGGATTTCATTATTTTGGATCGGGTACGTCCATTTAGTTATATTCGTAAATAAAATCTATTAATTTTTTTGGATGTTTTACGTTTTCAAACATTTTATTTCAATTTAAAATAATAACACCATGTGAATCAATTGATACAGATATATATATCAAGATAAGAGTAATTAGGAGTAAAAGGTTAGTATATTACTATCGTAATGTTTCTAGAAAAGGGCAAGGAGTTCGAATAACCAAGAAAGCTTATCAAGTACTGGCTGGTAGCAAAAAGACAGAATATTTGATTTACTATTATAAATGTCAGTTGCAAATGACTGCTTGATTTGTTATCATATTATGTGGTGAATTTAAAATGGAAGCTATTCCTGGACCGTCCCGGGCCCTCGAAGAAAAGCCGCGTTTTATCAAAAGAGGACGAGGTTTGGTATTGTTTTTTAAAGGTCATCAGTACTATAAAAATCGACGGTATAATGATGGTGCTTTTATCTGGAGGTGCTCATCTAAAGATCTGTGTGGCAAACAATATTGCACGGGTTCTCTGACTGTCAAAGTAAGTGTTAATTACTGCTGTCTCTCTTCTATACGTGACAAAGATTTGTTACTATGCCCTTTATACTACGTTAGTATCGTTGCTTGCTTATTCATGCCCATCTTCATTCATCGTTAGTATTAGTACCTGTAAAAACCACACTAATTTATACTGTCAGCCTCAAAAGTACGTTCATATTATTTTAATATCTATATATTGTAATATTGGGCAATATAAAAGTTCACACGCATTTTTTTTTCAGCAAAGATACCTACTTTTTATTGTATACTTACTATAAATATATTACTAATATACTATCTGACTTGACGACCTCTTTAGCTTAGTTGGTTGTGACCCTCTGCCTACTAAGCTGGAGGTCCTGGGTTCGAATCCCGGTGCGGGCATTTATTTGTATAGATATCACAAATATTTGTTCCTGAGTGATGTTATATGTATATAAGTATTTATCTATATGATATCTATTATATATATCGTCGTCTAGTAACCACAACACAAGCCTTAATGTGCTAACCGTGGGACTAGGTCAATTTGTGTATGATTGGCCAATAATATTTATTATTATTTATTTATTACTAGGTTTTTATTTGAATATTCGGTACCGAAAGTAAATAATAATAATACAGAAACGACTTGAGTAACCTAAAGTCCGTCTTTTCAGAATGAAGAAATCATAAAATCCGTAATGCATAGTAAAGACTGTCAACCTAATTATGCGAATTATGAAATAGAGCTCAAACTGATTGAATGCCAAAACAAAGCCTCCACCGACTTTAAGTTCGATTCCAAATATTTACAAACAAACGAGACGGGAAATAAAGTCCCTAGGATACCATTTGGTTACTAAGGTACCAAAATATAAAAGTGTGAAAACTATATTATACAAAAAAAGGAACGAAGCAGCAGGAGTGTCAAAATTGCATTGCCTAAAACCAGAAGAAGTAACCATACCCGAACGATACTCATCCATTCTCTTGGGTGATTATGATTCTGAAGGGAGAAGAATTTTAGTGTTTTGCTTGCCAGATATGATAAAACACTTAACGGATGTAAAAGAATATTACGGCGACGGCACTCATAAAAGCTGTCCGAAACCTTTCGCTCAGATATATACTCTGCACGGTGACTTCTTCAGTACTCAGACGGAATCGCGTATTTTGCCAATGGTGTATATCTTGATGTCGGATATGTCAACCGAAAGTTACATAATCATGTTCAGAATCATTTTGTCCCGCATCCACAAGTTGGAAATCCAAGTAAGTTTATGTTTGACTATGAGAAAGCATCAAAAAACGCTGCATTGAAAGTGTTCCCAGATGTTAAGATTAAAGGATGTCATACCCATTATTCTGATAGCCTTTGGAGAAAAGCTAAAAAACTAGATCTAGAAAAGAAAAATGCGAAATGGCCAAAAAAAATTGTAGGGCTTTGTTGTGTGTTACCACTTCTCCCAAATAAGCATATTCGAGAAGGATGGGAATATATTAAAGAAAAAGCTGCCAAAATACAAGATCTAATGAAAAAAAAGAATCTAACTACCTTTGTGAATTACTTCGAGTCTTACTGGCTCAAGAACGATGGGTTCATAAACTCATGGTGCGTATTCGGCAGGGTTCGCAGATATATATCAGCGTGATATATATCGGATATATATCATGATATATATCAATGCATTTTTATGTGGATATATATCAATTGATATTTATTCTAACATTTTTGTACATTTGTATTGTTTAATGGAAACACAAGCTGAATCGCCCCCTTCAAACGCAGAATCGCCCTCATCGAACCTCTGTATTCGTGAATCGTGCTAAATTTTGATGGTTTTCTTTCTCACTAGATGGCTCTGCTAGTATCCTAACTCGCGCTATCGTTGTGTATTTCCGTTTTGATGTAGTTCGAATAGAAAGTGTCGGTGGTTATATCTTTCACTGAAGCAAGTTTTGGTAAGTTTGTGTTATATTATATTACTCTATTACTGTTCTATTATTGTGTTATTTTTTATGTAGTGTGGGGAAAGGGAATTGGTTGGGTGCCATTACCCCTCTCCGGGTGGGCTAGTCTTGGTTCACAAGGCCTAGACGTAGACGCTTCCTCTACGTAAGGGGAAGAGGTACTTGGCTCGTCTTTTTTGCGGGTTATGTGGAGGGCAGGGCAGCAATTCTGTACGCGAATCGCTTGGCAATAGCTACAGCGAGGGCGCAAAATCTCGGTTTTGTCTTGTCGACATCGCCGAGAAGCTATATACGGCTTCAAACAAAAATCGAGTTCGGTAGTTCGGTTTTGCGGACACTTATATTCGTTTATATCCATTGCTTTCATTGTGATCATTACTAGCTAGCTATATTAACGTCTTGTTATTTAAATTCGCAGTTCATGGAAAAGTTGAAACATGCCGAAACCTCCGCATCCTGTATGGAGCAGTTTTAATGTGATTTCCAAGATTGGCAACAAAGGCAAATGGGCGCAATGTAAAAAGTGCAAGAAAGAGCTTCAAGGCATTCCTGAACGGCTACAGAAACACGTGCGTGTTTGCCCAGGGCCAGGTTCACCTAGCATACTTACAACTGAACCAACTACGGCTTCTGTTCAAGATGTTCAGCCCTCAACCTCAAGATCAGAAGACACACCAATAACAAAAAGGAAGAGGCTATTTTCTACTGCATCGTGTAGCATACTGGATAAAGTCATCAGAACATCAGAAGCAGAAGCGATAAAAATTGATTTGGCGATTGCAGAATTTTTCTATGCAACCAATACGCCATTTTTGCATGCTGATCACATAAAGTTCAAGGCAATGATTACGGCACTTCGGCCGGGTTATAAACCTCCCACATCACGACAAATAGGAGGACGGCTTTTAGAAGACAGTTACGATGATACTGCACAAAAACAAAAAAATGAGATTGAGGGAAAAACCGCATCCATGTCCTTGGATGGTTGGTCAAACGTTCATAATGAACCGATAGTATGCTGCAGCCTTACAACATCTGAAGGGCAATCGATATTGGTTGATACCATCGATACCTCAGGACATCCTCACACTGCTGATTATTTAAAACAGGTCGCTTCGGATTCAATCACAAAGAGTAACAAAACCTTCAATGTCAAAGTAAAGAGCTTCGTTACTGACAATGCTGCCAATGTAACAAAAATGAGACATGAATTGTCTAAAGATAACGAAGACATCATTCAATATGGTTGCAATGCGCATATTTTGAACCTTTTGGCACAAGATGTGGAAATCAAAGGTGTTTCTGGAAATATACTCAAGGTAGTCAAATATTTCAGAAACAAGCATCTTCCCGCAAGCTGGTTCAAGGCCGCAGGTGGTAAAAAGTTGGTGATGCCCATTGCTGTTTGCTGGAATACAACGAGAGATTGTATTCGGTCTTACCTTGCCAATCGAGGAATATTGGTGCAAATATGCCAAAACAAAAAAAATGAAGTCGACAAAGACATCATAAAAATCATAAATGACGAACAAATTACGAACAACGCTATTGAACTGATGTCACGTTTGGATCCAATTGCCAGAGCTTTAGACCGGGCTCAAAGAGATGGGACTACAATATCTGTGGCTGTAGAAATATGGCACAGGCTAGAAAAGGACTTAGAAAATGAGAAACCACAAGTAAAAAAAATGTTCCAGTATAGACGTAACATGGCATTGGGACCTGTTCATTATTTGGCTAATATATTGGACCACCGATTTCTGGGAAAACATTTAAACAGCGACCAAAGAGACAAAGCTTTTAATGAAATGCAGCCCCAGCACATGCCTTTTGTGACAGAATTGATGACACAATCATCGATGTTTCCCAAGTATATTTTTGGGCAACAATTCAAAGAAACCTCACCATTGGAATGGTGGAAGCTCCTCAATATGAACACAAACAATCCTCGATGGCTCAACTGGGATAACAAAGAAGAGTTCCAAAGACTATGTGAACAATTACTGTCAGCAGTAGAATCAACGGCGGGTCTCGAAAGGATCTTCTCTACCTTTGGCCTGGTACAATCGAAGATACGCAATCGATTAGGAACCGATAAAGCCCATAAATTGGTGTATTTGTTCAAGACCTTCAACCAAGCGGTTAAGCAGAATAAAACTCCAAAATATAATTTGGACTGGGTTTGGGATACCAGTGCAAATATAGACAGGGAACCAAATGACGACGATTTAGCGCTTATCGATTACTGCATGAGATCTGATTCCGATGAAACTTGTAGTGATTAAAAATTATAAGTCACTGCTGATTTTTTTATTGTTTTTAAGTATTGATAAAGAAAAACTGATTTTAATTAAGACTGATTTTAGTTACATTTGATCTCGACCACTGTTATATTATTATATAAAAATGTGTACTCACCCTTGTAAGTGTTGATTTATATTATTGAAATATTATTAGAATATCTCACTCATTATTCGCATTACTTTTTTTATAAATAAACATTAAATAAAACAAATGCATATTTTATTATTTAACCTTAAAATTGTGACAGAATAAACTACAAAAGTACTCAATCTAGAATGGAAATACCTCCCTTTTTTCATCGTTGATATATATCCGATATATATCGGATATATATCAAAAATCGGATTTTTTGATTTTTATTATAAAAATCGGATTTTTACGAACCCTGGTATTCGGAGAGAGGCATCGCAGTACCAACCAAGTGGAGGCATGGCACATGAATCTTAACCAATCATGCTAAACCAGGAAAAATGTTAGTATTATGCAATTTTTCAAAGCAATGGCTGAAGATGGAGAAGATTCTATTATCAACATTACGGAGATTAAGGAAAATCGACAAGAAAGCAGTATCATCAATGACGCCATGATTATGGACGCACAGATGCAATTAATTAACGGCGATATCTCAATAGCCACATTTCTAGAAACATTACGATAGTAATATACTAACCTTTTACTCCTAATTAGTCTTATCTTGATATATATATCTGTATCAATTGATTCACATGGTGTTATTATTTTAAATTGAAATAAAATGTGTGAAAACGTAAAACATCCAAAAAAATTAATAGAGTTTATTTACGAATATAACTAAATGGACGTACCCGATCCAAAATAATGAAATCCGTTTAGTTATACTGCTCAGTATAACTTTTAGGATTTTTTTTGTTCATTTTGTTATATCGTATAACTAAATGGACGTACCCGATCCAAAATAATGAAATCTGTTTAGTTATACTGCTCAGTATAACTATTAGGATTTTTTTTGTTCATTTTGTTATATCGTATAACTAGTGTATAACTAAGTGGACTAACCCATTTTTTAGGACTGACCCGCCGCAACCTATAGCCACGCAGAGCAGTGTTTTCACTGACAGGGGACTATCTCGCGGCAAATAATCTGTAATAATCAGTGCAGTTTTTGGGACTGCACCGCCATCACGAATAATCGAGCCAATGCCCAGGGCCTTTGCCGTTCATACTTTTATTCCAAACTCTAGAATGATACAACAATACTTTTGTAATAGCCATTGTTCTTGTCTCCATACCCATGATTCTCTATATGATACGAGCGAATTTCAAGCAAACGTCGTCGCTACCAAAACATAGATAATGTTATCTGAGATAGATCCTTAGTACTAAATCACTAATTTAGGTCAAGAAACTCTCAGTAAAACTTATCTAAACTCATTTTAAATTAATTTAAAGTATGCATTAAGCGCAATAAGGCAATCCTTATCACCTACATTTTGAATTAATTCCTAAATTCCACACTGCGTTAAACTTTGTGTCGATTTCTTTAACAAACAATATGAATTCTGCTTTTTTTGAAGAAAGACCCGAAATGTTACCGATGTGACGTTTCTATTACTTGGTATCACGGGCTGAAGCGACAGCTCCAACACGATTTACAAATTTTATATATAGCTATAACATTTGCATTAGTAGATAACTTATGAAAATGTTGATTCTAAAGCTAAATTTGAACCTGTTAATCACATCGACGTTAGTAGGTTGATCATACCTATTCACGCTTCGAAGCTTTTGAGACCTGAGCTTCTGAGATTATTATTTTACAAATATTACAAATATTATTGAAATTATGCCTCTCAAGGTCTACATTGTGTATCCATAATAATACTTTGATTTCAGGTACTAATCTGAGAACGAAGCACGAGTATTATTATGATTGAACTTCACGTACCTGTACGTAGTTTGTTTAATCATCAATAAATGATTTAATTTTATGACATGGCATGTTTTTGTAAACTAAAGTACGGTTTTCATGACATACCTTCTTTTCTGATTTATATTTAGTCAAAAAACGTTATTTTTCTTTAACAATTAATTCGAAAGATGCAAACAAATGATTAAGCCACTTACCATTTTTCTTCAAATCATTAAATATCTTGTCCCTGAGCTCGGCGGTCGGCGAATCGAATGCCAGAAATGTGCCGCGGCCTCTCACACTGTTTATCAGTTGTGGGAACTCCTTCTCCAGCTCCAACAGTCCGCACTTGAGCACCGTTCCAGTTTTGTTGACCAAGTCGAGCAGATTCTCCTGCCGGATGACTTGTAGCACCCGCTCGAGGAGAATCAGCTTGCCCGGGTCCCCCATCCACGTGTTGAAGATGCGGTAGGGTTGGGCGGGCCTGGAAGAGATGAGCAGCTTATGGATTAGTTGACTTTCAACCATACAATATCAGGTTCCCGTTGCAAGTACGGAATTAGTCTCAATCTCTTTGTTTGTCCTTGGAGAAACAAAATTTCAATGGTGGCACTTGTGAAAATGTTGCGTTTGAGTGCTGCCACCAAAAAACAAAACGTGTTCCTATTTATATCAGAAACCTAAAGGATTACAAAAAAAGGCATCGTCAAAAAAATGTAGCTACACCGATTATGCATAGAAATAGTACATTGTTGCAGCTTCTACAATGTAGAGGTTGGAAAGTGAGCAATAGATGGACGAGTGAGTTGGAGATAAAAAAAAATGCTAGCAACAGTTGGACTAGTCGCTTAGTCCCTCAAACTCACTCGTCCATCTATTTCTCACTTTCCAGCCTCTACAACAATGTATCATTTTATGAGAAAATGGTTGACCAACAAAAAAAAGTTGTAATAGCCATTTCTGTGCAGAATCTGTGCCGCCTAAATTTTTGGGTATGACTTTTTCGTAATCCCAGCGGTAACTGATATGAAAAGGAAAACGTTTTGTTTTTGCTGGCAACACTCAAACGCAACATTTTGAAGACTGCCGCCACCGCAATGGTGTTTCTCCAAGGACAACTAAGATATTGCGACTACTTCCACGCTTGCATCATCAAGGATACATACGGAGGTACAGTTGAAATCTAAAGATGGAAATAATATGAAATCTATAATTTCAAAGATATAAATGTATTTCTTCATCTATCATGCTTAGCAGCATGTAAAGCAGTGACTTACTTGAGCTCAGAGTTAAAGTAGAAACCTCCGGTGAGCATCTTCTTGCTGAAGGTCATCGCCTCGGGCGGGCTGGGCAGGTTGAAGTGTTCGTGGCACCACATCTTACCGGTGGGGCCGCAGCCTGTCTGCACTTCGTCGATGATTAGCGCCGCGCCTTTCTGTTGTTAAACACAAGTTTTATAGATGGAGAGGTGGCGGGAGGCGCTTACAGTTTGGTGCCGTGACCATGTGAGTCCTGGTAACGGAACTAAACTGTAAGTATATGTGATAGTTTTGCGCCAAATGCGCCTCGCTCAGTTAATGTGGGTAAATAATAAGATACATACAAGAATATTCAGCAGATTTTGACTGTTCATGTTGAATGCTATCACGTCCACTAACCTGCTTACAGATCTTCTGGAGACCCTGGAAGAACTCAGGCGAGCCCTCGTGGTCGCCGCCCTCCGACTGGATGGGCTCCACCATCACGCCGGCTACCGGGTTGTCCTTCCTACCCCACTCTTCTATGATTTCTTCCACTCGCGCGAGGCACCTGTAGTAGGAAGGTAGATCGATTCATAGTTGCTTTGAGACATGACATTTACAATAATAAGACAAGACATGATCATCAATATCTATTACAACTACAGATGGGTACGGTCCAGAAGGCGACACCTGTTAAAAGAACTCTAGGATGCATAAGTGTTAAAAAGATAATCTAAAAAGTCAAAAAGTATCAACACATGAGACTAAGACTAAGTAAAAAGTTTAAAGCCTCGATTTTGGGTAAAAACTCAGCATAAATGATAAATACTCGGTAAATAGCCATTTTTGATAAATACTCAGTAGATAGTAAATGCTATTTACTCAGGCCGCCCATTTCCAGTCTTGACAAGACCTGTTCATTTCACTTTGCGATGTTACCATCATCTTCACCTGGCGATTAATCTGAAAGTTGATGCACAAACACCTGGAATGCTTACATGCCCGAACTTAGGAGCCCAAATGCAGAATACTTCGTCTAGTCATACATTGAAAGACAAGATTTTTCGAACCCAAATATTTTGTAGGAAGGGGGTTATGTTATGTATGATATAACACAACTCTACTTTATTTTAACATTGTCATGTTATATTAATATCTTTTGGACCTTCTACAATTCTCGATTTAACTTTGTCACGGTGCAAGCAAAATAGTTCATCTAGTTTGATGCAAAAAAGTTGTGTTATGTTGAGTTAAACCACAGTTAAAGTTGAAAACTAGACGTAAATATGGATTTGTATTCAATAGTTGAATTTAAATACAACATGTCATCAGTTTAAGTATAAATAGGAAGAATAAGCTGAGTTCTGGTGACTAATCTTCAACCATGGGTAGGGGTAAACCAATTTCTGAACAGGTCCGAAAAATCATCTTTTCGAATACTAATAAAGGGAAGCCGACATACCAAATATCCAAAGAACTGTTACTACCAAGGTCTATCAATCAGTCAATCATCCAGCATTATAAACAACACAAATCAGTAGCATGTTTGAAGAAGACCGGCCGTCCACGCATCACAAGTGACGTAGAGAACAGGGTTCTGAAGAAAATAATGGAGAAAAATCGTCGTGCCCGAGCAGGAGAACTCACTGTGCAATGGAGGGACATGATCCAGAAAGATGTTTCAGCCGACACTTGCAAGAGAGTCATCAAGAAAATGGGGAATGGTACAGCAAAAGAAAAGACTTTACTGACTCCCACTCAAAAGAAAAAATATTAAAATTTGCTCTTGAACATCAGGACTGGACTTCGAATCAGTGGAGTCAAATAATATGGAGCGTTTAATCGAAATATTTGTTGGCGATGAACGATCAACAGAAATAAAAGTGAGGCCTATCATCAGGACTGCATCACGCAAAGAATGAAGTTTCCAGCATCAGTAATGATATGGGGTTGCATGTCAGCACAGGGTTCGTGTCGGCTGCAATTTGTCAAGGGATATGTTAATGCTACAAAGTACCAGAAAAATTTAGAGCCGAGTCTATTACCAGCCATTAAGAGTTGGCAACGTCAAGATACCTTCATTTTTCAACAAGGGGCTTCATAACACCATGCAAAGATAACGAAGGCATGGCTTAATTCAAACCAAGTTTCTACTATGACTTGGCTACCAAGCAGCTCAGACTTGTCCCCGATCGAAACTTTATTTTATAGTGGAAAATGAAGAAAATATTGAAGAAATATCCATCAAGATGGTGCACTACTGGCCATTTTCCCTTATTCGCCATTTTCATTAATTCGTCACTTTCCTTATCCGTCATTTTTATTTTATTATTTCCATAACTCGTCATTTTCTTCCACCCATCAATTGTCCTTGAACACTCAGCGGCACAAAAAGAGCACCTTTCTCAATTCATAGGTACCTTAAACACGACTCAATCTTATTTGAGACACGCGATGGGGACACTCTTAGTGTTAGTGATTTGTATAGCCAATATCATAATCTTCAATGATACCCTATATAACATTGTCCCCATCGGTGGTCCCAAAGAAGAAAATATTGTACAAAGAAGAATTCAAAAAGGTGCGATATTTGCGACGCTGATTGTATGTACAGTCGTGCACGTTAATTTTTAGTAGTTGATTTGAAAGTGTAAGCAAAAGAAATGGTTTACATTATTTTACATCTATATTAAAACGAGGGGGTAGATTTGACAGATATTTTGTCTTACATTATTTACGAAAATTTATTATTCAGGCTAAAACGAGTCCTTATTTAATTAAATACTAATAGACAATTATATTTTTAGGTTTTGCTTGAACCAAAAAATATAATTGTCTATTAGTATTAAATTAAACAAGTTTTAATTCCATTTATTGATTATCACCCCAAAATTCTGTGCAATATTCTCATTACGATTATATGAACTGACGAACAAGAACTCATTAGGAAAAATGACGAAACAAACAAAATTACCAACTAGGGAAACTGACGAGAAGATTGTTATAAAATAGACGAATTAGACAAAGTGACGAAAACGGCGAATTAGGGAAAATGACCAGTGGTGCACCAAATCAAGATTAGAAAATGATTTAAAACAGATGTTTCAGACAGTTTGGGATTACATCACCCCTGAAGAGTACGCAGAGCTGGTGGCGGACACTCACTGAAGATAAAAGCAGTGGAGAGCAGAGACACTACTAAGTGGTAGACGAATAGTTTAGCGTGCTTGGTTAGGTTAGACGAACTCAAGTTGCTTTTAAGGCAGTAAATTATTGTTTTTTATCTTAAATTAATTCAGAAGTTATATAAAGTTATATGCAAGAGTAAAGTTTATTTTAGATTGGAACATATATATTATTCAGATTTTTGTTTGGATTGGCTGAGACTCCGTAAAAAGTATACCACATTTTAACCCTGTAGACAAAGTATTCTGCATTTGGGCTCGTAGAACCATCGAGTATGGACTTATTGATTTGACGTGACTTCTAAATCCTGTTCATTTCTCGTCTCGTCTCTTCTATTGTCATCGGATGATGGATCTGAAAGGTGGAAGATGAGGCCCTCCGTTGTTTTCTAGTAAGCCTCAGAGTCTGTAGGCTTACTACAAGCAGCGCATGGCGCCCGCCGTCTTCCACCAGTACAGAGTTTGAATTCGTTTATTCTTGTAATTGTCAGATTCTCGAGCATGCGGCTGTAAGACCTAATAGTAAAAACAAACACTAGCAATCTTCTCCGTTCACTAACTAACACTGGACATCATCAACGCGGCTGTATACAATCTACTACCGAAAATACACACTCATGGCCTTACTAATAAAAAGTTATTCACTGTTTAACTTATAAAGTGATTTGTCCTTTTCATACGTCCGTCGAGTAAATGTCAATTGTCAAAGCAGGTCAGAACACTGTATAAGTTACACAGTGAATAAATTATTTTATTATTATTAGTAAGGCCGTAACAGTCTGGAACTAGCAAACTGTTCCTAGGTTCCTAAGGTTCCTAGGACCAGTTGTACTTGTACTGATCATCATTTCTTGGTTGTTCCCAGCCCAGCGTAGTATCACATACATACATACTCTCGTCGCACATCGCTGCACGATCCGGCACCTGATCCGTGGCACGTTGCTTACAAATACTACGTGTTAGTTTTTCCCGGCCTTGACGGGGATTAATGGGGAATTATGGGGAGTAGCTGGGTTATAATCAGTGATCGGAATATGCGGAGATATTTTTGACTATGTGATACGTGTATTCCAGATAACTTTTCATTTCGCCGTTAAGTGTTGCGCACAATTGTCAAAAAATGGTGAAAAGCAATACCCGGTTGCCGGAATAAACGATTATTATTATAGACTCAGATTACAAATCCCCACTTTCAAAAGATATGATAGTGGGTACGTAGCCAGATCGTATAACTAACGAAGTAAGTGACTAAGCACTTGAATACAAAGAGCTCTTGTGCGACCTAGCCGCATTTTCAAAAGCACCTTTTTTTCTTTTTTTTTTTACATAGCCTATATTGTGTACTGCTGGACAAAGGCCTCCCCATTTCGAGCCCACACATCTCTAGTCAGAGCTAGATTGACCCACTCTGGTTGGAACGTGTCCAGGTCGTCCCGCCATCTCCTTCTGGGCCTTCCTCTGCGCCGGTGTCCGTCTATAGGCACCCATTCAGTGGCTATCCTCGCCCACCTGTCTGGGTGCATTCGACACACATGGCCTGCCCAGCTCCACTTCAGTTTGGCGGTCTGCACACCCACATCTGCGATGCCAGTTATGGAGCGCAGTACGGTGTTCTTAACGCGGTTTATTCGTCTTACACCTAAAATACTGCGCTCCATCGCTCGCTGGCAAACCTTGAGTTTGGACTTCTGTTGCTCGGTCAACGACCAAGTTTGTGCGCCGTAGGTTAGGTTGGGCAGGATGCACATGCAAAATCACCTATTTATATTTAATTCAATTTGAAGAAACCTGCGGAGTTAGCTTGCTGATGCCTCGATAATGTGGGTTAGGTTTTCTATATCAGTCACTGATAAAATATTTTTCCCTAAATGTTGGGAAGCAAAGCAAAGCAAGCTAGCAAAACTGGTTAGATTGCTACCAACTTGACGGCGAAGGGAAAAGTTATGTGGAATGCACTGTAATATACGGACATGCCCGGAATACGAGGAATTAATATACAGGATGTTTAACAGAAAGATGTAGTCAAATTGTAGGGGGTTGTTGTAGACATCATTCTGAACAATTTCCACCATGAAACCGGTTTGATCAGAGCAACTTTATTTTTAGTACCCGACTCAATCAGATGTTGCTTAATCCGCAACATTATTTCCGAACGCTAGACGCTTCATTGATTTATTAATTACACACTTAAAATTATTTTTAGTCAGAATCCCGGGGCATGTCCATATTATCTCCATGATTGAGGGCAATGAACTAAAACAGCTCCACCAATTGCGATGACTGGTTAGAATCCACCGTATATATCCATATTGGTTCTATAATTACAACTATCACCAATTCACAAGAGACAACTCAAACACTGTCAAAGTGAACTTTGAGTTATAAATATACATGTGTTCATTTGCATACATTGGGATTATGATATTTAAACCGGAACTGTATATAAATTAGTTCTGCCATTTCATCCATCCGTTAGCCACCACAAATTTAAAACCAACGTATCAAAACGTAGGCGGTACCGTGCAAAATATTAGGGTGGGGGTGCATATCATATAACTTGTACATATCCTTTAGATTAGCTTTACAGAGTATTATGTGGTTCTTGTTTTAAGTGTGTTACGAATGGTTATATACCAATGTTACATGTAACAAAAAAACAAAATTATCTAACCAACAAGTATCCGTTATCTTCATGTCACTCGATTTTTCATTCCGTTACACTGCAAAATAATAAAATCTCAGCGTGAAGCAAAGAATTGAATAACATAGGTAGATACTAGTTATGGACACTTAAATATTTCCAATGATAGAAAGAATTTGGCCTAGCCGCATACACTAAACGAACATAAATGAACGTCCTTGCCACTTTTGTTTTTTGTGTCAACTTTTGCTGACACTTTCTCAAATCATTTCCAAGTCATTGTTTCCGATATATTTAACGAATAACTGACCCGACAGACGTTCAAGTTACACAAAGTTACACACATACAAAGGTCCGCTACCAAACCATCTATGGTAAGAAGGATTTTTTAGATTTTTCGGCTATACCCTTTGTTTTTTCCAGAATGTTTTCTTCGTTAGAACCTTCCTAAGACTTCAACGAATAGTTTTAAAGAAGTTCATCCAAATAGGCCCAGACGTGTGAGAGTTTCGTGCTTGCCATCACATTTAGCGATTCATTGTAATACAGCGCGAGTCTTTATAAATTGCACATATCAAACAGGGACAAATAAAATCAAATTTTATGCTCAAAATTTTATTTTTATTTTTTAGAGGCATTTAACTATGAACAAAGCGTACTTTAACGCTTTGTTTAATAATAAAACCCCATTAATTCTAGCACTTTTTTAATAATTGCAGTTTTTCACAAAATGTGGTACCCAAAACAATATATTCCCGTAGGTTTCAACTCTACCTTCATGAGATATGAGCCGACGACCGGATGGACGAGCAGCGGAGGCTTAGTCATTTGGCACCCTTCGGGTACGGAACCTTAGAAAGTGATCAAAAAATAGATTTTTATTCATAAACAGAGCGTAATTAAATTTAAGTCAAATCACTTTTTAACGACTTGTGATACTGGTAGTACCGCCGTCCTTCAACATCACAATCCAGTTAATTTTAACCCGACAAACTCTCCATCTCGAAGTTATAATTGCAGTTGGTATAGCTAACGTAAAAATATTTTGACGTGATAACGTCTTATACATCGATGAACGCCGGCTGCACGCACGAAAAAGCATGACTCTTGTCATGTTTCGCCTGAGCCCAGCGTGCAAGCGAGAGCGCGGAACAAGCGATAGAGAGGCACGATCGGCCTAAGCGTTCACCTCATGACGTTATCACGTAAAATTATCGTCCTAAATCGACTTTACAGGCAACCATTTTTTTATATATTTTTTTGTCGATAAAATTGTATTATCTTCAACCCTAGTTGATATGTGAACTTCATAAAGACTCACACTGTATACATGTGCCTATGCCACGGCTTTACATACGCGTTTTAAAAGAACATGCTGTTTTTAGAGAAAAAAAAAGATTCTTCCATTCTCATAGCATAGAAAATCCCCACACTACATAATTTCTCCATTTTCCGGTTGTTCCTTCCTTAGACCTCAACGATTTTTTTTAATGCAAATCGTCTAGCCATTTGCAAGTTTTGCGCAAACGGCTCGCATACGTTTGGTGTATTACATTACCTCTTGTCTTCGTCCTTGTTCTCTCTCTCGTTCTGGTCTAGGGGATACTTGTATCGTGGGAACGGTGCCACCGGCCAGTCGAAAGCTGGACAGTCGATCTTGTGGATCGCTTTAGACCTCGTTGTGGATAGCGCGCCGAATGTTCTTCCGTGGAAACTACCCTGAAATTTTATTTTCACGTATATTTAAAATAAAATATTTATCAAACGAAAAGGGTACAATAAATGTGTACAAATATTATGTGGGCCTGGACTGTGATGCCTTTACCGTGGGGTGATTGAGGTATCCATCCGAAATTCGGAAAAGGTGATACTGATTTCACACAATTTGCTATCCCTTTATTCTGAGCCAGAGGACGATCGCATTAATTATAGGTATTTTACTGCAAAGACACACCTCAAAAGACAGTATTGACATATTGGGCGATCCCGGCACCTGGTTCAGCATGCATGACGTCATCTCTTCCTCGGTAAAGTCAGTTTTCCCGCCGCGCTGCTTGGTGCGGTACCACATGAAGACCGCCTTGTAAGCGTTCTCTACAGAGCAGGAACCGCACATCATGGTCGCTATGTTCGTCATGCCGGCCGGCGCAACTGGCAGCAGGATGTTCTTCAGCATAGCCGGCCAGTCATGGGATGGAAACACGCCTAATGCCGGCCGGTTGATGAGCGCTTTCTGGAGATGATACAACAATTGCGGATGGTCATTGATGATCATCACATTCTCTAAAAATGATTTAATTTATCGCCTTAAATGACATGCAAAGGACAACTCCACCATAATCATGATTTGCGGTTTTTGCCGGTGCTGTCTTGGGCCATCTGTCCCAGCTAAACCCAATCTGAGCTCACGATAGCGCCCTATTTCTCGCTGGCGCTCTTATTGAGGGTCTCCAAAGGTAACAACAAGGAAATACAAGAATGGCATTAGCATGGGTTTTCAACGTACAAGATTATGCTGGTCCTGGAAAGCTTCGAGCAGGCTGGGATGGTTGTACCCGACGGGCACGGAGGAGATCTGCGTGAACGCATCGAGAAACACGTTCCCATCCACATCGACGAAGTAGTTGCCAACGCTTTCGTCGTAGTCCGCGAACAGTTGTACCGAGCCCGCTTGCTGGAATACGAAGACACTCTTAATGCAGCACGAACAGTTGACGAGTTGAGACGACATCGCCCATTGCACTTCTTTGACAATAGGGACTAAGGTTCACTCACAGCTCGATATGCTTATTAATTCGATGCGTAAGTTCGTGCTTACCCCACAGCATGAAAGAAACATTGTGGTTTTATGAACCTTAGTATAGTGTCGTCAACGAGAGTATCGTATGATCGAATTGTATGATCAGAGCATATACATATACATTAGGCCGGATCGTCAATGTATGGAGAAAAAAATACTTTATGGAAACGAACTTGAATACCTGTAAAAAGTTGCGGGGGGGCAAGATAATATCAAACATATTTTTATTTTATTTTTAAAAAGTATTTTTCAGCCCTCTACCGTCGATTGAATTTCCCATTTTTTTATTTTATCTACTCTCTAAAATCTGTCTACTACACTAAACACAATAATTGAATACTCTATATTTCAGAAACGTTGTGTAAATAAAACATAAATTTTATTGATAAACTTCATTATTTGAATAATTGCTATTTGGTACAAGTAAAAAAAATAGGACAAAAAAATACAAATTATGCATTTCTAATTTTTTTTTGTCTGACCATCAAAATCCTTTTTAGTCTCGAATGATGGCATTTTTGCTCTCGATTGTAATTTATTTCGAATAAGTCCATCTCGTGCCTTCTCACCAGACACAGACATCGATGCCTCAGTCACCATTTTAACACATCGCTCAACAGCTTGAGTGTGACATGGAAAATCCGGAAACTCCATGATACGTGTCTTAGTTTGAAGTAGATCTTCCAACTCTTTGTCACTGACTTTGTGTAACATAGGAGGGGGTGTGATTTGCGCCTCACCCCATATAATCATATCAGATAGTCCTTGGCATTAAAGTTCAACTTCGGTGTTTTGAATATTTGAACACCAGGTCTTAGAGATTTTCTCGCTGCAATTATTCGTCTTAAGCCCAATTCCCTGATATAATCTTTTTCATCATACAACATTGCTAATAGCAGATTTTCAGGGTGTGAGAAAAACACGTTTCTTTGAATAACTGGGTCGATAATTTTCTTAACAGCAGTAAGCATAAAGCAGTAATCACTACCAACTTGCTTAAGTCCAATTCCTTTTGAGTCACAGTCTCATTATCTGGACATTTTACACTTTGACGTTCACGGCGCATTCGTTTCCTGCCTCTCTTTACTTTTGCGATCTATCACTTTTACAGAGTCTTCAGAAGAAATCAAACCTACGTCTTGCAACACTGCACTTGCAACTGCTGCCGCCGATCGATCAGAAATGCAATAGCGATCGCAAATTTCAGCTAAATTAGAAATCAAAATCGTGTTCCTCTTTTTTTCATCGGCTGAGTGCCTGATGTACTTGGTTGGGGTTCAACCAATGCACCGACGGATACTGGACTCCTCAGAGTTTTTCCTTCATTATTATCAAATGACGATGTAGTACTGATTTCTGAAACGTCTAATTTTTGTTTTCTGGACAGTTTTATTTCCAATCCTTTTGTCTCTTTCTGATCTAAACTTCCAATTGCCATTTTCTTTTCCTTTCTCTGTTCTATTAGAAAGGTTCTTTCTAATACAGGTACTTTTAATTCTTTTGGACAATTACAAGCGCTAATATCACTGCATTTGCAACAACAAATATCAAATAGTTCTTGTAAGCATGCAGTTTTCCATTGCTGTAGCTTTGACATAATGTTTTCAGTTTGTTTTGATTTTGGAAAGCGTATGAAATATAAATACTTATCATAACGACACTGTAATAATTGTTTCACACGTTGTATGGTAATAACAGGCAATGAAGCTTTCCTCCAAACGTCGATAAGGTCACGTCCTGTAAACTCAAAAACTTGAGAAATGGCGAGTTGTTTTCCATTTTTCTCATTTTTCATTTTATTTCTGATAAACAATACATGTTTCAATACATCAGACGTCGTTAGTAACACTGATTCACTAAACAAACAGGGAGATCCAAAAATGGGACAGTCTGCTTCATTTCGAGTCACAATTTTCGACATTATTTTGACTTTCGGTAAGTACTTTAGTTTTGTCCAATAAAAACCACGTAACTAACAACTAATCTTCTTGAGCAATATCATCCAACTAATACAAGTCATAAGACGAAGGTAGTTGCTACGACTGCACTTATCAAATGACTTTTGTTTGTAGATTAGGCCCTTTGATATTGTTTTTAGTAGGTACGTATGACACGTTTAGAATATTAAGGATAGAAATTATTTTATACGATGTTTATTATATTTAGAGTTACAAACATATATTATTCAACTCAAAACACAGTTCTATGTCAATGTATTATTATTGTAAATAAGCCCTATTTTTTCTTATAATTAAATATTTAAAGGGCAGTAGAGGGCTGAAAAACGGTTGCAATATTTTTTTAATTATTTTTCTCGTAATCTGTGCAATAAGATGCAACTTTTAAGAGGTATTCAGAAACACAAATGTGAAAAAAAAAATCTCGCTCCGGCCTAATATACATAGCTTTGTCCCTCACTTTATGGTTTAAGATATTTATTTCTCAAAAAGAACGCTTTCTTGAGAAAATAAAAGTTATATACAATTATTTTTTTTTACATGGCCTATTTTGTGTCCCACTGCTGGGCAAAGGCCTCCCCATTTCGAGCCCACACATCTCTAGTCAGAGCTAGAAAAATACTAAAACTAAATAATTACAAATTTGACAGGAGCGCAAGAACATTTAATTAGGGTAGTCCTTAAAAATCCGTTAAGTCTGGTAATGTTGCCATTAGGAAAGAGTGTGTTTTCATTAAATAATTCTGTTAAGTGAGATAGAAACAATTTGGTTATGAAGGGTCTTTGGAAATGTTACTTTTCAGTAGTTTTTCCTACAATATTACTGTTCACGACATTACTTAAAAACCAGCCAACGGGATGGAAAGGAGAATATCTTCTGATCTCAGGATGACCGTTTGTCAAAGAGAACGAATGTTGATAACTAAAGTCAACATAACATATTAGCATAAACATGAACTTTACACTCTACACACTACACTCTAGGAGACCCTATGTCGTGGGAACCCAGAAACAGTGACGCACACATGTAAACATACAAGACCTGTGAATATAGATTTTTTCATCCCCGGCAGAGATTCGAACCCCGGTACTCCCGTTTGGGACCCCGGACCTCGAACCGCAACGCCACATAGGTCGATAGGTAATATGTGTATATTTTATACTGATTGTGTAAAACTTTGATAGTAAAAGAAAATATATAAGAATGATGTGGATATCATTCTGTAAGTTATATTGTTATTTATTTTTTGCTGTGCTTGATACGATCCTTCGTTTAACACGGCTTGAACAGTCAGGAGAGCGACCAAGTTAATATCATTGCAAATAAGCCTAGCAAAAAAGGACATGGGATCGAAATTTTGTATGGTCACTTAATTAGTTCTCTGTTAGAATAAAAATGTGCTTCCACGGCTCTTCGAGAAAAACGCGAAAAACAGGCTTCCCCTTTGCAATTATTTGTTGCACGGACATCGTTCTCCTATCATTTATCTGCATGACCCCCCCCCAAATTTCATGATTCGGGCACAATTTTGTTACAGAGCTCTAATTAAGTGACCATGCAGAATTTCCATCCCATGACCATTTTGGTAGGAGTAGGAGTACAGAGGAGTTTTATTAAAAAGTCGCTTGAATACAGCACAATCGAACAACGTTCAATGCAATAAGTGCGATGTTCCGTCGGCTGTTCTTGCGCCCTTGTTGCTACATTACATCAGTAACGTTAAGTGATAAATTGATCAATCGCAGAGGATGATTTCGATTTCGTTTTCAATTGAGATATATTGGTATGATATTCTTCGTAATTATTAGCTGAGTGGTCAGGTCCCATAAATAGATGTGATGTAACTACCTAAGCTACTAATAATATTGGAGGTTGGCAATTTTATAAATTTCTTCATTGTAGTCTTAAATATTTTTGAACAAACAAATTTTCACAAACCCTTCTAATCGTATTGATATTACATCAATATACTAAAATTAAGACCATTATTAAACTTTCTTTCAGACACAAACTTCATACAATAACACGTTTTAGGTAGGTATGCAGATGTCAAGCTTAGCGATGGGGGATTCTCGAGAACATTCTCTCCGCAAGAACTTTGCGGTTAAGTTCCCGGGAATGTTCTCCGAAGCGAGAATCTTAGATAATTACCCTCCTTCTGGTGCAGTCGAGTAAAAAGGGGTTGCATAGGTATGAAACGAACTAAGTAAAAAGGAAAAAGCCGAGGGTTCAGAAAAAGAAAAAAGTGATGTAACCAACTACATTTCGGTTTTACTGATGAAGAATCCTGGAGAACATTACCGCCGCTCTTACTTTGTGGTTAAGTTCTCAAGAATGTTCTGTATGAAATTATCTACAAAATTCAAAATTCTAATTCCAAATTCCAAATGTCTTTATTACTGTAGATATTTACATATACTTAGCAATCGTCATTTTTTGCCACTTCTCTACATTGGACCACTGTGGGAGAAGAAGGGCGTAGAAACTCCCACAGATTGATTATTAGATCTCTTTTAAAAATTGCTTGTGCTTAACTAATACAAATATTGTCACATCATTATCATAATTTATAAGCAGGAATAAATAATTACAAAATTATTAACAGCAAGGTCTGTGTTGGCCAGATTAACCCCATACAGTCGTAATTTTCGTACTTCGTAATTTCTTTATTGTACTACACAAAACGGACATACATATAACTTATAATAGAAAAAACATGTACAAAGGCAAGCTTATCTCTCAAAACTCGTAAAATTTCTTTCGAAACTCGTAAGATTTCTTCCAGCAAACCAAGATGGTAGGAGAGGTGATGGTTGAGCGGGGGAAGACCTGCGCGTACAATAAAACTCTATAAATACTGCGACTAATATATACATACTACAAACAATATTATACTGATAACCCTAATTGCTAAAAATAGACTGCATAAACAATTACTTAAATACAACGTAAAAATATGAATAAACCGTAAAATAAACTAATACATACCTATATATATATGTATATATATATATATATATATATATATATTGGTATGTATTAGTTTATTATACGGTTTATTCATATATATATATCTAGCTGGAAAGGGAGAGATAGTGCTTCTTTAGCCGGTTTTTGAATATATTTTGAGATCGACTGTCCCTGATAGTGCAGGGAAGCTCATTCCAGTCGTACGGCTCGGATTCTGAATCCGTGCTCGTAGGCTGCAGTGGAGCGATCTGGAGCTTTGAGCGTACACGCCATATGAGTTCTCCGAGGCCTGCTTAAAGAAAGAAATTCGAAGCGATCACGTAGGAAGTTAGGGTAACGAGGGTTCCACAAAATATTATAAAGGAAACACAGGATATGAGAGTCCCGTCGAAGCCGAATCGGTAGCCACTTCAGCTCCCTGCGATGCTGAGATACGTGGTCATACTTTCGCAGTCCGAAGATGAACCGAATCTCGAGATTTCGAAGTTGTTTGAGTTTGTTCAGTTGTTCTTCATTTGCGCTGACCCAGCAAACATCAGCATAATCAATGAGGGAAGAAGGGACTGAGCGAGAGTTATTTTGGTCTGGCGAGGGAGAAAGTTCTGAAGTTTCTTTGGAGAGTGAAAGGTTGCGTTAACTCGCCTGCTGACCTCATTAATATGCCAATGACCAGGCGCCCAATTCCGGTACACAATAACAGCTCCATGACAATTACATGACGATTCGGTCAACTTTAGATATCCAAACTTTGGCGTTCGGAGAATATTTTTTTAGGCAATTATAGTAAAAATTAAGGTTATTGGTAAGCACAACAATTAAGTTAGTCAACAAAGGGAATCGGATTACAAAATCGTCAGATATTGGATATCTTAAGTTGACCGTAATCGTCATGTAATTGTCATGGAGCTGTAACTGTGTACCGGAATTGGGCCCCTGGACAGTTGATTATCAAAGATGACACCCAGGTATTTAGCTTTATCGCTATACATGATTAAAGTACCGTTATAAGTTACAGAAGGGACAGACAATTGCTGCAACGTGTTTTAAGAGTGTCTGGTACCTATAATTATGGCCTGGGACTTATTCGGATTTGATTTGATTTGATTTGACCAGCAACCCAAATGACGATGCCCATCCACTAATACCAGCCAAGTCAGCGTTTAACGCCTCCACAGCGGAATTTACATCATCAGGAGAGAAGTGACGATAGATCTGTAGGTCATCCGCGTAGAGATGATAGGAAGAAGAAAGGACATCGAATATGGAATTGATAAATATTGAGAACATAAGAGGAGAGAGAATGCCACCTTGGGGGTCACCGGAGAAGAGGTCACACCACTCCGTACAAGCCTCCTCCGACTTGATACGCTGTTTTCGGTTTCTTAGGTAAGAGTCAAACCAGCTGGTAGAGAGGGAGGAGACGTTAAGAGATTTGATAAGGTCAACGAGAATGTCGAAGTTAACACAGTTAAAAGCACTGCTGAAGTCCAGCAGAGCCAGCACCGAGAGCTGCCTTTGATAAATGGCGACCTGAATATCATACAGTCCCGTCATTTAAGTAATCTTGAACATTGTAACATGCCTATTTCGACAAAGTCGCCTTAACATGGTTATTAAATTGCTCAAATGGCAATTTCAAGATCTCCAGAGGTATCTTGTTATAGTAGATAATGCATTGACCCTTAAAAGAATTGCTAACTTTCGCGAGTAAACCGGGGCGCAAGTAGTATGTGATTATTTCTTAGGTTAATATTATAGCTATCGCTAAGTTTGGAAAATGTTGTAAGGTTCTTGTGTACATACATTATATTTTCGAAAATAAATTGACTAGCTACAGTCAGTATGTCAATTTCTTTAAAAAGCTCTCTTAAGGAGTCTGTGCGTTTTAAATTATAAATTGCTCGAATAGCTCTTTTCTGTAAGACAAAAATAGTTTGAATATCCGCTGCTTTTCCCCACTACAAGATACTATAGGACATGACACTATGAAAGTAACTAAAATATACTCGCCTAGATGTAGCCACATAGTTTTGTCTGATGTTCCTAACAGCGTAAGCCGCAGAACTTAATTTACCAGCTAATTTGTCTATGTGGGGTCCCCACTGCAATTTACTTCTGTTAAGAGTTTTGTTTCACATATATAGTATTGTGTAATGTAGACAAAACAGGAGGTAATGGACAGATCATATACTCAAAATTGACCTTATGACAAAAACTTAAGCTATCTAATAATGCGTAACTTAATCTATCATCCGTAAGGGCTACATACATTTTAGATGAATGAATTAAAACATATTTTTGGAAGTTGTATTCATCTTTCGGTATAGGCAACGACAAAATCTTATAAACACTAAACTTAACTGGGTTAATCAAGGGTATTTGAATAACAAACATTATCTTATCATTATAGAAATATGAAGTCTAGATACCATGTATGTTCTCTAGTGATAGAGAGACTGGTAACTCGGTGTTCCTTTTAGATTTCGACATAATCCGTGTTACCACAAAAAATATTAAACAGCGTTTAACCTCAAAACAAATGTCAAATCCCTTACGTTTTTTTTTTAAACAAGCGTTGAACAGTGGTTTATTTTTTTGTGGTAAGGCCCTTGCGTTTAGAACAGAATACTTAATAGTACTACGTATAGAAAGATCACTCCGCAAATACTTAAATAAATAGCTACTCTCGCTGCGCGGCATTAAAGCGCAATCTACCTCGCACCTGCGCTGCGTACAACAATCGCTAAGCACCTACAAAATCGGTTGCCCCGCCTGTGCAGGCTATATTGCGCCGCACCACTACGCCTGAGAGCTTCTTTTATTTTGACATCGCAAGGTCGTCCTGTAAACTCCTATCTCGCTTGATCACGGTAGGGTTACCTACGTGCGATTTGTGTTTGTGAATTTTAGTCCACTCTGTGTAAGAGAGGTGTTTTTAGTACCTACTCAGGTTATTGACAAATTCTAAGGCTAGGTGGGACCTACCTCCTTACTTACGTAATTGTAATTTGTTTTATACTGGGTCTGAAGTGTTTACATTTAGGTAAAGAAAAAGGTATTCAATTAAAAAGGAATCTAATTTTATTTGTGAACAATTCCTTTAGACACCCTAAAATGTTAGGTACTTAAGTCATTGTTCTTGCAAAAATCACAGAAAAGATGCTTATGAGGAACGGCTAGTGCGCGACGCACCACGCAACTGCGAGCCAAGCGAGCGGCAACAGAACTGAAATCCCGTCCGTCGGGTTGGCCGGTCGAACGTACCTACTGTTGAGTGAGACCCCCCTGCTTTTACTTAGCTCATTAAACAGATGAGTGGGAGTCAAAACATACGAAATATTAGCTTTGGCAAAGAGAATAGAGTTCAAAATTGTATCTTAAATATTAGACACTGAAAGTAATGATGCTTCAATTAGTTTAAGAATGGAATTGATTTTTGAAAGATTCGCACAGTTTGTAGTTATTTTGTTCAAATATGTAATTTAGCTTTTCAATTTGTTTATTTATTCTTTTCTCATTATCATTTAATTGTCGAATAGAGGTATTGAAATTACTTATGGTTGATTGGACCATGTGAATATTATCCTTCGTTAATGAAAATATCTTATGTTCGTTGTGTTCACATGTAGACAATGTGTCATCATATTTCCTAGCATCGTCTGCGTCTAAAGTGCCACAGAAATATTTAAGAACTTCACCGCCAAATCCTAGGGCTCGTTTGAAGAGATTTTGAGGTTTCGATTCCGAAATAAGAGAGAATGAGTCATATTTTAATCTGTTAGCTTTTATCAAACTCTGAAGAGGGTTTATAGCATCCTTACAATTGATATCAATAGCTAAATTCTGTGCTTTTTCACAAAAGCTAGAAATGCTTGAGATCGATTGGTCAATCTTTTGTAAGAAGGTTCAATTGGTATAACTTCTAGATGAGTCACTACATTCCAGTAGTCGTCATAGAAATACACCATAGACGTCGGATCGAAGTATAGTCCAGGAGTGTGCGTAATTGATTGTATAGGCTCTGAATAACTTGATCCAAAGACAAGCTGAAACAATTATTATGCTAACTTTATTTCCTTAATGTGATATTTCACATGTTTCCTTTTTGTGCTGACTGTGACGTTATTCTTATCATTTACCTTTACTATTTTGTAAGGTCCTTTCCAGATTGAGGACAGGGCCTTGCGCAGCGTATGATGCTGTTTAAAGTAAACCAGATCTACTGAATTGTACGTTTTTTCTGTGGATGAAACATCATAGTATCTTTTTGATTGTTCTTTACTTCTAATAATATTTTATAATTCTTTTTCACGGGAGTACCTCACTCTGTACTAAAAAGAGCGTATATATTCGCCATATGTTGTGTTATCATCTGAGTCGTATAAACTACTGGGAATGGAAGGCTTATGGCCATACAAAATTTAAAACGGAATGAATTATGTTGTACAATGCGGAGTCGTTTTATAAGCTACTATCACAGTTGCTAGATAGCACTGCCAATCGTCATGATTTACGTTCACGAAACACTTTAGGTACCTACTCCTTAGAGTCGCGTGACTATGATCTAGACCGCCATTTGTTTGAGGGTGATAAAGTTAAGAGAATACGTTTTTGATTTTAAGAATTTCGGTCAGTTGTTTAAATAATTCGGATGCATGTGCCTTGGTCCGTGAGGATCATTTTTGGAAACGAAAATAGTGAGGAGAAATGTATGGGGTTACTTGCAATTTCATCAGTAGTAGATGTTATCATGGGATAGGCACAAGAAAATTTCGTGAGGTCATCCTGAAGGGTTAAAATTTACCTGAATTTTTGAAGGCCAGCTTCAGGCAAACCTCCAACTATATCTAGAGCTAATCTCTCGAATGGTTTAGTGCTCGAGGATGTGCCTTGTTGGAAGCTCGTAGTGGCTTATTTACTTGACATAACTTGCAATCTTTCACGAAACGTTCAGCCCGCATGCTTTTCCAATAAAACGAGGCTTTGATTCTGTTGAGCATGCGTTTTACTCCTGGATGACCAGTTGTGGTCGTGCCGTGATTTTCTTTCAAGATATTTGCAACCTCGACCTTAGTATTATGGTTTATGGTTGTATTTATGGTTGTGCCATGAAATAGGTATGATATTATATTATATATTTTTACATAAGTTAGCTGGTGAAAGGTTCCGTAAAGTCTGAAATAGCTAACTCCTTATCATCAAGTCTCTTAATTTGCGTGATACATAGTTCTGTAGCTCGTTTCGTCATAATGATGGAGTTTAGTGAATAAGAAATAGAGTGTTTTATTATTCGCCTCAACTGACTGCACGGTCTCAAGTTCCCGTTCGGCTGATAAGAGCCGTCAGCGTTGTTTATTATGCATAATAGTTATTCGCTGTGCGGCATAGAGCTATCAAAATCTAGAGAAACTGGACAAGCTATCGATTTTAGTTTCGTGAAAGTTAAACTTTGATTATGTTCCTGAATCTGCGTATCGCCAGATATTGATTTCGTGAATTGTTTTTCTTTAAACTGTTCATAGGGAATCTTATTTATTCCCGAATGAGTGATGGCATTTACTGGGTTACGAGATAGACGTCAGCATTTGAATTTTTTACGGCCCGGTTTATTTGTCATACTATTGTCATACTACTCTAGTTTTAATCGCCATCGCAATTAACGTCCTGGATCTTTTGCATTAAAAAGCCATGTAGGGGGCGGTGGTCAGTGACAATTCGGAATTTATATACATCATATATAATCTGAAAGAGTTGATGCCGAAGAGAATAGCGAGAAGCTCCTTTTCAGTTATGGAGTAGTTCCCTTCGTATTTATTTAGTGTACGAGACGCATATGCTATTGGCTTATCTTTTCCGATTTCGCCTTGCGACAATACTGCGCCAACGGCGTAGTAAGAAGCGTCTGTAGTTATGATGAATGTCTGACTAAAATCTGGGTATTGCAATAATGGTGCTGTGACTAACTTTTTTTTTCAGAATATTGAAGGCTTGTTCTTGCTCATGAGACCAGCGAAACACTATCTTTCTTCAATAATGGTTAAAGGCTTAGTTATGTGAGAGCAATTCTCTATGAAACGCCTGTAATAGCCGGTTAGTCCTAGAAATGACTTTACGTCTTTCGGGTTCTTGGGTGTAGGGAATTCGGAAATGGCCTTAATCTTGTCTGGGTTAGCCGAAACACCCTTGTCGGTTATAACGTGCCCAAGATAAGCGACTTCGCGTCGCAGGAATTCACATTTGTCAGGCTGCAACTATAAGTTGAAGACTGAAGGACATGTGAATAACAGATACAGTCATCCAAATTTATATATATAACAATGAAGACCTTGAAGCCCAGAAAGGACTTAATTCATGAGTCTCTGGAATATGGATGGAGCATTTTTTAAGCCAAAGGGCATTCTGATAAATTCAAAATGTCTTGAGATACCATTAGTGGTAACACTGAAGCTAGTTTTTTCGGAATCTTTGGGATCCAGCATCAGTTCATGAAATCCAGAAGCCAGGTCGAGAGTACTGAAGTACTTCGAGTGACCTAATTGGTCTAAAATATCTGTTATGAGAGGAAGAGGGTAAACCTCTGAAACTGAGACGTTATTAAGTCGTCTATAGTCAATTACGATTCGCCATTTTTTAAGAAGAAGAACTTGTAAACATCACTTGCATATTCACTCAATTACAAAGTTAAGAATTGATGAAATAACTCACAAGTTTTTACCCTTTGTGTACGGAACCCTTAAAACGTGACGTGACGTGAAGACGCGTATGACAAAGTGCGATATCGTGCCAGATTAGTGGCAAAAGGATTCACCCAGCGACATGGAATCGATTGTGTGGACACTTACTCACCTGTTGTAAAATATTCCACATTGATAATGTTATTTGCCCTAAGCGTACAATGGGGCATGGACATTAAACACCTGGATGGGACATGTGCCATCCTAAATGGACATTTTAAGGAGGACATTTACATGTGTGTTTCGGAAGGGTAGCTTTAATGAAATAAATGGGAAGGTTTTCAAACTTAACAGAGCAATTTACGGACTGAAACAGTCATATTTGATGTGGTACAAAAGGGTGACAGAGTGTTTGTGTAAAATTGGCTTTACAATTAGTAAATTTGAACAATGTTTATTTAAAAAAAATACTGATAATTTGAAAATCATAGTAACTTTGTATGTTGATGATTTTATTGACGACGACCTCTGTGGCGCAGCGGTTGTGGCTCTGCCTACCATGCGAGAAGTCCCGGGTTCGATCCCCGGGGTAAAAAAAAAACCCAGGTCTTGGATGTTTATGTGTGTGACGTCGCTGTTTCTGGTTCCCACGTCACAGCGTATCCTAGTGTGGGGCCAGAAGCAATGTATGTGTCTGTATGTAAATGTGTATGTTTATGTTAAATGTGTAATTTAAATTGAAGGATTTAGGTACAGTTAGAAGATATTTAGGTATCAATCAATGGAGGAGAGTCAATGTGGATAGGAATTGTTCTACTATAACAGTAGATCAAAATGACTACATAGAGAAATTGATATCTAGATTTGACATGTCTGATTGTAAATGTATAGATACACCTATAGAACCTAACAATGTGATACTGATAGGAAGTTTGATGTATAAAGCTGTTTTACCGAGACCTGATAATCATATGCAGTGAGTAAAGTTATCTTAGTCAAAATAATAATTGTCACAATTATAATTATGCAAAAACGAGTTCTGAAGTATTTAAAAAAGACAAAAAAATATTGTTCAGTACAAAAGTACAGTCCAGAAAATGTAGAGTTAATTGTATTTTCAGATGCCGATTGGGCAAGCGATAAGTTAGACCGCTAATCTTATACCGGTTACTACTTTATCATGTGTGGATCTGTCATCTCGTGGCAAAGCAGGAAACAGAAGACAGTATCTTTGTCAAGCACTGAGGCAGAATATGTTGCTTTATCAGAGGCATGTAGAGAGACAGTCTATTTAAGAAATTTAATGTCTGAGATCACAGATACACTATCTGTTATTGGATTATGTTGTGATAATCAGAGTGCATTAAAAATAACATCAAGTCATCAGTCGCATAATAGGTCGAATCATATTGATGTTAGATAGGTATCATTATATTGGAGATGCAATCAGAAGCAATCATATTCATGTTCATATTCTTTATTGCACAGAAATCTTAATAGTAAGGTAACAAAACATTTTATGAGCAAAGGCGAGCTTATCTCTAAAGAGAGATTACTACCAGCAAACCTAGGCAGGACAGGAAAAATTGTGCAACAGGAGAGTCCTAGTGCGCAATAAAACTGTATACATCTAATTGTTTACAACTAAAACATAATAATGTAATAAATTATATATACTAAATAAAATACAAAAGCACAAAAATATAATATATATCAAACATACTACTTATATATACATATATAAAAGTACCTATCACGAAAGAGCAAGGAAATGCTCTTTCAATCTTTTCTTAAAAGTGAAAATTGAGGGACTATCTCTAATAGCGCAGGGAAGTGCGTTCCACAGTCGGATCGCCGTTAACCTAAACGAGTGTTTGTAAGCGGCAGTGTTATGCCGAGGAGTAGAAAGGAGAGACATCGTGTGGGATCTCCGAAGCCTGGAGGAAATAAACTCGGATCGGAAGCCACCCCAACTCCTTGCGATACTGTGAGATGTGTGAATCTTGTTAACATAGAATATGTTTCGACACAAGATATGCCTGCTATCTTGTTAACTAAAGGACTGTTGTCAACTAAGCACTACAAGTTTATGAACATGAAAGGTCTAACGGGATAGGATAGGGTTAGTTATTTATTACTATCTTGTGGTTACTACATTAAATATTTTGTTAAGTGGGGGTATTCGTTTTTATTACTGGCAATGTGAATAACAAAATATGAATAGTATGTAGGTAGATAAATAATTGAGAAATAAAGTCACTCGTTAACCGAAAGCCAAACTGTTTTAATACTATTCACCAACGTTCTAGAGCACATTATGAAGACGTTGGATTGGAGTGATGACAAAACATCCGAAGTAAAATGTACAACATATGTTACAATCACAAATAATAATGTAGGTACACTAAATAATAAAATTTATAGAGATAACCTACCCTGTATGTTACTAGGCAACGCCGGAAACGGAGGTCAGACCAAGGAGGTTTACCGCCACACCTTCAGTGCGCGAATCCAACTCACACTTAGCCGGTTTTTTATTATAAGTATAGGTTGCAAGAAAATTGATAGATTAAAAAATATTAATATTTATCGGATATTATTACTAATTTTGAAGATTGATGATAAAAGTGATGTCAGTAGTGAATTATTAATAATATAATCATAAAAAGTGTTTCATTTCTTAGTATTTATCACATCATTCAAATTGTGCAGTAATTATTAATACTAATCGAGGATTATTAATAACTTGCACATTAATCACTTTAATAGCAAATTCAGATTGCTTTAGTATACAGAATGAATTTTCAAGGAGCCTTCAGCGCCAAATCCCAAATTGTAAAACATCACAAAATGCTCAAAGGATTTCTAAACAACTTTGTAATAAATAAAACTGCATAATTAATGTTATTTAAATACCTATACTATTATCTTAGTTGGGAATGGCCATTGATTTTATTGAAAGTCATCTGTATTATTATTATATTATTACACTATCCACTAGTGTTGTTTCTATTAATAGTGTTGCTGTCGGATCGGATGATGTAATCCTATTCTGGGAAGTTTTCGAAAAGTGTCTACTAAGTTCCGGAACCGAAATTTCATGGCGAATTTATGGCAGTGGAAAGTTATATTTCTACATAAACTGATACATATTTTTCTTTCAAAAATCTATATATTTTGTAATGATTATGTAAAAATATACATCTTCTATTGCGTAAAGCAAGCCAGTACGTCTATTATGAGTTGGTATAGTAAACGCAACTGACGTTCTTTTATATGATGAGGGCAAGCATAGAAAGATAGCATTTTAGTTTAGCGAAGATGCTGCTAGAGATACTGATGCAAATGCTAAACTGTAGTCGCTATCGTGTATAGTTTGAAAAACTCATAATAGACATACTGAAGAATACCTACACACACAAACATCAAATTAGCTCAAATATTGGGTGCTTACCTATGAAATTGGCGAATTTTTCTTACATATTCAGGAATTCATAATTCGAGTAATTCAATAGCTATTTCCAGTTTTTTTTTATATTATATTTAAAAATTATATAAAAATTTCTGTTAGCTAATTGGTGTCTTATTCATGTAATAAAGTTTATAAAATTAGGATCTGTCATTCCTAAAAAAAATACAAAAATGTTTGTATTGAAAATTGAGTTAACTTCAATTTCTCCATACAAAACGCCAATCTCATATGTAAGGACCCTAATATTAAAGTGCTGAGAGGTTTGACCCAAATTCAAAAATTTAAACTAATTTAATCACCACAATCCTATGAGACTCCTGTGACCAAATTACTGTAATTGTTGCGGGTGCAACCTTTTTTATACATTTATGTCATTTTCTATATTTTATTCTTTTATAATTTTGTATTTTGTTTTTATAGTTGTCATTATATTTTCTTGCTGCTTTCAGATGTGTTTTCTTGGATTTACTATTATTGCTTACGAAGGTATTGAAGTCTTTTTCAGTTGGTCCTTCTACGTGTATAATGATCACGAGAAGTAAATCCAAGCATCTGACAACGCCAGCAACAAGCAGTAAAGTGACGCGCTCGGAACCAGGAGCACTGGCTCGGTAGGTCCACAAGCCACGACTTAGGTAAGACCGACGCCACGGTAAGACCCGCGGCTCCCGGTTCCTCTTATGCGTGTCCAGTGACCACCACCGAAGGCGGCGGCGGCGGCACCGCTGCTGCGGCAGAACATTTTGACGTTTCTGCAAGTTGCAGGTCGCACGTGTCGGGGTCTTCGCGGTCATCAGCCACCATAATGGCACGCAGACGTTCCGCGGAGGCCGAGTTGGCCCCTAGAAGTTTAGAGCGAGAGCAACAACTTTCACGTCAGGAACGTGCCCAACAACGAAAAATACTTGAGCAGGTAACAAGTGGAGGAATTAAAAACACAGCCGGCGCTCAGGAGGCCGAGGAACGCTCTACACAAACGGTCAGTGACGCATATGCTTGGATCTTGGGTTCGAGATATAAACAAGGACACCCGTTTGGTAGGCAAAACGCCAGTCAATTTGCATTGCACTACCAGATACAATAAAAATATTCTCAAAGCTATCGCTGATACTGCAGCGGCAGCAAATACTCTAGCTTTACGGGTGTTATAGTACCTCTTAGGGCGGGTCTCCTTAGCGGGCCCGTAAGACTTTGGAGATCTAATTCCTCGCCGTGAGAGTTCTTTAACAACGATGATGCATCGCGCTCTTGTCGTAACAACTAAAATAGGTACCTGGTGTGTGTTCTGCGGTGGTGACGACCTCCTTCTCTTCCTTTTGGGAATGGATTACCACAATACTACTTGATTTCCATCACAAATCTCCAAATTCACTCGACATTATCGCGGGCCACCCGGAGCTCTATTTTTGAATCGCTCGCATGACTTTTATGTCACGCGAGCGAGTGACATAACCAAAATAAAAGTAAAATAAGTGACAAAACTGAATGTGTTTTTTGTTAAAGGTGCCATGACAAGAAGAAACTGTTCAGAATTCACAACGTTATCAATTGAAGGTGATCTTGGCTGCGTGAACACGAAATTTGCTACACATGCCTTAAGAGTAAATAACATCAGTGGAAGTTAGGTAGAGGTGACATTGTAGACAACTATGTTTTTAAACATCACCCACTTTTACACAGCAGGCAGTATGTGTTTACAACACCGCAACCACACACAAGCTCTCCACAATACAGTGTGCACAACTGCGCTCGACCATACAGGGTGTACAACACAATTATACAATACGGGGTGTAAAGCACCAGGTGTGCAATTGCGTCTGAAAGTGATTTCCAGATAGCGACGTGCTCCAGCTACACAAAAACTGTCAAAGGGACATGTGTTGGTTTCTAATAAAGGTATTTTGAGTGACCATGTTGCAACGTCAACCAGAACACAATCACACAACACACTATTAAAATGGTCCAGTTCCACAATAGTGTCCGGTCCAGCTGGCAGTTATGAGACCTTCGCACTACTATACAACGGCAGTACAGCGACAATAATTGACTCTAACGTCGCCGATCGCTAAACCAACCGTGCTTATTGGTGCTGAGCACTGGTATCTGTCAATATCTCGTGATGTCCGTGCGTAATGAGCCGGTAGCTTGTCACACTTGGCTAGGTTGGGCATTGTATGGAGTGGCTTCTGATATAACCAAACCAGTTGACTTTGTCAATCACTATCAACTTCACAACATTCAATTGACTGAACATGAGCGTTTGGAAGTTCTCGTAAAGGGGAATTACAAATTGGACTCGCTAGGCATTTCTAAGCGTCAGAACCTACATAGTAAGCTGGGCACGAGCTGTTGAGATTTTAAACAATACTACCACACTTTTGCCAACTGGTAGGTCGTCGTCGCGTCGCGTCGCGTCACACGTTATGAGCGGTGGCCTTGAATGCGCACTAGTCACTTTTCAATACCTGTACATATGCGCAGTAATTCCCGCCAACGTCGCTCAGCGCTCTTAATTCGTGGCGCGAGGTATACGAGTTAGGGACTTCCACGGCGTGATAACATTGTGTGCGTTCCCAACAGTTATCCTCAAGCTCTATCACGTTTTTTTAGTCTAGAGAACCGTATAATTCGAGAGCCCGATTTTGCCAAAGCATTACAAAAGGTTCATTGATGATATGATTATTAAAGGTATCATTACTAATGCTGAGGAGTGTGATCCTGTCACATATTATGCTGTCAGAAACTTTACTAAATCTGCCCAAAGTGAACAAAACTTAGAGAATGGTTCAAACAACAATTACACTTCGTCAGGCAGTGTACACAATGGGTATAACCACCCAACATGTGGTGGATGATCATTTGACAACTACACACACTAGTAAAATAAACTTAAAAACCGGTCATGTACGAGTCTAACTCGCGCACGAAGGATCCCGCACCACCGTACAATGGTAGGGATGGTGTGGAGTGAATTTTGGATTTTATATTGCAAAATGTTGTTAACAAAGTTATTGGTGCGGCTACTTTCACACTCCATGCACGTAACCAGGTGCATTCATAAGTTTGCATGTGGTATTGAAATAATTGTATGGGAGCCCCTTAAATATTTATTTTATTATGTTTTTAGTACTTGTTGTTATAGCGGCAACAGAAATACATCATCTGTCTAACTATCACGGTTCATGAGATACAGCCTGGTGACAGACGGACGGACGAACGAACAGCGGAGGCTTAGTAATGAACCCTAAAAACGACTCCTGATGCAACTCATAGTGGCACCAACTCAATAATGAGATGGTATTTGCCACATTTTGGCGTTTATCACCCCCAAAAACGTAAACTCCGTGCCGTCCTTGACGCAGCAGCGTCAAATCAGGGTGATTTTTTTGAGTTCGTTGCTACTTCAAAACCTGACTTTTTAGAAAACTTACTAGGCGTTCTTTGGCGTTTTAGAGAGGGCGCTATTGGAGTGCCAGCTAATTTGCCAGGAGATGTTTCCCCGAATACGAATCCGTGAAAAAGATAGGGACGTAGGGTCAAAGAATCCTGAAAGAATATCGAATGACCGCTGTCATTTTTGGGCCATCATCCAGTATATTTACTGCGCTGTATATAAAACATAAAAACCCCATGTCACATCAGGATTTTTATCCCAGAGATACCAATGCAAGCATCCACAGTTCTTATATGGAAGACTTCTGGATGACTAACAATCAGGAAGCGTTGCATGCGTATTGCGGGGGGGGGGGGGGCGTATCGTAGCGAATATTATGTAAATATTACCTCAAATAAAATATTGTATATACTAGGGGGACCAGGGAGCTCCCTCCTGTCAAATTAAGGTGAACGGTATCTTAAGTTTACCCAACATTACCTCAAAAATGAGGTTATAAAGTTATTTTTCTCAAGAACGTTACATTACTTTTTTCATGAGTGGTGTCAGGGGGGAAGGGGTACTTCCCCGAAATTTTTACCGAAAAATGTACAACAAGGCTCAAGGTAAAAGACAATGACCTCGAGGTCAGTCAACTGTGAACGATATCAAGCTTCAAAAAACGGCAACACTGAGAATTTTCTGCGATATATGCACGAAAGGTCAAGGTCAATTACCTCGAGGTCAAAGAACTTTGAACGACATCTAGCGTAAAAACTGGCAAAACTGAGAATTTTCTGAGAAATATACATAAAAGGTCTAGTTCAAGTCAAGGTCATTGGCCCAAGGGTCAACATGCTTCAAACGACATCTGACGTTAAAAAAAACAGCATATTTGTTGTTTCCCCACACTAATCTCCCACATCCCCAGCCACGGTACCAAATGTTTGAAATAGCGTTTGGGAAAATTTTAGAAACATTCCCCCTGAATTGGGGGAGGGGGAGGGTGTGGCGGGGGGGACCCCCGACCCCCGTACTTGTTTTTTTTAGATATAAATTTAGTATTTTTTAAATTTGAGGTTATATTTATATAAATGTTGTTTTTATGTATAATTCAAAGGGTAGGGGGTTGGGGGTGGGACCCCCTATCCCCCTGGTAGCCACAATAACCTACTCTAGTCGGTCGTTTTTGTTTGCATACACTTCGCTCCACTCTGCTCCGGTTTAGCTTCTTCAACATTCTAACCTAACCTATAGGCTGAATGAAAAGTAGCCTACTAGAAATAACCTACTCTAGCCAGTTTTTTTATTTGCATATGCTTCACTCCGCTCCGCTCCACTCCGGCTTAGCTTCTTAAACATTTTAACCTAACCTATAAATAACCCAATTGAAAAGTAGCCACAATAACCTCTAGCCAGTTGTTTTTTTTGCATATGCTTTGCTCCGCCCCGGTTTAGCTTCTTTAACATTCTAACCTAACCTATAACCCGATTGAAAAGTAGCCACAGTAACCTACTCTAGCCAGTCATTTCCGTTTGTGAGTATCGAGAGAACAAGACAAGAGAACATTTGTGAAACGACAAGAAAATGGAATGGTGTCATGAGTGAGGCCATTTTGGTTGGTAATTTTTCACCCACAAACATACAATAATGACAATAATATTGACAATATTTCAAAATATTATTGACATTTTTTTACCTACATGAATTTTAACATTTCATTCACAGAAATTTTCCAATTTTTATTTTTTGATCACACAAATTTTCCAATTTTTATCTTTGATTTTAAAAAAAGCTACTCATTTCCTTACTAAAAGAAAAGCACTTTGTTAGGAAAAGTGACTACCAGCTATCAATTACACACCTCATTTTAAGTAAATTAAGGGGGAACAATACTAAAACTAAGCCTTCCATTAATAAAGCATTGAAAAAATCAGCAAAAGCATCTGAAACAGCTGGCTTTCTTAAGTCCTTCCTTTGGTTAGAGTGTACAAAAGGAGGTGCCATGGGATAAGACTTAGAAACTAGACTTCCGCCCCCTTAACAAGACTCTGACCTTTATTTATTTTATTTATATAGGATTATATTTTATTTATGAGGATATTATATATTTATAACTCATCATGTTGTTAAAATTATTGAGTAGGTAGCTACCTACTTACCTGTAAGGTATTGAGTTCTTCGATAAGCTGTTTAGTTTTTGGCCCAGGAACTGAAGTCTTGATGGAAGGCTGTGACGGCTCGGTTTGAGCCAAACTTGACAAACTCCGGGCATCTGTAATTGTTCAGGAACTTCAGCAAAAAAATATGGAATTCTTATACAAAAATAATGTCAAAAGCATAGATAGAGTACAACTATTGACTAAAATCCGGAATTTTCGCAGGTAAATGATATTTCCTTTCTTTCAAGAGTATAGACTAGTAGGTACTTACTTGAGTAAAGATGAGAAGGATTTCTGGATTTTTGGAAAAAGTTGAGGCGAATAAAACGCTGCATTTTATAATTATTTTAATTAATCCCCAGAAATGTCCTGCTTCCCTAGCGGAGCGGAGTACCTTAACCCCAACCAATGTACTGTAAAGAGATTTGCCTGAAAATAATTGAATCAAAACGCCAAACAACAATCAACACCACAAGGACCACACAAAACAATCAAACAGCGCACAAGTGAGTGATCATTAATCTCATTCCATTTAATGTTTCGCGGTTATGTTGGTTATAGTGCACAACTGTCAAAAAAATGGGGAAAAGAAATATTAGATTGCCAGACTCAGATCACTCAGATCAAAATTCCCTACTTAAAAAAAATATGATCAGGATCGTCGTCGTATCATGTTGGTGAAGGCACCAAAAAGAGACGATTATGGGATAATTATGGGATTATGGGATTAGTAGAGTCGACGCCATGTAAAAGCGACCCTTCAGGAAGATCGGTATTAATATTGAAGAACTTACACAACCGTTAGCAGGCTGTCAATATTGCTTTCATTCTTTTAAATACCTACTTAGATTTACTGTGGATACTTTTGATGCCTTGATAATTTGGGGTAGGTAGGTATAGGTCTACCGGAATTTCATGATATAAAAAGATATAGATTTTCATATGGATACAAGTAAGACTGAGCCATACTCCATCACGCTGGCTCAGTTTAGGTTGATGGATGAGTAAGTATTACGATAGGTACATACTGCCAAGTAGCGATGTAGCCTTGACCCGCGTGAGAAGCAAGCGTGAAACCCACTAGACTAGACCATGGAGAGCTTTGTAATAAAACAATAATAGTAGTTTATGTGACTGCTGCATAATGACTAATTATGTACAGTTACATACACTAGTTTATCTACACACATATCATAAGCTCTCTTTGATGTGTTCAGGAACCGCATGTTTGACCGGCATTGTGGTTCTGCAATTGTTTAGCTTGTTCTTTAGTACCAACTTCACGCAGACGGGCGTCGGCGTTCGAAATTTGAATGTCAGTACCAACTTCACAGACAAACTAGGGACGGCACGCGGGTGGGCGTCGGCGTTCGAAATTTGAATGTCATTATATGTAGAAAAACTACACATAATGACCATTATGTGTAGTTTTCCAGATACGAAACGAGTTTTTACCAAGTAGTTTAACATAATGCTGATCGTAACGTGCGGTTTTTGAACGCACTAAAGAGGGTTTATGATACGTGTGTAGATAAAAATATTATGTACAATTCATATCATTTATTTCATTTCATTTTGTTAGAAAAAAACAGATGTACAAAGGAAATTCATCGACGTTATGTAACTACAACAAAAACAGAGATATCCTCCTTGTTGTTGAAGACACAATGCGCCCTTCGAGTTTTTTTTGCTACGAGTACGAATTACACCATGATCTCTAAACAAATCGAATGCATCAAATTTTCAAAGTGTCCCCCTCGTTGTTGGAGGCACAGTGCTGAACAAAACACAATTTGCTGCATGGCTCCTCTGATCATTTCTGGGTCGTTGCGGATGGCGTCAGCGCAACTCAAAAACCGATCCATTAGATCTGCCTCCGTGTTGATGGGGGTGTTATAAACGCGTTGCTTCATCGCGCCCCATAAAAAAATAATCTAAGGGAGTCATGTCGGGCGAACGAGGAGGCCATCCTATCGGCCCTCGCCGGCCAATCCAGCGATTTGGGAATTCTTCGTATAAATACGGCTTTACAGCATTACAGTGAATAAGAGGTATCGCGATCTTATTTTAAAAAAATAAGTAATTAACTTAGAAACATAATGTTTGAAAGCTAATGAGATGGAAAATAATATTTCGTCATATCATAGTTCTCTTTTGAGGACCAAATTCTGAATTAAACTGAAATTACTAAAAAAAGTAGTCGAAAAATCACAATTGTTCAAAAACAAAGCGTAATTTTAGTGAGCAGTTAACACTTTTTCAGCATTTTTGTAAATGGCAGTACTGCCTGCTCTTCATCATTACAATCCAGTTGATTTGACCACGACAAAACCCTTTTAGTCCGAAGTTACCGTCAAACGTGGATACTTGGGACATTTTGAAAATTAGACCATCCTTTTAAGTATTTTAATTGGACAATACCCCTAAGCCAATTAAATATATATGTTAGTCGGATGTTGGTTACCGCCTGAGAACTGTTGTTATGATGAAATAATTATCAGATATATATATATTTTGTTGCTGTCCCAAGTTACCCCTGCACTTGTGGATTCTTGGGACGACACAGTATTCTCAATTGTCTCAAGAAACCTGTTCTCTTAAGTAACTTGGGACAAAAAAAAACGAAAAAAAAATACACCAGTGTCATCCCGATTCTAATAAATTCCATAACAACGCTACAATTGTTAGAAATCTCCTTAATGAAAATGAATCAACGCACCAAAAAAAAAAATTTTTTTTTAATTAATTAAATGGATTCCAGAGAGTACAATAATTAAGATATTTTGTTAGCAAAATTCTATTTTCTAGATTTATTAAAAATCTAACTTGGGACGAACCGATCCCATTAACTATAGTTAACTTGGGACAGCAATCAAAATATGTGTATATAAGTAGGGAACTTGGGACAAATCAGCAAATAAATATCTAATCAAACAAATTATAATAAATTCAAAGAACACGCTACAATTGCCATAAATCTCTATTGAAAATGAAATCTCTTTATTGAAGCATTTGATCAAAATTGTACACCAACAATGTCTTTAAAAGTATGAAGACCTCTTCTGATACTTAGCTGCAATAGTTTTCGTACGACTTCCGATTAACTTACATGTGTTTTGTCCTTTATGATTGGGAAAATAAAGGTGTTTTCAGATTTTTGGCCCTTTCTCTTTATTATGCAAGCAAAGTTGTTTATTCGTACTTTTTCAATTCGGGTAATAAAGTATTTCTCTGTCTGCTTTTTTGCTTCTCTGTTGTAAATAAGTTTCATTAAAAGAAAATCATCTTTTTGTATAATATGTTTTCAGTGCTAGTTTTTTCTTATTTTCATATTTGGATTATTATTGACTAATAATAATAATAATAATACCTTGGACACTATTTACACACATTGATCTAGCCTCAAACTAGGATTCCCTGTATCTTGTGTTCTAGACAACGATACAAATACAGATGTAGTGAATAATCCTTTCCTATCGGCAAAACTCGGAACAACGATAACACCCGAATGGTGGCGATGTGTCTATGAATTACTGTATTATTAAATTACGTGTAGGTATCAAATAAATCGCATACTTTATTTATCAATGTCAAATGTCAAATTGCCCGTTTGACGTATATCACACTGAGATGTTAAAACCACCACGATTCTATCATATAAAGAATTCGTTAGGTAAACAAAAATATAACTAGCTACTGAGGACGTTTTATTTCAATAAAACGCACTGATAAAAACCAAATTCCGGTTGGGATGATCTAATGATTCTATAAGGATTGGAACCCCAAAAGTCTAACTATAAGTCAAAACTACAGTAGGATTTTGCAGACCTTTTTTATAACAATAAATTTTTGTAATTAATTAAAAATACTATGACATAACAAAAAAGACACCTCAACATAAAACAAAACAAACCAGCAGAGAAATTAATATAAATAAATATGATTTTCTGATTGGATGAACGACTTCGATTATGACAGCGGGATAAGAGGAGGAGGAGCGGGGTGGACAGTGTGATGCGAAACAATACTTCCAACTTCCATATCACAGTCAGAATCAGAACTATTTTCTGGTGTATCATCGTCAGAGTTTTCATGAACGGTGATTACAAAACTAGCCATATAATTTTCCAACTCAGGTTCGTGTTTTCGGTACTCGTTTTCGCATTTGATGGCGTGGTCACATACTTTGGCCCAAACATCGGAACCAATCATATTAACCTTTTCCTGTACCAATTGTTACACAGTAGTCATATTCATACTGATGTTTCTTTTGGATACGTATCCCTTTATTTGAGACCATATGTTTTCAATCGGATTGAAATCAGGATGATATGGTGGCAATCTTAGTACGCTGTGTCCATATTCGTTCATAAGTTTATCTATAGAGTATTCTACAAAGTCTTGTTTGTACTTGCAAATAATTTCATATATTTAAAGTTTTGTTAATGACGGATCAATCGGAACGTTATGTTTGGATAGCCAATCAATCATGTCTTGCTTCCTGGTATTTGAATTAGGAGGTTTTTCTACGTACTTATTATGATATGCAGCATTATCTACTACTAGTACCGAATGTGGAGCTAAGTTTGGAATGAGTTGATTACGAAGCCATTTTTCATAGTTTTCATTGTTCATCGCGTTGTGATAGTCACCTGTTTTATCAGTAGACTGATACATTAATAATGCCCCAGGTATAAACCCCTTTCTACTACCAGCGTGCACTATTATAAGACGTTGTCCTTTAGAAATTAACTGTTTCACTCCGTTTTCTGACGAGTCAGCCCAGCTTTTACCTGCCAAATGTGAGGTATGGATGTATGTTTCATCCATATAAACAATCTCTCTCCCTTGCAATCTGTACTTTTTTATCGCGGCTAAAAACTTTACTCTTTTTAAACGAACATCATCTTTCTCGTTATGTAATTTTCTGTTGTTTTCAACTTTTTTATACCGAAATCCTATTTTTCTAAGAATGTTTCTTAGCTTAAAGTCACATCCCTTAAAATTTATGGCTTCGGATAACTTGGACTTCAGGGCTTTAATTGTAGGTACTTGTTTGTATATCAAATGGAAATTATACACTAATCGGCGTATAACGTTGTAGTCAAAATCGTCAAGACCTAGACAAAATATTTTATTTGGTCTACCCAACTTTGCCGACTTCGGACTATTGGAGGTGGATTGATTTATGTATTCTTTTTGCAATATTTTATTTACTGTTCGTTGAGAAATTCCACTGGCCTCCGAAACTCGTTTTTGGACTTTACAAAAGTAAGCAGTATAGTTGGTATGTTTGAATTTATCATTTTCAGTTAAGAAATATAAATAAATATTGAAAATAACTTCGCAGGCTTGCCGATCTAAACGTTTCCCTTTTCTTAGTGCTTTCGGCATGTCTGTTATAAATTTTTAATGTGGATCGAATAAAATCAATGTTTATTATTTACAAAAATGACAGACAAGAGTGAAATGTAAAGTCAAAAAATATATATATATATATATATATATAGGTGGCCTGCATTAATACACGAGTCCATGAAGTTTATCACAAAATCTAACATAAATATCAACGAAATATTTCTGTGGTATTAACTACTCTATATAGATACTTCCTCTTGCAATGCGACCGTTCCCTACGTTGTCTCGATGGGTACTGAGTGCGAGTGAAGTAGTAAGACAAAAACGAACATTTCCGAGAAAATACGAAAGGAAAGGATTATTCACTACATCTGCACTTATATAGATAAATATTATACTTAAACAACCATGACTAGGATACAAATATCCTTTCTCATCAAACAAATTTTGCCCCCACCGGGACTCGAACCCGGGACCCTTGGCTTCATTTTAACATATGGCCTGCTGCCTTACACTCCTTGGTGCTTTCGTGGCATCGCCTGCAAAAAGTGACAAAAGCATTTAGGTAACTTGGGACAGTAAAAACTGAAATAGGTAACTTGCGACAACTTGAGAAGAGAGACACGCACGTTTCCAGCGTCAATTTTAAACCTACCCGCAATTGTCCCAAGTATCAACTGTGTCCCAAGAATCCACGTTTGACGGTATATATTCTTTTGCGATTGGTGCATGGTTCACGAAAATTTATAATCAAATGGCTGTAAAAAAAGGGGGCTGGGATTTTTTTTAACATTTTTTCTCGATGAAATAGGGTCCTCTTTAACTCTATTTAATATATCCAGTTTATGAAGAATCACACTGTATATGCACTAAAGTATATGCATAATTACTCAAACCTCGGCTTGATTTCTTGTAAACCCTATTTAAGGCAATTGACCCAAACTCACTCAGTCTATGCCGGACGGCTACGACTGCTCGACGCATTGGAGTGAAAAGGGTTACGTGAATATGCCTTCATGTGTACTGAGGTACTGCACAAACTTCACAGGAAAATTAAATATAACTAAAAGAATGACTTTCCACGTGTCAGCTTTCTGCATTTTTGCAAAATCACGCTTAATTTAATTACTTTTGTATCAATTTTAAATCATGTCGACGCGCCATGTGGCCGCCATGTTTTGCTGAAATCATAGAGTAACCAAATAGGTCTTTGCAGAAGTGACAACTGTCCATGCATTATTTATGAATTATGTAATGCATTTTTGGAAGCAAAGAGTTATTATTCATCTGAGATTTTTGGGGTTCGTAGAAGTGCCACTAGCACGAAGGCGTGTTACCACTATTCTCTGAATAATTTTGACAACACCATTCAAGCTTATAATCCGTAGATCCAATTCACTATCTAGCTATCATATTTAATGCATCTATTGATGCTGGCATGTTTCCTGATTTAATGAAACACAGTAAAATAGTACCTTTGTTTTAATCGGGTAGTACATCTGACCCTTCTAACTTCAGACTATAATATATATATAATATAAATAATTTAGTAAAGTATTTGAAAAAGTAATTTTAAATCAACTTCTTACACATTTCAACACCATCAACATGCTCCACTGTAAACAATTTGGTTTTACACAAGGCAAATCAACTAATGATGCCGGTATTGAGTTAATATCACATATATATGATGCCTGGGAGGAGTCGCATGATGCTCTAGGAGTATTTTGCGATTTGTCTAAGGCTTTTGATTGCGTTGACCATGGGACATTGATCAGGAAATTACATCACTATGGAATTAGGGATAACTCTTTAGATCTTCTCTCTTCTTATCTAAATAACAGGATACAGAGATTTGACATTAATGGAAAACGATCTCCAGGGTCTGTTGTTACTATGGGTGTACCGCAGGGTTCCATACTCGGGCCATTCCTGTTTTTGGTTTATATTAATGACCTGCCACATCTTGTCAGAGAAAATCATGAGATTGTACTGTTTGCAGATGACACTTCACTTTTGTTTAAAATGAAACGACGCAGTTTGAACTTTGACGATGTGAATAATGCAATCTCAAAGGTAGTCAATTGGTTTAGTGCTAATAATATTTTACTGAACAATAACAAAACTAAATGTATTCGGTTTATACTCCCCAATGTTAAACAAGTCTCGGCTAATGTTAATGTTAAAGGTGAAAATTTAGAAATTGTAGATAGCACGGTATTCCTAAGAATCACCTTAGATAATAAGCTTCAGTGGGGCCCACACATAGATAAGCTATCAAAAAAACTCAGTTCCGCAGTTTATGCAGTTAAAAAATCCGTCTTTTTACGGACGTGGAAACAGCTAGACTAGTTTACTTCAGCTACTTCCATAGCATTATGTCTTACGGCATACTGCTGTGGGGGAACGCTGCAGATATTAACATAATATTTGTGCTGCAAAAGAGGGCTGTTCGTGCAATGTGGGTCCCAGAGAGTCACTGCGTTGTAAATTTAAGGAAATTAACATTATGACAGTGCCGTGTCAGTATATTTATGAAAACCTAATGTACGTCCACTAAAATATTGTTAAATTTCCTAAGAATAGCGACAGGCACAATGTCAACACTAGAAATAGGAATAAACTAGCTATACCTACTACTAGGCTCCATAAGGTTAATGTATCTTCTAAAGGGCAATGTATTCGCTTTTACAACAAAATACCGACTGAGTTACAAGAATTTTCTGTAAATAAATTTAAAAATGTTGTTAAAAATCACTTATGTAAAAAAGGTTACTACAAAATATTAGATTATGTAGAAGACAAGAAAGCTTGGGGAGGTGTTTGCTCAAATTCTGTAAAAAATAACGTATAAAGCTGGAGGTTTCTAGTCGCCTCTTTGCCTCCAGCATCTAAAACATTGAGGTGACGGAATTCAAATTGAGTTCTATATTTCCCTGTACCTTATACATGTGTTAGTTTAAGATTTGACATTCTCCAAATGTTACCTATGTGTTTCTTATGGAAATAAACTCTTTTTGAATTTGAATTTGAACAACCGCTACATCAGGGATGATTTCGTTGCATGGCTTCCCGAATGGCTATTAAAAATTCGCCTATTACGCCATCTGACCTCGGACTTTTGTCAATGATCACCTGACAATTCATAACAAAAACCTCCTTTCGTCAGCAAAGAAAATTGCTCAAGAAAAGGGTTTCCAATATGTATGGGTCAAGAACGCAAAGATCCTCGTAAGAAGAGACGAGCTTTCCCCGGTGTTAAATATTCAATCGGAGAAGGACCTTTCACGAATAGCGCGTGCTTAGTTTATTTTTTCATATCACATTATAATTTACTACTTACCCCAAGGGTTAATAATACTAGTTTAAGTTTAAAGCGGTGCGGGAGAGGTGCGTGTAGTTTGAGAATCATTGCTCAACGGATTATCTTTTGTGTGAAGAATGGGCAAAAAACAGTTATGGTAGTAGGCAGAGGATTGAAACTTTGTTGCAGTGCGTGCCACTGTGATATTGCGCTGTCGCTTAGGAGTATTCAAGGACTATCTTCGCTTGAACTTATGTTGTCGACCTTTTAAATATATGATGAACATCGTCTTTGTATCCGTCCGTGCGTATTCAAGTACTATTGTGTATTTATTTTTCATTTATAATGCTAATAATTAGTTGCATACTCTTTGATTTAAATTTATATTTTAAGTTTATTGAGTTATGTTACTGTTTTATAGCTAATAGTAAAAATGCTTGACATATACTATCAGAATGTTCGTGGCCTGCGAACTAAAACTACTAGTTTTTTACGGAATGTTTACTTGAATAGCTATGATGTAATTGCGCTTACGGAGACCTGGCTTCTAGATAGTGTACACAGCTCTGAATTATTCGACTCGAGATATTTGGTTTGGAGAAGAGATCGTGATTATGCTCGTACTAATCAGTCTTTGGGTGGAGGAGTGTTGCTCGCGGTACGGAAGAATCTTATCGTGACTGAGAGGCAGGACTGGCGTAGCTCGGCTGAGGACATCTGGGTGACTATTAGTACTATGTAGTTGCGAACGACCTAAATTATCGTATAACATTCACATATGTTCACTATATCTCTGTGAAGAGAACTTAGCACATTCTTATAATGAACAATTTCTAAATTTTTCGAATAAACTCAGTGATTTAATGATGACGCATCCTGGTGATAAATTTATTATTTTGGGCGATTTCAACTTAAAACAGTTTATAAATTGGACTCTTGAGATCAATCAGTTGGAGCTCTCACCCTCTCTCACCACTACTAACCCGTCGGTAGTAAACCTTGTCGACACGTTGAATTCATGTTGCTTGAGTCAGTATAATAACGAAGTTAACCACTACGGTCGCCTTTTAGACCTAGTTTTATCGAATGACTGTATCAATGTCAAAACATTTATTTCACCACTAGTTTCAGAAGACTTATATCACAAGTCACTCCATATTCGGGCCGACTTTGTCCAACTTCATATACTTGCTAGGAGAACCAGTTAGATATAGGCATATCTACAGTAAGGGGGACTATTCCAGTATAACCAAAGCCTTGTCTAATATCGATTGGCCAACTATTCTCGGTGGGGGCAGTGTAGATGAAGCCCTTAACTCTTTTTATCAGATACTGTACGCTATTAGGGACAAACATATTCGAATGAAACGGCGTCTAATTCATATCCTCCTTGGTATAACTCAGGCCTTGTTAAATTAATTAAAGAAAAATACAAATTTCATAGTAAATACAAAGTATATAATAATTTATCAGATTATCACACATTCTCAAAGCTAAGAGAGCGTGAGATCGCCGTCGAACAACTTGCTTTTTATACCAACATGACAAGGATTGAAGCAAACATAGCCAGTGACCCTAAGGCTTTTTGGTCTTATGTCAAAAGTAAATCTACATCATTCCCTAGTATTATGAAATATAAAAATACCAGTGCGAACACAGGTGAGTCAACAAGTAACTTATTTTCGACTTATTTTCATTCAACCTTTCTCAGCGGGGCCTCTTCCGATACGCAAGCGTCACCCTCTGCTTCCTCTTCTAGTATATCCAACATCTCCCTCATCGAAATCTCTCCAGCTGAAGTTTTTAAAACTCTTAAGTCTCTGGACCAATATAAATCAGGTGGGCTAGATTTTATTCCACCGACTTTCATTGTTAAATGCGCTTCAGAACTTACATAACCCCTTTGCATTTTATTCAAACGATTAGTTACTGAAGGTGTTGTGCCTGGAACATGGAAGTCGGCCTTTATTTCACCAGTACATAAAAAAGGAGATAAAAGTTTAGTAGAAAATTATCGCCCCATCTCAAAATTATGTCTAAAAATTTTGGAAGGATTATCTACAATCAGCTATACGCGGCACTTAAGTCTAACTTCATGGAGGATCAACATGGTTTTCTTAAAAAGCGGTCAACTACATCTAACTTATTGCTTACCTCAGAGTTTATTTCAAAAGGAATGAACAATGGTAATCAGGTCGATATCGTATATACAGATTACAGTAAATGTTTCGACCGCATTGACCATAAGATACTATTAAACAAGCTCTGTAACGCTGGTATCCATGGCGATCTTCTCCGTTGTTTCTCCTCCTATATTTCGAATCGTAATCAAGCTGTTGTACTTGCGGGCTACACATCCAACTGGATGTTTATTCCTTCCGGTTTTCCTCAAGACTCGTTATTAGGTCCTTTATAATTTATTATATTTATTAGTGATATTAACACCTGTTTCTTACATTCTAAAATACTATTATACGCAGATGATATGAAAATTCTTAAGGAAATTAGGACTAGTAACGATGCCGACAATCTACAGACAGATCTAGATCGTTTTGAGACCTATTGCGTAAATAATAAACTTGATTTAAATATTTCAAAATGCTTTTATATCTCCTTCTCACTTAAACGAAATCCTATTAATTACTCTTATTCAATCAACAGTCAATCTGTAACCAAAGTAAGTAGTATGAGAGACCTCGGTGTGACTTTTGATTCCCATTTATTATTTGGAATGCACATAGACAACATAGTAGCTAAATCACATAAGGCCATGGGTTTCCTAATGAGAACATGTACTGACTTTGGAAACTTAAAAACTATCAAGATTTTAGTCTGTGCATTCTTAAGGAGTACGCATCGCAAGTGTGGAACCCCAGGTATGATGTCCATATATCTCGTATTGAGGCTATACAGAAAAAATTCCTACGTTATCTTGACTACAAGAGTAAGCAAAGACTGTCAAGCTACGATGAGCGTTGTTTAAAATACCACTTCCTACCTCTTGAGACCAGGCGAAGAATAAATGGCATATGCTACATTATGAACATATCCAATGGAACACTAGATAATAGTGAATTGTTATTACATATTGGCCTACGCACGGATACACTACGTTATAGACAGCATCCTACTATTCACATTCAACGTGCACGTACCAACTATAGACAGAATTCGTTTCTTATACGTGCTTGCGACAGTTTCAATCGTCTGCCTGCCCACTTGAATATAGACCTGTTTTGCACTAGTACTCCCTCTGTCAAACGGAGCCTCTGTCAAACGACTGTTGGCTTGTGAACACTTTGCCAATAGCTCATAGGTTCTCCTCCCGTACGCGCCCTTCTTAACTAATTTGCTTTCTAAGTTCCATTTGCTTTACCCTTTTGCTTTCACATTTAAACCTTATGTTAATAATCACATATTGTCAACTTACAAGAGTTACAACTTACTTTCATTGTTGATATGTATACAATCCTTTATGGTTTCTTTAGTGCCGGTGCGGCAATGTTTGTTTTACTATTTATATTTGCGGGGACCTATAATTAGCATTGTTTTATTCATTTAGACCATGTTAAAATGTTATCTTTTGCTGTAGATCCTCCTAAGACTGTATAAATAAATAAATAAAATAAATAGTACTCATCAAAGTCCTTATTCCATCACCAGCTTATGACACCAAGTTGGCGAAACTAGCTCATCATCCTTAACAAATTAAGTCCAAACACGACTGCCTTACTATGTCTGCAGCCTTATGGCGTAAGTCGTCTGAGCTATAAACTTCATAAAGACTTTTACGTTTGACACCTTGCACCAGCTTCATCTGTCAAATTGGTATCACGCAAGTAGCATCATAATGGAGGCCAAACCCAAGCTCATTGAATGAAGCCTAGAAGCCTTCGGTGATACCCCATCGATGAAATTGTATGAGCATGAGATGAACCATAGACACACGCTATGAACTTCAGAGAGTTACGCCGTAAGGCTACTGGTTATTGAGTTCCAATACTCATCCAAGTCCTCATTCTAACACCAGCCCATGACACCAAGTTTGTAAACCAGCTTATACATCTTTGCAATATTATTTTAAACACGACTGCTGTACGATTATTCCTCATAGATTCAGGTTCCAAGCTATTTTCGACAAAATAAACATAATCGTATTAGACATTACAGTTTACCTAGGACGGACAAATGGATAGTCGAGACGGACATACCAGTGGGTGAAGTTCAATAAAAGCTTTACTTACTTTTGTAATTTTATCCCACGCAATTCAGCAACCCCGTAGTCACTATTTTTCGAAAAATACTGTGCAACCATAATAACGTCCACTTTAGGTAAGTTGTCAGATTGGCCTTTGACAAATCCCTCATCCATTATAAAACTATATGATTATATACTGGTGTAAGAAGATATAACAATAAGAGGAAGGACTTTAGAAAGACCGCGGTTTCAGATGCTTATGCTGATTTTTTCTATGCATAATTAGTAGGGATGGGCCGAAATTCGTTATAAATTCGGTTTGACCGAATTTCGGCAGCTTAAACAGAACTTCGGCATTCGGCCGAAATACGGTTTACATGCCGAACATTCGGTGCAAAAAAAGTAAAATAATTACTTCAATTTTGATCGAAATCAATAGAATATAAATCATACTAATCGTAATAATCGTAAAATAAAATTAGGCCTTTTTTCATTGTCAATTATTTTGAAATTAAATTAGTTGTACATTTCTGCTTAATCTAAACAAAATAAACTTGGCTTTTTTAACAAAGTAGTATGCCTAACTACTGCGTAATACTAAAGTAGGCAATCAGTAATTAATTCAATAAATTGAATCACATTTTAGTTCAAAATTTTAACATTAAGAAATTAGAATCTACTCATATTTGAAATTTACTATAGGCAGGTTATGGTGTAAAAACACCAAAGACTCGGCGTTATCTGGCAGAATCCGGTTACGTTTTTGTTTGTATACGTTGCCTGCCTCTGAGAAAAGTCGCTCAGAATATACAGAGCTTCCAGTAGACGACAAAAATAGTCTAGCCAAAGAACTCATGTTAGGGAACTTGACCCTATTCTAAGTCCACCAGTCATATGGACGTAAGTATTTGGGCAGCAGAACGTACTTCAGTACTTTGGATCTCGCGAGCGGATTTCACCAAATTAAAATGGGCTCAGACGACGCCCCAAAAACTGGATAAACCGTGTCTACCAACTCTAGTAGCTCTGGCCACTACGAGTTTGTCAGAATGCGTTTCGGATTGAAAAATGCCCCTGCTACTTTCCAACGCCTTATACGGTGCTTTTAGGGCTTCAAGGTCTCCACTGCTATGTTTATTTAGATGACTGTATCATTTACTCTCATGACCTTGACTCCCACATGACCAAGCTAAAGCTAGTCTTCGACCGACTGCGTGAATTCAACTTGAAACTGCAGCCAGACAAGTGTGAATTCTTACGCCGCGAAGTCGCATATTTAGGACACATGATAACGGACAAAGGCGTGTCTCCGAATCCTGAAAAAGTTAAATCCGTGACAAATTTTCCCACTCCGACTAACGTAAAACAAATCAAGTCCTTCCTAGGCCTAGTCGGATATTACAGACGATTTATTGAGATTTTTTCTAAGTTAACAAAACCACTGACTTCACTGCTTAAAAAGGATGTTCCATTTGATTGGACACCAGAACAACAAAATGCTTTCCAAATTCTCAAGGACAAACTCACCACAATACCCTGATTTTTCAGCTCCGTTTGTGTTAATTTCGGATGCTAGTAACTATGCTGTCGGTGCAGTTCTCTCCCAAGGCGACATAGGTAAAGACTAGCCTTTTGCCTACGCCTCGCGTACATTAAATAAGCCAGAAGGCAATTATTCAACTACCGAGAAGGAACTTCTCGCGATCATATTCGCAATCAAAACTTTCCGTCCCTATATATTGGGTGCTTAATTTTCTTCCATCCAGTTTTTTTTATTGTTATAAAATTAATTTCAATATTTTACATCTACTTATTAAATTTTCTTTTAATTTTCAGTTTGATAAGTAAAATTTTATCTTCAAAATCCGAGCCTCCAAAATGTCATCCATTTTCATGATAATATTCGTAATATTTTTTTACAGCTGACACTTTAAAAAAATTATATACAATTTTCTGTTAGCTAAATGTTGTCTCATTCACACACATAGTTTATGAAATTAGGATCTGACATTCCTAAAAAAAATACAAAAATGTTTGTACTGAAAATTGAGTTGACTTCCATTTCTCCATACAAAACGCCAATTTCATATGTATTTGGTCGGAAATTCAAAATTGCCACAGACCATCGTCCCTTGGTATGGCTGTTCAACGTAAAGGATCCCGGTAGTAGACTCATTCGTTGGCGCCTTAAGCTTGAAGAGTACGACTACGAAATAGTGTACAAACAAGGTCGTCTCAACTCTAATGCTGGCGCGTTATCACGCTGTCCCGTCAACGCAATTCACGCTGATTCCCTGTTAAATTCAACTTACGAAAAGTATTTCAAGGAACAGTTTACAAACAAACTTCCAGATTCCAACACTGTTATTGAGGAGCACACTGAGGCTCTACAGCTGACTAAATTAAAATCAATAACATGTCCCGTCTCATTAAATCTCGATTACTCTTTGCCTCACTGCGAAGAGATATTGTCGCAACTCGACAATTCCGCTGACTTGTTCAATTCTGAGCGAGAACCTTTTACTGTTCAGAGCGTAAATAGTAACAATAAAATATACTACTTTTCATACACTATGAAGAGACGAAGTACAAGGACATTTACAACTTGTTGATAAAACTTAGAGATCTTATTCTGAAAGATCACCCTAAAACCACTGATCTCGCAACATCCGACTTTACAGACACATTTTCCAAAATTTCATATATGAAAATCTATAACATGATTTCGCAAGTTTTTAATAACCCTAACATCAAAATTCATATCTACAAAAATCAATTGATATACCCGACTCCTGTCGAGGTCCCAAAAATATTAAAAGAAAACCACGATTCTACTATCGCTGGTCACCGAGGGTCAAAGCGGATGTACAATATTATAAAAGCTGCCTATTACTGGAAATTTCAGTGTACTGAAGGAATACCTAAAATCCTTCGTCAACGAAAACCAAATCGACTGGCACGGTTATCTGTTTACTGCCATATTGGCATACAATACTACCCCTCATTGTACCACTGAGTTTACCCCATACGAACTTCTTTATGGTTATAGGCCTATTATTCCAAATTCCTTATATGAGACCTCCAGTAATGCTACCTATAACGAGTACATTCGCGCATTGCAATACAGAATGCGTTTTAGCAGCGAAAAAGCTATCGAAAAGATTAGAGCCAGTAAAGAAAGGTCAAAGCAATATTATGACGCAAAATCTCGTGACGTCACATATAAAACAGGTGATATGGTTTATTTAAAGCAACACCATAGGCTTAGGAAAGCGCTTTCAGCAATATGGAAAGGCCCTTTTAAAATTATAAAAGTGCATAACAAGCACAATGTAACTCTTCAAGTCGGCCGTAAACATATAAAACACCACACAAACGAAATTAAGCCTGCTAAATCTTAACCTATTCCACTCTATTTATTTCCAGAGCCCTGCTCTATGGATGCTACGCTGAGTCTAAAGTTACTCCGATAGTACATAGTCCCGGAATTTATTTTGAACCTATTACAACGGTTCACTTTCATAACGATTACTGGAAGGTAATCACGCACATTGATCTTATAACCCTAGAGCCCTAGCTATCTTCAAAATGCCTACATTTGTTATAACACTTATTACAAAAACTCAAGATCTTTGTAATAAAATACAATCATCAGACCTCATCCAATGTAAGGATGTCTCCAGCCCAATTGAAGTCTTAGTTGAGTCTAATTTTATCAAATTGCAATCACTATCTCATATTATCTCTACTCAAACCCCAACAAAGGTCAAACGATCTTTAGAATTCGGCGGAGAGATTCTGAAGTTTTTCTTCGGCACATTAGACGCGGACGACGCCCGGAAATATGATGCCGCTATCGAATCTTGCAAAAAAAAACGAGAACGAACGACAACATTCATATTGTTAAATCGACAATAATATTTTTATCTACACACGTATCATAAACCCTCTTTACTGCGTACAAAAACCGCACGTTACGATCAGCATAATGTTAAACCACTTGGTAAAAACTCATTTCTTATCTGAAAAATTACACGTTATGCATAATGTGTAGTTTTTCTGCATATTATGACATTCAAATTTCGAACGCCGATGCCTGCCTGCGTGCCGCCCCTAGTTTGTCTGAAAGTTTGTGAAGTTGGTACTGACATTCAAATTTCGAACGCCGACGCCCGCCTGCGGCACGTTGTTACTACAGAACAAGCTAAACAACTGCAGAGCCACAATGCCGGTCAAACATGCGGTTCCTGAACACATCAAAGAGAGCTTATGATATGTGTGTAGATAAACAAGTGTATGTAACTGTACATAATTAGGCATTAAAACTCTCGAGTGATATTATTATGAAACTCGCCTCGAGTATTAATGTCCTCCATTATGTAGCAGTCACATAAACTACTATTAACTCTACGATTTATAAACTTAATCAAAATGAAATTAAACTGAATGCCCAAATTAATAATATGAATGAAATCTTATCTCAAATCACGAAAACAGATAATGTGTTATATTCTATGTCTAGGATAAATAGCTTACTTAATATAATCGAATCGAATACCTTCTCTTTCTAATTTGATAGATACCACGATAAATGCTATCTTATTTTATAAGGTTAATATACTACACCCTAGTGTGATAAGTCCTTCAAAACAGTTTGCTGAGCTATCAAAACACAGCAACCACATAAACAAAAGACTAGACTTTCCTGTTGAACTAAATATCAACAACATTCATTCACTAATTGACGTGTCAGAACTTAACTGTTACTATAATAACAAAAGGATAGTTTTTGTTTTGCAGATTCCACTAATAACTTCCGATAGGTTCACAGTTACAAAAACATACCTCTGTACCCCGCATGATGACTCACATGTCAGAATTTTCGCGCTCATTCAGCCTTCCGATAATTACATGACAGATTGCACTATGCTATGTTGGACAGTGTAGATAAGTGTAAGAAAATTAATTATAACTACTCCATTTGTAAACTTGTCTCAATATTTTCAAGTAATGGTAATCCGAATTGTGAATCAAAACTCCTCACGGTGGAGGTGACAATGTCAATCAATGTAATGCTAAACTGTTATTTGGACAAATAAATATATGGCAAAAGCTTCAAAATAACAAATGGATATATGTACAGTCAAACCCTACTAAACTTCCTATGAAATGTGATGATAATATTGTTGATTATTGTATCGGTTTTTCAAAAACTATTCAGCAGATTCCTACTAGTTTTTACTCTTTCCTGATGAAGTCTCCATTGGATATTACTTTTGATATCACATTAGACGACTGTTGTAAGAAACAAGTTTTTAACCAGACTCTACCTCATTTATCGCCAATTAATTTGAGCAAAATAAGTTTAGAGTCCTTGACATATGCTACACATAAACTGGATAATTTAGAAGATGAATCAATAAGTAAGTTTCAATCAGAATCCCACTTTGTTAAATACAGTAGATATTATTCAGGTTTCACTTATGTTTTAACTATTATAATATCTCTGTTTGTTTTGTATAAACTCTATAAATGTTACAGAAATCGAATTTGCAATCGTAACTCTAGATGTTGTATACAGATATTCAATCAATGCAACAATAAGAAGCTGGTCAAACATCAAGCTAAAATGTCTAACTCTATTGAAATGTCAGATGTTTCTACTTCAGATAAAGAAAAAAAATCTGTAAAATCTCTGCCAGCCCCACATACTAATTATAAGTCTTATGATAACCTTCATGGAATCGAGGTTGCTCATCCTTCTAGACGTAATCTTAACTATTAAGTGAATTCTGATAATACGTTTTGTACTTTTTGTGTTAACTGTAGGTTTTTTAGGACTTCCTAAATTTGAGTTTTCTATTTTCACCAAACTTTAGTTTAGAACTTCGCTTCATTTTTAAAGGGATGAAGCTCCGTCAAAATAGGGGAGCTGTTACAATCCTTATTAATATGTAGTAGAAGCTTAATAGAGCATAATCTCCACATTTTCCGTGTTAATTACTGTTGATCATCATTTTTAGACTTCGTTGTTTCTTACTCTTTTGTATTTTAGTTGAGTTAGATTCAGTCACTCGCGGAAAGCGGTAAAGCATTCTGCTCCCTCAAAATTGGGAAGTATTAGAGACTTTGTGTTTTTTTTAAAAAGACAAACGACCCAGGCCGACGAACAATTTTATAGTGAAAAGGCTGGAAAAGCCAACTTTTTTAAAGCGGTTGCTAGCAACCAAAAAT